>CM057351.1:67019598-68269598 GCA_030015575.1 Agapanthus africanus
GTACTACATCGCTTACGAATGTAAAATCATATCCCTCTCTCAAAAGTGAGGATACTGATATGATATTACAAGTCATACTAGGTACATACAGACAGTTACGTAGAATCAATATCTGCCCACTTGTCAAACCTAGGCGATATTCTCCCACGGATTCAGCGTCCACGCTCATTCCGTTTGCAACTCTGAGAGACCAATCACCTACCTTTATAACTTTATGGTTTCTCAAAGCTTGTAATGAATTACAGATATAAGATCCTGCTCCGGTATCAAGTACCCAGGAAGTAGAGTTAATTGACAAACAGTTCTCAATTACTAACACACTTGAGGCTGAAGCCACAACATGCTTTGTATCCTGGCTACTGGCTTTTAAAGCCCTGCAATCTTTCTGCCAACGCCCAGTCCCATAACAATAGGAACGTTCCTCTTTTACTACATTCTGTCCCGAAACTTTTGCCCTTCTCTTTCTTTCTTATTCCCTGGTTTCCTTCAGGGTAGAAGGCAGAGACTGTAGAATCAAGTCAGTATCTGACTCGTTTCCCAACGTGGTATCCATGTCCTGGAGCTCATCAATACAGCTAGTCATTGTAAGGACGTTGTCCCCTACAGATGACCCGAAAGTCAACTTCGCTTGAATTAATTCGTTCGAGGTCTCATATCTTGTGATATGAGATTGCTCTCCATATAAATCTTTGTTATGGAGAAAGATGGAAACTGAGTCCATCATCTCGTGCTGCTTCTGGTATACACCATCAACTGAAGCTAACACGAGGCATTTGGCTTTTGCTTTATCCTTTTCCCTTGTCTGGCGGATATCCATATCCGTGACGGTGGAAACTGGACCTGGGACGGCGGGATCTTGAGTAGTAATAGGGTGGTCCAGCTTGTCATTGGCAATGGACATCTGGACAGACCTTTGCCAGTCATATAAGTCAGATTCAGTCAATTTGTTATCTAGATGTAACCTAGTCGTGGTCACAAGGTCGCTGCAATTAAAAGAGAGACAAGAAAACACTTTTAGCATGATGCTCTTGCAAGTTTAGAGTGGTTTTAATTTATCTAAACAGGATGGCTCCCACTGTTTCTCGAATCCTTCCTCAAACCATAAAAGAAGAATTAGCCAGGACTATTCTCACCGTACAATACTTGCTTAACCGTTCAGCCAGGTCAGTGTCGATACTTCGAGGGAGGTTTTCCAACGCTTTCGCGAAGTTCCTTAATTAAATAACCTCTTTTCTCTGAGGGCGTAGCCCCGCTGACACCTTTCTAGGCACCTATTTGGTTTATAGCATTGATCGTTAAGTGACGAATCTCCTGATAAGGAGCATATACTCATAGTAGGATCGGGATCCAAAATATCATCGTATGATAATGTTGAAGGAATCCTACCAACATTCATCAAACTCCAAAATGGTATGCTCCACTAGCAAGTTTCAGTTTCTTTAGAAACTCCCGATATGGATTTTTGCCCCATGCTCTTATGACCTTGACGAAGGTCAACAAATCATAAGTCACATGTCAAGTTCTTCCCGTCATTGTCCAGGTTAATTTGAACCCACCCATACATACCCTTGACAAAGGTCAACAAGGTAATACGACTGTCCTAAACCAATGCATCTATCTATGCAACATATGAACACCCAACAGGTACCAATCACTATGCCTTGACGAAGGTCAACAAACACAGCTTGAATACTATTGAATATTCATATGAAATGACGGAGGGCTACGAATGGTTTTGGCAAAACCATGAACGTAGTGAACTTGATATAATCGAAGGAACCTAATACTTTTTAAAAGGAGTGGTTAATGCTCCGTAATTAAAAAATCTGCTCTTTTAAAATAACCGAGTGGTTTCTTTTAAATTTGTTCCAACGATTGAACTTTGGTTTATTTTTCTTTGCATTATAATAATGCGTCCCATCATTTATCCTATCATTGCAGAAAACAACGAAAATACCACGTCCTCTTACGCCATCCGCATTTGCCACGGGGTCCCGTCATCACCCGTTAGGTTACTTAACTAACGACAGAGCGGGGGCTGGGCTAGCGCGGGTGTAAAACATAAGTGACGTCTAATAGCTATCATATATAGATATTGTACATTCGTCAGACGCAATAATAAGCATTCCAGATCACTGATGAACTTTATTGGATATACTAGCAATCCGCATTTGCTTTGAGCCTGCAATAAAAAACGGATTACACAGTTGTGATGAATAGCCATTAACCCAACCCTAAACCCCTACGGGTACGGCAAACTACCCGCCAAGTACCCGAAGTGAAGCGGTCTCCCTCAACAACATAAGTAGGCCACTAAACACTTCAACGTACTCGGTAGTTTGTGTACCCCGCCTTGGGTCTATCCTAGGTGCAAAAACAGTAAAAAGAAATAATACAACGGTGGCTACAACCGCAACCTGGATGTGCCTCGCAAAAGAATATTACATCATATTACATTTACATCGAATGAATGAATATTTAACCCATCTCAAACCCCGGCTAATCATCACAACATTCCAATCAAGTCCATATACACAAACAGTAAACATTACAGAAATGTGCAACCCCTGCCAACCGACATACTAGCAGTTAGGGGAGGTTTACGAACACATTAAATATTACAGATAAAAACCCAATTAGCAAATATCTTAGAGCATCGATCGACAACCATTTTCCGTGTCTACCCCAATAGCAAGCCAGCACTGAAGTAACCTGGGTAGAAACAGAACATACAGGAAACTAAAACACCAACAAATATGAATAACAGAGCAAATCCGAGTCAACTCGTCGTTGACTCGGCGGCGGATCCGCGGCCAAAAGCACCTTCTTGCCGCGGATCCGCGGCCGTCTTGCCGAGTTAGGGGCTCGTATTTTCCCAGTATTCTTATATTTCCCTGCTGTGAATTTTAAGGCATATCAAATAATTTTTTAGATATGTTTAAAATTAACAGAAACTGTTAGGGGGTTAGGGTTTTGTTTTCGTGTTTTCCGTCGATCGAACTTCTAATTAGTTGCTAACAAGCATGTAATGGTTTAGTTGTCTCTGATACCACTGTAAGTCCATGTCACGCACCCCACGAACTTGCGGGGAGGCGGAATATATGAAAAACGATTATCAAAGCTTCGTAACACGGACTTGAGCGCATGAATCGTATCTAAACCGTTACTAGCAAACTACGAGAGGTTTAACTACTCGGATTCGAAGTTATACCTCACGTTACTTGTCCTTCGGGTCTTCATCGCTGTCCTCTAATCCTCGTAGGCTCCTTGGAACATCGGCAACTCAACGGCCTCCTCGAGTCAAAGACGATCCACCCGAGAGCTCCTACGCCAAGCTTGATCTCTAACTGGAGATAACTAGGTTGCTCAAAGTGCTAATCTAAGCTACCTAGGGGATATAGAGTGAGGTTATGGATGTATTAGTCTAGCTAACACATGAGAGGTTAGGGTTAGGGTTTCAAGAATGAGAGAGCTTGAGGAGAGAGAAGGTGGTGATGAGAATGAAATATGATATTGTTTCTCACTTGATATATGAAGCATAATGAATAAATGAATAAAATGAGATTATTCATCATGCTACATAAATGAATTATGAGTGATTCACTATGTGAGTCATTAAGCATTTAATAATGCATTAATGACATGATGAATCGCACATAATGAGTCACAATATCATTTAATGCTAATGACACCTTAACCCCCAAGTCACCATACTTCTAGAAACTTCCCGGAAAATTACGAGAACGCCCCTCCAATCCGTAAAAACACGGAAAAACTTTAGACTGTATAAATACAATAACCTGATACTAGAATCTGGCTTAAACCAAAGCCGGCTAGTAAAAACTGTCCGAACGTCGTACGTGCGTTTAAACACATATGCGTCCGAACCCTTGTCGTAAAACCATACGACCTCTATATCGTTTCGCCTGGAGCAGGGAAACCCTCTCTGTGTGACTCTAAAGACTCGACACTACGCTGGCAGTGGGTTTAACCACAGACCACAAGCGGCATGAGCTGTACGTAACGGTCCCCGGGTAGATGTCGATAAGAAGGCCGATGAGGTAACCCATCCGAACTCCTACTAATCCTGATGTGACAATCTCCGTACAGTCCGGTCTGTTCGTCTAAGACTATCGCATATCTAGCCTAGGGGCGGCAAGCGTCAGTCCCCTAATAGCGGTATAAGTCGTGTCGGAGCGTAGCCCATTACACCCTGAGAAAACTACAGGAACCTACCAGTAAATCTCGCTTGCCCTGGCCAGGGACTTTTTGTAATGGCTCTCTGACACAGCATGATATCAACTCCTAATACCGGGAGAGACGAATCCGGTCTAACCGCTACTACCTCCAAGTGCTCGGGACTGCACCCAACTGCTACCTATTTGCATGACTCCTTTGAGCCCTGGTAGGGTAGCAATCTAGGAACAGTGGGACACACTCGAGGAGAAGTAGAAGTGTCAAGTCTGCGGACTATGCTGTACTCATGTCACCTGGGAACTGTTAACTGATGATGGGTATAATACCAACCAATCAGTTCCCCTGCGAGTCCTGTTCGGTGTACCCGTAACCTAACGAGCACCTGTATACTATCTCCAGTACGACGTACTGACGGCTGTAGGACAGACCATCTCCCCAACTGGGATGAGAAGCGTACACACTTAGTCTACTCCGGAATATCGATGCCCTGTCTCGATAATCCTACGACTAGGGACAAGTATAGGATGCTGCTTATAGACTACCCAGCCCCCACTAGTGTGACTGCCATCACAACACTGGTAATCAAGCAAAGATCCTATGGGCTCTACTAATATGTATAAGTGATATGTTACAAGAAACATATGCACATATTAAAGTAGACACAAACCAAGTAGCATACTACTATTTTTAGCAAGACTGTATATACAACTGTGAATATCCCAAGCTTCCATTAAGTAATATACATACAAGTATGATACAATAATGGCCCCTAGGGCATATACACTAACAGTGCATATATTTTACTTGTTATTACGTATCATTTATACATGTTGAATAAGCACGTTGGATCATTGCTTGACTCCTTGCGTTGTGATGGCGATCATACTTATGGGAGCAGGGTAGTCGATAAGCACATCCTTAAAAAGTCCCTAGTCGTGGGAGTATCGTGACTGGGCATCGATATTCTGGACTAGACTGGTGTATACATTTATAGACCCCGATGAGGGGCAGTGGTTGGTCCTGCAGCCATTGGTATTTTGCATCTAAGATCGTATACAGGTGATCTCTGGGGGTGAGTACACTGAACGGACTCACCGAGAACTTCTAGATAGTATTATACCTATCGTCAGATAGCAGTTCTCAGGTGACATGAGTACAGGGTAGTTTTCAGACCTGAGATCATCTTTTGTCTCGTGTAAGTTCCCACTGTGCTTTGATCACTACCCTACCACGGCTCTACTGAGTCGTGCAAACAGGTTTTGGTTAGGTACAGTCCCGACCCATATGGAAGCTGTGAGTGATTGTTGGGGATTCGTCTCTCCCAGTATAGGGAGTTGATATCGCACTATGTTCGATTGGTCAGGACTATAAGACCTTGGCCAAGGCAGTTGGGATTTACTGATAGGTTGATCAGTAGTTTCCTGGATTGGTTCTGAGCCGCATCAGCATGAATTATCGGGTTATTAGGGTCGGACATTTACCACCCCCTAGACCCGGTATGCGATACTCTTAGATGAAGAAACCGGACTGTACAGAGATTGTCACAGATAGGCTTAGTTGGGATCCGGATGAGTTTTCTCGTCGACCTTCCTTTTCGACGGGTAACCGGGTAGCCGTTATGCTAGTGCCGCTGACGTGCTTGTGGTTATGGATTTATCCAGTAACTCACTGCCGGCGTACTGTTGAGTCTTTAGAGTCCCACACAGAGGATTTCCCTGGTTCGGGCGAAATAATGCAGTAGCCGTATTGGATACGTGCAGAGTTCCGATCGATTGATTGTACTATGTAGTATGACTTTCGATTGGGCAGTTGAAAATACTAGTCGGCTTAGGATTGAGCCGGATTATTAAATCAGGTATTGATATTCTTTGTGCTATTCTATCTCTTCGGGTATTCGTATTTTTATACAAATGCAGGTATATATATACAGTAGACTGTAATCCGTATTTCATACGGAAAACATTTTAGAAGGTGGACACCTCATTTTAGTATTATCCATTTATTCTTAAATGGAAAATGAGGTGTAAAGTAAAGTGAGGGGAATATGGTGAGAACCATGCCTCAATAGTATTGACAAATGAATTGTTTATTCATTTGTGCTCACTATTGAAGCATGGTTGGATATTTTTTATTGTAAAAAATGTTTTACAAAACCATTGGTGAGGATTTTCTCTGACAAGCTAGCCTCATTTTCTTGAGCTCACCATTTTGCTTCACTCCTCTCCCTTGTTCTTGAGCTCCTCCACCTTCATCATCTACCTCCTCTCTACACTCTCATATGTTGAGAATCAAGAGAGGAGGTGAGATATAAACACACATAGAACCTTAGACTACATCCTAGATTCTTTAGACTAGCAATCTACGATCTTTAGTTGCTCCACTTGATACTTAGTGTGGAGCTAAAGCCATGGACCACATCTCTTGGGTGGATCATCTTCGACGGAGGAGGACCGACGAACAAGCTAGATCCCAGAGAACCGAAGGAGCAAGCAAAGAAGAACAAGTCCGTCCAAGGAGATCACTTGGAGCTAATGAAGAGGAAAGAAGACCGAAGGACACGGATCTTTTGGTGTTACTTTTCTATCATAGTAGATAGCTCCTCTTAGTTAGCTAGTTTAGGGTTTATGGTAGATCTGGTGAATGGGTAATTCTAGCGCCGGTTTCAAACCCTAGAAAATTTTTGTGCCACAAAAGACCAAGGTAGATGGCCAGGGAATTAGGGTAACCCAACAGTAGAGGCCTAGTTATTGAATATAACCTCTTTAAGTGATAGATAAAGACCTATTGGTGCAAGTAAACTTGGTCAAGACGAGTTTAAAATTTTCTGATATCGGTTTTTCTTTGACTATCGACGTTCAAATGAAATCTGGAGCTACTCGGGGACTCTGAAAATTTAATAGAGCATAATGTGAGATGTATAAACCAGTAGAAAGCCACCGTAAAAGCCCGAGCCCCCAACTTTAAACCCCAACCGCAAATAAATTCCCCCTGACCGCCAATTTCTGGTCAACCTTGGAATTTGGGTCCTAAGTTTGTTCTGTAGCTCACTCACCAGATAACTATGACACCCTATACGCTAAAAGATCCCAGATCATCTTAAGAAAAATCTGGGTTGATTTATTTGATATCTGTCAATGTTTTGTGATATTTGAAAACTTAGTTTTTGATATTTGAGTTTTGACTCGGTCGTTTGATGTCGTATGTCAATGTTGGGGAGTATTTTGTTGTTTTAGCACGCGTTGACCATAGGTTCTAGCCTATGTGCACTTCGCTCGTGATTTCAATTTCGAATCGAGTTTTTATGCGATTTCGGTTATGATTTCGATTGCAGTTACAATCGCGCGGGCTTCCAAGACGACGAAGAATGCAAGGTGTTCGTCGACATCGACTAGGGCAAGGCGTGTTGAAGTGAGTAGATGTATATCTACGGGAGAAGTCGGGTGGATCGCGTATAGCACCCCCACAACCGTAGAACTAGGATTATATATATATATATATATATATATATATATATAAGAATAGTACATAGTTTATGGTTCTTGTTTGTATACCATATTATTATATTTCTCTACTTAGTAGAAGATATATTCCTAGTTCTATTTTCCTTAGCCGTTGAGCTATACATATATATACAAGGATAATTATGATATGATGATACGAGTTGATATGATACGATATGATTGTTGGCTATAGTGCTTTCAAGTCAATTATTGGATCACAGGCACGTGATTGCAATGATTGAGGGATGACCTATACCGGTAGAACAGTCTTACTTGAGATGATATTATGCTATCTAGTTTGCCTTTATCATCATGTATTTGCTTTAGGTGGCTTTACAGATCACTAATACATATTGATAGAGCCCATAGGATTCTTGCTTGACTGCCAGTAGTATGATGGCGATCATATACATGAGAGCTGGGGGTTTATAAGCACATCCTTAAATGTCCCTAGTCGTGGGAGTTTCAAGACTGGGCATCGATACTCCAAAGTATACTAGTGTAAACTGATCGAGACTCCAACGAAGGGCGGTGGCCGGTCTCACAAGCGATTGGTGTCAGTTTGTTCACCTAAGATGTATACAGGTGCTCATTGGGTTATGAGTACACCGGACGGACTCGCCGGGAACATGCTAGTTGGTATTATACCTATTGTCAGATAGCAGTTCCCTGGTGACATATGTACAGGTTAGTCTATCGACCTAAGATCGTCATTTATCTCGTGTGAGTACCCACTATGCTTTGATTACTACCCTACCACGGCTGAAAGGAGTCGTGCAAACAGGTTTTAGTTGGGTACAGTCCCGAGCCACATGGAGGCAGTGAGCGGATCATCGGGGGATTCGTCTCTCCCGGTATTAGGGGTTGATATCGCGGTTGTGCATGGGTGGCTATCACCAGAAATCCTTAGCCAAGGTTGTCGAAAATTGTTGATCTAGGATCGGTAGTTTCTTAGGTGGTGATGGGCTTCATACCGACACTAAATGGCGTGTTATTAGGGGTCTGACTTTATCCACCCCCTAAACTCGATATGCGATACTCATAGACGAATGGACCGGACTGTACAGATATTGTCACTGTCAGACTCAATAGGGGTTTCAGGATGAGTTTGCTCATCGGCCTCCCTTTTTCTCAATACCTGGGTAGCCGTTACGTACAGCTATTACCGTTGACGTGCTTGTGGTTAAACCCACTGCCAGCATATTGACGAGTCTTTAGATTCCCACATAGAGGGTTTCCCTACTTCGGGCGAAACGATGTAGAGGCCGTATGGTTTTACGACATGGTTTGATCACATACGTGTACTTGTGCATGGATGATGTTCGAACGGATAATACAAGTGGGCTTTGGTTTAAGCCGGATCCTAATATTATATTTGTTGGATTATTTTCGTCTCTTTGTATTCGTATTCTTCATAATACGAATGCGGGTATGTATATACGGTTCAGGAGTATTCTTGTAATTTATTACAAGATTACTTTTAGAAGATTACACATCATCATGGTTTAGACCTTTTTGGATTAAAAGGTTATTGAGGTGTAGGATGAGGAGTTTATTGCATTTTTATAGCATGGCTAATTAGTGACCCATGGTTACTATTCTAGCATGCTTAGGGTTTTTGTTTGTTGTAAGATTATGTTGACTTGAGATATTTTTTGTTGACTAAGATATTTTGGAGACATGGATATTTATATGATGGCTCCATTATTTCTTTTCACACTTACACAACAAACAAAAACACAAGCCATTATTCATTTTCTTTTTCTCTCTCTTGAGTTGCTCTCAGCACCTCATCCTCATGGCATCTTCTTCTTCCTCCACCCAAACCCTCTCATGTGTTGAGAAACCTTGGGTGTATTGAGACAAATTAATCCTTCATCACTCTCTACTTCTTCTACGGTATCTAGTGTAGCAATCTAGGTATCCTAGTTACCTCAGATATGAGGTTGGAGCTCGTTGCATAGACTCTCGAGTGGATCATCTTCGATGGAGGGAGACCGGAGATCAAGCTTGATCAAGGAAGCCCCTAGGAGCTTGGGATGATGGTTGAAGATCGAAGGACACGGATCTATTCGGTATAACCATTCTAACTCCTTTGCATGTTTTGTTATCTAGGGCTTATGGGTAGATCCAAGGAATTGGTTGTGGTAGCGCCAAGTTTTATAAATTTTTGTTCCGCAATTGGTCACGGATTGATGGCCGAGGCGCTTCCGTAACCCAACATGGTATCAGAGCCACTCCATAAGCCTTAGTTAACACTTTGCGATATTAGAAATCCACCGTTTTTGTTGTGCAAAAACTGTCGACAAAAATAGTTCTGAAAACTAAAATTTTGAGATGTTTGCACACCCCGCGGGCTCACGGTTTGAACTGAGAAGCCGCGGGGTGGTGCATGGGCACCCCGGGGAACCCCAAGGAGGGACCGAATGGCTGTGCCCACTCCCCAAGACCACCACAAGGTGGTCTTGGCGGTGGGGACCCGAAACTGCCCCACCTTAGGCAGTTTCGGGTCGGCCTCACCCCCTGGCCACCTCGTGGTGGCCTCGTGGGTGGGGTACCCCCTCTAGGCCCCCCAACTCGAAGTTAATTTCGTGCTCTAACTCCCTGTGAAGTTTCGGGCGCGTTTCGTTTTGATTGGGACTTCCGAATTAGCTTTAAACGGTCAGTTTTGGAATTTTAGCTCACTGTTTTTTCATGGTTTTGGAAATTGGTTTAGTTTGCTAATTGCATGCAGAATTCTAATGTCATAGTTTTCAGTACATACATTACTATCTGTGACCGTAAATTTCATTAGAGCGGTACAACTCGTCTAATTGCTATATGACTTTTAGACGGGTTTGCGAACGTAACATTCACGTTGATGTTCTGTATTGTGCTGTGATTGTGGCGGGATCGTCGTGTGGATAGCATAGGTGCAATGGTAGTACAGTTTGGATTTATTTGTACATTTGATATTGCGGGGAGAGCATCCGATATGTGGACCGCCGTCACTGCCAGTTTGTATATTATTTGTTTGGGGCACGATCGGGTTGAGATCGATGTCACCGTTGTACATATTCTTTTCTTTTCTGTACTAGGATTACCCTGCGGTGGAATGCACGAATAGCCGGGTTCTAGAAGGCAATGGGTATGCATATCATGGCGTTGAGACGGAAAGGACCTTACTCTAGAATTGGCGGGCTATTCGCCCCACTCGTAGGGGGTATAGGTTGACCCACGGAGGGGTGCTCAAGTTACTGGATTCCGTGAAGTGCTGGGTGTTCTACTCACTTTGTTGATTGGGGTTGCCTCACTTCTGGTTTTGGCGGGTAACTTGCTGCACTCATAGGGATCATGGTTTTCATTGCACATGCTATCCACACGACAAGGGGAACATCGGGTTTCACTTGCGGCTCAAGTGAAACCCGGGGCTCCAGGATTATCCACCACTCTGTGATGCTTGGCTGTGATTCTGAGATGTTTCTTTATATCATGCCTGGGACGATTGTTATATATCTTTATATATATTCTAGTAAATGTTGTATATGTTTTGCACCCGCACTAGTCCAGTCCCCGCTCTATCGTTAGTTAAGTAACCTAATGGGTGATGACGGGACCCAGTGGAGAATGCAGATGGCATATACATACATTTTATTTTTCGTTCCTTTTCTGTGGTATGATATGTTAACTGATGGGACTATGTTGATTCTAATCAATGCAAGGAAAACAAACCTATTCGATGTTGTTGGAACAATTTTCAAAAGCTGTTATTACAAGGACGTTTTCTTTTGTTTTGCACAGCGATATTCGGTTATGAATATCCAGCACCTCATTCGACGAGGCAAGAGCCAAGATCCTTTCACCGGGAGTGACCTCTTAGGAAGAAGTTTGCGTCAGGGTAATAACATCACTACAGTCGATTACTTTTTTGCTTTGCATCGTGATATTCAGTTAGGAATATCTTGCACCTCATTCGACGAGGAAAGTGCCGAGATCCCTTCACCGGGAGTGACCTCTTTAGCAAAAGTTTTCGCCACTATATATTTTTAAAGCTATCTGGTTCCTTCAACGATATCAAGTTCATTACGTTAAAAGTTTTTCGCCAAAAACCATTCGTAGCCCTCCGTCATTTCAGACGGGTTGCACTTAGTATTCATTCTATGTTTGTTGGCCTTAGTCAATGCATAGTGTATGGTAGCTATTTGTTACTTTCTGTTGCATAAATAGATGCGTTGGTTTAGGACAGTCGTACAGTCTTGTTGGCCTAAGTCAAGGGCGAGTACGGGAGGGTTCAAATTAACCTGGACAATGAAGGGTAGAACTTGACATGTGACTTATGATTTGCTGGCCTTAGTCAAGGTCATAAGAGCATGGGGTAAAAATCACATTGGGAGTTTCTAAAGAAACTGAAACTTGCCAGGCATATGCATACCTTCTGGAGTGTGATAACTTGAGTGGATTCCATCAAGTTATCATGCGATGATAGTTGGATCCCGATTCCCGCTGATGAGTTGGTTTACTCCTCGGGTGATTTTAGATGATCCCGACTAATTCTCCTTTGGGTTTGGGGGAGGATTCGAGGAAACAGTGGGAGACATCCTGATTAGATAAAGTCATTAACCATTCTGATCTAGGTTAGAGTGCACGCTGAGTGTTTCTTTTCTCTCTCTCTTTGGCAGCGACCATGGCCCAACACTAGACTAGAACTCATAAACCAAGTTAACCGAACCTTCTTAAAACACACTGGCTTTTGGATTTTCAGAGTTTCATACTTTATTGACACTCCTACTTTTACCTTTTGCTTTTCTCCGGAACATTCCGTATCACTACGAAGATCCACATTTATTGGATATGACCATCGTATAGTGTCACGACCCGAGAATTCGACTCGTGACCGACACTTAACCACGCAACGTCTACAGGCGCAACGCGGCTAAGTAAGCCGAACCCAGAAATCAAAACCAATAAATATAGAGTGATTTAAAACATTTTGTAAAAACAATCGTACATGTCCGAAAAACTTCCATTTATTTAGTAGAAATCCTTTTTAAGTTCAATAGTTATAAGTTTTATAATTTTGGTAACATTTCCCTTTTTAAAACATTAGCCCCGAAAGTCGGGTAATAGCAAGGTGTAGCAGAAATAATAAGTGACATGAATAAAGCATCACGATATGATATACGACGCCGTAGCGAAGAATACACAGTAAAACAAGGACAATATCATAAAAGATGAGACTGCATAAAGTAAAGTCGGCTCACATGCGAGCTCGACACCAGAATATAAAACCATACATATCGTCCTCACAACTGTCTCTAAGTCAATACAGAAAGTAGATGGAGAGTACTAGATACATCAATATACAACTGAAAGATAACAGATACCGTACGAAACCCACCTAAACAGCAAAAAGGCTATCTCTGCTCAAAAGGGGTATCTGTGCCAAAAGATGCGACAACAGCCAGCCGTGACTACTCCCAAGGGCAACCTGCAAACACTGTGGCACAACGGGGGTGAGTTGCCAACTCATGAATAGAGATAACATATAAAGGTGATCGCAAGCATGCACATATAGCGTGGCTCTACTAATGCCAGCAGATGATATCAATGCATGTCAACAGTGGATACAATAGTAATGCATGTACTCTAACAGGTAAATGCCACAGGATGAGATGTATAGTAATCAATACTGAGTATGGGATAAATAATATCTACATGGACCATGTCAACATGGAAAACAATGATCGGTGCCTCAAACTGCACCCAAATCCCACATATACTCAGGCGCCGGCATACCCATCGGCCCTCAAATCCTGTATATCTCGGAGGAATCACGAGTGCCCAACATCGGCACCCAAAACATCATAAAATACTCGTGTCCAGCATCGACACGTAAATCCTCGAATATCGGGCGCCGTCAATCCGGACCGGCCCCACGGGGTCTGTCTGCGGTATCGGCCCTCGGCCCCGGCAGCACGGATCATCCCGCATCCATCACTCGACTCTGGTCAGTATCCTCCGGACAACTGCCAGGTCCAACCAATCACCGGTAGGTACTCGCCCGCCTCCAGGCTCAATCGGCAAATCCCATCGATCATCTCGCCGAGGGGAACCATACCGGGCCCACCACGAACCCGCAAACGGAACATCCACTCCTCGAATCGGGTTTCAAGCACACGTCTCAGCACCGAGAAAACGCGTGGTGGACACACCAAAATATCATATCACGAGGTACCGGGTATTTCAAATAGCATATCTTTCCTTAAATAATTCCACGGTCCTCAAAACAGAAATCACATGAAAATCCAATACCAATAGTAAATCCAATGCGAGGTACGATATACATCAATCCATGGTATGGGTATAAGGGGGAAAACCGCTTTTTAAAGTAGTTTCATTTCCGATTTTAAAAGATGTCATGCGGCTCCCAATATACATGAAAATCATATCAAATCACACATGAAGCGAACTCTAGCAATATAATCATGGCAGCTCTACAGTGAGTGTGGCATGGCAGTTACTAACGGTGTGTGTGTAGCATGTAAATAGTGCCCGTGCAGCATAAACCGTTAGTAATGGTGCGGTGTTCTATCAGTTCTAAGCAATATATATATCAACACAGCAGAGAATGCAATATGCGATGACACTCTATGGGGTGCATGCAACATATAATAATAAAGTCCTATCAGCCCTGACGCATAACGCCATGCGGGCGATATCCCCGTAGATGTGAAATCTACTCACAGTGTCTTGCGCTAAGTGTATCCAACCACTTGCTTGCCCTTCTTCGCAGCGTCCGTCTCACTGGCCTGCGGACCTAGAATCACATACACATATCACACATAAGCTTAATTCACAAAAACGCAACACTATAATCCAACAAGAAAACCAAGTCGCAAACCAATCGCGCGTGTGCGCGATACGCTAAAACGTGTAATCACGCGCCACGAAACTACCCCGACGCGCCGCGATACGCAGAAACCCAAAGCTACTCACGTATCGCGCGTGTCGCGAAGGTTTAGAAAACGGCAAAATAGGTATTTGGTCCCAGATTTTTCTACAGAACCAAACTCCCAAAAATATATATACCAAAACACTACACACAATGGCAGACACCCACTGGACCAAACCCTAACCCAAACCCTACCCATCTGGCCGCAATTGGCGGCCAGAATGAGGAAATTGGCGGCCTACTGTAGCAGTATGGGGGTCGGGTTTCACCTGTTGTATCAGCTCTACTCCACTACACTATAGTCTTCCCAAAATCATTCTGCACTCACCGGGTGAATAGCAGTTCCAGAAAACTCACATTTTGCCCAAATACGACATTTGCATCAAATATGAAACTGGTGGTATTTTAGTGTAATCGGTGTTGGACTAGGTTACAATGGCCTCAACAGACCTCAATCATCCTACTGGAACCAACTTACATCCTATAAGCACAAAGTTCCCATTAAACATCCCATATCGCACTAAAACGCACCAATATCCATTAACCGATGCAAATCTACACTAACCAAGCTAACTAGGGACTAAGTTAGGAAATATACCTCATACTTAACCCTAGGAAGCTGGAGGAAGGTGGAGAAGTGGAGGGAAGAGGCTGCACTTGCTGTTGGTGCTCACTGCTGCTGCTGCTGAACTTTGCTGCTGCTGTTGCTGCTTCTTTCTGCTGCTGCTGTTGCTTCTTCTCCTGCTGCTGCTGAGTGCTTGCTGCTGCTGCTTCAGGAGCTGGGGTTCTGGGCTGAAGGTAAGTGTGTGGGTGTGTGTGAGTGAGTGTGAGAGTTTGAGAGAAAATACAAGGAAAATGAGAGGCTACAATCATCACACAAAAGTCACCCCCCCTCTCTCTCACTTCATTTAATGCAAGCATGGCCTAAAGCCATGATGCATTCTCTCTCTCTCACACAAGTCAACACTAAATCAAAAATTCAAATTAAAGCAACCTTTTTAATTAGCTAATTAAACTTACTTTAAACCCAAAGGACTTAATCCTAAAATTAACCCACCATGGTTAATAATTATTGTATTTACTTAATTTAAAACCCCTAGTTTACATGCACATATGTGTGCAAGCCTAGGAAATTTTGGAAAAATATTTATTAGATTAGGAAAAATATTTAAAACACAATTTGGTAAACTTTTTATTAAAAACCATTATTTAATTATAATTATTCACTAACCCTTATCCTAAGGTGTTACAATCTCTCCCCCTTAAAGAAATTCGTCCCCGAATTTCAAAAATCTAACTAAGGTTACCTTCAAAAAGATGGGGATACGTTTTCATCATTTCGCTTTCGGTCTCCCAAGTGACCTCTTCACGGTTCTGACCACACCGAAGTACCTTAACTGATGGAATGTCCTTCGATCTCAGTTTCTTCACTTGTCGATCCAAGATCATCACCGGCTGCTCTGCATAGGAAAGGTCACGCTCAAGCTGGATCGTCGGATACTGAATCGCATGCGAAGGATCATGTAGATATCTGCGGAGCATCGAAACATGGAATACGGGGTGCACGTCTGGAAAGCTGGGCGGAAGGGCTAACCGGTAAGCTACTGCACCGACACGCTCGAGGATCTCGAAAGGGCCCACATACCTGGGACTGAGCTTCCCCTTCTTCCCTAACCTCATCACACCTTTCATTGGGGAGACCCTCAAGAAAACATGATCACCAATAGAAAACTCAAGTCTGCGTCGTCGACGGTCTGCATAAGCCCTCTGCCTACTCTGCGCTGCTCTCATCCTATCGCGAATCAACTGGATCTTCGCTGTCGTCTCCTCAACGATCTGCGGTCCTAAGATACTGCTCTCACTGAGCTCTGTCCAACAAGTAGGTGACCTGCATCTCCTCCCATAAAGAGCCTCAAAATGTGCCATCTGAATAGTCTCCTGGTAGCTGTTATTGTAGGAGAACTCTACTAAGGGCAAATGATGATCCCAGCTACCTCCGAAATCTAGTATACAAGCTCTGAGCATGTCCTCGAGAGTCTGGATGGTCCGCTCTGACTGTCCGTTGGTCTGCGGATGAAATGCCGTGCTAAAACTCAAGCGAGTGCCCAAAGCCTCCTGAAGCCTCTGCCATAGTCTACTGGTAAACTGGGTGCCTCTGTCGGACACAATGCACGTCGGGACTCCGTGTAGTCGCACTATCTCGTCAATATAGATCTGGGCATACTGAGTAAATCCGAAAGTCGTCTTCACCGGTAAGAAGTGAGCCGCTTTCGTCAAACGATCCACGATCACCCAGATGGAGTCATACCCCCTACTAGTCCTGGGTAGACCTACCACGAAATCCATCGAAATCTGTTCCCATTTCCACTCCGGAATGGGTAACGGCTGTAGCTCTCCCGCGGGCCTCTGGTGCTCAGCCTTGACTTGCTGACAAGTCAGGCATCTCGACACAAAATCTGCAATGTCCCTCTTCATTCCGTCCCACCAGTAAACATCTCTCATATCATGATACATCTTGGTGGAACCGGGATGGACGCTATACACCGATCGATGTGCCTCCTCAAGAATCTCACGCCTCAGTCCCTCAGCATCAGGTACGCACAGTCTGACTCCAAACCGTAGTATCCCCTGATCATCGATCACGAACTCGCAAAATCAGTCATGTCCCATCTGTGCCATGATCTCTGAACATCGGTCATCACTGAGCTGCGCCTCACGTATACGATCGATCAACTGTGGGCGTGCACGGACATGCGCTATCTGTCCTCCAATCGACGTGAACTCGAACTGTACTCGACTGTCGCATAATATCTGCCAATCGGCGGATGACTGCTCCTGTACTGCGCTCAAACAAGATAAACTGCTCCCGGGCCTCCTGCTCAAAGCATCCGCCACCACATTTGCCTTGCCCGGGTGATATAAGATCTCGCAGTCATAATCCTTCACTAACTCCATCCATCGACGCTGTCGAAGGTTCAGGTCCCGCTGCTGGAATATGTATTTCAGACTCTTGTGATCCGTAAATATCTGGCACGACTCGCCGTATAGGTAGTGTCGCCAGATCGTAAGTGCGAAGACCACTGCTGCCATCTCCAAATCATGAGTGGGGTAGTTCTGCTCGTGCTTCTTCAATTGTCGTGAGGCATACGCGATCACCCTATCATGCTGCATCAGAACGCATCCCAATCCCACTCGAGAAGCATCACAAAAGACCACAAATCCGCCCGGTCCGGAAGGTAAAGATAACACCGGTGCCGTCGTCAGCCGTGTCCGTAACTGCTGAAAACTATGCTCGCACTCCTCCGTCCAATCGAAGGGAACTCCTTTCCGGGTCAACCCGGTCAACGGTGTAGCAATACGTGAGAAGTCCTGTACAAAACGCCTGTAGTAACCGGCCAATCCCAAAAAGCTGCGAATCTCCGTCACTGATGTGGGTCTGGGCCAACGCTGAACGGCCTCGATCTTCCTCGGGTCAACGCATATACCGTCTCGTGAAATCACGTGACCCAAGAAATCTACGCTGTCCAGCCAAAAAGCACACTTGGAGAATTTCGCATAAAGCTGGTGCTCCCTCAATGTCTGCAATGTAATCCGCAGGTGCTGCTCGTGCTCATCACTACTTCGGGAATACACCAAGATATCGTCAATGAAGACTATGATGAACAGATCCAAATAAGGCCGGAAAATACGGTTCATCAAATCCATGAAGGCTGCTGGAGCATTGGTGAGTCCGAACGACATCACCAAAAACTCGTAATGGCCGTAGCGCGTACGGAAGGCTGTCCGGGGAATGTCCTCCTGTCGAACCCGCAACTGATGATAGCCCGATCGTAAATCGATCCTCGAAAAGTACCCTGCCCCCTGAAGCTGGTCGAACAAATCGTCGATACGCGGCAAAGGATACCTGTTCCGCACTGTCACCCTGTTCAACTGGCGGTAGTCGATACAAAGACGCAAACTGCCATCCTTCTTCTTGACGAACAGGACTGGAGCACCCCAAGGAGAAACACTGGGTCGAATAAGTCCCTTGTCCAGCAAATCCTGTAACTGACCCTTCAGCTCACGAAGTTCCGCCGGGGCCATCCGATAGGGCGGTATAGAAATAGGCCCCGAACCAGGAACCAAATCAATACAGAAAGAAATGTCGTGCTCGGGCGGCAACCCAGGAAGCTCGTCAGGGAACACATCAGGAAACTCGCTAACAATCGGAACCTGATCCAATGGAACCTCTGTAGCGCGAGCATCGCGAACATATGCGAGAAACCCCTGAAATCCCTTCCTCATAAGCTGACCAGCGCGAAAAGAAGAAATCACACTGTGAGGGGCGGCACTACGGTCCCCCAACACAACAAAAACCGACTCACCGGGAAAGCAGAATCTAACTGTCTTCTCACGGCAGTCCACAGAAGCATAGCACGTGGCTAACCAATCCATGCCCAAAAGAACGTCGAAGTCCAACATCTCCAGAAGGATCAAGTCGACAGGCAACTCTCTCTCGCCAATACAGACGATACAGGATCGGAACACGTGCCTAGCCACAAACGACTCTCCCACAGGAGTAGTCACCACAAGCGGCTGATCAAGCAAGCCGGACTCTCTACCCAAACTCGGCACAAAGTATGTGGATACGTACGAGTGTGTGGATCCGGGATCGAACAATACATGTGCATCAACCGAACATACAGGGAGGATACCTGAAACCACTGCATTGGACGCCTGCGCGTCCTGATGTGTCAAAGCAAAGACCCTCGCCTGTCCACCACCTGTAACTGACTGACCTCTGCCTCGGTCATCACGTCCTCTCTGAGCAACTCCTCCACGCCCACGACCTCTCGGTGCATAAGTCTGGCGCGGAGCAACGGTAGGCGCAACGGGCAACGCCCTCTGGGGTGGTGAAGGTGGTAAGGTAACATGCGGTGTTGCCGCCTCCCTCCGGTGTGTCTCTGGACAATCTCGAACGAGGTGAAGTAGGCTGTCACACCTGTAGCAACCCCGCGGCGACTGCTGACCTTCCTGGGGATACGAACTAAACATCCGACCTCGTCCCGAATCTCTGCTACCCCTCGTACCAGAACGATACCTGTCGCGGCGTCTGAATGACTGCCTCCGTGCGGAAATACTGGTACGAACTCTCTTCGGCTCTGGAAGTACCGAAGTCTCAACAAGGTGCTCCTCGACCACTAGGGCTGCGTCTACAGCTGCTGCATAGGTCTCGTAGTGCTGCGCGCTGATCGCGAGGAACACTGGTGAAAGCAAGCCTCGAACAAATCTCCGGACTCGCAACTCCTCGGTGGCCACTAAATGTGGGGCGTAGACTGCTAGCTCTGTAAACAGTACGTCATACTCTGCCACTGTCATCCCTGGCGTCTGGCGCAAAGACTCAAACCTGCGTGCTCGGGCATCTCTAACACTCCGGGGAAGGAAACGGGCTAGAAATATGGTCACGAACTCCGTCCAGGTCATAGGAGGAAGACCTACTGCTCTGCCCTTCTCCACTGAATCACACCATTTCTGCGCAAGACCTTCCAGGCGAAAGCTCGTGAACTCAACCCATCTCGCATCTGCACATCTGAGGGAACGGCATATCCTGGCCATCCTGTCGATGAAAGACTGTGGGTCCTCGGCTGTATCGGTGCCTGTGAAAACTGGAGGCTTCAGCCTCATGAACTCTGATAGCGATACTGTAATCACCTCCGTGGCTGCAGGGGCAACTGGCTGTGCGGTAGGCACCATCGCGGTCTCTGGAACTGGTGGAGCTACCTCTGGTCGCTGCACTCGAAGCGTCTCAACTAGCGATCCTATCATCTGGCGCATCTCATGCATACCAGCCCCTAACGAGGCGATCTGCTCTGTCACGGCAGGAACAGCCTTCTCGGGTACAACCGGCGTACTGCCCGGATCAGTCCTCGTCTCGGACGAGTCAACACGAATCTCGGCCCTCGCGGCCGCTCTCTGTGCCCTCGTAGTCTTAGGCGGCATAATGGCTGAAAGAAAATTTGGATTCGATAAGAACACGGAAATCGAATCACAAGAATATAAGGAGGGATCAAATCAATAAGTCCTAAGGTCGCGTAGGTGGAGTACCGTGTCGTGAGTATGCCGCGGAACATACGCACGCTACGCTACCCTGCTGCAGCTACCTACTCCATCATACCAGGGTCATCCTACACTCCGAAGGTAAAACCTACGCTTTGATACCAACTTTGTCACGACCCGAGAATTCGACTCGTGACCGGCACTTAACCACGCAACGTCTGCAGGCGCAACGCGGCTAAGTAAGCCGAACCCAGAAATCAAAACCAATAAATATAGAGTGATTTAAAATATTTTGTAAAAACAATCGTACATGTCCGAAAAACTTCCATTTATTTAGTAGAAATCCTTTTTAAGTTCAATAGTTATAAGTTTTATAATTTTGGTAACATTTCCCTTTTTAAAACATTAGCCCCGAAAGTCGGGTAATAGCAAGGTGTAGCAGAAATAATAAGTGACATGAATAAAGCATCACGATATGATATACGACGCCGTAGCGAAGAATACACAGTAAAACAAGGACAATATCATAAAAGATGAGACTGCATAAAGTAAAGTCGGCTCACATGCGAGCTCGACACCAGAATATAAAACCATACATATCGTCCTCACAACTGTCTCTAAGTCAATACAGAAAGTAGATGGAGAGTACTAGATACATCAATATACAACTGAAAGATAACAGATACCGTACGAAACCCACCTAAACAGCAAAAAGGCTATCTCTGCTCAAAAAAGGTATCTGTGCCAAAAGATGCGACAACAGCCAGCCGTGACTACTCCCAAGGGCAACCTGCAAACACTGTGGCACAACGGGGGTGAGTTGCCAACTCGTGAATAGAGATAACATATAAAGGTGATCACAAGCATGCACATATAGCGTGGCTCTACTAATGCTAGCAGATGATATCAATGCATGTCAACAGTGGATACAATAGTAATGCATGTACTCTAACAGGTAAATGCCACAGGATGAGATGTATAGTAATCAATACTGAGTATGGGATAAATAATATCTACATGGACCATGTCAACATGGAAAACAATGATCGGTGCCTCAAACTGCACCCAAATCCCACATATACTCAGGCGCCGGCACACCCATCGGCCCTCAAATCCTGTATATCTCGGAGGAATCACGAGTGCCCAACATCGGCACCCAAAACATCATAAAATACTCGTGTCCAGCATCGACACGTAAATCCTCGAATATCGGGCGCCGTCAATCCGGACCGGCCCCACGGGGTCTGTCTGCGGTATCGGCCCTCGGCCCCGGCAGCACGGATCATCCCGCATCCATCACTCGACTCTGGTCAGTATCCTCCGGACAACTGCCAGGTCCAACCAATCACCGGTAGGTACTCGCCCGCCTCCAGGCTCAATCGGCAAATCCCATCGATCATCTCGCCGAGGGGAACCATACCGGGCCCACAACGAACCCGCAAACGGAACATCCACTCCTCGAATCGGGTTTCAAGCACACGTCTCAGCACCGAGAAAACGCGTGGTGGACACACCAAAATATCATATCACGAGGTACCGGGTTTTTCAAATAGAATATCTTTCCTTAAATAATTCCACGGTCCTCAAAACAGAAATCACATGAAAATCCAATACCAATAGTAAATCCAATGCGAGGTACAATATACATCAATCCATGGTATGGGTATAAGGGGGAAAACCGCTTTTTAAAGTAGTTTCATTTCCGGTTTTAAAAGATGTCATGCGGCTCCCAATATACATGAAAATCATATCAAATCACACATGAAGCGAACTCTAGCAATATAATCATGGCAGCTCTACAGTGAGTGTGGCATGGCAGTTACTAACGGTGTGTGTGTAGCATATAAATAGTGCCCGTGCAGCATAAACCGTTTGTAATGGTGCGGTGTTCTATCAGTTCTAAGCAATATATATATCAACACAGCAGAGAATGCAATATGCGATGACACTCTATGGGGTGCATGCAACATATAATAATAAAGTCCTATCAGCCCTGACGCATAACGCCATGCGGGCGATATCCCCGTAGATGTGAAATCTACTCACAGTGTCTTGCGCTAAGTGTATCCAACCACTTGCTTGCCCTTCTTCGCAGCGTCCGTCTCACTGGCCTGCGGACCTAGAATCACATACACATATCACACATAAGCTTAATTCACAAAAACGCAACACTATAATCCAACAAGAAACCCAAGTCGCAAACCAATCGCGCGTGTGCGCGATACGCTAAAACGTGTAATCACGCGCCACGAAACTACCCCGACGCGCCGCGATACGCAGAAACCCAAACCTACTCACGTATCGCGCGTGTCGCGAAGGTTTAGAAAACGGCAAAATAGGTATTTGGTCCCAGATTTTTCTACAGAACCAAACTCCCAAAAATATATATACCAAAACACTACACACAATGGCAGACACCCACTGGACCAAACCCTAACCCAAACCCTACCCATCTGGCCGCAATTGGCGGCCAGAATGAGGAAATTGGCGGCCTACTGTAGCAGTATGGGGGTCGGGTTTCACCTGTTGTATCAGCTCTATTCCACTACACTATAGTCTTCCCAAAATCATTCTGCACTCACCGGGTGAATAGCAGTTCCAGAAAACTCACATTTTGCCCAAATACGACATTTGCATCAAATATGAAACTGGTGGTATTTTAGTGTAATCGGGGTTGGACTAGGTTACAATGGCCTCAACAGACCTCAATCATCCTACTGGAACCAACTTACATCCTATAAGCACAAAGTTCCCATTAAACATCCCATATCGCACTAAAACGCACCAATATCCATTAACCGATGCAAATCTACACTAACCAAGCTAACTAGGGACTAAGTTAGGAAATATACCTCATACTTAACCCTAGGAAGCTGGAGGAAAGTGGAGAAGTGGAGGGAAGAGGCTGCACTTGCTGTTGGTGCTCACTGCTGCTGCTGCTGAACTTTGCTGCTGCTGTTGCTGCTTCTTTCTGCTGCTGCTGTTGCTTCTTCTCCTGCTGCTGCTGAGTGCTTGCTGCTGCTGCTTCAGGAGCTGGGGTTCTGGGCTGAAGGTAAGTGTGTGGGTGTGTGTGAGTGAGTGTGAGAGTTTGAGAGAAAATACAAGGAAAATGAGAGGCTACAATCATCACACAAAAGTCACCCCCCCTCTCTCTCACTTCATTTAATGCAAGCATGGCCTAAAGCCATGATGCATTCTCTCTCTCTCACACAAGTCAACACTAAATCAAAAATTCAAATTAAAGCAACCTTTTTAATTAGCTAATTAAACTTACTTTAAACCCAAAGGACTTAATCCTAAAATTAACCCACCATGGTTAATAATTATTGTATTTACTTAATTTAAAAACCCTAGTTTACATGCACATATGTGTGCAAGCCTAGGAAAATTTTGGAAAAATATTTATTAGATTAGGAAAAATATTTAAAACACAATTTGGTAAACTTTTTATTAAAAACTATTATTTAATTATAATTATTCACTAACCCTTATCCTAAGGTGTTACATATAGTTACATACGAACTCGACGAAACTTGTTTTCAGATTCGAGAATGGTTTCTGGTTCTGGAGAAATTGAATAGGACTATTCAGTTGTCTTTTCATTTTACCTTCTCTCAGGTTGTGAGGGCTCCTAGGATTAGGAGAGGGTAAACCTATTGCGCTTATTGGATAGTCTTCTTCCAAACCATAAGCAGGTGCCGAAAGGTGGGGAAGGAAGAAAACCAATTAGCCTAAGTGAGGTGTACAGGAGGTAATAAGTAAAGACAAATAAATGGATTAGAAAGAAGGCAAAGTAAATTGCGACTGCTATCATTCATGACCAAACCGCGTATATCATCGCCACTCCTACTTCACCTTTGCATTTCTCCAGAACACCCCGTATCACTACGAAGATCCACATTTATTAGATAATCCATCGTATAATTACATACGAACTCGAAGGAACTTGTTTCAGTTCGAGAATGGATTCTGGTTCAGGAGAAATAGAATAAGGATTATTCAGTTGTCTTTTATCTTTATCTTCTCTCAGACTGCGAGGGCTCCTAGAATTAGGAGAGTACGCCTATTACGCTTTTTGGATAGTCTTCTTCCAAACCATAGGCTGGTGCTGAACGGTAGGCAAAGAAGAAAACCATTTAGCCTAAGTACGGTATACAAAAGGTAATAAGTAAAGACAAATAAAGGGATTAGAGAGATGGCAAGGAAATATACGGTTACAGTCATGAATCTGGATAGTGGAAGAGGCATTACTAAGAATACCCGGATACCCCTTCGAAACATTTTCATGTTTCAGTTTCACTGTGAGTTGTTAATTGAAAACTGATTTCCTAATTAAATTCTTACTCCAGGGTATGTATTTACCCGGTTTGATTCTCACATCTGTATAGTATTACAGATGATGAGTGGGATTAAGATATTGGGAATTTGGTGATTATATCCTCATTTTATCAGAATTCGTTGTAATTGGTGATATTTGAGGAAATCGCTTGAGGTTTTGCCTGACGACAAATATTTAGTTTTGAATATCCGTTGTTATGTACCAATTTCAAACTGATATATCTGTACGTTTATTTTATAAAGTGAGATATAACTTTTTGAAATTATGTCTGTGACATTTAGCTATATCAGTTGATGGTTAGGTAAGGAGTATTAACAGCGGTGTAATTCTTCTTAACCATAATACAGTTTTCAACCTACGACGCACAGGGTTTGAGTTATTGAACCCAGGGGACTTATTCAAAGTATTGTATGTTTTCCAGTGTCCATTAGGACAAAGGGGTTGGTACTCGTACTATATTCTGTTTACTTATGACTTCTCCAGTTTTTAGACAAGTATTTCGTAGAAATACAAGATCCAAGTTTTGAGAAGTTATAGGTACAAGAATAAAGTAGAGAACCACGTGTTGCAAATATCGGGAACCTTCAAGGTGATCGTAGATACTTGTGTTTGGCATTTAGTTGATAGTAATGGTTTTGAGAATTTGCTTCTCTTTCAGGTTACTCATATCTGGATGCGCTCCTAGTTGAATAATGTTGATCGGCCTCTCTCCATTTAGTTGACATGCACTGGAGACAGCTGCATGATTTGAATCTGGTTCCAATTAAATTAGTGCCTCTGTTTCTATATTGTATATAGAATGATTCATACCTTAACGATGTTAAGGTATATGGAGTTGTACGGCTTATGCTTGAAACCGGACTTTGGATAAACTCAAGGCACGTTTCAGTAATGGTTGTTTGTGTGTTATCCCGGGCTATGTCGAAGGATAACTTTCTACCATCTGGAAGATCAATAGTGATATTGTTCTTGACTCGCTACAGTTTTAGCAAAAAAGACTTTTTTCAGAAAACAGTTGTGAGAGTATGGTAGAACTGGAAGTGATTCCAGAACTACAAACGATTAATGAAGATTTAATAGAATTTAAAGATTCAATTGGTTTTTGACATTCCATTAGCCACTCCGCAGATATGGTGGGTAATCTCAGGCGCCCGAGAGGTACTTCGGTATCCTCAAAGACAGTGAAAGGGAGGTTCTTGTTTACCCAGACTTGCCATTACTGCTGTTCTAGACTATGAGACCCGGCAAGAGGATGAGTATAGCGTCGTTCTAAATTGTCTTTAGAAGTGCACGTGTATATGACTCTGTCAGTGGGAGCAGCGGAAGCATAGTGGACAAGTAGCTTGTGTCTATTTATTGACTAAAGCAGGTGTAGAGAAGATAGATCATCTATTTTTGATGTGATAGTCATAGGCTCTGACTTCATCAGAATAGGGGATGGATCTGGTAAGAAGGTAGTAGGGTGTGATGTCCTGGTATTTGGATGACATACGCTTTGTAGGAAGTGAAATTCCTATACTACGATCGGTTATACTGTGGTTGTCACACAGTGGTTTCTCCACATAGGATATGGATATTATATCGGGCATTCTGGTTACTAGATCTATGGTTTTACATCTAGATTTGGGTAGTTTCCTAATCTGGGTACTTTGACACTATTCTAAAGTTGTTTTAGAATGGACGACTCCTGGCATGGTGGTGTACCTGCAGGTGATGGAGCCACCCTCTCTAATGGTGTCTTACAGACTAAAGGGAGAGGGATGTGCATGATTGGCATATCACTTGCTTAAGCAATTGAGTCAATATTGAGATGTCAAGTACCACACCAGATGTTGTTTTTGCACTAGCTGCAATAAGTTCATATATTAATCCAATCCTGGAGAAACGTTCGGAAGCAGTTTATGAACATAAGTGGATGTTCTAGGGATTTGGTAACGGCAGCCTTCTTCGGGAAATGGTTATCATTCCAGGCTTCAAAGGTATCCTGGATGACAGAGTGACTGTCAGAGTTATAGTTTTCCCTCTTTGGAGGGGCAGTAGTTTGTACAGGTGGTCCAAGCGGATACTGAGGAAGGTATGGCGCAGGATACTGATTAAATTCAATGGACGATACCGTTTAAGAAGTTTGCTGGATTTGGAGTTCATTTGTGAACTGGGTCCCATCAGATATCCAGACATATTCTAAGACAGGTATTGCTCATTTCGGGAGATGGCTTTTCTCCGCGAACTTGAGATAAAGTGAGATATAGAAAGAAACATTGGAGCGGATCCACTCACTGAGGCTATTTCTCGAACACAATAGTTTTACAAACGAGCTTTGTGAAACTGATTAGTAGAGAAGTTGGGTGTTCGGTATCACACGGGCTATGAGTATGCGACACCGCAATAATTACCCTTAAGTGCAAGTGGGAGATTATTGGTTATAGTGCCCTCAAGTCAATTATTGGATCGCAGGCACGTGATTGCAATGATTGAGGGATGACCTATACCGATAGAACAGTCTTACTCGAGATGATAGTATGCTATCTGATTTGTATTTATCATCATGTACTTACTTTAGGTGGCTTCACAGATCACTATTACATGTTAATAGAGCCCATAGGATTCTTGCTTGATGTTCATCTCAGAAAACTGCATTTTAATACCCTCATTCGTTATCTATTTTGTATATATCGGTGCTATTAATCAGTGTCTGTTTTGTAATTACAGTTTACAGGTATTCGTGATAAAATACTGGAAACACGTTCAAAATCATGGATATAACGTTTTGAAGCTGACACTGCAAACAGAGCAGAAAAACGAACGATATCTGAATAGCCCTTGTAGGGTTGCTAGGCACGCTCACAAGGTTCTACGAGGCATCAACCATGCCCAATTAAAAATTTAGCCGTGCCGAACAACCCAAAGCCAGATCTTTAAACTAGAGTTTAGGCGAAAACTAACATGTTAAACACTTTAACACTAAGTGAGAGGGATTACAACCTTTGTAGATCCGGTCCTTCACTTCTTAAGCTCCGTGTTGAAGTCCCTTCGCTGCGATCATCGTGTTCCGAACTCTCGAGAGGCTCCGCGAAGAGAAAGGTGCAAGCTTGCTTCCGATCTTCGATAACAAAGATGATCTACCTTGAAGTTTCGTTAACACAAGCTCTCACTCTTTAAAAGAAGTGAACACTCTCATCTAAATGGCAAGGATAGATGAGGATGATGAAGTAGGAATTTCTCTCTCTTTTGTTTTCATATTCTCACATATAAACATCACTTATGAAAAAGCTAGTGAAGCTTTTCATCAAGGAGGAAGAAGCAAGAAGAAGAGCTAAATCCTTTTGTGATGAATAATGAATTGTTGTAGTGGTTACAAATCTAACCAAGAGTTAAGCATGAAGGAGTTAACCCTTGTAGAGAATTAACTAGAGTTAATGGTTTGGATTGGGTTAACATAATATCTTCACAAAATATCAAGCAAAACACAAAGTCAAAGCTTCATGAAGCTTCATGGAAGCTTCATGCAAAAGCTAACCCTAATCCAAACCCTAACCAAGTTTAAACCCAAAACCATTGTTAAATTTGTAACCCTAACATGTTACAATATTATATATCACATATACAATATATTTTGTAACAATAGAAAATAATACAATTAACATATATCGCATATATATCAATGTATTATCCCGTGAGAAAATGAATCTTTTAGTGAGCTAATATTAGTTAATGTAATTTAATATATCATATATATTATTATACATTAAATTATCGAATCAACACTTGATCCGATAATCCGGCTATTTCACAAATAACTGACTAATACGATGACCCGGCTATATAACAAATACCCGGCCGATATCTCATATCACGAGAATCCAATACGGTATCACATACCGCATTATCCTCAGTCCCGCACATATCATATATGTGCTCCTACTCCGTTTTTCCTGAGCCAAGAAACCTCTGTGTAAGACTTTAAAGAATCGTCAATACACCGGCAGTAGGTGATGATCATATCAAACACCCACAAGCCGCAAGCGGTCAGCTAAACGTAACAGCCACCGAGGTATTGAGCGCTCAGAAGATCAACAAGCAAGCCTGTACATTCTCCTGTGAATCCAATCAGTAACACTCCCGTACAGTCCGGTCATGTCGTGTGATATGTCGCATATCTCTCCTAGGGATGGTAAACGTCAAACCCCAGTAGCTTGATAAGTCATGTCGATATGAGGTCTATAACAGTTCGAGAAACTACTGATAACACTTACCAGTAAATCTCAGCAACCCTGGCCAGGGATTTCCAGTTATAGCCAATCGAGCATAGCACAACATCAACTCCCTATACCGGGAGAGACGAATCCCCTCCTATCGCTCATTGCCTCCATGTGATTCGGGACTGTACCCAAAAGCCACCTTTTTGCACGCCCTCTTGGATGTGGTATGATGGAAATCAAAGCACAGTGGGAATCACACAAGACTCTATGACGATCTCGGATCAACAGACTACTCTGTACCAGTGTCACCGGAGAACTGCCATCTGACGTGAGGAATAATACCATCTGGGAGTTCTCGGCGAGTCCATCCAGTGTACCCAGTCTCTACTGAGCACCCGTACACCATCCTTGATGTCAAACACCGATGGATATGGGATCATCCATCGCCCATCATATGGGTCAAGATGCGTATACGCTAGTCTACTCTGGTGTATCGATGCCCTGTCTCGATACACCCTCGACTAGGAACAGTTATAGGATGTACTCGTCGACTACCGTGGCCCCACTAATATGATCTCATCATAGTCTTAGTAGTCGAGTACATATCCTAAGGGCTTTATCAACTTGTAATATAGAGACAATCAGAGTACATGTTAAGATAAAGTACAACCATATAGCATACTATCATGTCGAGCAAGAAAGTCCTCCCTATATATGTCCAAGCATCTATTACAATATACATCGTATGTACAGTAATGGCCTCTAGGGCATACATATAACTAACAATCTCCCACTTGCACTAGGGCCATCTGTTGTGGTATCACATACCCAACAATTAGCTGCGGTTGAAGTATTTCATACTCAACCATCCCATAAAAGTCTCTACTGGGAAAAAGGCCTTTGTGAGTGGATCCGCGATGTTGTCCTCTGTTTCTACTCTCCTAATCTCGATCTCCCTGGAGATCAACCATCTCCATGATCAGGTGATGCTGCCTAAGAATTATATCTGGATTTCTGATGGGACAGGGGGTTCCTTGGCAAAAGCCACAACTCCATTGTCACACAATGGTAGGAACGAAGTTCATCTCATGAACTTATAAATATCCAGACTGTCTATTTGGTAGCATCCTTGGTAACGATGTATCTTGCCTTTAATCGTCTAGTAAGTCACGGTATCTAGCTTGGAACTCTTCCAACATACCGTCCCTCCACTGAGGGTAAAGACAATGCCTGCGACTGACATTCAGTCGTCCTTATCACCCTGGAACCTTTCCAGTGATTCTCCCCAGGATCGATTGATACCATCTCACAACAATTAGTGAGTATCCTAACATCCAATTAGAACTATCTCATAGATCCAGAAACCCAGGATTTAGGAGGTATCATTTTGATCCTATATGGAGAATCATTGTGATAGGCGGAGATTGACCGAGCGTAGCATAGGAAACTCCTTCCCTATCAAAAGTATGTCATCCAGGTACTCTACAAGGATCACCACCATACTCTCTACTACCCTTTTGTATATACAAGGTTCATCTACCATTTTGATGAAGTCAAACTCTTTGACTACTACATCAAAACAGACGTTCCAACTCCGCGATGCCTGCTACATCACATAAAACATCTTGCACACATTTTCGCTGCTCCCACTGTCTACGAAGCCCTCTGGCTGTGTACTTATAGACGCTATCTTCTAAAACATCATTTAGAAAAGCAGTCATGACACCCAACCACCAGATATCGTAGTCATGGTATGTAGCCGTGGCAAGTAGGATCTGGATGGACTTAAGCATAGCTTTGAAAGTCTCAACTTTTCCATGTACACCAAGTAATCTTCTCAAGATATACTTGTTCCTGATGGGGATTTAACCCTTCAGATAAAGCAACAAAAGTCCATACTTTGTTGGTGTATAAGGATTCCATCTCAGATCACTAAGCATCCAGCCATTCTTACAGAGTCCCACTCCTGATGGCCAGCTCGAAATAAGTTGGGTCATTATCTCATGATGCAATTCTTGTAGGGTTGCTAGGCACGCGCACAAGGGTCTACGAGGCATCAACCATGCCCGAATAAAAATTTAGCCGTGCCGAACAACCCGAATACGGAACTTTAAACTAGAGATTAGGCGATAACTAGCATGCTAAACACTTTAACACTAAGTGAGAGGGATTACAACCTTTGTAGATCCGGTCCTTCACTTCATATGCTCCGTGTTGTGGTCCCTTCGCTGCGATCATCGGGATCCGGACTCTCGAGAGGTTCCACGAAGAGAAAGACGCAAGCTTTGCTTCCGATCTTCGATACTATGATGATCTACCTCGAAGTTTCTTTAACACAAGCTAACACTCATGAAATGATGTGAACACCCTCATCTAAATGGCAAGGGAAGATGAGGATGATGAAGTAGGAATTTTGCTCTATTTATTTATCTTTTTCTCACTATTATTCATCACCTTTGAAAAACTAGCAAGCTTTTCTATGGAAGAATGAAGGAGGAAGAAGAAGATGAATAATGAATTATTCTTTTGTGATGAATAGGAAAAGAGATGATAATGATCAATAAAGCAACCATGGTTTCTAAACCATTGTAGAGAATAAACCAAGGGTTAGGGTTTGGGTTGAGTTAAAGATGAGTCATGAGTAAATATCTTTCACAAAACAAAAATGAAAAGCTTCTAGAATCAACTAGAAGACTTAACCCTAATCCAAACCCTAATCATGTTTAAACTCCACAAAACATGTTGCATTAATTATCATATCATGTTACAATATTATATATCACATATATAATATTTATCGTAACAAAAGAAAATAATACAATTAACATATATCGCATATATATCAATGTATTATCCGAGTGAGAAAAAGAATCTTTTAGTGAGCAAATATTAGTTAATGCAATTTAATATATCATATATATTATTATACATTAAATTATCGAATCAACACTTGATCCGACAATCCGGCTATATCGCATATAACCGGCTAATATTTATCCGTACCGAATCACCGAATCAACACTTGATCCGACGACCCGGCTGATATCAAATATCGCGAGAATATAATACGGTATCACATATCGCATTATCCTCGGTCCCGCACATATCACATATGTGCTCCTACTCCGTTTTGCCTGAGTCAAGAAACCTCTGTGTAGGACTCTAAAGAATCGTCAATACGCCGGCAGTAGGTGATGATCATATCAAACACCCACAAGCTGCAAGCGGTCAGCTAAACGTAACAGCTAGCCAGGTATTGAGCGCTCAGAAGATCAACAAGCAAGCCTGTACTTTCTCCTGTGGATCCAAACAGTAACACTCCCGTACAGTCCGGTCTCGTCGTCTGATATGTCAAATATCTCGCCTAGGGGTGGTAAACGTCAGACCCCAGTAGCTCGATAAGTCGTGTCGATATGAGGTCTATAACAGTTCGAGAAACTACTGATAACACTTACCAGTAAATCTCAGCAACCCTGGCCAGGGATTTCCGGTTATAGCCAATCGAACACAGCACAACATCAACTCCCTATACCGGGAGAGACGAATCCCCTCCTATCGCTCATTGCCTCCATGTGATTCGGGACTGTACCCAAAAGCCACCTTTTTGCACGCCCTCTTGGACGTGGTATGATGGAAATCAAAGCACAGTGGGGACCACACAAGACTCTATGACGATCTCGGGTCAACAGACTACTCTGTACCAGTGTCACCGGAGAACTGCCATCTGACGTATGGTATAATACCATCTGGGAGTTCTCGGCGAGTCCGTCCAGTGTACCCAGTCTCCACTGAGCACCCATACACCATCCTTGATGTCAAACACCGATGGATATGGGATCATCCATCGCCCATCATATGGGTCAAGATGCGTATACGCTAGTCTACACTGGTGCATCGATGCCCTGTCTCGATACACCCTCGACTAGGAACAGTTATAGGATGTACTCGTCGACTACCATGGCCCCACTAGTATGATCTCATCATAGTCCCAGTAGTCGAGTACATATCCTAAGGCCTTTATCAACATGTAATATAGAGACAATCAAAGTACATGTTAAGATAAAGTACAACCAGATAGCATACTATCATGTCGAGCAAGAAAGTCCTCCCTATATATGTCCAAGCATCCACTACAATATACATCGTATGTACAGTAATGGCCCCTAGGGCATACATATAACTAACAATCTCCCACTTGCACTAGGGCCATCTGTTATGGTATCACATACCCAATAATTAGCTGCGGTTGAAGTATCTCATACTCAACCATCCCATAAAAGTCTCTATTGGGAAAAAGGCCTTTGTGTGTGGATCCGCGCTGTTGTCCTCTGTGTCTACTCTCCTAACCTCGATCTCCCTGGAGATCAACCATCTCCATGATCAGGTGATACTGCCTAAGAATTATATCTGGATTTCTGATGGGACGGTAGTTCCTTGGCTAAAGCCACAACTCCATTGTCACACAATGGTAGGAACGAAGTTCATCTTATGAACTTATATGTATCCAGACTGCCTCTGTGGTAGCATCCTTGGTAACGATGCATCTTGCCTTTAATCGTCTAGTATGTCACGGTATCTAGCTTGGAACTCTTCCAACATACCGTCCCTCCACTGAGGGTATAGACAATGCCTGCAACTGACATTCAGTCGTCCTTATCAGTCTGGAACCTTTCCAGTGATTCTCCCCAGGATCGATTGATACCATCTCACTACAACTAGTGAGTATCCTAACATCCAATTAGATCTATCTCATAGATCCAAAACCTAGGATTTAGGTGGTATCTCTTTGATCCTATATGGAGAATCCTTGTGATAAGCGGAGATTGACCGAGCGTAGCATAGGAAACTCCTTCCCTATCAAGAGTATGTCATCCACGTACTCTACGAGGATCACCACCATACTCTCTACTATCTTTTCGTATATACAAGGTTCATCTACCATTTTGATGAAGTCAAACTCTTTGACTACCACATCAAAACAGATGTTCCAACTCCGCGATGCATGTTTTATCATATAAAACATCTTGCACACGTTTCCGCTGCTCCCACTGTCTACGAAGCCCTCTGGCTGTGTACTTATAGACACTCTTTTCTAAAACATCATTTAGAAAAGCAGTCATGACACCCAACCACCAGATATCGTAGTCATGGTATGTAGCCGTGGCAAGTAGGATCTGGATGGACTTAAGCATAGCTTTGAAAGTCTCAACCTTTCCATGTACACCAAGTAATCTTCTCAAGATATACTCGCTCCTGATGGGGATCTAACCCTTCAGATAAAGCAACCAAAGTCCATACTTTGTTGGTGTATAAGGATTCCATCTCAGATCGATAAGCATCCAGCCATTCTTACAGAGTCCCACTCCTGATAGCCAGCTCGAAACTAGTTGGGTCATCATCTCATGATGCAATCCTCGCTCCCACTGTCATAGAGAAACCGAAGTATCTCTCAGGTGGGTGAGGAACCGTACTAGATCGGCGGAGAGGCTGAGGTTCGTTGGAAACTATTGAATCCTTTGGTTCTACCTAATCATCAGCTGCATTATGTATAGCTGGAACCATTCCAGTTCTACATAACAGACCTTGCCTCGAGGTTGTCCGGATTTTGCTTTTAGACATAGGCCGGACAACCCCAAATCTTAACAAACTTAAGATATGGGCTCTTCCCATTCCATATCGCATATGAAGTGGTAAGCAACTAATTTGATTTGAACCCTATTCAATAGGTATGCAGATTCTCAAGTGCAAAACTCCCAAAAGGAAATAGGAAACTCAGTAGTACTCATCATAGAGCACACCGTATCACATAGGGTGCTATTGCTCCGCCCCGATATACCATCGTGCTATGGTGTATACGGAGAAGTAATGCCGAGAGAGAATCTCATTCTCCTTTAGAATAGTCCAGGAATTCCGTGCTCAAGTATTCTCCTCCTTGATCTCATCAAAGGACATAATACTTATACCCGTATTTTGGTTCTCTACTTCTAACTTATATTCCGTGAATATCTCAAAAGGTTCGGACCTGTATTTCAACAGAAACATATGTCTGAATCTTGAGAGATTATCAGAGAATGTAATGAAGTAGAAAGAACCGATCTTGGCTTGTGTAGACAGGGGACCTTCATACATCAGCATGTATCAATCCCAAAAGTTCACTAACTCTTTCTCTGTTTCCAATAAACAGAGCCGTGGTCATCTTATCTTTGTGACATGATTGGCAAGTTTCACAAGATGTAAATTCAAACAGATTTAAATATGCATCTATATGTAACTTCAGCCAGTCGGGTCGCATTGATATGACCTAGTCTACAATGCCTCAAGAAGGATTCATTCATTTCTGAACTCTTCCTCTTGTGTGTGTTCTGTATACTAAGAACTGTAGTTTGATTTAGAACGTCAATGCTTTTAGATAACGTGCCTGAACCGATCAACTCTTGATATAGGAAATGTTCAAAACATTATCCAGCAATACAAAATTATATCCTTTCTTTACTAATAAAGAGACTGATATGATTTTGTATATCAGGTTCGGTATCTAATAACATTTGTTCAGAATCAATGTATTCTAGTAATACAGGGTGACAGTGACCAACAGACTTGACTGCAACACTTGCACCGTTTTCTGTCTCACGAAACTTATCACCCGTTCTCAGTTCTTTACCTATCTGTAGCCCATGTAACAGATTACATATGCGGGATCCTGATCCGGTATCACATACCCAGGACGTAAAGGATACTGAGAAACAGTTCTCTGTAATGAACACACCCGAAGATAATGCATCAACATGCACTTTCTTCGTTTGGGCGGCACGGGAAATCTGGTATTCCCCAATTTCCTGCTCTGTCTTATAACAATTATAAGTTGGAGCGGGACCAACGTTCCTCAGCTTAGTATAACAAGCGGGTTCGGTCAATATATCCGTTTTATTATCTTGATTAAGGCGTGATATGGTCGCTACCTGGAGAGAGAGAGAAGAAAACACTCAGCGTATGCTCTTGCAAGATTAGATTGGTTATCTAATATATCTAATCAGGATGTCTCCCACTGTTTTAATCAAATCTTCCTTCAAACCCTAAAAGGAAAGACTAGCCGGGATTAATCACACGCTACAAGTTCGCCAATCTTTCAGCCAGGCCAGTGTCGGTACTTTGAGGGAGGTCCCCCGTGCTTTCGCACGAACCTAATTACAGTAAACCTCGTTTTCCCAGAGGCGTAACCCCGTTAACACCTTTCTAGACACCTACTTGATCGGCTAATTGTAATGTGTAAAACTCTCCCAGGAGTAACTCTTACTCGCAGCGGGTATCGGGATCCAACTATCACATAGAAGGTATGCAATCTTATTGCAAATTTCAACACTTGAAATTCCCAATAATATTTTACCCCTAGCATCCTATGACCTTGACGGAGGTCAACAAACCATAGGCGACTAGTCAAGTTCAACCCGTCATTTCCTGATTGAATTAAACCCACCCGCACGACCCTTGACGGAGGTCAACAAGGCCGCACGACTACCCTAATCCAATCTGCATCATATGCATAAGCAGATAAATACTAGTCAGCTACCGCACACTACGCCTTGACGGAGGTCAACAAACGTAGCACGAATACTAAGTAGGACTTATCTGAAATGACGGAGGGCTACGACGGGTTTTTCAGAAAACCCTTTGCGTAATGAACTTGATATCGTTGTAGAATCGAGTGATTTTAAATGGAATGCTTTTGAGGCTTTTCTAGTTTTGCTAAAGGGGTCACTCCCGGTGAAGGGATCGTCGGCCCTTTCCTCATCGGATGCAGGATATATCACATATACCGCTGTGCAAAGCAAGAACTATAGAAGCAATCAAAAGACAAACCGAGTTTGTAGCATCTGCCAGTTATTGCTAAAGGAGTCACTCCCGGTGAAGGGATCTCGGTCCTTTCCTTATCGAATAAGGTGCTGGATGTTCTACAAGGAACACCGCTATGCAAAGCAAGAACTGTAGCTACCAGTTATTAAACAAGTTTCTACAACATCTTAGGTTTCTTTTATTTCATTAATCTCATTAATGAAGTCCCATTTTAATTATGCTTCACAAGCATCTCTTTTGAAACGAAATCTGCAATATAACATATATCTCATATATATAATATATAAACATTCGTCTCAGGCAGTAATATGATCTCATCACAGAACATTGCAGCAGAAGAACATATATGAAATATTGGATATACTAGGACGTCCGTGTTTTTAATACGAGCCTGTATAAAACACGGATTCCACGGTCGCGATGAATAGCAAAATCCACATCCCTAGACCCCTACGAGAGCGGCAAGTAACACTGCCAATTCTAGGGTTAGGAGACCCGGTCTCGACTCCTCGAGATGGTCTCCCACTGGACCCTAAAACCCGGTTACTTGTGCTCCCCGCCTTGGGTCTACCTAATGCGGAAAAGTAAATAATATACAACGGTGACATCTTCCGCTACCTGGAAGTGCCCCAATAAAACAATATTACATACAAATGAATTTTACATGAATGAAAAAGAAAAACTCTTATCTCACATAAAACCCCGGCTATTCAAACGCGACGATCCAATACAACATATCCCAGCAACACATAATATCTCATATCAACAACGTAAGCAAGTATGCGTATCCCGATTGTCGTTGATGTATAGCAACGAAGCCGGCGATACTCCACATACTACGCTTACGGTCACAGAAAAGAAAGTGTAAAACTACAACAGTTGGAATCCGCAACCTCTTTAGACATCGCATGCCTAACCAAATGAATTCCTTAGACATCGCATGCCTAACAATTATAAACCCCGCATTTTAGTCTCATTATCGAAAACTCTTTTCAATATCAAGTCGGGCAATTCAACAAGATTCCCGACGTTCTGATCGAATGCTCGTCACAAACTTTAGTAGACGGCCGCACCCCCGATACCGTCGACGAAGTGCACCAAGGCGGAACACCGCTACCGGGAGCACCCGAACGGATGCTTTCGGCGACGGGGTTCTCCTACAGTCACTTGGTCGGAGCTATGGGGCGTAGCTGTCTATTAAGTTTACCCGGCGAGTATCCGCGTACCCTACGTGATTGCTACGGACTTTTGATCACATCAAAATTCCGTGGCAACCGATCATCTGAGACTAAACTGCTATGTTTATAATATTTAAATTAGTTATCTCATAACTACCTGTGGATTCCAATTATTGTATCACATTCCAGATAAATAGAAAAAGTTAAACTTTCCGATCGAATCATCAAGCACCCAAGATTTCCCCAATATATCTCAACGCTTGAAATCAGTTTAAAAACGTCCATCACATGCCACAGTACCAATGGTCCAGCCGTAGAAGGGTCAAGCCAACGCCTCACATGTGGCACGCCGTACTGCCCCAAACCCTAAGGTTCAAAGGGCAGTTCAAGACTGTCACATAATCGAGTTAAGGTTTGTTGTCTTCTAGAGGGTCCACCGAGTTACTTGCATGACTTAGAACATTCTTAAACAGTAGAAAAAATCCAACTTTTGAAAAAATTTCCGACAGGGGAAAAAGTGAGTTATTGATATCCGTTCGAACTTTTTAACAGTTTCTATAAGATATCCGGAAAGCCACATAGACAAAATCTAATACTCCGATCGAAACATCGAATCCCCAAAACAACCCAGATAATTCAACAGTTGAATAAAAAAAATAAAAATTTCCAGAAAATACAACATTAAAAAATAGGAGTTACTGTGAAAAGCACGTGTGCTGAATCGATCACGTGACCGCGCAAGCGCCGCGCAATACTGGGGTGGGGCCGCGCTTCCGCGCTACTCTTGTCGAATTACGCGCACGTGTTTCACAGTAATTCTTGTAATTACCTGCTGTAATTTTTGGACATTTTTAATTTGGAAAAATCCCAGATTTTAGAAAATTTCCAGAGAGCAATTTGGAGTTTTGGGTTTCGGGTTTTCCGGGTTCGATCGGACTTTAAACTTCGTCTAGATTTCGCCTAAAGCTCTAGCTTGGCTCTGATACCACTGTAGGGTTGCTAGGCACGCGCACAAGGGTCTACGAGGCATCAACCATGCCCGAATAAAAATTTAGCCGTGCCGAACAACCCGAATACGGAACTTTAAACTAAAGATTAGGCGATAACTAGCATGCTAAACACTTTAACACTAAGTGAGAGGGATTACAACCTTTGTAGATCCGGTCCTTCACTTCATATGCTCCGTGTTGTGGTCCCTTCGCTGCGATCATCGGGATCCGGACTCTCGAGAGGTTCCACGAAGAGAAAGACGCAAGCTTTGCTTCCGATCTTCGATACTATGATGATATACCTCGAAGTTTCTTTAACACAAGCTAACACTCATGAAATGATGTGAACACCCTCATCTAAATGGCAAGGGAAGATGAGGATGATGAAGTAGGAATTTTGCTCTATTTATTTATCTTTTTCTCACTATTATTCATCACCTTTGAAAAACTAGCAAGCTTTTCCATGGAAGAATGAAGGAGGAAGAAGAAGATGAATAATGAATTATTCTTTTGTGATGAATAGGAAAAGAGATGATAATGATCAATAAAGCAACCATGGTTTCTAAACCATTGTAGAGAATAAACCAAGGGTTAGGGTTTGGGTTGAGTTAAAGATGAGTCATGAGTAAATATCTTTCACAAAACAAAAATGAAAAGCTTCTAGAATCAACTAGAAGACTTAACCCTAATCCAAACCCTAATCATGTTTAAACTCCACAAAACATGTTGCATTAATTATCATATCATGTTACAATATTATATATCACATATATAATATTTATCGTAACAAAAGAAAATAATACAATTAACATATATCGCATATATATCAATGTATTATCCGAGTGAGAAAAAGAATCTTTTAGTGAGCAAATATTAGTTAATGCAATTTAATATATCATATATATTATTATACATTAAATTATCGAATCAACACTTGATCCGACAATCCGGCTATATCGCATATAACCGGCTAATATTTATCCGTACCGAATCACCGAATCAACACTTGATCCGACGACCCGGCTGATATCAAATATCGCGAGAATATAATACGGTATCACATATCGCATTATCCTCGGTCCCGCACATATCACATATGTGCTCCTACTCCATTTTACCTGAGTCAAGAAACCTCTGTGTAGGACTCTAAAGAATCGTCAATACGCCGGCAGTAGGTGATGATCATATCAAACACCCACAAGATGCAAGCAGTCAGCTAAACGTAACAGCTACCCAGGTATTGAGCGCTCAGAAGATCAACAAGCAAGCCTGTACTTTCTCCTGTGGATCCAAACAGTAACACTCCCGTACAGTCCGGTCTCGTCGTCTGATATGTCGCATATCTCGCCTAGGGGTGGTAAACGTCAGACCCCAGTAGCTCGATAAGTCGTGTCGATATGAGGTCTATAACAGTTCGAGAAACTACTGATAACACTTACCAGTAAATCTCAGCAACCCTGGACAGGGATTTCCGGTTATAGCCAATCGAACACAGCACAACATCAACTCCCTATACCGGGAGAGACGAATCCCCTCCTATCGCTCATTGCCTCCATGTGATTCGGGACTGTACCCAAAAGCCACCTTTTTGCACGCCCTCTTGGACGTGGTATTATGGAAATCAAAGCACAGTGGGGACCACACAAGACTCTATGACGATCTCGGGTCAACAGACTACTCTGTACCAGTGTCACCGGAGAACTGCCATCTGACGTATGGTATAATACCATCTGAGAGTTCTCGGCGAGTCCGTCCAGTGTACCCAGTCTCCACTGAGCACCCGTACACCATCCTTGATGTCAAACACCGATGGATATGGGATCATCCATCGCCCATCATATGGGTCAAGATGCGTATACGCTAGTCTACACTGGTGCATCGATGCCCTGTCTCGATACACCCACGACTAGGAACAGTTATAGGATGTACTCGTCGACTACCATGGCCCCACTAGTATGATCTCATCATAGTCCCAGTAGTCGAGTACATATCCTAAGGGCTTTATCAACATGTAATATAGAGACAATCAAAGTACATGTTAAGATAAAGTACAACCAGATAGCATACTATCATGTCGAGCAAGAAAGTCCTCCCTATATATGTCCAAGCATCCACTACAATATACATCGTATGTACAGTAATGGCCCCTAGGGCATACATATAACTAACAATTCTCGCTCCCACTGTCATAGAGAAACCGAAGTATCTCTCAGGTGGGCGAGGAACCCTACTAGATCGGCGGAGAGGCTGAGCTTCGTTGGAAACTATTGAATCTTTTGGTTCTACCAAATCATCTGTTGTAGTTTGTATAGCTGGAACTCCTTCCAGTTCTACCTCATGACCACTAATTTCTTCACAAGAAATTTCCTTTCACAAAGGTGGCATGTTGAGAAACAAAACATCTTTTGTTTCTCGGTTTGGTAGAAGATATTCCCTTGCGTATGCTTGGGATATCCAACAAACTTCCACAGATCTGATTTTGCCTCGAACTTGTCCAGATTTTGCTTTTTAGACATAGGCCGGACAACCCTAAATCTTAACAAAGTTAAGATATGGGCTCTTCCCTTTCCATATCATATATGAAGTGGTAGGCAACTGATTTGATTTGAACCCTATTCAATAGGTATGCAGCTTCTCAAGTACATAACTCCCAAAAGGAAATAGGAAACTCAGTAGTACTCATCATAGAGCACACCATATCACATAGGGTGCTATTGCTCCGCCCCGATACACCGACGTGCTGTGATGTATACGGAGGAGTAATGCTGAGAGAGAATCTCATTCTCCTTTAGAATTAGTCCAGGATTTCCGTGCTCAAGTATTCTCCTCCTTGATCTCATCAAAGGACATAATACTTATACCCGTATTTTGGTTCTCTACTTCTAACTTATATTCTGTGAATATCTCAAAAGGTTCGGACTTGTGTTTCAACAGGAACATATGTCTGAATCTTGAGAGATCATCAGAGAATGTAATGAAGTACAAAGAACCGGTCTTGGCATGTGTAGACAGGGGACGTTCATACATCAGCATGTATCAATCCCAAGAGTTCACTAACTCTTTCTCTGTTTCCAATAAACAGAGCTATGGTCATCTTATCTCTGTGATATGACCGGCAAGTTTCACAAGATGTAAATTCAAACTAATTTAAATATGCATATATATGTAACTTCAGCTAATCGGGTCGCATTGATATGACCTAGTCTACAATGCCTCAAGAAGGATTCGTTCATTTCTGAACTCTTCCTCTTGTGTGTGTTCTGTACGTTAAGAACCGTGGTTTGATTTAGAACGTCTATGCTTTTAGATAACGTGCCTGAACCGATCAACTCTTGATATAGGAAATGTTCAAAACATTATCCAACAATACAAAATTATATCCTTTCTTTACTAATAAAGAGACTGATATGATGTTGTATATCAGGTTCGGTATCTAATAACATTCGTTCAGAATCAATGTATTCTGGTAATACAGGGTGATAGCGACCAATAGACTTGGCTGCAACACTTGCACCGTTTCTATCTCATGAAACTTATCACCCGTTCTCAGTTCTCTACCTATCTGTAGCCCATGTAACAGATTACATATGCGGGATCCTGATCCGGTATCTCATACCCAGGACGTAAAGGATACTGAGAAACACTTCTCTGTAATGAACACACCCGAAGAAGATTCATCAGCATGCACTTTCTTCGTTTGGACGGCACGGGAAATCTGGTATTCCCCAATTTCCTGCTCTGTCTTATAACAATTATAAGTTGGAGCGGGACCAACGTTCCCCAGCTCAGTATAATAAGCGGGTTTGGTCAATACATCCGTATTATTATCTTGATTAAGGCGTGATATGGTCGCTACCTGGAGAGAGAGAAGAAAACACTCAGCGTATGCTCTTGCAAGATTAGATTGGTTATCTAATATATCTAATCAGGATGTCTCCCACTGTTTTAGTCAAATCTTTCTTCAAACCCTAAAAGGAAAGACTAGCCGGGATTAATTACACGCTACAAGTTTGCCAATCTTTCAGCCAGGCCAGTGCCGGTACTTTGAGGGAGGTCCCCCGTGCTTTCGCACGAACCTAATTAAAGTAAACCTCGTTTTCCCAGGGGCGTAACCCCGTTAACACCTTTCTAGGCACCTACTTGATCGGCTAATTGTAATGTGTAAAACTCTCCCATGGGTAACTCTTACTCGCAGTGGGTATTGGGATCCAACTATCTCATAGAAGGTATGCAATCTCATTGCAAATTTCAACACTTGAAATTCTCGATAATATTTTGCCCCTAGCATCTTATGACCTTGGCTAAGGTCAACAAATCATAAGTGCTAGCCAAGTTCAACCCGTCATTTCCCGATTGAATTAAACCCACCTGCACGATCCTTGGCTAAGGTCAACAAAGTCGCACGACTACCCTAACTCAATCGCATCATATGCTTATACAGATAAGCACTAATCAGCTACCGCACACTACGCCTTGGCTAAGGTCAACAAACGCAGCACGAATACTAACCAGTACTTATCTGAAATGTCGGAGGGCTACGACAGATTTTTAAGAAAACCCTTTGCGTAATGAACTTGATATCTTTGTAGAATCAAGTGATTTTAAATGGAGTGTTTTTTAGGCTTTTCTAGTTTTGCTAAAGGGGTCACTCCCGGTGAAGGGATCATCGGCCCTTTCCTCATCGAATAAGGTGCAGGATATTTCACAAATATCGCTGTGCAAAGCAAGAACTATAAAAGCAATCAAAAGACAAACCGAGTTTGTAGCATCTGCTAGTTTCACTAAAGAGGTCACTCCCGGTGAAGGGATCTCGGCTCTTTCCTTATCGAATAAGGTGCTGGATATTCTACAAGGAACACCGCTATGCAAAGCAAGAACTAGAGCTACCAGTTTTTAAACAAGTTTCTACAACATCTTTAGGTTTCTTTTATTTCATTAATCTCGTTAATGAAGTCCCATTTTTATTATGCTTCACAAGCATCACATTTGAAACGAAATCTGCAATATAACATATATCTCATATATATAATATAAACATTCGTCTCAGGCAGTAATATGATCTCATCACAGAACATTGCAGCAGAAGAAACATATATGAAATATTGGATATACTAGGAGGTCCGTGTTTTTATTACGAGCCTGTACAAAACACGGATTCCACGGTCACGATGAATAGCCAAACCCACATCCCTAGATCCCTACGAGAGCGGCAAGCAACACTGCCAATTCTAGGGTTAGGAGACCCGGTCTCGACTCCTCGAGATGGTCTCCCATTGGACCCCAGAACCCGGTTACTTGTGCTCCCCGCCTTGGGTCTACCTAATACGGAAAAGTAAATAATATACAATGGTGACATCATCCTCAGCCCGGAGGTGCCCCAATAAAAGAATATTACATACAAATGAATTTTACATGAATGAAAAAGAAAAAACTCTCATCTCAAATAAAACCCCCGGCTATTCAGAATACGACGATCCAATATAACATATCACAGCAACACATAATATCTCATATCATCAACGTAAGCAAGTATGCGTATCCCGATTGTCATTGATGTATAGCAACGAAGCCGGCGATACACCACATACTACGCTTTCGGTCACAGAAAAGAAAGTGTAAAACTACAACAGTTGGAATCCGCAACCTCTTTAGACATCGCATGCCTAACCAAATGAATTCCTTAGACATGCCATGCCTAACAATTATAAACCCCGCATTTTAGTCTCATTATCGAAAACTCTTTTCAATATCAAGTCGGGAAATTCAACAAGATTCCCGACAACCTGATCGAATGCTCGTCGCAAACTTTAGTAGACGGCCGCACCCCCGGATGCCGACGACGAAGTGCACTAAGACGGAACACCGCTGCCGCGAGCACCCGAACGGATGCTTTTGGCGACGGGGTTCTCCTACAGTCACTTGGTCGGGGCTATGGGGTGTGGCTGTCTGTTAAGTTTACCCGGCGAGTATCCGCGTACGCTACGTGATTGCGACGGACTTTTGATCATATCAAAATTCCGTGGCAACCGATGATTTGAGACTAAACTGCTATGTTTATAATATTCAAATTAGTTATCTCATAACTATATGTGGATTCCAAATATTGTATCACATTCCAGATAAATAGACAATGTTAAACTTTCCGATCGAATAATCAAACATCCAAGTTTTCCCAAATAGTTCTCAACACTTGAAATTAGTTTAAAAACATCCATCACATGCCACAGTACCAATGGTCCAGCCGTAGAAGGGTCAAGCCAACGCCTCACATATGGCACGCCGTACTGCCACAAACCCTAAGGTTCAGAGGCAGTTCAAGACGGTCACATAATCGAGTTAAGGTTTGTTGTCTTCTAGAGGGTCCACCACGTTACTTGCACGACTTAGAACGTTTTTAAACAACGGAAAAATCCAACACTTGGAAATTTTCCAGCAGGGGAAAAAGCGAGTTATTGATATCCGTTCGAACTTTTTAACACGTTCTAAAAATTACCCGGACAAAACTAAACGAAGTTAAATTATCCGATCGAATCAACGAGTCCCCAATATAACACTAGAAAACTCAACACTTGAGTGGAATTAAAAAATTCCCAGAAACAAATGACAAGAAAGGACCTAAGAAAAAATATGTAAAGTTCCAGGGACTAATTCAAAATTTTGGCCGCGGAACCGCCGCCAAACCTTTAGTTTGATCGCGGTTCCATGGTCAAATCAGAGAATTACAAGTCCGTATTTCACAGTAATTCGTAGTTTTTCCTTCTTAATTTTCTGAGCATTTTTAATTCATAAAAAATCACATTTTTGAAAAATATCCAGAGAAGGGTATTCGTCGGGGTTTCCGGGTTCGACCGGACTTTAAACTTCGTCTAGACTTTGCCTAAAGCTTTAGCTTGGCTCTGATACCACTGTAGGGTTGCTAGGCACACTCACAAGGTTCTACGAGGCATCAACCATGCCCGATTACAAATTTAGCCGTGTCGAACAACCCAAAGCTGGATCTTTAAACTAGAGTTTAGGCGAAAACTAACATGTTAAACACTTTAACACTAAGTGAGAGGGATTACAACCTTTGTAGATCCGGTCCTTCACTTCTTAAGCTCCGTGTTGAAGTCCCTTCGCTGCGATCATTGTATTCCGAACTCTCGAGAGGCTCCGCGAAGAGAAAGGTGCAAGCTTGCTTCCGATCTTCGATAACAAAGATGATCTACCTTGAAGTTTTGTTAACGCAAGCTCTCACTCTCTAAAAGAAGTGAACACCCTCATCTAAATGGCAAGGATAGATGAGGATGATGAAGTAGGAATTTTGCTCTCTTTTGTTTTCATATTCTCGCATATAAACATCACCATTGAAAAAGCTAGTGAAGCTTTTTCAACCAAGAAGAAGAAGCAAGAAGAAGAGCTTAATCCTTTTGTGATGAATAATGAATTGTTGTAGTGGTTACAAATCTAACCAAGGGTTAAGCATGAAAGAGTTAACCCTTGTAGAGAATTAACTAGAGTTAATGGTTTGGATTGGGTTAACATAATATCTTCATAAAATATCAAGCAAAACACTAAGTCAAAGCTTCATGGAAGCTTCATGCAAAAGCTAACCCTAATCCAAACCCTAACCAAGTTTAAACCCTAAACCATTGTTAAATTTGTAACCCTAACAAGTTACAATATTATATATCACATATACAATATATTTTGTAACAATAGAAAATAATACAATTAACATATATCGCATATATATCAATGTATTATCCCGTGAGAAAATGAATCTTTTAGTGAGCTAATATTAGTTAATGTAATTTAATATATCATATATATTATTATACATTAAATTATTGAATCAACACTTGATCCGATAATCCGGCTATTTCACAAATAACCGACTAATACGATGACCCGGCTATATCACATATACCCGGCCGATATCTCATATCGCGAGAATCCAATACGGTATCACATACCGCATTATCCTCGGTCCCGCACATATCACATATATGCTCCTACTCCGTTTTGCCTGAGCCAAGAAACCTCTGTGTAGGACTCTAAAGAATCGTCAATACGCCGGCAGTAGGTGATGATCATATCAAACACCCACAAGCTGCAAGCGGTCAGCTAAACGTAACAACCACCCAGGTATTGAGCGCTCAGAAGATCAACAAGCAAGCATGTACATTCTCCTGTGAATCCAATCAGTAACACTCCCGTACAGTCCGGTCTCGTCGTCTGATATGTCGCATATCTCGCCTAGGGGTGGTAAACGTCAGATCCCAGTAGCTTGATAAGTCGTGTCGATATGAGGTCTATAACAGTTCGAGAAACTACTGATAACACTTACCAGTAAATCTCAGCAACCTTGGCCAGGGATTTCCAGTTATAGCCAATCGAGCACAGCACAACATCAACTCCCTATACCGGGAGAGACGAATCCCCTCCTATCGCTCATTACCTCCATGTGATTCGGGACTGTACCCAAAAGCCACCTTTTTGCATGCCCTCTTGGACGTGGTATGATGGAAATCAAAGCACAGTGGGAATCACACAAGACTCTATGACGATCTCGGATCAACAGACTACTCTGTACCAGTGTCACCGGAGAACTGCCATCTGACGTGAGGTATAATACCGTCTGGGAGTTCTCGGCGAGTCCGTCCAGTGTACCCAGTCTCTACTGAGCACCCATACACCATCCTTGATGTCAAACACCGATGGATATGGGTTCATCCATCGCCCATCATATGGGTCATGATGCGTATACGCTAGTCTACTCTAGTGTATCGATGCCCTGTCTCGATACACCCTCGACTAGGAACAGTTATAGGATGTACTCGTCGACTACCGTGGCCCTACTAGTATGATCTCATCATAGTCCCAGTAGTCGAGTACATATCCTAAGTGCTTTATCAACATGTAATATAGAGACAATCAGAGTACATGTTAAGATAAAGTACAACCAGATAGCATACTATCATGTCGAGCAAGAAAGTCCTCCCTATATATGTCCAAGCATCCATTACAATATACATCGTATGTACAGTAATGGCCTCTAGGGCATACATATAACTAACAGCCCTTCTGCAAATAATCTTGTGTACATATTTTAGGTCCAATACAACACAAGTGTGCACATAGCTCTTTGGTTCTTGGACCTAGGTGGGGCTGCCCATGGCACAAGACATGATGAAGTGAGCACATGGGCAGACATGAGTTTTAATGCTAAAAGTTTTGATGCGATGTGTGGTATTGTGTTCCCTCCAAATCTCTGCATACAAACCAGGTTATTTTAGACCAAACAAACAACACCAGAGTGATGTTGGGATGCACACAAGACCACACAACAAGTACGAGCTTCTTTGCTCGGATTGAAGCCGGCTAGACCCCCCTAAAAACCGAGCAGGCCGGCCGCCCATGCTCCAATAGCCGCCAATTTTTCACAGAGCCTCCCTTTCTGCCACGTCACCTTATTTTTATTGTTTGTTTACTTTTCTTTGGTGCCTATAAAAGCAGAACCAGTGAGCAAGGGAAGGCTCTCTCTCATTCATATGTATATTCCATAGTTTTTTTTTCTTTTGTTTTTGTTTAGTTTGAGGGTGAGTGGGCTATCACTTAGTTTTCTTCTTCTTCTTCCCTCTTGAAGCTTTCATTGGAGAGCATCATTAAGGAGGTTGAACAAGTAACCAAAATCTTGTATCTTTTTCTCAAGTGTTTATAATATTTGTGTTTCTTTGTTTACTTGCTTTGTTTTCCTTTTTATTATCATGCTTAACTAATTCTATTTGGTTGTGTTAATGGTGAGGAAGTGAGATAAAAGGCTTTTGCTTCCTCCACCTCTTATTTATGTTTAAATGCGCTTCACTATATGATTCTAACTTAAAAATTGTTTATGTTTGATGTGATATGGTATTTTGAACCATGGTTACTTTGTAACCTCCTCATATACCATATTCACTCCCTCTCCCCATTTCAATGTTTAAGTTAAAATCAATTTAGTGTTAAGGTTGCTAGGTTTGGATAACGTATTTTTTGATCAAGTGTTTGACAATCTCCTGGTTTCATATACGATATACCATCACAAACACCTAGAAAACTCAACACTAAAACCATTTTCTCTCACTCACTAATTGTGTTTTTGATGTTGGGGTATGCTTGCAAACCTTTGTGTTTAGTGTTGATACCCCAAGCTTGGACATACAACGGTAAGTGAACAAAACGGACTAGTTTCATGTTCGCGGAGAATATTGTAATTTGATGACTTGTGCCTCGCAACCGCTTTGACAAATTGTGCTTCATGCCGGGATCAACGTGAGGATGGACAACTCATGATCAAAGGAGTGTCGAGGGAATCTTCACGATTCGACCTTCCGAACCAAAGCCACGACCATTCTTCCTTAACTTGTTTTCCTTGTTTTTCTTGTTTTCGTATTCTATTCATTTTTTGTGACAACCAACCAATTCATTAATTTGTTAAACCTTAAACAACAAGACTTAATACACAATTCCCTGCGGATCGACCCGTACTTTCCGGCTTGTTACAACGTGCCGTGCACTTGCGGTTTATAAATATTTAAAACGAGAACTATCTCGCGTGCACATTCCGTTTCCTTAAAATGATCATTTTTCCAAAACATACGCGTTTGCGCGCGCAGGTGAATTCCCAACAGCTATGTCGTCCCCAAATTCGAAAGGTTCGATGGGACGGGAAATGAAAACCAGCACATTGCCCAATTTAAAGCATCATGCGCTAATACTGGGGGCAATGATGCGTTCTTTCTCCGTCAGTTTGTCAATAGTTTGACCAATGTTGCTTTCGATTGGTATGCAAGCATACCGGATGACTCGATCACGACGTTTGCTCAAATATAATTCATGTTCAAGCTAAGGTTCATGAGTGTCGGTGACAAAATTACCATTGTCGACCTTGTAAGGACCGAGCCAAGGAACAATGAAAGCAGCACAGATTTTATAGTCCGATGGCGCAATCTCTCAGTCAAATATGAACCGCCGTTGGAGCAAGACCAATCCGTCAATCTTCTTATAGAAAATCTAAACAACTGAATGAAACCTTTCCTGTGCACCGGCGGCCTCAAAACATTCCAAGAACTGACCAAGAAGGTCCTAATGTTGGAACGCTCAAAGCCCGAGTCCACTCAGGATCTCCAATTCAGACCGAGAAATTGGAGGGATGACAACCGGAAAGGAAAAAGATCCAACATCACAAATTCTCTCAATAAGCAAAGAGCGGGCAGAGCAAAGACTAACAAACCCAGGAAGCCAACTTTGAAGAAAAAGAGGAATAAAGTCTACTCTTTCAGAAGAGACAAGATACACAAAATATTTAAAGATGCTCTGAAGAATGGCCTGCAATTGCCGAAACCAAAGAGGCCAGGTGAAACGAACAGGGCTGACCATCCCAATTATTGTCCATACCACCGAGTGTTGGGACACACTATCGAAGACTGTTGCATTTTTAAGGATTGGGTCGAGAAACAATACAAGGTGGGAGAAATCTCGTTGTCCCCTGGCGTATTGACAAACGATCAAGCTACTACCGCCAATTTTATATAAATAGAAACCGAGGTATTTCGGGAACCGACCGCTCTCAAATGTTCACCCTTCCCTGAAAGGGGCAAACCACAACGACAATCCAAAGGTCCAGTGAGTAACGTTGACAATGAGGGGGCAACAGACAGATGCGCGATCCATACGGTCTACATGGCCCAACCTGGAGAAATAAACCCTCCTACACTTCACAGACATGGTGATGATATGGTTGACACCGCCCAATACTGGCTCGATTCAGATAATGATGAGGACCCTGCTCGAGCTGCTAAGAAAAAAGAGCCCATGGTTCTTGGGGAATCAAGCTCAGGAAATGAGGATAGCCCAGTTGTCGTCCCCAAAAACTACAGAACAAGAGTTATTCCAATGGCTTCAAAAGAAATTTCAGGACCGTGATAGGGAGTTAGCCAAGATCCGTTCCAAAGTCGACGATCTGTTGAATGTTGTAGAAAATCTCGCAACCCGAGTCCTTCAAATGCAATCACAATAAAATCAAAATTTAGTCCATGAACCAGGAATTGATGTCCCAAAGCAGCCAACGACTATTTCCTCCGGTCTAAGAGTGGAATACCTTCATGAAAGTTGACAGCGGCTAGCCTCTAGGGAAGTCCTGGCGCATGACTGCGACCAGTTGACACAGGACATAATCAAGAGAAAGTGGTCGTCGGATCCCGAAACTCTCCAGTATTTACGTAAAAGAGTTCAGATGTTGGAACATGCGAGTGACGAATCTTTTCCAAACTTCCAATATAAACACAGTCCAGATATCCAGAGAAAAACAACCGCAAAGGTGGGCCTCCTAAGGACACTGAAGCCTCTAATGCATCTGTCGACCAAAGTAGACAAGGAACATGACGTCCTAATGCGGACCAGCCTCGAAGACCGGTGTTGGGAGGGGGAAGGGAAACGCCCCTGGAAGAAAAAATGAATAAGGTCTATTTTTTCAGAAGGGACAGAGTCCGTAAAATTTTCAAGGACGCCCTGAGAAACGGCCTGCAATTGCCGAAATCAAAAAGACCATATGAAGCAAACTTGACTGATGATCCCTTGTACTGCCCGTAACACAAAATGGTGAGTCATACCATTGAAAACTTCTTTGTTTTCAAGAATTGGGCTGAAAAATAATACAATGAGGGAGTGGTCTCATTGGCCAAAAACGCGTTAGCAGAAAACCAAGGTACGATCGTCCGCTCCATTCGAACGAAGACCAAAACCCTTTGGGGGCAGACGGCTCAATCGCCCGTTCCAGAAAATGACCCGGTCCATCGCAGTTTCTACGGGATACACGTGCACGTCTCTCAAAAAAGACAAAGAGAACATTGAAGCACCGTGAGATCAAAAGTCCAAGGATTTTGAATAAGCGCACAGCTATGATCTCTAAGTCTTTAAACTGGGAAATAAAAGAAAAACAATGTAAATAAAAAAAATTAAAAAACGGTATGTCCACAAGCAAAACGGGCACGATTGAAAACCCGAAAGGGCTCCGTAAGTAAAAACAGCAGGACTGCCGGCGAGTTTGTGAAAACCCGAAAGGGCGCAAACTCGTGAAAAAGAGACGAAAATACACTCGCAAACTCCTCTCGGCCTTATGAGGAGAATATTCCCGTGTGAGATCCTTACGACTCACAAAAGAGCAACACACTTAGGAATCCTCACGGCTCCTAAAGAGAATATACACCTACAAGATTCTCTCGACTTGTAGGGAGAAAATGGTTTTATGAGATCCTTACGGCTCATAAAATTGAAAAGCCTTAGGTGATAGGGACCTAAACTTATCTCCTAAGTCATCGCGCCCCAACAGGCAAATGCAAATGATGAATTGCTCCTGGCACCCATGCTCTAGTGTTAGCAATGCTGATGCCAAACCTAACCCAAAAATTCTAAACTTTCGATCCGATAGAACCCTAAGTCATTAAACTGGGAACAGATGACCTCTAAGTCATTAAACTGGGAACAGATGACCCCTAAGTCGTTAAACTGGAAACGAGGGAAATCTTCTCATGGAAAATGATGATTCGCTCCTGGTACCATATTCCAGTGTAGCGATGCTGATGCCAACCAAAATCCCCAAATCCTCTAATGGAAAATGATGATTCTCTCTTGGTACCACATTTCAGTGTAGCGATGCTGATGCCAAACCAAAACAAAAATCCCCAAATTCCCTCACGGCAAATGGTGATTCACTCCTGGTAACATATTCCAGTGTAGCGATACTGATGCTAAAAAAATCCAAATCCCAAATTCCGCATCCTATGCTGCAATGCCTTAAATTCAAAAGTCCCGCCAAATAAGGCAGGAACCGGACAAATCAAACTAAAGCCCACCAAAAAGTGCTTCCGAACTTAAAAGTCCTGCCGGACAGATTGGAACCTCCCCAGAACAAATCAAACCAACTAATTCTAACAACGACTTCTACGTCAAAAACAGTGACACTCCGTCTCGAGGATACGTCACATACAGACACTCTGTCTCGTGGAAATGTCAAACAGACCCTCCGTGATGGGGATACATCAAACAACAGCCACTCTGTCTCGGGGATACGTCATACACCTACACTCCATCTCGGGAAAATGTTATATAGACATTCCGTGTCGGGGACACGTCAACAAACAGACACTCTACCTCGGGGATACGACGACCAGCGACACTCCGTACCGGGGACACGTCAACCGGCGACACTCCATGCCGGGAAAACATCAAACAGATACTCCTTCTTGGGGAAACGTCAGACAGACACTCCATCTTAGGGATAGGTCAACCAGCGACACTCCGTGCCGTGGAAACGTCAAACAACAGATACTCCGTCTCGGGGATACGTCATACACCGACTCCCCATCTTGGGGAAACGTCAAACAAACACTCCGTCTTGGAGATACGTTAAACAGTGACACTTCATCTCGGAGATACATCAACCAGCGACACTCCATGCAGGGTATACGTCATACACCGACACTCCGTCTCGGAGACACATCAAGCATCAACCGTCCATGTCGTAAAAACGGCAGTGCTAGCCTCCCAAAAGCGAGGACCAAATCAAGTCACACTACATGAAAGAAAATCCATCAATTTCATTCACACGATCCATATATGTAGTGTGCACTAATTGATGGGGGGCACTTTGTTGGGGTTGAAATTTACACCTCATTGACCAAAGGTCAAACTCAAAATCAAACTGCGGATAAGTAGGTGGGCCCTACTGTCAAATCCAAGCCGGGCCCACGCCTAAACCCAAGTACAAGCAGGTGGGTCCAAGCCCATATCGGTCCCATGCCAAGAAAGTACAAAAAATAAGTGTAATATTTAAATAAGAAAAAGACCAAATTTTTGTAAAGCTCATGGCTCATGTGCTAAAAGAAATAAGCAAATGAGGCATGAGATGGGAAAATGCCATTTTGTAAAGCCTAAGGGGCTACATGTAAAAGTTTGTAGCCTATAAAAGGCAAATATGATGAGAAAATAAGGGACAACTTTACATTCCCAATCAAATTTCTAAGGTTTGTGCCTCCATCCTCACTCTCTCAAGTTCTTCCTCTTCCTCTTTATTTTCCAATTAAATCAAGAGCTTAGCTCTCTTTTTCTCAAAACTAAATAAAGTTTCACCATAAATCAATTGAAGGAGAGTTTAACTCTCATATCGAATCCAAAAGTCAGAGAAGATTTTTGCTACCTTCTTCTCCTTTCTTAAGATCCAATTTGAGAGAGAGAGAGAAGAAGGGAAACCCACCTCCTAATGCTCCATCTAGAGAAGAAAAGGGGTCTCTTTTCATCACCCAAGATCTAAATCTTGGAGTTTCAACGGAATCCATTTGGGCTTCTTCTCAAAAGAGAAAAGAGGAAATCTTTTGGAGTTTAACTCTATAATAAAAATTCTTTTGGAGTCGAACTCCACAATAAAAATCCTTTAGGGGAGTTTAACTCCACTTAAAATCTTTTGGAGTTTAACTCCATATAAAAACTTTTGGGAGTTTAACTCCAAATAAAATTGTTTTGGGAGTTTAACTCCAAATAAAATCTTTTGGAGTTTAACTCCATTATAATAATATAAAAAAGGTCTTTTGAAGTTTAACTCCAAATCCGCGAGCATCCTCCGCCTCCCCCACTGAGGAGGTTCCCTTCCCCATGTGAGGGGGAGGCTTCCATTTAGTGGGAGCCCCTGCTCCCTCACGTAAGGGAGACTGGGAGCTTTCCCCCCTCATATGAGAGGGGGGCTCCGATTAAGTGTGTCACGCCCTGCTTCCCGGTGTACGGGCAGAGGACGCGATAAGGCCGCTACGTATTTACTCTGAAGTAAATATGCTGAGCGTATCTAAGCAATATAAGTAAAATGCATAAGAGACAGAGACAATAGATATAAATGAACAGCAAATTTATTTATTAACATTCTTTTTACAATACATCTGAAAGTAAATACATGGAATGAAAAGCAATACCTAAACATTGGCAAAACAGAAATGGAAAAATACAGAATGTAAATGTGTATAAGGAATCTAAAGCTCTAGGTCGAAAGCTAGCTGGTCCCAATCCTCGCCCCTGAAGGTCCGAATCACCTGACAACATTCCAAGGAAGAAAGAGAGAGAATGTCGTCAGGGAACAATCGCTCGGTAAGTCCCAAAGATAAGGGAGAAGTAGAATAGACATAGAGAGAGAGAGAGAGTGTGTGTGTGTGTGTGTAACTTTTATAGTGGTATTATATTGTTATAATGTTATATTTAGTGTTAACGCTGTTGTTTGTAGCTTGGTACAGAAGAGCCCAGTGTAAACGAGAGGAGTCTCAGTAAACTAGAGACTAAGGTGAACGGAATACAAGGAACCGTTAAGCCACGGTACACCGGCAATTGAATTCAGGTTAGGTGTCTTAATGGTTGCAGTCTCATGCCACTTCTAACACCTTCCGTACCAATCTATCCCTTAAACCCCGCGATGTCTTAATTGTATTGTTTGTATTGTATTGTAAATTGTATTGTCTTGTATTATAGATTGTATAGATGGATGACTTGCCGGAACCATGATATCAGTAAATGGATGTAACTGGAGAATCATGTAGATGTATATCCCTCGTTCGGTTCAATCAAGTTGTATAGATTGATAGATTGAACAGATTGAATATATGGATTCATATTGAATTGTTATATGTACTTGAATCTCATTCAAGTTAGATTGATTATATTGAGACTCAGTCTGAGTCAGACAATTAGAAAAGAAATTGAATCATGAATTAGGTTTTGGTGTTATCAATAACCGCTGCACATGGACGGCAGGACGATTACCGTGTTGATAACACCATGTGTTAAGTTGTCTACCTTAAATAGGCAAGCACCCATATCTCCGGCCCCCTGAGGCTTAAAAGACTGGTCCCACTTGAACCTATGTTTACTAGAATCCTTATTGTAATTTAGTATAACTTGAGGGGGTTTTATGTAAAAATAATTTTGTATAATTTTCAAAATATACCTCAAGTATGTTATTATCGTATTTAAAGTTTTCATTGATGTATATTTTATCATTGTGACATTTCTAGTGAATAGAACCTATTTTTCATAATATATGGTATTTATTTGTAATATTGGAATTGTATGGTATTTTCTTGTAAATGAGATGTTTTTCTTGAAATTTGGAAATGTGGAATATTATAAATACTAAAAATAGATATTTTGATATTAATTACATATATATTTATTTATTAAAAATATAAGTTTTATTTATAATAGAAATCACATTTTCTAAAGAAAATTGTATTTTAAATCTTTCGAGACCGAATGCTTTTTGCGGAGGTCTGCATCTCGCACTACTAAGACCGAGGATGTGCGATAATCTGCATAATCCCGAACGGGTTCCCCGAAATGGGTTGTAGAGGCACATTGCAATAATTTGTTAAAAATACATATCTTGTAGAAAAGGGTTTTTATAAGTTAAAGGTATTTAATTGTAAATTCGTATTCCCGTATTCTAAATTCCAAAAAAAAGACATCGTGCTATGATAGAGATGTGTGTTGTGAGGAGGTAGGTCATTATCTCATAAGTTTTCTAAAGGTATAGTAAGTAATTATAATGATTTATGTCAAAACTAAACTATATGGTATTTTTCTGAAAAAGTGCGATAAAAATTACAATATGAATTCTTTTGCTATGAAACTTGTTCAATATGTTTTGTTAATGTTTAATGGTCATGATGTGCAAGTTTGGTATTGTTGTATTTAAGAAAATTGGAACTTTTTAAAGAAAACCGAATCGGAAGTCGGATTAACTCTGCTTCCGTCGGGTTTTAGAAATACAAGAATTTAGAGTAGAAAAGAGAAGGGGAGGAGGGACTTACTGGATTTTAGGGTAGAGGAGAGGAAAAGGAAGAAGTAGGAGGTTCCAGTGCGTCGTTCGTCGTCGGAATCTCCTTGGATCGTCGTCGGAGCTTCGCCTTTTGCTAACTCCACTTGCACACAAGAAGTCTATAGAATTTTCTTGAGAGTTTGGACAGAAATTTGGAAGTGAAGAAGGGTGAGTTTAGGGGTGGTATTTATTGGAAAAATTAGGGTTTAGGGTAGATGAAAGGGTGTGATAAAATTGTATTTAATTTTGCATTTAAAAAATTTAAAAGGGGTGTTTTAATTCTCTGTTTAATTTTAGAGATTTTAAATTGTGCAGGGGGAGTGGGGTAAGCCAAAGGTCTCTGGGAGTTGAAGAAAAAATGGGTTTGGGCCGAGTTAACCCGGCGCCGCCGGCCGAGTCGCCCGTTCCGCCGGCCCGAGTTGGCCGAGTCGGGCCGAGTCAGGCTGCCACGTGTCCGCTTATGCTGTTTCTTGACTCGTGGACCCGTTTGTTTTATGTGTGATTCTTGGTTTTTAGGAGTTATGCACGTGTAAACTCTTGGGCTTCTAAAATGATTAAAGAAAACTAATTAAAAAATAATGTGGTTGATGGGATTTGAACTCTGATGCTTTGGTTCAGCAGTGCAAGGTCTTACCAATGAGCTACAAACTTCTTCTTGCTGTTCAAAAGCAAATCAAAGTTATAACTTGTGCTCAGGCTCAAGTACCCTTTTCTGTATTTTTGAAAAAATTTCGTACAGAAAGTTTAGGGTTGTTACATTCTACCCTCCTTAAAAAAATTTCGTCCTCGAAATTTGTAAAAGGAAAGTGTAACGGATTTAAGAAAAGTTTGGTGATAGAACTACTGATAGTGTATGGAAAAATATTTGGAAGAACGAAAGGATGCGAAAGTCTTGCTAAGATTGTAAAAGAGGTGAGGGAATTTTTGGTTAGGACAGATTCAAGATATATGATAAGATTCAAGGAATAGGTATTGTAAGGAATATTTTCAGTTGCTGGTTCTTGTGTTATATTGCTTAGCTTGTCCATGCAGAACTGAACTGCATGGTTGGGTTCCATACAGCTCTGACCTGCTTAGGCCACCAACAAAACCTGTCACACCCCGCTTCCCAGTGTACGGGCAGAGGACGTGACGAGGCCGCTACGTATTTACTCTGAAGTAAACACGCTGAGCGTATCTATGCAATATAAGTAAAATGCACAAGGGACAGAGACAATAGATATAAATGAACAACAACTTTATTTATTAACATTCATTTTACAATACATCTGAAAGTAAATACATGAAATGAAAAGCAATGCCCAAACAGTGGTATAACAGAAATGGAAATATACAGAATGTAAATGTGTACAAGGAATCTAAAGCTCTGGGTCAAAAGTTAGTTGGTCCCAATCCTCGCTGGTGGGCTCGACCTCGTGAAGGTCCGAATCACCTGACAACATTCCAAGGAAGAAAGAAAGGGAATGTCGTCAGTGAACAATCGCTCGGTAAGTCCTAAAGATAAGGGAGAAGTAAAATAGACACAGAGAGAGTGTGTGAGTGTAACTTTTACAGTGGTATTATATTGTTATAATGTTGTATTTAGTGTTAACGTTGTTATTTGTAGCTTGATACAGAAGAGACCAGTGTATACAAGAGGAGTCTCAGTAGACGAGAGACTGAGGTAAACGGAATACAAGGAACCGTTAAGCCACGGTACAACGACAATTGAATTCAGGTTAGGTGTCTTAATGGTTGCAGTCTCGTGCCACTTCTAACACCTTCCATACCAATCTACCCCTTATACCCCGCGATATCTTGATTGTATTGTTTGTATTGTATTGTAAATTGTATTGTCTTATATTATAGATTGTATAGATGGATGACTTGCCGGAACTATGATATCAGTAAATGGATATAACTGGAGAATCATGTAGATGGATGTATATCCATGGTTCGGTTCAGTCAAGTTGTATAGATTGATAGATTGAACAGATTGAATATATGGATTCATATTGAATTGTTATATATACTTGAATCTCATTCAAGTCAGATTGATTATATTGAGACTCAGTCTGAGTCAGACAATTAGAAAAGAAATTGAATCCTGAATTAGATTTTGGTGTTATCGGTAACCGCTGCACATGGACGGCAGGACGATTACCGTGTTGATAACACCGTTTGTTAAGTTGTCTACCTTAAATAGGCAAGCACTCATATTTCCGGCTCCCTGAGGCTCAAGAGACTGGTCCTGCTTGAACCTATGTTTACTAGGGTCCTTATTGTAATTTAGTATAACTTGAGGGGGTTTTATGTAAAAATAATTTTGTATAATTTTCAAAATACACCTCAAGTATGTTATTATCGTCTTTAAAGTTTTCATTGATGTATATTTTATCATTGTGACATTTCTAGTGAATAGAACCTATTTTTCATAATATATGGTATTTATTTGTAATATTAGAATTGTATGGTATTTTCTTGTAAATGAGATGTTTTTCTTGAAATTTGGAAATGTGGAATATTATAAATACTAAAAATAGATATTTTGATATTAATTACATATATATTTATTTATTAAAATTATAAGTTTTATTTATAATAGAAATCACATTTTCTAAAGAAAATTGTATTTTAAATCTTTCGAGACCGAATGCTCATTGCGGAGGTCTGCATTTCGCACTATTAAGACCGAGGATGTGCGATAATCCACACCGTTCCGAACGGGTTCCCCGAAATGGGTTGTAGCGGTACATTGCAAAGATTTGTTAAAAATACATATCTTGTAGAAAAAGGTTTTTATAAGTTAAAGGTATTTAATTGTAAATTCGTATTCCCGTATTCTAAATTCCAAGAAAAAGACATCTTGCTATGATAGAGATGTGTGTTGTGAGGAGATAGGTCATTACCTCGTGAGTTTTCTAAAGGTTTATGTCAAAACTAAACTATATGGTATTTTTCTGAAAAAGTGCGATAAAAATTACAATATGAATTCTTTTGCTATGAAACTTGTTCAATATGTTATGTTAATGTTTAATGGTCATGATGTTCAAGTTATATATTGTTGTATTTAAGAAAATTGGAACTTTTTAAAGAAAACCGAATCGGAAGTCGGATTAACTCCGCTTCCGTCGGGTTTTAGAAATACAAGCTTTTAGAGTAGAAAAGAGAAGGGGATGAGGGACTTACTGGATTGTAGGGTAGAGGAGAGAAAAAGGAATAAGTGGGAGGTTCAGGTGCATCGTTTCGTCGCCGGAATCTCCTTAGATCGTCGTCGGAAGTCCGTCGGAGCTTCGCCCTTTGCTAACTCCATTTGCACACAAAATGTCTATGGAATTTTCTTGAGAGTTTGGACAGAGATTTGGAAGTGAGGAGGGGTGAGTTTAGGTGTGGTATTTATAAGAAAAATTAAGGTTTAGGGTAGATGAAAGGGTGTGATAAAATTGTATTTAATTTTGCATTTAAAAAATTAAAAAGGGGTGTTTTAATTCTCTGTTTAATTTCAGAGATTTTAAATGGTGCAGGGGGAGTGGGGTAGGCCAAAGGTCTCTGAAAGTTGAAGAAAAAATGGGTTTGGGCCGAGTTAACACGTCGCCGCCGGCCGAGTCGCCCGTTCCGCCGGCCCGAGTTGGCCGAGTCGGGCCGAGTCAAGCTGCCACGTATCCCCTTATGCTGTTTCTTGACTCGTGGACCCGTTTGTTTTATGTGTGACTCTTGGTTTTTACGAGTTATGCACGTGTAGACTCTTGGGCTTCTAAAATGATTCAAAGAAAACTAATTAAAAAATAATGTGGTTGATGGGATTTGAACTCTGGTGCTTTTGTTCAGCGGTGCAAGATCTTACCAATGAGCTACAAGCTCCTTCTTGCTGTTCAAAAGTAAATCAAACTTATAACTTGTGCTCAGGCTCAAGTACCTCTTTCTGTATTTTTTAAAAAAATTCGTACAGAAAATTTAGGATTGTTACAAAGTGGGAGCCTCTGCTCCCTCTCACGTGAGGGGGGAGCTCTGGGAGCTCCTCACTCCCCTTCATGTGGGGTGGGAGCTCCCTACTCCCCTTCACGTGAGGGGGAGACTCCCATTTAATGGGAGCCCCCTCCTCCCTCTCACGTGAGTGGGAGGGGGGCTTCTCCCCCCCCCCCAGCTTTTTCTTATTTTATTTTTTAAAAAATAAATATAATATAATATAAATAAAAAATAAAATAAATTTAAAAAAATGTTTCTTTGAATAATTTTTTAAAAAAATCATTTGTCATAAATAAAATAAATAAATAAAATGAACACGTCCCTATTGTTAATTTCAAAAAAAAGAAATAATTAAAAACACATCATATTGATTTCGCATGACCAGTTTGACACGTCAATCGGAGGTTCTCTCACTCCAAAGGTGATGGGTAATTAACAACAGCTTAGTCCGCGATTGCCGGAGATTTGAATCCCCACAATCAATAAAACCCCAGCATGCCTCAAGTAGGGGGAATCTGTACATGCCTGACAAACGCGCCCACTCCTATCTCAATAGGGTGACGAAAAACACTCTACATATATACAACCTACCACCATGGAGGGCTATGACATAGTCTTATTTTACGTTGGCGCTTTTATTTGACGGTCCATCGTTTCCTGGGAAAATATCGACGTGAACCATCATCTCTTGATCGATGAGTTAAAGTTCTTGTGGGAACCTGGCGTGAGAACCTATGACGCAGATGGTAAACAATTTTTTCAGATGCGGACTGTTTTGTTGTGGAGTATTAATGATTTTCCAGCCTACGACATGCTGTCTGGTTGGACAACTCAAGGTAAGCTTGCTTGCCCTGGTTGTCATACGCATACAAGCGTTGTACGCTTGAAGTTTAGCAGGAAAGATTCGTTTATGGGCCACCGACGTTTCTTGCCTATAACTCACAGATTCAGAAAAAATAAAGAATTTTTCCATGGCAAGATGGAGACCAGTAGGCCTCCTAAACTATTGTCCGGTAACGACATATTGTAACATTAGAGAGGTTATCAGAATATCACATTCGGAAAGAAACAAAACAAAGATGCAATGCTATGCCCAACCGGTTAGAAGAAGTTAAGTGGTTTATTTCAACTTCATACTGGTCCAATCTACCACTCCGCCACAATTTAAATGTTATGCATATTGAGAAGGGTGTCTCTGAACACATCATCAATCTTCTACTTTGTAAGGATGGAAAAATGAAGGACAATCTCAACGCCCGCCGTGATTTGAAAGATTTAGACGGTTTGTCCATTAAAGAAGAATTGCATCCTCGACCTGTGGCTTTTAAACCAGGTTATTATGAGATCCTACCAGTAATCTACAAGCTGGACAAAGAGGAGAAGCGGCGGTTCCTACGGGTGTTGAAAGAATTGAAAGTCCCTGATGGTTTCTCATCAAACATTTCCAAACAGATACAATTAGAAAATGGAAAAATCATTGGACTCAAGTACCACGACTACTACATATTGATGCAACATCTTCTTCCTTTATGTTTGAAAACATCGGTAAAATCCAAAGTCGGTCTCGTTCTTAATGACTTCTGCACGTATTTTCGACAACTGTGTTCCAAAAATGTCGACATCAATGAAATAGCAGAGCTCGAAAAAGATATTCCTATGATCCTTTGCAAGCTCGAAACCATCTTGCCACCTTCATTTTTCGACATTATTGTTCACATGTCCGTCCATTTGGCAACCGAGATCAAGATTGGCGGTCCGGTGCATTAACATTGGATGTACCCATCGAGAGGTATGAAAATGTTTATTATTAATCATTTAAATTGCAAAACATTATCATGGATTATTAATATCTATTATTTTCAATAGATGTCTATTAACATTAAAAAACCATATCTGCAACAAGTATCGTCTGAAGGTTCGATTGCGAAAGGTTGTCTCTTGGAAGAAGTGACGTCTTTCTGTGCTCGTTTCCTGAACGACGATATCAGGCCGAAGCTGAACAGACCGCCGCGTGTTCCTGATGGTCCAATTGGAGCAGGAAGGCTAAAAAACATGTCTTACGATCTCATCGGCGGTTTACATGTGTTCATCTTGCTAAACAGCGAATGTTTTGCTAACTATGCAAAGTAAGTTTTTCTAATTTCATCCATTAAACTGTTTGAAATTGAGTATAATCTAACTGTAAATTAACGAACAGATCGCACAAAACTATACTCAAGAGATCATATCCTAGGACGTGGTCGGATGACTGAATTGAAGAAGAACAGAGACGCACTTTCTTCGCTTGATGTAGAGAAATTTTGACGGACAAATGAATCATGGTGAGCAGAATGATAGAGAGGTCCAGGACCTTTTAATCGGTCCATCGATTGTAGCTATGTTTTAAAACGGGTATGGGGTGTCCGGCTACAAATTTGAGATCGAAAGGACAGAACGCATTAGAGCTACGCAAAATAGCAACATCGCAACCTCCGACGACAAAGAAAATCCCTATTATGGTGTTTTTGAGCAGATTATAGTGGTCTCATACATTCATAAGGCTGCCCCATTTTTTATATTCCAATACAGATGGTACGATACAAAGTCTGAACGGGGTATGAAGGTCGATGAATGCAAACTCACTTTCGTAAATACCAAACGGACAGCCTACGAATACGATAACTTTATCTTTCCATCGATGGCAACACAAATATATTATTCTCGGGATCTGAAGAAAGCTGACTGGAGTGTTGTTTATCACTGGAAACCAAGAGATTATTATAATGTGCCGACGTTGAGTGACTCTAAAGATAAGAGTGACGAGGAAGAGGCGATAACACGTCTCGGTCCGTCTATTGAATGTACTAACGATCCAAACCATTATGCTCCGTCCATCAATATGTTAGTACGACGAGATATCGGCCAAGTGATTGTCACGGATCAAGATTTCGATAATCCACCCAACGAATCTTTAGCTAATGCACCGAACAAACGTGCTAGGTAATGAAATTGAACTAAATGTTTTAAATTGTATAATGTTTATAAGTAAATTTTTAATATTTGAATAAATATGTAGGGTCTGATTGGAGGATGTGGATCTGGCTCTAGACGTCATAGGAAACGACGTCTAGACGAGATTGGAAAGATGTCAGTAGCTGCAGCGGCGACGGCGGCGCCTACCCTTACCCGTGCCCCACATACTAGCACCCCTCCTACCGCCCCTCCTACCATGGCCCCTCCTACCGTCCCTCCTACCATGGCCCCTTCTACCGGTGCCCCTATTACAGGACCCCCACTACCCTCAGCAGCCGCAGCGCCACAGGACCCGTTGCCTATCTCTATTAGCGGGGTAGCAGATCCTCCTACCCTAGTCACTCCTCCTACATATGGTATATAGCTATCTATTCATATTTCAGTTTTCGATTAAAATAATTCTATCGAATCATCTAACGGTTTATTGTTTGCAGTCATGCATGGTGCTGACGGGATAAGGTCTCACGTCGATTCTAGCGCCACGCCGGGGACGTCAGGTATAATCATTATTGCTCAAATCTTTTAAATAACGATTCTAATTTAAATTTGTCAAATTCTATATGCATACTACGTATATCTATCTTTTTTCAGGCTCCACCAGTGTTAGGACGAGGGGTCCTACTTGGGCCTCCTCCTCCAGGCCAACCCCAGGCACTGCTCCATGGACGCTGGAGTGGACCACGTTAGGTGTGCCCGTTGATGACTACTCGACCAAGTGAGGGGATTACATGAGAGCGGAGATCCGTACCTACTATAGGTACCCGCTCCATATTAGATGGAGCCCACGCCAGACAAACTATGTTCGGCAGTTTTTTGCAGTGAACACGGTATCACATAACCTTTTATGGATTTAAATTTAATTGTCATTATATATATATTTAAATTTTTGTAATTTCAGACTCAGGGACATTACAGATTCATCGGTGAGGTTGGCGTTCCTACGCCTTTCAATGCACATCGGGCCAAAGACTGGGTCATATCCCAATGCCAGGCTATCAAGAGGAGACGCCGATATGAAGTAAGGAAGTATCATTACATTCTATGGGCCATGTCTACTAAGGAGGAGCGGGAGGCGATGATGGAGGGCATTTTTCGGGATGTCCCGAGAGAGGATTGGCCGCAGCTGGTCACGTATTACGAGCATGATGATGCTCAGGTATAAATTTAATTTTTAAGATTATAACATGAAATCATATTTTTTGATATATAATATTATCTTCTTTATATTTGCAAGGTAGCGTCGGTTCGCAACAGAGAGAACCGGAACAATGGAATCAGAGAGCGCTCTCTCCCGATCCAAGAGAAGCGGTCGCAGGGTAGCACTCAACACCAATTCATGAGTATTTCGATGTTTAAGAATATATGTTTTCATTGTCGAAATTACTTATTGAAATGAATCTTAATTTTATCGCAGAAAAAGAAGGACCCTGCCAACTACACCGCTACCAGGGGATGGTCTGCGTTATACAGGGACACGGGCGAGTACATGGTAAGTTTCATATAATCAAGTCGATACTGTATTTAAGTTAACACGTTTATATATATATATATATATACATATATATTTCATAGAACCAGTTCCAGGAGAGAACGGATGCCTTAGGACTTGGACCAGAAGACTTGATTGCCGCCATTGTCCCTGTTCTGGATTCGATATTCGGCGGACATCACGGTGGTTATGAGCGCGGGGTTGGTCTCGGGGCCCACCGACAGTTTGTCAGGCGTCTATCCATCCATGATTACGCTGTGTCCCAGACGCGGACAGAAGCGGTCGTTGCGTCGCAGGAGGAGATTCGTCGGCTCCAAGATCGGGTGGAGCAGCAGAATGTGGGGGTGGATAGGATTTAGGCGCAGATCGAGGAGCTGAGGTAGTCGAACGCGGAGGCCATCAGGCAGGCTATACGAAACAAGTTTGGGAGTATGTTCAAGTCACAGGACGATGGAGCTGGATCATCCTAACGACTATATATTTTGTTTATAATTGTGTTTGATTCTACTCATATTACATCTTGATTGTTAAAATTGCGTGAGATTTGATCATATAATTATTATTAATTGCTGGTTGTAATTGAAAAATAGCGCGCGTGGGGCGCGCGGATTTCAGTTAAAATTAATAATGTATTTGATCACGGTTTTAACCATGACCAAATAATATATGGCCATGATTGTAACTGTGACCATAGGATATAATAATAGTTACCTGCTACTAGCAGGTAACCTTCACTCTGCTTTTCCCTTATGGTCACGGTTTAAACCGTGACCATATGGACTATATAGTCATGGTTACCTGCTATAGCAGATATTCTACATTATTCTTTAACTTTTTGGTCATGGTTATAACCGTGACAATATATCACCTATAGTCACGGTTTAAACCGTGACCATAAATTGGTCACGGTCTTAACCGTGGCCATATATGTGGACCCCATATAGGTTTCATTTAGTTGTTTGAACCATTTTTAGTAACGTCACGTATATGGTCACGGTGTTAACCGTGGCTTAAAAATTATATGGTCATGGTTACGGGCGTGACTAGGGTTCTTATGACTGGGTTTTAGGCGACAATTGTGTCACAGTTTTAACTGTGACCATATATATCTGTGGTCATGGTTAAAACCATGACCAAATCCGTACTCTGTAGTAGTTACCATCAAAAGAATCAAACACATTTCTAGTCTCGGTAGGTTTCGTTGAGTTTTGTTGTTGGGGTTTGCTAGCGTCCTGGCCATCTACCGTGGCCGATGCGGAACAAAAATTGGTGTTTAAAATAAACTTGGCGCTAAAAAACCCGTCCTAGAATTGAAACCATAAACCTAAAACTAGAAACAAAGGATATCTTAACTACAAGGTTAGAATTTGTATACCGAATGAACCGTGTCCTTCAGTCTTCTACCATCTTCCTTAGCTCCTAGAGATTTACTCGATCGAGCTTGGCCGCCGGCCTTCCTCCGTAAAAAATGATCCACCCAAGGGGTGTAGCTCATGGCTCTAGATCCACACTAAGAATCTAATGAAGCAACTAGGGACTCTAGGTTGCTAATCTAGAGTGCCTAGGGATGTAGTGAGTGGCTCTAAGTGTTTATCTATCTCTCTTCTACCCTTGATTCTCAACACATGAGATGGTAGGGTAGAAGATGAAGAAAACGGAGGAGGAGCTCAAGAAAGGTAGTGAAGAAAGAAGAAGCAAATGATGAGAGTGTTTTCCAAAAACCAACCATGCAAAACTCAAGTGAAGAAAGCTCAAGTGAAAAATTAGAGAAAGAAAAACCTCAAGCATGGTTTTGTAAAAAACAATTTCCAAATATAATATTGTAACCATACTTGAATAGTTTGCACAAATGAATTGAAAATTCATTTGTCAACACTATTCAAGTATGGTTCTCACCATTCTCTCTTCTTTACCTGTACACCTCATTTCCATTTAAATTAATAAATGGATAATCCAAAATGAGGTGTCCACCTTCTAGAATTTTTTCCCTATAAATACGGATTACACTCAACTGTATATACATACCTGTATTCGTACCAAAATACGAATACCCAAAGAGATAGAATAACACAAAGAACATAATACTATAATATACATATCGAAATACATATACGTAAATTATTAAACCAATACCTGATTTAATAATCCGGCTCAAACCCGAGCCGGCTAGTATTATCAACCGTCCGATCGAAAGTCCGGGTAACTAGTACAATCATTCGATCAGAGTGTAAGTCGATGTCATGCACCCCACGTGTTCGCGGGGAGGCGGAAATGGCAAAAAATGATTTTTACGGGCTTCACAAAACCGACTAGAACCAAGGATCGATCATAAACCCTAGCTAGTATACTACTTGAGGTTTAACTACTCGGAAAGAATGTTATACCTCAAGATACAAGTCCTTCGGGTCTTCTCCGTTGTACTTTCACTCGACCGGCATCCATATTCTCCCTTCTACCGGTCCCTATCCCGTAATACTAGATAATTTGGCTTGGTTTGACTATTTGACTTAGATATTTTGTGAGATATTTTTGGCACTAGATATTTTGTGTGAGATATTTTCTCTTCACATGCTTATGGTCATATCAAGAGAGCCATCACAATTATCATTTGTGAAAATATTTTCTCTTTCCTCAAGTTCCATCTTCTTCTTCCTCTCAACCCTTAAGGTCTCATGAGTTGAGTATACTAGGGTTCCAAGAGACAAATAAATTCATCTTCATTCTCTACATTACCTATGCCATCTTTTTTAGCAAGCTAGTTGCCTTAGTTACCTCGGATTTGAGGTAGGAGCTCGGACTATAGACTCTAGGGTGAATCGTCTTTGACTTGAGGAAGACGACGAGGAAGCTACGATCCGGATCGATCCTCGGAGCCTATGATGATGAGGAGCAGTCGAGCTACCTGCACCTGTCTGGTCCCGAACCGGTCCGGGAGAATAGCCAGGTGTTACGGAAAAAGAACTCGAACTCATATTTAGCATTCCGGGCTCGGGACGGTAAGCTACTGGAATACCTACCAGTAAATCTCGCTTTCCCTGGTTAGAGACTTTGTGTAATGGCTCTCCAAACACAGCGTAATATCAACACCCAATACCGCGAGAGACGAATCCTATCTAACCGCCACTGCCGCCAAGTGCTTCGAGACTGCACCCAACTACTAGCTGTTTGCACGACTCCTTTGAGCCGTGGTAGGGTAATAATCAAAGTATAGTGGGAACACACTCGAGGAGAAGTAGTAGTGTCAAGTCGACAGACTAAGCTGTACTCATGTCACCTGATAACTGCTTCCCGACGATAAGTATAATACCCACCAGCTGTCCCCGACGAGTCATGTCCAGTGCACTCATAACCTAATGAGCACCTGCATACTATCTCAAGTACGACGTACTAATGGCTGTAGGACAGACCATCTCCCATGCTGGGATGAGAAGCGTATACACTAGTCTACTCTGGAGTATCGATACCCCGTCTTAATAATCCTACGAATAAGGACATGTATAAGGATGTGCTTGTAGACTACCCAGCCCCCACTAGTGTGACTGCCATCACAACGCTGGTAATCAAGCAAAGATCCTAAGGGCTCTACCAATATGTATAAGCGATATGATAAAATAAACACATGCACATATTGAGGTAGAAACAAACCAAGTAGCATACTACCATTTTGAGCAAGACTATCAATACAACTCGGAATATCCTAAGCTTCCATTAAGTAATATACAAACCAGTATGATACAATAATGGCCTCTAGGGCATATATCACTAACAATCTCCCACTTGCACTAGTGCTATGTATTGGCATATCGTAGACCTATCTTCTCGAATAGCCTCTCGAACTGTGTCTAAGGGATGGCCTTCGTGAGTGGATCTGCAGTGTTATTCTCCTTATTTACTCTCCTCACCTCGATCTCCCGGCGATCAACGATCTCCCTGATCAGGTGGTAACGCCTTAAGATGTGTCTGGACTTTTGATGGGACCTAAGTTCCTTCGCTAAGGCTATAACGTCATTGTTGTCACAATACAGAGGTATTGGATCTACAATGGTTGGAACCACCTGAAGTTCTGTCAGGAACTTTCTCATCTAGACTGCTTCCTTCGCGGCGTCATGAGCAGCTATGTACTCCGCTTCCATCGTCGAGTCAGCAACGGTGTCCTGTTTGGAGCTCTTCCAACAGACTGCCCATCCATTGAGGGTACAGACATAACCCAAAATGGACTTGGAGTCATCCTTGTCACTCTGGAAGATGGAGTCAGTAAAGACCTCGATCTGGAGGTCTTTTCCACTATACACCAAGAACGTCTCTTTAGTCCTTCTCAGGTACTTGAAAATGTTCTTTACTGCTATCCAGTGTTTCTCCCCTGGGTTTGACTGATACCGGCTTACCACGCTCAGTACGTAAGCTACATCTGGTCTGGTACACAACATCGCATACATTATAGAGCCTACCATAGAAGCGTAGGGTATAGATGTCATGCGAGCCCTTTCCAAATCATTCTTGGGAGACATCTCTTTGGAGAGGGTGATTCCGTGACAAGCCAGTAGATTACCGCGCTTTGAATCTTCCATACTAAATCTTTTCAGTATGGTGTCGATGTACCTGGACTGCGAAAGTCCCAACATCCTCTTAGATCTATCACGATAGATCTGGATCCCCAGAATGTAGGAGGCATCACCCAGGTCTTTCATGTAGAACCTGTGTGACAAGAATCCTTTGACTGATTGTAGCATAGGAATGTCATTTCCTAATAAGAGAATGTCATCCACGTACAAGACGAGGAATACCACAGCTCCCGCTACAATCTTACTATATATGCATGGTTCATCTGGATTTTTGATAAAGTCAAATTCTTTGACTGTATCATCAAAAGAGATGTTCCAACTCCGCGATAACTGCTTTAGTCCATAAATGGACTTAAGCAACTTGCACACATTCCCGCTGCTCCCACTCTGAATGAAACCCTCTGGCTGATCCATATAGACGCACTCTTCCAAATTTCCATTTAGAAAAGCCGTCTTTACGTCCATCTGCCAGATCTCATAATCGTGGAAGGCAGCAATGACAAGAAGGATCCGAATGGATTTGAGCATAGCCACTGGAGAAAAGTTTTCTTCATGGTCCAAACCAGGTCTTTGACAGAAACCTTTTGCAACAAGTCTAGCCTTATAGGTTTTAACCTGTCCATCTACACCAATCTTCTTTTTGAAGATCCATTTGCAGCCTACGGGTTTTACCCCTTTTGGAGCAATATCCAAAGTCCATACTTTGTTGGTGTACATAGACTCCATCTCGGTCCGCATTGCATCCAGCTATTTTATCGAGTCTCTGCTCTGAATGGCTTGCCGGAAGCTAGTTGACTCGTCATCTTCGATGATGCAATCCTCTCGATCCCCTTCTATGAGAAAACTGTAGTATCTCTCAGGCGGATGAGACCGCGTGCTAGTTCTGCGGAGTGGCGCGGGGATGTCCGGTTTTTCTGAAACCTCTGGTTCTACCAAGCTTTCAGTAATAGCTTATGGTTCTGGAATTTCTTCCAGTTCTATTGCGCTCCCACTAGTTTCTTTTTCTAAAAATTGATGTTCCAAAAAGTGGGCATGACGAGAAACAAAAACCTATTGTTCCTCTGCGTAATAGAAAAGATACCCCCTAGAGTTCTTTGGATATCCCACAAACTTACACCGTACTGAGCTTGCCTCGAGCTTGTCCGCATGCTGCTTTTTAATAAAAGCTGGACATCCCCATATCTTCAGATACTGAAGATAGGGTTTCTTCCCACTCCACATCTGATATGGTGTGGTAGGCACAGTCTTGGTAGGAACCTTGTTCAAAAGATATGCAGCTGATTCTAGTGCATAGCCCCAGAAAGATTGTGGTAACTCAGCGTTACTCATTATGGAACGTACCCTATCCAATAGGTTTTGGTTCCGTCTTTCCGATACACCGTTGTGTTGTGGCGTGTATGGAGGAGTAAGCTGAAAGAGAATTCCATTCTCTTTTAGGTAATCCAGGAACTCGGCTCTTAAGTATTCACCACCTCGATCAGATCTGAGTGGCTTGATACTTTTGCCTGTTTATTTTTCCACTTCATTCTTATATTCCCGGAATTTCTCAAAGGGCTCGGATTCATGCTTCATCAAGAAGACATGTCCATACCTAGAGAAATCATCTGTAAAAGTAATGAAAAAGGAATAACCACTTCACGCATGTGTAGACATTGAACCACATACATCGCTGTGTATGAGACCTAAGAGCTCGCTCGCTCTTACTCCGTGTCTAGTGAACGGAGTCTTTGTCATCTTTCCCATGAGACAAGAAAGTTGCATAAGGCCGATAATTCGAACGGATCAAAATATCCCTCTCTATGTAGCTTCTCCAACTGTGTTTCATTGATGTGACCCAGTCTACAATGCCATAAGAAAGCCTGATTTAGTTCCGGAGACTTTCTTTTAAGTGTGTTCTGGGCACTAAAAACCTAAGCTTAATTTAATACTATATTCCGTTATCTAATGTACCCAACCCAATCAAAGCTTGATTTAGGTGGATGTGGACCACATCGCTTACAAATGTAAAATCGTATCCTTCCTTAGAAAATAAGGATATAGATATGATATTACAATCTAGACTAGGTACATACAAACAGTTACGTAGAATCAATATCTGCCCACTTGTCAATCCTCGATGATATTCCCCTACGGATTCAGCGTCCATGCTCATTCCGTTCGCAGCTCTGAGAGTCATATCACCTACCCCAATAACTCTATGGTTTCTCAAAGTCTGTAATGAATTACATATATGAGATCCTGATCCAGAATCTAGTACCCAGGAAGTAGAGTTAATTGACATACAGTTTTGGATTTCAAACACACCCGAAGTCGAAGCCACAACATACTTCGGATCCTGGATTCTGGCTTTCAAAGCCCTGCAATCCCTCTGCCAATGCCCTTTCCCGTGATAATAGGAACATCCGTCCTTCCCTACTGTCAGCACTGAAACTTTTGCCCTTCCCTGTCCCTCTACCTTACTGACACCGCATGTCGGCTTTGTGGAGGTCCTCTTCTTCTCACCCTTTTCTTTCGCCTTGGATGCAAAAGAGGATGATTCACCATTAACCAGAGCGAGTGTCTCTCTGGTTTCCTTCAGGGTGTAAGTAGAAGGTAGGGACTGTAGAATCAAGTCAGTATCTGACTGGTTCTTCAACGTGATCTCCAGATCCGTGAGCTCATCAATATAGCTAGTCATTATAAGGACGTTGTCCCCTATAGATGACCCGATAGCTAACCTCACTTGAAGCAATTCTTTCGAGGTCTCATATCTTGCGATATGAGATTGCTCTCCATATAAAACTTTGTTATGGAGGAAGATGGAAACTAAGTCCATCTTCTCATGCCGCCTCTGGTTCTCACCATCTACTGAGGCCAACACGAGGCACTTGGCATTCGCACTATCCTTTTCCCTTGTCTTACGGATATCACTATCTGTGACGGTGGAAACTGGACCTGGGACGGCGGGGGCTCGAGTAGTAATGAAAGGTGGTACAGCTTGTCACAGGCAATGGACATCTGGACAAACCCTTTCCAGTCAATATAGTCTGGCCCAGTCAATTTATTGGCTAGTTGTAACTTATGTTTGGTCAACTGGTCGCTGCAATTAGGAGAAAGAGAAGAAACACTTTAGCATGATACTCTTGCAAGTTTAGATTTGTTTTTAATTTATCTAAACAGGATGGCTCCCACTGTACCTCGAATCCTTCCTCAAACCATAAAAGAAGAATTAGTCAGGATTAATCTCACCGTACAATACTTGCTTAACCGTTCAGCCAGGCTAGTGTCGGTACTTCGAGGGAGGTTTTACGACGCTTTCGCGAAGTTCCTTAATTAAATAACCACTTTTCCCTGGAGGCGTAGCCCCGTTAACACTGTTCTAGACATCTACTTGGTTTATAGCATCGATCGTTAAGTGAAAAAATCTCCCGAGGAGTAGCATATACTCATAGTAGGATCGGGATCCAAATATTATCGTGTGATAAAGTTGAAGAGATCCTACCAAAATTATCACACTCCAAATGGTATGCAACACTAGTAAGTTTCAGTTTCTTTAGAAACTCCCGATGTGGATTTTTGCCCCATGTTCTTATGATCTTGACGAAGGCCAACATATCATAAGTCACATGTCAAGTTCTACTCGTCATTGCCTAGGTTAATTTGAACCCACCCGTACATACCCTTGACGAAGGCCAAAATAGTAGTACGACTGTCCCAAACCAACGCATCTATCTATGCTGCAGATGAATATTCAGAAGCTACCAATCACTATGCCTTGGCGAAGGTCAAAATACATAGCTTGAGTACTTTTGAATATCCAACTGGAATGACATAGGGCTACGAATGGTTTTGGCGAAACCGTGAACATGGTGAACTTGATATAATCGAAGGAACCTGATAGCTTTTAAAAGGGGTGGTTTAAGCTCCGTATTTTTAAAAGTCTGTTGTTTTGAAAAAACCGAGTGGTTTTAAAATTTGTTCCAACGATTCAACTTTGGTTTTTTTGCTTTGCATTAATGTAATGCAGTCCCATCATTTACACCTATCATCATAGAAAGAAACAAAAATATGACGTACGCTTATGCCATCCACATTCGCCACGGGGCCCCGTCATCACCCGTTAGGTTACTTAACTAACGACAGAGCGGGGGCTGGACTAGCGCGGATGCAAAACATAAGCAATGCCTACTAGATATATACATTCATCTCACGCAATAATAGGCATTCTAGATCACAGATGAACATATTGGATATACTAGGAATTCCGCGTTTCGTTTGAGCCTGTAACGAAAGACAGATTCCACGGTCGTGATGAATAGCCAAACCCCACCCTAGACCCCTACGGGTGAGGCAAGCTACCCGCAAAATACCCGAAGTGAAGCAACCTCCCTCATCAAAGTGAGTAGGCCACTCGACACTTTAAAGTACGCGGTAGTTTGTACACCCCACCTTAGGTCTATCCTAAGAGCAAAAACAGTAAATGAAATAATACAACGGTGAATACAATCTCAACCCGGATGTGCCCCGCAAAAATAATATTGCATCACTTTACAAATTTACATCGAATGAAAGAGTGAAAACCCTCATCTCACATCCCCGGCTATTCATTCACGACGATCCAACAAGTTCATATACACAAATCAACATAACATCATCACAAATATGTGCAACCCCGACTAATCGACGTATAGAATTAGTCGACGTTTCCAAACACATATACACATCAAAAAGCTTTTAAAGTAACTGTAACATTTAGAATTCCGCACGCAATTAGCAAACTTAACCAATTTTCCAAAAGTTGAAAATCCAGTGAGCTAAAGTTCCAAAATAGATCGTTTCAAGCCAATTCGGAAGTCCGAATCAAAACGAAACGTGCCTGAACCTTCGTAGAGAGTTAGAGTATGAAATTAACTTCGAGTTGGGGGACTAAAGAGAGTACCCCACCCCTGAGGCCACCACGAGGTGGCTAGGGGGTGAGGCAGACCCGAAACTGCCTATGGTGGGGCAGTTTCGGGTCCCCACTGCCAAGACCACCTTGTGGTGGTCTTGGGGAGTGGCCCAGCCATTCGGTCCCTCCGCCCCGAGGTGTCCTCGGGGTGTGCACGCTCTACCCCGCAGCTTCTCGGTTCAAACCGTGAGCCCGCGGGGTGTGTAAACAACTCAAAACTTCAATTTTGGAAACTGTTTTTGTCGTCAGTTTTTGCACGACAAAAACGGCGGATTTCTAACATCGCCACAAACTATCTAAGGTTTATGAGAGTCTCTGATACCACAGTTAGTCGATGTCGCGCACCCCACGTGTTCGCGGGGAGGCGGAAATGGCAAAAAATTATTTCTACGGGCTTCGCAACACCGACTAGAACCAAGGATCGATCATAAACCATAGCTAGCATACAACTTGAGGTTTAACTACTCGGAAAGAATATTATACCTCAAGATACAAGTCCTTCGGGTCTTCTCCGCTGTCCTCCTCATCATCGTAGGCTCCGAGGATCAATCCGGATCGTAGCTTCCTCGTCGGCTTCCTCAAGTCAAAGACGATCCACCCGAGAGTCTATAGTCCGAGCTCCTACCTCAAATCCGAGGTAACTAAGGCAACTAGCTTGCTAAACTAGATGGCCTAGATGATGTAAAGAATGAAGATGGATTTATTTGTCTCTTGAAACCCTAGTTTTCTCAACTCATGAGACCTTAAGAGTTGAGAAGAAGAAGAAGATAGAACTTGAGGAAAGAGAAAGTATTTTCACAAATGATAATTGTGATGGCTCTCTTATTATGACCATAAGCATGTGAAGAGAAAATATCTCACCCAAAATATCTAGTACCAAAAATATCTCACAAAATATCTAAGTCAAATAGTCAAACCAAGTAGCCATGCTTGAATTATCATATATCAATATAACAATATATTTCCTCCACCTCATAATTGTTTTAATCATATAAATAATCAAAACCCTAATAAGGTGTCTTCTTCTATAAGCAATCTGAGTAATTACAAGAATGCCCCACTCATCTGTATATACATACCCGCGTCCGTGTTCCGAGAAACACGAATACAAAGAGACGAAACTGATCCATCAATATAATACTAGGATCCAACTTAAACCAAAGCTCACTAGTATTACCCGCCCGAACATCATACACGCACAAGTGCACGTACGTGACCGAAGCCCTGCCGTAAAACCACACGGCCTCTACATCTTTCGCCCGATGCAGGGAAACTCCCTATGTGGGACTTGATCAGTCGATAATATTGTATTTTTAACACATCAATTTCCCTACTTTTTCAAATCATCTAAAGGAGTTTGGTATAAATATAGCACATATTAGCAATTCATATGCAAAATATCAAATAACATGTGTTATACGTTATAACCGGCATTATGAGGGAAATTGTGTGTTTATTACTACACGCATGATTTTGTATATCTCAAAACTGTTTATCAAGATTGTGTGCAGAAATCTTTCAGGTCAAAGAGCCGGAATCACAAAAGTGCAGATAAAACGCATCAAGTCCAAGACTTGAGATCTGGCAGCAAACAAGAAAGAATAATGAGATTCCAGACATCAGAAGATTCCCTAAAAGCCAAAACAAATCAATTCAGAGAGAATGAGCTATCAAGGACACTAAATGGCCGCGGATCCGCGGCCGAGTTGGCCGATCCGCTGCAAATCCACGGTTAACGTGACATGTCATCAGCCAAAATTCTCCAGAAGTCTTCATCGTAACGACCTTACTTCTAGAAGACTCTCTGAAAACACGTGGCTTCTTCCAGAAGGCTCCGCATGACAAACTCACTCTAGAATATTCCATGTAACAACCTCATTCTAGAATATTCCCTCTAACAAACTCATTCTAGAAGGCTCTCTCTAACAACCTAGCTTTGGAGGAAAGATTCAAATGAGGCGGTTATAAAAAGAGATCTAGATCTAGGGTTTTGGGGGTTACACAATTAGTAGTTGAATATTGAGCCAAATTTGCACAAGTTGAGTGACACAACTTGATCCAAAACCCTAGCCCAAATCCAAATCCAAAGCCAAATCAAGATCATTTTGAGAAGAAAATCAAGCGAGCCATCATTGATCCTTTATTCGCGAAGCCAATCTTCATCAAGAGCGCAAGATCACGACGATCCAAGTCTCACGGAGATCGAGCGGAGCGAACTTCGACGGATCTAGTTACCTCTTTAAAAGGAGCGATCGAGAGCAACATCTTGTAACCTCGAATTGAGGGAATGTGTAATTAGCCGTCGATTTAATAAATGTGATAATTAGTTAATTATTGATTTCTTTATATTCTTTCACTATGAAATTTCTAAATCTTGAATCTTTTATTTTCATGATGTGTGAGTCTCGGCTTGTGACGGAATCGAGAGATTTGGTAGGTCTAGTGATGATAAAATCCTAATATAAATCTTAAGACTTATGAGATTTGTGAACTTTAGGAAAAAGAATCATCAATGGCCTAATTTGGATCGAGATCACATTCTTACGAATTTCGTTGCAAATTAGGGATCAAACGATTGATGAATCTCTTTGCTATAGGCTAGATCCGAATGATGATCAATGAAAAGACAAGGGATAGAGAAGGAGAAACCCTAGTTTCTTCAATAGATCCCTAATCTTCATTCATCGCCATCGATCTAGCTACAAATTATCCATAGATAAGATTAGTCATTATTAGAATCATCATTGCTAACAATTCGATCGATTCCTACAAGCTATTTTACAAATCTTGATAACTAAATTGATTGGGACATTTCTTGATTCTTGATTCTAGATTTATATTCTTTATGTTTTCTTAAAATCAAATCTCACAAATCTTGAATCAATTTTCTTGCAATTTCTTTTATCTTGTCATTTCGACTCATCTAAAACAAGATCGATCAAAACACACATCTCAGTGGACGATCCGTATTCATTAACGCGCTACATCGACACCGTTAATTGATTGCGGTATAAATTTCTTTGGTTGTGATTAAAACATTTTACTACACACGAAGATCGATCAATCAAATGGCGCCGTTGCCGGGGATGTGTGCTATTTTGTTCGTTTTTGTTATTTGAGTTGAAAATTTTTTATTCTATCAGAATTTTTTGATTAAATTCGCATCAAGTGCTTAACGATTAGTTGTGAATTTTTGCGAGGGAATCTGGAATCATTGTAGCAGTGCGATCAAGATTCAGAGAAGTTCTGCAAATTTCAGAAGAGTACAAGAAGATACAGAAAATTTTTGAAACCTTAATTCTTCCTTACCACTGCGGAAACGCGGTTATAGGAGCATTTTTGTGGCGGAACCGCCGCCGTTTAGGGTTTTCACAGTGTGAAATTTCTCTGGTTTGCTTTCTGTACTCTCCTCTTCTCTTCGATCTTGTCCAATATCAATTTTGTGCAGGATTCTTTGCAAAATTCGCAGCGCCGCAAAAAGAAAAAATTGTTGCGTGTTTGATCTTGGTTGTTTGTATATTTTAACGCAGAAATTAAGGGGCAAAGACCAAATTCAGATTAGGTGGGGAGTTCATTACCCTTCCTAAGCCCCAAAAATCACAAAACGAGCATCCACATTACCCTTCATTAAGTAAAAAATATCTAGACAAGACTCTAAGGACCGTCGCGCTCAATTAGGACAGAAGAAGGTCGTGGGTAATCTATTGCTTATCCGCGTTTCTTTTGTGGTGTCTAAGGCAAGTGGTTACTTAATTTACATAGTGGAGAACCTCCCGCTTACCTGACACTTACCTGGCCACAGAAGGGATAAAGAGGCAGTAGAGGATTTATCCTGCAATTTGTCTTCTGGAAGTCTAGGAGCGGTCTAGAGACTTGACCTAGGTGACCATTAGATCTAGAGTTGTGTGTGCATTTTTTTGTCATTTGATTTTTTAAAAACCGTATTTTTCAAAAAAAACACCAAACCATCATTCCCCTAATTATCACAACGCTGCCACTTGTGCTACAACCGTTTAACACATGTTAGGCTGGACACGGGATTCTATTTCCCGTCTTGTCTGCGTTTCTTTTATCGACCCCAGAGTCGGTAATTCTTCGTCTTCTTTCCCACTACCCACCATGACCACGATGGATGGATTTCCATCAAACTTTAACACCACTCTGCCACCGCCCGCAGGTACGCAGAATCCTCCACGCATTTCTCTCCAAGAGAGATGCTATCCTACACGTGTTCTCTTTCCCACCTGTCTTTCTATACCACCAGCCAATGGGGAAAATTTCGAAATTAAACCTCATTTCATCAAACTTTTACCCAAATTTCACGGGCTCGAGTCTGAAGACGCATACGTTTTTATTACCAAATTCGAAAACGTATGTGCTTTGATGGGTAATTCACAACTGTCTGTGGATGCTATGCATTTACGTCTTCTCCCATTCACTTTGTGCGATTTAGCCGAGAAGTGGCTTTACAATACAACCGCACATTCTATTTCAATATGGGATGAGTTCGTTGCAGCATTCCTTAAGAAATTTTATCCCAATCATAAGACTGCCCGTATTCGGAGCGAAATCTTCAAATTTACCCAACTTCCCAATGAACCATTTTGGAAATGCTTTGAACGGTTCAAGGATCTTCTTATCTAATATTCTCATCACGGAATCTCTAGATGGGATCTGTGTCGAATTATCTATGAGGGTATTGATTTCACGACAAAACAGATGCTTGAAACCATATGTCAATGTCAATTCCTGTCTAAAGATGATAGCGAAGCTTGGAAATAACTAGAAGATTTAGCTCAAAACACATTAGAATGGGAAAGTGTTAGACCACCATCACCTAGGGAAGATAACCATCAGCTCGATTTTTCCGTCACAATGAGAGCTGAAATGGCCGCAATACAAAGGAAGCTCGACGCGATAGAAAACAAAATCTCTTCAGCCTCCCTAAACCAATACACACTTCCCAAAACCGTGTGTGGCTGCTGTTCAAACCCATCACATTTGACGGAAGAATGTCCTTTGAATGTACCGTTTCAAGGTCACACTAATGTTGGATTTCAGCAAAGATCTGGAAACGGTCATACTTCTTCCTTATATAATCAAGATTGGAGGAATCACCCTGATCTTTCTTGGATCCAACACCAAACTCAATACACGGATCCAAACCAGAATAACTTTCAATGGGTCCCTCCTCCACAACAGCAACCACCACAAATGAGTCAGCACCCCTATCAACTACAAACTTTTCAGAACACGGCCAACAACTTTGATCCTTTTTCTGCCGGTACCAATAACACCTCTGCACTTCAACAAACCATGAGTTTGCTTCTGACAAATTCTATTCAAATGTCGGCTGATTTTAAGTCTTCTATCGAGGATATAAAGAAACCTCCGCCTCTCAAGGTGAGATTATTAAATCGATGGAAGCACAAATTGCACAGTTAACAGCCGAAATGAGTGCTAGAGAGAAAGGGAATCTTCCAGCTTAACCCACACCTAATCCTGGACCCTCGCACTATAATGATGTGAGTGCTATTACCACGTTGAGATCTGGAAGAGTGCTAGACAATCATGTGGGTGAACAGATTGATGTTGAGGAATCAATTGAATCCCAGGCTTCCACTTCCACTTCCACTTCCATTCCCACTTCTACTTCTTACCCTATTTCGTCTAGTTTACCGTCTTCTTCCGAGCTTATTCTCCATTTTCCCAAAGGCCCGAACCCTCCACCCACTTCATCCTTTCCACCCCAACAAACTTCTCCACAAATGTTGGACACAACACATATTGATAAAGCTCCATTTCCAGAAAGGTTGAGGCCCAACAAACCCAATGCCCAAATGGAGAAGCTTGTGGAAACTTTTAAGCAAGTTAACATCAACATCCCTCTCCTAGATGCTATCCAACAAGTTCCGTCTTATGCGAAAATTCTTAAGAACTTGTGCACTAGGAAGAGGAAGACTCAAGTGCCGAAAAAAGTTTTCATATCGAGTACTGTAGACACAGCTTTTCCCCAACAATTACCAAGTAAACGTAAGGACCCTGGCTGTCCTACTATTTCTATTTCTATTGGGGATAAACAAATTAACCGTGCTTTACTTGACCTTGGTGCTAGTGTTAACTTGCTTCCATATTCAGTCTATGAGCAACTAGGATCGGAGTGTTAAAGCCCTCGAACATAACTCTCCAGATGGCCGATCGATCAATCACCAAACCTAGGGGTGAACTTGAGGATGTGTTGATAAAAATCGCGGAATTTGTATTCCCTGTGGACTTTATTGTTCTTGATACACAGCCTGTAGTGAACCCACGGAACCAAATTCCGGTGATTCTAGGTCATCCTTTTTTGGCTACTTCCAACGCTGTAATCAACTGTAGAAACGGCTCTATGAACCTATTTTTCGGGAATAGGTCAATTGAGCTCAACATTTACAAGTTGGGAAGTCAACCCTCCGATTCTCATGCTCCAGTATGTTCTGTCGAATTAATGGATGTCGACAGCAGCGAATTTGATCAGCTTCACGATACAGATCCAGACTTCCTTTATACGTTGTTATTTGACCCAGATATGTATCATATACATACGGACCATTCTTTCGAGTTTTTCGGGTCAACATCTAATGTCGATGATGAACCTTTTCTGGAGTCTGAGTATCATCCTGTTCTTGCCAATGACATTATTCTTCGGGATATCGATGAAAGCTTCGCTGATAGACTTGCATTCTTAGCAAACACGGGTGTTGAGATAAATCATCTCCAAAACAAAGAAATTGAACCTCCACCCCTTCTTCTTGACAATCACGAGAATGCGAGTAATTCATGACAATCATTGAGTCATCTTTCTAAAACGAGACGCAAACCCTTTCTATCACACCACTTATCTTTTCCCCACTTCTTCTTGGCTCTTTTCAACTTGTTCTTCCATCAACCGGTGCACTACACTGATAAGATCTTCGAATGGTTGGTGTTGACTTTCAGTCTTTGCAAAGCTTGGCATTGACCAGTAATTTTGACCCCCCTCTTGTGATTATCAAAGCTTAACATTGTTTAACTCAAGTTTGGGGGGGTATAATCTGGCTCTTGAAAATAAAAATTTTTTACTCAAAATGATGAGCCATAAAATAAGTTTGGGGGAGGATTTTCACGATCATATTTCTTGTCCCTGCTAATAAATTTTCCTCCCAATCTTAACAGGTTTTCAAGATTTAACGGATGGCAACGGTGAGGACACTGTTGAAAACAAGTTTGGGGGAGGTTTGTGCTTATTTACGCATCACTTTGCATCATACTTTGCATAAGCACAAAACATATAAAAAAATATATTTTTGTATATAAATAATATAATAAAAGATTAGATACTGAAAAATTACATCCAAAAGATTAGAAAAATTGAAGAACACCATGAAAATTAAAGGTTTTCTTAAACAAACTAGTAATAAGTAGTTATGAGCCGTTATCCCAAGGGTTAGTAAGATGAAAGAAGTCACTAATCTGAGGATAAAAATAAGTCTGAAAAATAGTTCTTATTATGGAAGCCAAACATTTGAATGTTGATACCCTACCATACGCACTTACAGACGTCTTGAAACTCGGGATAGTAGAGGATACCTTGAAATGCTCTTGTCTAAAAGCCAAAGTACGAAGAAAATTATAATTAAAGAAAATATATAGTGATGTAGAGAAATGAACACTGGTTTTTTTATCACCAAGGAAGCAATAAAAAAATATAGCGAGGGTGCTTCATCACCTAGTGCTTTAGACCAACTGGTTTGGGAGTCACTGCTAAGCCTTAGGTGTTGCATGACGCGAAAAATACTAATACACCTTTTAAGCAAGCACATGAGTAATCGGTCGGTTAGTACCTCGAGAAGTATTAATGGTCGCATGAAAAATGTGTGAGCTAATAAATTAAAAATTACTGAGGTAGATGGACAAGAGTATGATAGCTTAAATTGAATTCTCCGAGTGTAGGGATGTCTTTACACACACGTAGGGGTATATGATCAATGTTTGGAAGAAAGATAGGAATGATGAATAAAGACAATGTTTTATTGAGGGATGATGTGATTTCTAATATCTTTTCATGGCTATTAAGATAAGGCACATGACAACCGAAAAGTTAGTATTAGTTGGAAACTCTGATTTTCAATGTTTTTCTTTTACAATTCTTATCTTTACAAGTAACTTTCACGGTGTTCCTTTTATTATGGGAATTTGTGGGTGCAATCGACTGAAAACCCTTAGGAGACAACACTCCTCCTACTAGGGACACCTAGAGGTTTAGAGGCTTATTGCACGTGCTCAGTGCAATCGTGTTGCCTACGAAAGTGTGCTAGTTAGTTTTTCTTTTTCTTATATTTTCTCCTTCTCTTAAAAATAAAAGATGTTTGCTCGAGACGACCAAAATTAAGTTTGGGGGAATTTGATCAGTCGAAAATATTGTATTTTTAACAGATCAATTTCCCTACATTTTCTAATCATCTAAAGGTGTTTTGTATAAATATAGCACATATTAGCAATTCGTCTGCAAAATATCAAATAACATGTGTTATACATTATAATCGGCATTATGAGGGAAATTGTGTGTTTATTACTACACGCATGATTTTGTATATCTCAACACTATTTATCAAGATTGTGTGCAGAACTCCTTCAGGTCAAAGAGCCGGAATCACAAAAGTGCAGATAAAACGTATCAAGTCCAAGACTTGAGATCAGACAGCAAACAAGAAAGAATAATGAGATTCCAGACATCAGAAGATTCCCTAAAAGCCAAAACCAAGCAATTCAGAGAGAATGAGCTATCAAGGACACTAAATGGCCGTGGATCCGCGGCCGAGTTGGCCGATCCGCCGCGGATCCGCGGTTAACGTGACACGTCATCAGCTAAAATTCTCCAGAAGTCTTCATCGTAATGGTCTTACTTCTAGAAGACTCTCTGAAAACACGTGGCTTCTTCCAGAAGGCTCTGCATAACAAACTCACTCTAGAATATTCCTTATAACAATATCATTCTAGAATATTCCCTCTAACAAACTCATTCTAGAAGGCTCTCTCTAACAACCTAGCTTTGGAGGGAAGATTCAAATGAGGTGGTTATAAAAAGAGATCTAGGGTTTTGGGGGTTACACAATTTGTGGTTGAATATTGAGCCAAATTTGCACAAATTGAGTGACACAACTTGATCCAAAACCCTAGCCCAAATCCAAATCCAAAGCCAAATCAAGATCATTTTGAGAAGAAAATCAAGAGAGCCATCATTGATCCTTTATTCGCGAAGCCAATCTTCATCAAGAGCGCGAGATCACGACGATCCAAGTCTTACGGAGATCGAGCGAAGCGAACTTCGACGGATCTAGTTACCTCTTCAAAAGGAGCGATCGAGAGCAATATCTTGTAACCTCGAATTGAGGGAATGTGTAATTAGGCATCGATTTAATAAAGGTGATAATTAGTTAATTCTTGCTTTCTTTATATTCTTGCACTATGAAATTTCTAGATCTTGAATCTTTTATTTTCATGATGTGTGAGTGAAATCTCCGCTTGTGACGGAATCGAGAGATTTGGTAGATCTAGTGAGGATAAAATCCTAATACAAATCTTAAGTCTTATGAGATTTGTGAACTTTAGGAAAAAAAATCATCAATGACCTAATTTGGATCGATATCACATTCTTGCGAATTTCTTTGCAAATTAGGGATCAAACGATTGATGAATCTCTTTGGTATAGGCTAGATCCGAATGATGATCAATGAAAAGACAAGGGGTAGAGAAGAAGAAACCCTAGTTTCTTCAATAGATCCCTAATCTTTATTCATCGCCATCGATCTATCTACAAATTATCCATAGATAAGATTAGTCATTATTAGAATCATCATTGCTAACAATTCGAATCGATTCCTACAAGCTATTTTACAAATCTTGATAACTAAATTGATTCGGACATTTCTTGATTCTTGATTCTAGATCTATATTCTTTATGTTTTCTTAAAATCAAATCTCACAAATCTTGAATCAATTTTCTTGCAATTTCTTTTATCTTTTCATTTCGACTCATCTAAAACAAGATCGATCAAAACACACATCTCAGTGGACGATCCGTATTCATTAACACGCTATATCGACACCATTAATTGATTGCGGTATAAATTTCTTTGGTTGTGATTAAAACATTTTACTACACACGAAGATCGAGCAATCAGGACCCTAAAGGCTCGACAGTACGCTGGCGGTGGATTTAACAACAAGCCGCAAGCGGTACTAGCTGCACGTATAGCACATATGAGCAAATTGACTGTAAAATACCAAATAACTTGAGTTATATATTAAAACCGACATTTCTGAGGGAAATTGAGTGTTTATCATTGCATCGCATAATCTTTGTATAGCGCAACACTTGTCTCGAGAATCTGTGCAGGAAATTCTAAGAAAAGAACCGAAACAGCTAAAAGTGCTGACAAAAGTACGCCAAGTCCAAGACTTGCGATCTGGCAATGAAAGAGAAAGTACAAAAATATTCTACACATGAGAAAAGTGCCACAATGTCAGTGAAAGAATATTCCAGAAAGTTCATGCACAGATGGTTCCAATGGGCCGCGGATTCGCAGCCAATAGGCGCTTCCCGCCGCGGATCCGCGGCGTATTGATGACTTCAGCGCTTCAATTTTTCACACATGGGTTCCTTGTAACAGACAAGCTTCCAGAAGACTCCAGATGTCCACGTGGCTTCATCCAGAAGGCTCGGCCTAACAACCTTATCCTAGAATATTCCTCATTCTAGAATATTCCCTCCAACAAACTTATTCTAGAAGCCTCTCTCTAACAACCTTCTTCTAGAAGCCTCCTTGTTGAAAGGTTAGCCTAGCACCTCATGAAGGGTTTGGAAGCATCACATGAACCAAAGAATGAATTTTTAGGGTGCTAAGTTAACGAACATAGAATCGTTCCTAGAAAAATTAGGGTTTCGAATTTTTCACATCATCATAAGAAAGAAAAGCGGGGGTTTAGAGAGTACAACCTTTGTAGCTCGCTACGCTAGACTCCTCGGCTATTTGGGGTTTGAAAAAGCTCCGCTTGAACACCTCGAGGTCACCGATGATCCACCTAGAGTCCGCTTTGTCCAAACTTGCAACTTTATCCGATCAAGTGAACGAAATCAAAGCTAACACTCCAAACAAGTGGGCTAGATTTGTGTAGAATAGTGTTGTGGTTCTCTTTCTCACTTCAAAATCCAATCTTGATGAGTATATTGCTCACTACAAAAACCTAGAGAGCAAAAATGAGAGAGGAAGAAGAAGATGATGGCAATTTGAGAAGAAGATAAGAATGACTCATGAAAGAAAATAGAAAATATATCAATATATATTTTCCTCTTCTCATATCAAACCATGGTTAGGATATTATTGAACTTGAGTTAAAAACACAAAAGGAAAAGTAATCCATGGTCAAGTGGTGGGTGAGAATGGTTAGGTCAAGAAGGATGTAGAAACTAGTCATGAATTATCTTTTCCATTATCCATTTTGTTTTAACCAAAAATCAAATGATAATCAAAATAAAAACCCATGGTGTGAGTCTTATATTGCCACCATTTCCTTGTATAATCAACCATGATAGAATGATGTATGTATGCATGTGTGCATGCACATCCATATGTGCATTAAACAATAAGGAATGCATACATGCATCCATACATCCATAGAAAACAAGAAAGGATTTCTAGTGAGAATATAATGGTTAAATGATAAATCAACACTTGATTTATCAATCCGGCCATATCACATACGACCCTAACCAAAAGCAAGCCGCCCGATCAATATACGGTATCCTATACGCGTATTTTAATCGGGTCCATGCGCATATCGCATACGCGCACCACAACGTTTCGCCTGGACTAGGAAACTCCATTGTGGGACTCTGAGACTCGTCAATACGCCGGCAGTGGGTGATGATCATATCAAGCACCCCCAAGCCGTAAGCGGTCATCTAAACGTAACGGCCGCCCGGGTATTGAGCGATCAGAAGAGAACAAGCGAACCTGCTACAACTCACGTCGAGCTAACCGGCAACACTTCCCGTACAGTCCGGTCTCCTCCTTTGATATGTCGCATATCAAGTCTAAGGGTGGTAAACGTCAGACCCTAATAACCGATAAGTCGTGCCGATGTGAGGCTCATAACGGGTCAAGAAACTACTGGTAACACTTACCAGCAAATCTCTGATCAGCCCTGGCCAGGGACTTCCCTATTACGGCCAATCGAGCACAGCGCAACATCAACCCCCAATACCGGGAGAGACGAAACCCCTCCTATCGCTCATTGCCTCCATGTGACTCGGGACTGTACCCAAAAACCACCGTTTGCACGCCCTCATGGACGTGGTAAGGTGGAGATCAAAGCACAGTGGGAATCACACAAGACTCTATGACGATCTCGGGTCTACAGACTAACCTGCACAAGTGTCACCTGAGAACTGCCATCTGACGTGAGGTATAATACCATCTAGGAGTTCTCGGCGAGTCCGTCCAGTGTACCCAGTTTCCACTGAGCACCCGTATACCATCTCTGTTGTCAAACACCAATGGATATGGGATCATCCATCGCCCATTTCATGGCTCGAGAAGCGTATACGCTAGTCTACACTGGTATATCGATGCCCCGTCTCGATACACCTACGACTAGGGACCTTGAAGGATGTACTTATGGACTACCATGTCCCCACTAGTATGATCTGCATCATAGTCCAGGTAGTCAAGTACATATCCTAAGGGCTTTACCAACATGTAACTATAAGACAGTTTAAAGAGACAAGTATACATGTTAAGATAAAGAGCAACCAGATAGCATACTATCATATCGAGCAAGAAAGTCATCTCTATATATGTCCAAGCATCCAATATAATATACATCATCTGTACAATACTGGCCTCTAGGGCATACATACAACTAACAATCTCCCACTTGCACTAGGGCCAGCTGCTGTAGTATCGCATACCGAGCATCCCGAAGAGTCTCTCAAACTGTATCTGGGGAATGGCCTTCGTGAGTGGATCCGCTGTGTTGTTCTTCGTGTCAACCCTCCTGACCTCGATCTCCCGGCGATCAACTATCTCCCGGATCAGGTGATACCGCCTCAGAATATGCCTGGATCGCTGATGGGACCTAGGTTCCTTGGCCAAAGCCACCGCTCCATTGTTATCGTAATATAAAGGTATTGGATGCTCAATGGATGGAACCACTCCAAGTTCAGTAATGAACTACTTGATCCAGACAGCCTCTTTGGCAGCATCGTTGGCAGCGATGTATTCAGCCTCCATCGTCGAGTCTGCCACGGTTTCTTGCTTGGAACTCTTCCTGCTAACCACCCCTCCGTAAAGGGTAAAGACAAATCCCGACTGCGACTTAGAGTCGTCCTTATCACTCTGGAAGCTCGAATCGGTAAAGGACTCCACTTGGAGTTCTCCGTTACCATACACCAAGAGCATCTCTTTAGTCCTTCGTAAGTACTTGAGAATGCTCTTCACAGCTGTCCAGTGACTCTCTCCAGGATCAGCTTGATACCTACTCACTACACTTAGTGAGTATGCCACATCGGGTCTGGTACAAAGCATCGCATACATGATAGAGCCTACAGCCGAAGCATAGGGTATCCCTTGCATGCGAGCTCTCTCTAAATCAGTCTTGGGAGACATCTCTTTGGAGAGAGTGACTCCAGAGATCGTGGGCAAGTTCCCACGCTTGGATTCTTCCATACTAAACCTCTTTAGTATGGTGTCAATGTACCTGGATTGGGACAATCCCAATATCCGCTTGGATCTATCTCTATAGATCCTAATTCCCAATATGCAGGAGGCATCACCAAGATCTTTCATTGAGAATCATTGTGATAAGAAGAGCTTGACTGATTGCAGCATAGGAACGTCATTTCCTATCAAGAGTATGTCGTCTACGTACAATACGAGGAAGACAACCTTACTCTCTGCCACCTTCTTGTAGATACAAGGTTCATCTGGGTTTTTGACGAAATCAAACTCTTTGATAACGACGTCAAAGAAGATGTTCTAACTCCACGATGCTTGCTTTAATCCATAAATGGATTTAAGCAGCTTGCACACATTCCCGCTGCTCCCACTATCTACGAAGCCTTCTGGCTGAGTCATGTACATGCACTCTTCTAAATCACCGTTTAGAAAGGCGGTCTTAACATCCATCTGCCAGATTTCGTAATCATGATATGCAGCGATGGCAAGCATGATCCGGATGGATTTAAGCATAGCCACTGGAGAAAAGGTTTCATCATAGTCCACACCTGGTCTTTGACGAAAACCCTTTGCAACAAGTCTAGCTTTGAAAGTCTCAACTTTCCCATCTACACCAAGTTTTTTCTTGAAGATCCACTTGCTCCCAATGGGTTTTACCCCTTCAGGAGCAACTTCCAAAGTCCACACTTTGTTGGTGTACATGGATTCCATCTCGGACCGCATTGCATCCAGCCATCTCACTGAGTCCCCACTCGTGATAGCCTGCTCGAAGCTAGTTGGGTCATCATCCTCCATGATGCAATCCTCGCTCCCACCGTCCATGAGAAAACCGTAGTATCTCTCAGGTTGGCGAGGAACCCTACTAGATCGGCGGAGAGGCTGAGGTTCGTTGGGAGCTACTGAATCCTCTGGTTCCACTAAATCTTCAGTTTGAGTTTGTGTAGCCGGAATTTCTTCCAGTTCTACCTTGTCGCCACTAATTTCTTTTGTAAGAAATTCCTTTTCTAAAAAGGTGGCATGTCAAGAAACATACACTTTTTGTTCCTCTGCATGGTAGAAAAGATATCCATGTGAATGTTTGGGATATCCCACAAACTTGCATAGAACTGACCGCGCCTCGAGTTTGTCCGGATTTTGCCTCTTGGCATAGGCCAGACAACCCCATATCTTAACTCGTTTAAGACATGGTCTCTTCCCACTCCATATCTCATATGGTGTGGTAGGTACAGATTTAGTTGGAACTTGATTCAATAGATATGCAGCTGTTTCCAGTGCATATCCCCAGAAGGAAATAGGTAACTCAGCTGTGCTCATCATAGAGCGCACCATATCTAATAGTGTGCGGTTCCTCCGTTCCGATACACCGTTGTGCTGTGGTGTATATGGAGGAGTCAGCTGAGAGAGAATCCCATTCTCTTTTAGGAAGTCCAGGAATTCATTGCTCAAGTATTCACCTCCTCGATCAGATCGAAGGATTTTAATACTTTTTCCGGTTTGGTTTTCGACTTCTTGTTTATGTTCTCTAAATTTCTCAAAAGCTTCTGATTTGTGTTTCATCAGGAACACATATCCGAATCTAGAGAGATCGTCAGTGAATATAATGAAGTACGAAGAACCATCCCTGGCATGTGTAGACATGGGACCGCATACATCACTATGTATCAGTCCCAAGAGTTCGGTAACTCTTTCTCTGTGTCTCGTAAACGGAGTTTTGGTCATCTTGCCTTTGAGACATGACTGGCAAGTGTCATAAGATGATAATTCAAACGGATTCAAATATCCATCTGTATGCAACTTAGCTAGTCGTGTCGCATTGATGTGACCCAGTCTACAATGCCATAAGAAGGATTCGTTCAGTTCTGAACTCTTCCTCTTGTGTGTGTTTGTTATGCTCAGAACTGTTGATTGATTTAGAACATAAATGCCATTGCATAACGTGCCTGATCCAACCAACTTTTGGTTACGGAAAATTTTCATAACATTATCCTGTAATACAAAATTATATCCCTCTTTACTCAACAAAGAAACCGATATAATGTTGCATATCAGGTTCGGCATGTAATAGCATTCGTTCAGAATCAATGTATTACCAGTCGGTAATGCAAGGTGATATTCCCCTACAGTCTTAGCTGCAACAATTGCACCATTTCTAACTCTTATGTCTTTATCACCTTCTCCAAGTTCTCTACCTTTTCTAAGCCCATGTAACTAATTAGATATATGGGATCCTGACCCGGTATCTAATACCCAGGACGTAGGGCAAATGGAGAAACAGTTCTCTGTAACGAACACACCCGAAGAAAATGCATCAACATGTACTTTCTTCATTCGGGTGGCATGGGAATCCTGGTATTCCCCTATGTCCTGTTCAGTCCTATAACTCTTATAAGAAAGAACGGAACCAACGTTCCCCAGCACAGTATAACATGCGGGTTCGGTCAATACATCCATATTATTATCTTGATTAAGGCATGACATGGTCGCTACCTGGAGAGAGAGAGAAGAAAACACTTTAGCGTATGTTCTTGCAAGATCAGATTGGTTATTATCTTATCTAATCAGGATGGCTCCCGCTGGTTTTTATCAAATCTTCCTTCAAACCCTAAAAGGGAAGACTAGCTGGGATTAATTACACCCTACAACTTCACCGATCTTTCAGCCAGGCCAGTATCGGTACTTTGAGGGAGGTTCCCCATGCTTTCGCACGGACCTAATTAAAGTAAACCTCGTTTTCCCAGAGGTGTAACCCCGTTGACACCTTTCTAGACACCTACTTGATCGGCTAATTGTCCTGTGTAAAACTCTCCCGGGAGTAACAATTACTCGCAGTGGGTATCGAGATCCAACTATCTCATAGAAGGTATGCAATCTCATTGCAAATTTCAACACTTGAAATTCCCGATAATATTTTGCCCCAACCCCCATGACCTTGACAAAGGCCAACAAATCATAGGATGCTAGTCAAGTTCAACCCGTCATTTCTTGATTGAATCAAACCCACCCGCACGACCCTTGACAAAGGCCAACAAGGTCGTACGACTACCCTGAAACAATCTGCATCATATGCTTAAGCAGATAAGCACTATTCAGCTACCGCACACTACGCCTTGACAAAGGCCAACAAACGCAGCACGAATACTAAACAGTTCTTATCTGAAATGATGGAGGGCTACGACAGGTTTTTCTGAAAACCTATTGCGTAATGAACTTGATATCGTTGTAGAATCAAGTGAAGTTTTGAAATGGAGTGATTTTGAGGCTTTTCTAGTTTTGCTAAAGGGGTCACTCCCGGTGAAGGGATCGTCGGCCCTTTCCTCGTCGAATGAGGTGCAGGGTATATCATATATATCACTGTGCAAAGCAAAACTCCAAAAGCCGTCAAAAGTCAAACCGAGTGTTGTAGCATCTACTAGTTTCGCTAAAGAGGTCACTCCCGGTGAAGGGATCTCGGCTCTTTCCTCATCGAATAAGGTGCAAGGTATATCATATATACCGCTATGCAAAGCAAAACTGTAGCTACCCTTTTTTTTATTTAAAATTTGATTTTACAACATCTTTTAGGTTTCTTTTCTTTCATTAAGCACATTAATGAAGTCTCATCATTTAAGTCACCTAAACATCACAGATAAATACGACATACACTTATGCCATCCGCATTCGCCTCGATGTCCCCTCGTGCACCGTTAGGTTAGGTAACTAACGACAGAGCAGGGCAGGGCTAGTGCGGGTGCAAAACATAAGTAACGTCTATATAATATATCATATATACTATATACTGTATCCATCAGAATATATCAAATGATCACATCACAGATATCGCAGCAGAAACATAGATATAATGTGGGATATACTAGGACGTCCGTATTTAGTATCTAGCCAACAATAGAAAATACGGATTCCACAGTCGCGATGAATAGCCAAGCCCACACCCTGGACCCCTACGAGAGCGGCAAGCGACCCTACCAATTCTGGAGTTTAGGAGACCCGGTCTCGACTCCTCGAGATGGCCTCCTACTGAACCCCAGAACCCGGTCACCTGTGCTCCCCTCCTTAGGTCCATCCTAATACAGAAAAGTAAATAATATACAACACAGGTGGCATCGACCTCAACCCGGAAGTGCCCCAAATAAAAGAATATTACATTACATTTGAATTTACATGAATGAAAATATAAAACTCTCATCTCACATAAAAAACCCCGGCTATTCAATCGCGACAATCCTGCACATCATATCTCAGCAACACATAATATCATATATCATCAACGTAAGTAACTATGCGTACCCCAATTGTCGTTGATGTATAGCAACGAAACCGGCGATATCGACATACTGCACTTACGGTCACAGAAAAGAAAGTGTAAAACTGCAATATTTGGAATCCACATCCTCTTTAGACATCGTAAATACGAAATATCACATACTTCGTATTTCATGTCCAACTATATGAATTCCAGATATTGCATCACATTCCAGATAAATAGATGGTATTAAAGTTTTCGAACGAACGATCAAATACCCAAGATTCGCTAAAGCTCAACACTTGAGCGGAGTTCAAAAAACCCAGAGTGTGACACAGTGGTAGTGGTCCAGCCGTAGAAGGGTCAAGCCAACGCCTCACATGTGGCACGCCGTACTGCCCCAAACCCTAAGGTTCAAAGGGCAGTTCAAGACGGTCACATAATCGAGTTAAGGTTTGTTGTCTTCTAGAGAGTCCACCACAAACAAACTTGCACGTATTTCCGAAAGATTTTAAACCCCGTGAAAAGTGAGCAAATGATACTCGTTCAAACACTTCAATACATTCTAATTTATCCGGAAAAGTCACGAAATCAAAATTCCGATCGAATCGTCGAGTCCAAAACCATCTCCAGAGCTTTCATCTCTACATTAAGATTAAAAATACCCTAAAAATTATACAAGCAGAACCCAGCATTACTGTATAAACATGATTCATTGATTGATCTGTACGGCCACGGAACCGCGGCCTAAGAAAGCTTAGGCCGCGTTTCCGCGGCAATAATAACTGTTCATCGCATCGTTTTTATACAGTAATTATTATATTTAGCTGCTGAAATTTTTACATATTTTTAATTCTGAAAAACAGCAGTTTTGAAATATCGACCAGAGAGCGCTAAAATTCCGTGTTTTCCGGCTCGATCGGAGTTTTAACTTCGTAAAAAAGTCGCCTAATGTTCTAGGTCGGCTCTGATACCAATGAAAGGTTAGCGTAGCACCTCATGAAGGGTTTGGAAGCATCACATGAACCAAAGAATGAATTTTTAGGGTGCTGAGTTAACGAACATAGAATCGTTCCTAGAAAAATTAGGGTTTCGAATTTTTCACATCATCATATGAAATAAAAGCGAGGGTTTAGAGAGTACAACCTTTGTAGCTCCCTACGCTAGAGTCCTCGGCTACTTGGGGTTTGAAAAAGCTCCGCTTGAACACCTCGAGGTCACCAATGATCCACCTGGAGTCCGCTTTGTCCAAACTTGCAACTTTATCCGATCAAGTGAACGAAATCAAAGCTAACACTCCAAACAAGTGGGCTAGACTTGTGTAGAATGGTGTTGTGGTTCTCTTTCTCACTTCAAAATCCAATCTTGATGAGTATATTGCTCACTACAAAAACCTAGAGAGCAAAAATGAGAGAGGAAGAAGAAGATGATGGCAATTTGAGAAGAAGATAAGAATGACTCATGAAAGAAAATAGAAAATATATCAATTTATATTTTCCTCTTCTCATATCAAACCATGGTTAGGATATTATTGAACTTGAGTTAAAACACAAAAGGAAAAGTAATCCATGGTCAAGTGGTGGGTGAGAATGGTTAGGTCAAGAAGGATGTAGAAACTAGTCATGATTTATCTTTTCCTTTATCCATTTTGTTTTAACCAAAAATCAAATAATAATCCAAATAAAAACCCATGGTGTGAGTCTTATATTTCCACCATTTCCTTGTATAATCTACCATGATAGAATGATGTATGTATGCATGTGTGCATGCACATCCATATGTGCATGAAACAATAAGGAATGCATACATGCATCCATACATCCATAGAAAACAAGAAAGGATTTCTAGTGAGAATCTAATGGTTAAATGATAAATCAATACTTGATTTATCAATCCGGCCATATCACATACGACCCTAACCAAAATCAAGCCGCCTGATCAATATACGGTATCCTATACGCGTATTTTAATCGGGTCCATGCGCATATCGCATACGCGCACCACAACATTTCGCCTGGACTAGGAAACACCATTGTGGGACTCTGAGACTCGTCAATACGCCGGCAGTGGGTGATGATCGTATCAAGCACCCCCAAGCCACAAGCGGTCAGCTAAACATAACGGCCACCCGGGTATTGAGCGATCAGAAGAGAACAAGCGAACCTGCTACAACTCCCGTCGAGCCAACCGGCAACACTTCCCGTACAGTCCGGTCTCCTCGTCTGATATGTCGCATATCAAGTCTAGGGGTGGTAAACGTCAGACCCCAATAACCGATAAGTCGTGCCGATGTGAGGCTCATAACGGGTCGAGAAACTACTGGTAACACTTACCAGCAAATCTCTGATCAACCCTGGCCAGGGACTTCCCTGTTACGGCCAATCAAGCACAGCGCAACATCAACCCCCAATACCGGGAGAGACGAAACCCCTCCTATCGCTCATTGCCTCCATGTGACTCTGGACTGTACCCAAAAACCACCGTTTTGCACGCCCTCATGGACGTGGTAAGGTGGAGATCAAAGCACAGTGGGAATCACACAAGATTCTATGACGATCTCGGGTCTACAGACTAACCTTCACAAGTGTCACCTGAGAAATGCCATCTGACGTGAGGTATAATACCATCTGGGAGTTCTCGGCGAGTCCGTCCAGTGTACCCAGTTTCCACTGAGCACCCGTATACCATCTCTGTTGTCAAACACCGATGGATATGGGATCATCCATCGCCCATTTCATGGCTCGAGAAGCGTATACGCTAGTCTACACTGGTATATCGATGCCCCGTCTCGATACACCTACGACTAGGGACCTTGAAGGATGTACTTATGGACTACCATATCCCCACTAGTATGATCTTCATCATAGTCCAGGTAGTCAAGTACACATCCTAAGGGCTTTACCAACATGTAACTATAAGACAGTTTAAAGAGACAAGTATACATGTTAAGATAAAGAGCAACCAGATAGCATATTATCATATCGAGCAAGAAAGTCATCTTTATATATGTCCAAGCATCCAATATAATATACATCATCTGTACAATACTGGCCTCTAGGGCATACATACAACTAACACTTGTAACAATCTCATTCTAGAATATTCCCTCCAACAAACTTCTTCTAGAAGATTCTTTCTAACAACCTCATTTTGGAGGGAAAAGTAGTTCATTTTGGAGGGAAAATTCAAATGAGCTAGTTCATTTTGGAGGGAAAATTCAAATGAGGTAGTTCATTTTGGAGTGAAAAGTGGTTCATTTTGGAGGGAAATTTGAATTTTGAATTCTAGATCTAGGGTTGAGGTGGTTATAAAAGGAGACCTAGATCTAGGGTTTTAGGTTGTTCATTGTTCAATCTTCATCACTCCCACAAGTTGTGTGACACAACTTGTAAACCCTAATCCCTAATTCGAAATCCAAAGCCAAAAATCAAGAACACCGAGTACAATTCAAGCAAGAAGCCTTCAACCTTTTAGGAGCAAAGCCGATCTTCATCCGAGCAAGTGATCCAAGACGATCCACGACTCACGAAGACTTGCGAAGCCAATCGACGATCAAGTTCTTTCCTCATTGTAGATCTTGAGAGAATTGTAACAAAATTGTTGATAAATAAAAGGTGAAATTCTTTATGTTGCTTTCTTTACATTCTTGCATCATGATTAGATCTCGATTCTTGATTGTGTTCTTTGATATGATGTTTGAGTAAAACTCCGCTCGTGAAGGAGTCGAGAGAATCAATAGAGATGATGTTACAAATCTTGAAACGATTCTTAAGTCTTATGAGTTTTGTAAACTTTAGCAAATTGAAGAATCGACGACCTAGTTTCGAGCGATGCTTTCTTGATTGTGTTCGCTCTTAATTAGGGATCCACGATCGATTCTTGAATTTACTAGAAGCTAGAATGTGAATGAAATCAACGAAAGGACAAGGGATAGATGATGAAACCCTAGTTTACGCAAGAAATCCCTAATTCTCGTTGATCCTCATCGATCTAGTATCAAATCATTAATGGATAAGAAAACGTAATCAATATTTTTCATCACGTATATAGATTCAATCGATTCCTACGAGCCTCACTTCGATTCTTGATTACTATTTAGATTGGATATCATCAATTCTTCATTCTTGATTTTAAATGTTTTCTTGATTTTAGATTTAGATCTAGATAATTCTTGAACTTCAATTTTATAAATCTTGAATTGAATTGTCTTTTCTCTTTTCTTTAATTTTCAATTCATCTAATTCAAATTCGAACGGATCTCACTTTCCCTGTGGACGATCCGCACTCGCTAACGTGCTACAATCGACACCGTTATTGATTGCGGTCAAAAATTTCTTTGGTTGTGATTTCTATACATTTTCTAACTACACACCAAGAATTCAATCAATCAAATGGCGCCGTTGCCGGGGATAGTGCGCTAATTCGTTGGTTTTTGAAATTTGAGTTGAAAAATTTATTCCATCATAATTTTGAGATCAAAATTCGCGCAAACACTAAACGATTCGTTGTGATTTGTTGCAAAGAAATCTGGAGTCTGCTGTGCAATTGGAAAAATATTTGGAATATTCCAGAGAGTTCAGGGAGTGAACAGAAGCTTTCTGTAAAAATTTTGTGCAGTGTTCTTGAATAACTGCGGCGGATCCGCGGTTTAAAGCGTTCATTGCGGCGGAACCGTGGTTGGACTGTTGCATTGTTGTACGAAAATTCTCAGGTGACTTCTTGACTTTCTTATCTCCTTCTCAATCTGCTCCAATAACAAATTTGCTGCAGGTTTCTTTGCAAAATTCGCAGCGCCGCAAAAAGCAATAAAAATTGTGCGTGTTTTGATTCTTGGTTGTTTGCATATTAATACGGAATTTAAGGGGCACGGCCAAATCCAGATTAGGTGGGGAGTTCATTACCCTTCCTAAGCCCCGAAAATCACAAACTTGCATCCGCATTACCCTCATTAACTAAAAAATATCTAGACATGACTCTAAGGACCGTCGCGCTCACTTAGGACAGAAGAAGGCCGTGGGTAATTCATTGGTTATCCGCGTTTCTTTTGTGGTGTCTAAGGCAAGTGTGTCTAAGGCAAGTGGTTACTTAATTAGGCCCACTACTTACGTAGTGGAGAACCTCCCACTTACCTGGCACTTACCTGGCCACAGGAGAGACAAAGAGGCAGTGAAGAATTGATCCTGCGACTTGTCTTTTGGCAGTTAGGAGCGGTCTAGAGCCTTGACCTAGGTGACCATTAGACTTAGGATTTCTTGTTGCATTGGTTGTGATTTGCATCATTTTTTCAAAAATCCGTATATTTTTCAAAACAAACACCACTTCATTCATTTCCCCTAATTATATTAACACTGCCACTTGTACTAAACCCTTTTAGTGCAAGATAGGCTGGACACGGGATTCTAGTGCCCGTTTAGTCCGCGTTCCCTCGATCGACTCCGAAGTTGGTATTTCTACATTTCCTTCTTCTTTACCCACCACCACACCCACATCGATGGTCGTTTCTCCATCGAACTTCTTTACCACTAATCTGCCGCCGTCCGCAGGTGCGCAGAATCCACCCCGCATCTCTCTCCAAGAGAGGTGCTATCCTATGCGAGGTCCTCTTTCGACCTGTCTATCCATTCCACCAGCCAACGGGGAAAATTTTGAGATTAAACCCCAATACATCAACCTTCTACCCAAATACCACGGTCTCGAGTCTGAAGACGCATATGTCTTTATCACCAAATTTGAAAATGTATGCGCAATGATGGGTACGTCACAACTTTCTGTGGATGCTATGCGTCTACGCCTTCTTCCATTTACCTTGTGCGATATAGCCGAGAAGTGGCTGTATAACACAACCGCACATTCCATTACGAATTGGGAAGAATTCGTTGCGGCATTCTTTAAGAAATTCTACCCTAATCACAAGACAGCTCGAGTACGTAGCTAAATAAATCAATTCACCCAGCTTCCAAATGAATCATTTTCAAAATGTCTTGACCGCTTCAAGGAACTATTGGTTCAATGTCCACATCACGGAATCCCGAGATGGGATCTGTGCCGAATCATATATGAGGGCATTAACCCTACCACTAAACAGAGCCTTGAAGACATGTGTCAAGGCAATTTTATGACCAAAGACGATGGGGAAGCTTGGAAATACTTAGAAGATTTCGCTGAAAAATCTTTACAGTGGGAGTGTCCATCGTTTAGGGGTGGCAATAACCAATCGGAAGTTTCCATAGGAGTTAGAGCTGACATTTCAGCAATGCAAAAGAAACTCGAGACTATGGAAAACAAATTTTTAGCCGCCGCCCTAAATCAAATGTCACTCTCCAAAACTGTATGTGGATGTTGTTCTGATCCTTCTCATTTGGCGGAAGAATGTCCATTGAATTCTCCGTTTCAAGGTCAAGAGCATACTAATGCCGCTTTTCAAAGACCTAGAAACGATCCATATTCTTCCACATATAATCCGGGTTGGAGGAATCACCCTAATTTTGCTTGGAACCAATCACAAACTCAAAACACGGTTCCAAACCAAAACAATTTCCAAAGGGCTCTTCCACCACAACAGCAACCACTTCAATTGAGTCAGCACCCCTAACAATCAAAAAACTTCCAAAATCCGGCCAACACTTTTGCACCACATGAAAACTCTTTGCAATTGACCGGTACAGATAATACCTCTGCACTAGCACAAACCTTGGATACTTTCATGAAACAATCCATCCAAAGGACGACAAAAATGAAATCTTCCTTCGATAATGTGATGAAGATCAATGTCTCTCAAAATGAGAATATTAAATCAATGGAAGAACAAATTGCACAATTAAAAGCCGAAATGAGTGCAAGAGAGAAAGGGAAACTTCCGTCTCAACCCCTACCGAATCCTGGGCATTACAATGTAAATGTCATCACAACGTTGAGATCAGGAAGAGTGCTGAATAATCATGTTGGGGAAGAGATTGATGATACTGAAAAATCTATCAATAACACCCCGGCTGAGACCTTTCCTCACACACACTTCTACTTCTGATCCTTATTCTTCTACCCCACCGCCTTCTCACGAGCCTATTCTCCATTTCCCTCTAGGCTTGACACCTCAGCCCACATCTTCTATCCCACCATAGACGATCCCCACTCCTGTTCTGGGATCACGTCTACACACACCACCTTCTCCTATGATGGACCCAGCGCTTATTGCTAAAGCTCCTTATCCGAATCGGTTAAGGGATAACAAATCGAGTCCATATATGGAGAAAATTATGGAAATGTTCAAACAGGTTAACATCAACATCCCTCTCCTAGATGCTATTCAACAAGTCCCCGCTTATACGAAAATTCTTAAAGACTTGTGCACTAGAAAGAGGAAGACTCAAGTGCCAAAGAAGGTCTTCATGACTAATAATGTTAGCACTGCTTTTACCCCACAGCTACCAAAGAAACGTAAGGACCCAGGATGTCCTACGATATCGATTTCTATTGGCGGTAAAAATATCAACCATGCTCTTCTAGACCTTGGCGCAAGTGTTAACCTGCTTCCATACTCTGTTTATGAGCAACTAGGGATTGGAGAGTTGAAACCAGCTCACTGCACTCTCCAAATGGCAGACCGTTCAATCACCAAACCTAGGGGTGAACTAGAGGATGTGTTGATAAAAGTCGGGGAATTTGTATTCCCTGTGGACTTCATTGTTCTCGATACACAACCTGTAGCAAACCCACGGAGTCAAATTCCGGTGATTTTGGGTCGACCATTCCTTGCCACTTCCAATGCTGTCATTAACTGTAGAAACGGTTCAATGAACTTATCTTTTGGAAATATGACAATTGAACTGAACATCTACAAAATTGGAATTCAGCCATCTGAACCTTCTGCTCATATACTTGATGTGTGCTCTGTCCACGAGATTGCTCCCGAAAGTTGCGGAGTTGATGAACTTTGCTTTAAAGATCTCGAAGACACTACCACATCAATGTTTGATCTTGCACATCTTAGTGAGTACACATTTTCCACGCTTGAGTCCGACATTCCTGACTCATCACCATCCGAGTCTGTATCTTTCACAGGCTATGAGCTTCTTTGTGACTCCGAAAATCATTCGATGATCTCACATTCTATTATTTCTCCGCCAGCATTAGATCTCAAACTTTTACCTTCTCATCTTAAATATGCATATTTAGGTGAGAATGAGTCTTTACCGGTTATCATATCCGCTTCTCTAGCATCAGAGCAAGAGAATGCACTTTTGACGGTATTGAGATCTAATAGGCAGACGTTTGGTTGGACCATGGCGGACATCAAAGGGATTCCCTTGATTGGAGAACATCATATACACTTGATGGATGATGCCAAACCAACCCGAGAACCACAGAGACGGTTGACCCCGTCATGAAGGATGTAGTGAAGAAAGAGATCGTCAAATGCCTTGACAATGGTATTATTTACCCAATCTCCGATAGCCTATGGGTGAGTCCAATCCATGTCGTCCCTAAGAAATCTAGCATCACAGTTATTACCAATGAGGCAAATGAGTTAATTCAGACACACGCCCAAACTGGGTGGCGTGTATGTATTGATTACAGAAAACTCAATGCCGCTACGAGGAAAGACCACTTTCCTCTACCTTTCATTGATCAGATGCTGGAACGCTTAGCTGGACGTGAGTATTATTGCTTTATGGACGGATACTCTGGCTATAATCAGGTCCCCATTGCCAAAAAGGATCAAGATAAAACCATATTTACTTGTCCTTTTGGTACCTTTGCTTAAAGATGCATGCCCTTTGGGTTATGCAATGCTCCCGCTGCATTTCAGCGGTGTATGATGGGGATATTCTCAGACATGGTCGAGAATTTTTTGGAGATTTTCATGGACGATTTCTCAATTTTCGGAGACTCTTTTTCTGACTGCCTATCGAATCTTGACGCAGTTCTTACTCGTTGCAAAGAGAAGAACTTAACCTTGAATTGGGAAAAATGCCATTTCATGGTCCAAGAAGGAATTGTGCTTGGACATGTTATTTCACGAAAAGCCATTGAGGTTGACAGAGCTAAGATAGATGTCATTCAAAACCTTCCTCATCCCAAAAGAGTCAAGGATATCCGATCATTTCTTGGCCATGCAGGCTTTTACATGAGATTCATTAAGGATTTTAGCAAAATTGCTAGACCTTTAACTCTTCTCTTGGCCAAGGATACGACCTTCCACTTTGACTCGGATTGTGAGGCAGCATTCGACTCACTTAAACACTCCCTCACTACAGCCCCCGTTCTATCGTCTCCAGATTGGGACCACCCTTTTGAGCTTATGTGTGATGCATCAGATTTTGCAGTTGGTGCAGTCTTAGGACAGCACATTGAAAAGATGCCACACATGATCTATTATGCAAGTAAGACCCTGAACGATGCTCAAATTAACTATACAACTACCGAAAAAGAACTTTTAGCGGTTGTATTTGCATTAGAAAAATTCAGGCCTTACTTGATTGGCTCACCAATTGTTGTGTACACTGACCACTCCGCCTTGAAATATCTTTTGGCGAAGAAGGATGCTAAAGGTAGGCTAATACGTTGGATCCTTCTATTACAAGAATTTGATCTTGTTATTAAAGATAAGAAAGGATGTGAAAACGTTGTAGCCGACCATCTTTCACGCATTTCTTCTTCACCGGTGACCCTGCCGATCAATGATTCTTTTCCGGACGAACAACTCTTGAATGTATCCGATGAACCTTGGTTCGGGGATATTGTGAACTATCTTGCCACGAGACTTATACCCGGCGATTGGTCAAAACAGGACAAACATAGTTTTCTATCCCAAGTAAAACACTTTTACTGGGATGAACAATATCTGTTTAAGTATTGTCCTGATCAGATCATTCGCCGGTGTGTCCGGAATGAGGAATTCAAGATTGTTCTATCTTTTAGTTATGATCAGGCATGTGGGGGTCACTTCGGTCCTAAAAAGACGGCGGAGAAGGTTTTGCAATGCGGTTTTTATTGGCCGATCTTGTTCAAAGACGCATTTGATCATTGCAAAACCTGTACACAGTGTCAACACACGGGTAGGATTTCCCGGAGAAATGAGATGCCACAGCAACCCATCTTATGGTTGAAATTTTAGATGTTTGGGGCATTGACTTTATGGGTCCCTTTCCCAACTCCTTTGGGAATCTGTACATACTGCTTGCGGTTGATTACGTCTCAAAGTGGGTTGAAGCTATTCCTTGTCGCACTAATGACAAGAAGGTTGTCATTAAGTTCTCAAAAAAAAACATCTTTTCGGGATTTGGACACCCACGCGCTATCATTAGCGATAACGGGACGCATTTCTACAACAAGTCTTTCGAGACCTTGATGCGGAAATACGCAATCAACCACAAACTTTCCACACCCTATCATCCCCAAATGAGCGGGCAGGCTGAGATTTCAAATAGACAAATCAAACAAATCCTGGAGAAGACTGTTGCGAAGAATAGAAAAGATTGGTCGACCAAATTGATGGATGCTCTTTGGGCATTCCGAACTGCATATAAAACCGATCTAAGGATGTCTCCTTATAGGTTAGTGTTTGGGAAGGCTTGTCACTTGCCAGTCGAGATTGAGCACAAAGCAATGTGGGCTATTAAAGAAATCAACTTTGACTTGAATCAAGCCTGTAACTTTCGGAAGCTGCAATTAAATGAGCTAAGCGAACTCCGCGATGAAGCTTATGATAACGCTGTAATTGTAAAGAATCGGAATAAGGTATTTCACGATAAAAACATTTTGAGGAAAACATTTTCACCTGGTCAACAAGTCCTTCTTTATGATTCACGACTACACCTTCACGCGGGTAAGCTACGATCTCGGTGGAAGGGACCTTTTATTGTGTGGTCTGTATACCCGCACGGGGCAGTTGAGGTAGAAAATGTTAAAAACGGCACATTTTTCAAAGTGAATGGACATAGACTAAAGCCGTATTTTTCCACTGACCCCACGAAGGAGCTCCTATTCTTACAGGAGCCACTTTATCTTGATTAAAATTCCTCCGTCTCACCTCTATGTCCTGTAAATTACTGTATCATCTTTTGAATGGAGGTGAGTGAAAAGAATAAGTTTGGGGGAGGATATTCACTTAAATATTTTGCCCCCATTAATAAATTTCCTCCCATGCTTACAGTTTTTCGAGATTTAACGGATGGTAACAGTGAGGACACTGTTGAAAACAAGTTTGGGGGAGGTTTGTGCTTATTTTCGCATCATTTGCATATACTTTGCATAAGCACAAAACATTTTGAAAACCTATAAAAATTTAAATATTTTTGTACATAAATAAGATAATAAAAGATTAGATAGTGAAAAATTACATCCAAAAGATTGGAAAAATTTAAGAAAACCAAGAAAATTAGAAGTTTTCTTACACGAACTAGCAATAAGTAGTTATGAGCCGTTGTCCCAAGGGTTAGTAAGATGAAGGAAGTCACTAATCTGAGGATAAAAATAAGCCTGAAAAATAGTTCCTATTCTGGAAGCCAAACATTTTGAACGTTGATGCCCTACTATTCGCACTTAAACACGTCTTGAAACTCGGGATAGTAGAGAATACCTTGAAATGCTCTTGTCTAAAAGCCAAAGTATGAAGGAAATAAAAAATTGAATAAAATATAAAATGGTGAGAAAAATGAACACTGGTTTTATTATCGCCAAGGCAGCAATAAAAAAATATAGCGAGGGTGCCTCTTCACCTAGTGCCTTAGACCAACTGGTCTGGGAGTCACTGCTAAGCCTTAAGTGGTGCAAGACGAGGAAAATACACCTAATGAGCAAGCACATGAGTAATCGGTCGGTTAGTACCTCAAGAAATATTAATGGTCGCATGAAAGTGTGTGAGCAAATTCATCTAAATATTCATTAATTAAAAGGTACTGAGGCAGATGGACAAGAGTATGATAGCTTGAATTGAATTCTCCGGGTGTAGGGATGTTCTTTACACACACGTAGGGTTATATGATCGATATTTGGAAGAAAGGTAGGAATGAAGAATAAAGACGGTGTTTTATTGAGGGATGATGTGATTTCTAACATTTTTTCATGACTATTAAGATAGGGCTCATGACAACCGAAAAGCTATCATAGTTGGAAACCCTAATTTTCAAAACTTTTTTTTACAATTCTTATCTTTATATGTCACTTTCACGGTCTTCCTTTTATTATTGGATTTTGTGGGTGCAATCCGCTGAAAACCCTCAAGAGACAACACTCCTCCTACTAGGGACACCTAGAGGTTTAAAGGCTTGTTGCACGTGCTCAGTGCAATCGTGTTACCTACGAAAGTGTGCTAGATAGTTTTTCTCTTTCTTTATTTTCTCCTTCTCTTTTTAATAAAACAGTTCGCTCGAGACGACCGAAAATAAGTTTGGGGGAATTTGACCAGTCGTAAATATTGCATTTTTAACACGTCAATTTCCCTACCATTTGCACTCATCTAGAGGTGTTCGGTATTAATATAGCACATATTAGCAAATTGACTGTAAAATACCAAATAACTTGTGTTATATATTAAAACCGACATTTCTGAGGGAAATTGAGTGTTTATCATTGCATCGCATAATCTTTGTATAGCGCAACACTTGTCTCGAGAATCTGTACAGGAAATTCCAGGAAAAGAACCGAAATAGCTAAAAGTGCTGACAAAAGTACGCCAAGTCCAAGACTTGTGATCTGGCAGTGAAAGAGAAAGTACAAAAATATTCTACACATGAGAAAAGTGCCACAATGTCAGTGAAAGAATATTCCAGAAAGTTCATGCATAGATGCTTCCAATGGGCCGCGGATCCGCGGCCAATAGGCGCTTCCCGCCGCGGATCCGCGGCGTATTGATGACTTCAGCGCTTCAATTTTTCACACATGGGTTCCTTGTAACAGACAAGCTTCCAGAAGACTCCAGATGTCCACGTGGCTTCATCCAGAAGGCTCGGCCTAACAACCTTATCCTAGAATATTACTCATTCTAGAATATTCCCTCCAACAAACTTATTCTAGAAGACTCTCTCCAACAACCTTCTTCTAGAAGCCTCCTTGTAACAACCCCATTCTAGAATATTCCCTCCAACAAACTTCTTCTAGAAGATTCTTTCTAACAACCTCATTTTGGAGGGAAAAGTAGTTCATTTTGGAGGGAAAATTCAAATGAGGTAGTTCATTTTGGAGTGAAAAGTGGTTCATTTTGGAGGGAAATTTGAATTTTGAATTCTAGATCTAGGGTTGAGGTGGTTATAAAAGGAGACCTAGATCTAGGGTTTTGGGTTGTTCATTGTTCAATCTTCATCTCTCCCACAAGTTGAGTGACACAACTTGTAAACCCTAATCCCCAATTCAAAATCCAAAGCCAAAAATCAAGAACACCAAGTACAATTCAAGCAAGAAGCCTTCAACCTTTTAGGAGCGAAGCCGATCTTCATCCGAGCAAGTGATCCAAGACGATCCACGACTCACGAAGACGTGCGAAGCCAATCGACGATCAAGTTCTTTCCTCATTGTAGATCTTGAGAGAATTGTAACAAAATTGTTGATAAATAAAAGGTGAAATTCTTTATCTTGCTTTCTTTACATTCTTGCATCATGATTAGATCTCGATTCTTGATTGTGTTCTTTGATATGATGTTTGAGTAAAACTCCGCTCGTGAAGGAGTCGAGAGAATCAATAGAGATGATGTTACATATCTTGAAACGATTCTTATGTCCTATGAGTTTTGTAAACTTTAGCGAATTGAAGAATCGACGATCTAGTTTCGAGCGATGCTTTCTTGATTGTGTTCGCTCTTAATTAGGGATCCACGATCGATTCTTGAATTTACTAGAGGCTAGAATGTGAATGAAATCAACGAAAGGACAAGGGATAGATGATGAAACCCTAGTTTCCGCAAGAAATCCCTAATTCTCATTGATCCTCATCGATCTAGTATCAAATCATTAATGGATAAGAAAATGTAATCAATAGTTTTCATCACGTCTATAGATTCAATCGATTCCTACGAGCCTCACTTCGATTCTTGATTACTATTTAGATTGGATATCATCAATTCTTCATTCTTGATTTTAAATGTTTTCTTGATTTTAGATTTAGATCTAGATAATTCTTGAACTTCAATTTTATAAATCTTGAATTGAATTGTCTTTTCACTTTTCTTTAATTTTCAATTCATCTAATTCAAATTCGAACGGATCTCACTTTCCCTGTGGACGATCCGCACTCGCTAACGCGCTACAATCGACACCGTTATTGATTGCGGTCAAAAATTTCTTTGGTTGTGATTTCTATACATTTTCTAACTACACACCGAGAATTCAATCAATCAGCGGTAATCGTCAGACCCCTAATAGCGCAATAAGTCGTGCCGGAATGTAGCCCAAAACACCCTGAGAAACTACTAGAATACCAACCAGTAAATCTCGCTTGCTCTGGCTAGGGACTTTGTGCAATGGCTCTCCGAACACATCGCGATATCAAACCCCAATACCAGGAGAGACGAATCCCATCTAACCGCCACTGCCTTTAAGTGCTTCGGGACTGCACCCAACTACTACATGTTTGCACGACTCCTTTGAGCCGTGGTGGGGTAGTAATCAAAGTATAACGGGAACACACTCGAGGCGAAATAGCAGTGTCAAGTCGACGAACTAAGCTGTACTCATGTCACCTAGGAGCTACCCGACAATAGGTATAATACCCACCACCAGTCCCCGACGAGTGTTGTCCAGTGTACTCATTGTTGGAGATAGTGCCCTTAGAGTCAATTATTGGATCACGGGCACGTGATTGCAATGATTGAGGGAGGACCTATACCGGTAGGACAGTCTTACTCAAGATGATAGTATGCTATCTGGTTTATCTTTATCATTGTGTACTGCTTTAGGTGACCTTACGATTCGCTATTACACGTTGATGGAGCCCCTAGGATTCTTGCTTGACTACCAGCAGTATGAGGGCGATCATATACGTGGGAGCTGGGGTCTATAAGCACATCCTTAAAAGGTCCCTAGTCGTGGGAGTTTCGAGACAGGGCATCGATACTCCAGAGTAAACTAGTGTATACAGTCGAGACCCCGACGAGGGGCGGTGGCCGGTCTCACAAGCCACTGGTGTCAGTTGGTTCATCTAAGATGTATACAGGTGCTCATTGGGTTATGAGTACACCGGACAGGACTCGCCGGGAACATGCTAGTTGGTCTTATAACTGACGTCAGATAGCAGTTCCCTGGTGACATGTGTACAGGTTAGTTCATCGACCTGAGATCGTCATTTGTCTCGTGTGAGTTCCCACTGTGGTTTGATTACTACCCTACCACGCTCAAAGGAGACGTGCAAACAGGTTTTAGTTGGGTATAGTCCCGAGCCACATGGAGGAAGTGAGCGGATCTGCAGAGGTTCGTCTCTCCCGGTATTGGGGGTGAGGTTGCGTTGTGTCTAGGAGAGCAATTACACAAAGCCCTCGGCCGAGGCAGGAGATTTACGGGTAGATATTCCAGTAGTATCTCAGGGTGTTCTGGACTACACTCCGACACGACTTGTACCGCTTTTGGGGGTCTGACTTTTACCAACCCCCTAGGCCCGCCATGCGATGCTCATAGACGAACGGTCCACGGATATTGTCACTAACAGGCTCAGTAGGGTGTCAGGATGAGTTTGCTCACAGACGTCCCTTTTGGTCAATAGCTGGTAGCTCGTTACGTATGGCTGATACCTCTGACGTGCTAGTGGTTAAATCCACAGCCATTGTATTGACGAGTCTTTAAAGTCCCCCACACACAGTTACTCAAATTTCGGGCGAAACGCTGTAGAGGCCGTATGGAGATATGGCAGGGTTCGATCAGATACGTGCGGTATTGCACGGATCATGATCAGACGGATAATACTAGCGGGCTTTGGTTTAAGCCGGATCCTAGTATTGTACAGTGTAGATTTTGTCTCTTTGCATTTGCATTCAGTGGGAATACAAATGCGGGTATGTATATACAGTCGCGGGGTTTTCCTGTAATTTATTACGGGATCAGTTTTCTGAAGTTGCCAGTTTGTATTCCGTTCCGGCCAATTTTCCTTTGTTCCTTCACGGCCGGACTTTTTCTGATGGAGGGGCTTATTTGCAAGTTTACAAATAAGTTATTATGGAGGGGGTTTCTTGCATTTGTGGCTTCTTGATATCATGAGATTCTTTTTCCATCACATTGCTAGCATTAAATAAGATGAGAGTTGATTGGATTTAGACTTGACTTTGGTGTGACCATTTTTTTTATATATTCATTCATTCTCTTCTCTTGAATGATGATTCCTTTTTTCCTCCACCATTTTTTTGACATGGCTGGCCACATTATGAGTGGGTATGGGAATTTTTGTGAGGGAGGAATTTTGCTATATCAATTCTCCATTCATACAAAAGGAATCCTCCACTTGAAAGTTCATTTCATTATATACCTCCACCACCATGGCAACTACATAAACCCCAAATGAGACAATGGATTCTACACTTCATCTACTTCAACCTTGGACGTGTCGGCTTGCTAACTTCGCGCCCGAGTTGCCTCGGTACAGAGGTGGGATCCCGTAAAAGAACCCGGCGTTGTGGTGCCCGTTCCGACGAGGAGGTGTCGACCGGAGATTCCGCGAGGAGATCGGAGTGGAGGCGAAGACCGAAGGACACGGTTCGCTTGGCATAGCTTTTCTACCCTTTCTCGTATTTGCTAGGATTAGGTCAATGGCCCGATCCGGGATTTTAGTGCTCGGTGGTGCCGGTTTTCTAGTTTGAAAAGTGTTTCGTTTCCGCATTCCGGCGTCGGATTGACGGCCGGGGCACCGCCGTGCACTTACAATGGTATCAGAGCCAAGCCATTAACCTAGTCTAGCTTGCTCTAACGTGTTTACAAGTTCGATCGAACGGATTTTCCAAAAACCATATTTCCATGTCGTACTTTCTGTCGAATTTTTCTGTGCACTAAAAATTATTTGGTACATTGGAAAATTACGTGCAGGGTTTTATATGAATTCTTTGAAATTTTGGTACACTGATGTTACTGTAGCGCGACGGTTTAGCGGCCAAAACCACGTTTTGGCTGCGGAACGGCCGCCGTTTTGTGGCCAAACCGTACCAAATTTCTACAGTGGTTTACTGACATGGAAATAGGGTTTATGGTATATTCTTTTTGGGCCCAGATGTTTTTGAGTGCTACAGTTGTGCTTGGGGCCCACTTCAGAAAATTCAGTCGATCGAAAATTTTAAACATGTTAGTTCACAGTATTTACATTATATCTGCGACCGTGAATGTCACTTGATCGGTAAATCCTGTCTATCTACTATAGCCTTTTTAGATGGATTTGCGAACGTGACATTCACGTTGATGTTCTGTGTTATGCTGTGATGTTGCGGATTGGTCGTGGGGGATATCCTGGATGCAATGTTAGTACAGTTTGGTTATTTATGTACTTTTGATATTGCGGGGCGAGCGTCCGACATGTGGACTGCCGTCACTACCTGTTTGTATATTATTCTTTTGGGGCACGACCGGTCTGAGGTCGATGTACCCGTTGTATATTTTACTTTCTGTACTAGGATTACCCCTCGGAGGGGTGCATGGGTAGCCGAGTTCTAGAAGGAAACGGGCCCGCATCTCATGGCGTTGAGACGGAGGGGGCTTCACTCTAGAATTGGCGGGCTATTCGCCGCACTCGTAGGGGGTATAGGTTGACCCAAGGAAGGGTGCCCAAGTTACCGGATTCCGTGAAGTGCTGGGTAGTCCATTCACGTTGCTGAAGGGGGCTGCCTCGCTTCAGGTTTTGGCGGGTAACTTTCCGCGCCCATAGGGGTCTAGAATTTTCATTGCACAGGCTATCCACACGACCAGGGGAACGTCGGGTTTCAGTGGTGGCTCTATGAAACCCGGGGATCCCAGATATCTGTATTGTTCTGTGATGCTGGTTACATTTCTGTGATGTTGCATTTTATCACGCCTTGAGCTAATATTATATATTGATATATATATACTAGTAGATGTTTTATATGTTTTGCATCCGCGCTAGTCCAGTCCCCGCTCTGTCGTTAGTTAAGTAACATAACAGGTGATGACGGGACCCAGTGGCGAATGCGGATGGCATATATATACATCATTATTTTCGTTCTTTGTGGTGTGATCAATTGATGGGACTGCGTTGATTCGGATCAATGCAAGCTAAACAAACATATTCTGATGTTGTTGGAACACTTTTCAAAAAGCTGTTATTGCAGGGGCATTCTCTTTTGTTTTGCACAGTGGTATTCAGTTGGAATATCCTGCACCTCAGTCGACGAGGCAAGGGCCGAGATCCCTTCACCGGGAGTGACCCCTTGGACAAAAGTTTGCGTCAGGGCAATAACTTCACTATAGCCGATTACTTATGCTTTGCATTGTGGTATTCAGTTGGAATATCCTGCACCTCATTCTACGGGGAAAGAGCCGAGATCCCTTCACCGGGAGTGACCTCTTTAGCAAAGGTTTTCGTTACTATATTTTTATAAAGCTATCCAGTTCCTTCAACGATATCAAGTTCATTACGTTAAAGGTTTTCGCCAGAAACCATTCGTAGCCCTCCATCATTTCAGTTAAATATTCGGTAGTATTCAAGCTATGTATTTTGACCTCACGCCAAGGCATAGTGATTGGTAGCTGCCGGATATTTATCTGTTGCATAGATAGATGCGTTGGTTTGGGACAGTCGTACTACTATTTTGGCCTACGTCAAGGGTATGTACGAGTGGGTTCAAATTAACCTGGACAATGATGGGTAGAACTTGACATGTGACTTATGACATTTTGACATCACGCCAAAGTCATAAGAGCATGGGGTAAAAATCACATCGGGAGTTTCTAAAGAAACTGAAACTTGCCAGATATGCGCATACCTTTAGGAGTGTGATAACGTGAGCGGATTCCGTCACGTTATCATGCGATGATAGTTGGATCCCGATTCCCACTGATGAGTTGGTTTACTCCTCGGGTGATCCCGACTAATTCTTCTTTCGGGTTTGGAGAAGAATTTGAGGTTACAGTGGGAGGTTTCCTGATTAGATAAAGTGATAACCATTCTGATCTAGGTTAGAGTGCACGCTGAGTGTTTCTTTTCTCTCTCTCTCTTTGGCAGCGACCATTGACCCGACCCTAGACTATGACTCAGTGACCAAAATTAACCGAACCTTCTTATAAGACTGGCTTTTGGATTGTCAGAGTTGCAAACCTCTTTGCCACTCCTACTTTTACCCTTTTCTCTAGGACACCCCGTATTACTACAAACGTCCACTTCCATTGGATAAAACCATCGTATGGTTATATACGAACTCGAAGGAATTTATTCGAGGATGGTTTCCGGTTCTGGAGAAAACGAATAGGACTATTCAGTTGTCTTTTCCTTTTACCTTCTCTCAGGTAGTGAGTACTCCTTGGTTTAGGAGATAGTACACCTATTACGCAAATTGGATAGTCTTCTTCCAAACCATAGGCTGGTGCCGAACGGTGGGGAATGAAGAAAACCAATTAGCCTAACGATGGTGTACAGAAGGTATTAAGTAAAGACATATCAAGGGATTAGTAAGAGGGCAAAGTAAATTGCGACTGCTATTCACGACCAAACCAAGTATTTCTTCTCCAATCCTAAATCACCTTTGTATTTCTCCAGAACACTCCGTATCACTATGAAGATCCACAGTTTGTTTGGATACTCCATCGTATGGTTATATACGAACTCGAAAGGAACTTGTTCCAGTTCGGGGATGGATTCTGGTTCAGGAGAAATAGGAATAAGGTTTATTCGGTTATCTTTTATCTTCACCTTCTCTCGTATTGCGAGTGATCCTAGGATTAGGACAGTACACCCATTATGCTTATTGGATTGTCTTCTTCCAAACCATAAGCTGGTGTCGAACGGTAGGGAAGGAAGAAAACCATTTAGCCTAAGAGGGTGTACAAAAGGTAATGACTAAAGACATATAAAGGGATTTGGAGAGATGGAAAAGAATTATACGGTTACAGTTGTGAATCTGGATAATGGAAGAGGCACTACTAGGAATACTGGGATACCCCATCGAAACATTTCAACGTTTCAGTTTCATTGTGTACTGTTGAAAGAAAACTGATTTCCCAATTAGCCCTTGCTCCAGTGTATGTATTTACCAGGTATGATTCTCACATCTGTATGGTTTTACAGATGATGAGTGGGAGTAAGTTATTGGGAATTAGGTGATCATCCTCATTATTTCGGAATTCGTTGTAATTGGTGATATTTGAGGAAGTCACCTGGGTTGTTTGCCGGACGGCAAATATATGGTTTTGAATATCCGCTGTTATGCACCAATTTCAAATTGATGTATCTGTACGTCTATTTTTATAGAGTGAGATATACCTTTTTGAAATTATGTCCATGACATTTACCTATATCAGTGGATGGTTAGGTAAGGAGCATTAAACAGCGGTGTAATTCTTCTTAACCATAAGTACAGTTTTCAACCTACGACATACAGGGAATGAGTTATTAGACTCAGGGGACTTATACAGAATATTGTATATTGTCCAGTGTCCATCAGGACAGAGGGGTTGGTCCTCGTAGTATATTCAGTTTACTTATGACTTCTCTAGTTTTAGACAGGTGTTTCGTAGAAACACAGGGTCTGAGTTTTGAGAAGTTATAGGTATAAGAGTAAAGTAGAGAACCACGTATTGCAGGTATCGGGATTCTTCAAGGTGATCGAAAATGTAGATACTTGTGTGTGGTATTCAGTTGATAGTAATGATTAAGAGAACTTGCTTCTCTTTCAGGTTACTCATAATTGGAAGCATTCCTAAGTTGAGTAACGCTGATCGGCCTCTCTCCATTTAGTTGACATGCACTGGAGACAGCTGCATGATTTGAATCTGGTTCAATTAAATCAGTGCCTCTGTTTCTATATTGGATATAGAACAGTTCATATCTTAACGATGTTAAGGTACGGGGAGTTGTCCAGCTTATGGTTAAAAGCAGACTCTGGATAACTCAAGGCACGTTTCTGTAATGGCTGTTTGTGGGTTGACCCGGGCTATGACGAGGGTTGATTTTCTACCATCTGGAAGATCAATAGTGATATTGTTCTTGACTCGCCACAGTTTTAATAAAAATGGATTTTTTCAGAAAACAGTAGTGGGAGTATGGTAGAACTGGAAGTGATTCCAGAACCGCAAACGATTACTGAAGATTTGATAAGAACCTAAAGATTCAATCTGGTTTGACATTCCATTGGCCACTCCGCAGATAAAGTGGGTAACCTCAGGCGCTCGAGAGGTACTTCGGTATGCTCAAGGACGGTGGCAGGGAGGTTCTTGTTAACCCAGACTTGACATTGCTGTTGTTCCAGACTGTGAGACCCGGCAGGAGGATGAGTATAGCGTCGTTCTAAACTAGCTTTAGAAGTGTACGTCTATATGACTCTGCCAGAGGGTTGTCATAGTCAATGGGAGCAGCGGAAGCATGGTGGACAAGTGGCTTATGTCTATTTATAGACTAAAGCAGATATAGCGGAGATAGATCATCTATTTCTGATGTGACAGTCATAGGATTGACTTCATCAGAATAGGGGATGGATCAGTTAAGAAGGTAGTAGGGTGTGATGTCCTGGTTTTTGGATGACATACACAGAGTAGGAAGTAAAATTCCTATACTACGATCGGTTATACTTTGGTTGTCACACAGTGGTTTCTTCACATGGGACTTGGATATTATATCAGGCATTCTGGTTACTAGATCTATGGTTTTAGATCTAGATTTGGGAAGTGTCCCAATCTGGGTACTTAGACAACATTCTGAAGGTATTTAGAATGGTCGACTCCTGGCATGGTGGTGTACCTGCAGGTGATGGAGTCACCCTCTCTAAAGGTGTCTTACAGACTAAAGAGGAGAGGGATGTGCATGATCGGCAGATCACTTGCTTAGGTAATTGAGTCAATCATGAGATGTCAAGTAGCACACTAGATGTTGTTTTTGCAGTAGATACAATAAGTTGATATTGATCCAATCCTGGAGAAACAATTGGAAGCAGTTTTAGAACATAAGTGGATGTTCTAGGGATATGATAACAACAGCCTCATTCGGGAGACAGTTATCATTCCAGGCTTCCAAGGTGACCTGGATAACAGAGAGGTTGTCAGAGTTATAGTTTTCCCTCTGACGAGGGGCGGTATTTTGGACAGGTGGTCCAGGCGGGTACTGAGGGAGGCATGGCACAGAATACTGATTAAGTTCAGTTGACGTACAGTCTAAGAAGTTTGGATTGGGAGTTCATTTATAAACTAGGTCCCATCAGACATCCAATCACATTCTAAGACAGGTATTGCTCATTTCGGAAGATGGCTTTCTCCGCGAACTTGAGATATAGAGAGACATAGAAAGAAACGTCACAGTGGATCCACTCACTGAGGCTATTCCTCGAACGCAATAGTTTCACAAATGAGCTTTGTGAGACTGACTAGTAGAGGAGTTGGGTGTTCGGTATCACACGGGCTATGAGTATGCGACATCGCAATAATTAGCCTTGAGTGCAAGTGGGAGATTGTTGGAGATAGTGCCCTCAGAGTCAATTATTGGATGACAGGCACGTGATTGCAATGATTGAGGGAGGACCTATACCGGTAGGACAGTCTTACTTAAGATGATAGTATGCTATCTGGTTTATCTTTATCATCGTGTACTGCTTTAGGTGACCTTACGAGTCGCTATTACACGTTGATGAAGCCCCTAGGATTCTTGCTTGACTACCAGCAGTATGAGGGCGATCATATACGTGGGAGCTGGGGTCTATAAGCACATCCTTAAAAGGTCCCTAGTCGTGGGAGTTTCGAGACAGAGCATCGATACTCCAGAGTAGACTAGTGTATACAGTCGAGACCCCGACGAGGGGCGGTGGCCGGTCTCACAAGCCACTGGTGTCAGTTGGTTCACCTAAGATATATAAAGGTGCTCATTGGGTTATGAGTACACCGGACAGGACTCGCCGGGAACATGCTAGTTGGTCTTATACCTGACGTCAGATAGCAGTTCCCTGGTGACATGTGTACAGGTTAGTTCATCGACCTGAGATCGTCATTTATCTCGTGTGAGTTCCCACTGTGCTTTGATTACTACCCTACCACGCTCAAAGGAGACGTGCAAACAGGTTTTAGTTGGGTATAGTCCCGAGCCACATGGAGAAAGTGAGCGGATCTGCAGGGGTTCGTCTCTCCCGGTATTGGGGGTGAGGTCGCGCTGTGTCTAGGAGAGCCATTACACAAAGCCCTCGGCCGAGGCAGGAGATTTACTGGTAGGTATTCCAGTAGTATCTCAGGGTGTTCTGGACTACACTCCGACACGACTTGTACCGCTTTTGGGGGTCTGACTTTTACCAACCCCCTAGGCCCGCCATGCGATGCTCATAGACGAACGGACTGAACTGTACGGATATTGTCACTGACAGGCTCAGTAGGGTGTCACGATGAGTTCGCTCACAGACGTCCCTTTTGGTCAATAGCTAGTAGCTCGTTACGTATGGCTGATACCTCTGACGTGCTAGTGGTTAAATCTACAGTCATTGTATTGACGAGTCTTTAGAGTTCCCTACACACAGTTACTCAAGTTTCAGGTGAAACGCTGTAGAGGCCGTATGGAGATATGGCAGGGTTCGATCAGATACGTGCGGTATTGCATGAATTATGATCAGACGGATAATACTAGCGGGCTTTGGTTTAAGCCGGATCCTAGTATTGTACAGTGTAGATTTTATCTCTTTGCATTTGCATTCAGTGGGAATACAAATGCGGGTATGTATATACAGTCGTGGGGTTTTCCTGTAATTTATTACGGGATCAGTTTTCTGAAGTTGCCAGTTTGTATTCCGTTCCGGCCAATTTTCCTTTGTTCCTTCACGGCAGGACTTTTTCTGATGGAGGGGCTTATTTGCAAGTTTGCAAATAAGTTATTATGGAGGGGGTTTCTTGCATTTGTGGCTTCATGATATCATGAGATTCTTTTTCCATCACATTTCTATCATTAAATAAGATGAGAGTTGATTGGATTTAAACTTGACCTTGGGGTGACCATTTTCTTTATATATTCATTCATTCTCTTCTCTTGAATGATGATTCCTTTTTTCCTCCACCATTTTTTTGACATGGCCGGCCACATTATGAGAGGGTGTGGGAATTTTTATGAGGGAGGAATTTTGCTATATCAATTCTCCATTCATACAAAAGGAATCCTCCACTTGAAAGTTCATTTCATTCTATTCCTCCACCACCATAGCAACTACATAAACCCCAAATGAGACAATGGATTCTACACTTCATCTACTTCAACCTTGGACGCGTCGGTTAGCCAACTTCGCGCCCGAGTTGCCTCGGTACAGAGGTGGGAGCCCGTAAAAGAACCCGGTGTTGTGGTGCCCGTTCCGACGAGGAGGTGTCGACCAGAGATTCCGCGAGGAGATCGGAGTGGAGGCGAAGACTGAAGGACACGGATCGCTTGGTATAGCTTTTCTACCTTTTCTCATATTTGCTAGGATTAGGTCAATGGCCCGATCCGGGATTTTAGTGCGCGGTGGTGCCGGTTTTCTAGTTTGAAAAGTGTTTTGTTTCCGCATTCCGGCGTCGGATTGACGGCCGGGGCGCCGTCGTGCACTTACACTCATAACCTAATGAGCACCTGCATACTATCTCCTGTACGACGTACTAATGCTTGTGGGACAGACCATCTCCCGTGCTGGGATAAGTGTGGGATATAGTGCCCTCAAAGTCAATTATTAGATCGCAGACACGTGATTGCAATGATTGAGGGAGGACCTATACCGGTAGGACAGTCTTACTCGAGATGATAGTATGTTATCTGGTTTGCCTTTATAATTGTGTAAATACTTTAGGTGACATTACAGATCACTATTACATATTGATAGAGCCCTTAGCATTCTTGCTTGACTATCAGCGGTATGATGGCGATCATATACATGAGAGTTGGGTAGTCTATAAGCACATCCTTAAAGTATCCCTAGTCGTGGGAGTTTCGAGACTGGGCATCGATACTCCATGAGTAGACTAGTGTATACGATAGAGACCCCGATGAGGGGCGATGGCCGGTCTCACAAGCCATTGGTGTCAGTTGGTTCACCTATGACGTATACAGGTACTCATTGGGCTATGAGTACACCGAACAGGACCCGCCGGGAACATGCTAGTTGGTATTATACCTGACGTCAGATACCAGTTCCCTGGTGACATGTGTACAGGTTAGTCTATCGACCTGAGATCGTAATCTGTCTCGTGTGAGTTCCCACTGTGCTTTGATTACTACACTACCACGGCTCAAAGGAATCATGCAAACAAGTTTTAGTTCGGTACAGTCCCGAGCCACATGGAGGCAGTGAGCGGATCGGCAGGGGATTCGTCTCTCCCGGTATTGGAGGTGAGATCGCGCTGTGTCTAGGAGAGCCATTACACGAAGTCCTTGGCCAAGTGTAACATTTCAGAAAAGATAAAATATTATTTTTGGAATTTAATATTAAAATAATATATTTCCCAAAAACTGCCCGATTTGTAAAATTGGGGTTTTCGAAAATGGGTATAAATATATACCAATATTTATGAAATATTTGGAGATTAAAATGATTTATTTGTTTTTAGAATATATTTAAAAGATTTGGCATTTTTAAAATCAATTATATGAAGTTTAAATGAAAACCCGATTAGTGCACTGCTAATCGCGATTAAGCCAAATCCGTATTTCTACAGTTTTTCATGGCTAGTGCACCATGTCATGTTTCCTTTTTGTTACATGTTGTTGCATTGTGTTGTTTTATAGGTATTATATGATTTGGTTTTAAAATTAAAAAGAAAATGGTAAAAGGGTAAATAGTGAGAGAGTGGGTGAGAAAAAGAGAGGGAAGAGAGAGAGGGCAGCCACACCATTTCATTTCCCCCATTACTTTTCTTTCTTCATCTCCCTTAACCTCATCTCCCTCCACTTCTACCCTAAGGAATCATCTCCAAATGTTAACCAAAACCCTAAACCCCTTCACAAAACTTGATCTCCTCTTCACCCTCTACACTTTGGACCCATCAATGTTGGATTTTGAGGACTTTGGACTTCTAGGGTTTTGCTTGGAGGCATTCATGAAGTATATTTCCCTTCACTTAGTTAGTTATGTTTTCCTAGCATTCTAGTTAGTTTATAAATGGGGTTAAGATGTGGATTTGTGAACTTGGAAATTGCTAGAGAGGGGTTTGAGTGTTGTGTAGATTGGGTGATGCCTAGTGGCTGTTACAAGACCCCAGAGACAAATTCTTGACCTGGACCAGTGACCAAAACCCCAAAATACGAACTTTAGATTCGTCGATATCGGGTTTTCATGGAATTACTGATGGTATATAGGAATCTAGGATGACCCGAGGCCTTATTAAAATAAGTTCCCATGACCACGAGACGTGAAGGCAACCATGAATCACCCCCTGAAACCTGAGCCCCTACCCCTTAATCTGGCCACAGATTTAAGCTTATTGGACACAAATTGCAGCCATGTCGGGGCAATTTTGTTGGATTTTTGGACCATAGCTTCCTTATCAGATGTCTGGACTAACCCTATATGCAAAATCCCTTAGTTTGTCCTATAGTGAAATCTGGGAAGGGTTTTCCTATGTTGTTGTTTTCATGTTTTCCGTATTTTGAATGATAAGTTTTGATATTTGGATTTGTATTTGGTTGTTGAATGTTTGTACATCAATGACTAGGGATAATTGGTTGGTTTTGCATGTGTGGTCTATAGGTTCTAACCTATAGGCGATCCGTGTGCCGTTTTGGTTTTCCGGACGTAATTTTAATAGCGATTGCGATTTGTGTATTATTGTAGGTACCTCCGCGTGGATTCTGAGGCAACGGAGCATGACTTCATAGATTTTGAAATGCAAGGATTAAGGTGGGTGGATCTATATCCACGGGGGAAGTCGGGTGGATGGCGTGTAGCACCACCGCAATCTTTGATGGAAACCGATTTATATAGAGAGTATGTTAAGGAAACCTTTAATAGAAAACTATAGGTAGAGTTAATAGATAGTTAGAGAAAATATATTAGAATCTAAAGGATAGTTAGAAGTGATATGATACGACTAATATGTGATGACGGGATTTGAGGATGGTGTTAGATGATATTGCCGTTTAGGGTACTATATGACTAGATAGCCGACGTAAATGTGTCATCTGAACCATACCTATTTCCAAACTGAAAAATCGTTTGCATCTTTTAAATAGATACCTTGACGGACGTTACAGATTTTCAAATGATATATTTTCCTTAAAAACACCGTAGCCCTGAATTTCAAAACTACGATTCGCATCTTTTAAAAAAACTGATTGTATGGTTCGGGTGTGTATGTTAGATTAGATACGTATGCTTATAGTGAAGGTAGAATATAATTGTAAATTGACCTTATGTGAGATATAGATGTGATGAAAAGAGAATACGTTTTGGCATGTGATATGATGATATGTTGGTATACGGATGCGAGTCGATTTAGAGGATTGATACCTTGTCGGTTCCCTGATATGAGATTGTTATGGATGTGACTTGGGACATAAGTATATGGATATTTATATGTATACATGTTGTGAATCATGAATGATATGCCATACGTGACCTTAGGTCCGTACCCTCGTTGTCATATAGGCTGATAGGATCCCTATTGGTTTAATGCCGTTGTACGATGATTTTCCGTACGTGATGAGGTTGACTTGAGGTTTGATCCATACCCTTGACTAGAGGATACCGTACGATGGATTATACCGTACGTGTTGTTGTGAGGCTGGATGCCGATTGCTAGATTCACCGACTCGGCCATGTTAGATACGTATACCTTGTAGCTTTTACCTGACGATTTACCTTATGCTACATTCATGTCATTCTCATTGCATCATATATATATGTGTGTGTGTGTGTGTGTGCGCGCGCGCGCGCTAGTACACCTACACAATTATCGATGATGCGTATGTTACACTTACACAGATTGGCCGGCTCACACACTTCATCATCGATAATTGCTATGTCGCTATACAGTAGAACTGCTGCATCAGGATATGACTCCTTGCATGATATACTTGCTATAGCTACATATTGTACATCCATACTTGCGTACATACATATTGTACACCCATACTTGCGGACATACACATTTATACGTCCATACTTGCATACATACACATATGCACCTTTATACGATATTGCATTCGATTTTGGAGAATTGGGAACCGCATAATATATTTTAAAACAGGATTCATTTTAAAGAGTGGTTTTCCCTTGACATGTACATATTACTGCTCCATGTTGCATGATATACGGATATGCTTACATTTCTGTTATATGTCGCATACATCATACTTTATGCTTTTACGCATTGAGATATGATGTTTTCATGAGATTTCTTGATTTGAGAACCGTGGTTATTTCAAAAGAAAGCATGTACTATTTTAAAAACCCGTTTTCTCTTGACATGAGATTTCAGTGCGTCCACCATGCGTTTTCTCGGTTCTGAGACGTGTGACATGTGAAACCCGATTCGAGGAGCTGGATGAGGCCGATGTGGGTACATGGTGGACCCGGTATGGTACCCCAGGGCGAGAACGGATTTCTATGCAGTAGGCGGTGAGCCTGGTAGAGAGACTAATACCTACCGGTAACAGTAATTGGGCTCGGTGGATATCCGGAGGATACCGACCGGAGTCGAGAGATGATATGGGCCGATCCGGACTGACGGAGCCCGTGGGCCGATCCGGACTGACGGAGCCCGTGGGCCGATCCGGACTGACGGAGCCCGAGATATGAGGATTTACGTGTCGATGCTGGACACGGGTTTCATGATGTTTTCGAGTGTCGATACTGGACACCCAGGTTCCATGATTTTGATGTGTCGCGAGGGACACACGTTGATTTATATCCTCATACTTCCATGCATATGCTTTTATGATATTTACATGCATGATGTTGTTGTGTCATTGGTTGACACGTGGACGGGATCCACTTGCATACATACATTAATGATATGGTTGGACGAGATCCATATGCATACATACATTGATATATTGTTGGATGATATCCACATGCTGATTGACATTGATATTAGTGTTGGCACATATACAGATACGGTCACCCTAGATATCATAGTATTACCTTCATGATATAGTTGACCTAGGAGTCGTTGTTTATTCGATTTCTACTTGTTGATATTTTTCTACTTATGAGTTGGCAACTCACCCACGTTGTGCCACAGGTCTTGCAGGTTGATCGCTTGGATCAGTAGCGGTATTGCTGACACACAATTGCTTTCAGGTGACTGCTTTGGTAGGTGGGACATTTGTATCATACCCACTCTTGTAATTATATTTCATATTGTATCTAGTCAACTCCATCAGTCAAAACTAGTAATTGTATAAGTAATGAGACTTGGTGAGACTTTTAGTTGCGAGACTTGAGCGATGGGTTTTATGTTCGCCTTTTGGGTTGATTTCTCTCTTTATTCTTTATTTTTGGTGTTGATCTTCGCCGTTGGGCATCGTATACTTATATATACTGTCTTGCGTGGTTGTGATCCGCCGTTTGGCGAAGAGCTAGCTCCCTCTTGGGGATTTCTTTATTATCATTATGTATTTGTGGCGTGGGATCAAAAAATACAAAGGAGGTGCTGCCCAAATTTTTTTAAAGACGAAACATGTTTTTTTTTTTCAAACTAGAAATTTTCACTTGCATTTTTATGTCCCTTTTCTATGCATTAAGAAAACTTGATTTCCTAATACCTTTATTTCAAAACTTCATCTCTTTTATTTTCTTAAAAGGGTTTAGATTTCTGGGTTTCAGCTTACTTGAATTATGTTACTCCTTTAGACGTTGCGTAATTTAAGTTCTGGTCACGAGCTAATATTTCGGGTCGTGACAAAATAGGTATCAGAGCGCTAGGTTTAACCTTGGTTCGAGTCTATATTTGACTATGCGGAGTCTAGGGCGTATGTGTATTTCGGAACCTAGGCGGAACTTAGACTTAACAGGGGGGTATTAGACCCGAATTTTCGTTTCATAGGCTGACCCTGATTGATGAAGTAAGTAGCTTGAGTAGAGTGACGTACCATACGTATGTTCCGCGGCATATTTACGATACGATACTCCACTTAAGAAGTCTTAGGATGTACATATTTTGAGATCTGTGATTCTCTTCGTACCCATGATTATACATCCATTTGAGATCCTTGATTCTGTTCGTTTCCATGATCATACTTTCATTGATGTTGTTTCATCTTATGATCATGTATCCATTCTGGATCCGTCGCTTCCTTTCATGCCCTTGATCTGTTTTCATCGATACAAGCTTGAGGTTCCTGTCACCATGGTTTGAGCGCAGATTGAGCTGCTGCTAGTGTTGCGATCAGGGAGAGCTCATCATGGACGAGGACTGACCATTGTGTTTTCTGGTGACATGGTAACGTCTCGATGTAGTGTTTGTGTTGTGACCTCTTGTTGAGGCGAGTGTTTGGTTTTACACCAGATGGTCGGGCCATTGTTAAAGCTGCCAGTTGTGAAAGGACTGTTGATGTATAGCCTACCTCAGAGATGGTGATGTCGTCTACCGTATGGAAAAATGACCCAGCTGTTACTGAGATTGATGTGATGTCGCTTCCAGAGCTTACGAGCTGAGATCGCTGGAGCTTCCAGGCAGAGATGCGATAGATGATAGCTAGTATATCCTGAGTTGAGAGACGAAGGTGATTCGTCAGATTGATGCGCCGGCGCAGACCTAGTTGAGTTGAAGATTTCCAGTGTGGATGGTCTTACTCAGATCTAGAGTAGACCGATCCAGAGATGACCGTTGATGTATCGTCTTTCCTGGAGGATTGAGGCATTGTTAGCATGCGGACGAAGGATATTCACGTGTGGTCTAGACGAGGTTAAAAAGTTCGAACGAATGTCAGAAACCCATTTTTCCAAGTTTAATTATTCGAAGGAACATGCAAGTAATTCTGTGGACCATCTAGAAGAATGAAACCCTAACTCGACATAATGACCATGGAACCGCTTCTGAACCTTAGGGTTTGCAGCAGTTCAGCGGTGCCATCAGTGAGGCTTGGGTTTGCCCTTCTACGGTTGGTCCATAGGTACTGTGGCATGTACTTGATATTATTAGACTGTGCTCAGGTGTTGAGCTTTCGGGGAATTATGGACTTGACAAATCGAACGAAAAATTTAACGTCGTCTTGATATCACGTGATAGGAGACCAGTAAGCTGACCAGCTTCAGATAGAGGACCTCACCCAGATGCGTTGTGAGTTGCTCGAGAACGGACGAGTATTGAGTATTCCTCCGATGGTTGGGACGAGCTCCCGAGGACGTGTTCGGCCAGATATCTTCTACAGAGTGATGAAGATACTGAGTTCGTAATTTCGAGTCCGTGCGAGAGACTCCAGATTGACTGTAGCCGAGGACCATAGCAGTACGCAGATAGCACGACGTGACATCTAAGTGGACGATGATACAGACGAGTGGAGCCAGAGGTTCATGCGAGATGCTGACGAGCTGTTGCTACTTCCCGTCGAGATTAGAGATCTAATATGCATTCAAAGGCGTTGGGATACGGTCAGTTCCCGAGGAAATGTGTGCGGAAAACGCAGATGTCCAGAAAAATGAGAAAGGATTATGCAAAAGTACCAGCCTCTGTATAGTTCGGCATAGGCGAGATCGGAAGAGACCCTGAGCAGGTTCTTTCCAGGACACTGCTGCGATGAGATTTGCATCGAGGATCAGTTGTGTCACTGTTAGTTATATGTAAGCCCTAGAGGCCGTTACTGTACATAGGATGTATATTGTAGTGGATGCTGGGACATATATAGGTAGGACTTTCTTGCTCGACATGATAGTACGCTATCTGGTTGCTCTTTATCTTAACATGTATACTTGTTGTCTCTCTATTACATGTTGATAAAGCCCTTAGGATGTGTACTCGACTTCCAGGACTATGATGAAGATCATACTAGTCGGGCCTGGGTAGTCAATGAGTACATCCTTCAATGTTCCTAGTCGTAGGAATATCGAGCCGGGGCATCGATATTCCAGAGTAGACTACCGTATATCTTCTTGATCCATGTGATGGGCGATGGATGATCCCATATCCATTGGTGTTTGACATCAGAGATGGTATGCGGGTGTTCAGTGGTGACTGGGTACACTGAACGGACTCTCCGAGAACTCCCAGATGGTATTATACCTCACGTCAGATGGCAGTTCTATGGTGACACTGGTACAACTTAGTCTGTTGACCCGAGATCGTCATAGAGTCTTGTGTGTCTCCCACTGTGCTTTGATTTCCACCCTACCACGGCTCTATTGAGTCGTGCAAACAGGTGGTTTTTGGGTACAGTCCCGATTCACATGGAGGCAATGAGCGATAGGAGGGGATTCGTCTCTCCCGGTACTGAGGGTTGATGTTGCGATATGCACGACTGGCCATAACTGGAAATCCCTGGCCAGGGTTGCACTGATTTACTGGTAAGTGTTATCAGTAGTTTCATGCTTGTTATGGACCTTACATCGGCATGACTTATCAAGGTACTGGGGTCTGACATTTACCACCCCTAGGCGAGATATGCGACATATCAAACGAACAGACCGGACTGTACGGTAAGTGTTACTGGTTGGATTCACAGGAGTGTGAGCGGGCTTGCTCGTTGATCTTCTGATCGCTCAATACCCGGGTGGCCGTTACGTTTAGCAGACCGCTTGCGTCTTGTGGGTGCTTGATATGATCATCACCTGCTGCCGGCGTATTGACGAGTCTTTAGAGTCCTACACAGAGGTTTCCTGGCTCAAGCGAAACGAAATAGGAGCGCATATGAGATATGTGCGGGACCGAGAATAATACCAGTATGTGATACTGAATTCTATTCTCGCGATTTGTATCATCGGACGGTTATATAAGATATAGCCGGGTTACCGAATCAAATGTTGATTCGATATATTGATACACTTGATATTAGTCGGTTATATGCGTTATGACCGGATCATTAAATCAAGTGTTGATTTAATGATTTAATGTATAATTATATATTTGATATATTACTTTACATTAACTAGTATTTGTTCACTTAAGATTGATTTTCTCACTTGATGTGCACAAGTAGTATATGTGATATATTTTTGTACACTTGATTGTATCATGTTTGATGATACATGCAAACTTGGGTGTGTGTATGCTATATACCATGTTTAGTAAATGGTTAGGGTTTTATTTACCTTATTTAGTTTTGGTTAAAAATAAAAAACTAAATGGTAGCTTTTGTTTTATGCAAGAAGCTTCTTGATGCTTCATGCATCTTTGACAAAGTAACCATTTTGTTTTTATTTCTTAACCCAACCATTAGCCTAAACCCTAGTTTACTCTCTACATGAGTTTACTCACCCATGGCTGCTAAATGATAGACATCACTTGATTTTCTTTTCGAGAGAATTCATTATTCATTTTCTTTTCTTCTTCTTCTTCTTCATGAAAAGAAGAAAGCTCTCTTGAAAATTCCAAGTGATGAATCCAAGTGAGAAATCTAAATCCAAAGTGAACCCACTTCCTATTTCTTCATCCTCTACCACTTGCCATGTAGTAGAGTGTGTTATCTCATAAGTTTCATGACCTAGTGAAGATGGAGCTTGAGTTTGAGTCGCCTCGACGTAGATCATCTTCGGCATCGAAGTCAACGACCTAGCCCGCCCATTTCTCCGATGAAACCGACGCTACAGTCCGGGATTCCGATGATCGCAGCGGAGGGACGTCAACACGGAGCTAGAGAAGTGGAGGACCGAATCTACAAAGGTTGTAGTCTCTTTCACTTAGTAGCAAAGAAGTTTGCTTGCATGTTTCGCCTTACCTCTAGTTAACGATCTAGTATAGGGTTCTTTGGCACATGGAAATTTTTGATTTTGGCATGGTTGATCAGTTGTAGAACCTCATGGGTGTGCTTAGGAACCCTACAGTGGTATCAGAGCCTAGCTAAAGGTTTAGGCGAAGTGTAGACGAAGCGAGAAGTCCGATCGAACCCGATATCCCCCGATTAAACCCTTCTCTGTACATTTTTCAAAACTGTGAAATTTTGTGAATTAAAAATATGTAGAAAAATCAGCAGGGTTTTCTACGAAATACTGTGCAAAACGTGCTCCTAAATCGATCAAGGCGCCGCGGAACCGCGGCACGAGCATGCCTCGTGCGGCGGTTCCGCGGCCGTACGGTCACCTCTTTCATCACTGTTTGCACAGTAATGTCTTAATATTATTCCTATGTTTTCTGGGAATTTTTAATATGAACTCAAGAGTTGTGTTTTCTGGGTTGTATTGGAGACTCGAAGATTTGATCGGATTGTCTAATTTTGTCTATGTGTTTTTCCAGGTAATTTTAGAATATGTTAAAAAGTTCGACCGGATATAAATACCCCATTTTTTCCCCTGCCGTGAAATTTCCAATTGTTGGATTTTTCCGTGGTTTAAGAACGTTCTAAGTAGTGCAAGTAACGCGATGGACCCTATAGAAGACAACAAACCTTAATTCGATTATGTGACCGTCTTGAACTGCCCTTTGAACCTTAGGGTTTGGGGCAGTACGGCGTGCCACATGTGAGGCGTTGGCTTGACCCTTTGTAACATTTAGGAAAAAGCTAGAAATAAATAAATTTAATTAAAATAAGAATAAACTGATAAATCACAAAATGGTAAAATCAAATATGTCAATCTTCATAAGATATATGTAATACAAATTAAATGAGAATTTTAGAATGAAAAATAAATAAGTTATAAGGGTTTTAATGATAATTTTAGCTTCATTTTAATAAAAGATATGTTTTATAATAAGTTGGTTGTGAGGGGTTAAATTGTAAAAGTTAGGTTTTATGCAAATAGGGTATTGTTGAGGGTTTAAGTGAAACAAATGGTATTAATTCAGTTCTGAAAATAAACTAAAAATAAAACAAAAATAGAGGATAATGTAAGAACACCTCATGCTTGCATGGTTGCAAATTCCTTACACCTCATTCTTGCATGAATCATGCACACTCCTTCATTTGACACCTCCACCTTACCTCATCCTTTCCTCATCTCACATATATAACTCATTCTCAGATCAAAACATGAATTAAAACTGAAGAGAATTAAGAGAAAAGAAAAACTAAAAGAGAAAAAGGGAATAACAAGAAAATAAGAGGAAGAAGAAGAGGATTGAGGAGCTTGTTCATGGAGATTGTTCATCCTCAAGCTAAGAGGAGTTGATTGATCAAGAAGGGTTATTCCTACAACAAATGGGAAGGTAAAATTCTAAATCACAGTAGGTAATTAAGCTCTGTAGTTTAGTTAAGTATAGTTTAGATAAGTTACACAATATCGTATTTTAGCAAAATTAGAGTCTGTTAATATCTGCTTTAATCTGGAACTTAATTAAATAAATTCAACAGAGTAGAAATGATGTAGGAATCAACTAGAACACACTACAAGAAAACGACAGGAGGGGGCCGGTTTTGGGCCGGCGACAGAAGGGGTTTGGCCGGCGTCGCCGGCCATGCAGGAAGCTTTGGGGGTTTGGTAAATTGGGAAGTCTACAGTGTACAATTTAGGATGTTTTGGCACTGTTGATTTAACTTAGTTTCACTGAAATTAAAATCTGGGAAGATATGTCGGAAATGAAATCGTAAAACGCTAAATACGACACGACGAAACTACGTCGCGTTTTAAATTCTGCAACAGTACAGATTTAAGTTAAAATCCAGCGAAACTAAGTGTTTTGTAACTTGATAATCTGATAATAGATAACTAGCAAAAGGGATAACGTGTTTCTATGTCCGTTATATCGGAATAGCTAGTTTGCTTATATACGTTATATTGGTATATTTAGACGCGGATACAAGGAATACGGAAGCCGCGAGGAAAGGGAAAGGATTAGCGATTCCGGAGTAGATTCGACTTTCCGGTGAGTAGACTAAACATCTACCGGGGAATTTAGTAAAGATGGCGTGTTTCGCCCATGGTTTTACTTAATGTGATATTCATAGCATCATGTTTAATTATTAGAATTTCATCCATTGAAATATGTGTATATTGCTTAGTTGTTAGAACACTTCACAAGTATCGACGAGTCATGCCACGTGCACATCTTATATGCTACACACACCTCGTCGATATTGCCATGTCACATACACTTAAATATCATACTTATTAACATGAATTATATCGTATTTCACATGTCAAGTATATTGGTAGATTTCATTATTTACATTCTGTTGCTTTATGCGTACTTTCATGTTGGATATGAGATAGATGCAGAATTGAGGATTTATGATTTTGAGTTTTTGAATACTACTACATAAATCCAGTTTTTCATGATTGATGTGACATGTCCACCCTGAGATGATTTCTGTTTTTGGTTTTATTCCGGACCGAGTGGGGGAGATATACGGTCGCGGATTTACGTTATCCATACCGAGTGGGGGAGATATACAGTTGGATACAGGGTGGACCCGGTCGAGACCGAGGGGCAGGATAGCCGTATTGAGACGGGGGAGCCTAGCGAGGTTACTCGATACCGGAGTTGGTTATAGAAATACGGCGTGTATCTAGAGGATAACGACCGATATTATGAGTATAGGATCATTCGGGGAATGATGCCTATAAGAAATGAAAGTTTTTGTGTCATTGATGGACACCGAGAAATGATTTACTTGAGTTGTGATTTCAGAAGTATAATGAGATTTATTGTTGGATTTCACATATACTCATATATCATATTGATTCATATTCAGTAGCATGATTGTCATATTTACTTTATTCGCCGTTATATGTTAGTCGTATTCACTGAGTTGGCAACTCATCCCCGTTGTGCCACAGTTCCTTGCAGGGATAGAGTGGACGGGTAGCTGCGAGGCAGGATCACTTTTGCTGTTGTTTTCATCTTTTGATAGGTAGGTTACATGTGTAGTAACCTTCCATTTTGTACTTTTGTATCTAGAAAGACTCCATCAGACTGTATTTTGACTTAGAAATGAGAGATGGTATGTATATATACAGTTGAGATCGGTTGATCAGTTTCATAGCTTCTTTCTTTATGAGATTCAGTGATATTTCATATGCTTATATTCATGTTCATTATTGATATTGTTGATTCCAACTCGGAATGCAACTAAACTTAACCTTATTAATTGTTTACTGATTTAAATTCATAACTTGAGATTTCTACTTAAAAACTAAATTTTCATAAATAATTCCGAAATAAGGTATTTTGATCTTGGTTTTTGGCTTACTTGGATTGTGCATATCTTTAGATATGATATAATCTGAGTGCCTGTCACATCCAAACTTGGGTCGTGACAAAGTTGGTATCAGAGCCAGGTTGTAACCTTACGGAATTCAGTAAGGGATTTCAATAGGTTGATGTAAGTCTGAGAGTTAGGATGACCTTTGGTTTGATGGAGTAGGTGAATTAGGATGAATGCAGTACCGTACGTATGTTCCGCGGCATATTTACGTTATCGTATTCAGCCTAACTAACCTTAGGATGTTTATCTTGATCTATTCTTCCGTTGATTCTCCGTTATTGATTGCTTCTGTTCCCACACCTTATCAACTCTCGTTTCTTGTTCCAGTTGCTATGGCTACGCGGGCTAGGCGAGCCGCAGCCAGGAATGCAGCTAGGGCGAGTCCGCCTGTGACGAGGACTGGTACACCGGACGTGCAGGAGGTGCATGAGCATGCTGATCCTCCTCCTCCAGATCGCATGACTAGGATCGAGGAGGGTATATTGGGATTACAGCGAGTGGTAGGACAGTTAGCTGAGACCACTCGAGCTTTGAGATCAGATCCAGCACCGACCGTAGCAGAGTCCGAGGTACAGCTTACACAGACGGTAGCACCAGTAGATACGAGAGTGATGGAGGTATCACTTGCGGAGTTTATGAGATTGAGACCACCGGTATTCACAGGGACCGATGTGGCGGAAGATCCTCAGTCTTTTCTTGATAGAATGGCGAGGATAGGCAGATCATTACGATGTTCTGATGCGAGGTCAGTTGAGCTGACTAGCTTTCGTTTCGAGGGACTTGCACAGGAGTGGTGTGAGTCGATGGAGAGAGGGCGAGCTACGAATCTTCCTCCAATGACGTGGACCGAGTTTTCTACAGTCTTTCTTGCCAGATTTCTTCCCGAGAGTGTGAGGGATGCTAGAGCTAGCAGTTTTGAAGCGTTGAAGAAATCAGCAAGTATGTCAGTAGCCGATTATGACTTACGATTCACCCAGCTATCGCGATATGCCCCATATTTAGTACCTACAGAGGAGCTTCGGGTGAAAAGGTTCCTAAGGAATTTGGACACACAGTTGTATCTGGCGATAGGCTCCCAGCATTTTGATACATATGCACAGGCCATGGATGCGGCGATTCGAGTAGAGGAGCGTTTGAGCCAGTCAGGAGTCGTCCCGGAGCCAAAGAGGAGTAAATCTTTCGTGCCGACAAATAGACAGTTTGGCCGAGGTAGAGGGTCCTATCCAGGCAGATATACTCCAGGCCGCAGTGTTGGACGAGATTGGACACAGGGCCAGATGTTCAGTTCTTATCCTGGTGATCAGAGACCACCATCTACCTGTTATAGTTGTGGACTTCCCGGACACTTTGCGCGAGATTGTAGATCTCAGGGCGGGACCGTTGCTCCACAGGCTGTTTTACCCCTTCCACCTTCTACACCGATGGCTTTACTTCCTCCCCCAGTTGGCGCTACACGCCAGGCAGTTGCACCACGAGGTCGAGGCTATGCAGGACGTGCTCAGAGAGGTAGAGGAGATAGAGGTAGAGGACGACAGGATGCGGGCAGGGGCCAGGCACGGGTTTTTGCGCTGACTCCACAGGATGCCCAGGCATCAAATGCAGTCGTGACAGGTACTCTTACAGTATGCTCATTAGAGGCACATGTTTTATTTGATCCCGGTTCTATACACTCTTATGTATCGTCACGATTCGCACCTTTATTGGGGAAGGAGTCGTCATTATTAGAATTACCCTTGGTAGTGATTACTCCAGTTGGAGATTCCTTTATAGCTCGGCACGTATTCAGATCGTGTTCGGTGCGTATTAGTAATAGAGATTCGCTAGTTGATCTGATTCTCCTGGACATGTTGGATTTTGATATACTTCTTGGGATGGATTGGTTAGCCGCTTGTCATGCCTATGTAGATTGTAGAGGAAAAGCGGTTAGCTTCTGTTTTCCAGGTGAACCGGTGTTTGTTGTGCAGGGGGATTGCAAGTTAACCCCTGTCAACATGATTTCTGCTTTTTGTGCGGGGCGGCTTTTGAAGAAGGGTTGTCTTGGGTTCTTGGCTTTTATTCAGGACATAGGGGTCGCTGAAGTTCCATTGGACCAAATCCCGATCATACGAGAATTTCCTGAGGTATTCCCAGCTGAGTTACCAGGATTGCCACCTGATCGAGATATTGAATTTTGTATCGATTTGATTCCGGGTGCAGGGCCTATTTCTATACCACCATATCGAATGGCACCGACGGAATTGAAAGAACTCAAGGGCCAGTTGCAAGAATTGTTAGATAGAGGACTTGTTCGTCCTAGTGTTTCACCGTGGGGAGCTCCTGTGTTATTTGTGAAGAAGAAAGACGGTAGTATGAGGATGTGCATCGACTACCGACAGCTGAATCGCGTCACGGTGCGAAACAGGTATCCGTTACCACGAATAGATGACTTGTTCGATCAGTTGCAAGGAGCCGGATTTTTCTCAAAGATTGACTTGAGGTCAGGATATCATCAGTTGAGGGTTCGGAAGGACGATATTCCGAAGACAGCGTTTCGTACGAGATATGGGCATTATGAATTTCTGGTGATGTCGTTCGGACTCACCAATGCTCCAGCAGCTTTTATGGATATGATGAACCGTATCTTTAGACCATTTATCGATCGGTTTATTATAGTATTCATAGATGATATTCTTGTATATTCTCGGAGTCAGACGGAGCACGAGCAGCATTTACGTATCACGTTGCAAACCTTGAAAGAGCATCAGTTGTATGCAAAGTTTTCTAAGTGTGCTTTTTGGCTCGATAGTGTGGAGTTCTTGGGTCACATAGTTACAAGAGAAGGTATATGCGTAGACCCAAAGAAGATTGAAGCAGTACAACACTGGCCCAGGCCTATGTCAGTTACAGAGGTTCGGAGTTTCTTAGGTCTGGCAGGTTATTACAGACGCTTCGTACAGGATTTCTCAAGGATAGCGGCACCTTTGACAGGATTGACTAGGAAGGAAGTTCCATTTCTGTGGACAGATGCTTGTGAGCAGAGTTTCCAACAACTAAAGATGCGTTTGACGACTGCACCTGTATTATCTTTACCTTCCGGGTCAGGGGGTTTCGTTGTGTATTGCGATGCTTCTAGAGTGGGCTTAGGCTGTGTGTTGATGTAACACGGCAAGGTTATAGCATATGCTTCTCGACAGTTAAAGAGGCATGAACAAAATTACCCCACTCATGATCTAGAGATGGCTGCTGTAGTTTTCGCATTGAAGATTTGGAGACATTACTTGTATGGAGAAACGTGTCAAATCTTCACAGATCATAAAAGTTTAAAGTATATCTTTCAACAGAAAGATTTGAACCTCAGGCAGCGGAGATGGATGGAATTGGTGAAAGATTACGACTGTGAGATTTTGTACCATCCAGGCAAAGCAAATGTTGTAGCAGATGCCTTGAGTCGGAGGCCTGGAGGTAAATTATCTCATTTGAGTCTTTTGCAGAGACAGTCTTCTACAGACTGGCAGATCTTATGTGATAGTCGTATACAGTTTGAGTTCACATCGGCAGGAGGTCAGCTTGCGCATGTTCGCACCAGACCTCAGCTATTGGATCGTATTCGAGATGCGCAGCCTACAGATGCTCGCTTGATGGAGATTATGGATCATGTTAGGCTGGGCAAGGAGACGGAGTTCGTGATTGATGATCATGGAGTATTACGTTTTAGGACTCGTCTCTGTGTGCCAGATTCTGACGGATTGAAGCGTGAGATTTTGGAGGATGCCCACAGATCAGTATACAGTATTCATCCTGGTTCCACAAAAATATATCGTGATTTGAAGGATAATTATTGGTGGGAAGGAATGAAGAAGGATGTTACGGATTTTGTTTCTCGATGCTTGACTTGTCAGCAAGTTAAAGCAGAACACCAGAGGCCAGCCGGAGAGCTGCAACCCTTACCCATTCCAGAGTGGAAATGGGAACAGATTTCCATGGATTTTGTGGTGGGTCTACCCAGGACGAGCAGAGGGTACGATTCCATTTGGGTGATCATAGACAGGCTGACGAAGGCCGCTCATTTCTTCCAGTGAAGACGACATATGGATTTGCTCAGTATGCACAGGTTTATATCGATGAGATTGTACGTCTACATGGAGTGCCGACATGCATAGTATCAGATCGAGGTACCCAGTTCACGAGCAGGCTATGGCAGAAACTACAGGACGCTCTTGGTACACGACTGAGTTTCAGCACAGCTTTCCACCCACAGACAGACGGTCAGTCGGAGCGGACCATTCAGATACTAGAGGATATGCTTCGGGCTTGTAGCCTAGATTTCGGTGGTAGTTGGGATCGTCACCTACCCTTGGTAGAATTCTCTTATAACAACAGTTTTCAAGAGATGATCCAGATGGCACCCTTTGAAGCTTTGTATGGAAGGAAATGTAGATCACCTGTTTGCTGGACGGAACTTAGCGAAAGTGGTATATTGGGACCGCAGATAGTACAGGAAACTACAGAGAAGATTCACTTGATACGAGATAGAATGAAAGCGGCTCAATGCAGACAAAAGTCATATGCAGATCGAAGACGACGCAAACTCGAGTTTGATATGGGAGACCATGTGTTCCTTCGAGTATCTCCAATGAAGGGTGTGATGCGCTTCGGGAAGAAAGGGAAGCTCAGCCCCAGATATGTTGGACCATACGAGATTTTAGAGAGAGTGGGCGCTGTGGCTTATCGGTTAGCACTTCCACCTGGTTTTCCCGACGTACATCCAGTGTTCCACGTTTCGATGCTTCGCAGATATCTTCACGATCCATCTCATGCGATCCAGCATCAGACTCTACAGCTTGAGCCAGATCTATCCTTCACAGTGCAGCCCGTTGCTATTTTGGACATACAGGCAAAGCAACTACGATCGAGGACACTGCCATCTGTAAAGGTTCTCTGGCAAGGAAAGGATCGCGAGGAGATTACTTGGGAGACGGAGGACGCAATGCGAAAGAAATTTCCACATCTTTTCTTAGGTATGTATAGTAAGTAGTTTAAATTCGGGGACCGAATTTTCTTAAGGGGGGAATATTGTAACATTTAGGAAAAAGCTAGAAATAAATAAATTTAATTAAAATAAGAATAAACTGATAAATCACAAAATGGTTAAAATCAAATATGTCAATCTTCATAAGATATATGTAATACAAATTAAATGAGAATTTTAGAATGAAAAATAAATAAGTTATAAGGGTTTTAATGATAATTTTAGCTTCATTTTAATAAAAGATATGTTTTATAATAAGTTGGTTGTGAGGGGTTAAATTGTAAAAGTTAGGTTTTATGCAAATAGGGTATTGTTGAGGGTTTAAGTGAAACAAATGGTATTAATTCAGTTCTGAAAATAAACTAAAAATAAAACAAAAATAGAGGATAATGTAAGAACACCTCATGCTTGCATGGTTGCAAATTCCTTACACCTCCTTCTTGCATGAATCATGCACACTCCTTCATTTGACACCTCCACCTTACCTCATCCTTTCCTCATCTCACATATATAACTCATCTCAGATCAAAACATGAATTAAAACTGAAGAGAATTAAGAGAAAAGAAAAACTAAAAGAGAAAAAGGGAATAACAAGAAAATAAGAGGAAGAAGAAGAGGATTGAGGAGCTTGTTCATGGAGATTGTTCATCCTCAAGCTAAGAGGAGTTGATTGATCAAGAAGGGTTATTCCTACAACAAATGGGAAGGTAAAATTCTAAATCACAGTAGGTAATTAAGCTCTGTAGTTTAGTTAAGTATAGTTTAGATAAGTTACACAATATCGTATTTTAGCAAAATTAGAGTCTGTTAATATCTGCTTTAATCTGGAACTTAATTAAATAAATTCAACAGAGTAGAAATGATGTAGGAATCAACTAGAACACACCACAAGAAAACGACAGGAGGGGGCCGGTTTTGGGCCGGCGACAGAAGGGGTTTGGCCGGCGTCGCCGGCCATGTAGGAAGCTTTGGGGGTTTGGTAAATTGGGAAGTCTACAGTGTACAATTTAGGATGTTTTGGCACTGTTGATTTAACTTAGTTTCTCTGAAATTAAAATCTGGGAAGATATGTCGGAAATGAAATCGTAAAACGCTAAATACGACACGACGAAACTATGTCGCGTTTTAAATTCTGCAACAGTACAGATTTAAGTTAAAATCCAGCGAAACTAAGTGTTTTGTAACTTGATAATCTGATAATAGATAACTAGCAAAAGGGATAACGTGTTTCTATGTCCGTTATATCGGAATAGCTAGTTTGCTTATATACGTTATATTGGTATATTTAGATGCGGATACAAGGAATACGGAAGCCGCGAGGAAAGGGAAAGGATTAGCGATTCCGGAGTAGATTCGACTTTCCGGTGAGTAGACTAAACATCTACCGGGGAATTTAGTAAAGATGGCGTGTTTCGCCCATGGTTTTACTTAATGTGATATTCATAGCATCATGTTTAATTATTAGAATTTCATCCATTGAAATATGTGTATATTGCTTAGTTGTTAGAACACTTCACAAGTATCGACGAGTTATGCCACGTGCACATCTTATATGCTACACACACCTCGTCGATATTGCCATGTCACATACACTTAAATATCATACTTATTAACATGAATTATATCGTATTTCACATGTCAAGTATATTGGTAGATTTCATTATTTACATTCTGTTGCTTTATGCGTACTTTCATGTTGGATATGAGATAGATGCAGAATTGAGGATTTATGATTTTGAGTTTTTGAATACTACTACATAAATCCAGTTTTTCATGATTGATGTGACATGTCCACCCTGAGATGATTTCTGTTTTTGGTTTTATTCCGGACCGAGTGGGGGAGATATACGGTCGCGGATTTACGTTATCCATACTGAGTGGGGGAGATATATAGTTGGATACAGGGTGGACCCGGTCGAGACCGAGGGGCAGGATAGCCGTATTGAGACGGGGGAGCCTAGCGAGGTTACTCGATACCGGAGTTGGTTATAGAAATACGGCGTGTATCTAGAGGATAACGACCGATATTATGAGTATAGGATCATTCGGGGGATGATGCCTATAAGAAATGAAAGTTTTTGTGTCATTGATGGACACCGAGAAATGATTTACTTGAGTTGTGATTTCAGAAGTATAATGAGATTTATTGTTGGATTTCACATATACTCATATATCATATTGATTCATATTCAGTAGCATGATTGTCATATTTACTTTATTCGCCGTTATATGTTAGTCGTATTCACTGAGTTGGCAACTCATCCCCGTTGTGCCACAGTTCCTTGCAGGGATAGAGTGGACGGGTAGCTGCGAGGCAGGATCACTTTTGCTGTTGTTTTCATCTTTTGATAGGTAGGTTACATGTGTAGTAACCTTCCATTTTGTACTTTTGTATCTAGAAAGACTCCATCAGACTGTATTTTGACTTAGAAATGAGAGATGGTATGTATATATACAGTTGAGATCGGTTGATCAGTTTCATAGCTTCTTTCTTTATGAGATTCAGTGATATTTCATATGCTTATATTCATGTTCATTATTGATATTGTTGATTCCAACTCGGAATGCAACTAAACTTAACCTTATTAATTGTTTACTGATTTAAATTCATAACTTGAGATTTCTACTTAAAAACTAAATTTTCATAAATAATTCCGAAATAAGGTATTTTGATCTTGGTTTTTGGCTTACTTGGATTGTGCATATCTTTAGATATGATATAATCTGAGTGCCTGTCACATCCAAACTTGGGTCGTGACACCCTTCTACGACTGGACCGTTGGTACTGTGGCATGAAGTGAATGTTTTTTAAACTTATTTCATGTGTTGTGCTATTTCGGAAAAACTTGGGTGTTTGATTGTTCAATCGGAAAGTTTAACATTTTCTATTTATCTGGAATGTGATACAATATTTGGAATCCACAAGTAGTTATGAGATAACTGAATGAATGTTATAAACATAGAACTTTAGTCTCACTTGATCGGTTGCCACGGAATTTTGATATGATCAAAAGTCTGTCGCAATCACGTTGGATACGCGAATACTCGCCGGATAAACTTAATAGACAGCTACACCCCATAGCCCCGACCAAGTGACTGTAGGAGAACCCCATCGCCGAAAGCATCCGTTCGGATGCTCGCGGCAGCGCTGTTCCGCCTTAGTGCACTTCGTTGACGGTATCGGGGGTGCGGCCGTCTACTAAAGTTTGCGACGAGCATTCGTTCAGGATGTCGGGAATCTTGTTGAATTGCCCGACTTGATATTGAAAAGAGTTTTCGATAATGAGACTAAAATGCGGGGTTTATAATTGTTAGGCATGCGATGTCTAAGGAATTCATTTGGTTAGGCATGAGATGTCTAAAGAGTTTGCGGATTCCAACTGTTGTAGTTTTACACTTTCTTTTCTATGACCGTAAGTGTAATATGTGATATCGCCGGTTTCGTTGCTATATGTCAACGACAATTGGGATCGGCATATTTACTTACGTTGATGACATGTGATGTTATGTGTTGCTGGATATGTTATATTGGATCGTCGTGTTTGAATGGCCGGGGGGTTTTTATGTGAGATGAGTGTTTTTCATTTTCATTCATGTAAAAAACTTGTATGTAATATTCTTTTATTGGGGCACTTCCAGGTTGCGGAAGATGTCACCGTTGATGTATATTATTTACTTTTCCGCATTAGAATAGACCCAAGGCGGGGAGCACAAGTAACCGGGTTCTAAGGTCCAGTGGGAGACCATCTCGAGGAGTCGAGTCCGGGTCTCCTAACTCTAGAATTGGTAGGGTTGCTTGCCGCTCTCGTAGGGGTCTAGGGGTGTGGGATTGGCTATTCATCGCGACCGTGGAATCCGTGTTTTATACTGGCTCGTATTAAAAACACGGACGTCCTAGTATATCCAATATTTCATATGATATTTTCTGCTGCGTTATCTGTGATGTGATCATGTGATTTGTTCAGATAGATAATGTATATAGTATATATGATATATTATATAGACGTTGCTTATGTTTTACACCCGCGCTAGCCCTGCCCCGCTCTGCCGTTAGTTACCGAACCTAACGGTGCAGACGGGATATCGAGGCGAATGCGGATGGCATAAGCATACGTTATATTTATCTGTGATGTTTAGGTGGACTTAAATGATGGGATATTCATTAATGTGATTAATGAAAGAAAATAAACCTAAAAGATGTTGTGGAATCGAATTTCAAAAATAAAACAGGTAGCTACAGTTCTTGCTTTGCATCGCGGTGTTCCTTGTAGAACATTCTGCACCTTATTCGATAAGGAAAGGACCGAGATCCCTTCACCGGGAGTGACTCCTTTAGCAATAACTGGCAGATGCTACAACCCTCGGTTTGTCTTTTGATTGCTTCTATAGTTTTTTCTTTGTACAGCGGTATATATGATATATCCTGCACCTTATTCGATGAGGAAAAGGCCGACGATCCCTTCACCGGGAGTGACCCCTTTAGCAAAACTAGAAAAGCCTCAAAAATATTCCATTTAAAAACCATTTGATTCCGCAACGAGATCAAGTTCAAAGCGTTAAAGGTTTTCATAAAATCCATTCGCAACCCTCCGTCATTTTAGGAAGTAGAGTACTTAGTATTCGTACTGTGTTTGTTGACCATAGTCAAGGCACAGTGTACGGTAGCTAAGTGATGTCTTCCTACACCGCATATGATGCGATTAGTTAGGACAGTCATGTGGCTTTGTTGACCTTAGCCAAGGGTCATGTGGGTGGGTCTAATTAATCATGAAATGACGGGTAGAACTTGACTAGTGCTTATGATTTGTTGACCTTAGCCAAGGTCATAGGTGCTGGGGGTAAAAACCTTTATCGGGAGTTTCAAGTGTTGAAATTTGCAATGAGATTGCATACCTTCTATATGATAGTTGGATCCCGATACCCACTTCAAGTAATTGTTACTCCTGAGAGAGTTTTGCACTTTACAATTAGCCGATCAAGTAGGTGTCTAGAAAGGTGTCAACGGGGTTACGCCCCTGGGAAAACGAGGTTTACTTTAATTAGGTCCGTGTGAAAGCACGGGGAACCTCCCTCAAAGTACCGAACTAGCCTGGCTGAAAGATTGGTGAACTTGTAATGTGTAATTAATCCCGGCTAGTCTTTCCTTTTAAGGTTTGAAGGAAGATTTGATAAACACAGTGGGAGCCATCCTGATTAGATAAAATATATAACCAATCTAATCTTGCAAGAGCGCACGCAGAGTATTTTCTTCTCTCTCTTACCAGGTAGCGACCATATCACGCCTTAATCAAGATAATAATATGGATGAATTGACCGAACCCGCTTGTTATACTGAGCTGGGGAACGTTGGTCCCGCTCCAACTTATAATTGTTATAAGACCGAGCAGGAAATAGGGGAATACCAAGATTCCCATGCCGCCCAAACGAAGAAAGTGCATATGATGCATCTTCTTCGGGTGTGTTCACTACAAAGAACTGTTTCTCAGTGTCCTCTACGTCCTTGGTATTAGATACCGGATCAGGATCCCGCAAATGTAATCCGTTACATAGGGCTACAAAAAGGTAGAGAACTGAGTACGGGTGATAAGTTTCATGAGACAGAAAACGGGGCAAGTGTTGCAGCCAAGTCTGTTGGTCACTGTCACCCTGTATTACCAATACATTGATTCTGAACAAATGCTATTAGATACCGAACCTGATATACAAAATCATATCAATCTCTTTATTTATTAAAGAAAGGAGATAATTTTGTATTGTTGAATATTGTTTTGAACACTTCAAAAGTTGATCGGTTCAGGCACGTTATCTAAAAGCATTGACGTTCTAAATCAAACTACAGTTCCTAGTATACAGAACACACACAAGAGGAAGAGTTCAGAAATGAACGGATCCTTCTTGAGGCATTGTAGACTAGGTCATATCAATGTGACCCGACTAGCTTAAGTTACATTTTAGATGCATATTTAAATCAGTTTGAATTTACATCTTGTGAAACTTTCCAGTCATGTCACAAAAATTAGATGACCATAGCTCTGTTTATTGGAAACAGAGAAAGAGTTAGTGAACTCTTGGGACTAATACATAGTGATGTATGTAGGTCCCCAGTCTACATATGCCAGGAATGGTCCTTTGTACTTCCTTACATTCACTGATGATCTCTCAAGATTCGGACACATGTTCCTGTTGAAACACATGTCTGAAACTTTTGAGAAATTCAATGAATATAAGTCAGAAGTAGAGAACCAATACAGGTATAAGTATTATGTCCTATAATAAGATCAGGGAGGAGAATACTTGTACATGGAATTCTTGGACTATTCTAAAGGAGAATGAGATTCTCTCTCGGTGTTACTCCTCTGAATACACCACTGCACAACGGTGTATCGGGGCGGAGCAATCGCACCATATTAGATATGGTGTGCTCTATGATGAGTACTACTGAGTTACCTATTTCCTTTTGGGGTTGTGCACTTGAGAAGCTGCATAACTATTGAATTGGATTCGAATCAAATCAGTGCCTACCACTCCATATAAGATATGGTATGGGAAGAACCTATCTCTTAAGTAATTTAAGATTTGGGATTGTCCGGCCTATGTCAAAAGCAAAATCCGGACAAGATTGAGGCAAGGTCGGTTCTGTAGAACTGGAAAGGTTCCAGCTATACAAAACTGCAGCTGATTTGACAGGACCAAAGGATTCTATAGTCCCCGACGAACCTCAGCCTCTCCGCCGATCTGGTAGGGTTCCTCATCTGCCTGAGAGATACTTCGGTTTCTCGATGACAGTGGGAGCGAGGAATGCATCATAAGATGATGACCCAACTAGTTTCGAGCAGGCCATCGAGAGTAGGAATCTGTAAGAATGGCTGGATACTTAGCGATCTGAAATGGAATCCATGTACACCAACAAAGTATGGACTTTGGTTGCTATATCTGAAGGGTTAAATCCCCATCAGAAGCAAGTATATCTTGAGAAGATTACTTGGTGTAGATGGAAAAGTTGAGACTTTCAAAGCTAGACTTGTTAAAGGTTTTCGTCATCGACCAGGCGTGGATAATGATGAAACCTTTTCCAGGGACGATGCTTAAATCCATCCAGATCCTACTTGCCATTGCTACATACCATGACTACGATATCTGGTGGTTGAGTGTCATGACTGTTTTTCTAAATATTGATTTAGAAGAGAACGTCTATAAGTACACAGTCAGAGGGCTTCGTAAACAGTGGGAGCAGCGGAAACGTGTGCAAGTTGCTTTACAGAATAAAGCAGGCATTGCGGAGTTGGAACATCTGTTTTGATGTGGTAGTCAAAGAGTTTGACTTCATCAAAATGGTAGATGAACCTTGTATGTACAAAAAGGTAGTATGGAGTATGGTGATGATCCTCGTAGAGTACATGGATGACATACTCTTGATAGGAAAGGAGTTTCCTATGCTACGCTCGGTCAATCTCCGCTTATCACAAGGATTCTCCATACAGGATCAAAGTGATACCTCCTAAATCCTGGGATTTGGATCTATGAGATAGATCTAAATGGATATTAGGCTTCTCACTAGGTTTAGTGAGATGGTATCAATCGATCCTGGGGAGAATCACTGGAAAGGTTCCAGGGTGATAAGGACGACTGAATGTCAGTCGCAGGCATTGTCTTTACCCTCAGTAGAGGGACGGTATGTTGGAAGAGTTCCATGATGGATACCGTGGCAAACTAGACGATAAAGGCTGATAACATCGCTATTAAAGATACTACCAAAGAGGCAGTTTGGGTGTATATTAGTTCATGAGATAAACTAGGTTCCTACCATTGTGTGACAATGGAAGTGGCTTTGGCCCAGGAACCCCAATCCCATCAGTGACCCAGACATATTCTGAGGCAGCATCACTTGATCATGGAGATAGTTGATCTCCAGGGTGATCAAGGTTAGGAGAGTAAACTCAGAGGACAACACGGCGGATCCACTCACAAAGGCCTTTTCCCAGAGAGAGACTTATATGGGATGGTTGAGTATTAGATACTGCAACCACTGCTACAGATGGCCCTAGTGCAAGTGGGAGATTGTTAGTTATATGTATGCCCTAGAGGCCATTACTGTACATAGGATGTATATTGTAGTGGATGCTGGGACATATATAGGTAGGACTTTCTTGCTCGACATGATAGTACGCTATCTGGTTGCTCTTTATCTTAACATGTATACTTGTTGTCTCTCTATTACATGTTGATAAAGCCCTTAGGATGTGTACTCGACTTCCAGGACTATGATGAAGATCATACTAGTGGGGCCTGGGTAGTCAATGAGTACATCCTTCAATGTTCCTAGTCGTAGGAATATCGAGACGGGGCATCGATATTCCAGAGTAGACTAGCGTATATCTTCTTGATCCATGTGATGGGCGATGGATGATCCCATATCCATTGGTGTTTGACATCAGAGATGGTATGCGGGTGTTCAGTGGTGACTGGGTACAATGAACGGACTCGCCGAGAACTACCAGATGGTATTATACCTCACGTCAGATGGCAGTTCTCGGGTGACACTAGTACAGCTTAGTCTGTTGACCCGAGATCGTCATAGAGTCTTGTGTGTCTCCCACTGTGCTTTGATTTCCACCCTACCACGGCTCTACTGAGTCGTGCAAACACGTGGTTTTTGGGTACAGTCCCGATTCGCATGGAGGCAATGAGCGATAGGAGGGGATTCGTCTCTCCCGGTATTGGGGGTTGATGTTGCGCTATGCACGACTGGCCATAACTGGAAATCCCTGGCCAGGGTTGCACTGATTTACTGGTAATTGTTATCAGTAGTTTCATGCTTGTTATGGACCTTACATCGGCATGACTTATCAAGGTACTGGGGTCTGACGTTTACCACCCCTAGGCGAGATATGCGACATATCAGACGAACAGACCGGACTGTACGGTAAGTGTTACTGGTTGGATTCACAGGAGTGTGAGCGGGCTTGCTCGTTGATCTTCTGATCGCTCAATACCCGGGTGGCCGTTACGTTTAGCAGACCGCTTGCGGCTTGTGGGTGCTTGATATGATCATCACCTGCTGCCGGCGTATTGACGAGTCTTTAGAGTCCTACACAGAGGTTTCCTGGCTCAAGCGAAACAAAATAGGAGCGCATATGAGATATGTGCGGGACCGAGAATAATACCAGTATGTGATACTGAATTCTATTCTCGCGATTCGTATCATCGGACGGTTATATAAGATATAGCCGGGTTACCGAATCAAATGTTGATTCGATATATTGATACACTTGATATTAGTCGGTTATATGCGTTATGACCGGATCATTAAATCAAGTGTTGATTTAATGATTTAATGTATAATTATATATTTGATATATTACTTTACATTAACTAGTATTTGTTCACTTAAGATTGATTTTCTCACTTGATGTGCACAAGTAGTATATGTGATATATTTTTGTGCACTTGATTGTATCATGTTTGATGATACATGCAAACTTGGGTGTGTGTATGCTATACACCATGTTTAGTAAATGGTTAGGGTTTTATTTACCTTATTTAGTTTTGGTTAAAAAGAAAAAACTTAATGGTTGTTTTTGTTTTATGTAAGAAGCTTCTTGATGCTTCATGCATCTTTGACAAAGTAACCATTTTGTTTTTATTCCTTAATCCAACCATTAGCCTAAACCCTAGTTTAATCTCTACATGAGTTTACTCACCCATGGTTGCTAAATGATAGACATAACATGATTTTCTTTTAGAGAGAATTCATTATTCATTTTCTTTTCTTCTTCTTCTTCTTCTTCTTCATGAAGAGAAGAAAGCTCTCTTGAAAATTCCAAGTGATGAATCCAAGTGAGAAATCCAAATCCAAAGTGAACCCACTTCCTATTTCTTCATCCTCTACCACTTGCCATGTAGTAGAGTGTGTTATCTTCACAAGTTTCTTGACCTAGTGAAGATGGAGCTTGAGTTTGAGTCGCCTCGACATAGATCATCTTCGGCATCAAAGTCAACGACCTAGGCCGTCCATTTCTCCGATGAAACCGACGCTAGAGTCTAGGATTCTGATGATCGCAGCGGAGGGACGTCAACACGGAGCTAGAGAAGTGGAGGACCGGATCTATAAATGTTGTAGTCTCTTTCACTTACTAGCAAAGTAGTTTGCTTGCATGTTTCGCCTTACCTCTAGTTAACGATCTAGTATAGGGTTCTTTGGCACATGGAAATTTTTGATTTTGGCATGGTTGATCAGTTGTAGAACCTCATGGGTGTGCCTAGGAACCCTACAGTCACGGGTATTCAGAGGACCAGAGGCTGACGCCAGTAATGTGCTGCTTTACGAGTGGTCGTGATAATTGGCCGAGAGATGACCAGAGAAGTGCCAGAGCGGAATCGTTCCCGTTAGCACACCAGACCGGGCCGATGTGCCGATGGATTGCGAGATTGGTAATCCGAAGAGAAAATGAAGACCAGAGACAGAGGACGCCAGACCGTAAGTAGGAGGCAGGCGGATGTTCTTGCTCTGCCAGTTTTGGGCGCACCGACATTTTTTCGACATTGTAGGAGGTGTACCTCAATGTCATTTGTTGTGATTTGCGTTTGTGATCCGAGTATCACGCTTATATCGCTTGGATTTGAGTTTTGATGATTGAGTTTCATGGTATTGTTGTCGTGCACCATGGCTGCACCTACTGGGTATTTACATTTTGCGCATAGTTATTGCACTTGATATTGATTTTGTGCCTTGGCTGCACATGTTTATGATTCACGGATTTCATACAGTTGATTTGATTTTGTGCATGTGGTACGCACTCGATTTGATTTTTGCACTCGGTATAGCTCACATGTGCTTGTAGTGCAGTGATACGGATTCTGTGCATATAATTGCACACGTTTTGTGATTTTGTACACCTGGGTACGCTTGACGTGGCTTTTATACTCATTTGAGTTATTAATGCGTTTCCGTGCACTTGTTGCGCCCGATTTTATATTTTGTGCAATTGTCGCACTAGGTTTTTTTTACGCTGTGCAATTGATGCACTGTATTTGTATTTCGTGCACTGGATGCACCGTATTTGTATTTCATGCACTGGATGCACCGTATTTGTATTTCGTGCACTGGATGCACCGTATTTGTATTTCGTGCACTGGATGCACCGTATTTGTATTTTGTGCACTTAAAACACCAGACTTGCATTTCATGCATTTGTTGCATTAGATTTACATTTCATGCGATTGTCGCACCAAATTTATGTTTTTGTGCATTTGCTACACCAGATTCGTATTTCGTGCATTTGTTGCACTAGATTTACATTTCGTGCGATTGTCGCACCAGATTTATGTTATTGTGCATTTGCTACACCAGATTCGTATTTCGTACATTAGATACACTAGATTTGCAATTCATGCATTTTTTGCACCGGACAGGTATTCGTGCATTAGTTGCACTAGATTTATACTCCGTACATTGGTTGCACCCGATTTATGTCCTTGAGCATTCGTTTTACCAGATTTGTATTTTCGTGCGCGTTTGTACTTGATGTTCGTTTTCGTGCAAGCTACTGCACTAGATGTTTCATATGAACCTGTCGCGCTTGGGTTGGATTTTACGCATATCAGGCGTCTGACATTGGATTTTGTGCTAATCGGATGCACTTGAGTGAGATTTTACTTGTGCACATTGGATGCCCTTGATTTAGATTTTTATTCGTGCATATTGGATGCACTTGATTTCGATTTCATTTATGCATGACGGATGCACTTGATTTGGATTTTCGCTCGTATTGGGCGTATGGTATGAGATGTGAGTTGTGCACATCGGATGCACTCGATTTTTGATTTTCAATCATGCATGTTAGTTGCACTGGATTGAGGTTTTCGTGCACTCTAGGTGCACTTGACATTGTTGTCGTGCACACCCGTTGTATTGGACAGATGCTTTCATGCACACCCGTTGCACTTAGTTTTGGCTTTTGTGCAGATTGTGGCACTTGTATTTGGATTTGATTTCCGTACGCACCAGACACACGTGATTGTTGGATACGCTTTTGAGGCTGATTTTGCTTTTGAGCATCTTGTTTTCATGATGGGCACTATGTTATGTAGTAGCCGAACATGACTGATTTGAGGACAGTACCTGAGTACTTTGTATGCATTAAAAATTTAACCAGAGGTTTTCAAAAAGGGGCTATAGTCTCGCTATTTCTTACGTGTCTGTGAGTGACACGAACGTTTACAAAAAGAAAACCTTTTGGGATATTTTAGAAACGACGGAACGTATATTTAGCAAAACATATATTATTATTTTACAAATGAGCGTCCATCACTTATGCCGTGAGTTACGCATCACGCGGCGATTCAGAAAATATTTTGCATGTGTTTTATTCAGTTTTTAGAGATTTTTTAAGAATGCATACTATATATGTATTATAGTATTTGACTAGTGTACATTGCATTTCTATAGTGGACTTCGAGATCTGTATCTCCTTTGTAACTCCGAGGATATGCATGCAAATCTGATGATTTGCATGACGCTTGACGGAGTTCGATTTTGAATTTTATACTCGTTTTCAGGCGCACGCGATGCGTTGTGTTATTGCTGCATCTTCCGTGACTTCGGAGCCCCGTTGATTTGAGTAGAGTATTGAAATGTTTTAGGTTTTGGGGGTTTAAATTTAAATTCGGGGACCGATTTTATTTAAGGGGGGAAGACTGTAACATTTCAGAAAAGATAAAATATTATTTTTGGAATTTAATACTAAAATAATATATTTCCCGAAAACTGCCCGATTTGTGAAATTGGGGTTTTCGAAAAAGGGTATAAATATATACCGATATTTGTGAAATATTTGGAGATTAAAATGATTTATTCGTTTTTAGAATATATTTAAAAGATTTGGCATTTTTAAAATCAATTATATGAAGTTTAAATGAAAACCCAATTAGTGCACTGCTAATCGCGATTAAGCCAAATACGTGTTTCTACAGTTTTTCATGGCTAGTGCACCATGTCATATTGCATTTTGGTTACATGTTGTTGGATTGTGTTGTTTTATGGGTATTATGTGATTTGGTTTTAAAATTAAAAAGAAAAAGGTAAAAGGATAAATAGTAAGAGAGTGGGTGAGGATAAGAGAGGGAAGAGATAGAGGGCAGCCACACCATTTCATTTCCCCCATTACTATTATTTCTTCATCTCCCTCAACCTCATCTCCCTCCACTTCTACCCTAAGGAATCATCTCCAAATGTTAACCAAAGCCCTAAACCCCTTCACAAAACTTGATCTCCTCTTCACCCTCTACACTTTGGACCCATCAATGTTGGATTTTGAGGACTTTGGACTTCTAGGGTTTTGCTTGGTGGCATTCATGAGGTATATTTCCCTTCAATTAGTTAGTTATGTTTTCCTAGCATTCTAGTTAGTTTAGAAATGGGGTTAAGATGTGGATTTGTGAACTTGGAAATTGCTAGAGAGGGGTTTGAGTGTTGTGTAGATTGGGTGATGCCTAGTGGCTGTTACAAGACCCTAGAGACAAATTCTTGACCTGGACCAGTGACCAAAACCCCAAAATACGAAATTTTGATTAGTTGATATCGGGTTTTCGTGGAACTAGTGATGGTATATAGGAATCTGGGATGACCCGAGGCCTTAATAAAATAAGTTCCCATGACCACGAGACGTGAAGGCAACCATGAATCGCCCCCTGAAACCTGAGCCCCTACCCCCTTAATCTGGCAGCAGATTTAAGCTTATTGGCCACAAATTGTGGCCATGTCGGGGCAATTTTGTTGGATTTTTGGACCATAGCTTCCTTATCAGATGTCTATACTAACCCTATGTGCAAAATCCCTTAGTTTGTCCTATAGTGAAATCTGGGAAGGGTTTTCCTATGTTGCTGTTTTCGTGTTTTCCGTATTTTGAATGATAAGTTTTGGTATTTGGATTTGTATTTGGTTGTTGGATGTTTGTACATCAACGACTAGGGATAATTGGTTGGTTTTGCATGCGTGGGCTATAGGTTCTAACCTATAGGCGATCCGTGTGCCGTTTTGGTTTTCCGGACGTAATTTTAATAGCGATTGCGATTTGTGTATTATTGTAGGTACCTCCACGTTGATTCCGAGGCGATGGAGCATGACGTCATCGATTTCAAAAATCAAGGATCAAGGTGAGTGGATCTATATCCACGGGGGAAGTCGGGTGGATGGCGTATAGCAACCCCGCAAACTTTGATGGAAACCGATTTATATATAGAGTATGGTTAAGGAAAACTTTAATAGAAAACTATAGGTAGAGTTAATAGATAGTTAGAGAAACTATATTAGAAACTAAAGGATAGTTAGAAGTAATATGATACGACTAATATGTGATGACGGGATTTGAGGATGATGTTAGATGATATTGCCGTTTAGGGTACTATAAGTCTAGATAGCCGACGTAAATGTGTCATCCGAACCATACCTATTTCCAAACTGAAGAATCGAATGCATCTTTTAAAAAGATACCTTGAGGGACGTTATGGATTTTCAAATGATATATTTTCCTTAAAAGCATCGTAGCCCCGACTTTCAAAACTACGATTCGCATCTTTTAAAAAAACTGATTGTATGGTTCGGGTGTGTATGTTAAATTAGATACGTATGCTTATAGTGAAATTAGAATGTAATTGTAAATTGACCTTATGTGAGATATAGATGCGATGAAAAGAGAATACATTTTGGCATGTTATATGATAATATGTTGGTATACGGATGCGAGTCGATTGAGAGGATTGATACCTTGCCGGTCCCCTGATATGAGATTGTTATGGATGTGACTTGGGACATAGGTATATGGATATTTATATGTATACATGTTGTGAATCATGAATGATAGGCCGTATGTGACCTTAGGTCCGTACCCTCGTTGTCATATAGGCTGATAGGATCCCCATTGGTTTAAGCCGTTGTACGATGATTTTCCGTACGTGATGAGTTTGACTTGAGGTTTTATCCATACCCTTAACTAGAGGATACCGTACGATGGATTATACTGTACGTGTTATTGTGAGGCTGGATGCCGATTGCTAGATTCACCGACTCGGTCATGTTAGATACGTATACCTTGTAGCTTTTACCGACGACTTACCTTATGCTACATTCATGTCATTCTCATTGCATCATATATATATACATGTGCTAGTAAACCTACACAATTATCGATGATGCGTATGTTACACTTACACAAATTGGCCAGCTCACACACTTCATCATCGATAATTGCTATGTCGCTACACAGTAGAACTGCTGCATCAGGATATGACTCCTTGCATGATATACTTGCTGTAGCTACATATTGTACATCCATACTTGCGTATATACATATTGTACACCCATACTTGCGGACATACACATTTGTACGTCCATACTTGCATACATACACATATGCACCTTTATACGATATTGCATTCGATTTTGGAGAATTGGGAACAGCATGATATATTTTAAAACAGGATTCATTTTAAAGAGCGGTTTTCCCTTGACATGTACATATTACTGCTTCATGTTGCATGATATACGGATATGCTTACATTTCTGTTATATGTCGCATACATCATGCTTTATGCTTTTACGTATTGAGATATGTTGTTTTCATGAGATTTCTGGATTTGAGAACCGTGGCTATTTCAAAAGAAAGCATGTACTGTTTTAAAAACCCGATTTCTCTTGGCATAAGATTTTAGTGCGTCCACTATGCGTTTTCTCGGTTCTGAGACGTGTGACGTGTGAAACCCGATTCGAGGAGCTGGATGAGACTGATTGCGGGTACATGGTGGATCCGGTATGGTACCCCGGGACGAGAACGGATTGTTGTGCAGTAGACGGTGAGCCTTTCAGAGGGACTACTACCTACCGGTGATACTATTTGGGCTCGGCGGATATCCGGAGGATACCGACCGGAGTCGAGAGATGATATGGGCCGATCCGGAATGACGGAGCCCGTGGGCCGATCCGGACTGACGAAGCCCGAGGTATGAGGATTTACGTGTCGATACTGGACACGGATTTCATGATGTTTTCGAGTGTCAATGTTGGACACCCAAGTTCCATGATTTTGATGTGTCGTGAAGGACACACGTTGATTTATATCCTCAAACTTCCATGCATATGATTTTATGATATTTACATGCATGATGTTGTTGTGTCATTGGTTGACACGTGGACGGGATCCACTTGCATACATACATTGATGATATGGTTGGACGAGATCCACATGCATACATACATTGATATATTATTGGATGATATCTATATGCTGATTGACATTGATATTAGTGTTGGCACATATACAGATACGGTCACCCTAGATATCATAGTATTACCTTCATGATATAGTTGACCTAGAAGTCGTTGTTTATTCGATTTCTACTTTTTGATATTTTTCTGCTCACGAGTTAGCAACTCACCCCCGTTGTGCCGCAGTTCTTGCAGGTTGACCGCATGGATGAGTAGCGGCATCGCTGGCACACAATTGCTTTCAGGTAATAGCTTTGGTAGGTAGGACATTTGTATCGTACCCACTCTTGTAATTATATTTCATATTATATCTAGTCAACTCCATCAGTCAAAACTAGTAATTGTATAAGTAATGAGACTTAGTGAGACTTGTAGTTGCGAGACTTGAGCGATGGGTTTTATGTTCGCCTTTTGGGTTGATTTCTCGCTTTATTCTTTATTTTTGGTGTTGATCTTTGCCGTTGGGCGTCGTATATTTATATATACTATCTTGCGTGGTTGTGATCCGCCGTTTGGCGAAGAGCTAGCCCCCACTTGGGGATGCCTTTATTATCATTATGTATTTGTGTCTTGGGATCAAAAAATACAAAGGTGCTGCCTAAATTTTTTTTAAAGACGAAACATGTTTCTTTCTTCAAACTAGAAATTTTCGCTTGCATTTTTATGTCCCTTTTCTATGCATTAAGAAAACTTGATTTCCTTATACCTTTATTTCAAAACTTCACCTCTTTTATTTTCTTAAAAGGGTTTAGATTTCTGGGTTTCAGCTTACTTGAATTACATTACGCCTTTAGACATTGCGTGATTTAAGTGCTGGTCATGAGCTAATATTTCGGATCGTGACACCAACGCAAGTGAGATTTACTGGTAGGTATTCCAGTAGTATCTCAGGTGTTCTAGGCTACACTCCGACACGACTTATACCGCTATTGGGGGTCTGACGTTTATCAGCCCCCTAGGCCCGCTATGCGATACTCATAGACGAACGGACCGGACTGTACGGATATTGTCACTGACAGGCTCATTAGGGTTTCAGGATGAGTTCGCTCATCGGCCTCCCTTTTGGTCAATACCTGGGCGCCCGTTTCGTACAGCTAGTACCACTGACGTGCTTGTAGTTAAACCCACTTCCAGCGTATTGACGAGTCTTTAGAGTCCCCCACAGAAAGTTTCCTAAGTTCAGGAGAAACGTTATAGAGGTTGTATGGTTTTATGGCAGGGTTCAATCGTATACGTGCACTCGTGCACGGATCATGATCGGACGGATCATACTAGTGGGCTTTGGTTTAAGCCGGATCCTAATATTAGATTGGTTGGATTACTTTCGTCTCGTTGTATTCACATGCAGTCGGAATACGGATGCAGGTATGTATATACAGGTGAGGGGTATTCTTATGATCCGTCACGAGTTTACTTTAGAAGATGCCATTCTATTTATTGGATTAAACATTTGGATTAATGTTTATTAAGTGGAAATTATGAGTGCAAATCATAATCAAGAGCATTAAATATGGCACATGCATTTATGGTAACTCATGGTATTATTTTTTGTGCCATTTTCTTTTTTGTTAATTGTTTATTGTGTGGAATTGATATGTAGAGAGAGTGGGGCTTGCACATATAGTGTGGGGCTTGGTCTTGAGATTATAAGAGCTCTCACATTATCATCCTACACAATAACAAAGCCTTTCTTCTTCTAGCTTCTCCTTGTGCTTACAACTTCCATTAATGGCTTCTTCTTCAAGCTCCATCCATACCATCTCATATTTTGAGAATTGATTGTTACGAAAGAGTGTTTTTGTAGTTAACCGCAATCAGAACGGTGTCGCGTATAGCTAGACCGAGATGAGTACGGGTCGTCCTCTGGGAAACGTGGAACTTTTTACTTTTACTTTAGATGTGTTGAGAAAGAAAGGAGGGATAAAGAATTTTATAGAATGGTTTCTAGATCTACGTTAAACAAGATTGTAAAATATAGATCTAGGAAGGCTTGTAGGGTTCGTTAGGATTTAGTAGTTATGGACGATTAATTAAAAGTTACCCTTTTTATCCATTAATAGATTTAGAACTAGAACGACGGTGATGCGTGTAGATTAGGGTTTCTGGAGGGAAAAGGAATCCCACTCTTAACCCTTATCTCGACACGGAACTCCGTTCATATCCAGCCTTTACCAAAACAATCATTAATCTAATCTCAAATCGCGGTCGGAACTAGCAAAGAATTGCTAGCGCGCCCGATTAGGATGTTAATGATTCTTTTGATAAAGTTCCTAAACTTTATAGGACTTAAAAATGGTTTAGTTATTTTCATCGTCCATTAGCCTACCCTAATCCTACGAACCCTAACAAGCGGAGAATTACTCGCGCATGTTGGGAGAAGAAGATGAAAAGAAAGAGAGGGAAAACATAATGTAAAATGCAAAAGAATTAAATAAAATAACTACCTTTATTAATCAACTTGAACAATCTACACTTTGATTCCTTAGAAAATGATTACAAAACTAGTTGCTTCTCAATCTCTTCCAAGGAGGTAGATGAACCATTGATGATCAGCCTGGATACTTAAGCGTCTGGGGCTTCGTGATCGCGTCGGCTTGATAACTTTTCCAAGAGGCTCTCGGTGCCCTTTTATAGTCCAAAACCACAATCTTTTGCTTCAAAAGTTGGTAAAATATAGCAGAGATTTAAGCCACAAAATCTTAGCAAATGATCTCTCTAGATTGCCGCGGATCCGCGGCCAACAGGGGGGTTTGGCCGCGGTTCCGCGGCCAATGGTGGGGATCTCTTGATCATTTTTCTTGGGCTTTATGATTGTGACATGTGGCAATCCTAGGCACCTTCAGAATTCAGAAATCTTTTCTCGGTTGCTCCCAGACTTGGTCTCCAAGTTTTGCTTCTTAATTAGGCAAGTCTTCTTCAACAACTTGATTTGCTTGATTCTAGTCTTTGAAAAATTCTGCACACTTGGAAATCTTTTGCACAACAACTCAAATAATATTTAGTAGACTTAGTTCTACTAGGATTAGGTCAATGAATTTATTTGCATATATTTTTCTACCAAATACTAATTAAAATATATTAACACATGGAAAATAGTGTTTTTACACATAAACCCTCATATGTATAATATATTATAATAAAGTTCTTTTTTAATATGAAAATGGTAGGAAAAATATAATACAAATGTGCAGTTTTATCAACTGAACAAATACCCCCAAACTTATCTTTGATCGTCCCGAGCAAACTAGTTTATTCAAGAGAAGAAGAAAAAAGAGAAAGGAGAAAACTAAGCACACTTTCGTAGGCAAACACGATTGCACTGAGCACGTGCAACAAGCCGTTAAACCTCTAGGTGTCCCTAGTAGGAGGAGTGTTGTCTCCTGAGGGTTTTCAGCGGATTACACCCACAAAATCCAATAACAAAAGAAAGATGGTGAAATTTACATATAAAGATAAGAACCATAAAAGAAAGACTTTGAAAATAAGAGTTTCCAACTATACTAGCTTTTCAGTTGTCATGAGCCCTATCTTAATAATCACGAAAAGATGTTAGAAATCACATTATCCCTCAATAAAACATCGCCTTTATTCTTCATTCCTACCTTTCATCCAAACATTGATCATATACCCCTACGTGTGTGAAATGGTCATCCCTACACTCGGAGAATTCAATTCAAGCTATCATACTCTTGTCCATCTACCTTAGTACTTTTTAATTTGATGAATACTTAGGTTTGCTCACACCTTTTCATGCGACCGTTAATACTTCTTGAGGTACTAACCGACCGATTACTCAAGTGCTTGCTGATTAGGTGAGAATATTTTCCTCGTCTTGCACCACCTAAGGCTTAGCAGTGACTCCCAGACCAGTTGGCCTTAGGGCACTAGGTGAAGAGGCACCCCCGCTATATTTTTTTATTGCTGCCTTGGCGATAACAAAACCAGTGTTCATTTTTCTTTTCACCATTTTTATATTTTCTTCATTTTTTTTCTTCATACTTTGGCTTTTAGACAAGAGCATTTCAAGGTATCCTCTACTATCCCGAGTTTCAAGACGTGTGAAAGTGCATATAGTAGGGTATCAACATTCAAATGTTTGGCTTCCAGAATAGTAACTATTTTTCAGACTTATTTTTATCCTCAGATTAGTGACTTCCTTCATCTTACTAACCCTTGGGACAACAGCTCATAACTACTTATTACTAGTTCGTTTAAGAAAACTTCTAATTTTCTTGGTTTTCTTAAACTATTTCTATTTTTTTGATGTAATTTTTCACTTTCTACTGTTTTGTTATAAAAAAAATTTAAATTTTTTTTGAAAATGTTGTGCTTATGCAAAATATGATGCAAATTGATGTGTAAATAAGCACAAACCTCCCCCAAATCTGTTTACAGCAGTGTCCTCACTGTTGCTATCCGCTGGATCACAAAAACCTGTAGACTTGGGAGGAAATTATTAATGGAAGCAAGAATATATAAAAGTGAAAATCCTCCCGCAAACTTATTTTTGGCTCACAAATTTGAGAACAAAAGTTATGATCAAGAGCCAAAAATATATCCCCCCTCAAACATGAGTTAGACAATACGAAGCATTTTAAGAGGGGGTGAGTCATTTGGTCAAAGTAAGACTTTACAAAGACCAAAAGTCAACACCAACCATTCAAAGATTTTATCAGTATATCGTATAGGTTGGTGGAAGAATGTGTTGTATCGAGTCAAGAAAAAGTGGGGAAGGGATAAGAGGTGGTCAGGAAAGGGTTTGAATTTAGAGAAAAGAAAGAATGAGGAGGAATGTGAATGATTAGGAAGAAGGAATGATGACGGTTCAACCTCTATAGGTGGAGATTGATCAATCATAAAATCCGTATTGTTTAAAAATTCAAGTTCGTCAGCAAAAAGTTCTTCAAAACTTTTATCAATGGTGTGATTGAACATTTTGCTGTCAAAGAGTTTTATGCCAGAATTTATTCTACTTGATTCATAAAAAATCACTGAGGTAGAGGACTCGAAAAACTCATCTACCTCTTTTTCAAAAATATCCAAATCAAGTTGAATTTCTGGTATTATTGAACTTGAATTAACGGATTGTGATTTATCAAAACTCACTGAAACTATAGGAACAGAAGAAGAACCGGAGAAAGTAGAAGGTGAAATGGGTAAACAAATTGGTGTGTCGAGTGTTGCTGAACCAGATGTGGAAGATGGAGGCTGTATTTCGATCTGATCTTCGGGTATACCTTTATCATCAACTTCAAGACATATTTGGGGTTCGGGAAGAATTAAAGGCTCAAGATGATGACCACAAGGAAGTGAAAGGATTTGATGAATTGGTGGGACAAAATCATCCAAAATTTCGGGTTCATCAATCAATATATCCCCAATGTCAATTACCTCATTCAAGTGAAGGTTAAAATTCTCAAACTCCTCATCAAAAGTATGGTTTTCAATCAGTTTTGGTTCAAGAGTGGAGGTGTAGAGATCACAAGGGTTGGGTATGGTTTCACTTGAAAGGGACCCTTCACAGTTGGGTAAATCAAACACTACAAAGTCACACAACTTATCAGTCATTCTATTTGGTGTACTTGATGAATCTATGAAACTGGAGTTGTGGATTTCAGTTTGGAAAGGGGAGGTTTGATTAGGAAGGGTGTACAGTTCTGTCTTACTACGCAAATCCTTCATAATTTGATTCGTCAGTTCCATATATTTTTCTAATGTATGCTCCAGACTAGTCTTGGGTTGATAAAGGGTTTCAGTATAAGATTGAAATTCCTGTGGATAATTAAAACTCCCAAATGACTGATTAGAAGAACTGTCTAGAGTAGGTGGAAAAGTCGGATTGGATTGATAGGAACAGAATGGTTGCTGAACTTGGGTAAGAGTAGGATCAATATTATGATAAGAAGAATATTGATATGGGTTGGTTGGTTGGCTATATACAAACCGCATATCAAACTCTTCTCCAAACAGTGGTGGTGATGGTTGATATTGGTCCGGGTTGAAACTTTGGCCTCTAGACCTAGCTATGTGCTCAGCAATGGACATTCGTCTAGGGGCTTCCTCACTCTGGGTATGAACTGAAACAGGTGTAGGATTAGGATACGGTTGATAAGACCTAGACTGAGGTGGACAACTGTTTCTTCCTGCTTGTTCTATATGATCTCTTAAGGACATGGAAGAGCCGGACGGTATACCGAAGGGATTTCGAAAACAAGAGATATCTGGTTGTGGACAGCAAAGCTCGGCAAGTGTTCTTCTGTTTAGGTCACCCATTATAAGAAGAGAAGAAGGGGGAAGGGGTAAAAAGGAGAGAAAGTAATTGGTTTGTTTTAAAAAAAGGACGGATTTAGACAAATCACAAAAAATGCACAACCCTAGAACTATGGTTACCTAGGTCCAGTTTCTAGACCGCTCCTAGACTTTCAAAGGACAAGCCGCAGGATCAATCCTCTACCGCCTCCGTACTACCCTTGTAGCAAGGTAAGTGCCAGGTAAGTGGGAAGGAACCACAGTAGTGGGCCTAATTAAAAACCACTAGCCTTTGACACACTTGCCTCGGCACTACAAAAGTAATGCGGATAAACAATAGATTACCCACGACCTTCCTCTGTCCTTATTGAGCGCGACAGTCCTTAGAGTCTGGTCTAGATATTTTTTAAATTAATGAAGGGTTGATCTAGATGCTCGGTTTGTGATTTGTGGGGCTTAGGAAGGGTGATGAAATCCCCACCTAATCTTGATTTGGTCTTTGCCCCTTAAAAATCCGTATTAAAATATGCAAAAACAAACCGCAAAACAAAACTTTGCAAAAAGATTTTTGAGCGGTGATATTTTGCAAAGAATCCTGCAGAAAAGATATTTTATTGGATTTGAGAGGAGAGAGAAGGAGTTAAGAAAGATACCAGAGAAGTGTGAAATCCTAGATCTCCTGTTTCTTCAAGTCCGTGACTCCAGATTCCCTCGCAAAATTCACACACAAATCGTTAAATATGCAATTTGCAGTTCTGTTTTAATAATGATATGAATCGTCTAAGAATTCAACACAAATAGCAAGAATAAAAATTATGCACGTTTCCCCGGCAACGGCTCCATTTGATTGTTACGAAAGAGTGTTTTTGTAGTTAACCGCAATCAGAACGGTGTCGCGTATAGCTAGACCGAGATGAGTACGGGTCGTCCTCTGGGAAACGTGGAACTTTTTACTTTTACTTTAGATGTGTTGAGAAAGAAAGGAGGGATAAAGAATTTTATAGAATGGTTTCTAGATCTACGTTAAATAAGATTGTAAAATATAGATCTAGGAAGGCTTGTAGGGTTCGTTAGGATTTAGTAGTTATGGACGATTAATTAAAAGTTACCCTTTTTATCCATTAATAGATTTAGAACTAGAACGACGGTGATGCGTGTAGATTAGGGTTTCTGGAGGGAAAAGGAATCCCACTCTTAACCCTTATCTCGACATGGAACTCCGTTCATATCCAGCCTTTACCAAAACAATTATTAATCTAATCTCTAATCGCGGTCGGAACTAGCAAAGAATTGCTAGCGCGCCCGATTAGCATGTTAATGATTCTTTTGATAAAGTTCCTAAACTTTATAGGACTTAAAAATGGTTTAGTTATTTTCATCGTCCATTAGCCTACCCTAATCCTACGAACCCTAACAAGCGGAGAATTACTCGCGCATGTTGGGAGAAGAAGATGAAAAGAAAGAGAGGGAAAACATAATGTAAAATGCAAAAGAATTAAATAAAATAACTACCTTTATTAATCAACTTGAACAATCTACACTTTGATTCCTTAGAAAATGATTACAAAACTAGTTGCTTCTCGATCTCTTCCAAGGAAGTAGATGAACTGTTGATGATCAGCCTGGATACGTGAGCGTCTGGGGCTTCGTGATCGCGTCGGCTTGATAACTTTTCCAAGAGGCTCTCGGTGCCCTTTTATAGTCCAAAACCACAATCTTTTGCTTCAAAAGTTGGTAAAATATAGCAGAGATTTAAGCCGCAAAATCTTAGCAAATGATCTCTCTAGATTGCCGCGGATCCGCGGCCAACAGAGGGGTTTGGCCGCGGTTCCGCGGCCAATGGTGGGGATCTCTTGATCATTTTTCTTGGGCTTTGTGATTGTGACATGTGGCAATCCTAGGCACCTTTAGAATTCAGAAATCTTTTCTCGGTTGCTCCCAGACTTGGTCTCCAAGTTTTGCTTCTTAATTAGGCAAGTCTTCTTCAACAACTTGATTTGCTTGATTCTAGTCTTTGAAAAATTCTGCACACTTGGAAATCTTTTGCACAACAACTCAAATAATATTTAGTAGACTTAGTTCTACTAGGATTAGGTCAATGAATTTATTTGCATATATTTTTCTACCAAATACTAATTAAAATATATTAACACATGGAAAATAGTGTTTTTACACATAAACCCTCATATGTATAATATATTATAATAAAGTTCTTTTTTAATATGAAAATGGTAGGAAAAATATAATACAAATGTGCAGTTTTATCAACTGAACAAGAATCAATGGTTGTATTGAGACAAATTTATCACACACATTCTCTACTTCACCATGTCGGCTAGCAAACTTCATGTTCGAGTTGCTTCGGTTTGAAGCGGGAGCCCGTAAAATGATTCCTTGACGTGGTGCCACTTCGACGAGGAGATCGGAGATCGAGCGAGATCGGAGATGCCGGGAGGAGCTAAGGATGGTGGCTAAAGACCGAAGGACACGGATCAATCGGTATAGCCATTCTATCATCTTTATAGTTTGCTAGTTTAGTGTTAATGGCACGATCCGGGTAAAAGCCTGCATTAGCGCCAGTTTATAAAAGTTTTTGTTCCACGTTTGGCCTCGCATAGACGGCCAGGGCGCTACTGTAGACTTACATGGTATCAGAGCCATGCCATTAACCCATACTAGCTTGTTCTAACATGTTTAAAACATCAATCAAACGAAATTTCCAAAACCGCAATTCAAAATTCAAAGTTTCTGTCGAATTTTAAAAGTGGTCGAAAAATTATTTTCAGTATGTCAGAAAATCGTGCAGGCTTTTTTAAGATACTGGAAGAAATTTGAGAGCACGATCTTACCATAAGACCGCGGAACCGCGGCCAAACCATCATGTTTGCCACGGTTGTGCGGCAGTTTAGTGGGTATAGTGCACTATTTTTCTTCTGGGTGTCTTTCATATGGAATTGTGGTTTCTGGAATATTTTGTTTGGGCCCAGATTTATATGAGTGCTGGATTTGCACATGGGGCCCACTTTGGGAAGTTTTGTCGATCGGAGTTTTAAATACGTTAGTTCACAGTACTTACATTACTATCTGCGGCCGTGAATGTCTTTTAAACGGTATAACTTTTCTAATTGCTATATGTTCTTTTAGACAAGTTTGCGAATGTGACATTCACGTTGATGTTCTGTGTTGTGCTGTGTTGTTGCAGATTTTCATGGTGGATATCTTGGTGTAATGTTAGTGCAGTTTAGATTTATTTGTACATTTTATATCGCGGGACGAGCGTCCGACATATGGACTGCCGTCACTGCCTGTTTGTATATTATTATTTTGGGGCACGACCGGTTTGATGTTGATGTCACCGTTGTACATATTTTCTTTTCTGTACTAGGATTACCCCGTGGTGGAGTGCACAGATAACCGGGTTCTAGAGGGCAACGGGCCCGCATCTCATGGCTTTAAGATGGATGGGGCTTCGCTCTAGAATTGGCGAGCTATTCGCCGCACTCGTAGGGGGTACATGTTGACCCAAGGAGAGTGCTCAAGTTACCGTATTCCGTGAAGTGCTAGGTGGTCCATTCACTTTGCTGAAGGGAGATGCCTCGCTTCAAGTTTTGGCGGGTAACTTGCCGCACTCGTAGGGGTCTAGGTTTTCATTGCACAGGCTATCCACACGACCAGGGGAACGTCGGGTTTCACTTGCGGCTCAATGAAACCCGGGGATCCTAGATTATCTGTATTGTTCTGTGATGCTTATTTCATTTCTGTGATGTTGCATTTATCATGCCTGGAGCAATTATTATATATTGTTATATATATATACTAGTAGATGTTGTATATGTTTTACATCCGCGCTAGTCCAGTCCCTGCTCTGTCGTTAGTTAAGTAACCTAACGGGTGATGATGGGACTCAGTGGCGAATGCGGATGGCATATACGTACATTTTATTTTCGTTCTTTTCTGGTGTGATTAATTGATGGGACTGCATTGATTCTGATCAATGCAAGGAAAACAAACCTATTCGATGTTGTTGGAACAATTTTCAAAAGGCTGTTATTACAAGGACGTTTTCATTTGCTTTGCACAGCGATATTCAAATTGGAATATCCAGCACCTCATTCGACGAGGCAAGGGCCGAGATCCCTTCATCGGGAGTGACCCCTTGGGCAAAACTTTGCATCAGGGTAATAACTTCACTATAGTCGATTACTTTTTGCTTTGCATCGCGGTATTCAGTTGGAATATCCTGCACCTCATTCTATGGGGAAAGAGCTGAGATCCTTTCACCGGGAGTGACCTATTTAGCAAAGGTTTTCGTCACTATATTTATGTAAAAAGCTATCTGGTTCCTTCAACGATATCAAGTTCTTTACGTTAAAGGTTTTTCGCCAAAAATCATTCGTAGCCCTCCGTCATTTTAGACGGGTAGCATTTAGTATTCATGCTATGTTTGTTGGCCTTCGTCATGGCATAGTTTATGGTAGCTATTTGTTACTTTTCTGTTGCATATATAGATGTGTTGGTTTGGGACAGTCGTACTACTATTTTGGCCTTCGTCAAGGGTACGTACGGGTGGGTTCAAATTAACCTGGACAATAACGAGAAAAACTTGACATGTGACTTATGATATGTTGGCCTTCGTCAAGGTCATAAGAGCATGGGGTAAAAATCACATCGGGGGTTTCTAAAGAAACTGAAACTTGCCAGGCATACGCATATCTTCTGTAGTGTGATAACGTGAGTAGATTCCATCACGTTATCATGCGATGATAGTTGGATCTCGATTCCCACCGATGAGTTGGTTTACTCCTCGGGTGATCCAGACTAATTCTTCTTTTAGGTTTGGAGGAGAATTTGAGGTTACAGTGGGAGGATTCCTGATTAGATAAAGTGATTAACCATTCTGATCTAGGTTAGAGTGCACGCAGAGTGTTTCTTTTCTCTCTCTCTTTGGCAGCGACCATAGCCCGACCCTAGACTATGATCAGTGACCAAGTTAACCGAACTTTCTTAAAATACTGGTTTTTGGATTGTCTGAGTTGCATACATCATTGCCACTCCTTCTTTTACCCTTTGCATTTCTCCAGAACACCCTGTATTACTACGAATATCCACTTTCATTAAATAAATCCATCGTATGGTTATATACGAACTAGAAGGAACTTGTTCCAGAATCGAGGATGGATTCTGGTTCTGGAGAGATTGAATAGGATTATTCAGTTGTCTTTTCCTTTTACCTTCTCTCAGGTTGTGAGGGCTCTTAGGATTAGGAGAGGGTATGTAAGTCTACGGTAGCGCCCCAGCCGTCATTCTGACGCCAAACGCGGAACAAAAACTTTTACAACTGGCGCTATCGCATACTATAACCCGGATCTTGCCATTAACGCTAAACTAATAAACTGTAAAGAGGTAGAAAGGCTATACCGATCGATCCGTGTCCTTCGGTCTTTAGCCATCATCCCACGCTCCTTGCGGTAACTCCGATCTCTTGTCTCCTCATCGAGGTAGCACCACGTCAACGGATCTTTAAACGGGCTCCCGCCTCTATACCGAGGCAACTCGGACATGAAGTATGCTAACCGACATGTCCAAGATGAAGTAGAGAATGAGTAGAATATTTTGTCTCAATCACCCTAGGGTTCTCATCACATGAGAGGGATAGGGTGGAGGTTGAAGAAGATGCAAAAAGATGGAAATTGTGAACTCATGAAAAATCTAGTGAGCAAAATAACCAAGCACCAAAAATTGCCTTGGCTGCCCAAAATAATGGTGGTGATATATATAAGGTTTTGTGGTGAAATATCAAGGAAAATATCCTACCAAAATATCTCCAACTCAACCCTAAAATATCACACCCAAAACAAAAGTCATTAATTCTTCATGACTCACTACATGACTCATTAACATGAGTCATTAGTGAACATGCTAGAATCAATGACTCATTAACATGAGTCACACTTTCCAAAACATCAATCATTTAAACCAAAATGATTAACCCAAAAAGAAATGCATATTCTAAAGTAATCTCGTAACGGATTACGAGAATACCCCCACCAGTATATACATACCTGTATCCATATTCCGACCGAATACGAATACGATAAGACTAAAATATTCCGACTCAATATAATATTTGGATCCGGCTTAAACCAAAGCCCACCAATATTATATGTCCGAAATATGACACATGCACAAGTGCACGTGCAATTTCAAACCCTGCCATAAAACCATACGGCCTCTACAACGTTTCTCACAAACTTGGGAAACTATCTGTGGGGACCTCTAAAGACTCATCAGTACCCTGGCAGTGGGTTTAACCACAAGCACGTCAGCGGCAATAGCTGTGCGTAACGACTGCCCCTGTACTGACCGAAAGGGAATCTGATGAGCGAACTCATCCTGGAACCCTACTGAGCCTAAAAGTGACAATATACGTACAGTCTAGTCCGTTCGTCTATGAGCATCGCATATCCGGTCTAGGGGGCTGGTAACGTTAGACCCCCAATAGCGGTATAAGTCGTGTCGGAGGGTAGCCCTGTACACCCTGAGAAACTACTGGAATACCTACCGGTAATTCTCACCTGCCTTGGCCAAGAACTTGGTGTAATGGCTCTCCTAGACACAGCGTGATCTCACCCCCAATACCGGGAGAGACGAATCCCCTGCCGATCCGCTCACTGCCCCTATGTGGCTTGGGACTGTACCCAACTAAAACCTGTTTGCACGACTCCTTTGAGCCGTGGTAGGGTAATAATCAAAGCACAGTGGGAACTCACACGAGACAAATGACGACCTCAGGTCGATGAACTAACCTGTACATATGTCACCAGGGAACTGCTATCTGACGCTAGATATAAAACCAACTAGCAGGTTCCCGGCGAGTCCTGTCCGGTGCAGTCATAACCCAATGAGCACCTGTATACATCTTAGGTGATCCAACTGACACCAATGGCTTGTGAGACTGGCCACCGCCCCTTGTCGGGGTCTCGACTGTATACACTAATCTACTCCGGAGTATCGATGCCCTGTCTCGAAACTCCTATGACTAGGGACCACTTTTATGGATGTGCTTATAGACTACCCAACTCTCACGTATATAATCGCCATCATACTGTTGGTAGTCAAGCAGGATCCTAAGGGCTCTATCAACGTGTAATAGTGATCATGTCACCTAAAGCTGTACACGATGATAAAGGCAAACCAGATAGCATACTATCATCTCGAGTAAGACTGTCCTACCGGTATTGGTCCTCCCTCAATCATTGCAATCACGTACCTGCGATCCAATAATTGACTTTGAGGGCACTATATCCAACAATTTCCCACTTGCACTTAAGGCTAATTATTGCGATGTCGCATACTCACAGCCTGTGTGATACCGAACACCCAACTCCTCTATTAAACAGTTTCACAAAGCTCGTTTGTAAAAACTCTTGTGTTCGAGAAATAGCCTCAGTGAGTGGATCCGCCCTGATGTATCTTTCTATGTCTCTCTTAATCTCAAGTTCGCGGAGAAAGCCATCTCCCGAATTGAGTAATACCTGTCTTAGAATATGTCTGGATATCTGATGGGACCTAGTTCATAAATGAACTCCAAATCTAAACTTCTTAGAATGTATCGACAACTGAACCTAATCAGTATCCTGCACCATGTCTCCCACAGTATCCTATTGGACCACCTGTCCATAATACTGCCCCATTTGTCAGAGGGAAAACTATAACTCTGACAATCACTCTGTCATCCATATCACCATTGGAAGCTAGGAATGATAACCGTCTCCGAAGGAGGCTGCCGTCATCAAATCCGTAGAACATCCACTTATGTTCTAAAACTACTTCTGAATGTTTCTCTAGGATTGGATAATATAAACTTATTGCATCTAGTGCAAAAACAATATCTGGTGTGGTACTTGACATCTCATGATCGACTCAATTGCCTAAGCAAGTGATATGCCAATCATGCACATCCTTCTCCACTTTAGTCTGTAAGACACCTTTAGAGAGGGTGACTCCTTCACCTGCAGGTACACCACCATACCAGGAGTCATATATTCTAAATACTTTTAGAATACTGTCTAAGTAGCCAGATTGGGAAACTACCCAAATCTAGATCTAAAACCATAGATCTAGTAACCAGAATGTCAGATATTATATCCATATCCTTTGTGGAGAAACAACTGTGTGACAACCAAAGTATAACCGATCGTAGTATAGGAATTTTACTTCCTACTCTGTGTATGTCATCCAAATACCAGGACATCACACCCTACTACCTTCTTAACAGATCCATCCCTTATTCTGATGAAGTCAAACCCATGACTGTCACATCAAAAATAGATGATCTATCTCTGCTATATCTGCTCGAGTCTATAAATAGACATAAGCTACTTGTCCACTATGCTTTCGCTGCTCCCACTGACCACAACAACCCTCTGGCAGAATAATATATACGTGCACTTCTAAAGCTAGTTTAGAACGACGCTATACTTAACCTCCTGTCAGGTCTCATAGCCGGGAACAACAGTAGTGTCAAGTCTGGGTAAACAAGAACCTCCATGTCACCGTCCTTGAGGCTACCGGAGTACCTCTCGGGTGCCTGAGGTTACCCACCATATCTGCGGAGTGGCTAATGGAATGTTAAACCTGATTGAATCTTTAAGTCCTATTAAATTTTCCGTAATCGTTTGCAGTTCTGGAATCACTTCCAGTTCTACCATACTCCCACTACTGTTTTCTGAAAAAATCCATTTTACTAAAACTGTGGAGAGTCAAGAATAATATCACCATTGATCTTCCAGATGGTATAGCCTGGGCCAACCCACAAACCGCCATTACAGAAACGTGCCTTGATTTATCCAGAGTCTGGTTTTAAGCATAAGCCGGACAACTCCCCATACCTTAACATCTTTAAGATATGAACCATTATATATCCAATATAGAAACTTTGGCACTTATTTAATTGGAACCAGATTCTAATCATGCAGCTGTCTCCAGTGCATATCAACTTAATGGAAAGAGGCCAATCAACATTTACTCAACTTAGGAATGCATCCAATTATGAGTAACCTGAAAGAGAAACAAGTTTCTCAAAAATATTACTATCAACTGAATACCAATCACAAGTATCTAAATCTTCGATCACCTTGAAGAATCCCGATACTTGCTACACCTGGTTCTCTACTTTATTCCTATACCTCTAACTTCTCAAAACTTAGACATTGTATTTCTACGAAACACTTGTCTAAAAACTAGAGAAGTCACAAGTAAACAGAACATAGTACGAGGACCAACCCCTTTGTCCTGATGGACACTGGACAATATACAATACTCTGTATAAGTCCGCTGAGTTGAATAACTCAAAACCTGTACATCGTAGGTTGAAAACTGTACTTATGGTTAAGAACTACTCCGTTGTTCAATGCTCCTTACCCAATCGTCAACTGATATAGGTAAATGTTACGGACATAATTTCAAAAAGTTATATCTCACTTTATAAAAATAAACGTACAGATATATCAGTTTGAAATTGGTGCACAACAACGGATACTCAAAACCAAATACTAGCCGTCCGGCAAAAACCCAAGCGATTTCCTCAAATATCACCAATTTCAACGAATTCCGATATAATGAGGATGAACACCTAATTCCCAATAACTTACTCCCACTCATCATCTATAAAACCATACAGATATGAGAATCATACCTGGTAAATACATACCCTGGAGTAAGTATCTAATCGGGAAATCAGTTTTCCTTTAACAATGCACAGTGAAACTGAAATATGAAAATGTTTCGTAGGGGTATCCTGGTATTCCTAGTAATGCCTCTTCCATAATCCAATTCATGACCGTAACCGTATATTTCATTGCCATCTCTCCAAATCCCTTTATTTGTCTTTATTCATTACCTTCTGTACACCCCTTTAGGCTAAGTGGTTTTCTTCCTTCCCTACCGTTCAGCATCAGCCTATGGTTTGGAAGAAGACTATCCAGTAAGCATAATAAGTGTACTCTCCTAATCCTAGGAGTACTCGCAACCTGAGAGAAGGTGATGATAAAAGACAACTAAATAATACCTTATTCTATTTCTCCCGAACTGGGGGGAAAAAACAAAGGTGAAGTAGGAGTGGCGATGAAGTACGCGGTTTAGTCGTGAATGATAGCAGTCGCAATTTACTTTGCCCTCTTTCTAATCCCTTTATTTTGTCTTTACTTATTACCTTATGTACACCCTACTTAGGCTAATTGGTTTTCTTCATTCCCTACCATTCGGCGCCTGCCTATGGTTTGGAAGAAGACTATCCAATAAGCGTAATAGGTGTACTCTCCTAAACTAAGGAGCCCTCGCAACCTAAGAGAAGGTGATGACAAAAGACAACCGAATAAACCAATTCAATTTCTCCTGAACCTGGATCCATCCTCAAAGAAGTCCCTTCGAGTTCGTATATAACCATACGATGGATTTATCCAATGGAAATGGATGTTCGTAGTAATACGAGGTGTTCTGGAGAAATACAAAGGGTAAAAGAAGGAGCGGCAATGAGTTATGCAACTCAGACAATCCAAAAGCCAGTATCTTAAGAAGGTTCGGTCAACTTGGTCACTGAGTCATAGTCTAGGGTCGGTCAAAGGTCGCTTCCAAAGAGAGAGAGAAAAGAAACACTCTGCGTGAACTCTAACCTAGATCAGAATGGCTATCACTTTATCTGATCAGGAAACCTCCCACTGTACCGTCAAATTCTCCTCCAAACCATAAAGAAGAATTAGTCGGGATCACCCGAAGAGTAAACCAACTCATCAGTGGGAATCGGGATCCAACTCTCATTGTATGATAACGTGAAGGAATCCACTCACGTTATCACACTCCAGAAGGTATGCGCATGCCTGGCAAGTTTCAGTTTCTTTAGAAACTCCCGATGTGATTTATGCCCCATGCTCTTATGACCCTGACGTTGGCCAAATGCCATAAGTCACATGTCAAGTTCTACCCATCATTATCTTGTTAATTTGAACCTACCCGTACATACCCCTGACGTTGGCCAAATGGCAGAACGACTGTCCCAAACTAACTCATCTATCTATGCAACAGATGAATAGGTAAAGACTAAAGACATATAAAGTGATTTGGAGAGATGGTAAAGAAATATACGGTTACAGTCATGAATCTGATAATGGAAGAGGCATTACTAGGAATACCCGGATACCCCTATAAAACATTTTAATGTTTCAGTTTCACTATGCGTTGTTAATAGAAAACTGATTTCCCAATTGGAACCTTACTCCAGGGTATGTATTTACCAGGTTTGATTCTCACATCTGTATGGTTTTACAGATGATGAGTGGGAGTAAGTTATTGGGAAATAGGTGATCATCCTCATTATATCGAGATTCGTTGTAATTGATGATATTTGAGGAAATCGCCTGGGTTTTTGCCGGACGGCAAATATTTAGTTTTGAATATCCGTTGTTATGCACCAAGTTCAAACTGATATATCTGTACGTTTATTTTATAAAGTGAGATATAAATTTTTGAAATTATGTCCATGACATTTACCTATATCAGTTGATGGTTAGGTAAGGAGCATTGAACAGCGGTGTAATTCTTCATAACCGTAGTACAGTTTTCAACCTACGACGCACAGGGTTTGAGTTATTCAACTCAGGGGACTTATACAGAATATTGTATGTTGTCCAGTGTCCATTAGAACAGAGGGGTTGGTCCTCATACTATATTCTGTTTACTTGTGACTTCTCAAGTTTTAGACAAGTGTTTCGTAGAAATACAAGGTCCAAGTTTTGAGAAGTTATAGGTACAAGAATAAAGTAGAGAACTACGTGTTTCAAGTATCGAGATTCTTCAAGGTGGTTGAAGATGTAGATACTTGTGTGAGGTATTCAGTTGATAGTAATGATTTTGAGAACTTGCTTCTCTTTCAGGTTACTCATATCTAGGCGCACTCTTAAGTTGAGTAATGCTGATCGGCCTCTCTCCATCTAGTTGACATGCACTGGAGAAAACTGCATGATTTGAATCTGGTTCCAATTAAATCAGTACCTCTGTTTCTATATTGAATATAGAACAGTTAATATCTTAACAATATTAAGGTATATAAAGTTGTCCGGCTTATACTTGAAACCAGATTCTGGATAACTCAAGACACGTTTCTGTAATGGCAGTTTGTGGGTTAACCCGGGCTATGATGAGGGTTAAATTTCTACCATCTGGAAGATCAATTATGATATTGCTCTTAACTCGCCACAGTTTTAGTAAAATGTAATTTTTTCAGAAAACGGTAGTGGGAGTATGGTAGAACTGGAAGTGATTCCAGAACAGTAAACGATTATTGAAAATTTAATAGGACTTAAAGATTCAATCAGGTTTGACATTCCATTAGCCACTCCGCAGATATGGTGGGTAATCTCAGGCACCCGAGAGGTACTACGGTATCCTCAATGATGGTGACTGTGAGGTTCTTGTTTTCCCAGACTTGCCATTACTGTTGTTCCAGACTATGAGACCCGGAAGGAGGATGAGTATAGCATCGTTCTAAATTAGCTTTAGAAGTGCACGTGTATATGACTCTGCCAGAGGGTTGTCGTAGTCAGTGGGAGCAGCGGAAGAATAGTGGACAAGTAGATTATGTCTATTTATAGACTGAAGCAGATATAGCGGGGATAGATCATCTATTTTTGATGTGACAGTCATAGGTTTTGATTTCATCAGAATAGGGGATGGATCTGTTAAGTAAGTAGTAGGGTGTGATGTCCTGGTATATGGATGACATACACATAGTAGGAAGTGAAATTCCTATACTACGATCAGTTATACTGTGGTTGTCTTACAGTGATTTTTCCATATAGGATTTGGATATAATATTAGGCATTCTGGTCACTAGATCTATGGTTATAGATCTATATTTGGGAAGTGTCCCAATCTGGGTACTTAGACAGCATTCTAAAGGTGTTTTAGAATGGACGACTCCTGGCATGGTGGTGTACCTACAGGTGATGGAGTCACCCTCTCTAAAGGTATCTTACAGACTAAAGGGGAGAGGGATGTTCATGATTGGCATATCACTTGCTTAGGTAATTGAGTCAATCATGAGATGTCAAGTCCACACCAGATGTTGTTTTTGCACTAGCTGCAATAAGTTGTGATATTAATCCTGTTCGCCGCCGAATACAGAGACGGAACCGCGTAAGTCGTCTTGCCTGAATTTGGGGGTAGATGCTATTTGGTTTTATCCGTCCACCTCTCTGAAAATGCTAAGTTGATTTATGGCACCGTGTATCGAAGGTTTAGACGGATGCGGCCATTGTAGCAGACTTCGTTAGAAAACCCTTCATTATGAGGGGTTTTTGATTGTGGGGACGCTCTTCCCAGCAGGCGCAAGCCTCTGAAGTTAATTATGCTACCGCATCGCCGTAACCACTTTCTCCTTCTCCAGATGGTCACTTCGTATCGTGGGTGTTTGTTTGTTTTTTTGGTTGCCCATGGATTGTATACGGAGACTAATTTATGCTGTCGCCCGTAGGGCGTGGATTAGTCCAAATCCGTATTTTCTTATATTTGGGCTTGGGTTGGTTTAAGGATCGTTAATCTCATTTGAGACTAAGATCAACTTAAACGTTTGTTAAGGATACGTTAGTCTAATTTTAGACTAAGAACTACTTAACAGGATCATTTAGATCCAACAAAAGAGCATTTGGGCTCTATTGTTTTAGTTTAGGGACATTACGGTCCATTGGGTTTAAGGACATTATAGTCCATGACAGTTTAAAGACGTCATAGTCTGTAAAGTTTAAAAACATCATAGTCTATGAGTTTAGGGACCTCACGGTCCGTAAAGTTTAAGGACATCATAGTCTATGAGTTTAAGGACCTCATAGTCCATAGAGTTTAGTTTAGAGACGTTGCGGTCCATAAGTTTAAGGACATCATAGTCCATAGTTTAGAGACGTCATAGTCTATAGAGTTTAGTTTAGGGACGTTGCGGTCCATTGGGTTTATTGATTGTCGGGACCCGTCACCTCTCTGAAAACGTTGAAGAGTTACAACGACATATATCAGAGGTGTGAGGAGATGTACCCTTGAACCAATGTCAGTTGAGGGATCTGTAATTGGATTGATTTAAGGACCGTTAATCTCGTTTGAGATTAAGATCAACTTAAATGGTTGTTAAGGATACGTTAGTCTAATTTTAGACTAAACTCAACTTAACAGGGATTTAGAATCATTTAGATCCAGCGAAAGAGAATTTGGGCTCTATCGTTTTAGTTTTAAGGAAGTTACGGTCCGTAGTTAGTTTAAGGACATTACGGTCCATAACTTTAAGGACGTCATAGTCCGTGAGTTTACGGACGTCATAGTCCGTGAAGTTTAAAGACGTCAAAGTCTGTGGGGGTTTTAGTTTAAGGACATCATAGTCCATGAAGGTTAGTTTTAGGACGTTACGGTCCAAAGTTAGTTTAAGGACATTATGGTTCGCAGTTTAGATGCAAACATGGGTTTGGAAATGCACCAGATAGTTATTGGTCATCGGGACCCACCACCTCTCTGAAGACGTTGAAGAATTATAACAACATGTATCAGAGATGTGAAGAGATGTATCCTTGAACCAAATGCCAGATTGAGAAGCAATAGGATGAACATTACTGTAAATGCCATCTGAGATGATTAATTTTGGAAGACCTGAACATAATTAGGGCTCGGTTAAAAACAAGGTTTTGGCTTTGGGAGACTTAGCTAACTTGGGCTAAGATTGGCCTATCATGGTGTTAAACACTAGCATATGTTCGGCGCTCACGTGCTCCCACGTGAGGTCTTAAAGTTTTGTTTAAGAACTGAAGATTTGAAGCGCTCACGTGGGGTCACATGAGGCGCTTGAAGTAGTGCTAAACATTGAAGATTTGAAGCGCTCACATAGGGTCACGTGAGGCGTTTGAAGTAGTGTTAAACACTAAAGATTTGAAGCGCTCACGTGGGGTCACGTGAGGCGTTTGAAGTAGTGTTAAACACTTAAGATTTGAAGCACTCAAGTGAGGTCACGTGAGGCGTTTGAAGTATTGTTAAACACTGAAGATTTAAAGTGCTCAAGTGGGGTCACGTGAGGCGCTTGAAGTAGTGTTAAACACTGAAGATTTGAAGCGCTCACGTGGGGTCACGTGAGTCGCTTGAAATAGTATTAAATACTGAAGATTTGAAGCGCTCACGTGGGATCATGTGAGGCGCTTGAAGTAGTGTTAAACACTGAATATTTGAAGCGCTCACGTGGGATCACGTGAGTCGTTTGAAGAAGTGTTAAACACTAAAGTCTGAGGTGCTCACGTGAGGCGTCTGAGATTTGGCACAGCTTCTTTGAATTTGTTCCATTTTTCTTTTCTGAGTGCTGAGTACTATTGGGTCACGTGGGATCACGTGAGGCGTCTCTAAAGACTGAAAGCTGCTTCTGTTTTATTCTCTTTTGAAAAGTGCTAAGCACTATTAAGGGGTCACGGGATGTCACGTGAGGCACCCTAAAATAGAAACTGCCTTGGGTTTATTCCCCCTTTTTCTTCTGAAGGGCTTGTTCAGGGGTCACGTGAGAGCACGTGACCTGATCTCATTTGTTCTCTCCTTCAACAAGGGTTCTCACGATCTGTCATTTATCATGTTGGGTGCTAATCTCTTTTACGTGCATGGAGATCTTGAGTTAAATCCCCTGTTTAATAAGAATTAAATTCTTTTGTAGGGTTAAACCCTAGTTTTATTTAGAGAAATTAAATTCCTAGATGTTCTGTTGTAAGAATTAAATTCTTTGGACTCGATTCTCCTCCTAAGTTTTGAATCTGCATAACAGATCTCCCCGATGAGAATTAAATTCTCAACTTGTGTGGAGGTCTGCTTCAGCAGATCTTCAATCAGAGTAAGAACTAAGTTCTTTTTAGAAGAGTTAAACTCTTGTGAATATGAAGAAGATGTAAAAGATTCTGTCTTTGTTCCTTTCCTTACCTAAGGTTTCTTTTTGGAGATCTTCTTCTCTCTGGAGAATTAAATTCTCTTTTCTTTTGGCTTACGAAGGGGTTTTTTCTCTCTTTTTTTTTTAAAAGTTGGCTCCTATTTATAGGAGAAATAAAAGAATCAGTTTGTTCAACCAATCTCTCATTGAGAGATTTTGATTGATTTTATAACCAACATGATCTTTTAGATCACTCGGTGAATTTTATTCACCGTTGGATTTCTAATCCAAAGACTTCTATTTCACATAAGATATTTCATTTGTTGTTCCTAGCAAATTTTAGGAAAATATTTCCTTGCACAGAATCTTCCTATAAATTGGTGATTTTTAATCACCATTGGATTTTTAATCCAACGGTGCTCTACTTTACAGAGTGCAATCTTTCTTGTTTGGAAAGATCTAGGGAAATATTTTTCCAATTAGGGATTTTGATTCCTTTTAATTTAGAATTTAATTCTATTAATTCAGAGGGCTTAGGAGCCTATCACGTGTTAGCACGTGACCTCACCAATTAAGCATAAAGCTTCTAATTAGAATTTAATTCTATTAGTTCAGAGGGCTCAGGAACCCATCACGTGTTGGCACGTGACCCCACCAATTAAGCATCTCCAATTTTTTATTTCATTCAACTCCTATGGACTTTGCCTATAAAAAGTCATGTGTCTACACGTGAGGCCCGATCACGTGTAGGCACGTGATGCTCCACCTGGGGGCTTTCCTCGTTACTTTATTCATATGTTTTATTCAGTTCCCATAAGGGAACAAATGCCCCCACAACGTTGTTCTCACGTGTTTGCACGTGAGTGAAACGCTGTCACCTTTACGGCCATTGGATTTGCCTAGGGAACGGGGAAGATGAACCGTTTCCCATCATGTCTTATAAATGCAAAGGTCTCATCCTCAGTAGCGCCTCCGTTCCTTCATCTTCTTCCTTCTTCGTTTATGCTTTGAGAATTTAATTCTCTTCCTCATAGCTCAGTTCTCTATTCAAAAAATTCCAGAGTTTAAGTCTGTCAAAAAAAAAATCTTTTTTTTCAGGTAAGGATCTTGAACGGCCGAGGAACTTTTTCTTCTCCTTTTATAAAATTCTCTTTGGATTTTAAATCAACACCAAGGGTTTTTCCCTTTAATGAAACTCATCTTTCTAAGCTCTAAAAATGCACAATCTTTAGGTAGTAAGCCCCCAATGTTAGGCGTTTTTTTCTGATCTTAGGGAATTGATGATGGCACATGTTTTTCTCTGGAATTTAATTCCACTCCAAAGAGCTCAGCTCTAAAAAAATTTCCTAGAATTTAATTCCTCTGTTAAAAAGGAATTTAATTCCCCCTAGAGAACTTAGCTCTAACGATCAAGAAGGCATCTTGGGAATTTTACTCTCAGCTGTTCTTGAAAAAATTTTAAGAGAGATTCTTCTTTGATCTGCACAGAGTTTGTAATGGGTTTTTTTTGGGGGAATGTGCAGAGGTGTTTAAACTCCATTGTTCATTTATTGAGAATCTTCCTTTTGTTCTCATAATGATTACCCTGTCTTATCATTAGTGAGCCGCCATATTGATTTTGTGGGGTCCATGTGTTTCGTAGGCAGTGGCCCTGCAAAACAGACATCCTGCTTTATTATTATTATTATTATTATTATTATATGTGTGTGTGTGTGTGAGTGCGCGCGCGCATGCATGGGTTTTATTAATAGCTTCCTTTTTTTCTTATTTCGGGCACAATGGCTTCTCTTCCTTATTTCCCTTACACCCGCTCAGACGCTGCTTTTCCACAATCGTCGTCGGACGAGGAAGCAATGGAGATGATCAGAGCTCATGATAAAGATCGGACAAATCTGCTCTTATGGGGCACTTGGTACGGCCGCATCATCCGGGGTCGTCGAAGTTTCATTTGCGGGGAGCTGGTGGAACCTCTTCGTCCTATACTGCCAATGGAATGCCCACAGACTGCTTATGCAGTGGAAGTGACCAATTGGACTCTTTCGGGCCGGCTGGAGCCCTCTACCTCTGGGATACCTAACCAGCCCCTGCCTGCTATAGACATCTTGGGGCGTTGGATTTGACAGGGTGAAGCTCGACCTTGGGGGCAAGTCTATAAAGTGGGTATCACCCCACCCCCCGGCACCCAGTGGGCTACCTTATCTGGGTTCGCTATATTCTTTCTGCCTACCGCGCAAGGCTGGAAGGTCGGACTATATCAGGCAATATATGCATCGCTCTTTCATTACCTTGCTCCTCACGTCCAGTGGATTAAAGCCTTCTTAAACCAGTGGAATCTGCCCACCAACACCTTCCTGCTAGCGGATCGAGAGGTGTCTATCTCATTGGATGAATTCCGTGAGATTTCAGGACTGCCCATTAGGGGGGAGCATTAAGAGAAACTGCTGCCTCCTGATGCATATGTTTTCTCCACCATGCCGGCTCTGCTTGATGGTCTGACAGCCGAAACCGCCGTCCGTCATAAGTACCCCAGTCTGATCAGGGCCCTGGGTATTTTCGACAGATTGTTTGCGAAGTTAGAAGGGCAGGGTGTCACTTTTGAGAGCTTTATCGCCTGTTTCATTCGGGAGGATATTTTATCCAAGGAGGCCCCGAAGTTTGCGAGTATCGATGACCCTTTTGGGTTTGGTTTGGATAGACTGCCGGTTACAGCAGAGGATGTATGTTCTTATCAGATTTTTGCATTTTTATATCGCCCATCCTTAGTCACATTGCATGTAAGTAGGTACTTTTGATCCATAACTGCTAAATAGTTGCAGGTTACAGCTTCACAGCTATTTATAGTGAAATTCATGAAAAGTCACAACAAATGTGGGACTACGACCAACAAACAGAGAAATACGGGTTTCCACACACTATCCGTATAATGCCGCCTACCAGTTCAAGGAACAAATGGAAAATCATTGAGCATTTCAATGCACTAAGCACAAGGGCAGCACAAGATCCAAGACATCAAACGCGGAGCTCAAGGCAAAAGTCCACTGTTGAATATCTGAAAGAGAATTGAAGAGATTCTGAGAGGCCAAATGAAGAAAACAGAAGATAAAGGCAACTTGAAGAAATCCTGAAGAATTGAGCCCATGAACCCACCAAATGGCCGTGGAACCGCGACCAAACAGGCTCTTCTACCGTGGTTCCACAGCCGTGCTCTGCACTTGTCGGTGGGGTGTCGATGCTTTGACTCGGTTTTTGGTTTTGTTTTGTAATTTCATGTATGGATCAGAATGTAAACCTACGGTTTTTTCTATCTATAAATAGGAGGGTTCAAAGACAAATTAGGCATGCCTCTTTTTGTTTTTTTTATTCCTCTTTTTTATATTCTAGATCTAAATTTTAAATTCAATTGTAATGCGTTCTTAAGAGGTCAACAATAAAGTAAATCTTTTATTTTATTTTATCTCGCATTCTTCTTATCTGCAATTTATTATCTGCACTTTTATTTGTTCTTTAGTTATCTACAATTTAGGTCATCAATAAAAATTTAAAAAATGAATTTTATTGTTATCTTCCTAATGAGTGAGTAATTCATCACTTGTTAAGGGTAGGAAAGGGAAGGTTTGAGAGAAGGAAATCTCTCTCACTCCTTTCTTTGCCTAAATAATTTTAATACGGACTCCCTTTAAATCAACCATAATCCGCTCACTACGGCACTCTATCCTACATGATAGAGGTGATTCCCTTGTTAGACCGGTTGTGGTTGAATTAACCGGAGGTTAGGGCTAAGAGCCAAGAATGGACGGACAAGGACCAAAAGAAAGAAACTAAGTTTCTTCCTAGTCGTGCTAATCCTCGTTGTTGCCGATTACCCTAACACCATTATTCACAACTAAGGCATTGAAAGAAGCGAGAAGATCCCTATTTCGAACTGACCTAATCCTAACCCTAGCAAGCCTTTTTATCAACTTATTCTCATTCTTAGATCTTAAAACAAAACCCTACCAAAGTTGGGACTTAACTCGTTAGAACATAAAGAAAAGGATTCCTTCTCCCTGTGGATCAACCCGTACTCAACCGGCTAGCTACCAAGCGACACTGTCTTTATTGCGGTAAAATTAAACACAGAAAATATCTGACAATCAATCTACCACAGTTTTACATCCCGATCTTGTTAGTCGTTCCTTTTGGTTCGATTGCGGCTCCCGACATGGATGAAGAGACCTTCTTTGTCGGTTTTACAGCCTTTGGCTCAGCTGGTTTGTGATACCGTCACACCGACACTTCATGAGAGCTTTCATCTTCTATCCCGCCCATCGTGTAGCTGAAGGGGCAAAGTTGGTCATCGGCATCGCGGGACTATCGCATCTTTATCACGGGTTAAGTGTTGCGGCCAACACTTCGACTCCAGGTGTAGATGTTATGAATCTCCCCTTCATTACTTCACATCTTGGATCGAAATGCATGTGCTGGGGGCATTCGCGGCACATCAACGGCCGAACTTCTATGACTCCTACACCTTCCCTCGAGTTATGAGATTGGTGGATGCCTCCGCTCCCAATCCGACTCAATTAGGGGCCCTCCGTGTTCTGCTCAATACATATACCCATGAGGGAGGAATGGTGTTTATTGATCGCGTTCTTTCTACTCCAGCAAGGCCTGTCCAGCAGCTATTCGACTTGTCGAAATGGGGAGCACCCTTTTTAAAGCCTAGGGAGATCATGCATCTGTACTCGATCAGGCTGGGCTATTTTGTGTTCCGCCAGAATGATACGGCTCTCCTTATGAGGTATAATCCGCACTGCTTTGCCCGGCAACTGGGCTATAATCAGGGCGTCCCCTTCGAAGAGTTCTTGGTTGAGCCTACTTCATCGTTGGGAGTTATTCACGACATTATTCATCATTTTACGCAGCTAAATACTGGCTCCGTGTTCATATTCCCAGAACCTGACTATCTCCCCAGATCTGTGGGCTCCTTTGTGGGTTGGTATCGCCACCGGGCCGGTCCTATCATTGCTGAGGAAAGGCGGGTACTCTTCGAATATAAGACTCCTGTCCCGACCCAAGCTGCTAGCATTCCGTTGCGACCACGGTCAGTCGTTCGCCCTCTTTTGAGGGATGGTGGTGCGGTCCTCATCTCGCAGGCCGCAGAATCCGGGTCGATTCCTCCTACTGCAGGGATGCCGATGCGTACTAGAGCTCGAGCAAAGGCTTCCGCCGAAGTGCAAGCGGCCCCTCCATTAGTGGCGACGTTATCAGCAGGGGTATCGCCAAAAAGGGACAGTGGAGGCAAAGTGGGTTAGCATCGCGCCAAAGCGCCGAAGGGAAGGAAGCGATCATGTTCCAGCGTTAGTTCTGGGTCGAAGAGGAGAAAGAAGACGGTCACCGGTCTGCTTGACCTTTTGGTGGAATCCGAGCCTATTGTTCAAGACGAACCGGTATATATGCAAGAGCCGGATGATGGTCTTCTCTTTCCAGGTTTATCTGCCGAGGAAGTCGCATAATTGGCTGTGGCTATAAGGCGTTCCCAGGATGAGACCGAGAACATGCACGTCCCGAAGAGTTCTTATCCTGTCTTCATATTCTATGAAGATCCTCCATCAATACGGTGAATATTTATAGGTCCTTTGGAAGAGGGAGGCGAGATAGCCCTCAAACAGCCTATCTCAGCCGCTTTTGAAGATGAGTTGTCGTTGTGGACTGGCGGCCATGAATCTACACTTGAACCCCGGCGAGCATACCTTCTCAGGAAGGAACGTCGGCTTGAAAAAGCCATACTAGAGGCATCTTGGCGTATCAGTATGCATGTTTTCTGTATTTTCCCTTCGGAAAGTTATTTGTTTCGCTTTTTATGTCTTCTTATCTTCATAAAACTTTGCAGGAACTTCGGCAATGGCAGAGAATTTGAGCTCAAGTCGCGTCCTGACCGTGGACTCTGTAAATATCCCCGATGAGACACCAGTAGGTGTGGAGGGGGTCGATACATCTGCTATTCTTGTTGCAGAGCTTCCATTGGTGGCTTCTGTTCTCCCGGTGCTTGCTCTCCCAGAAGAGACATCTTTATTGGCAGCAGATTTAATGGATCTTTTTGGTGACGGCCCGGAGATTGTGGAACAGGTAGTCGAGACTGCCGTTCCTGAAGTGGTGGCCGTTTCCCCTCAACTAAAAGCCGGCACACCAACGAATGTCTTCGATGATGTGCCTGAGGGTACGGAGGAGGTTGCCGAGGCTTCTATCCCTCCCGTTCAAAGCGGGAGGAGCATCGAAGGTAGTCTTCTATATTTTGTTTTAATGGTCTCTCCATTATCTGAATCTTTCTGTCTTTTCAGAATTACGAGGGTTGGCAGTGTCTATCGCGGATCTATCCCCCAAAAAGTCTTTTCAGCGTCTGCTCGAGATGGCCGCCCCGCAGGCAATATCCCCGGATTGCATCGTCCTCTCTTCCGGGCAAGGTCGGTGTTATTTGACCCCCTCATTGCTTTATCATTATTTCGTATAACGATGCTAATGTCTTCTGTAGTTCTGGAAGCTGACGAAGAAGTTGAGATTCTCGACAGGCCTGGAGATCTTTTAAACCCTCCTTGCATGACTGTGGATAAGTAAAGTTTTGACGTTGTTCCATCTATTCTTTGTTTGTAAATCTCGCTGATTGTTTATGAATCTTGACAGTTTTGCGCGTTCTTACCCTGCTGGAATCTCGCATCACCATGCCATCCGGCCCTTATGCCCGGTGCGCATCTGAACGGATGGCTAAGCAAAGCCTTCACTCCTTGTCGGCTCTTATCAAAGATCTTCATGCTGGTAGTTCGATCACAGCCGAAGAATTCGCTGCCGAAGGTAACATTTCTTTGCCCTTTCTTTCCACTTACCATGATGAAATATTGGTGCATGTCTGGGTTGAGTTTTGTCGTCAAGTGGAGGCTTGCTAATATAGTCTCGAGTGCACACACCTTACCTCAGAAGTCGTAGATGCAAAGATGAGCTTGCGGGGGATGATTGAACGGTGCGCCGCAAATCTGTAGTCATATAAGAAGAGGCTTAACCGAAAATTTTCGGAGAGGGAGCTAGCTTCAAATGCTTTGGGGGAACTTCAAGTTGAACTCACGGCTAAGACTACTCGTGCGTATGAACTTTGGTGGGTGCTTCAAGAAGCTATCAGGGAGGTGGTAGATATTGATAAAGCCGTTGTTTTTACTCGCGAGATGATTAAATCTCACAAAGTTGCTGAAAAGGAGCTTGAGAGTCGGCTCGCCTCGTATCAGGCTCAACAGTCTGAAGCGGAGACCCGTCTCATAATAATAACAAAACATGAAGCCAAGACCCAGCAGAAGAAAGATGAATTGACGAATTTATTACGTCGTCCGCCGGCTTAAAGATTTTTTGTATACTCTTTTTTTGTATTTACTTCTGAACGAGAGAATATTTTGTATTCTTTTATGACATGTATCTTGTATTCATTTTCAATTCATGAATAAAGGACATATTTCTTTTCTATCTTGCACTATCGCCTTCTTTTCTTTGCAATGTTGTTGTCATATCACTGTAGTAAGTGTGGCCTGTAGACTATAGGTAACAGTTCATCTTGAACTTCTTTGTAGGGCAGCGATGGCTTAGGAAACAGGTTTGGGTCTGCTGCCTAAGACTTTTCAACTTTATAAACCGTGAGGGTCTCATAAAGACTTTTCTCCCTACGAGTCAAGAGGATCTCGTAGGTGTATTTTCTCCTTAGGAATCGTAAGGATTCATAAGTGTGCTTTCTCTTGAGAGTCGTAAGGATCTCGCAAGAGAATTTTCTCCCTTACCAGTCGAGAGGACTCGTAAGTGGTTGATGAGTTGACTTGTTCCCGAGTCGAAGCGTTGCTTCGACGGGGAGGTCGATGGTTGACTTTCGCCGTTACGGTGTCGGGGTTGACTTTCACCGTTACGGTGTCGGGGTTGACTTTCACCGTTACGGTGTCGGGGTTGACTTTCGCCGTTACGGTGTCGGGGTTGACTTTCGCCGTTTCGGTGTCGGGGTTGACTTTCGCCGTTTCGGTGTCCGGTTGACTTTCGTCGTTTCGGTGTCCGATTGACTTTCGCCGTTACGGTGTCAGGTTGACTTTCGCCGTTTCGGTTTCGGGGTTGACTTTCGCCGTTTCGGTTTCGGGGTTGACTTTCGTCGTTACGGTGTCGAGGTTGACTTTCGCCGTTTCGGTGTCGGGGTTTACTTTCACCGTTTCGGTATCGGGGCTGACTTTCGTCGGTACGGTGTCAGGGTTGACTGTGAACCGTGGAGTCTTGGAACAAAAGACTTTGTCGTGGCTCCGATTGGTGATGTTGCGTCCGTGTCCTGCTGGAATGAGGGGGGCGTCGTTGCTGATCTCTAGGCTTTAGATGTCGCCGTCGAGACCTGGCTTTCCTTCGACAGAATCTAGGGAAATGTGGTTCTCTTTTCGTTTATGCCCATGGATTGTATATAGGGGACAATATGGACTCGCCTGCAGGGCAAAAGTTTCATTTTATACGTATTTTGCTTTCTTTCCGCGATGCTCTATCATTTCAGCTTTTTGTATCGCGAAAGTCGCGATTGCCCAATCATTTGGGCTGTTTTTCGCGGTGCCCAATCATTTCGGCTATTTTTTCCATTTTAATCGCTGCTTTTTATTGCTAGTTGCCCAATCATTTTGGCTGTTTTGTATGCATATATTTTACTTGCTGATTTCGTTGCAAGTTGCCCCATCATTTCGGCTATTTCATATGCATTTTTGGCTCGCTGATTTTTTCTTGCGAGTATGGGACTTGGGATCTGATACCGATTTAGGCATCAGCATCGCTACAACTGGGATATTGCCGGGAGAGAATCATTATTTGCCTTTGTCGGTTTGAACAAAGGTGGCTTAGCAAACAGGGTTAAGATCCTGCCAACTAAGGCTTTTGACTTCATGAGCCGTAAGGGTCTCATAAAGGTGTTTCTCCCTACGAGTCATGAGGATCTCGTAAGTGCGTTTTCTACTTAAGAATCGTGAGGATTCCTAAGTGTATGTTCTCTTATAAGTTGTAAAGATCTTACAAGAGTGTTTTCTTCTTATAGGTCGAAAGGACTTGCAAGGGTCGTTTGCCATATGAAGATATCCCTCGTCAATGGTGGGACTCTGTTGGGGAAGATGTTTGTTTGTGCCCGTGGATTGTATACAAGGATCAGTATTGAACCGCTTGTAGGGCAGCCTATGGGTTGTGATGACTTAAGAACAGGTTCAGATCCCTGTAACTTAAGGCTTTTGAATCCTATGAGCCGTGTGGGTCTTATAAGAGGGTCCTCCTTACTAGTCATGAGGATCTCGTAAGTGTAATTTCTCCTTAGGAATCATGGGGATCTCTAAGTGTGTCGCTCCTTTATGAGTCGTAAGGATCTCACGTAGGTAGTTTGCGCCTTACAAGGTCGAGAGGACCTCGCAAGTGTCTTTTAACGAGATTGCGCCCTTTCGGGTTTTCGCAAACTCGCCGTGTTAGTTGTATGTATGCCCTAGAGGCCAGTATTGTACAGATGTTGTATATTATATTGGATGCTTGGACATATATAGAGATGACTTTCTTGCTCGATATGATAGTATGCTATCTGGTTACTCTTTATCTTAACATGTACACTAGTCTCTTTATACTGTCTTGTAGTTACATGTTGGTAAAGCCCTTAGGATGTGTACTTGACTACCTGGACTATGATGCAGATCATACTAGTGGGGACATGGTAGTCCATAAGTACATCCTTCAAGGTCCCTAGTCGTGGGTGTATCGAGACGGGGCATCGATATACCAGAGTAGACTAGCGTATACGCTTCTCGACCCATGTGATGGGCGATGGATGATCCCATATCCATTGGTGTTTGACATCAGAGATGGTATACGGGTGCTTAGTGGAGACTGGGTACACTGGACGGACTCGCCGAGAACTCCCAGATGGTATTATACCTCACGTCAGATGGCAGTTCTCAGGTGACACTTGTACAGGTTAGTCTGTAGACCCGAGATCGTCATAGAGTCTTGTGTGATTCCCACTGTGCTTTGATCTCCACCTTACCACGTCCATGAGGGCGTGCAAAACGGTGGTCTTTGGGTACAGTCCCGAGTCACATGGAGGCAATGAGCGATAGGAGGGGTTTCGTCTCTCCCGGTATTGGGAGTTGATGTTGCGCTGTGCTCGATTGGCCGTAACAGGGAAGTCCCTGGCCAGGGCTGATCAGAGATTTGCTGGTAAGTGTTACCAGTAGTTTCTCGACCCGTTATGAGCCTCACATCAGCGCGACTTATCGGGTTATTGGGGTCTGACGTTTACCACCCCTAGACTTGATATGCGACATATCAGACGAAATGACCGGACTGTACGGTAAGTGTTACCGGTCGGATTCACAGGAGTGTGAGCGGGCTAGCTCGTCGATCTTCTGATCGTTCAATACCCGGGTGGCCGTTACGTTTAGCAGACCGCTTGCGGCTTGTGGGTGCTTGATATGATCATCATCTGCTACCGGCGTATTGACGAGTCTTTAGAGTCCTACACAGAGGTTTCCTGGCTCAAGCGAAACGAAATAGGAGCGCATATGAGATATGTGCAGGACCGAGAATAATGCGTGTATGTGATACCGTATTTCATTCTCGCGATACATGTTTCGATTGATTATATTCGATATGACCTAGTTATCGAATCATTGATTCGATAAATCGATACATTGGATTCTAGTCGGTTATGTGCGACATGACCGGATCATTGAATCAAATGTTGATTTAATGATTTAATGTATAATTATATATTTGATATATTGCATTGCATTAACTAGTATTGGTTCACTTTAAACGGATTTTTCTCACTTGATGCACATTGTATATGTGATATGCTTTAGTGCACTACTTTGTATCATGTTTGATGATACTTGATCATATAGTTAAGTTTATAGAATTAATCCATGGTTAATTTGATAATTAAGGTTTTGCATATTCATTTATTTATTTATTTGTTTATTTATTTATTTGAAATGAGTTATGATAAGAATGGTGGCTAAGTTTGTTTTATATTGAAGCTTCATGAAGCTTTGACTTTGCTAACCATCCTTATCTTCATGCTTAACCCTAACCCATCTAAGTGACCATGGTTAATTCTCTACACTTAACCCTAGTTCAAGTTATGATAAGTATTTGATTTAAATTTATTTTTATCATAAGACTTATCATATTCTTTTCATGAGCTCCATCTTCTTCTTCTTCTTCTTCAAGCTTGCTACTCTAATGGCAACTTGAGATTTAGTGAGAGAAATCCAAATCTAAAGTGAACCCATCTCCTATTTCTTCACCCTCTACCTCTTGCCAAGTTGTTTTGGGTGTTTACTTCACAAGTTTCACAAGTTTGTGAAGTCGGAGCTTGAGTTTGTGCAACCTCGACGTAGATCGTCTTTGACACAAAGCCGACGACCTATTCCGCTTGTTTTCCCGATGAAGCCGACGGAGGAGTCTAGGATTCATAATGTACAGCGAGAAGACTTCGTTGCGGAGCCGTGGAGGTGGATATCCGGATCTACAAAGGTTGTAATTTCCGTATCCTAGTAGTTAAGTGTTAACTAGCTTTATATTTCGCCCAAACTTCTAGTCTAAGATCCGTTGTATAGGGTTTCTCGGCACCAAAAATTTAAAATTGGCATGTCCGATGCCTTGTGAGAACCCACTAGGGTGCCTAGGAACCTTTCACTGGTATCAGAGCCTAGCTAGAGCCTTAGGCGAAGTCCCGACGACGTTTGAAATCCGATCGAACCGAAATCCAAAACCTAAAAATGCTCTCTGGACTTTTTCTAAAAATTCGGATTTTTGTCAATTAAAAATATGTAGAAAATCAAGCAGGGTGTTATTAGAATTACTGTGAAACACGAGGGGCTAACTCAACGTTTCCACCGCGGAAGAGCGGCACATGCTAGGCATGTGCGGCCCTTCCACGGCCGTACTGTTCCCTTGCATAATTATTTCTGCACAGTAACTCTTGTAATATAATGCTATATTTTATGGGATATTTTGTTGTGACTTAACAGAAGAGTATTTTGGGGTTGCTTTGGGGATTCGTTTTTTCAATCGGGTTATCAAATTTTTGTCTAAGTGGATTTCCAGATAACTGTGGAATATGTTAAAATGTTTGACCGGATACAAATACCCAACTTTTCCCTTGCCGAAAAATTCCAAGTGTTGGATTTTTCTGTGGTTAAAAGACGTTCGAAGTAGTGCAAGTAACGCGATGGTCCCTCTAGAAGACAACAAACCTTAACTCGATTATGTGACCATCTTGAACTGCCCTTTGAACCTTCGGGTTTGGGGCGGTACGGCGTGCCACATGTGAGGCGTTGGCTTGACCCTTCTACGGCTGGACCGTTGGTACTGAGGCATGAAGTGAATGTTTTTGAACCTATTTCATATGTTGATCGGTGTCGGGAAAACTTGGGTGTTCGAATGTTCGATCGGAAAGTTTAATATATTCTATTTATCCGGAATTGGATACAATAATTGGAATTCACAAATAGTTATGAGATAACTGGATGAATGTTACAAATCTAGCAGTTTAGTCCCATACGATATTGAAAAGAGTTTTCGATAATGAGACTAAAATGCGGGATTTGTAACTATTAGGCATGTGATGTCTAAAGAGGTTGCGGATTCCAATTGTTGTAGTTTTACACTTTCTTTTCTGTGACCGTAAGTGTAGTATGTTCATATCGCCGTTTTCGTTGCTATACGTCAACGACAATTGGGGTATGCATACTTACTTACGATTGATGACATGTGATGTTATGTGTTGCTCGATATGTTATATTGGATCGTCGCATTCGAATAGCCGGGGGTTTTTATGTGAGATGAGTGTTTTTCATTTTCATTGAAGTAAAAACTTGTATGTAATATTCTTTTATTTGGGGCACTTCCAGGTAGCGGAAGTTGTCACCTTTGTATATTATTTACTTTTCCGCATTAGGATAGACCCAAGGAGGGGAGCACAATTAACCGGGTTCTGGGGTCCAGTGGGAGACCAACTCGAGGAGTCGAGTCCGGGTCTCCTAACCCTAGAATTGGCAGGGTTGTTTGCCGCTCTCGTAGGGGTCTAGGGGTGTGGGATTGGCTATTCGTTACGACCGTGGAATCCGTGTTTTATACTGGCTCGTATTGAAAACACGGACGTCCTAGTATATCCAATATTTCATATGTTTATTCTGCTGCGATATATGTGTTCTGTTTCTGTGATGGATATAGTATATAGTATATATGATATATTATATAGACGTTACTTATGTTTTACACCCGCGCTAGCCCTGCCCTGCTCTGTCGTTAGTTACCTAACCTAACGGTGCACGAGGGGACATCGAGGCGAATGCGGATGGCATAAGTGTACGTCATATCTATCTGTGATGTTTAGGTATTTAAATGATGGGACTTCATTAATGTGATTAATGAAAGATAAGAAACCTAAGATGTTGTAGAATCAGATTTTAAACAAAACAGGTAGCTACAGTTCTTGCTTTACATAGCGGTATATATGATATACCCCGCACCTTATTCGATGAGGAAAGGACCGAGATCCCTTCACCAGGAGTGACTCCTTTAGCAATAACTGGCAGATGCTACACACTCGGTTTGCTTTTGACTTCTTTTGCGTTTTTGCTTTGCAAAGCGATATATATGATATATCCCGCACCTCATTCGACGAGGAAAGGACCGAGATCCCTTCACCGGGAGTGACTCCTTTAGCAAAACTAGAAAAGCCTCAAAATCACTCCATTTCAAAACTTCATTTGATTCTACAACGATATCAAGTTCATTACGCTCATGGTTTTATGAAAACTTGCGTAGCCCTCCGTCATTTCAGATAGGTTACATATAGTATTCGTGCTACATTTGTTGGCTTTCGTCAAGGTGTAGTGTGCGGTAGCTATGTGCTGTTTATCTGCTGCATATGATGCGACTGGATTAGGGTAGTCGTACGGCTTTGTTGGCTTTCGTCAAGGGTCGTGCGGGTGGGTTTGATTCAGTCAAGAAATGTACGGGTTGAACTTGACTAGCGGGCTGTGATTTGTTGGCTTTCGTCAAGGTCATAGCACGCTAGGGGCAAAAGCATTATCGGGAATTTCAAGTGTTGAAATTTGCAATGAGATTGCATACCTTCTATGAGATAGTTGGATCCCGATACCCACTGCGAGTAAGAGTTACTCCTGGGAGAGTTTTACACATTGCAATTAGCTGATCAAGTAGGTGTCTAGAAAGGTGTTAACGAGGTTACGCCTCTGGGAAAACGAGGTTTACATTAATTAGGTTCGTGCGAAAGCACGGGGGACCTCCCTCAAAGTACCGACACTGGCCTGGCTGAAAGATTGGCGAACTTGTAGTGTGTAATTAATCCCGGCTAGTCTTTCCTTTTAGGGTTTGGAGGAAGATTTGATAAAAAGCAGTGGGAGCCATCCTGATTAGATAAGATAATAACCAATCTGATCTTGCACGAGCATACGCTAAAGTGTTTTCTTCTCTCTCTCTCCAGGTAGCGACCAGTTCATGCCTTAATCAAGATAATAATATGGATGTATTGACCGAACCCGCATGTTATACTGTGCTGGGGAACGTTGGTTCCGTTCATTCTTATAAGAGTTATAGGAATGAACAGGATATAGGGGAATACCAGGATTCCCATGCCACCCGAATGAAGAAAGTACATGTTGATGCATTTTCTTCGGGTGTGTTCGTTACTGAGAACTGTTTCTCCATTTGCTCTACGTCCTGGGTATTAGATACCGGGTCAGGATCCCATATATGTAATCAGTTACATGGGCTTAGGAAAGGTAGAGAGCTTGGAGAAGGTGATAAAGACATTAGAGTTGGAAATGGTGCAATTGTTGCAGCTAAGACTGTCGGGGAATATCACCTTGTATTACCAACTGGTAATACATTGGTTCTGAACGAATGCTATTACTTGCCGAACCTGATATGCAACATTATATCGGTTTCTTTATTAAGCAAAGAAGGATATAATTTTGTATTACAGGACAATGTTATGAACATTTTCCGTGACCAAAAGTTGGTTGGATCAGGCACGTTATGCAATGGCATTTATGTTCTAAATCAATCAACAGTCCTGAGCATAACAAACACACACAAGAGGAAGAGTTCAGAACTGAACGAATCCTACTTGTGGCATTGTAGACTGGGTCACATCAATGTGACACGACTGGCTAAGTTGCATAAGGATGGATATTTGAAACCTTTCGAATTTTCATCTTATGACACTTGCCAGTCATGTCTCAAAGGCAAGATGACCAAGACTCCGTTTACGGGACACGGAGAAAGAGTTACCGAACTCTTGGGACTAATACATAGTGATGTATGTGGTCCCATGTCTACACATGCCAGGGATGGTTCTTCGTACTTCATTACATTCACTGACGATCTCTCAAGATACGGACATGTGTACTTGATAAGACACAAGTCTGAAGCTTTTGAGAAATTTAGAGAATATAAACAAGAAGTCGAAAACCAAACCGGAAAAAGTATTAAAATCCTTCGATCTGATCGAGGAGGTGAATACTTGAGCAATGAATTCCTGGACTTCCTAAAAGAGAATGGGATTCTCTCTCAACTGACTCCTCCATATACACCACAGCACAACGGTGTATCAGAACGGAGGAACCGCACCTTATTAGATATGGTGCGCTCTATGATGAGCACAGCTGAGTTACCTATTTCCTTCTGGGGGTATGCGCTTGAGACAGCCATACATCTATTGAATATGGTCCCCACCAAATCTGTGCCTACCACTCCATATGAGATATGGAAAGGGAAGAGACCAAGTCTTAACTATGTTAAGATATGGGGTTGTCCAGCTTATGTCAAACGACAAAATCCGGACAAACTCGAGGCACGGTCTGTTCTATGCAAATTTGTAGGATATCCCAAGAATTCTCAAGGGTATATCTTCTACCACCCTGAGGAACAAAGAGTGTTTGTTTCTCGGCATGCCACCTTTTTAGAAAAGGAATTTCTTGAAAAAGAGATTAGTGGTCATGAGGTAGAACTGGAAGAGGTTCCAGCTGCAGAAGCTACAACAGAAGATCTGGTGGAACCAGAGGATTCCGTAGTTCCCGATGAACCCCAGCCTCTCCGCCGATCTGGTAGGGTTTCTCGTCCACCTGAGAGATACTACGGTTTTCTCATTGATGGTGGGAGCGAGGATTGCATCATGGAGGATGATGACCCAACTAGCTTCGAGCAGGCCATCACGAGTGGGGACTCAGTGAAATGGCTGGATGCTATGCGGTCTGAGATGGATTCCATGTACACCAACAAAGTATGGACTTTGGAAGTTGCTCCTGAAGGGGTAAAACCCATTGGGAGCAAGTGGATCTTCAAGAAGAAACTTGGTGTAGATGGGAAAGTGGAGACTTTCAAAGCTAGACTTGTAGCAAAGGGTTTTCGTCAAAGACCAGGTGTGGACTATGACGAGACCTTTTCTCCAGTGGCTATGCTTAAATCCATCCGGATCATGCTTGCCATCGCTGCATATCATGATTACGAAATCTGGCAAATGGATGTTAAGACCGCCTTTCTAAACGGTGATTTAGAAGAGTGCGTGTACATGACTCAGCCAGAGGGCTTAGTAGATAGTGGGAGCAGCGGGAAGGTGTGCAAGCTGCTTAAATCCATTTATGGATTAAAGCAAGCATCGCGGAGTTGGAACATCTGCTTTGACGTCGTTATCAAAGAGTTTGATTTCGTCAAAAATCCAGATGAACCTTGTATCTACAAGAAGGTGGCAGAGAGTAAGGTTGTTTTCCTCGTATTGTATGTGGACGACATACTCTTGATAGGAAATGATATTCCTATGCTGCAATCGGTCAAGCTCTTCTTATCACAAAGATTCTCAATGAAAGATCTTGGTGATGCCTCCTGCATATTGGGAATTAGGATCTATAGAGATAGATCCAAACGGATTTTGGGATTGTCCCAATCCAGGTACATTGACACCATACTAAAGAGGTTTAGTATAGAAGAGTCCAAGCGTGGGAACTTACCCACGATCTCTGGAGTCACTCTCTCCAAAAAGATGTCTCCCAAGACTGATTTGGAGAGAGCTCGCATGCAAGGTATACCCTATGCTTCGGCAGTAGGCTCTATCATGTATGCGATGCTATGTACCAGACCCGATGTAGCATACTCACTAAGTATAGTGAGCAGGTATCAAGCTGATCCTGGAGAAAGTCACTGGACAGCTGTGAAGAGCATTCTCAAGTACTTACGAAGGACTAGAGATATGTTCTTGGTGTATGGTAACGGAGAGCTCCAAGTGGAGTCCTTTACCGATTCGAGCTTCCAGAGTGATAAGGACGACTCTAAGTCGCAGTCGGGCTTTGTCTTTACCCTTTACGGAGGGGCGGTTAGCTGGAAGAGTTCCAAGCAGGAAACCGTGGCAGACTCGACGATGGAGGCTGAATACATCGCTGCCAACGATGCTGCTAAAGAAGCTGTCTGGATCAAGAAGTTCATTTCTGAACTTGGAGTGGTTCCATCCATTGAGCATCCAATACCTTTGTATTGCGATAACAATGGAGCGGTGGCTTTAGCCAAGGAACCCAGGTCCCATCAGCGATCCAGGCATATTCTGAGGCGGTATAGGGAGATAGTTGATCGCCGGGAGATCGAGGTCAGGAGAGTTGACACGAAGAATAACACGGCGGATCCACTCACGAAGGCCATTCCCCAGACGCAGTTTGAGAGACTCTTCGGGATGCTCGGTATGCGATACTACAGCAGCTGGCCCTAGTGCAAGTGGGAGATTGTTAGTTGTATGTATGCCCTAGAGGCCAGTATTGTACAGATGTTCTATATTATATTGGATGCTTGGACATATATAGAGATGACTTTCTTGCTCGATATGATAGTATGCTATCTGGTTACTCTTTATCTTAACATGTACACTAGTCTCTTTATACTGTCTTGTAGTTACATGTTGGTAAAGCCCTTAGGATGTGTACTTGACTACCTGGACTATGATGCAGATCATACTAGTGGGGACATGGTAGTCCATAAGTACATCCTTCAAGGTCCCTAGTCGTGGGTGTATCGAGACGGGGCATCGATATACCAGAGTAGACTAGCGTATACGCTTCTCGACCCATGTGATGGGCGATGGATGATCCCATATCCATTGGTGTTTGACATCAGAGATGGTATACGGGTGCTCAGTGGAGACTGGGTACACTGGACGGACTCGCCGAGAACTCCCAGATGGTATTATACCTCACGTCAGATGACAGTTCTCAGGTGACACTTGTACAGGTTAGTCTGTAGACCCGAGATCGTCATAGAGTCTTGTGTGATTCCCACTGTGCTTTGATCTCCACCTTACCACATCCATGAGGGCGTGCAAAATGGTGGTCTTTGGGTACAGTCCCGAGTCACATGGAGGCAATGAGCGATAGGAGGGGTTTCGTCTCTTCCGGTATTGGGAGTTGATGTTGCGCTGTGCTCGATTGGCCGTAACAGGGAAGTCCCTGGCCAGGGCTGATCAGAGATTTGCTGGTAAGTGTTACCAGTAGTTTCTCGACCCGTTATGAGCCTCACATCAGCGCGACTTATCGGGTTATTGGGGTCTGACGTTTACCACCCCTAGACTTGATATGCGACATATCAGACGAAATGACCGGACTGTACGGTAAGTGTTACCGGTCGGATTCACAGGAGTGTGAGCGGGCTAGCTCGTCGATCTTCTGATCGTTCAATACCCGGGTGGCCGTTACGTTTAGCAGACCGCTTGCGGCTTGTGGGTGCTTGATATGATCATCATCTGCTACCGGCGTATTGACGAGTCTTTAGAGTCCTACACAGAGGTTTCCTGGCTCAAGCGAAACGAAATAGGAGAGCATATGAGATATGTGCAGGACCGAGAATAATGCGTGTATGTGATACCGCATTTCATTCTCGCGATACATGTTTCGATTGGTTATATTCGATATGACCTAGTTATCGAATCATTGATTCGATAAATCGATACATTGGATTCTAGTCGGTTATGTGCGACATGACCGGATCATTGAATCAAATGTTGATTTAATGATTTAATGCATAATTATATATTTGATATATTGCATTGCATTAACTAGTATTGGTTCACTTTAAAAGGATTTTTCTCACTTGATGCACATTGTATATGTGATATGCTTTAGTGCACTACTTTGTATCATGTTTGATGATACTTGATCATATAGTTAAGTTTATAGAATTAATCCATGGTTAATTTGATAATTAGGGTTTTGCATATTCATTTATTTATTTATTTGTTTATTTATTTATTTGAAATGAGTTATGATAAGAATGGTGGCTAAGTTTGTTTTATATTGAAGCTTCATGAAGCTTTGACTTTGCTAACCATCCTTATCTTCATGCTTAACCCTAACCCATCTAAGTGACCATGGTTAATTCTCTACACTTAACCCTAGTTCAAGTTATGATAAGTATTTGATTTAAATTTATTTTTATCATAAGACTTATCATATTCTTTTTATGAGCTCCATCTTCTTCTTCTTCTTCAAGCTTGCTACTCTAATGGCAACTTGAGATTTAGTGAGAGAAATCCAAATCTAAAGTGAACCCATCTCCTATTTCTTCACCCTCTACCTCTTGCCAAGTTGTTTTGGGTGTTTACTTCACAAGTTTCACAAGTTTGTGAAGTCGGAGCTTGAGTTTGTGCAACCTCGACGTAGATCGTCTTTGACACAAAGCCGACGACCTATTCCGCTTGTTTTCCCGATGAAGCCGACGGAGGAGTCTAGGATTCATAATGTACAGCGAGAAGACTTCGTTGCGGAACCGTGGAGGTGGATATCCGGATCTACAAAGGTTGTAATTTCCGTATCCTAGTAGTTAAGTGTTAACTAGCTTTATATTTCGCCCAAACTTCTAGTCTAAGATCCGTTGTATAGGGTTTCTCGGCACCAAAAATTTAAAATTGGCATGTCCGATGCCTTGTGAGAACCCACTAGGGTGCCTAGGAACCTTTCACGCCGGTAGCCCTGCTATTTTTACTCACGGAGCCCTTTCGGGTTTTCATCCATGCCCATTTTGCTTATGGATGTACCGCTTTTTTTTTAATGTGTCAGCCCAAGGATGCTGCGGGTTTGTAGTAGTTTAAAGACGTTTCGGTCAGTCGTTAGTTTAGGGTCGTTTCGGTCCATCATTGCCATATTTGAGGCAAATTTCTAGTTTACGGACTTTTCGGTAAATAGTTTATCCAGTGTGCGCGTATATTTATTACGTGACAGGTCACGTGACGATGATGTGAAATACACCCATTCAGGGGGTGATTTGATTTGGTTGGAGTATTTTGTGGCCCATCCCTACCATGGCTTCTCCAATTTGATGCGGACGCCTGGCCCCTTCGAATAAGGCCATTTCCCTTTCTCGATCAGTTTTGCTCTTTTGAAAGGCCTCGGTCAACAACATGTCTATCATCTTGTCTGACGGTTCTAGGAGTTCCGGTTTGGGATCTTCCCCCAGTTTCTCTGCATCAGGAGCTTCTTCACCATCTATTGACGAGTGAGAGATCATGTGGCAGCTTGCCACATAATCCCCGGGTTCTTTTGAAGAATTGTCTCCTTCATCAGCGTCATCGGCTTCATTCTCAAGAACATGCTTAAAGAATTCGTCCAATGTGATTGGGGTCTGTGCCCTCTGATTATATTCTTCCAGTGTATCAATATATTTCTGCAGACCTGTATGGTTATCGTCGGGTTGGACGGGCTTCTTGGCCTTCTTCTTTTTCTTTAAAGACTTTGGAGGATTGACTTGAATGTTTTGTCCACCAACTTTCAGCGTTGGGCGCGGCTTCAGCATGCCCTCAATAATCTCGGGATCCAGCGGGCTCTTCCACCTGATCGCCGGGTATGTTTGGAGATCCTTCAGCATTCTTTTCGTTTTTGTCGAAAGAACAACTTCCCATGGAGCTTCCTCTATAAATGAGCATGATGCCCCCGGCGTGTCCATCTTTTTCGTAGCGTGTGGTTGTGGGGGGTTTACCCTCCAGCTTTCATACAACACGAATTTGCCTTGCTGGTACTGGTCCTCAATCCAATTTTTGAAGATAAAGCAATCTTCGATTGGATGGCCCATTATTTGTGGTAGGGGCAGTAATTGGGACTGTTGACATCACTAGGCTGCAGTGGGCGTTTCAGATCCGGTAGGGTGATGAGCCTATTGCGCACCGCCAACTCGAACAGTCTTCTCATCTTATCCCGAGGAGACGAATAATGGCGTTTTAGCCTCTCGTTGAAGAGTCGCTTTCTATCACTTTGGCGATCAACTGGTTTCGGACCACTAGGCTGCTGTTGAGCATTGGCAACAAAGGTCGCTTTCCCCTTCCCCTTCTCATTTCGAGGCTCCATTTTCGAGGAAGACAGTCTATGGCCCATCTGATCCATTTGGGCCAGTTTGTCAATCAAGGCATGGAAGGTAGTCGGCTTGAAAAACATCATGAACTGGGATATGGTCGCCTGCGGATCAAGGGTACCCACGAACATGCCTACTGCAGGAGCCTCTTCTATGCGTTGTTCGCACTTCGACCATAAATTCCGCCACCATATCGCGTACTGAAACCATGTTTCGCTCGGCTTCACCCTGGCATTGATCAATGCCATGATTGGGGTGCGCTCTCTAGCGCTTGCGAATCTCTATGTAAACAGTAGCTCCATTTCTGCAAATGTCTTGACAGAGTCACTCGGGAGTTCGGAATACCACTCGAATGCTGTCTCCGACAAGCTGCCAACGAATTGGCGAAGCAGTAGCTTGTCGTCACCTCCAGTGTTGCCGTACAGAGCCCTGAATTGAGCAACGTGCTGGTGTGGATTCCCCGTCCCCTTATATACATAGAATTTAGGAATCGTATACCCCGGCGGGTACTTTATTTGGTCGTACCAACCCGGATAGGGTCGTCCAGTCTTAACAATTTGGTCGGCCGCTTCGCTCGCCTGATGAGCTCGTATCTGTTGAGCGATATAGTCATCCAGGGTGGATTTGGAGATCGTCTCCTCTTTGGCTGCTAATAGAGCCGGAAGAGGGTTCGATGTCTCCCCTCTGTCGTCTTCAAGGATAATCGGGGGGTCTTCCGCTGGAGGATCCGGCTGTATCATCATCCCTACCATATCTTGGAATAAAAGCGCCATTTGTTTTATGTTGGCCGCTTGTTCCGCGGCCTCTTTGTCTTTCCTCTCGAGCATTCTTCGGAGGAATTCGACATCAGTTTCTTGTTCTTGGCGCTGCTCCGACGATGTCTCTAGGCTTGCTTTTGGCCCGGTGAGTGAAGCCATAGTTGTCAGCATCTCCTGGAGCTTTTGCTGTTGTTGCTCCCGAGCCTTTGTCACTGATCTGGTGAGAGGTCGACGGCCCGTGGAGATACGGCTATCCTTTTTCCTGGATGCCATATAAACAGTGTGCACCACCGTGCCCCCAAACTTAGGGCGTTTAGGTTCAATGCCCTTTAGATTCGTCGCAGACACGGGGATTTTCTCCGGCCTTCTTCTTTTGTGAGCGGTCGAAGTTGAGGGGGCTGTTGCAGCGGGCACCCAAGTAGACGACACCTTCTGTGGTACAATGGGGTGGTCCTTCTCTTGCCGAACTTTCGTCTTCTTTGGTCCGCGGGAGTAGTCTTGGTTGATCACTGAGTCTAGGACCTGTCGCCAGACCTTGTGAAGTTTAGAGGACAGCCACTGAGGGGGCTGCTCCAGCTTTGTCTTTGTAGCATTCTACATAGGTGGAGGAGATCTTTTCAACACGGCGGTTGGGGAGTTCTTGCGCACCCTCCTAAGCGGCTCAAAGTTGTTCCCAGTTGGAACAGCAGCGTCAATTTCCACCGTCGGAGCTGGTGGAGTTAGTCCAGAAGGGGAACTGCTCCCAGCTTTTCTCACTCGGCGCCAGTGGCGACGTCGAGCATGTCTTGCAGACGGTATTGGCTCAGCTATGGGGGTGGCTTCATCATGCCCCCTGCTCTAGTGGAGGGTTGCTGCTGGTGTCAGCCTCTAGAAGACTGATGTCCGTTGAAAAGAAACGTCCAACCTATCGAAGACTGACTTTTGAGCAGGGAAAGAAACTTTAGTGATCTCGCCTGAAGCGGGAGTTGGAGCGGACAGTCTAGCGAAGACCATCCCCTTAGCAGGAGAAGCCGCTATGACAACTTCAGGAGCAGGAATGGCTATCCGCTTCGAGATAACCCCTTCTAGTATTGCAGGCTTTTTCACGGGCCCACCCGAGCTTTGGCCCAGTCTGTCAAAAACTGAGGCGCTGGATTTGGGAGACCCGTTGAGAGGGGCGGCGGTAGTCGTAAGCCGATCAAAGACCGACTTCTTTGGAGTTTCTTGCGATGGCGGCGGGGCATTGAAGCTTATTGGTGAGAGCATGGTCCCGAAGAATAACCCAGTGGCTTGCGTCACCTGTTCCACTGGCATCGTAAAAAGGGAGGCCGCTTGAGGCCCATAGGTCACTCCTCCGACAGGGACGGAGTGGGAGTTGTTGCAGTTGTTGCAGTTGGTACAATTGAAAGCAATTGATCTTCTTTTTCTGCACGGAGCAAGACACCAAATCTTAGTACCTCGAATCAGGGGCAACCATAGCAAAACGCGATTCGTTCGCGAAACACGACACACGAAGTGTGGAGTGGAAAGAGGAAAAGGTCCCACCGGACGTGCCAAAATCTGTTTGCCACCGAATACAGAGACGGAACTGCGTAGGTCGTCTCGCCTGAATTTGGGGGCAGATGCTATTTGGTTTTATCTGTCCACCTCTCTGAAGATGCCAAGTTGATTTATGGCACCGTATATCGAAGGTTTAGACGGATGCGGCCGTTGAAGCAGACTTCGTCAGATTCCCCCTCATTGTGAGGGGTTTTTGATTGTAGGCACGCTCTTCCCTGCAGGCGCAAGCCCCTGCAATTAATTACGCTACAGCATCGCGGAAACCACTTTCTCCTTCTCCAGATGGTCACTTTGTGTCGTGGGTGTTTGTTTTGTTTTTTGGTTGCCCGTAGATTGTATACGGAGACTAATTTATGCTGTCGCCCGTAGGGCGTAGATTAGTCCAAATCCGTATTTTCTTAGATTTGGGTTTGGGTTGGTTTAAGGACCGTTAATCTCATTTGAGACTAAGATCAACTTAAACGTTTGTTAAGGATACGTTAGTCTAATTTTTGACTAAGATCTATTTAACAGGATCATTTAGATCCAACAAAAGAGCATTTAGGCTCTATTGTTTTAGTTTAGGGACATTGTGTTCCATTGGGTTTAAGGACATCATAGTCCGTGACAGTTTAAAGACGTCATAGTCTGTAAAGTTTAAGACATCATAGTCTATGTGTTTAGGGACCTTACGGTCCGTAAAGTTTAAGGACGTCATAGTCCATGAGTTTAAGGACCTCATAGTCTATAGAGTTTAGTTTAGAGACGTTGCGGTCCATAAGTTTAAGGACATCATAGTCCATAGTTTAAAGACGTCATAGTCTATAGAGTTTATTTTATGGACGTTGCGGTCCATTGAGTTTATTGATTGTCGGGACCCGTCACCTCTCTGAAAACGTTGAAGAGTTACAACGACATATATTAGAGGTGTGAGGAGATGTACCCTTAAACCAATGTCGGTTGAAAGATCTGTAGTTGGATTGATTTAAGGACCGTTATGGTCCAAAGTTAGTTTAAGGACATTACCATCCGAAGTTGGTTTAAGAACATTACGGTCCACAGTTTAGATGTAAACATGGGTTTGAAAATGCACCAAATATTTATTGGTCATCGGGACCCACCACCTCTCTGAAGACGTTGAAGAATTACAACGACATGTATCAGAGATGTGAAGAGATGTACCCTTGAACCAAATGCCAGATTGAGAAGCAAAGGGAAGAACATTATTGTAAATGCCATCTGAGAAGTTTAATTTTGGAAGACCTGAACATAATTAGGGATCGGTTAAAAACAAGGTTTTTGCTTTGGGAGACTTAGCTAACTTGGGCTACGATTGGCCTATCATGGTGTTAAACACTAGCATATGTTCGGCGCTCACGTGCTCCCACGTGAGGTCTTAAAGTTTTGTTTAAGCACTGAAGATTTAAAGCGCTCACGTGGGGTCACATGAGGCGCTTGAAGTAATGTTAAATACTGAAGATTTGAAGCGCTCACATGGGGTCACGTGAGGCGTTTGAAGTAGTGTTAAACACTGAAGATTTGAAGCTCTCACGTGGGGTCACGTGAGGCATTTGATGTAGTGTTAAACATTGAAGATTTGAAGCGCTCACGTGGGGTCACGTGAAACGTTTGAAGTAGTGTTAAACACTGAAGATTTGAAGCGCTCACGTGGGGTCACGTGAGTCGCTTGAAGTAGTGTTAAACACTGAAGATTTGAAGCGCTCACGTGGGGTCACATGAGGCGCTTGAAGTAGTGTTAAACACTGAAGATTTGAAGCGCTCACATGGGGTCACGTGAGTCGCTTGAAGTAGTCTTAAACACTGAAAGTCTGAGGCGCTCACGTGAGGTCATGTGAGGCGCCTGAGATTTGGCACGGCTTCTTTGAATTTGTTCCCTTTTTCTTTTCTGAGTGATGAGTACTATTGGGTCACGTGGGATCACGTGAGGCGTCCCCAAAGTCTGAAACCTGCCTCTGTTTTATTCTCTTTCGAAAAGTGCTAAGCATTATTAAGGGGTCACGTGATGTCACGTGAGGCGCCCTAAAATAGAAACTGCCTTGGGTTTATTCCCCCTTTTTCTTCTGAAGGGCTTGTTCAGGGGTCACGTGGGAGCACGTGACCTGATCTCATTTGTTTTCTATCCTTCAACAAGGGTGCTCACGATCTGTCATTTATCATGTTGGGTGTTAATCTCTTTTACGTGCATGGAGATCTTGAGTTAAATCCCCTGTTTATTAAAAATTAAATTCTTTTGTAGGGTTAAACCCTAATTTTATTTAGAGGAATTAAATTCCTAGATGTTCTGTTGTAAGAATTAAATTCTTTGGACTCGATTCTCCTCCTAAGTTTTGAATCTGCATAACAGATCTCCCCGATGAGAATTAAATTCTCAACTTGTGGGGAGGTCTGCTTCTGCATATTTTTAACCAGTGGAAGAACTAAGTTCTTTTTAGAAGAGTTAAAACTCTTGTGAATATGAAGAAGAGGTAAGAGATTTTGTCTTTGTTCCTTTCCTTACCTTGGGTTTCTTTTTGGAGATCTTCTTCTCTATGGATAATCAAATTCTCTTTTCTTTTGGCTTACGAAGGGGTTTCTCTTTCTCTCTCTCTTTTAAAAGTTGGCTCCTATTTATAGGAGAAAGAAAAGAATCAGTTTGTTCAGCCAATCTCTCATTGAGAGATTTTGATTGATTTTATAACCAACATGATCTTTTAGATCACTCGGTGAATTTTATTCACTGTTGGATTTTTAATCCAAAGACCTCTATTTCATATAAGATATTTCATTTGTTGTTCCTGGCAAATTTTAGGAAAATATTTCCTTAGAATCTTCCTATAAATTGGTAATTTTTAATTACCATTGGATTTTTAATCCCACAGTGCTCTACTTTACAGAGTGTAATCTTTCTTGTTTGGAATGGTCTAGGAAAATATTTTTCCAATTAGGGCTTTTAATTCCTTTTAATTTAGAATTTAATTCTATTAATTCAGAGGGCTTGGGAGCCCATCACGTATTGGCACGTGGCCTCACTAATTAAGCATAAAGCTTATAATTAGAATTTAATTCTATTAGTTTAGAGGGCTCAGGAACCCATCACGTGTTGGCACGTGACTCCACCAATTAAATATCTCCAATTGTTTATTTCATTCAGCGCCTATAGACTTTGCCTATAAAAAGTCACGTGTCTGCACGTGAGGCCCGATCACGTGTTGCTTTACCTGGGGGCTTTCCTCGTTGTTTTATTCATATGTTTTATTCAGTTCCCATGAGGGAACAAATCCAATCCTGGAGAAACGTTCGGAAGCAGTTTTAGAACATAAGTTGATGTTCTAGGGATTTGATAACGACAGCCTCCTTCGGGAGACGGTTATCATTCCAGACTTCTAAGGTGACCTGGATGATAGAGTGACTGTCAGAGTTATAGTTTTCCCTCTGACGAGGGGCAGTTGTTTGGACAGGTGGTGTAACATTTCAAAAAAATAAAATATTATTTTTTAGGAGTTTTTATAATTTAATATTATTTTATTGAATATTTTAATATTTTGGTATAATTAAATACATAAAATTTTGGAAAAATTATGGAAAATTCTAAAATAGGGTATTTTATGGAATTATGTCATTTTTAAGTTTTTATGTTTAGTTATATGCTAATTTAGTGCTAATCGCGATTAAAAATCGCTAATCGGGTTTTTAGCAATTTTGTGCAAAACATGCACATATCTTTTCTACACTTGTGTTACATTTTTCTTGCCATGGTTTTACTTTGGGGTTACTATTCTTGTGAGAAAGGAATTTGAAGAGAAAGAAAAGAAAAGAAAAGAAAATGGAAAAGGAATAAAATATAAGGTATGGTTGAGAGAGAGAAAAGGGTTTTACTTTGACCAAGCCTTAGCATTTTCTCCCTCTCATTTCTCCCTCATCTCTTCCTCTCATTCTCAGCTGAAGCTTAGCCCTCTTCTTCCTCCCCTCTTCAATGCCCCAAATCATCTCACAAACATCACCAAAACCCTATCTCCATTTCATTAAAAGTGTGCACAAGCTCAAGATCTACACATTGGACTATGGAAGCAAGGATTTTGGCAACTAGGGGCAACTCAAGAAAATTCTTGAGTTGCCAAATGAGGTATTTTCTGGACCTTAAGCTTAGTTTATGCATTACCTTTACCCATGTTTAGATTGAACCGATATTGTTGGATATTGTGGAGTTAAGGAAAACCTAGTTAGGGTTATGGAAAATTTTGTGTTGTAATGTGAAATTGAGCTCAGTTGAGGTTATATAAACACCCTAGTGCATGAATTGAGGCCTGAACCTGAGAGTTGAAACCCGGAATACGGATTTAGAAACCGATATCGGAAAATTTAAGGAATATGTGAAGGTTATATGAGATCTGCTATCAACCCGAGACTCTGAAAATTATTTTGGTTGGACAGTGATATGTGCAGGCACCCAGGAAGCTACCACCAAGACCCTAGCCCCTAACTCCATGACCCGGCCGCAGATTTATCCTGTTTGGCCGCAATTTGCGGCCAGACCTGCCCCATTTTGCCTCGATTTGGTTCTGCTGCTCCTACATGAATAGATTAGACCCCTGGTATATATAGATTTGTCTAATTTGACCTAGGGTGAAATCTGGAGCCTATTTCCTTTGTTGCTGTTTTGGATTCGTGTTTCCGTATTCCGTATTTCTAATTCTGAATTTGCTTATGGTGTTTTACCTCGACTACTTGGCATTTTTACGACGATAACGAGGGTTGTTGATGGTTTTGGAAGGCGTTGTCCATAGGTTCTAACCTATAGATCATAGCGTATCGTTTTGGGATTCGTATGCCGTTTTAGTTTTGAATTGGTTTTGATACGCATTTGCGATACGTTAATGTGTAGGTACCCCATGAAGACTTCGGGACGACAAGCAAACATGTGGTGACGTCGACAATGAAGACGCAAGGTGAGTAGATTATATCTACAGGGGGGAGTCGGGTGGATGGCGTATAGCACCCCCGCAGTCCGTAGTTAATATACTATATATATATATTATGTATAATAGTTAAAGTGTGTCGTAGATATTGTGTTAGGTGTATTATGGATAGTTTAGGGTTAGAAGCAACTAGTGTAGTTCATAGTCGCGAACCCTAGAATAGATTTACACCTACACGTACACCCTTGCATATTCATTATACTTGCACTGTGTTTGATGATATTGGATGACTTTGGAGATGAGTCGATGATTTGGGCATTGTGCCGTGAGATCGGTGATGTGATGTGACTCGTATTTGGGATACGACATGTGATCTCTAGCGGGCCTTTGGACGTGTGTTTACACACGCAGTGATGATGGTATCGATTTGTACTAAACTATGATCAGTACCCCATATTATATGATATGATGATAATGATACTTGATATGTGATGAGAGGAATGTGATATTGACCCGTACCCAGCTATTGGGATGCCGTACGACGATTTACCGTACGAGCTTTATATTGATGATAGATCCGCACTCATGACATGAGGATTGGCATATGATATACTGTATCGTACGCGATACTATTTAGGCGGGATCATCGACTATTATATATATATATATATATATATCGACTCAGATTTAGGTGGTTTCCATACCCCTCCTGATGGACTTGGCTTAGTAGATGTTAGATTAGACCCGAGTCATACCTATTTCAAAACTAATGAACCGGGAATATCTTAAGGACAAGTAAAGGGATTCTACGGGTATTTTCAAAAGACGCATCTATTCTTAAAAACACCGTAACCCTTATTTTACTAAAACCCTGATTCGTCTTATTTCAAATTGCACCACTGCATGACATATACATATTGGTGTAGATTCTTCACTGTTGCGTTGATTTATTTGATTCCGCATCTCACTGTATGTGCATACTATTATTCCATGTTGCATGATATCCTGTTATACTTGCATTTCATTTATATGTCACATACATCATGTTTTCTGATTATACGCATCGAGATATTCGTTTTCATGATATTTCTGGATTTGGGAACCGTGGATAATTTCAAAGGAAAGTATGTACTTATTTGAAAAACCCGGTTTCCTCGATATGATATTTGCGCTGCCACCATGAAATTTATCGGTTCTGATTTTATACCCCTTACGAGGAGTGGGTGCCGTATGAGGGTACATGGTGGGGCCCGATGTATGAGATAGTGGGCTGACCCGGAATGACGGATGCCCGATGTATGAGATAGTGGGCCGACCCGGACTGACGGATGCCCGATATGTGAGATAGTGGGCTGACCCAGACTGACGGATGCCCGATGTATGAGAGAGTGGGCTGACCCGGACTGACGGATGCCCGATATATGAGGACTTACGTGCCGATGCTAGGCACAGGTTTCATGATGTTTTCCATGATTTTGATTATATCCTCACATTTACATGCATGATGCTTATTGTCAGTGGGTGACGGGTGGATGGGATCCACGGTTATACAGATATTGATCACATACAGACTTTTATTACATTGATCATACTTCATTTGTATATATAACATGGTATGAGGGCGCTGTTATATATACCCTTACACCAATATTAGTGGAATGGGACGCTAATATATGTGTATTGATATCCATTTTGATACTTCATCATATTTACTTCATGCAGACATACCTTATATTTATGACATGTTATTATCTGAGGCACTGGCACGAGCACTTGGCACTACCTACATGTTTAGATGTTGCATTGCCACCTTATCAAGCTTCAGGCTTATTCTTTGAGGTTTATATACTGATCGTATTGACCTAGGATTATGTCGTGCATTCGATTTCTGCTTGTAGCTATTTTCTATTCACGAGTTGGCAACTCACCCCCGTTGTGCCACAGTTTTTGCAGGTTTTGCCGTACAGGTTCCATTGCGGCATTTCTGGCATACTGCTTTCCTTTGCGGGTGATTTGCTTGGTAGGTGGGTTCTTTGCATCAGAACCATCCTTGTATATGTATTACTCATTGTATCTAGAAATTCCATCAACCAAAACTTGTATATTGTTTCAGACTTAGACACCAGTGATGTATTATTTCGACCTTAGAGTCGCGCTTAGCAGTATTACGGTTTTCATGCTTATTGAGTTTCTTTTGGATTTGATCCTCTCCCTTCGGCGTTGCATATTACATTGCTTGCGTGGTTGTGACCGTCGATTGACGAAGAGCTAGCTCCCGCTTGGGGATACCTTTTATCATTGCATATATATTATTGTTGTTGTACCCCGTTCGGGGCCAGTATTTATAAAGGATACTCTGCCGAAATTTTCAGAAAAGATTACACATTTTAAAAATGCATATTCGGCTTAGTTATTTAAAAACTTTGATTTCAAAACATGTTTCCTCACTTATTAAAAACCAGTTTTCTTTATTTACTCCTAAAATGGTTTTAGATTTCTGGGCTTTTGGCTTACTTGGATCAGATGGAGTCCTATAGACTTCATATGGTTCAAGGGCCAGTCACGTGCTCTTTCGGGTCATGACAAGTGGTCCAAGCGGATACTGAGAGAGGCATGACGCAGAATACTGATTAAGTTCAGTTGTTGATACAGTCTAAGAAGTTTGGATTTGGAGTTCATTTGTGAACTAGGTCCCATCAGATATCCAGACATATTCTAAGACAGGTATTACTCAATTCGGGAGATGGCTTTCTCCGCGAACTTGAGATTGAGAGAGACATAGAAAGAAACATCAGGGCAAATCCACTCACTGAGGCTATTTCTTGAACGCAACAGTTTCGCAAACGAACTTTGTGAAACTGATTAGTAGAGAAGTTGGGTGTTCAGTATCACACGGGCTGTGAGTATGCGACATCGCAATTATTAGCCTTGAGTGCAAGTGGGAGATTGTTGGATATAGTGCCCTCAAAGTCAATTATTGGATCGCAGGCACATGATTGCAATGATTGAGGGATGACCTAAACCGGTAGGACAGTATTACTCGAGATGATAGTATGCTATTTGGTTTGCCTTTATCATCGTGTGCATGATTTAGGTAACATTACAGATCACCATTACATGTTGATAGAGCCCTTAGGATTCTTGCTTGACTACCAGCAGTATGATGGCGATCATATATGTGAGAGTTGGGTAGTCTATAAGCACATCCTTAAAGTGTCCCTAGTCGTGGGAGTTTCGAGACTGGGCATCGATACTCAATGAGTAGAATAGTGTATACGATCGTGACCCAGACGAGGGGTGATGGCCGGTCTCACAAGCCATTGGTGTCAGTTGGTTCACCTAAGACATATACAGGTGCTCATTGGGTTATGAATACACCGGACAGTACTCGCCGGGAACATGCTAGTTGGTATTATACCTGACGTCAGATAGCAGTTCCCTGGTGACATGTGTACAGGTTAGTTTATCGACCTGAGATCGTCATTTGTCTCGTGTGAGTTCCCACTGTGCTTTGATTACTACCCTACCACGGCTCAAAAGAGTCGTGCAAACAGGTTTTAGTTGGGTACAGTCCCGAGCCACATGGAGGCAGTGAGCAGATCGGCAGGGGATTCGTCTCTCCCGGTATTGGGGGTGAGATCGAGCTGTGTCTAGGAGAGCCATTACACGAAGTCATTGGCTAAGGAAATTGAGATTTACTGGTAGGTATTCCAGTAGTATCTCAGGGTGTTCTGGGCTACACTCCGACACGACTTATACCGCTATTGGGGGTCTGACGTTTACCAGCCCCTTAGGCCCGATATGCGATACTCATAGACGAACGGACCGGACTATACAGATATTGTCACTGACAGGCTCGGTAGGGTTTCAGGATGTGTTCGCTCATCGGCCTCCCTTTTGGTCAATACCTAGGCGCCCGTTACGTACAGCTAGTACCACTGACGTGCTTATGGTTAAACCCACTGCCAGCATATTGACGTGTCTTTAGAGTCCCCCACAGAAAGTTTCCCAAGTTCGGGCGAAACGTTGTAGAGGCCGTATGGTTTTATGGCAGGGTTCGATCGTATACGTGCACTCGTGCACGGATCATGATCGGACGGATCATACTAGTAGGCTTTGGTTTAAGTCAGATCCTCGTATTAGATTGGTTGGATTACTTTCATCTCGTTGTATTCGCATTCAGTCGGAATGCGGATGCAGGTATGTATATACAGGTGAGGGGTATTCTTGTGATCCATTACGAGTTTAGTTTAGAAGATGCCATTCTATTTATTGTATTAAACATTTGGATTAATGTTTATTAAGTGGAAATTGTGAGTGCAAATCATAATCAAGACCATTAAATATGGCACATGCATTTGTGGTAACTCATGGTATTATTTTTTGTGCTATTTTCTTTTCTCTTGATTGTTTATTGTGTGGAATTGATGTGTAGAGAGAGAGGGAGGGCGACCACATATAGTGTGGGGCTTGGTCTTGAGATTATGAGAGCTCTCACATTATCATCCCACACAATAACAAAGCCTTTCTTCTTCTAACTTCTCCTTATGCTCACAACTTCCCTTAATGGCTTCTTCTTCAACCTCCATCCATACCATCTCATGTGTTGAGAATCAATGGATGTATTGAGACAAAGTTATCACACACATTCTCTACTTCACCTTGGACATGTCGGCTAGCAAACTTCATGTCCGAGTTGCTTCGGTTTGAAGCGGGAGCCTGTAAAATGATTCCTTGACGTGGTGCCACTTTGACGAGGAGATCGGAGATCGAGCGAGATCGGAGATGCCGCGAGGAGCTAAGGATGGTGGCTAAACATCGAAGGACACGGATCGATCGGTATAGCCATTCTATCATCTTTGTAGTTTGCTAGTTTAGTGTTAATGTCATAATCTGGGTAAAAGTCTGCATTAGCGCCAGTTTATAAAAGTTTTTGTTCCGCGTTTGGCCTTGGATAGACGGCCGGGGCGCTACCGTAGACTTACAATGAGAAGCGTATACACTAGTCTACTCTGAAGTATCGATGCCCCGTCTCGATAATCCTATGAATAGGGACCTGTATAAGGATGTGCTTGTAGACTACCCAGCCCCCCACTAGTGTGACTGCCATCACAATACTGGTAATCAAGCAAAGATCCTAAGGGCTCTACCAATATGTATAAAAGATATGCTAAAATAAACACATGCACATATTAAGGTAGAAACAAACCAAGTAGCATACTACCATTTTGAGCAAGACTATCAATACAACTGTGAATATCCCAAGCTTCTATTAAGTAATATACAAACCTGTATGATACAATAATGGCCTCTAGGGCATATATCACTAACACAGAGCCTTGCACGTATCAAAATACGGCTAGTACATCATTTCACCTGAACCAGGGAAACCCTCTGTATGGGACTCTAAAGAATCGTCAATACGCTGGCAGTGGGTTTAACCATAAGCACGTCAGCGGCACTAGTTGTACGTAACGACTACCCAGATATTGAGCGAAAAGAAGGCTGACGAGCAAACTCATCCGAACCCCTACTGAGCCTGTCAGTGACAATATCCATACATTCCGGTATGTTCGTCTAAGAGTATCGCATATCGGGTCTAGGGGGTGGATAAAGTCAGACCCCTAATAACATGATATTTCATGTCGGTGTGAAGCCCATCACCTACTGAGAAACTACTGATCCAAATCAGTAATTCTCGTCTACCTTGGCCAAGGATTTCTGGTGATGGCCACCCGTGCACAGCGCGATATCAACCCCCAATAACGGGAGAGACGAATCCCCGACGATTCGCTCACTGCCTCCATGTGGCTCGGGACTGTACCCAACTAAAACCTGTTTGCACGACTCCTTTGAGCCATGGCAGGGTAGTAATCAAACCACGGTGGGAACTCACATGAGACAAATGACGATCTCAAGTCGACTGACTAACGTGTACTCATGTCACCTGAGAACTGCTATCTGACAATAGATATAATACCATCTAGCATGTTCCCGGTGAGTTCGTCCGGTGTAACTCATAACCCAATGAGCACATGTATACTATCTTAGGTGACTAACAGACACCAATGGCTTTTGAGGCCGCCCACCGCCCCTCGTCGGGGCCTCAAAAAGTATACACTAGTGTACTCCGGAGTATCGATGCCCAGTCTCGACACTCCCTCCACTAGGAACATTTAAGGATGTGCTTATAGACCATCCGGCTCCCACGTATATGATCGCCATCATAATGCTGGAAGTCAAGAAAGAATCATATGGGCTCTATCAACATATAATAGTGATCTTTAATACCACATAATGGATGTACATGATGACAGAAACAAACCAGATAGCATATTATCATCTCGAGTAAGACTGTTCTACCTGTATAGGTCCTCCCTCAATCATCACAATCACGTGCCTGTGACTACAATAATTGACTTGAGTGAACTATAGCCAACTATATCCCACTTGAACTTAAGGCTAATTATTGCGGTGTCGCATACTCACAGCCCATGTGATACCGAACACCCAACTTCTCTACTAATCAGTCTCGCAAAGCCCATTTGTGAAAATATTGCGTTCGAGAAATAGCCTCAGTGAGCGGATCCGCTCTAATGTTTCTATCTTTATCTCTCTATATCTCAATTTCACGGAGAAAAACTATCTCCCGAAATGAGCGATACATGTCTTAGAATTTTTTTGGATATCTGATGTGACCCGGTTCACAAATGAACTCAAAATCTAACAAACTTCTTAGACTATATCTTCCATTGAATTTGATTGGTATCATGCGCCATGCCTTCCTCAGTATCCGCTTGGACCACCTGTCCAACATACTGCCCCTCAAAAGAGGGTAAACTTTAACTCTGATGGTAACTCTGTCATCCAGGTCACCTTGGAAGCTGATTGAATGTTATTTTATGCGTGCTTGCGCTTTTAAAGGATGAATCAAAGAAATATTTTACCGCAATCAAGAACGGCATCGCTTGGTAGCTAGCCGGTGAGTACGGGTCGGTCCACAGGGATGTTGTGTATTCTCAAATTGGTCTAACGAGTTAATTCCAAACGGTGTTGGGATGATTATCGCTAAAAACTAAGTTGATCTAGACTAGGACTAGAATCTTGCTAGGGTTAGGTTTAGGTTAAATTTGGAAAGTCAATATTCCTCACCGCTTTCTATGCCCTTATTTAGATCTGTTTAGGTGTTATGGTAATAATTAATAAAGTGGATTAGTACCATCGGGAAGAAACGATGTTTCTTCCTCTAGGTTCTTGTCCTTCCTTTCTTAATTCTTACCCTAACCTCCATGGAAAATATACGCAACCGGTCTTTTATACTAAGGTATCACCGTTACCTCATAGGATAGGGTGCTGTAGAGAACGGTGTGTGTATGTATGCATGGAGTCCTATGAATTAATATGTGATGGGCAAGAAAGGGGTGAGATTTTCTTCTCTCAAACATTTCCTATTCCTAACCCTAACAAGTGAGGAATTACTCACTCATTAGGGAATTGATAAGCATTTTCTAACTATCTAACTAGGGCAGATAATAAAATTATACTAAGGCAGAATGAAAATTAACTAGGGCAATGAAATAAAAAAACCTTACTTTATTTGATGGCTCTCTCCAAACATTTACACCGAATTAGAAAATTCTGAATAGATGAAATAAAAAGAGGCATACCTCAATGATAGGTTTAGAGCTTCTATTTATAGATCATAGAAACCCTAGGGTTACAATCGATTCACATCTGCATTTACAATTTTACCCCTAAAGAAGACTAGTCAACGCACCGCCACGCCGCCGCAACTTTTTTGCACCGACACGGGCGAAGGACGGTCGCGGATCCGCGGCCAAGAGCTAGGTTTGGTCGTGGTTCCGCGGCCATATAGGGGCATCTTGGGCTGAATCTTTCTGGTCCTCCTCTGGTTGAATTTGTCTTCTTGTTTCTTCACTTGGTTTCACAGATTGTCTTCTAGATTTCTTCTAGATTTCTACAGTGAATAATGTCGTGGACTTTACCGTTTGCTTCGTGTCGAAGTCTTGAACCTTGCGCTGCCTTTGTACTTTGTGAACTTGTTCATTGATCTTCGTTTATTCTCCAACTGTAGGCTTGATCAAGATTCTTCCATTTATCGGTCGTAGTCTCACTTTTGTATCGTCTTTTCATCATTTTCACTTTTTTTTTTCCGAGAACCTGCAACTATGTAGCAGACATGGATCAAAAGCACCTGTTTATTTGTAAAATGAATAAGAATGGGGAATATAATAATGCAAAATTATGGTATGAATAGAAGCCTAAAATAATAACCGCCTCCTGAAGGAGGCTGCCATTACCATATGCCAAGAACATCCTCTTATGTCCATAACTGCTTCCCAATTTTTCTCCAGGATTGGATTAATATATGCTTATTGCAACTAGTAGAAAAACAATATCTGGTGTGGTACTTGACATTTCATGATTGATTCAGTTGCCTAAGCAAGAGTTATGTCAATCATGCAAATCCCTCTCCTCATCAGTCTAGAAGACATCTCTTCAGAGAGGGTGACTCCCTCACCTGCGGGTACACCACGACGCCAGGAATTATCCATTCTAAAACACATTAGAATAGTGTCAAAGTACCCGAATTGGGACACTTCCAAAATCTAGATCTAAAACAATAAATTTAGTCACCAGAATCTCTGATATTTTATCCAGATCCTATGTGGAGAAACAACTTGTGACAACCACAGTATAACCGGTCGTAGTATAAGAAGATTACTTCATATCAAGAGCATGTCATCCAAATACTAGGACATCACTCCCTACTACCATCTTACCAGGTCGATCTGTTATTCTGATGAAGTCAAACTCTATGACTTTTACATAAAAAATAGATGATCTATCTCCGCTATACATGCTTTAGTCTATAAATAGATATAAGCTACTTGCCCACCATGCTTCCGCTGCTACCACTGACTACAACAATCCTCTGGCAGAATCATATACACGTGCACTTCTAAAGCTAATTTAGAACGATGTTATAGTCATCCACCTGCCAGATCTCATAGTCTAGGACAGCAGTAGTGGCAAGCATGGGTCATCAAAACCTCTCTGTCACCGTCTTTGAGGAGACCAAAGTACCTCTCGGGTGGCTGAGATTACCCACCAAATTTGTAGAGTGGCTAATGAATCGTCAAAAACAATTGAATCCTCATGTTCTACTAAATTTTCAGTAATCGTTTATGGTTCTGGAATCACTTCCAGTTCTACCATAATCCCACCAATGTTTTCTGAAAAGAATTCATTTTACTAAAACAGGTGGCGGGTCAAGAACAATATAACTATTAATTCTCCAAATGGTAGAAAGTTAACCCTCGTCAAAACCCGGGATAACCCACAAATTGCCATTACTGAAACGTGCCTTGAGTTTATCCAGATTTTGGTTTTAAGCATAAGCCGGACAACTCCATATACCTTAAAATCGTTAAGATATGAATCCATTCTATATCCAATATAGAAACAAAGACACTAATTTAATTGGAATCAGATTCAAAATACATGCAGCTGTTTCCGGTGCATATCGACTAAATGGAAGAAGGCCAAGCAGCATTACTCATCAAGGAGCATACTCACGGATGAGTAACTTGAGAGAGAAGAAAGTTCTCAAATATATTACTTACGACGGAATACCTAGCATAAGTATCTACAACTTCGATCACCTCGAAGAATCCTGATACTTGCAACATATGATTCTCTACTTTATTCTTATACCTATAACTTCTCAAACTTTGGACCTTGTATTTCAATGAAATGCTTGTCTAAAACCAGAGAAGTCATAAGTAAACGGAATATAGTACGAGTACCAACCCCTTTGTCCTAATAGACATCGGACAACATACAATACTTTGTATAAGTCCACTGAGTTTAATAACTCAAACCATGTGCGTCGTAGGTTGAAAACTGTGTTATAGTTGAGAAGAATTACACCGTTGTTGAATGCACCTTACCTAACCATCAACCGATATAGACAAATGTCATAAACATAATTTCAAAAACTTATATCTCACTTTATAAAATAAATGTACAGATATATCAGTTTGAAATTGGTGCATAACAACGGATATTCAAAACCAAATAATTGTTGTTAGACAAAAACCAGGTGATTTCCTCAAATATCACCAATTACAAAGATTTCTGATATATATTGAGGATCTAATCACCCAATTCCCAATATTCTACTCCCACTCAGTATCTATAACGCAATACAGATGTGAGAATTAAGTCTGGTAAATACATACCCTGTAGTCAAAATCTAATTAGGAAAACAGTTTTCAATTAACACCGCACGGTAAAACTGAAACAGAAAAATGCTTCGAAAGGATGGCTGGGTATTCCTAGTAATGCCTCTTCCACTATCCAGATTCATGACAGTAGCCGTATATTTCTTTGCCTCATTCCAATCCCTTTATATGTCTTTACTTCTTACCTTCTGTACACCATACTTAGGCTAATTGGTTTTCTTCCTTCCCTATCTTTTGGCACCTGCCTAAGGTTTGGAAGAAGACTATCCAATAAGCATAATAGGTGTACTCTCCTAATACTAGGAGCCCTCGCAACCTGAATGAAGGTAAAGAGAAAAGACAACCGATTAATCCTATTCAATTTCTCCCAAACCGGAAACCATTCTCAAACTGAAACAAGTTCCTTCAAGTTCGTATGTAACTATATAATGGTATATCCAAGCAATATGGATCTTCATAGTGATACGGAGTGTTCTAGAGAAATGCAAAGGGGAAGTAGGAGTGGCAGGGATATACACGGCTTTGTCGTGAATGATAATAGTTGCAATTTCCTTTGCCCTCACTCTAATCCCTTTATATGTCTTTACTTATTACCTTATGTACACCACTCTCAGGCTAACTGGTTTTCTTCCTTCCCTACCTTTCGGCACATGCCTATGGTTTGGAAGAAAACTATCCAATAAGCGTAATATGTGTACTCTGCTAATACTAGGAGCTCTCGCGACCTGAGAGAAAGTAAAGAGAAAAGACAACCAAATGATCCTATTCAATTTCACCAGAACCGGAATCCATTCTCGAACTGAAACAAGTTTCATCGAGTTTGTATATAACTGTACGATGGTATACCCAAGAAATATGGATTTTCGTAGTGATATGGAGTGTTCTGGAGAAAATGCAAAGGGAAAGTAGGAGCGGCAGGGATATATGCGACTTTTATCGTGAATCGTGACAATCCAAAAGCCAAAGTGTTTTAAGAAGGTTCGGTTAATTTGGTTCATGAGTTTTAGTTTAAGGTCGGGTCATGGTCACTACCAAAGAGAGAGAGAGAGAAAAGAAACACTCAGCGTCCACTCTAACCTAGATTAGATTGGTTAATACTTTATCTAATCAGGATGGCTCCCACTGTTTCCTCGAATTCTCCTTCAAACCCTAAAATGAGAATTAGTCGGGATCATCAGAAAATCACCCAAGGAGTAGCACCTACTCATCAGTAAGAATCGGGACCCAACTATTATCATATGATAACTTGATGGAAGCCACTCAAGTCACCACACTCCAGAAGGCATGCGCATACCTGGCAAGTTTTCTTTATTTTCGAAACTCCCGATGTGGTTTTTGCCCCTAGAACCCTAGTGACCTTGACGGAGTCAACAAATCAAAGAGTCATGGTCAAGTTCAACCCGTCATTATCTTGATTGCATTAAACCCACCCGCACGAGCCCTTGACTGAGTCAACAAGGCCGCACTACTGTCCTAACCAATCGCATCGTATGCTACAAACAAGGACCACTTAGCTACCGTACACTACGCCTTGAAGGAGTTAACAAACGCAGCACGAATATTAAGCACTACTCATAGGAAATGACGAAGGGCTACGGCTGGTTTTTAGCAAAAAACCTTTAATGTAATGAACTTGATATCGTTGAAGGAACCCGAGCAGTTTTTGAAAAAGGAGTGGTTTAAGCTCCGCAATTTTAAAACGAGTGGTTTTGTAGAAAACCATGGTTTTGAAGAAAACCGAGTAGTTTATAGTCATATAAACTTTTTCCAAAGAGGTCACTCCCTATGATGGGATCTTGGCTCTTTCCTCATCGAATGAGGTGCAGGATATTCCTAACTGAATACCACGATGCAAAGCAAAGGAATCGACTATAGTGAAATTATTACAATAACGCAAACTTTTGCCTAAGAGGTCACTCCCCATAAAGGGATCTCGGTTCTTGTCTCGTCGAATGAGATACTGGATATTCATAACCGAATACCGCTATGCAAATAAAAAAGAAACGTCTGTAATAACAGTTTTCAAAAATTAATTCCAACATCATTTAGGTTTTTTTTTCCTTGCATTAATCAAAATTAACGTAGTCCCATCAATTAATCCATATCTCACCAGAAAAGAATGAAAATACAATGTACGTATATGCCATCCGTATTCGCCATGGGGCCCCGTCATGCACCGTTAGGTTGCTTAACTAACGACGGAGCGGGGGCTGGACCAGCGCAGATACAAAACATATACAATATCTACTAGTATATGTAAGTATATATATAGCATTCGTCCCAGGCTTGATATAAGCAACATCACAGAAAAGCGATAAGCAACACAGAATAACGGATAATCTAAGAGCCCCAGGTTTCCTTTGAGCCGCAAATGAAACCCGACGTTCCCCGGTCGTGTGGATAGCCCGTGCAATGTAAAAACAAAACCCCTACAAGCAAGTTACCCGCCAATCCCAGAAATGAGACAACTCCAATCAACAAAGTGAATGGGCCACCCGGCACTTCACGGAATCTGGTAACTTGAGCACCCCTCCTTGGGTCATCCTATACCCCCTACGAATGCGGTAAATAGCCCGCCAATTCTAAAGTAAGGCCCCCTCCGTCTCAACGCCGTGAGATGCGGGCCCGTTGCCCTCTAGAATCCGGCTATTCAAGAAGCCCACCGCGGGGTAATCTTAGTACAGAAAAGAAAAGTATATATACAATGGCGACATCGACCTCAACCCGGTCGTTCCCCAATAAAAGAATATACAATCTGGCAGAGATGGCTGTCCACATGTCGGACGCTCGCCTCGCAATAATGAATATACAAATGAGTCTGAACTGTAATACTACCATTGCACCATAGGCTATCCAACACGACAATCCAACCACAAAATCAGCACAAGACAGAACATCAATGTGAATATCATGTTCGCAAACCCGTCTAGTTGAACATATAGCAACTAGTCGGGTTGTACCGCTCAATGATATTCACGGTCGCAGATATTAACACATGCACTGATAAACACGTATTCAAAATTTCGATCGACTAAAACTTTTCCTCATTGGCCCCAAATGCAAACCAGCACTCAAAGTCTGGACAAAAAACATACATCCCAAAAATCACATTTCCACATAATAGAGTGCCAGAAAAAATTTGGCGCACAATGGCCACACATCGACCGCGGAACAGCCGCCAATAGGCATGTTATGCGGCGGTTCCGCGGTCAAATAGTTGGCTCACGTACCCAAATTTCTTGAGGTGCTCTAAAAATGCCTGCACGTATTTTTAAGACAATCTGAATAATTTTTTGAGCAAATTTTAAAATCGACTGCAAGCATATCAAAATGGAATTGTGATTCGGAAAATTTGGTCGATCGATATTTTAACCTTGTATAAATTGTTAGTTGTATGTATGCCCTAGAGGCCATTAATGTACATGATTGTATATTATAGTGGATGCTTGGACATATATAGGGAGGACTTTCTTGCTCGACATGATAGTATGCAATCTGGTTACTCTTTATCTTAACATGTATACTTGTATTGTCTCTCTGTTACATGTTGATAAAGCCCTTAGGATGTGGACTTGACTACCAGGACTATGATAGAGATCATACTAGTGGGGCCAGGGTAGTCCATAAGTCCATCCTTTAATTGTTCCTAGTCGAGAGTGTATCGAGACGGGGCATCGATATTCCAGAGTAGACTAGCGTATACGCTTCTTGACCCATATGATGGGCGATGGATGATCCCATATCCATTGGTGTTTGACATCAAAGATGGTATATGGGTGCTCAGTGGAGACTGGGTACACTGAACAGGACTCGCCGAGAACTCCTAGATCGTATTATACCTAACGTCAGATAGCAGTTCTCTGGTGACACTGGTACAGATTAGTCTGTAGACCCGAGATCGTCATAGAGTCTTGTGTGATTCCCACTGTGCTTTGATTTCCACCTTACCATGTTCAAGAGAGCGTGCAAAACGATGGTTTTTGGGTACAGTCCCGAGTCACATGGAGGCAATGAGCGATAGGAGGGGTTTCGTCTCTCCCGGTATTGGGGTTGATGTTGCGCTGTGCTCGATTGGCTATAACAGGAAGTCCCTGGCCAGGGTTGATACTGAGATTTACTTGTAAGTATTATTAGTAGTTTCTCGGCCTGTTATGAGTCTCATATCAGCATGAATTATCAAGTTATTGGGGTCTGACGTTTACCACCCCCAGACTAGATATGCGACATATCATACGAAGAGACCGGACTGTACAGTAGTGTTACTTATTGGATTCACGGGAGTATGGACAAGCTTACTTGTTCATCTTCTGATCGCTCAATACCCAGGCAGCCATTACATCCAGCTAGTACCGCTGATGGCTTGTGGGTGATTGATATGATCATCACCTACTGTCGGCGTATTGACGAGTCTTTAGAGTCCTACACAGAGGTTTTCTAGCTCATGCGAAACGAAGTAGGGTGCATATGTGATATGTGCGGGACCGAGATTAATACGTGTATGTGATACCGTATTCCAATCTCGTGATACAGGTTATATGTGATATAACCGGATTGTTGAATCAAGTGTTGATTCAATGATATGTTATATGTATATGTGATATGCATACAAATGATATTAGTCGGTTGTATGCGATATAGCCGGGTTATTAAATCAAGTGTTGATTTAATAATTTAATGTATAATTATATATATTTGATATATTAATATACATTAACTAATATTAGCTCACTTAAGAAAATGTTTTTTCTCAAAATACATACAAATATATATGTGATATATATTAATGTATTTATTTTGTGTCATGCTAGATGATACATTGGACTTGGGTGTATGAGACTCATACCTAACTTAAGATAATTTGAGTATTTAAATATTAAGGGGAAAATCAAAATTAGGTGGAAATTGGCATGGCTAAGATGTTTGTGGAAGTATGGAGAAGCTTTGACTTAACTCCACTAATTTTGTTTTACTCTAGATATTTATTAACCCAACCATTATATTTAACCATAGTTAAGTCTCTACATGAGATGATAAATGATATTTTCTCACCCATGGTTTGAAATGGTGGCCATTCATTCACCACTTCATCTTCTTCATCTCAATTAAGCCTGCTAGGTTTTCTTGAGGTGAAGAGAGAGAGAGAGAGAGAGAAATAATTCTAAAGTGAGCAAAATTCCTACTTCATCAATCTACATTAGACTAGCCATTTAGTATAGGTTGTTTGCTTCACTAATTCTCAATTAGTGAAAAGATAGCTTGAGTTGGAGATTCCTCGACGTAGATCATCTTCGGCCTCGAAGTTCTTCAAGCAAGCTAGTTCATTTCGCCTAGTGGAGCCTAACGAGAGTCCGGGAGACCACTACTTGGAGCGAAGGGACTACTACACGGAGCTTTAGAAGTGAAGGGTCGTTCTACAAAGGTTGTATTCCTTGTTCACTTAGTGTAAAGATGTTTACATGTTTTATAAACCCTAACTCTCTAGTTAGATACTTGGTTTGGGTTGCTTTGCTCTCTAGATTTTTTTAAAATTGCATACCCGATGCCTTATAAAACCTAGTGAGAATGCTAAGGAACCCAGCATAAACTAGCTAATAAAGGTTTATGGGGTGGATCTGATACCATGTTGGGGTTTACTAATGCCCTGGCCATCTACCGTGGCCGATGCAGAACAAAAATTGGTGTTTAAAAAAACCTTGGCGCTAAAAACCCGTCCTAGAATCGAAACCATAAACCTAAAAGTAGCAACAAAGGATATCTTAACTACAAGGTTAGAATTTGTATACCAAATGAACCGTGTCTTTCGGTCTTCTACCATCTTCCTTAGCTCCTAGAGGTTTACTCAATCGAGCTTGGCCGCCGGTCTTCCTCCGTCGAAGATGATCCACCCGAGAGATGTAGCTCATGGCTCTAGCTCCACACTAAGAATCTAGTGAAGCAACTAGGGACTCTAGGTTATTAATCTAAAATTCCTAGGGATGTAGTGAGTGGCTTTAAGTGTTTATCTATCTCTCTTCTACCCTTCATTCTCAACACATGAGATGGTAGGGTAGAAGATGAAGAAGAAGAAGGAGGAGCTCAAGAAAGGTAGTGAAGAGAGAAGAAGCAAATGGTGAGAGTGTTTTCCAAAAACCAACCATGCAAAACTCAAGTGAAGAAAGCTCAAGTGAAAAACTAGAGAGAGAAAAACCTCAAGCATGGTTTTGTGAAAAAAAAATTCCAAATATAATATTGCAACCATACTTGAATAGTTTGCACAAATGAATTGAAAACTCATTTTTCAACACTATTCAAGCATGGTTCTCACCATTCTCTCTTCTTTACCTTTACACATCATTTCTATTTAAATTAATAAATGGATAATCCAAAATGAGGTGTTCACCTTCTAGAATGTTTTCTGTATAAATACGGATTACACTCAACTGTATATACATACCTGTATTCGTATCAAAATAGGAATACCCAAAGAGATAGAATAACACAAAGAACATAATATTAGAATATACATATCGAAATATATATACGTAAATTATTAAATCAATACATGATTTAATAAACCGTCTCAAACTCGAGCCGGCTAGTATTATCAATCGTCCGATCGAAAGTCAGGGTAACTAGTACAATCATTCGATCGGAGCCCTGCACGTATCAAAATACAGCTACTACATCATTTCTCCTGAACTAGGGAAACCCTCTGTGTGGGACTTTGAAGACTCGTCAATATGTTGGCAGTGGGTTTAACCACAAACACGTCAGCAGTACTAGCTGTACGTAACGGCTACCCAGGTATTGAGCGAAAGGAAGGCCGGCGAGCAAACTCATCCGAATCCTTACTGAGCTTGTCAGTGACAATCTCCATATAGTCCGGTCTGTTCGTCTAAGAGTATCGCATATCGGGTCTAGGGGGTGGATGAAGTTAGACCCCTAATAACGCGATATTTCGTGTCGATATGAAGCCCATCACCTACTGAGAAACTACCGATCCAAATCAGTAATTCTCGTCTATCTTGGCCAAGGATTTCTGGTGATGGCCACCCGTGCACAGCGCGACATCAACCGCCAATACCGGAAGAGAAGAATCCCCAACGATCCGCTCACTGCCTCCATATGGCTCGGGACTGTACCCAACTAAAACATGTTTGCACGACTCCTTTGAGCCGTGTTAGGGTAGTAATCAATGCACAGTGGGAACTCACACAAGACAAATGACGATATGAAGTCGACAGACTAACCTGTACTCATGTCACACTATCTGACAATAGGTATAATACCATCTAGCATGTTCCCGGCGAGTCCGTCCAATGTAACTCATAACCCAATGAGCACCTGTATACTATCTTAGGTGACTAACTGACACCAATGGCTTTTGAGACCGGCCACCGCCAATCGTCGGGGTCTCAAAAAGTATACACTAGTCTACTTCGGAGTATCAATGCCCGGTCTCGACACTCTCTCGACTAGAGACATTTAAGGATATGCTTATAGACCATCCAGCTCCCGTGTATATGATCGACATCATAATGCCGGTAGTCAAGCAAGAATCCTATGGGCTCTATCAACATATAATAGTGATCTGTAATACCACATAATGCATGTACATAATGACAGAGACAAACCGGATTGCATACTATCATCTTGAGTAAGACCGTTCTACCCGTATAGGTCCTTCCTCAATCATCACAATCGCGTGCCTGCGACTACAATAATTGACTTGATGGCACTATAGCCAACAATTGTTAGTTCCAGTTAAGTTTCATTTCAGTTATATAAACATATACATGTATATAAGTGTGCATGGGTTGATATTACACACACTCTACACATGCACTTTACACACTCTATGCACACACACTCCCTCCAATGATTAAAAAGGGCAAGAAAAAGCGTTCCGACCAAGGAGCCTGATTGCATAGGCCCTAGGCGGCCGCCCCCACATTGACATCAATTTAGCCACATTTTGGGTTAATTTTTCTAAGTTTATTTGTTGAACATTAATTCTAATTTGATTGTTAATTACTTTAGTTTCTTAATCACTTGTAGATACGGCCTATAAAAGTATTTTCAAAGGCATTAACAATTAAATGCAAGCTGGTAATGAAGCAACTTCTGTCAATTTTTCAAAGATCCAAAAAAAATTAATTAAATAGTAAATTAATTTTTTAACCCAAGTCTCTCTAATTCTAAATCCAAAAGAGGAAAAAGAAAAAGAAAAAGCAAAAAAAAGACATTATTGTCAAAGGCTTGAAAATCGAAAGCAGTGATGTCGTGGTTGAGCTGAAAGTCAAAGATGAGGTCGAAGTTGAAAATCGAAGACGAAAACAAGATCGAAGTTTGAAGTTGTGATCGGAGTAAACATCTTGAATCGAGATCGATGTGGAGAACTTCAAAGTTGACGGCGGTCGCTAGCCCTCGAAATCGGCGGTGGAAGACTCTCATGGCGACACTCGGCGTTTGATAGTTCTAAAACAACTTCAATTTATTATATATTACACTCCAATTAACAAATAAAAAAATATATCTATAAGAACACAAGGGTAAGCGTAATTCCCGACTAAACGGTCTAATACGGTGCGATACGGCACGGCTTTTTTACACGTCTAGATAGCCGCATATATTCCTAGGTGGTTGCCTTTTAAATCACTGTCTCTCCATCCAATACACACACTCTCTTACTTTCATCTTATAACTAATAAGCATTTTGATTCACTAATTTAATTATGTCTTAAAGTTTATCTTTAAGTCATTAAATGGAGAGTAGCATAGTCACAAATTCGTCCTTCGGGCATAATTCGGTGAGGTCGAAAATTCGGGTTCGGAGAACTATTTGGAAAATATCGGTAGGTATTCGGGAAAGATTCGGCAAGTGTTCGGGAAAGATTCAGAAATGATTTCGAGCAAGAAATTAATATATGAGACGCTAAGTTTTGATTTTGTGAATTATCCGGTGTTTTTTGAATTATTCGTTGTTTTTTCGAATTATTCGGCCCATTCGGTAATGGCTGATAAAAATTTCATGAATTATTCACGAATTCGCCGCATAATCCACGAACCGTGTGACTATGTGGCTTTGGTGAAAAAATATGTATATGAAGAGTCACAATAAAAAATGATAGTTAATTATTAAAGTAGAGGTATAAATATTCTTTTTTGAAAGTGACATGTGCATGTGCTCATGTAGGCAAGTACAAGGACATGTGTCCATGTGGGCAAGAACTCTGAGCTCACATAGGCTCTGGCTCTTTCACTTACACTCGAATCTCTTTCTTTTCCCCAACACCATTATTCCAGCATCCTCCCCTCTAGAGTTTTCCTTAGGCTCCATTTCCGGAAGTAACGAAAGTGTCGGAAAATTTTTTGAAGCAACTTCCAAAATACATGTCATGCAAGTAAACTTAAATCTCATTTCTAATATTTGTTTGTATATTTTTTGAAGATGGAAGTAAAAAATGAAACAACGTCCTATATTTCTTTCATAAGCAAAACAAACAAAAAAATTATTTTTTAATAGTAATAAATTATGATCGATTGAAAATAATAAAGAGAAGTATTAAATAATTATTTCTTTATCCTGTTCCTTGTACTTCATGGTTACTTTCCTTCCAAAATGAGAGTAAGAAAATTTTGGAAGTAACCATACCACATCTACATCACCATCTTAGCTCTAGTTCCGTGCAAATAAACGACCGAAGTACTTGAAATGAGCTTACTTCCGGTACTTCCATGTTTCTTCCATGCAAACAAACATGCCCTTAAGGGCCTGTTTGGTTGCAAGATTATGAAGTTTGGATTCCAAAATAGTACGATTGAAAATTTCTGGATTTGATAATTTGTTGTTTGGTTGGTATTGGATTCCTAATACTGGATTTGTAAATCCTTGTAATTTTTGTTTGGTTGATGAAAAGAAAGTGGAATTTGGATTTGAGGATTTTAGAGTGAGATAGAGAGAGGAGGAATATTTTAATAACTAAAGTACATGTTGAGGCCACCAAATAGTGAGAAATCTTTAAGAATTCATTCATTTTTCAAGGATTTTGGAATCCATCTTTTTTATGGGCCCCATCACACAATCCATACAAATCCATGTTTGTAATCCAAGCCAACCAAACACAAAACTTGTGAATTTTAGGATCCACAAATCCAAAACTCAAGAATCCTATAAAATCCTTCAAACCAAACAGGCCCTAATGGAAGAGAAGGGCAGGGGAAGGGGCAGGGCAAGGGCAAAGGCATAGTAAGGGTGCAACAATAATTTTACTTGAGTTACTTTTTGTTTTTCTGTCTTCTTCCTCTTCCTCTTTTCATATTTTCTTGTTTGTTTTCTTTGAACTTTTGAAGACTTGAACTCAGAACTTACCTTTTGGGATCTTAAAAAATAGTTTTTTGTTCGTATCAGTAAGTACTGTTTGAAATTCTGGCCAGTATTTACAGATACGATTATGTTTTGGCCGATACTTTCTCGATATTGCCCAAAATGATTTCATTAGTAAAGTTTCAGACGGGTCCCGCAGCGGCCGGGAAGTTTACAATTTCAACTTTCAATCCATTTCTCAAACTTTGAAAATGACTGCTACTGGACATTAATAAACACAACATGCGGCAATGCATAAATTTCATGTAATGTATGAACTTTCTTATCATATTTAATGCATAGGTAAGTGTAACTAAGGGGTCCCTTTTCCTTTGGAGTAGTCTTAATAAGCTGCATTGAGATTCTCCTGTTGATTCAACTTTTGATAACATTTCCGTTCATTCTTTGGTTTATTACTTGAGTCGAGGCTGTATATTTTTTGAGAAAGGAAAATTCAGCTTTGGTCCAACACATTGAATCAAAAATCGGTAATATCGGCCGATATACGGGTATCGTATTGATACATATCATTATCGGTAATTCTTATTTGAGCCAAATATCGACCGATATTTTAAATATCGTCCGATATATCGGATTATATGTATCAACCCAATATGGGCCGAAATGAATCATATCAAGATTATTATTAAATTAAAATGGATTATATTTTTTGTTTATTTAATAAATTGAGTTTCTTAGATATTGGGCAATAGGCCAAACCTGTTCTAAACCCTCTCAAAACCCAATATAAATCAAACCAAATATTAAAAAACTAAAAACAATATGCATCTATCTATGATAGGTGCTAATTTAAGATTTATCATAATTATATATATATATATAATTTGTAAATTAAATTTACAGACTGTTCTATTTAGGCTAGACTAATATGTATGTAGGAATATTATCGAATATGACCGATATCGATATCTGATATGAACCATATCGTCGTGATATCGTCCGATATGCACGGTCCCATATTAAAAATACTCATCCGATATCCAATATTTGATACATTGGTTCAACATCATTCACATGATAAGTATTCATGGTTAACCTTTGTATCATGTTTAATAATAGCTTCTATTCGTTACCCACCTTAGTTATTGCGCCATTGGACTGATATTACCAAATACCAAGTCATTCTTACACTTCAAAGCAATACTTGAAATTGGCAAAAGTGTTCGACCTTTAAGCCAAGCAAAGCAAAAGCCTTGGTCCCACAATTGCTTGCTTCAAGAAATTTCATTCTGTTAAAATATAATTACACAAAACACCATACGTACAATGAAATAAAAGAAAAGGTTTGAAGTTTCGCCGATCGAGGTACAGATCGGTGGAGGTCGTTTAAGATAGGGTTTTCTACCCAATACAAAACCTGACTTATGAATTAGGATCAACTGGAAAAGGCTTTATAAAGCTGAAATAGAAATGCTCTTAGCTAGTGTTTTAAATGTCGGCCGATATTTGACATGTGTCGCCGAGATTTCGGTTTTCGAGAGCAATCAGCACGAATTGCCAAATTATTTCCTTTTCTGAAATTTAGAATATATCGGCCTAAATTTCGGTATATTGGCCATATCGGCGATATTTATGTATATCGAATAAATGTCGTTATACTTGCTAAAAATCCTATTATTGGAACTTACCTGACCCATTATCTTATCAACCATATTTTCTTTCAAATCCACTCACAGACGGCTCGTCTTCTCTCGATTTCTTAGACGCAACTTTGATCTCCACTCAAATTCAGCCTTCAACAAGAAAACCTTCGATTTTGTCTTCAATCGTCATCCTCTTCCTCCTCATAGGTTTCAACTCTTCAAGGACTTCAACTTCCTTTCAGATTTGAAGACCTCGACATCAACCGCATCCCTCTCCTCAATCAGCAATCCTTCTCACTTTCGACCTTTTTCTCGACTCGACGCTTCTCCTTCCTTTTTTCTTTGATTTCGATCTTCTCGACTTCGACAATTTATATTTATATTAAGTTATAACGATGATATTTTTGTCAAAAATATAAGTTATATTAATGACATTTATAATACAAAACTGTAGAATCCGATGTTTAGGAAATATCACCGAAAATTCTCCGATATCCGATATTAAAATCTTTGGACCGGCACGATATAGATATCTGACATTTAAAACATTGTTCTTAGTGGATTATGACAGTCCTACCAATAATGCCGGTTGAAAATTGAATGGGAGGATGGCCCAAGGTTTCTTTGAATCTTTGGATGAGTTTAATTTTTGCAGGTTTGGGTTTCTATTTTTAAAGGGTAGCAAATTATTATCTAGTGGTGTTGGTAATGCTCGATATTGGAGACCCTCACGATCAGGACACGTGGCGGACGAAACGTCCCAAAACTCAGAAGAAAAGGCCCACAAAGGCCGACTATGCCACCCCTGTGTCCAACCGGCCAACGCAAGCTAGCCCTCCTCGGGGCTCCCCGCAGATTGGCCTCCTCGGCCCGCCCTGAGCCGCCACAAGACCAAGTCTCCTCGGCCTTCTCGCTCGTCCCTGAGCCCCTTTGCCGAGGCCGTCTTCCTCGGTCATCCGACCAGTTCCGCCGCTCACAGGCGTAACCGCAGCTCCGCAAATCTCGCCATACGCGGATTCTCCGCCAGCAACATCCCACGTTCCACGCCTCCACGATCCCAATTAATGGGCGATCCGCTCTCTACACGGGCGTGACATCGGAAGCGTAACTGCCGGCGAGATTCTCGCGCCTGCTGCTGCTTGCTATCACCGCTATATAAACCCCCATCACATAGGGGCGAAGTAAGCCATTTCTGACTCCACATAGCCGTTACGCTGCTCGGATCTAGTACTAACTTGATCGTCGGAGGGTCCTCGGTGGTATCAAACCACCCCGGATCTCGCGAGGGTTCTCACGACTCCACTTAGCCGTTACGCTGCTCGGATCTAGTACTAACTTGATCGTCGGAGGGTCCTCGGTGGTATCAAACCACCCCGGGACTTCTTTGCAGGTACTTGGCGTTCAAATCCTCCAATCACCAAATCTCCTCAAAACCCATTGAGACCCACACACAACAGGGGATCCCCTCCAGAATCCACCGGGAGATCGACGGAAGACAACATCTGAAGGAGATCTGAAAAGGACCTCCATCAGTTGGCGCCGTCTGTGGGAAAGAAAACTCCACAAAAACGAAGTTGGCGTTCCGATTTCCATCCACATGGCAAGTAATCGCCCCGAAAACCCGGGTCCCAGCCGCCACTTTCCCCTCAACGGGGACGTGGACGAGCCTCAACCGAACGTCACCGTCCCCTACACCGGCCACCGCCTCGTGGGCCCCGCCGAAGGAAACCAAGGCCCATCAAGGACTCCGGTCATGGTGACAGGGGGCCAGTCGAGCTCCTACGAGGTTCGGCACCCCGCGCCAGCAACAGACGTCGGCGGCCGCCCGAGCAAAAGGGCTAGAGGCCGCGAGCCCATCACCTTTGGAGACGGGGATCTCCATGGCATATCCGTGCCCCACAACGACTCACTGGTGATCACAGCCCAAATCCACCGGTATGAGGTCCACCGGATACTCGTCGATTCGGGCAGATCGGCGGACATTCTCTTCCACGACTGCTTTCTGTGCATGGGTCTTGTCCTAGCAGACTTGAAACCGACCTCTCACGTCCTTTCGGGGTTCACCAACCACTCCATCCCGGCGTAAGGGGTGGTCACCCTGCAGTTCACGATCGGGGAGCCCGGCCGCTCGCGCACGTTGCCTGTGGACTTCATCGTAGCAAAAGTACCGTCGGCCTACAATGTCCTCCTCGGCCGTCCGACACTGAACTCCCTCCAGGCCCAGATATCGACCTACCACCTGGCGATAAAGTTCCCTCTCGATCGGGGCGAGATAGGTCGGGTCTACGGGGGCCAGCGGGTCGTAAAGATATGCTTTACCGAAACGTCTTCGTCCGAGCAACCGGCCGACGACGCTGAGATAAATGGCGACATCAAAGGTTCCCTGGACACCCGAGACTAGCGAAAGGAGATCCGGGGGCACTGGTCGAACCTCTGACCGAGGTGCCCCTAACAGAGGGAGACCAGGAAAAAACCGTCCAGGTCGGATCACTCCTGACGGGGACTCAGCGAGATGACCTGGTCAGATTCCTCAGAACCAACCCTGACGTCTTCGCCTGGGCGCCTGCTGACATGCCTGGGATTGATCCCAAAATCGTCTCCCACAAGCTCGGGGTTGATCCTGGGGTCCGACCCGTCAGACAGAAGAAGAGAAGCTTCGCCCCGATCAAACAGAAGGTTATCGAAGAGGAGGTTGACCGGCTCCTCGCCGCCAACTTCATCAGAAATGTACCCTACTCGGAGTGGCTGGCGAACGTGGTTCTGGTCAAGAAGTCAAGCGGGAAGTGGCGTATGTGCGTCGACTTCACCGACCTCAATAAGGCCTGCCCCAAGGACAACTTTCCGCTCCCCCGGATAGACCAGCTCATCGACAGCTCGGCCGGCCACGAGCTGTTGAGCTTCATGGATGCTTTCTCTGGCTATAACCAAATCCATATGAATCCTGAACATGAAGATCTCACCGCATTCACAACGGACCAAGGAGTATATTGGTACAAGGTGATGCCCTTCGGCCTCAAGAACGCCGGGGCCACGTAGGTTGCTCAACCGCATGTTCAAGCCACATATCGGTAGGAATATGGAAGTCTACGTTGACGACATGCTCGTCAAATCCGTCTCGTTGGACGACCATGCCAGGGACCTGGGCGAGGCCTTCGAAGTGCTCCGCAAGTTCAACATGAAGCTAAACCCCGCCAAGTGCGCGTTCGGAGTCACCGGGGGAAAGTTCCTCGGGTTCATGATCACTCACCGCGGAATCGAAGCTAAGCCAGAAAAGATCGACGCTATCCTCAACATGGTCGCGCCCAAGACCAACGTCGAGATCATGCGGCTCACGGGATGAGTCGCCGCTCTAAGCCGTTTCATGTCCAGGTCGGGGGAGAAACGCCTTCCGTTCTTTAAGGCACTGAGGAAAATCTCAAGGTTCGAGTGGTTGGAGGAGTGCCAAGCCGCCTTCGACCAATTGAAGAAGCACCTCGCGACGCCGCCACCGCTCACCCGACCAGTTGAAGGAGACGAGCTGCCGCTGTATCTGGCGGTATCCGACCAAGCGGCAGGCTCGGTGCTCGTCCGGGAGGCCGATGGAGCGCAGAAGCCGGTGTACTATGTCAGCAACGTATTTAAGGACACAAAAACGAGGTACTCTTCCATAGAGAAGATTGTCTTAGCCCTCATGGTAGCCTCGAGGAAGCTGCGACACTACTTCCAAGCACACACCATCATCGTCCTCACCGAGCTCCCGTTGTGGGCTATCCTAGAATCACCAGAATCCTCGGGCCGTTTAGAAAAATGGAGGTGGGAGCTGTCTCAGTTTGACATAAGTTATCGCCCGAGGCAGGCCATTAAAGCGCAGGCCCTGGCTGATTTCGTCGTTGAATGCACCATCCCTAGCAAGAAGCCAGAGTCCATGCCGCCCCTCGTGACCCAGTGTCCCATAGCGGGAAGGCCTGGCTCGGTTCCAGAGTGGGTCATCTACGTCGACGGGTCTTCTACCGAGGAAGGCTGCGGTGCCGGCCTCATTATCCGGGGCCCGAATGAAGCAGAGATGGAGTATTCTCTAAAGCTCGGTTTCAAAGTCTCGAACAACGCGGCAGAGTACGAGGCCCTCCTAGCCGGACTGCGCATGGCCACCGGACTGGGACTGAAAATAATTCGAATCCGCAGCGACTCGGCCCTTGTTGTCGGTCAAGTGACCGGCCGCTTCGAAGCCCGGGAACCTCTGATGATGAAGTACCTGGACGAGGTGACGAAACTCTGAAGGAACTTTGACGAGGTCCAGGTAGAACAAATACCCAGGCAGCCGAACGCCCAGGCCGACGCCCTGAGCAAGCTGGCTTCGTCATACTCGTCCAACAATAAGCGGTCCATCCTCTTTGAAACCTTGCCTCAACCCAATGTGGGAGACGGAGCGACGACACTCCACGTGTACGCGGCGTAGGATAGCGACCAAGATTGGAGGAAACCCCTCATGGAATTCCTGAAGGACGGCACGCCCCCATAGGACCGGGAAGCCGTCCGCCGTCTCCGGGCCAGAGCCCGCCACTTCGTCTGGAGCAATGGAAACCTCTACAAGAAGGCCTACTCTGCCCCTTCTCCAGTGCGTTGACCCCTACGAAGCCGATTACGTCCTTCAGGAAATCCATGAGAGGGTGGGCGGTGCACACCAGGGGGCCTGAACCTTGATCCAAAAGGCGTTGCTCCAGGGGTACTACTGGCCCACTATGCAAGAGGACGCCCTGAAGCTAGTCAGGAGGTGCAAGAGCTGCCAGCTTCACGGCAGCATTCCCGCCTCTCGGCTACCGAGTTGACTTCCTTAACATCCTCGTGGCCGTTCGCCCAGTGGGGATTGGATATGATCGGCCAGTTCCCTACCGGTACAGGCGGGCACAAATACGTCCTCATCGCGGTGGACTACTTCACCAAGTGGATCGAGGCCGTCCCTATCAGGAAACCGGACGCTGCCACAACCATCAAGTTCTTGCAAAATAACCTGATACTCCGGTTCGGCATCCCGAGGTGTATCATCACCGACCACGGGACGAACTTCGAGAACAAAAAAGTGAAGGACTTCTGCAAGGAATACCATATCCTCATGAAGTTCTCCGCGGTCGCGCATCCCCAGTGCAACGGGCAGGCCGAGGTCACTAATCGACACATCCTCCAAGGTCTCCGGACCCGCATAGAAGGACGATAAGGTAGTTGGGTCGAAGAACTTCCCCGGGTCCTATGGGCCCTGCGCACGTCAAAGAAGACTCCAACCGGGGAGACCCCCTTCAGCCTCTTCTACGGGACCGAGGCGATGGTCCCAGCAGAGATCGGGCTTCCCAATCATTGGGTCGAGCACTTCGATGATGACACGAACACCTCGGCGCTACGGACCAACCTGGACATCTTGTTGGAGAAGAGAGACCGGGCTCAGATCAGAGCTGCCGCTTATCAACAACAAACGGCCCGATACTATAACGCTCGGGTCAAACACCACTCCTTCAAGACCGGGGATCTGGTCCTATGGCGAAACGAGTTTTTCGACCAAGGCAGGCTTCACAAGTTCACCCCAAAGTGGGATGGTCCCCTCCTCATCTCTGAGGCGCTCCCCGGCGGAGCCTACCGCCTACAAGACGCGGACGGACGCAAGCTCCCGCGGCCTTACAACGCCGAGAAGCTCAAGCTATACCAGTGAGGTCAAGGCCAGCGAGTGTGTACCCCCCCTTTTTTCTTTCACAAAGATGATGTAAAACGTTCTCTAAAAATCTTGTCCATTCGAATAAAGAAACGTCGAAACATCCCGAGTAAAGTTCTGTCTTTACAATCCAAAGCCCTCACCAAGAGGCGGCCGCGCAGCCTCACTGCCCGGTTATCCTTAGTAGGCTTCCTACAGCCCCCCGACGCTAAGGACCAAAGCCCTTCTTAGAGGTAACCCAGCAGCTACCCTGCTCGGTTATCCCTGGCGGGTAGCTTCCCTACCGCAACATCAGGGATCGGAAAGCCCTCCCAGAGGCAGTCGAGCCCAACCATCGCTCGGCTATCCCCGGCGGGCAGCTTCACTGCCGCAACGCCCGGGATCAGAATGCCCTCCCAGAGACTGTCAAGCACGAGGATCCCTCGCCCGGCTATCCTTCAGGACAAAAACCCTCGCCAAGAGGCACTGGGCAGTAACCCTGCCCGACCAAGGGTCCTTAGTAGGCTTCTACAGCCCCTCCCGCGCCAAGGACCAAAGTCCTCCCAGAAGCAGTCGAGTCCTTGCTCAGCTATCCCCGGCTGGTAGCTTCCTACCACGACCGACAGGGATCAAAGTCCTCGCCAAGAGGCACTAGGAAGTAACCCTGCTCGGTTCCCGTCCTGAAGGATCAGAGACCTCACAAGAGGCAACCACGTGGCTTCACTGCCCGGCCATTCCTACCCAGTTATTCCCGGCAGGTAGCTTCCCTACCGCGACGCCTGGGATCAGAAATTCCTCCCAGAGGCAGTCGAGCCCTTTCTCGGCTATACCCGGCGGGCAGCTCCCTACCCATGACGCCAGGGATCAAATTCCTTGCAAGAGGCACCCGAGCGGCAACCTCGCTCGGTCATCCTAGGCTAGTAGTTGCCAACCCACAACGCCAGAAATCATAAGCCCTCGCCTAAGGGCAACGGGGCAGCTTCCGTCCATCCTCGGCAACGCTTGGCAAGTGGTCGAAGTCAACTCGACGAACGATAGCTGAACAGATGACCGACCCGACATGAAAGCCCAGTAGCATAAACAGAAGATGAAGTGCGGACCAATGAAACTAAAGAAGGTTTTTATTTATCAAATGCACAGTCTTTACAAAGGGTACTTCGGGCTCCCCAGCCTTACAAACTGCCCAGAGGCTTACAAAATGGGGACGAGGAAATATCAAAAAATACCTAAGTCGCAAACTCCCCCTGCGCCTCGCTTCCCTCATCGCTGGGGGCTTCACCACCGGAGGTTTTGCCACCAGGGGCGCGCCTCATTTCCCCCATCGTTGTCAGCCGGAAACCTTGCCACCGGGAGCGGGACCCGAGCGAATTTGGTGTCTTTCTTGTCAGTAATGGAACCATCGGCGAACTCGGGAAGCTGCTCCTTTACAGCATCCAGAGCCTTATTCCACATGGCGGCAGAATACTCACCGAGCTCGATGTAAAACTGTTTTGACACCTTGTAATCGGCCACGGCTTTCCTGGCCCGGACCTCCGCGGCCTGAGCCAACAGGAGCGCCGCCTCGGCACCCCTCCGGCTGGCATCGCTCTCCTTCTACATGGCCGCAAAGCGATCAGCCAGGTCCGCCAGCTTCCTCTCGGCAACCCGGAGAGATGCACTCAGGCAACGATGGATGCCCTGATTCGCTGAATTGGCAAGCTCCACAAACTCCGCACGGGCTGCTAGGACATCGGCCCTAGCCCACTCCAGGCGCAGGTCACGCTGCAGGACCTCGACCTCCGAAGGGAATGCTTCTACTGGGCTCGGTGTGTGGAACGCTCCCTCGTCTTCCATACGAGCGGCGATGGTGCAGTGTTGAAGGACCAAACAGGAAGCGAGTGAGAAACCAGGAGTCGCTTGGGCCAAAGAAGGGAAGGCAGAAAACAACGCGTGAAGGGGTTCATACCTGGACCGCCCCCTGGGCTATGGCCTCCATCTGGGCCCTCAGGGTGCCGCACGGAAGTCTCCCTCCTGCCGACTCTTCCATCCCGGCGAGCAAAGCGGCAGCAACGGAAAGCCCGGACGGAACCATGGAGACGACCTCTCCCTCCTGCATGGGGATCCCTTCAGGAACCATTGACGGCGGCGCACGAGAGATTGTCCTTTTCCTCTTAAGAGGGACCCCGTCCTCGCCCCCCCTCCGTCTCCCGTCTGGGGCTCGGATGACTACGGGCGCCTCTGACCGCCGCCGGAAAAACCCCCAGGAGCCGCCAACGGGGTGGACGACCCCGTCGCCGGCAGAACATTCGACGCGGAACCTGGGCAAGCCAGGGGCACGGCCGCATCACAGGCCTCCCTCTGAAACGAGCGACCTAAAGAGTGGGAACGATTCATGTATCCCCAAGAAGAGGAGTGCCGAGCGGCCAAAACTTAGAAGAAAGGCGAGATGAAAGATTAGGGGCCAAAGAACAGGCCCCACCCCTTATTTATCGCCATGAGTGACCTCATCCGACGGTGCCCTTCATCTCCCGCCGAAATGCCTCCTCACGTCCAAACAGCTCAGATTGCTCCACCTGTCGTTCCCACACTGGACCGCACCCTCCCAGGCGTCGTAGGTTTGCACACGACGCGTCAGCCAACCGGCGCTTGACATGTGGACCGTCAGTTCAAAGGAAAGATATACGAACCGGCGCACCCCCCTTAAATGCAAAGATCTCGTCCTGATTCGCTAGCAGAAAATACAGCTCATGGCCCGGGGACGTGTCCCGACAAAACCTTAGGAGGGAGCTCACCCCGGGCGGCCCGGCAGTCCACTCCTGACCCGACCCGCTAGCTGGTCGGGACAAGAGTGGGGGGCTAATGGTAATGCTCGATATTGGCGACCCTCATGATCAGGACACGTGGCGGACGGCACGTCCCAAAACTCAGAAGAAAAGGCCCATAAAGGCCGACCATGCCACCCCTTTGCCCAACCGGCCAGCGCAAGCTAGCCCTCCTTGGGGCTCCCCGCAGATTGGCCTCCTCGGCCCCTCGGCTCTCCCTGAGCCGCCACAAGACCAAGTCTCCTCGGCCTTCTCGCTCGTCCCCGAGCCCCTTTGCCGAGGCCGTCTTCCTCGGTCATCCGACTAGTTCCGCCGCTCACAGGCATAACCGCAGCTCCACGAATCTCGCCATGTGCGGATTGTCCGCCAGCAACATCTAACGTTCCACACCTCCGCGATCCCCATTAATGGGCGATCCGCTCTTTACACGGGCGTGCCGTCGGAAGCGTAACTGCCGGCGAGATTCTCGTGCCTGTTGCTGCTTGCCATCACCGCTATATAAACCCCCATCACAGAGGGGCGAAGTAATCCATTTCTGACTCCACTTAGCCGTTACGCTGCTCGGATCTAGTACTAACTTGATCGTCGGAGGGTCCTCGGTGGTATCAAACCACCCCGGGACTTCTTTGTAGGTACATGGCGTCTAACTCCTCCAATCACCAAATCTCCTCAAAACCCATTGAAACCCACACACAACAGGGGATACTGATTGAATAAAGATTTCGGATTGTGTATGTGAAAATTGTAGAGAAATCACAACCAAAAATTATTTGACCGCAATCAACTACGGTGTCGGATGTAGATTGTTAGTGAGTGCGGATCGTCCACAGGGAAAGTGTAATCGTTCGTCTTTTGAATTAGATGAATTGAAACTTTAAAGAAAGAAAACAAAACAATTCAAGATTTATAGTTGAAGTTCAAGAATTAGAAAACAAAGATCTAATAACAAGAAAATGATAGAATCAAGAATTGATAGTTTGATGATTTTTTTCCAAACCAAATATCAAGAATCGAAATGAGGCTCGTAGGAATTGATCGGATCTATAGATGCGATGTAATCTTACAATTACGTATTCTTATCCTTCAATGAATTGATACTAGATCGATGATGCTCGACAAGAATTAGGGATTTCTTGTGAAACTAGGGTTTCATCTTATCCCTTGTTCTTTCGTCGATATCATTCACATTCTAGCCTCTAGTAAATTCAAGAAACGATCGTAGATCCCTAATTTCAAGCGATCACAATCAAGAAAGTATCGCGACGAAACTAGGTCATCGATTCTTGAACTTGCTAGGGTTTACAAAACTCGTAGGACTTAAAAGTCGTATTAAGATTTGTCACATCATCATTCTACAATCGTCTCAACTCCTTAACGAGCGGAGTTTTACTCAAACATCACAACAAGAACAACAATTACAAATTGAGATCTAATCATGATGCAAGAATTAAAAGAAAGCAAGATTAAAGAATTTCACCTTTTATTTATATCGACAATTTTATTACATTCGCTCAAGAACTACAAGAGGAAGAACTCGATCGTCGATTTGGCTTCGCTCGTCCCCGTGAGTCGCGGATCGGCTTAGATCACTTGCCCGATTGAAGATCGGCTCGGCTCATAAAAGGTTGAAGGCTTCTCGCTTGATTTGGTACTCAAGATCTTGAATTTGGAGTGAAATTAGGGTTAGGGTTTCGCACAAGCCTTGTCACGAGACTTGTGGAAGAAGATGGTGTAGAATAAACCAATGGTTATTGATTAGCCTTTAACCCTAGGTCTAGGTTCCTATTTATAGACATCTAAATCCTAGATCTAGGATTTCAAATTCTAAGTTTCCCTCCTAAAGTTTGTTGAAGAAATTCAAATTTCCCTCCAAAAGTTAGTTAGGGGAGAAGCTTCTAGATGTGATTAGTTAGGAGGGAGCTTCTAGAAGAGGATTAATTAGGAGCTTAATTAGGATTAGCCTTGCTTAATCTTCTTTGCTGATCTGGCAGTAGCTTCTGGAGAATTATGGAATTTGACGTATCAGAAATGAATGTGGGCCCTGAGATAAGAATAATGCCCTAAAAATTCCTTGCTGACGTGTCCAAAGTGCGGCGGATCCGCGGCACAAGCAAGCTCCCGCCGCGGATCCGCGGCTCTTTTGAGGAGTTAGAGCTTGGGCTTTCTGGTACTTGTTGGGCCTGAGTTTTGGGCCTTTATCTGATATGTGGAATTTTGTTTCTCCCTTTATATTGCTACCAGATCTGAAATTGTTGAGTTAGCGTAATGTTTGATCAGCTTCTTTTGATTTTGCTCCGGACTTTCCTGCACAGACTCAAGACAAGTGTTGCACAAATACAGAAATGATGCGATCATGAAATGCGGTCAATTTCCTTTAAAGTGTCGGTTTAAAAGTCTAATACATGCAATCTGGTATTTTATGACTGATTTGCTAATATATGAAATATGAATACCGAACACTTCTAAATGTATGCAAAAGATGGGGAAATTGCCGGCTAAAATATACAATATTTTCGACTGATCAAATACCCCCAAACTTAATTTCGATAGTCTCGAGCGAATGTTTTATTAAAAAGAGAAGGAGAAAATAAAGAAAGAGAAAAACTAACTAGCACACTTTCGTAGGCAACACGATTGCACTGAGCACGTGCAACAAGCCTTTAAACCTCTAGGTGTCCCTAGTAGGAGGAGTGTTGTCTCCTGAGGGTTTTCAGCGGATTGCACCCACAAAATCCAATAATAAAAGGAAGATCATGAATATTACATTTAAAGAAAAGAATTGTAAAAGAAAAGCTTTGAAAATTAAGGTTTCTAACTAAGCTAGCTTTTCGGTTGTCATGAGCCCTATCTTAATGGTCATGAAAAGATGTCAGAAATCACGTCCTCCCATAATAAAACATCGTCTTATTTTTCATTCCTATCTGTTTTCCAAACATCGATCATATCACCCTGCGTGTGTGTAAAAGACATCCCTACACCCGGAGAATTCAATTCAAGCTATCATACTCTTGCCCATCAGCCTCAGTACTTTTTGATAAACGAGATTGCTCACACACTTTCATGCGACCGTTAATACTTCTTGAGGTACTAACCGACCGATTACTCCTGTGCTTGCTAACTTGGTGTATTTTCCTCGCCTTGCACCACCTCAGGTATAGCAGTGACTCCCAGACCAGTTGGCCTTAGGGCACTAGGTGAAAAAGCACCCTTGCTATATATATATATATATATATATATATATATATATATATATATATATATATATATTTTTTTTTATTGCCCTCGGTGATAACAAAACCAGTTTCCATTTTTCTCACCACTTTATATTTTTTATTTCATACTTTTGGCTTTAAGACAAGAGCATTTCAAGGTATCCTCTACTATCCCAGGCTTTAAGATGTGTGTAAGTGCGAATAGCAGGGTATCAACGTTCAAAATGTTTGGCTTCCAGAATAGAAACTATTTTTCAGACTTATTTTTTTATCCTCAGATTAGTGACGTCTTTCATCTTACTAACCCTTGGGACAACGGCTCATAACTACTTATTACTAGTTCGTGTAAGAAAACTTCTAATTTTCTTAGTTTTCTTAAATTTTTCTAATCTCATGGATGTAATTTTTCACTATCTAAACTTTTATTATCTTATTTATGTACAAAAAATATTTTTATCTTTTTGAAATTTTTTAAATTTTTATAGGTTTTCAAAAAATGTTTTGTGCTTATGCTAAGTGATATGCAAATGATGCGAAAATAAGCACAAACCTCCCCCAAACTTGTTTTCAACAGTGTCCTCACTGTTGCCATCTGCTAAATCTCAAAAAACCTGTAAGCTTGGGAGGAATTTATTAGTGGGGGCAAAATATTTAAGTGAAGATCCTCCCCCAAACTTATTTTTGGCTCAAAATTTTGTAAAACTTTTCTTTTCAAGAGCCCGATAGAAATGCCCCCCCAAACTTATGCAATGTTAATCTTTGAAAATCACATGAGGGGGTCAAAAATCAGTGGTCGATGCCAAACTTTGCAAAGACCGAAAGTTAACACCAACCATTCAAAAATTTTATCAATGCAGTGCTCTGGTTGGTGGAAGAAAAAGTGGTGAAAGGTTAAGTGGTGGAATAGAATGTGTGTGCGTCTCATTTTGGAGAGACGAAGCAGTGAATGTGATGGATTACTCGCATTCTTTTTATAAGTCAAAAGAAGGGGTGGAGGTTCAATTTCATTGATTGGGAGATGATTCATTTCAACACCCGTGTTATTCAAAAATGCGAGCTCATCAGCGAAGATCTCCTCAAAAGTTCCATTAATACCCCGAGAAATAATATCATCACAAAGTGCGGGGTGATCTTCAGACTCTAAGAACAGTTCATAATCCGTGTTAATTGCTGACCCGGACATCTCGGTGGAAGAGTCCGTATATATATGATACATAGTTGGGTCAAACAATAACGTATAAAAAGAGTCTAGATCAATATCAGGAGAATCATCAAATTCGCTGCTGTCGACATCCATTAAGTCGACAGAACATACCTGAGCAGTAGGTTCGGAGGGTACACTTCCCAACTTATAAATATTCAGCTCTATTGACCTATTCCCGAAAGATAGGGTCATAGAACCATTACGACAGTTGATTATTGCGTTGGAAGTGGCCAAAAAGGGCCGACCTAAAATCACCGGAATTTGATTCCGTGGGTTCGCTACAGGCTGTGTATCAAGTACAATAAAATCCACAGGGAATACAAATTCCCCGATTTTTATTAACACATCCTCCAGTTCACCTCTAGGTTTGGTGATTGATCGGTCAGCCATCTGAAGAGTTATGTTCGAAGGCTTTAACACTCCGATACCTAGTTGCTCGTAAACCGAGTAAGGAAGCAAGTTAACACTAGCGCCAAGGTCAAGTAAAGTACGGTTGATGCGTTTCTCCCCAATAGAAATGGAAATAGTAGGACAGCCAGGGTCCTTACGTTTCCGTGGTAATTGTTGGGGAAAAGCCGTGTCTACAGTACTCGATATGAAGATTTTTTTAGGCACTTGAGTCTTCCTCTTCCTAGTGCACAAGTTCTTAAGAGTTTTTGCATAGGACGGAACTTGTTGAATAGCATCTAGGAGAGGGATGTTGATGTTAACTTCCTTAAACATGTCCACAATCTTCTCCAGTTGGGCATCATGTTTCTTGGGCCTCAACCTATTTGGAAATGGAGCTCTATCAGTAAGTGTTGGGTCCAACATTTGTGGAGAAGTTTGTGGGGGTGGAAAAGATGAGGTGGGTGGAGGGTTCGAGCCTTTGGGAACACGGAGAATAGGCTCGAAAGAAGAAGGTAGGTTAGACGAAATAGGGTAAGAAATAGAAGTGTGAGTGGAAGTGGAAGTTGAAGCCGGGGTGTTAATGATCAATTAATCATTATCAATTTGTTCACCCAAATGATTGTCTAGCACTCTTCCAGATCTCAACGTTGTAAAAGCGTCCACATTAGTGCAATGTGAAGGTCTAGGATCAGGTACGGGTTGAGATGGAAGATTCCCTTCTTCTCTAGCACTTATTTCGGCTGTTATTCGTTCAATTTGAGCTTCTATTGATTTGATATTCTCATTTTGAGTGAGAATGATCTTTATCATATTATCGATGGAAGATTGAAAACTTGCTGACTCTTGGATGGATTGTTTCATGAAAGTAACCAAGGTTTGCACTAGTGCAGAGATATTATCAGTACCGGCCAATTGCAAAGAGTTTTCATGTAGTGCAAAAGTGTTGGCAGGATTTTGAAAATTTTGCGGTTGGAAGGGGTGCTGACTCAATTGAAGTGGCGGTTGCTGTTGTGGTGGAGGGACCCTTTGAAAATTGTTTAGGATTGGAACCGTATTTTGAAATTGTGATTGGTTCCAAGCAAAGTTCGGGTAATTCCTCCAATCTTGATTATATGAGGAAGAAGAGGGATAGTTTACAGGTCTTTGCTGAAGTGAAGTATTAGTGTGACCTTGAAACGGTACATTCAAAGGACATTCTTCCGTCAAATGTGAAGGGTTTGAACAGCAGCCACACACGGTTTTGGGAAGTGTGGATTGGTTTAGGGAGGCTGAAGAGATTTTATTTTCTATAGCGTCGAGTTTCCTTTGTATTGCGACCATTTCGGCTTTCAAGGTGACGGAAACATCGAGCTGATTGACATCTTCCCTAGGTGGTGGTGGTCTAACACTTTCCCATTGTGACGTGTTTTGAGCTAAATCTTCTAAGTATTTCCAAGCTTCACCATCATCTTTAGATAGGAATTGACAATGACACATGGTTTCAAGCATCTGTCTAGTAGTAAGATCAATACCCTCATAGATAATTCGACACAAATCCCATCTGGAGATTCCGTGATGAGGGCATTGGATAAGAAGATCCTTGAACCGTTCAAAGCATTTCCAAAATGGTTCATTGGGAAGTTGGGTAAATTTAGAGATTTCGCTCCGAACACGGGCGGTCTTGTGATTGGGATAAAATTTCTTAAGGAATGCTGCAACGAATTCGTCCCATGTTGAAATAGAATGTGCGGGTGTGATGTAAAGCCACTTTTCGGCTAAATCGCACAAAGTGAATGGGAGAAGACGTAAACGCAGAGCATCCAAAGACAGTTGTGAATTCCCCATCAAAGCACATACATTTTCGAATTTGGAAATAAACATGTATGCGTTTTCAGAATCAAGACCATGAAATTTGGGTAACAGTTTGATGAATTGGGGGTTGATTTCAAAATTTTCCCCGATGGAAGGTGGTATAGAAAGACAGGTGGGAAGGGTAACACGTGTAGGATAGCATCTCTCTTGGAGAGAAATGCGTGGAATATTCTGCGCACCTGCGGGCGGTGGCAGAATAGTGTTAAAGTTTGATGGATTTGGGTCCATCACGGGTGTGGTGGGTGGTGGGGGAGAAGACGAAGAATTACCGACTCTGGGGTCGATAAAAGAAACGCGGACAAGACGGGAAATGGAATCCCGTGTCCAGCCTAACATTGTGCTAAATGGTTGTAGCACAAGTGGCAGCGTTGGTATAATTAGAGGAAATGAAGTGTTGGTGTTTGTTTTGAAAAATGATACGGATTTTTGAAAAAATGATACGATCACAACAAATGCAACAAGCAAAACCCTAAAATCTAGTGGTCACCTAGGTCAGACTCTAGACCGCTCCTAACTGCCAAAAGACAAGTCGCAGGATAGAATCCTCCACTGCCTCTTTGTTCCCCTGTGGCCGGATAAGTGCCAGGTAAGTGGGAAGGTACTCCACTACGTAAGTAGTGGGCCTAATTAAAAACCACTAGCCTTAGACACACTCGCCTTAGGCACCATAGGAAAACGCGGATAAGCAATGAATTACCCACGGCCTTCTCTTGTCCTAATTGAGCGCGACGGTCCTTAGAGTCATCTCTAGATATTTTTTAGTTAATGTGGGACAATGCGGATGCAAGTTTTGTGGTTTTCGGGGCCTAGGAAGGGTAATGAACTCCCCACCTAATTTGGATTTGGTCGTGCCCCTTAAATTCCGTATTAATATGCAAACAACCAAAAGAATCAAAACACGCACAAATTTTATTTTTGCTTTTGCGGCGCAGCGATTATTTGCAAAGAAACCTGCACAAAATTGTTATTGGAGCAGACAAAGGAGAAGATAAGAAAGCAGAGGAGTATACCAGCAATTTTGGTGCAGAGAGAAGCTAGAATTGCCGCGGAACCGCCGTAGGTAGGGGTCTTTTGCCGCGGAATAGCGCCTGAATGTACTGTTCACTCTACCAAATTTCAACAGTAGCTTGCTGTTGATTTCTACAGCTCTCTGGAAATTTCAGAAAAATTTTTCTCCAGCTCCAGTGATTCCAGATTTTCTCGCAACAAATCACAACACACGTATTAGGGTTTGTACGGGTTTAGATCTAAAAATTATGATGAAATAAATTGTTCAACTCAAATTTCAAAATACGAACTATTAGCGCACTATCCCCGGCAACGGCGCCATTTGATTGAATAAAGATTTCGGATTGTTTATGTGAAAATTGTAGAGAAATCACAACCAAAAATTATTTGACCGCAATCAACTACGGTGTCGGATGTAGATTGTTAGTTAGTGCGGATCGTCCACAGGGAAAGTGTAATCGTTCGTCTTTTGAATTAGATGAATTGAAACTTTAAAGAAAGAAAACAAAACAATTCAAGATTTATAGTTGAAGTTCAAGAATTAGAAAACAAAGATCTAATAACAAGAAAATGATAGAATCAAGAATTGATAGTTTGATGATTTTTTTCCAAACCAAATATCAAGAATCGAAATGAGGCACGTAGGAATTGATCGGATCTATAGATGTGATGTAATCTTACAATTACGTATTCTTATCCTTCAATGAATTGATACTAGATCGATGATGCTCGACAAGAATTAGGGATTTCTTGTGAAACTAGGGTTTCATCTTATCCCTTGTTCTTTCGTCGATATCATTCACATTCTAGCCTCTAGTAAATTCAAGAAACGATCATAGATCCCTAATTTCGAGCGATCACAATCAAGAAAGTATCGCGACGAAACTAGGTCATCGATTCTTAAACTTGCTAGGGTTTACAAAACTCGTAGGACTTAAAAGTCGTATTAAGATTTGTTACATCATCATTCTACAATCGTCTCAACTCCTTAACGAGCGGAGTTTTACTCAAACATCACAACAAGAACAACAATTACAAATTGAGATCTAATCATGATGCAAGAATTAAAAGAAAGCAAGATTAAAGAATTTCACCTTTTATTTATATCGACAATTTTATTACATTCGCTCAAGAACTACAAGAGGAAGAACTCGATCGTCGATTTGGCTTCGCTCGTCCCCGTGAGTCGCGGATCGGCTTGGATCACTTGCCCGATTGAAGATCGGCTCGGCTCATAAAAGGTTGAAGGCTTCTCGCTTGATTTGGTACTCAAGATCTTGAATTTGGAGTGAAATTAGGGTTAGGGTTTCGCACAAGCCTTGTCACGAGACTTGTGGAAGAAGATGGTGTAGAATGAACCAATGGTTATTGATTAGCCTTTAACCCTAGGTCTAGGTTCCTATTTATAGACATCTAAACCCTAGATCTAGGATTTCAAATTCTAAGTTTCCCTCCTAAAGTTTGTTGAAGAAATTCAAATTTCCCTCCAAAAGTTAGTTAGGGGAGAAGCTTCTAGATGTGATTAGTTAGGAGGGAGCTTCTAGAAGAGGATTAATTAGGAGCTTAATTAGGATTAGCCTTGCTTAATCTTCTTTGCTGATCTGGCAGTAGCTTCTGGAGAATTATGGAATTTGACGTATCAGAAATGAATGTGGGCCTTGAGATAAGAATAATGCCCTAAAAATTCCTTGCTGACGTGTCCAAAGTGCGGCGGATCCGCGGCGCAAGCAAGCTCCCGCCGCGGATCCGCGGCTCTTTTGAGGAGTTAGAGCTTGGGCTTTCTGGTACTTGTTGGGCCTGAGTTTTGGGCCTTTATCTGATATGTGGAATTTTGTTTCTCCCTTTATATTGCTACCAGATCTGAAATTGTTGAGTTGGCGTAATGTTTGATCAGCTTCTTTTGATTTTGCTCCGGACTTTCCTGCACAGACTCAAGACAAGTGTTGCGCAAATACAGAAATGATGCGATCATGAAATGCGGTCAATTTCCTTTAAAGTGTCGGTTTAAAAGTCTAATACATGCAATCTGGTATTTTACGACTGATTTGCTAATATGTGAAATATGAATACCGAACACTTCTAAATGTATGCAAAAGATGGGGAAATTGCCGGCTAAAATATACAATATTTTCGACTGATCAGATACCCTCCAGAATCCACCAGGAGATCGACGGAAGACAACATCTGAAGGGGCTGGACGATGTTGGAGGTCCTTTTCAGATCTCCTTCAGATGTTGTCTTCCGTCGATCTCCCGGTGGATTCTGGAGGGGATCCCCTGTTGTGTGTGGGTCTCAATGGGTTTTGAGGAGATTTGGTGATTGGAGAGGTTGGACGCCAAGTACCTACAAAGAAGTCCCGGGGTGGTTTGATACCACCGAGGACCCTCCGACGATCAAGTTAGTACTAGATCCGAGCAACGTAACGGCTAAGTGGAGTCAGAAATGGCTTACTTCGTTCCTCTGTGATGGGGGTTTATATTGCGGTGATGGCAAGCAGCAGGCGCGAGAATCTCGTCGGCAGTTACGCTTCCGACGTCACGCCCGCGTAGAGAGCAGATCGCCCATTAATGGGGATCGCGGAGGTGTGGAATGTAGGATGTTGCTGGTGGAGAATCCGCGCATGGCGAGATTCGCGGAGCTGCGGTTACGCCTGTGAGCGGCGGAACTAGTCGAATGACCGAGGAAGACGGCCTCGGCAAAGGGGCTCGGGGATGAGCGAGAATGCCGAGGAGACTTGGTCTTATGGCGGCTCAGGGCGAGCCGAGGGGCCGAGGAGGCCAATCTACGGGGAGCCCCGAGGAGGGCTAGCTTGTGCCGGCCGGTTGGGCACAGGGGTGGCATGGTCGGCCTTTGTTGGCCTTTTCTTCTGAGTTTTGGGACGTGCCGTCCGCTACGTGTCCTAATCGTGAGGGTCGCCAATATCGAGCATTACCACTAGCCCCCACTCTTGTTCCGACCAGCTAGCGGGTCGGGTTAGGAGTGGACTGCTGGGCCACCCGGGGTGAGCTCCCTCCTAAAGTTTCGTCGGGACGCGTCCCCAGGCCGTGAGCTGTCTTTGCTAGCGAATCAGGACAAGATCTTTGCATTTAAGGGGGTGCGCCGGTTCGTATATCTTGCCTTTGAAGTGACGATCCACATGTCAAGCGCCGGTAGGCTGACCCGACGTGCGCAGACCTGCGACGCCTGAGAGGGTGCGGTCCAGTGTAGGAACGACAGGTGGAGCAATCTGAACCGTTTGGACGCGAGGAGGCGTTTCAGCAGGAGACGAAGGGGACCGTCGGATGAGGTCGCTCGTGGCGATAAATAGGGGTGGGGACTATTCCATAGCCCCTAATCCTTCATCTCGCCTTTCTTCTAAGTTTTGGCTGCTTGGCGCTCCTCTTGTTGGGGATACACGGATCGTTCCCACTCTTTGGGTCGCTCGTTCCAGAGGGAGGCCCGCGACGCGGCCGTGTCCCTGGCTGGCCCAGGTTCTGCGTCGAATGTTCTGCCAGCGACGGGGTCGTCCACCCCGTTGGCGGCTCCTAGGGGTTTTTTCTGCAGCGGTCAGAGGCGCCCGCGGTCATCCGAGCCCCATACGTGAGACGGAGGGGGGTGAGGACGGGGTCCCTCTTAAGAGGAAAAGGACAATCTCTCGTGCGCCGCCGTCAATGGTCCCTGAAGGGATCCCCGTGCTGGAGGGAGAGGCCATCTCCATGGTTCCGTCCGGGCTTTCCGTTGCTGCCGGCTTGCTCACCGGGATAGAAGAGTCGGCAGGAGGGAGACTTCCGTGCAGCACCCTGAGGGCCCAGATGGAGGCCATAGCCTAGGGGGCGGTCCAGGTACAAACCCCTTCACGCGTTGTTTTTGGCCTTCCCTTCTTTGGCCCGAGCGACTCCTGGTTTCTCATCCGCTTCCTGTCAGGTCCTTCAACACCGCGCCATCGCCGCTCGTATGGAAGCTGAGGGAGCGTTCCCTCACCAAGCCCAGTAGAAGAATTCCCTTCGGAGGTCGAGGTCCTGCGGCGTGACCTGCGCCTGGAGAGGGCTAGGGCCGATGTCCTGGCAGCCCGTGCGGAGTCTGTGGAGCTTGCTAATTCAGCGAATCAGGGTGTCCGCCGTCGCCTGAGTGCATCTTTCCGGGTTGCCGAGAGGAAGCTGGAGGACCTGGCTGATCGCTTTGCGGCCATGGAGAAGGAGAGAGATGCCAGTCGGAGGGGTGCCGAGGCGGCGCTCCTGTCGGCTCAGGCCGCTGAGGTCCGGGCCAGGAAAGCCGTGGCCGATTACGAGGTGTCAGAGCAGTTTTACGTCGAGCTCGGTGAGTATTCTGCCATCACGTGGAATAAGGCTCTGGTTACCGTGAAGGAGCAGCTTCCGGAGTTCGCCGATGGCGAGCTCCGTGCTCGGGTCCCTCTCCCGGTGGCAAGGCCTCCAGCTGACAACGATGGGGGAAATAAGGCGCGCCTCTGGTGGCAAAACCTCCGATGGTGAAGCCCCCAACGATGAGGGAATCGAGGCGCGGGGGGGTTTGCGACTTAGGTCTTTTTTGATATTTCCTCGTCCCCATTTTGTAAGCCTCCGGGCAGTTTGTAAGGCCGGGGAGCCCGAAGTACCCTTTGTAAAGACTGTGCATTTGATAATAAAAAACCTTCTTTAGTTTCATCGGTCCGCACTTCATCATCTGTTTATGCTGCTGGGCTTTCATGTCGGGTCGGTCATCTATTTAGCAATTTTTCGATGAGTTAACTTCGACCACTTGCCAAGCATTGCCGAGGATGGACAGAAGCTTCCTCGTTGCCCTTAGGCGAGGGCTTATGATTTCTGGCGTTGTGGGTAGGCAACTACCAGCCTAGGATGACCGAGCGAGGTTGCCGCTCGGGTGCGTCTTGCGAGAGCTTTGATCCTTGGCGTCATGGGTAGGGAGCTGCCCGCCGGGGATAGCCGAGCAAGGGATCGACTGCCTCTGGGAGGACTTTCTGATCCCAGGCATCGCGGTAGGGAAGCTACCCGCCGGGAATAACTGGGTAGGAATGGCCGGGCAGTGAAGTCGCGTTGTTGCCTCTTGCGAGGGCTTTGATCCTTCAGGACGGGAACCGAGCAGGGTTACTGCCCAGTGCCTCTTGGCGAGGACTTTGATCCCTGTCGGTCGTGGTAGGAAGCTACCAGCCGGGGATAGCCGAGTAAGGACTCAACTTCCTCTGGGAGGACTTTGGTCCTTGGCGCGGGAGGGGCTATAGAAGCCTACCAAGGACCCTTGGCTGAGCACGGTTACAGCCCGGTGCCTCTTGGCGAGGGCTTTTGTCCTGAAGGATAGCCGAGTGAGGGATCCTCGGGCTCGACTGCCTCTAGGAGGGCTTTCTGATCCCGGGCGTTGCGGCAGGGAAGCTGCCCGCCGGGGATAGCCGAGCGACGGTTGAGCTCGATTGCCTCTGGGAGGGCTTTCCGATCCCTGACGTTACGGTAGGGAAGCTACCCGCCAGGGATAACCGAGTAGGGTAGCTGCTGGGTTGCCTCTAAGGAGGGCTTTGGTCCTTAGCGTCGGGGGGCCGTAGGAAGCCTACTAAGGATAACCGGGCAGTGAGGCTGCGCGGCCGCCTCTTGGCGATGGCTTTGGATTGTAAAGAAAGAACTCTACTCGGGATGTTTCGACGTTTCTTTATTCGAATGGACAGGATTTTTAGAGAACGTTTTACATCATATTTGTGAAAGAAAAAAATGGGGGTACACACTCGCTGACCTTGACCTCACTGGTATAGCTTGAGCTTCTCGGCGTTGTAAGGCCGCGGGAGCTTGCGTCCTTCCGTGTCTTGTAGGCGGTAGGCTCCGCCGGGGAGCGCCTCAGAGATGAGGAAGGGACCATCCCACTTTGGGGATAACTTGTGAAGCCAGCCTTGGTCGACAAACTCGTTTCGCCGTAGGACCAGATCCCCGGTCTTGAAGGAGCGGTGTTTGACCCGAGCGTTATAGTATCGGGCCGTTTGTTGTTGATAAGCAGCAGCTCTGATCTGAGCCCGGTCTCTCTTCTCCAATAAGATATCCAGGTTGGTCCGTAGCGCCGAGGTGTTCGTTTCATCATCGAAGTGCTCGACCCGGTGACTGGGTAGCCCGATCTCCACTGGGACCATCGCCTCGGTCCCGTAGCAGAGGCTGAAGAGGGTCTCCCCGGTTGGAGTCTTCTTTGATGTGCGCAGGGCCCAGAGGACCCGGGGTAGTTCTTAGACCCAACTGCCTTGTCGTCCTTCTAGGCGGGTCCGGAGACCTCGGAGGACGTCTCGGTTAGCGACCTCGGCATGCCCGTTGCACTGGGGAAGCACGACCGCGGCGAACTTCATGAGGATATGGTATTCCTTGCAGAAGTCCTTCACTTTTCCGTTCTCGAAGTTCATCCCGTGGTCGGTGATGATACACCTCGGGATGCCGAACCGGAGTATCAGGTTGTTTTGCGGGAACTTGATGGTTGTGGCAGCGTCCGGTTTCCTGATGGGGACGGCCTCGATCCACTTGGTGAAGTAGTCCACAGCGACGAGAACGTATTTGTGCCCGCCTGTACCGGTAGGGAACTGGCCGATCATATCCAATCCCCACTGGGCAAATGACCACGAGGATGTTAGGGCAGTCAGCTCGGTAGCCGGGAGGTGGGGAATGCTGCCGTGAAGCTGGCATCTCTTTCACCTCCTGACTAGCTTCAGGGCGTCCTCGTGCATAGTGGGCCAGTAGTACCCCTGGAGCAATGCCTTTTGGATCAAGGTTCGGGCCCCTTGGTGTGCACCGCCCACCCCCTCATGGATTTCCCGAAGGACGTAGTCGGCTTCGTGGAGGTCAACGCACCGGAGCAGGGGCTGAGTGAAGGCCTTCTTGTAGAGGTTCCCATTGCTCCAGACGAAGTAGCGGGCTCTGGCCCGGAGACGGCGGGCGGATTCCCGTCCTCTGGGGGCGTGCCGTCCTTCAGGAATTCCACGAGGGGTTTTCTCCAATCCTGGTCGCTATCCTGCGCCGCGTACACGTGGAGTGTTGTCGCTCCGTCTCCCACACTGGGTTGAGGCAAATTTTCAAAGAGGATGGACCGCTTATTGTTAGCCGAGTATGACGAAGCCAGCTTGCTCAGGGCGTCGGCCTGGGCATTCAGCTGTCTGGGTATTTGTTCTACCTGGACCTCGTCAAAGTTCCTTCAGAATTTCCTCACCTCTTCCAGGTACTTCATCATCAGAGGTTCCCAGGCTTCGAAGCGACCGGTCACTTGACCGACAACAAGGGCTGAGTCACTGTGGATTCGAATTATCTTCAGTCCCAGTCTGGCGGCCATGCCCAGTCCGGCCAGGAAGGCCTCTTACTCTGTCGCGTTGTTCGAGGCTTTGAAACCAAGCTTTAGAGAATACTCCATCTCTTCTTCATTCGGGCCCCGGATAATGAGACCGGCACCACAGCCTTCCTCGGTAGAAGACCCGTCGACGTAGATGACCCACTCTGGAACCGAGCCAGGCCTTCCCGTGATGGGACACTGGGTTGCGAGGGGCGGCGTGGACTCTGGCTTCTTGCTAAGGATGGTGCATTCAACGACAAAATCGGCCAGGACCTGCGCTTTGATGGCCTGCCTCGGGCGTTGCCTTATGTCAAACTGAGACAGCTCCCACCTCCATTTTTCTAAGCGGCCTGAGGATTCTGGTGATGCTAGGATAGCCCCCAACGGGAGCTCGGTGAGGAAGATGATGGTGTGTGCTTGGAAGTAGTGCCGCAGCTTCCTCGAGGCTACCATGAGGACTAAGATAATCTTCTCTATGGCAGGGTACCTCTTTTCTGCGTCCTTAAATATGTGGCTGACATAGTACACCGGCTTCTGCGCTCCATCGGCCTCCCGGACGAGCACCAAGCCTGCCGCTTGGTCGGATACCGCCAGATACAGCGATAGCTCGTCTCCTTCAACTGGTCGGGTGAGCAGTGGAGGCATCGCGAGGTGCTTCTGCAATTGGTCGAAGGTGGCTTGGCACACCTCCGACCACTCGAACCTCGGGATTTTCCTCAGTGGCTTAAAGAACGGAAGGCATTTCTCCCCCGAGCTGGACATGAAACGGCTTAGAGCGACGACTCGTCCCGTAAGCCGCATGATCTCGACGTTGGTCTTGGGCGCAACCATGTTGAGGATAGCGTCGATCTTTTCTGGGTTAGCTTCGATTCCGCGGTGAGTAACCATGAACCCGAGGAACTTTCCCCCGGTGACTCCGAATGCGCACTTGGCGGGGTTTAGCTTCATGTTGAACTTGCGGAGCACTTCGAAGGCCTCGCCCACGTCCCTGGCATGGTCGGTTGACGAGATGGATTTGAAGATCATGTCGTCAACGTAGACTTCCATATTCCTGCCGTTCTGTGGTTTGAACATGCGGTTGACCAACCTTTGGTATGTGGCCCCGGCGTTCTTGAGGCCGAAGAGCATCACCTTGTAGCAATATACTCCTCGGTCCGTTGTGAATGCGGTGAGATCTTCATATTCAGGAATCATACGGATTTGGTTATAGCCGGAGAAAGCATCCATGAAGCTCAACAGCTCATGGCCGGCCGAGCTGTCGACGAGCTGGTCTATCCGGGGGAGCGGAAAGTTGTCCTTGGGGCAGGCCTTATTGAGATCGGTGAAGTCGATGCACATATGCCACTTCTTGCTTGACTTCTTGACCAGAACCACGTTCGCCAGCCACTCCGAGTAGGGTACATTTCTGATGAAGTTGGCGGCGAGGAGCCGATCAACCTCCTCTTCGATAGCCTTCTGTTTGATCGGGGCGAAGCTTCTCTTCTTCTGTCTGACAAGTCGGGCCGCAGGATCAACCCCACATGGCAAGCGACCATCCTGAAGATTCGGGTACCAGCCGCTGCCTCACCCTCACCGGAGGCGCGGATGAACCCCCTCCGGTGACCATCATCCACGCCCTCACCAGCCGAATAGATTGGCTACAGTCCCTTGTGGAGGCGCTCGTCCGCGCCCAAACGGTCGGGCCTGGGCCACAGATTGCCGCTCCTCCGCCTCCGGAATGCTCTGCCCCCATCGGCACGGCCGACATCCAGCAGGCTGCGATTCCCAACCACGGATCTCACGGACCGATACTCCCTGAGTCCCGTTGGGCGCCTCGCGGCTCCACCCCCAGGCCCGCCGATGGAGCACTACGCCTCGGACCTCCTCGCGACTCTTTCCCCCCGAGGAGATGCCGGTCACCTCGCTTGCCCACAGGCATGACCGACACCTGTTCATATCATAATTTTGCATTATTATATTCCCCATTCTTAGTCATTTTAAAAATAAACAGGTGCTTTTGACCCATGTCTGCTACATAGTTGCAGGTTACAGGTTCTCGGAACAAAAACGGTGAAATTGATGAAAAGACGATACAAAAGTGAGACTACGACCAACAAATAGAAGAATCTTGATCATGCCTACAGTTTAAGGGACAAATGAAGATCAAATGAACAAATTCACAAAGTATAAAAGCGGCGCAAGGTTCAAGACTTCGACACGAAGCAAACGGTAAAAGTCCACGACATTATGTACTGTGGAAATCTGGAAGAAACTAGAAAACATTCTGAAGAACCAAGTGAAGAAAAATCAAGTAAAAAGCAACATGAAAATTACCAGAGAAACAGAGCCAACAACCCCACCATATGGCCGTGGATCCGCGGCCAAACATGGCTTTTGGCCGCGGTTCCGAGGCCATGGTGAGCCCGTGTCGTGCAGAATTCAACAGTTGTGGCGGTGCGTTGACCGGGTCTTCTTAGGGTAATTTTGTAAATGCAGATAGGGATCAGATGTAACCCTAGGGTTTCTATAATCTATAAATAGAAACCCTAATGCTCTTTTTAGAGCATGCCTCTTCTTATGCCTCTTTTTATTCATCTATTCAGAATTTTAATTCGGTGTAAATGTTTGAAGAGAGCCATCAAATAAAGTAAGATTTTTATTTCTATGCCCTAGTTCTTAAATTCCTTTCTGCCCTAGTTTACATTTTATTATCTGCCCTAGTTAATTAGTTTAGCACTTTTAATTATTTTCCGTAGATAAAAATGTTTCTTTTAATCAATTCCCTAATGAGTGAGTAGTTCCTCACTTGTTAGGGTTAGGAATAGGAGAGGTTTGAGAGATGAAAATCTCTCACCCCTTTCTTGCCCATCACATTTTTTTATAGGACTCCATGCATACACACACACATCGCTCTCTACGGCACCCTATCCCAAGAGGTAGCGGTGATACTGTAGTTTAAAAGACCGGTTGTATATATTTTCCATGGAGGTTAGGGTAAGAATTAAGAAAGGAAGGACAATAACCTAGAGGAAGAAACCTAGTTTCTTCCCGATGGTACTAATCCACTTTGTTAATTATTACCATAACACCTCATAGATCTTAATTAGGGCATAGAAAGCGGTGAGAAATATTGACTTTCCAAACTTAACATAAACCTAACTCTAGCAAGATTTTTATCCTAGTCTAGATCAACCTTAGTTTTTAGTGATAATCAATCCAACACCGTTTGGAATTAACTCGTTAGAACAAATTGAGAATACACAAAATTCCTGTGAACCGACCCGTACTCACCGGCTAGCTACCAAGAGACGCCGTTCTTGATTGCGGTAATTAATTCTTTGATCGTAACAAATCTCTTTCAATCAAATGGCGCCGTTGCCGGGGATGGCGTAGTATTTTCTTTTTGTAATTTCGGGTTAATATAAAAATTGAAAAATCATAAAAATTGAAAAATCATAAAAATTGAAAAATAAAAAAAAATATAAAAAATTTATCATCTTGTTATTTTGTGAAGGGTATTTTCGTTTGAATTGTGCAGGATCGAAGAACAAATTCAGATCTGGAAAATTCCAGAGAGCAAAATAGAAAACAACAGATCTGAACAAACAGAGGAAAACCAAAACAGTGAAACAAAAAAATTTGGAGATCTGAAACCACGATTCCACCGCGGAACCGCGGTCAAAGTCACGGTCCGGCGGCGGAACCGCGGCGCATCGGTGACGTCATCATTTCAAAAAAAAAATCTCCTATGTAAGCTCCCTCTTCTTCTCTGTAACCCCCTAATATCTTCTCTGAAAGATTTTTCTGCAGGGTTCTTTGCACAAAAACTTCTCCCCCTTCTCAATAACTTGATCTTGTGCAGTATTCTTTGCGCCGCGCTTAAAAAAAAATTGGTTGCAAGTGATTGTATTTAGTGCTTTGCATATCTAAATTGACTTTAAGGGGCTTATACACCAATCCAGATTGGGTGGGGATTTCATTACCCTTTCCAGGATCCCAAAAATCACATAAAGCATATTGCATTGACCATCAAGTTAATTAAAAAAAAAGATTAGACTCAGCCCTAAGGACTTCACGCTCAATAGGACAAAGGAATAGTTGTAGGCATCGACCGTTGATCCTAACCTGATTTTGTGGTGCCTAGGCTAGACAGGTAGGGAAAGGTAACTTTAAAAGGCCCGTATCACGGTGATTCGTGAGCGGATCCCTCCTTTCTCTACTTATGCTTACCTGGCCACAATTGGCGGTGAAGAGGCGGTTTGAGGTCCTCACATCTTGCCCTTTGGAACAGTTAGGAGCTGTCTAGCTGACCTAGGTGACCCTAGATCTAGGCTTTATTGTGCATTTGTGATTGATTGAATGTGTGTCTAAGCCTTTTATTGCAAATCTTTTTGCAAAAAGCTCCATAAAAAAAAAGGAAAAAAAAATTACAAAAACTTGCAACTTGTCGCTAAGAATTCCGTGCAACCCACTTGCACCCACATTCTTCTCCTTCTTACATCATGGGTACCCCACCTCACAAAACTCTTGCCGAACTTTGGTACCCTCATGCAAACATTGCTTCATACGTGAATTGTTTTGGTCGAATTACGGACGACCCCCTCCATGTCCAAAATTTCTTTGAAAGATCGAATAGAAGCGTCTAGGAGAAACAGTTCGACTCCACAATCCACTTTGTATCAACCTTCACCATCTTCTTACGTTGATACTACTTTTTTTCGAATTCTGTTGTAACTCCGAAACCCATGTCTATTGCTGAACATATTGAACAATCTCGTAACCGATCTTTTACTCCTTTCAACACTTCCATTTCTTGGGATCAACAAGTCCATTCATCTTTTTATCCAAATGTTGATCCTACTCCTGTCCAACCATTCAATTCCTACCAGTCATACCCGACTTTCGCACCTTCCCTAGACATTGCTTCTACACAACCATTTTGGAGTTTCCAGAATCCAAACAATTTTGAATCTTTTACTGAAACCCCTTCACAACCCATGTCTAGTCTGGAACAGTCGTTGGAAGCTTATATTGTAGCTACAAACCAACAGATGAGGAATTTGGATGCGTCCATTGCCGCTCTTATGCAACCTAGTGACCCGGTAGCTAGTTTCCAACTAGCTCCAAAAATTCCAATGTATGATGAGGCGGTTGGACGGATTGAGAATTTGAGTGGAGAGAGTGAGCTGTGCACCCTTCCAAATCAAACCTACCCATCACCAATTGAATCCCACAACTCCGGTTTTGAATATCTATCAAGTGTCCTAAATGATTCACCAGTTGAAAATAAAACGCTTAATGAGTTGTGCAACTTTGTAGTGCTTGATTTGCAGATTATGAAGGGTCCCTTTCGAGTGAAACCATCACCAATCCTTTTGACCTCTACACCTCCACTCCAGAACCTAAATTGATGATATCCATGCTTTTGATGAGGTGTCTGAGAAAATTAATTTTCACTTGATCGGGGATATTGACGCCGGGAATATTTTGGATGATGAACCCGTAGATTTGACTGAAATTTTCTCTCCAAGTCATCATCCCGAGTCATTAAATGTTTCTCCTGAACTTCATATGCGTCTTGATTTTGATGATAATTGCATGGATGGGATAACTTTTGAGGATAATTATGAGGATAGTATTGAGGGGAGTATTGAGGATAGTATTGAGGATGAACCAGTTTTGTTTGATGAGTCGGATTTTCCAATTCATCCTCCTGAACCTTTAACTGTTATACTTCCTAAATCACCCCCCTTCATCCTTTCCATCGTTCCGACCACGCAAGAAATCGCGCAGGAGGACTGTGAGCTAGAAAAATTTCTGTTCGATCACAGCAGTTTTGACGCCACTAGTACGTTCCTCCTTAAATCTGACACAGTTCTCACAACCGATAACGATTATGAGTGTTTCACTTTTTCGGACGATTTTGAAAACTCACAGCCCGAGTTTGAGTCCTTTCAATTTTCAGATGAGTTAGTTGAACCATCAGACTCGGTTGCTTACAGTCATTTCGAACCATTGATGGAATCCTTCGAGTTTGAGACAGTTCTACCAATTTTGCCTTCAATTGTTTCACCTCCAAAACTCGAATTCAAGCTTTTGCCGTCTCACCCTAAATACGCTTACTTAGGTGAGAATGGGACTCCTCCTAAATCACTTCCCTTCGTCCGTTCCATCGTTTCGACCGTGCAAGAATCCATCATGCTTCCATTTTCAATGGATGGTTTACCAAGTTCAACGTACCCATGTTTTCTTGCGAATCTTAAGGGATTTGCCCCATTTCTCGACGGGTTGATAGATTAGCACAATCACTTTTAACACATCGGTCATCACAATTTATGCTAATATATTCACTCAATTTACACCCTCAAGTTCGTACTACACTTCGTTCTCTCTTCCGCCATTCTCCTCCTCCACCGAGACCGTATACCGCTTCTATCTCCACACGATCTCGTGTGCTTCTCATTTCTTTTCTCTACACTCCATTCTTTCACCAACCCTACCATTATCACGATAAATTTTTTGAATGGTTGGTGCTAACCTTTGGCTTGTGTAAGGCCTTGTATAGTTTGATTTTTCTCCTCCCTAATTCTGAACTTTAACGCTTAAAACAGAGGAAACACTGTCTCACTTAAGTTTGGAGGGGACCTTTTTGTGTGTGTGTCTATATATATATATATATATATATATATTTCTTTTAATAATAAAAAAAATATAAAAAAAAATAATAAACAGGAGAGTGCCGACAATTTTGACCCTCTTGGTGTAGACTGACAGTAAGGACACTGTCACATTTAAGTTTGGGGGTATGCTCGGTACGCTTTCTTCCTTCATGTGTATATTTTTGCATTTGCATACTTATTTTAAAATCCATAAAAATTGAAAAGTTTTAAAAATTATAAAAATTGAAAAGTTCAATTTTGGCCATATTTGACTTAAGTTTGACATGACGGTTGACTAATTAGGAAAAACTAGATCCTAAACTTGGTAAATTAAAAACCCTAAAAATAACCTTTCTTAAAATTTAACGGTAGAAAATATATGTCCTTGTAGTTTACTTAGAAATAGGCAAATTTTGAGTTCACTTCTTGGGCTAAGTCAAAATAAAGGATGAGTATTGAAATTTTTATTAAAGTGTAAGTCTGAAAAAATAAACCCTAAGCTTAAGTCTAAATTCTGAAAATATATACCCTACAACTTGCACAAACACGAACCTTGAAACTTGGAATAGTAGAAGAGACCTTGAAATGCTCTTGTCTAAAGTCCTTAGTACGAAGAAAAATAAAATAAAAATACAAGTGTGAATAAAGAGATAAAAAAATGAACACTGGTTTTTGTAATTACTTAAGGCTGCATTAATAGGAAAAAATATTTAGCGATGGTGCTTCATCACCTAGTGCCTTAGACCAACTGGTTTGGGAGTCACTGCTAAAAGCCTTAGGAATTACAAGACTAGGAATTACACTTTAATGTGCGAACACATTTTGTAATTGGTCGTTGGTACCTCAAGAAGTATTAACGGTCGCATGAAGAATGTGTAAGCAATTTCATCTAAAAATTCACCAACTGAAAAGTACTTTGGACGATGGACAAGAGTATAATAGCTTGATTTGAATTTCCAAGTGTAGGGGTGATATATACACTCACGTAGGGATATGTGATTGGGATTTAAATAAGAGATAGGAATGAAAAATAGGACTTATATCTTTAATAGAGATGATAAAAATTCCTAAGTTGAGATGGAACCCTAGAAGGAAAATTTAAAAGATGCTAAAAGCTAAGTAAGTCTACAAAACATATATAATCTTAAGTTAAATGATAAGAAAGCGTGAAAAATACGGGTGGATAATTTATGAGTCGAAGATAATAGAATTCCTTATTGGAAAACCTAATTGGAGAATAAAAGTCAATAGGCCGAATTGATAGGATTTTGTGGGTAGTATCCGCTGAAAACCCTCAGGAGACAACACGCCTCCTACTAGGGACACCTAGAGGTTTAACGGCTTGTTACACGAGCTCCGTGCAATCGCGTTTCCCTGCGAAAGTGAGGGTAGGTCTTTTTCGAGAATAAAAACTAGGTTTGCTCGAGGACGAGTAAAAGATAAGTTTGGGGGTATTTGTTCATATCATAATTTTGTATTATTATATTCCCCATTCTTAGTCATTTTAAAAATAAACAGGTGCTTTTGACCCATGTCTGCTGCATAGTTGCAGGTTACAGGTTCTCGGAACAAAAACGGTGAAATTGATGAAAAGACGATACAAAAGTGAGATTACGACTAACAAATAGAAGAATCTTGATCATGCCTACAGTTTGAGGGACAAATGAAGATCAAATGAACAAATTCACAATGTACAAAGGCGGCGCAAGGTTCAAGACTTCGACACGAAGCAAACGGTAAAAGTCCACGACATTATGCACTGTGGAAATCTGGAAGAAACTAGAAAACATTCTGAAGAACCAAGTGAAGAAAAATCAAGTAAAAAGCAACATGAAAATTTCCAGAGAAACAGAGCCAACAACCCCACCATATGGTCATGGATCCGCGGCCAAACATGGCTTTTGGCCGCGGTTCCGCGGCCATGGTGAGCCCGTGTCGGTGCAGAATTCAACAGTTGTGGCGGTGCGTTGACCGGGTCTTCTTAGGGTAATTTTGTAAATGCAGATAGGGATCAGATGTAACCCTAGGGTTTCTATAATCTATAAATAGAAACCCTAATGCTCTTTTTGGAGCATGCCTCTTCTTATGCCTCTTTTTATTCATCTATTCAGAATTTTAATTCGGTGTAAATGTTTGAAGAGAGCCATCAAATAAAGTAAGATTTTTATTTCTATGCCCTAGTTCTTAAATTCCTTTCTGCCCTATTATAGATTTTATTATCTGCCCTAGTTAATTAGTTTAGCACTTTTAATTATTTGCCGTAGATAAAAATGTTTCTTTTAATCAATTCCCTAATGAGTGAGTAGTTCCTCACTTGTTAGGGTTAGGAAAAGGAGAGGTTTGAGAGATGAAAATCTCTCACCCCTTTCTTTCCCATCACATATTTTTATAGGACTCCATGCATACATACACACACCGCTCTCTATGGCACCCTATCCTAAGAGGTAGCGGTGATACCGTAGTTTAAAAGACCGGTTGTATATGTTTTCCATGGAGGTTAGGGTAAGAATTAAGAAAGGAAGGAAAAGAACCTATAGGAAGAAACCTAGTTTCTTCCCGATGGTACTAATCCACTTTGTTAATTATTACCATAACACTTCATAGATCTTAATTAGGGCATAGAAAGCGGTGAGGAATATTGACTTTCCAAACTTAACCTAAACCTAACCCTAGCAAGATTTTAATCCTAGTCTAGATCAACCTTAGTTTTTAGTGATAATCAATCCAACACCATTTGGAATTAACTCGTTAGAACAAATTGAGAATACACAAAATCTCTGTGGACCGACCCGTACCCACCGGCTAGCTACCAAGCGACGCCGTTCTTGATTGCGATAGTTAATTCTTTGATCTAAAAATATCTTTCAATCAACACCCGCTCTCCCGACGGGGTCGTACAGAAGGGGCTCTCCACGACGGCTCGAGGGCCACCGCGCCCGGGGATCTGAGGAACCTCATCGAGAGGAACCGGAGCCGTGTCCAAACGCAGGTCTCCCACAGCAGAGGCCAAGGATCCTGAGGTGCCGAGTCCTCGGGGTACAACGGCCGACTCGACGCCCTCGAGAAGAAGATCGAGGGCATGCGTCGGGAAGGTCACCACTCGGCCGACGGGGCCGAGTACGCCGCAGGGTCGCTCACCAAACCGTTCACCGAGGAACTGCTCGCTGTCCGCGTCTCCTCGCGCAACAAACCCCTGAAGGTCTCTCTGTTCGACGGGAAAACCGACCCCAAATACCATTTGGATGCTTTCACCGCGGGAATGAGCTTCCAGGACCATTCTGATGCCGCCCAGTGCAGGGCCTTCCCTACCACCCTCATCCGTTGTGGTCGGGACTGGTTCCGAGGACTTGAGCCTCGCTCGATCTCGTCCTTCGACGAGCTGGCTACTCAGTTCCTCGGCCACTTCATTGGAAACCGTCGGCAGAAGCGCACGGTCGACTACCTCTTCACATTTATGAGTAGAGACAAGGAGACGTTCAAGGCTTACATCGCTCGCTTTTACAACGCCCTCCTCGAGGTTCCCGAGCACCGGAACGAGACCGTCATCACGGCGCTCAGATCTGGCCTGAGGCACAAAGAGTGGCTGCGCTCCTTTGCTTTGGCACAGCCTAAGACCATGGCCGAGGTCAAGGCGTGGACCGAGCGCGAGGTTCAACTAGAGTCCGAGGTGAACGCGAACCTCCCCCGGACAGAACGATCCGACCAGAAGAAAAGGGCTCGGGAGGAGAGGCCGGAGCGTCAGCAGCCCTACCACCCAAAGTTCCAGGAGTACATCCCGCTCAACGTCTCCCTCGCAGTGTTACTAGAGGAGGTCCAAGGCGAGGGGTTCTTCAAGTTCCCTCCAATCCCGCGTCAGGCCTCAAAGCGGACCCGGGGCCCTTACTGCGCCTTCCACCGGACGCTGGGCCATGCCACCGAGGATTGCAAGCAACTCCGGGACTACATCGAGGAGCTCATCCGGTCGGGGCACCTCGCCGCCTACTTAAGGGATAAACGGCAGGCCGACCGCGAGCAGGAGCAGCGTCTTCCTCCCACTGAGCTGACCATCGGCCAGATCATGCTTGCTTCCGCGGAGGACCAGTCCAGCACCTGGAGTGCCCCGTACCCAGCGCCAGGCACGGAGACCAGCAAGCCTCCAGGAAGCTCGGGCCAAGCTGATAGGGTCATCTATTAGCCTATACTTTTCTTTTGAGGCAATGTAAACTCTCCCTAAGGCCTATTGTCAATTTAATAAAGATCTGCAGAACAATGCGAAGAAGGTAAAAAAGTTCTTATTTATTCAAAAAAAGGGGGTATTATGAGCTCCTCAGTTGTACATACAAAAAAAATTATTTTTACAACAATGGGGGTAGGGGTGCAGAGAGCACTGCTCGTGATACTCGGCGAGGATCTCCGCCAGCCGAGGCCTCGCGAGATCCAACCTCTCCCCTCGGTTCCCCCCATGCGTGTTGATCTCGAGCCTCAACTCATAGCACTCACGGACGAGCGCCTTCGAGCGAGCCAGCCGGTTCGCAGAGATGAGGTCGAGGCGCCTCAAAGACTGCAGCTTGCCCACCGCCTCGTCGTAAAGCTGCTCGGATAGGGGGTTGTAAAGCCCCGGCGACGCCCTCCAGATGGAGTACATCAGCAGCTGCATCAAGGGAGAATGTCGGGGAAGCAACTGGCCGAAGTGGTCCTCGATGCTCCCGTACACCAACTGCACCGTGTCAGCGGTGCAGTTCTGGTCATACAGGTACACATCTTCGAAAATGATAATGTCGGGGATGGTAAAGGGGAAGTCCTGCATTCTCAACACTCTGTTTGCAAGGGAAGGAAGGTCTAGTACTCCTTCAGCCTTATATATCCCGCTGCGCCCCCAGAAGAACTCAACGGTCACCCACTCTCGTCCAAGGAATCGCCGCCACGCGGCGATCATTAAGCCTCCTCCGACGGAACCGAAGCGACGCGGACCTGGCGCTTCGCCTCCCCCTGCATTCAATGCGCATGCTAACCGTTCCTGTTCCCCAAATCTATGGTCGGGCGAAACCTCTTGAGGATTCGGCCGAGCAGCTGCCCTGCCCGGTTATCCTCAGTCGGCCTCCTCAGACCCCCCTAGCGCTAAAGGTCAAAGCCCTCACCAAGAGGCAACCCAGCAGCCTCCCTGCTCGGTTATCCCTGGCAGGTAGCTTCCCTACCGCAACGCCAGGGATCGGAAAGTCCTCCCAGAAGAAACCTAGCAGCTGTCTTGCTCGTTCCCCCTGGCGGGTAGCCTCCCTGCCACAACGCCAGGGACCAAAGCCCTCGCCAAGAGGCAACCTAGCAGCTGCCCTGCTCGGTCATCCCCGGCGGGTATCTCCCCTACCGCAATGCCAGGGATCAAAGCCCTAACTAAGAGGAAACCTAGCTTCCGCCCTGCTCGTTTATCACTGGCGGGTAGCTTCCTTACCGCAACGCCAAGGATAGGAAAGTCCTCCCAGAGGCAACCTAGCAACTACCCTGCTCGGTCATCCCCGACGGGTAGCTCCCCTACCGCAACGCCAGGGATCAAAGCCCTCACCAAGAGGCAGCCCAGCAGCTGCCCTGCTCAGTTATCCCTGAAGGGTAGCCTCCCTGCTGCAACGAAAGGGTTCAAAGCCCTCACCAAGAGGCAACCTAGCAGCTGCCCTGCTCTGTCATCCCCGGCGGGTAGCTCCCCTGCCTCAACGCCAAGGATCAGAAAGCCCTCCCAGATGTAGTCGAGCCCGAGGATCCCTCGCTCGGCTATCCTTCAGGACAAAAGCCCTCGCCAAGAGGCACCAGGCAGTAACCCTGCCCGGCCAAGGGTCCTTGGTAGGCTTCTACAGCCCCTCCCGCGCCAAGGACCAAAAGTCCTCCCAGAGGCAGTCGAGTCCTTGCTCGGCTATCCCCGGCTGGTAGCTTCCTACCACAACCGACAGGGATCAAAGTCCTCGCCAAGAGGCACTGGGCAGTAACCCTGCTCGGTCCCCGTCCTGAAGGATCAAAGGCCCTCGCAAGAGGCAATCAGGCAGCTACCCTGCTCGGTCCAAATAAGGCGGACAGCCCTCTGCCCACCACACGCAGACGGCCCGAGCTACCAACCAGGGGCATCAGGTCTATCCAAGTCTCAAGCGATCTCCCCTCGGCTTCGGGGCCATGGAGACGCCTCTCCTCAACAGCGCAAGAAGAAAATTTTTACAAGCATTCTTCATGAACAAAAGACAAAAGCGCAAATCAAGGAAACCAAAGAAAGGAAGAGTTTTATTACTAAAAGGCGGTCTTCACAGAGGGTATTTTTGGCTCCCCAGCCAAACAAAATGCCCGGAGGCTCACAAAGTTCCAGACGCAGCAAAATAAAAAGAGGAGGAAGACGAGGGTTTTAGGCCTCGGGGCCAGGAGCACCCTCGGGGCCCTCAACACCTACCACGAGGCGAGCTGGGTCCTCGGCGACTCCCTCGTCATTAATCTCCTGCCCCTGGCCGTTGGTGTCCCGTGGGGGTACTGGGCCTGGAGATCTTCATCAGCACACCCCGGCACTCGGGCCTTAACAGCATCGAGGGCCTCATGCCAGATGAGGGTCGTGGCGATGGCCAAGTCATCATAGAAGTCTTTCGACTTCTTGTAGCCCTCCACCGCCTTCGCCGCCGAGAGGTCGGCCAACTTGGCCGCCCTCAGGTCGGCCGACTTCGCCCACTCGGCCGCCGTCCCCAGCTCCTTCCGGAGGGTTTTCACTATCTTCTTCAGGTTGCCGGCCAGCACCTGAGCGTCCTCAAGCTTGGCCTCAGTGACTACGGCGGCCTCACAGTGCCGGGCAACCTCGCGCTTCCCGGCCTCCGCCTCACCCTCCAGGGCGACGACCCTCACTTTCATCGCCTCCATCTCCCGCTTGGAGCTCTCTTCCAGCGAGGCGAGCTGGCACGCAACTTTCATCGCCGGGGCTACCACCTCGGCCTCCATGCGCAAGGCGAGGGTGACGTGCTGAAGGACCTAAAAGGCAGAAGAGAGATCAGGAAGATGAGAGAAGCACCGAACCTCAAAGAATAATAATAATGAAAGACAAGCGCTTACCTGTACGGACTCCTGGGCGATGGACGCCAGCTGAGCCCTGAAGGTCCCCCCGGGGACTCTTCCCCCGGACGATGCCTCTATCTCATGCAGCAGGCTATCCGCGACGGATAGCCCCGAAGGCACGGCGAACTGGAGACCGCTTTCCTCCACCGTGATCGTCGAAGACGGTCCCCGGGTAGACATCCTCTTGAGCGGCCTCGAGGGAGAGCCGGTCTCCTCCTCCGAGGCTGGGTCCTCCAGAATCCGGGCCCTCCTCCGACCCGACGTTCTACTGGGCCCCGGGGTGAGATTCGCTTCCGAGCGCTCACGGGGCACTACCGCCAGGGGAGAAGGGGCCGGGGCAGGCTGTGAACGGGAAGAGCCGGCTCCCCAACCTTCGCAACCGGCCTTGGCTGGCGCATTGAAGCCCGGAGCGAGTCTATGACCATGGGTCCCACACAGAACCAAGTGTAGAGGGAGTCAGCGACACGGGTAATATACGAACTAAAAAAGAAAACCTAAACTTACCGACGAACTCAACGGGGCTGAGCCCGGCCCAACTCAGAACCCTCTCAGACAACAGCACGTCAAAACGGGGGATGGGCTCCTACGATGCTACTCTCACCGCAACGGGGTCACTGGACTAGTTCCCCGGCAAGTGCTTCTCCCTCGACCACTCTGTAGGCACGGGCCAGTCCTCTCCCTCGGGGGGGGGGGGTAAACGAAGAAGAACTTCTTCTTCCAGTCATGAATGGAAGAAGGCAGGGCCACGAACCCCATCCCGGCGGCGCCCCCTGGTCGCTTTCTGAAAGAGAGATAAACCCACCTCGGGTCGCCCGGTCGACCACCGGGATGATTTTTGAAGACGAGGGAAGAATCAAGGAGGGAAAGGCTGAAGGGGATCGCCTGTAACTTCAGGCAGACCAGGAACCCGAGGAGAATCCTCCATGAGTTTGGCACCAACTGACCGGGGCTAACCCGAAGAAGTTCAACGCTTCAACGACCTCAGGAGAGAAGGGCAGACGCATTCCACCCCAAAATGCTTCCAAATACAGGGCGATCTCCCTGCCCCGTACTTGGTCTGCCCTCTCTCTCTCCTTGGCGAGGCGAAGCGTATAGCGTGAGGGGATGTGGAAATGAGCCCGCGCGTTGGCGAGCTCATCCTCATTCCTTATCCAACACAAGGCCCTAGGGGCAGCATCTACCGCCTCCTCCCTGGGGGCTGCCCCCGCCACATGATCCCGGGAAGAGGGGCCAACCCCTGCCCCCCGGGAGGACTCAGGCTCACCTAAAGGGTTCCTAGAACCTACCCCCAACGACATATACCTACTCGACGAGAGAAGACATCTAACCTTGGGAAGAATGATCCTCGGGGAACGAATGTGGAAGGAAGAAGACGAGCGCCGAGCAACCGAGACTTGGAACGGGAAATATGAAGGAGTAGGGGCCCCGGAACGGGCCCCACCAATATTTTATCGCCACAAGCGACCTCATCCGACGGTGCCCTTCATCTCCCGCCAAGATGCCTCCTTGCATCTAACGGCTCCGATTGCTCCACTTGTCGTCCCTACACTGGACCGCACCCTTTTAGGCGTCGCAGGTCTGCACACGTCGCGTCAGCCAACCGACGCTCGACACGTGGGCCGTCACTTCAAAGGTAAGATACATAAACCGGCGCACCCTCCTTAAATGCGGAAATCTCACCCTCCTCGGCCCCTCGACTAGCCCTGAGCCGCCACAAGACCAAGTCTCCTCGACCTTCTCGCTCGTCCTCGAGCCCCTTTGCCTAGGCCGTCTTCCTCGGTCATCCGACCAGTTCCACCGCTCACAGGCGTAACCGCAGCTCCGCGAATCTCGCTATGCGCGAATTCTCTGCCAGCAACATCCCGCGTTCCACGCCTCCGCGATCCCCATCAATGGGCGATCCTCTCTCTACGCGGGCGTGACGTCGGAACCGTAACTGTCGGCGAGATTCTCGCGCCTACTGCTGCTTGCCATCACCGCTATATAAACCCCCATCACAGAGGGGCAAAGTAAGCCATTTCTGACTCCACTTAACCGTTACGCTGCTCGGATCTAGTACTAACTTGATCGTCGGAGGGTCCTCGGTGGTATCAAACCACCCCGGGACTTCTTTGCAGGTACTTGGCTTCCAACTCCTCCAATTACCAAATCTCCTCAAAACCCATTGATACCCACACACAATAGGGAATCCCCTCCAGAATCCACCGGGAGATCGACGGAAGACAACATCTGAAGAAGATCTGAAAAGGACCTCCATCAGGTGTATTGATGGATTCACTATACCTTACCAAATATGCATGAATTTAAGTCCAAGTGATTCACAAATTTTGTATTTATTAATATAGTTTTCAAATATTATATTCACTCCTCTTTTGCAACTAGCATTTGTTACAGATCTGCAGAACTTCATGAATGGAGCCATATCTTAATTCCAATTATCTGATCCAAATATAATTGTACGGGTACTTGATAAAACAATCCAGTCCCGATACAACAACTGAGATTTCGAACCTCACACACATACAAACATATATATTAATGTGTGTGAGGAAATAGGTTATCAGCTCGAGCTGACCGAAGAAACCATCAGCTATCGTCTGAAATGGCCTAATCAAATCGTCAAATTGATGACCCGCTCCATCCACCTTGTTCTACTTATGAAGTGATCTTCATATATAGAGATTTGGTCGAATTGAAGCCCTCTACGTGTTGGCTCAAGCGTTCCAATTTTACGAAATTTTTATGGTGTTAAAAGCCATCTATTTTGGAAACAATTAATCTAACATATAGAAGGCTTCAAATCGACAAAATATTTATACGCATGGATCAATTAATGTGTAGAATAAGATGGACAAAGTAGCTCATCAATTCGACGGTTGGATTGGACTATTTTAAACGAGAGCTGACAGTTTTTTCGAACAGCTCAGGCTGATAACCGTTTCTTCTCTTTCTCTATGTAAATATATAGAACTTATAACGGTGTCCCGAAAAGAAAGTAAATTTTTTTGGGCATGCATCCTTTTTTTGGTTCACTAGGATTCTCAGCGGTTGGAACTTCTAATTATTTTAGTAGGAATCTAATACCTGGATTTCTATCTCAGCCAATCATTTTTCCACAAGGGCTCGTGATGTCTTTCTATGGAATCACGAGTCTATTCATTAGGTGGTGTACAATTTCATGGAATGTAGGTAGTGATTATGACCGATTCAATAGAAAAGAAGTAAGAAAATGTATTTTTTGATGGATGGAGCTACAAAAGTATTGAGAATCTAAGATAAGGACACAGCATGTTGAGCCATTTATCATTACGATAGGTGTCAAGTGGAAGTGCAGTGATATATGCAGCTGAGGCATCCTTACAAATCAAGAAATTTGAACCTTGTTCCTACACAACCTTATCAATTCGATCAGACACTCGCCATCTATATTCATTGTTCAATAGTTTGACAACATGAAAAACTAAAAGCTTCGCCTTTATCTATCCAACGGATGAAGGGGCAAAGAACTTTGGTTTCCCTTCCAATTAAGAACCGGGGCCTCATAATCACTAGCCAATATGTTTTTTCCTTATTTTTTTGCTTTCAATGTTCAATATTCTGATGTCATATGAATAGAGGAATCGCACCAACCCATCCCGAACTTGGTGGTTCAAATCTATTGCGGTGATAATACTATAAAGAAGGTCATGCGGAAAAAATAGCTCAACTTTTGAATGATAAAAAGCTTACCATCTCTTATTTTACTTTTAAAATAATAAAAGAGAAAACTAAATTCAAAACCTCGATTATGTCATCTCTTCTCTTCCCTTTCACACCTTTGAGCTTACTATTCTTATAGAGAGAAATACGCTTTCACATCTTCTTAACCCAAAACGAAATGGCTGAAGAGAGATTCTTTTTTTAGGATACTCTCGGGAACAAATTTAGTGGAGATGAGGTGGGGCATGTAGCTTAGAGTATTAGAAAGTGTGACTGCTAACCACAGTGTCGGGGGTTCGAATCCCTCCTCGCCCACAACTCTCTCTCTCTGTATAGACAGAGAGAGAGAGAGAGAGAGAGAGTGTGAGTGAGAGATACGCACACACATAATATAACAAAATTAGATCTTTAATATATCTCATTATGTAAATCATACACATGATAAAAAGAAATGAGATTAATACTACAAGTAGGTATTGTTAGTAATATGAAAATCGTATCTTCATTAGTGTTTATGGTTATTAGAGAAGAAAAAAATGCCAGATGCTTCATTACTAATAATAAAGTTTTCTAGGCTGTCAAAGCGAGGTTATATTTTAAGCTTAAAAGATGGCAGCAGTGGCGGATGTAGAAATTTTGGACAGTGGGGGCACAAAAAGCTTTCAACATCCATTGAAAACACCAACTAAACAAATCTAAAATACCATGATATAAATTGAAAACAAGATAATAAAACTCTAAACTAACTCGGGCATAGATATTAAAATATTGTTAAAATAACATTTTTTGATATTTCCTATCTTGAAAGTGTATCATGATTGCTTCATTTTCAATAGTATCAAATATATCTCTTTCAATGTATGCTATCAAACAATAATACAATCAAGCCGTAAGGGTTTCGAATTTGCAATAGCCTATGACAACCAAGGGTTGAGAACTCGGTTTCAGTCTCTTAAGGTTTTTTGGTTTCGTTAGTTTCGGTCCCGGTTTCGGTTTCAGTTTTATATGTAAATTTACATTTATATGTACATATATCTATATTACTTTGCAAATTTATTACTAACTAAAACAACTTCTAATGCAATTTAGGGTTTTTTCCATCTAAAAGCATAGCAGGCCCTGTATTTTCTATTCAACTAGACCTAATTAAGCCTAAATGCCCAAACCCAAATCTAACCCCTTTGACTCATATAAATGTAAACCAAAAAAACATATCTCTTCTCCACTGCGCCGCCACCCCTTTCTCTCTCAATTTCGATCTCGATCTCGATATCTTGAAGGATCAGAATGGATCTTTTCAATATAGATCTCATTCACTCACACCTTAAGTACAAGAAAAGTCTCTCAACATTTCTTATTCACTTCCATCTTCTATTCTTAGGTTTCATCACAATAGATCCCAAGTCTAGGGTTTTCCGGCCGATTGCATGCCTATACCGTCCGAGACGAGACTTTCACCCATGTTTCGGATTAGTCCTCACCGATACCGGTCCTACACAGACAAAACTGTTTGGTTTCGGTCAAGTTCTCGAACCTTGATGACAACTTGCTGAGGACGCAGCTACCACTGGTGTTCTCCTATAAGTCGTGATAGACAGAAAGTGAGAATACAAGTTGGGTGACGTGAGATTCAGAATTGGAAAATCGGTGCATTTAAATTAGCGGAATATAGGTCACTTGGAAAGCAGGTACAAGGTTGGGTCTAATGTTTTGTGCTTACGTTTTTTCTATTTTAATAAAAGACCATGTGGTTACTTAGGCATTAGATATGGGACTAAGATAGAATAAGGGATACTATGCGGAAAAACGGCAGATACTTTAATACAAACAATAAAAGTTTTCTGGTGATAATATAACTTACTTTATAACTAGATTCTAAGATTCATGATAAATAACTCACTTTATAACTAGATTATAAGCATATGCGATGCACAAAAAGGAAATGAGAGAGTAACTATCGAAAGAGAGGCAAGTGGTTACAGCGAGAGAAAAAAATTGGTTAATATGACATGGATTTTTTTTAATTTGTAAAACGGAGAAGAAAAAGGAAATTTAAGTAATAATAATGGGTTTTTCTTAATTTTTTGCTTTCTTCTTTGAAATTGAAATCGAAAGTACCACACACGGCTTGAGTTTATAATAGTAGAGATATATAAATTCACAATAATTTTGGTAGTCATATAAAATCAACAATAGTTTGGATGATTGATTGTAGTAGAAACGTTATATGTTTTTATGATATGCGTTATACTCAGTTCTTTACTTACCGCAATCAAGACGGTGTCGCTTTGCAGCTAGCCGGTTGAGCACGGGTCATCCGTAGGGAGATGGTAGTATGTTCATTCTTGTCTTAGACGGGTCAATTCAAGAAAGTATATGTGTATGTTCAAATCTATCCTAAGTGTTCGTATGTATATTCAAGTAAGCTCGTTAGGGTTAAGATTGGTTAGCAGAGTTAGAATTAGTCTTGTACTTGTCTTTTACCATTCTTAAAACGATATTGGGATAATCGAAAGTAGAAGGGATTAGGAGGACATAGGAATGGGATTTGCGAGTTTAAGCAAGCTTTCCAACGCTAAATCCATACCTAGTGTCCCTTGTCCGTCCGCTAAATGAGCTTATTTCCAACCCTAGGCCAAACATCCGTAACCATGTATCCAATTAAGTCACAACTACATGTCACGTTGTAGTGCGCTTAAAGGACTTCTCGACTTAGGTCGCGGCTATATGTCACGTATAGCGCGCCTAAGTGAGGGGGTTGCGTTTGTTTGGGCTAGGTTCGTTTTAGAATGTTTGGCGAAGAGAAGCACAAGGGATTTTTCCGTCCCTTATACTAATCTTCCTTAGCCCCTAACAAGTAAGGAAATTATCCACACATGAAAATAAAAAGAAAACAAAGAAAGAAAGAAGCAAAGAAAGAAAGGAAAAGTACGGTTTTACAAGCTAACTATTTGGGTCCTCACCTAAGCAAGGAACGTCGTCGAGTATCATGGATTGAAAATAGTACAGATAAGAAGGGAAGGAAAATAAAACAAGCAACGAAATATCAACAACTACTTAACAACAAGAAACAAAATTACACTTAGGAATTAAAATTACAATACAAGAATTAAAAGATATAAGTTAAATAAAAACCCTCATCTTCATTGATTTTCTACTCAAGAGCTCTCACTACACTTTAATGGAGAATAGATGAAGAGGAAGAAGAAGATACAAACTAACTTACACTAAAATCTAACTAAAAAGAAGCATCCATTACTTGGCACAAAACTGGGCTATTTATAGGCAGAGAGCTGAAACCCTAGGGCTAAATTCTGAGCCCAAATACAATGACCAAAATAACCCCAAAGTTTGGTCAGATTATGACACGAAACCGCGGCGGAACCGCCGCAAAAACCCACATTTGGCGGCTGTTCCGCCGCGGTTTTGTGGAATTGGGGTCTCATATTTTCTGGGATTCCTTGTGTTGCTATCTTCTGTTGTTCTACATGTCCCAAATTGTAAAATGCTTCTAAAGTTTCTTCAGATTTGCAACAGTCCAAAATGGCTTTACTTTTAATTTATTTGACCTTTATCTTGTAGGGTTGTATAGCACGGCAGCAAGGTTTCGGGCGGTATCGTCCATGCCAAATTAAAATTTTGCCGTTCTAAATAACCATAACCCTAGGTTCTTAACTAAAGAATCATACGGAATCGATAAAGCAAACTACTTTACATCTAAGTGTTTAGAGATTACAACCTTTGTAGTCCGTTCCTTCGCTTCATAAGCTCCAAGTAGTGGTCCCTTCGCTGCGATCCAAGAACTTCCGGACTCTTGAGAGGCTCCGCAAGGTGAATGATCCAGGTTTGCTTGAAGACTTCGAAATCCAAGATGATCTACTTCGAGGAAACACAAACTCAAGCTATGACTTCACTAATATGGAATTGGTGAAGCCAACACACTAATCTATATGGCTAGTATAGAAGAGGATGATGAAATAGGAATTTTGCTCTCTTTAGTTTTCTTTTTCTCACAATCTTTCATCACAAAGGAAAAAGCTAGCAAGCTTTTGAGGAAGAAGAAGATGAAGTGATGAAGGAATTTGTCACGACCCGAAAGAGCATGTGACTGGCCCTTGAACCATATGAAGTCTATAGGACCTCATCTGATCCAAGTAAGCCAAAAGCCCAGCAATCTAAAACCATTTAAAGAGTAAATAAGGAAAACTGGTTTTGAAAAGTAAGGAAATCATGTTTCGAAAATCAAAGTTTTTAAATAACTAAGCCGAATGTGTATTTTTAAAATGTGTAACCTTTCCTGAAAATTTCGGCAGAGTTTCCTTTGTAAAAACTGGCCCCGAACGGGGTACAACAAGAATAATATATATGAAATGATAAAAGGCATCCCCAAACGGGAGCTAGCTCTTCGTCAATCGACGGTCACAACCACGCAAGCAATAATAATATACAACGCCAAAGGGCGAGGATCAAAACCCAAAAAGAAACTCAAAACAGCCAGAAAACCGTAATACTACAAGCGCGACTCTAAGGTCGAAATAATACAACACTGTTTTCTAAGTCTGAAACAATATACAAGTTTTGGTTGATGGAATTACTAGATACAATGAATAATACAGGTGCAATGGCGGTTCTGATACAAAGAACCCACCTACCAACGCAAGTCACCCAAATGGAAGCAGTGTGCCAGAATTGCCGCTATGGAATCTGTACGGCAAAAACCTGCAAGGACTGTGGTACAACGGGGGTGAGTTGCCAACTCGTGAATAGAAAATATCTACAAGCAGAGATCGAATGCATGACCCATCCTAGGTCAATACGATCAGATATATATAAACCTCAATATGAATAAGTCTGAAACATGCTAAACTGGCAATATAATCTCTATACATGAGTGTAATGACAAATGCTCGTGCCAGTGCCTCAGGTAATAGCATATCATAAATGTGAGGTACAATCAATGAAATCAATCTGCATGTACGTGGATCCCGTCCACTCGTCACCCAATGACAATAACCATCATGCATGTAAATATCATCAGCATATACATGGAAATATGAGGATATAAACCACCTGTGTCCCTCGCGACACGTCAAAAACATGGAACCGGAGTGCCCAGCATCGGCACTCGAAAACATCATGAAAACCGTGCCCAGCATCGGCACGTAAATCCTCATATATCGGGCTCCGTCAGTCCGGATCGACCCACAGGCTCTGTCTGCGGTATCGGCCCTCGGCCCCGGCAGTACGCCTATATCCATCTATCGACTCCGGTCAGTATCCTCCGGATAACCGCCAGGTCCAACAAAATCACCGGTAGGTACTCGCCACCCTGCTAGGCTCATCGTCTGCTCCACGAAAACATTTCTTGCCCCGGGGAACCATACCGGGTCCACCATGTAACCGCAATCGGCCTCATCCGCCTCCTCGAATCGGGTTTCACATGTCGCTCTCAGCACCGAGAAAACACATGTTGGACGCACTGAAATATCATATCAGGGGTAACCGGGTTTTCAAAACAATTACATATCCTCTTTGAAACACCCACGGTTCCCAAAACCAGAAATATCATGGAAACAGCATATCTCAATGCGTATAATCAGAAAGCAGCATGTATACGACATATAGCAGAGAGGTAAGCATATCAATATGTCATTCAAGGGTCATATCCTGAATGCAACAGTACTCCAGTGTAGTGACATGGCAATTATCGATGATGAAGTGTGTGAGCCGGCAACAGTGTACGTGGAACATGCGCATCATCGATAATGGTGCTAGTGTCCTAGCAGCATGACTGAAATATATCAACAATATAAGCGATGCAATGCAAACAGCATGAATGTGCGGAATCGAGTAGTCAACGCAACAGTAGAGAACCTGCCTCAAAAGATATATCATGCAACCTTGCCTTTTAAAATAAGACGAATCAGGGCTTTTGGTAAAATAAGGGCTACGGTGTTTTAAGAAAAGATGCGCCTTTTGAAAATATCCGTATAAACCCTTTTGCCTATCTTTAAAATATCCCTGATTCGTTAGTTTTGAAATAGGTATGACTCGGGTCTAGTCTAACGCCTACTATGCGAACTACGAACCCACAATCAAGTCAATAGAGAGGGGTATGGAAACCACCTAAATCTGAGTCGATATCACACTATCTCATCACATGACAGGTATCACTACCATCATATCACATCTCCAATACGAACTCTGCTATGTCGCCAAATCTCACGGCCTCAATCGAATCTCATCGACTCATCTCAATCCCACGTATCATCCTCAAAACTCGTATATGAACACATAGTCCCATACCCATGTGTAGATATACCCACCATCATATGCGCACAGATATATGAAAGAATGTATGCAAGTATGTGTGTATGTGTGAGTGTGGGTGCAACCACTACTCTAGGGTTTCGCACTACTCAACCCATACATCCTTATCACCAATAATCCATTATTACCATCAATAACCCTAAACAACACATAATAAATATATGTGTGTATACGTATTCGTATACATCACCACGGACTGCGGGGGTGCTATACGCCATCCACCCGACTTCTCCTCGTAGATATAAATCTACTCACCTTGCTTTTCATGTATCGGTGCCGATGTCGCCATCTTCATCTTCTTTGCCTCAACATCTCGTAGGGTACCTACAAGTATATCAAAATGCTAAAGCACATGAAAATCACATCGGAAACCAAAATAGCACACGCTACCCGCATAGGTAAAAACCTATCGACTCGCATGTAAACACGATCAATATCCACTTGTCGTTGACGTCCAAACGCCACCCGACAGGAATGAATCACCAAATACCAAAATCCATGCTAAATAAAGTCGTAAACCATACACCAACATAGGAAAATCAACCCAGATTTTATCCTAGATGGAATCAGTCAAAACTAGACATACCCAGAGTCAAGAATAGAGGAAATAGGGCCATGCACGAAAATCGAGGCATTTCCCTCCTGCTCTGGCCGCAATTTGCGGCCAGAATGGAATAATTGGCGGCCTGGAAATGGAGTTGGTGGCTAGGGTTTGGTATGGTGGTTCTATAGTGCCTGCACATCTCACTGTCAACTCAGTTTCATTTTTGGGATCTCGTGGTGATAGCAGATTCCACAAAACACTTCCAGATTTACAGTTTTCCCCGATATCGATTCCGTAATTCCGTATTCTGGTTTCAAGTTCAAGTTTGGGTTCAAATTAGCATCACACAAGGGATTCTAAGGTCACCACAATCCTCAATTCCATCTTTGATTTCAGTTTTACCCTAAACCTTAACTTGAATTCTCCAAAGTCCACAAACAACACAATATCGATATGAAACTAGAATAGATGCACAAGTAATGAGATACTACTCTAATAGGTGCAGAAATTACCTCCTTTGGCAACTCAAGAAAATTCTTGAGTTCATCAAAGTCCTCCAAATCCAATCTTGCTAGGTTCAATGTGTAGCTAGTGAGCTTGGGAGTAAGTTTTGTGAAGTGGGAATGGGGTTTTGGCTTGGATTTCATGGTGGATCTAGGGTTTCATGAAGAGGGAGAGAGAGGGGGAGAGGGAGCAGCAGCTCAATGGGAGAGGGGAGAGAGAAATGAGATGGGGAAATGATGAAGGAAAGGGTCAAATGTCAAAAGCAACCTACTCTCTCTCTCTCATCATCACTTACTTTTTTTCTTATTCTTTTCTTTTCCTCACTAAACTCTTCTCACTTGAATAGTAGACCCAAAAGAAAAGCCGTGGTAGAAATGCACAAGCAACACAAGTGTAGAAAATGATATGTTGCACAAAAGTGCTAAACATCCAATTAGCGATTTTTAATCGCGATTAACACTAACTTAGCATATAACTAATCTTAAAAACTTTAAAATGGCATAATTCCATAAAATACCCTATTTTAGAATTTTTCATAATTTTTCCCTATTTATTTGTATTTAATTATACCAGAATATTAAAATATTCATTAAAATACTATTAAATTAAAAAATTTCGCAAAAATCATATTTTATTATTTTGAAAATGTTACAATCTACCCCCCTTAATGAAATTCGGTCCCCGAATTTAAATTTAAACTTCCAAATACTAAAATATTTCAATACAAATTCCAAGTCATCGGGGCTCCGAAATCATCTATACCTAAAACATCATAGCGCAATGCATGCGCATGAGTACTGAGCAGATAACTCAAAAGCAACACTCCATCAAGCGTCCCGCAATCATCGGAGTCATGGTAAAGACACGAATGTCAAATCCAATACAAAATCAATATGATATAAATCAGAACTACACATGTAGACATCCAATCTATACAAGTAAATAGCTGATGTAAATGCATGCCAAATCTTTTTAAGTCGTTGTGTGATGCGCGTAACACTGCACAGTGGCGGACGTTTTTCACAAGAAAATAACTATATACGTATATATATATCCTTTGTTTAATAGGTGCGTTCCGCCGTTTTGAAAACAATTTAGAAGGGTTTCCTTGTTCTTAAACGTTTCGTGTCATATCGGATACGTAGGTATATATATACCGAGACTATAGCTCGCTCTTGGAAATCCCTTCGAACTATCAATGCATGCAAAATATATCCAGGTACTGTCCTCTGACTAGTCCTGCTCAGTATGGAAACCAATATCCAATATCATAAAAATGTACTGCTCCAAAAGGAATAAATCCCGAAAATGCACATAACACCACCCTATGCGTCTGGTGCGCACGGAAATCAAAATCCATATATGTGCCATACAGGTGCACAAAACAACATCTAGGTGCAACGGGTGTGCACGAAACATCTGTCATAGGCAACGTGTGTGCCTGACAGACCAAACATGTGCATCTGACATGCACGAAGAATCTCGATTTAGTGCATCTGGTGTGCCCCAAAATCGTATCTAAAAACATGCGCCCAACATGCGCGAAAATCCAAATCGGTGCATCCATCGTGCACGAATGAAAATCTAGACCATGCGCACTCCACATGCACGGAATCACAAAATCCGATAGCAACGCCGAACATGCGTAAGTCCAGTCAAAAGCACGGAGTGCAAGAATCCACATCAATATCACAATCAAAATCGACATACCGAAAGGCATCAAATCGAAGTCAGGTGCAACCGTAATGCACAAAATATAAATCCGGTGCAACAAAGGCACGAAATATAAATCTGATGCGATAAACGCAAGAAACATAAAACTGGTGCGACAAACGCACGAAGTATAGAACTGGTGCATCCCATGCACAAATACCAGCAATAACTCAAATGCGTAAGCAGCAACACTAAGTGTACCCAGATATAAATAAAATCATAAACGTGTGCAACTGCGTGCACAAAATACATATCAATGCACTACAAGCACATATAAGATATACCGAGTGCATTGATCAAATCTTGTGCATAACATATGCACAACATCAAATCAACCGTATGAAATCCATAAAGTCATAAGCAGGTGCAGCCAAGGAACGAAACAATAAACAACGCGGCTTAATCAAAATCAGGTGTACCGCGATAGAAAACTCACAACCGCGTGCATCAGCGTGCACAAATCAAACACTAAAAGTACATGAAACTATGCTGGAAGCGTAAATCAAATCACCGGCATAAAATAGGCATGAAATCGCAATCAACACCTCAAGAGTAGTAACTATGTGCAAGGTATAAATACCCAGTAAGTGCAACCATGGTGCACAAAATCAAATATCATGAAACTCAGTCATCAAGACTAAATCATGCGAATAGATCGCCCAAAATATCGAAATCCAAAGCAACGGATACGTGATAATCAAATCACAAAATCACAAATCATAAATACCGTCATCGGTATATCCTTCTTCAGGGTTGAGAAGGTACCGGAACATCCGATGCTAGCGGCGCAAGATATCTACTTGCCTCTTGCTCGCGGCTGGCGTCTTCTGCCTCTGGTTCCTGATCTTTCCTGTAGATTACCAATCTCGCAATCCATCGGCTCATCGGCCCGGTCAGGTGTGCTGACAGGAACGATTCCGTTCTGGCACTTTTCAGGTCATCACTCAGTCAATCCTCACGACCGCTCGTAAAGCAGCACATCTCTGGCGCCGACCTCGGGTCCTCTGAATGCACATCATGCATCTACTCCTGGTGCAAATCATATAGCAGCAGTGTACTAGAAGGAATCCTACTCAAGGTCTCTTCTGATCTTGCCTAAGCCAAACTGTAAGGAGGCTGGTACTCTGGCGTAATCTTTCCTCGCTTTCTGAACATCTGCAACCTTAGTACAACATCTCCTCGGAAGCTGGTCGCATCCCTGCGCCTCTGTATGCATGTCCGACCTTTAATTTTAACGGGGTGTAGTAACAGCTCGTTTGCCTCTCGCACGAACTTCTTGTCCCGCTTGTCTGTATCATCGACCATTCGACGTCGCGTCTTTATCTGCGCACTGCAATATCCTCGGCTACGGTCCATCCGAAGTCTCTAACACGGACTCGAAATCACGAACTCGGTATCTTCACCACTCAGTAGAAGATATCTAGCCGAACACGTCCTCAGCGTGCATATCGCATCTCTGATGTCAGCGGAGTGAAACGTCATCTCGTCGAAATCTCGTGCAAACTTTTTACTCCACCTTGCTCCAATATCGACTGATTCGGACTCACCTCATCGTGGCTACACAGACTGCGCTCCAACGGCTACGCTCGTATCTGGAGTCTCCTAAGCAGTGTCCCATCACATGATATCCGAATGATGTCGAATCGTCCGATCGGCTCGTCAGAACCTCACAATCCCCCAAGAGCTCAACATCTCGGGTACAATTTAATAGTATCGAGTACATACCACGGTATCGGTGGTCCAGCCGTAGAAGGGCAAACCCAAGCCTCACTAATGGCGCCGAGGAACTGCCGCAAACCCTAAGGTTCAAAGGCTTTCACACGGTCATTATGTCGAGTTAGGGTTTCATTCTTCTAGAGGGTCCATAGAATCGCTTGCATGTCTTTCCGAATACTTTAAACTTGGAAAATGGGTTCCTGACATTCGATCGTCTCAATCGACTCTCAACGAACCTGCGTGAAGTCGTCTCTTGCTGGAATCAATCTACCTGATGACCTCGCATCAGGGTAAGCGAACGAACCACATGTCATAGTCATTCATCCTCGGTGACTAGTGACTCACCGTCATATATCTAAGTATATGCTCATGCTGCAGTAGCTCCAATCATCTGGGCGATATCTCATCATTCGCAGCAACAACCGGCTCATTCGTCTATACGCTAAACAGCGCCTCAATCGTCCTGAATAAGCGATATATCAACGGTCATCACATCCTGGCTGGCCTCTATCAGTGGCTCAATCCTCTGGTACCGACTGGTACATCCGAGAAATCTCGCAACAGCGATCTGTCAAACGCTCATAGTGCGGAAACACAAAATACGAAGCCTCAATGCAACCGTATGTCTCTGGAATCACGCCCCGGTCAGCCCTCGTCCACGACGAGCTCATGCTGACGCAACTCGAGCCGTAGCTCACTCTGCCCGTGCAATCGCGGCAGCAAAACCATAACCAGTATCGATGAAGGTAGATAATACTGTGCAAGGAAATGTACAACCTACGGTTTCTTAAGCGGAGTGGCGTGTCGTAAGTATGCCGCGGAACATACCCACGGTACGTCACTCTACTTTAGTCACCTATTCCATCAACCAAGGGTCATCCTACACGACGAAAGTTCGGGTCTAATACCCCCTCGACTAAGTCTAAGTTCCGTATATAAATAACGCCCTAGGCTCCACATAGTCAAACTCAGACTCGAACCAAGGTCAACCTAGCGCTCTAATACCAACTTTGTCACGACCCGAAAGAGCACGTGACTGGCCCTTGAACCATATGAAGTCTATAGGACCCCATCTGATCCAAGTAAGCCAAAAGCCCAGCAATCTAAAACCATTTAAAGAGTAAATAAGGAAAACTGGTTTTGAAAAGTAAGGAAATCATGTTTCGAAAATCAAAGTTTTTAAATAACTAAGCCGAATGTGTATTTTTAAAATGTGTAACCTTTCCTGAAAATTTCGGCAGAGTTTCCTTTGTAAAAACTGGCCCCGAACGAGGTACAACAAGAATAATATATATGAAATGATAAAAGGCATCCCCAAACGGGAGCTAGCTCTTCGTCAATCGACGGTCACAACCACGCAAGCAATAATAATATACAACGCCAAAGGGCGAGGATCAAAACCCAAAAAGAAACTCAAAACAGCCAGAAAACCGTAATACTACAAGCGCGACTCTAAGGTCGAAATAATACAACACTGTTTTGTAAGTCTGAAACAATATACAAGTTTTGATTGATGGAATTACTAGATACAATGAATAATACAGGAGCAATGGCGGTTTTGATACAAAGAACCAACCTACCAACGCAAGTCACCCAAATGGAAGCAGTGTGCCAGAATTGCCGCTATGGAATCTGTACGGCAAAAACCTGCAAGGACTGTGGCACAACGGGGGTGAGTTGCCAACTCGTGAATAGAAAATATCTACAAGCAGAGATCGAATGCATGACCCATCCTAGGTCAATACGATCAGATATATATAAACCTCAATATGAATAAGTCTGAAATATGCTAAACTGGAAATATAATCTCTATACATGAGTGTAATGCCAAATGCTCGTGCCAGTGCCTCAGGTAATAGCATATCATAAATGTGAGGTACAATCAATGAAATCAATCTGCATGTACGTGGATCCCGTCCACTCGTCACCCAATGACAATAACCATCATGCATGTAAATATCATCAGCATATGCATGGAAATATGAGGATATAAACCACCTGTGTCCCTCGCGACACGTCAAAAACATGGAACCGGAGTGCCCAGCATCGGCACTCGAAAACATCATGAAAACCATGCCCAGCATCGGCACGTAAATCCTCATATATCGGGCTCCGTCAGTCCGGATCGGCCCACAGGCTCTGTCTGCGGTATCGGCCCTCGGCCCCGGCAGTACGCCTATATCCATCTATCGACTCCGGTCAGTATCCTCCGGATAACCGCCAGGTCCAACAAAATCACCGGTAGGTACTCGCCACCCTGCTAGGCTCATCGTCTGCTCCACGAAAAACATTTCTTGCCCCGGGAAACCATACCGGGTCCACCATGTACCCGCAATCGGCCTCATCCGCCTCCTCGAATCGGGTTTCACATGTCGCTCTCAGCACCGAGAAAACACATGGTGGACGCACTGAAATATCATATCAGGGGTAACCGGGTTTTCAAAACAATTACATATCCTCTTTGAAACACCCACAGTTCCCAAAACCAGAAATATCATGGAAACAGCATATCTCAATGCGTATAATCAGAAAGCAGCATGTATACGACATATAGCAGAGAGGTAAGCATATCAATATGTCATTCAAGGGTCATATCCTGAATGCAACAGTACTCCAGTGTAGTGACATGGCAATTATCGATGATGAAGTGTGTGAGCCGGCAACAGTGTACGTGGAACATGCGCATCATCGATAATGGTGCTAGTGTCCTAGCAGCATGACTGAAATATATCAACAATATAAGCGATGCAATGCAAACAGCATGAATGTGCGGAATCGAGTAGTCAACGCAACAGTAGAGAACCTGCCTCAAAAGATATATCATGCAACCTTGCCTTTTAAAATAAGACGAATCAGGGCTTTTGGTAAAATAAGGGCTACGGTGTTTTAAGAAAAGATGCGCCTTTTGAAAATATCCGTATAAACCCTTTTGCCTATCTTTAAAATATCCCTGATTCGTTAGTTTTGAAATAGGTATGACTCGGGTCTAGTCTAACGCCTACTATGCGAACTACGAACCCACAATCAAGTCAATAGAGAGGGGTATGGAAACCACCTAAATCTGAGTCGATATCACACTATCTCATCACATGACAGGTATCACTACCATCATATCACATCTCCAATACGAACTCTGCCATGTCGCCAAATCTCACGGCCTCAATCGAATCTCATCGACTCATCTCAATCCCACGTATCATCCTCAAAACTCGTATATGAACACATAGTCCCATACCCATGTGTAGATATACCCACCATCATATGCGCACAGATATATGAAAGAATGTATGCAAGTATGTGTGTATGTGTGAGTGTGGGTGCAACCACTACTCTAGGGTTTCGCACTACTCAACCCATACATCCTTATCACCAATAATCCATTATTACCATCAATAACCCTAAACAACACATAATAAATATATGTGTGTATACGTATTCGTATACATCACCACGGACTGCGGGGGTGCTATACGCCATCCACCCGACTTCTCCCCGTAGATATAAATCTACTCACCTTGCTTTTCATGTATCGGTGCCGATGTCGCCATCTTCATCTTCTTTGCCTCAACATCTCGTAGGGTACCTACAAGTATATCAAAATGCTAAAGCACATGAAAATCACATCGGAAACCAAAATAGCACACGCTACCCGCATAGGTAAAAACCTATCGACTCGCATGTAAACACGATCCATATCCACTTGTCGTTGACGTCCAAACGCCACCCGACAGGAATGAATCACCAAATACCAAAATCCATGCTAAATCAAGTCGTAAACCATGCACCAACATAGGAAAATCAACCCAGATTTTATCCTAAATGGAATCAGTCAAAACTAGACATACCCAGAGTCAAGAATAGAGGAAATAGGTCCATGCACGAAAATTGAGGCATTTCCCTCCTGCTCTGGCCGCAATTTGCGGACAGAATGGAATAATTGGCGGCCTGGAAATGGAGTTGGTGGCTAGGGTTTGGTGTGGTGGTTCTATAGTGCCTCACATCTCACAGTCAACTCAGTTTCATTTTTGGGATCTCGGGGTGATAGCAGATTCCACAAAACACTTCCAGATTTACAGTTTTCCCCGGTATCGATTCCGTAATTCCGTATTCTGGTTTCAAGTTCAGGTTTGTGTTCAAATTAGCATCACACAAGGGATTCTAAGGTCACCACAATCCTCAATTCCATCTTTGATTTCAGTTTTACCCTAAACCCTAACTTGAATTCTCCAAAGTCCACAAACAACACAATATCGATATGAAACTAGAATAGATGCACAAGTAATGAGATACTACTCTAATAGGTGCAGAAATTACCTCCTTTGGCAACTCAAGAAAATTCTTGAGTTGCTCAAAGTCCTCCAAATCCAATCTTGCTAGGTTCAATGTGTAGCGAGTGAGCTTGGGAGTAAGTTTTGTGAAGTGGGAATGGGGTTTTGGCTTGGATTTCATGGTGGATCTAGGGTTTCATGAAGAGGGAGAGAGAGGGGGAGAGGGAGCAGCAGCTCAATGGGAGAGGGGAGAGAGAAATGAGATGGGGAAATGATGAAGGAAAGGGTCAAATGTCAAAAGCAACCTACTCTCTCTCTCTCATCATCACTTACTTTTTTTTTATTCTTTTCTTTTCCTCACTAAACTCTTCTCACTTGAATAGTAGACCCAAAAGAAAAGCCATGGTAGAAATGCACAAGCAACACAAGTGTAGAAAATGATATGTGCACATTTTTGCACAAAAGTGCTAAAAATCCAATTAGCGATTTTTAATCGTGATTAACACTAACTTAGCATATAACTAATCTTAAAAACTTTAAAATGGCATAATTCCATAAAATACCTTATTTTAGAATTTTCCATAATTTTCCCCCATTTATTTGTATTTAATTATACCAGAATATTAAAATATTCATTAAAATACTATTAAATTATAAAATTTCCCAAAAATCATATTTTATTATTTTGAAAACGTTTCAGAATTATTGATGAGGTTAGAAATGCAATCATGGGTTAAGAATGTCATGCTTAACCCTTGTAGAGACTTAACCATGAGCTTGGGTTAAAGGTTAGGTTGATAAAAATCTTAAGCTTGACAAAAGAGTGGACCAAGTCAATGAACCGGTTAGATCTCCATATCAGCCCTGGCCAGGGACTTCCAGTTACAGCCAATCGAACACAGCGCAACATCAACCCCCAATACCGGGAGAGACGAAACCCCTCCTATCGGTTATTGCCTCCATGTGATTCGAGACTGTACCCCAAAGCCATTGTTTTTCACGTTCTCATGAACGTGGTAAGGTGGAAATCAAAGAACAGTGGGAATCACATAAGACTCTATGACGATCTCGGGTCTACAGACTAACCTGTACCAGTGTCACCAGAGAACTGCTATCTGACGATAGGTATAATACCATCTAGAAGTTCTCGGCGAGTCCGTTCAGTGTACCCGGTCTCCACTGAGCACCCGTACACTATCTTTGATGTCAAACACCAATGGATGCGAGATCATCCATCGCCCATCATATGGGTCAAGATGCATATATGCTAGTCTACTCTGGAGTATCGATGCCCTGTCTCGATACACCCTCGACTAGGAACAATTATACGATGTACACGTTGACTACCCTGGCCCCACTAGTATGATCTCCATCATAGTCCTAGTTGTCAAGTACATATCTTAAGGGCTTTATCAACATGTGAGAGCAAGACAGTAAACCAATACAAGTCAACATGTTAAGACAAAGTGAAACCAGATAGTATACTTTCATATCGAGCAATAAAGCCCTCTTTATATATATCCAAGCATCCACTATAATATACATCATATGTATAATAATGGCCTCTAGGGCATATACATAACTAACAATCTCCCACTTGCACTAAGGCCAGCTGTTGTAGTATCTCATACCCAACAACCCAAAGAGTCTCTCAAAATGTATCTGGGGTATGGCCTTCGTGAGTGGATCCGCAGTGTTGTCCTTCGTGTCAACTCTCCTGAACTCGATCTCTCGGCGATCAACTATCTCCCAGATCAGGTGATACCGCCTCAGAATATGCCTGGATCTCTGATGGGACCTGGGTTCCTTGGCCAAAGCCACAGCTCTATTGTTATCATAATACAAAGGTATTTGATGCTCAATGGACGGAACCACACCAAGTGATGAACTTCTTTATCTAGACAGCCTCTTTGGCAGCATTGTTGGCAGCGATGTATTCAGCCTCCATCATAGAGTCTGCCACGGTTTCCTGTTTGGAACTCTTCCAACACACCGCCCCTCCATTGAGGGTAAAGACAAATCCCGAGTGCGACTTAAAGTCATCCTTATCACTTTGGAAGCTCGAATCGGTAAAGGACTCCACCTGGAGTTCTCCGTTACCATAAACCTAGAACATCTCTTTAGTCCTTCTCAAGTACTTGAGAATGTTCTTCACAGCTGTCCAGTGATTCTCTCCAGGATCTGCTTGATACCTACTCACTACACTTAGTGAGTATGCTACATCGGGTCTGGTACATAGCATCGCGTACATGATAGAGCCTACTGCCGAAGTATAGGGTATCCCTTGCATGCGAGTTCTCTCCAAATCAGTCTTGGGAGACATCTCTTTGGAAAGAGTGAGCCTGGAGATCGTGGGTAAGTTCTTATGCTTGGATTCTTCCATATTAAACCTCTTTAGTATGGTGTCAATGTACCTGGATTGGGACAATCCGAGTATCCATTTAGATCTATCTCTATAGATCTTAATCCCCAGAATGTAGGAGGCATCACCTAGATCTTTCATTGAGAATCTTTGTGATAAGAAGAGCTTGACCGAGTGCAGCATAGAAACATCATTTCCTATCAAGAGTATGTCATCCACGTACAATACGAGAAAGAAAACCTTACTCTCTGCAACCTTCTTGTAAATACACTCTCGACTAGGAATAATTATAGGATGTACTCATGGACTACCCTGGCCCCACTAGTATGATTTGCATCATAGTCCTAGTAGTCAAGTACATATCCTGAGGGCTTTATCAACATGTGAGAGCAAGATAGTAACTCAATACAAGTCAACATGTTAAGACAAAATGAAACCAGATAGCATACAATCATGTCGAGCAAGAAAGTCCTCTCTATATATATCCAAGCATCCACTACAATATACGTCATATGTACAATAATGGCCTCTAGGGCATATACATAAATAACAATCTCCCACTTGCACTAAGGCCAGCTGTTGTAGTATCTCATACCCAACATCTCGAAGAGTCTCTCAAATTGTATCTGGAGTATGGCCTTCGTGAGTGGATCCGCAATGTTGTCCTTCGTGTCAACTCTCCTGACCTCGATCTCTCGACGATCAACTATCTCCCGGATCAGGTGATACCGCCTCAAAATATGCCTGGAATTCTGATGGGACCTGGGTTCCTTGGCCAAAGCCACAGCTCCATTGTTATCACAATACAAAGGTATTGGATGCTCAATGGACGGAACCACACCAAGTTCAGTTATGAACTTCTTCATCCAGACAGCTTCTTTGGCAGCATCGTTGGCAGTGATGTATTCAGCCTCCATCGTCGAGTCTACCACGGTTTCCTGTTTGGAACTCTTCCAACAAACCGCCCCTCCATTGAGGGTAAATAAAAATCTCAAGTGTGACTTAGAGTCGTCCTTATCACTTTGGAAGCTCGAATCGGTAAAGGACTCCACTTGGAGTTCTCCGTTACCATACACCAAGAACATCTCTTTAGTCCTTCTCAAGTACTTGAGAATGTTCTTCACAGCTGTCCAGTGACTCTCTCCAGGATCCGCTTGATACCTACTCACTACACTTAGTGAGTATGCCACATCGGGTCTGGTACATAGCATCGCGTACATGATAGAGCCTACTGCCGAAGCATAGGGTATCCCTTGCATGCGAGCTCTCTCCAAATCAGTCTTGGGAGACATCTTTTTGGAGAGAGTGAGTCCAGAGATTGTGGGTAAATTCACACGCTTGGATTCTTCCATACTAAACGTCTTTAGTATGGTATCAATGTACCTGGATTGGGATAATCCCAGTATCCGTTTAGATCTATCTCTATAGATCTTAATCCCCAAAATGCAGGAGGCATCACCAAGATCTTTCATTGAGAATCTGTGTGATAAGAAGAGCTTGACCGAGTGCAGCATAGGAACATCATTTCCTATCAAGAGTATGTCATCCACGTACAATACGAGGAAGACAACCTTACTCTCTGCCACCTTCTTGTATATACAAGGTTCATCTACGTTTTTGATGAAGTCAAACTCTTTGACTACCACATCAAAACAGATTTTCCAACTCCGCGATGCCTGCTTTAACCCGTAGATGGATTTAAGCAGCTTGCACACCTTTCCGCTGCTCCCACTGTCTATGAAGCCCTCTGGCTGAGTCATGTACACGCACTCTTCTAAATCACCATTTAGAAAAGCGGTCTTAACATCCATTTGCCAGATTTCGTAGTCATGGTATGCATCAATGGCAAGTAAGATCCGGATGGACTTAAGCATAGCCACTGGAGAAAAGGTTTCATCATAATCCACACGTGGTCGTTGACGAAAACCCTTTGCAACAAGTCTAGCTTTGAAAGTCTCAACTTTTCCATCTACACCAAGTTTCTTCTTAAAGATCCATTTGCTCCCAATGGGTTTTACCCCTTCGGGAGCAACTTCCAAAGTCCATACTTTGTTGGTGTACATGGATTCCATCTCAGATCGCATTGCATCTAGCTATTTAATAGAGTCACCACTCGTGATGGACTGCTCGAATCTAGTTGGGTCATCATCTTCCATGATGCAATCCTCGCTCCCACCATCAATGAGAAAACCGCAGTATCTCTCAGGTGGATGAGGAACCCTACTAGATCGGCGGAGAGGCTGGGGTTCGTTGGGAGCTATCGAATTCTCTGGTTCTATCAAATCATCTATCGTAGTTTGTATCGTTGGAACTTCTTCCAGTTCTACCTCCTCGCCACTAATTTCATTTGCAAGAAATTCCTTTTCTAAAAAGGTGGCATGTCGGGAAACAAACACCTTTTGTTCATTGGTGTGGTAGAAGATATACCCTTGTGAGTTTTTGGGATATCCTACAAATTTGCACAGAACAGACCTTGCCTCGAGTTTGTCCGGATTATGCCTTTTGACATAGGCCGGAAAACACCATATCTTAACATAATTAAGAGATGGTCTCTTCCCTTTCCATATCTCATATGGAGTGGTAGGCACTGATTTGGTAGGGACCATATTCAATAGGTATATGGCTGTCTCAAGCGCATACCCCCAAAAGGAAATAGGCAACTCAGCAGTGCTCATCATAGAGCGCACCATATCTAATAGAATGCGATTCCTCCGCTCCGATACACCGTTGTGCTGTGGTGTATATAGAGGAGTAAGCTGAGAGAGAATCTCATTCTCTTTTAGATAGTCCAGGAACTCATTGCTCAAGTATTCTCCTCCTCGATCAGATCGAAGGATCTAAATACTTTTACCTATTTCGTTCTCGACTTCGTGCTTATATTCTTTGAATTTCTCAAAATCTTCAGACATGTATTTCAACAGGAACACTTGTCCGTATCTTGAAAGATCGTTAGTGAATGTAATGAAATACGAGGAACTATTCCTGGCATATGTAGACATGGGAACGCATACATCACTATGTATCAGTCCCAAGAGTTCTGTAACTCTTTCTCCGTGTCCACTAAACGAAGTTTTGGTCATTTTTCCTTTGAGACATGACTGGCAAGTGTCATAAGATGAAAATTCGAACGAATTCAAATATCCATCCTTATGTAACTTAGCTAGTCGTGTCGCATTGATATGACATAGTCTACAATTCCACAAGAAGGATTCGTTCATTTCTGAACTCTTCCTCTTGTGTGTGTTTTGTACATTAATAACTGTAGCTTGATTTAGAACGTATATGCCATTATTTAAAGAGCCTGATCCAATCAAGTTTTGATTCGGGAAGATGTTTGTCACGCCCCGCTTCCCGGTGTACGGCGAAGGGGACGCGACGGGTTCCGCTACGTATATACTTAGAAGTACATACGCTAAGCGTATCTAAGCAATATAAAAGTAAATCACAAGAGACAAGAGATATAAAATAACAACAACTTTATTAATAACATTCTTTTGTACAATGCATGAAAAGCGAATACAACTGGAATAAAAGCGATGCCTAAACAATAGCATAACAGGAAATGAAAATACTGAATAGAACAAGGTAAATATCTAGAGCTCGGGGTCTTCGTGAAACTGATCCAAGTCTTCACCGGTGGGCTCGATCTCTGCTGGGTCCAAAACACCCGACGACATTCAAAGAAGAAAGAAATAGAATGTCGTCAGCGAACAGGTCGCTCGGTAAGTCCCAAAGATAAGGGAGAATAAGAAAAGACAGAATAAGAGGTATCTTTTAAAGTATAATGTTGTAGAATATTTTGTTTACGCTGTTGTTTGTAGCTTGGTACGGAAGGATGCCAGTGTATACGAGAGGGGTCTCAGTATGCTAGAGACCAGGGAAAACGGAATGTACAAGGAACCGTTAAGCCACGGTACAACAGCAACGGAATACAGGTTAGGTATCTTAATATTACCGTCTCGTGCCACTTCTAATACCTTCCCCACCAATCTACCCCTTAAACCCCGTAGTGTTTTGATTGTATTGTATTGTATAAGTTGGATAACTGACCAAAACCATAATATCAGTAACAGAGTGTAACTGCATAATCAGGTAAATGGAATAACGGAATAATGGATGTATATCCATGGTTTTATTCAGTCAAGTTATATAGATTGATAACTGGATTCTGGAATTCGTGTGTTCATATTGAGTTGGAATATTAAAGAATGTAGATTGACTTGAATCATATTCAAGTCAGAAATAATCAGACTCAAACCCGAGTCAGACAAAAGAAATGTAAATCGAAGTTCTATAATTGCTAGGGTCCTTATTGTAATTTATAAAACTTGAGAGGGTTTTATGTAAAAATAATTTTGAATAGTTTTCAAGATACACCCCAAGTATTTATTATTCGTCTTTATAGTTATAATGAGTGTAATTTTATTTTGTGATATTTCTTAGTGAAAATATCCTAATTACATAAATAAAGGTATTTATCTGTAATATTGATTTATTTGAAATTCATGGTATTTTAATGTAAAATCTAGTCTTGTGATTTTTTGAAAAAGTGGGATATTTATATTGTAACAAAATAGATCTTTTAATGATAATTATACATATATTTATACAAACATAATTTCAATAATTATTTTATATTTTAAAAGTCCCATTTTCTTAAGATGTCGTATTTTAAACCTTTCGAGACCGAATGCTCCTTGCGGAGGTCTGAATCTCGCACTACTAAGCCCGAGGGTACACGATAAACCGTACTATCCCTAACGAGTTTCCCAAAGGTGGGTTGTAGTGGCGCTTTGCAAAGATTTTATAAATACTAACCCTTAGAATACGGTTTTATTAAAGTAAAAGGTATTTATTTGCAAAAGTTGATTTTCCGTATTTTAGATTCTAGGGTTTTATATTTCAACTAGACTATTTCTAAATGGTCTAAACGACAAGTCGTTAGAAGCCTCAAATCGCCTCTTCACCGCCAATTGTGGCCAGGTAAGTACAAATGAGAAAAGGAGGGATCCGCTCACGAATCGTGAGACAAGCCTTTTAAAGTTACTTTTTCTCACTTGCCTAGCCTAGACACCACAAAGTCAGGTTTAGATAAACGATCGATGTCCACGACATATCGTATTTTCCTATTAAAAGACATTTGTTTTGAAAGTGTATCAAACCTAAAACTTTTAGAAAAGGTTTTATAAGAAAAGGGTATTTAAAGGTAAAATCTTGTATTATCGTATTCTAAGTTTTGATGATATCATTTAGGGTTGTATTTGCATGTGTGTGGAGGTAGGTCATTACCTCGTGATCTACTTTAAGGTATAGCAATATTAAGGGGTTAAATGTGAGAACTAAACATTGTGGTTTTTAAGTGAAAGAAATATGATAAATGAAAACGTTATCATTTCATGTGAGAAAACTTATTCAAATTAGTTGTTAAGTGATTAGTAGTCAACATGAAGATATTAAAGCATTATGGAATTGGTGATAAGTGAGATTTGATAGAAAACCAAATCGGAAATCGGTTTGTTCCGATTTCTGTCGGGTTTGAAAAGTCGTATTTTAATGGAAGAAAAGAAAGGTAGAAAAGGGGGACTTACGGGTTTGGACAACGCTAGAGAGTGAGAGGGAGGTAGAGGGTTTGCCGGTGCGTTGAATCGTCGTTGAGAAGTCCTAGCACGATCACCGGGATTTCGTCGTCGATTTCGTCAGCGCTTCGCCTTTCGCTCGTTTTCTAACGTACCAAGTTCTCTTAGAATTTTGGGAGAGTGGACTAAGAAATTTAGGATGAGAGGGTAGAGGGTAGAGGTGTTTATATAGGGTTAGGCTAGGGTTAGGATTTTTAATAAAAAAAATATTAAAAAAATCATTAAAATCATTAAAAATTTGGAGTAAAAGGGATTTAATGAGAATTAGGTAACCGATCCATATATTTAAAGTGTGCAGGTGAGAAGACCAGGTCAACACGGAACTTTTCCGTGTTGACGACTCGGCCGTCCGGCCGAGTCCGGACCGGCCGACTCGGCCGAGTCGGGCCGAGTCAAGGTGTTGGGGGCCGGGTAATCTCCTGGGGTAATTTATGGTATTTTTACTTTTTTATGTACAGTATAAATTTTGTGAGCTATGGCGTTTTGACTGTTGACTTCGAAAAGAAATTAAAACAAAATAAATAGAAAAATAATGTGGGGGCATGGGATTGAACTCTGGTGGCTTGGTTCAGCAGTGCAAGGTGTTACCAAGGAGCTACAAGCTCTTTCTTGTAATTATGGAGTGAAATAAAAACTTAAAGAGATATCAGCCGCAATAAATACTCCAAGTATACATTGAATTTAAATAGATTCTTTGTACATTAAAAATGGAGTTGTTACAGTCTACCCTCCTTACAAAAATTTCGTCCTCGAAATTTACAACTTTTATTTGAGGACTAGTTTACAAAGAGGTGTGGATATCTAGTACGCATTTCATCCTCCTTTTCCCAAGTGGACTCTCCTGGAGTGTCTTTCCTTCACATTACTCGAACCAAGTTAACTTCCTTGTTCCGAAGTGTCTTCACTTTCCTGTCCAGGATCTCCACAGGCTGTTGCTCACAAGACAAATCGGGCTGTATCGTGAGCTCGGAATGATCGAGAACATGGCTGGGGTCACTCATATACCTTCTGAGTTGGGATATGTGGAACACATTATGCGCTCCTTCCAATGAGGGTGGAAGCGCTAAACAGTATGCCACTTCACCGACTCGTTCGAGTATGTCGAGCGGTCCAATATATCTCGGACTCAATTTACCCCGTCTTCCAAAATGGATCACTCCTCGGTTCGGAGATATCTTTAAGAATACGTGATCTCCTGGCTGGAACTCCAAGTGTCGTCTCTTTGCATCAGCCCAGTGCTTCTGTCGATCTTGGGCTATGCGCATCCTTTCCCTGATAGTATGAACTACATCAAAAGTCGCTACTATCATCTCTGGTCCAAGAAGTTCCCTATCTCCGATGTCGTCCCAACTTAATGGCGAACGACACTTCCTTCCATACAATGCTGCAAAAGGTGCCATTCCTATGCTTGCTTGGTAGCTTTTGTTGTATGAAAACTCCACAAGATGTAGGTGATCTTCCCACGATCCTTTGAAGTCTAACATACACGCTCTGAGCATATCCTCCAAGATCTGAATTGTTCGTTCCGACTGACCATCTGTTTGTGGATGATAAGCTGTGCTGAAGTTCAGACTTGTTCCCAAGCTTGCTTGCAGACTCTGCCAAAATTGCGATCGGAACCTGGTGTCACGATCGGAGACAATGCAGACCGGTACTCCATGCAGTCTCACAATTTCCTGTATGAGTTCATGGGTATCAGAGATAATACATTATGAAGAGTTTAAATCTTAATTAGATTATTACCTCCATGTACTTCTTCGCTAGTGTCTCAGTTGATTGGCCAACTCGAAATGGGATGAAGTGAGCCGACTTTGTGAGTCGATCCACAATGACCCATACAACATCGTTACCCTTTGTGCTGGGAGGAAGAGCAGTCACAAAATCCATCGTGATGTGTTGCCACTTCCATTCTGGGATTGGTAACGGTTGAAGTAATCCAGCAGTCCTGTGATGTTCAGCCTTTACTTGCTGACACACCAAGCATTTTGCGACGCTTCTGGCTACTTCACGCTTCATTCCATGCCACCAATAATTCTGGTGTAGATCTTTGTACATTTTGGTACCTCCAGGGTGTACTGAGTAGGGAGAGCTGTGAGCTTCTTTCATTAACTCTTCCCGAACAGGACCTTTTGGAACACACAATCTGCTGCCGTATCTCAAAGATCCATCTTCATCGATGATGAAGTCTGTTCTGAGTCCATTCTCCACTTGTTCTCTTATCTTTTGCAACTTAGCATCGCTTGCTTGAGCTGCCTTGATCTGATTGACAATGGTTGATTGAACTTGTAAATTCATCAAACTTGAAGCATTACCTGATATGATTACTTCAATCTCCATCTGATGCAAGTCTTGTTGAAGCTTCCACTGCGCAGTGAGATTCATCGCTAATGGTTGGCGACAAAGAGCATCAGGTACTACATTCACCTTCCCTGGGTGATATTGCAAGTTGATGTCAAAGTCCGCCATGAGTTCTAACCATCTTCTCTGCCGCATATTCAACTCCTTCTGAGTAAACACGTACTTCAGGCTCTTATGATCTGTGTAGATGTTCACTCGTTCACCAAGTAGATAATGACGCCAAATCTTGAGAGCAAAAATGACGGCTGCCAACTCCAGATCATGCGTCGGATAATTGCGCTCATGAATCTTCAGCTGTCTTGAAGCATAAGACACAACCTTACCGTGCTGATGTAGAACACATCCTAATCCCTTACCGGATGCATCGCAATGCACTTCGAATCCTCCAGATTGATCTGGTATGAAGAGAATAGGTACTGATGTCAACCTTGACTTGAGTTATACGAAAGCTTGTTCGCATGCTTCTGACCATACAAATTCTTCATCTTTACGTGTGAGCTTCGTCAGGGGCGTTGCTATCTTTGAAAAGCCTTCAATAAACCTTCTGTAATACCCAGCTAAACCCAAGAAACTTCGAATATCCTTGGACCCAAGTGACCTTGACGGAGTCAACAAATCAAAGAGTCCTAGTCAAGTTCAACTCGTCATTATCTGGATTGCATTAAACCCACCTGCATAACCCTTGACGGAGTCAACAAGGTTATACGACTGTCCTAACCAATCCCATATACTGCTACAAACAAGCAGCACTCAGCTACCGTACACTACGCCTTGACGGAGTCAACAAACGCAGCACGAATACTAAGTGTTACTTGTAAGAAATGACGGAGGGCTACGGCTGGGTTTTTAGCGAAAAACCCTTTAACGTAATGAACTTGATATCGTTGAAGGAACATGATTGCCTTTTTGAAAATATAGTGGCGAAAACTTTTGCTAAAGAGGTCACTCCCTGCGAAGGGATCTCGGCTCTTTCCTCGTCGAATGAGGTGCAGGATATTCCAAACTGAATACCTCGATGCAAAGCAAGAATAATCGACTATAGTGAAGTTATTACCCTGACGCAAACTTTTTCTCCAAGGGGTCACTCCCGATGAAGGGATCTCGGCCCTTGCCTCGTCGACTGAGGTGCTGGGCATTCATAACCGAATACCTCTATGCAAAACAAAAGAAAACGTCCTTGCAATAACAGCTTTTTGAAAATCGTTCCAACAACGTCTTTTTGGTTTATTTTTCTTTGCATTAATTTAATGCGTCCCATCAGTTAATCCTACCATTGCAGAAAACAACGAAAATATTACGCACGCTTATGCCATCCGTATTCGCCACGGGGTCCCGTCATCACCCGTTAGGTTACTTAACTAACGACAGAGCGGGGGCTGGACCAGCGCGGATGCAAAACATAAGCAACGCCTAAATAGATATCATATATAGATATATATTCACATTCGTCAGATGCTATGATAGCCATTCCAGATCACAGATGAATACTTTGGATATACTAGGAATCTGCATTCTGTTCGAGCCTGCAACGAAAAACAGATTACACGGTCGCGATGAATAGCCAAATACCCCACCCTAGACCCCTGCGGGTGCGGCAAACTACCCGCTAAATACCCAAAGTGAAGCAACCTCCCTCAACAAAGTGAGTAGGCCACTCGGCACTTCGAGGTACCCGGTAGTTTGTGCACCCCACCTTGGGTCTATCCTAGGAGCAAAAATAGTAAAAGAAATTATACAATGACGGCTACAACCTCATCCCGGATGTGCGGCCAAACAAATAATATTACATCAATTTACATATTACATGAATTGAAAGATAAAGAAAACTCTCATCTCACAACCCCCCGGCTATTCATCCGCGACAATCCAACGAATTCATATACACAAACCATCAACATTACAGATCACAGATATGTATAACCCCCACTAATCGACGTATAGCGATTAGCAGACGTTCAATACATATATCACATTACAGATATAACCCATTAGCCAAAGTGTACAGAGCATCGATCAAAATACGGATTTGTAACCACCCCAAACACAAATTTGTTCTCTGGAAAATCTGGGCAGAAACAACATATACTAAAAATCCCAAAACATCCAAATAAGAACACTGCATAAAACCCGGTCCACGGCCGAGTCAACTCGGCCGCGGTTCCGCGGCAGGAAGAATGTTCTTGCCGCGGATCCGCGGCGCTTTGACCGAGTCACTGGATCGTTTTTGTTCTGTGTTTTTACAAAACCCTGAGCCGAATTTTCATGTATGTTAAATCATTTTTAGAGCAGTATAAAAAATCGGCAGAAACATGGTTTTTCCGGACGTGTTTTGCAATTTTTGTCCGATCGAAATTCTAGATACTTTGCTAACATGCTAGTTTGTGTTTAGCTAGGCTTTGATACCAGTGTTAGGTCCCCGTTACCCACCCCGGTTCTTTCGGGGAGGCGGAATAGGCAAAACGAAAAATTTTCCCTAGCTAGGTAACATGGACCGTTTCATGAAGATCTTTGCTAAACAAAACTAACATAAAATCTACAAGTTCTAACTACTATGTAGAATGGTTATACCTAGTCTTGAGCTCCTTCCTTTCTTGTTGTTCTCCTCCTTGCTTGCTCCTTGTAGTAGTTTGAACGGCTCCTCCTTCTCGTCTCCTCTTTGCCGAAGATAGATCCACCCGAGGGCCTCGAACTTGAGCTCCTACCTTAACCTAGAGGTAACTAAGGTATTTGGTTTGCTAAACCTAGTACCCTAGAATGAGTAGAGATGTGTTATGGTGGCTCTGTCTCAAAAACTTATGATTTCCAACTCATGGAACACTTAAGCTTTGAGAGAGGAAGAAGAAGAGCTTTTGCAAAGAGAGAGAAAAGATATGATAGAATGAGAGCTCTCTTTTTGCAACCATGCTCATATGAGAGAATAATAGATTAACAATAATAATCAAAAAGGAAAATGTGATGGTGAGTATGGAATGACCATTATCATTTCATAATAAATGCAATTTGCAAAGATCAAGAAGCATCTTTGATATGAAATGATTATGGTCAAAATGTCAACAATGGTCAAAATGTCCACCATGGTCAAAGGGTCAACCTAACCATCACACAACAATCCTTAATTATCATTATTAATCATATTTATCATTCTCATTAGGGTTTGGAAAAAATCAACGGTCAACAAGTCAACCAAAGTCAAATGGTCAACAACCCTAATGAGAATCCTCTGCCTCTGCCTCTATCAACTGTGCATACACACCCGCATCCGCGTTCCGAGAAACACGAATATAATGAGACAAAACCAATCCCAAAACAAATACTAGTATCTGGCTTAAACTAAAGCCCACTAGTAATATCTGCCCGGTCACCGAATGTGCACAAGTGCGCGAGTGTGAATGAACCCTGTCGCAAAACCATGCGACCTCTACTCAGTTTTGCCCAAAGGCGAGTAACCCTCTGTGTGGGACTCTAAAGACTCGACACTACGCTGGCAGTGGGGTTAATCACAGACCGCAAGCGGCACTAGCTGTACGTAACGGTCCCTAGGTAGATGCCTATGAGAAGACTGATGAGGTGAACCCATCCGAACTCCTACTGAGCCTGTATGTGACAATCTCCGTACAGTCCGGTCTGTTCGTCTGAGAGTATCGCATGGCGGGCCTAGGGGGACGGTAAACGTCAGACCCCTAATAGCGGTACAAGTCATGTCGGAGTGTAGCCCAAAACACCCTGAAAATCTACTGGAAAACCTACCAGCAATTCTCGCTTGCCCTGGCCAGGAACTTTGTGTAATGGCTCTCCTAGACACAGCGCGATATCAACCCCCAATACCGGGAGAGACGAATCCTGTCTAACCGTCACTGCCTCCAAGTGCTTCAGGACTGCACCCAACTACTACCTGTTTGCACGACTCAGTAGAGCCGTGGTAGGGTAGTAATCTAAGAACAGTGGGAACACACTCGAGGCGGAGTGACAGTGTCAAGTCAGCGGACTAAGCTGTACTCATGTCACCTGGGAACTGTTAACTGACGATAGGTATAATACAAACCAACAGTTCCCGACGAGTCCTGTCCAGTGTACTCGTAACCTAACGAGCACCTGCATACTATCTCCAGTATGACGTACTGATGGCTGTGGGATAGACCATCTCTCCTGCTGGGAAGAGAAGCGTATGCACTAGTCTACTCTGGAGTATTGATGCCCTGTCTCGATAATCCTACGACTAGGGACCAAAATAAGGATGTGCTTATAGACTACCCAGCCTCCACTAGTGTGATCGCCATCACAACGCCGGTAGTCAAGCAAAGATCCTAAAGGCTCTACCAATTTGTTTTTAGCGATATGTTAAAAGAAACATATACACATATTAAGATAGAAACAAACCAAGTTGCATACTACTATATCGAGCAAGACTGTCGTAAAACCATATATATATCCCAAGCCTCCAAAATGTATTATACAAACCAGTACTATACAATAATGGCCTCTAGGGCATACATATCTAACAATCTCCCACTTGCACTAAAGGCCAGTAATTGGTATACCGCATACCCAACGTCTGCACTAAGGCCAGCTGCCGGCGTACCGCATACCCAATAGCTCAAAAAGTCGCTCGAACTGTGTTTGAGGGAGGGCCTTCGTGAATGGATCCGCTGTGTTGTCTTTTGTGTCCACTCTCCGTACCTCGATCTCCTGGCGATCAATGATCTCCCTGATCAGGTGATACCGCCTTAAGATGTGTCCGGATTTCTGATGGGACCTTGGTTCCTTCGCTAAAGCTATAGCCCCATTGTTATCGCAATACAAAGGTATTGGGTCAACAATGGACGGAACCACCTGAAGTTCACTAATGAACTTCTTTATCCAGACCGCCTCTTTTGCGGCATCGCTTGCAGCAATGTATTCAGCCTCCATCGTCGAGTCTGCGACGGTATCCTGTTTGGAACTCCTCCAACATACCGCCCCTCCATTGAGGGTAAACACAAAACCCGAGATAGACTTGCTGTCATCTTTGTCACTCTGGAAGCTTGAATCGGTAAAGGACTCGACCCTGAGGTCTCCATTACCGTAAACCAGGAACACCTCCTCAGTCCTTCTCAGGTACTTGAGAATGTTCTTCACTGCTGTCCAGTGGTCCTCACCTGGGTCTGACTGATACTGGCTCACCACGCTCAGCGCGTAAGCTACATCTGGTCTTGTACATAGCATCGCATACATTATAGATCCTACCGCCGAAGCGTAGGGTATAGTGTTCATGCGAACCCTCTCCTCGTCAGTCTTAGGAGACATCTTCTTGGAGAGGGTAATTCCGTGCAATGCGGGTATGTTACCGCGCTTGGAATCCTCCATACTAAATCTCTTTAGTACGGTCTCTATGTACCTGGACCGCGAAAGCCCCAGTAGTCTCTTGGATCTATCTCTGTAGACCTTGATCCCCAGAATGTACGAGGCATCACCCAGGTCCTTCATGGAGAACCGTTGTGACAAGAATAGCTTGACCGATTGTAGCATAGGAATGTCATTTCCTATCAAAAGAATGTCGTCCACGTACAAGACTGGGAATACGACAGTTCGTCCTACAATCTTCTTATAGACACAAGGTTCATCTTCGTTCTTGATGAAATCAAATTCCTTGATTGCCTCATCAAAACAGATGTTCCAGCTCCGCGATGCTTGCTTCAATCCATAAATGGATTTAAGTAACTTGCACACCTTCCCGCTGCTCCCACTGTCCACGAAACCTTCTGGCTGATCCATGTAAACGCACTCTTCTAAACAGCCATTTGGAAAAGCCGTTTTAACGTCCATTTGCCAGATTTCATAGTCATGGAAGGAAGCAATGGTAAGTAGGATCCGAATGGATTTGAGCATAGCCACTGGAGAAAAAGTTTCATCATAGTCCAAACCAGGCCTTTGACGAAAACCTTTTGCAACGAGTCTAGCCTTATAGGTTTCCACCTGCCCATCCACACCAAGTTTCCTTTTGTAGATCCATTTGCATCCAACGAGTTTTACCCCTGGTGGAGCAATATCCAAGGTCCACACTTTATTGGTGTACATGGACTCCATCTCGGATTGCATTGCATCCAGCCACTTATCAGAGTCCCTACTGACAATGGCCTGCCTGAAACTGGTAGGGTCATCTTCTTCCAAGATGCAATCCTCTCGATCCCCGTCTATGAGAAAACCGTATTATCTCTCGGGCGGATGAGAAATCCTACCAGATCTGCGGAGTGGCTGAGGTTCGTCTGGGGTTATTGAATCCAGTGGTTCCTCCAAATTTTCAATTACATTTTGTGGTCGCTGAATTTCTTCCAGTTCTACCGAACTCCTGTTGGAGATAGTGCCCTCAGAGTCAATTATTGGATCACAGGCACGTGATTGCAATGATTGAGGGAAGACCTATCCCAGTAGGACAGTCTTACTCAAGATGATAGTATGCTATCTGCTTTACCTTTATCATCGTGTACTGCTTCAGGTGACCTTACATGTCACTATTGCGTGTTGATAGAGCCCCTAGGATTCTTGCTTGACTGCCAGCAGTATGAGGGCGATCATATACGTGGGAGCTGGTAGTCTATAAGCACATCCTTAAAAGGTCCCTAGTCATGGGAGTTTCGAGACAGGGCATCGATACTCTAGAGTAGACTAGTGTATACAGTCGAGACCCCGACGAGGGGCGGTGGCCGGTCTCACAAGCCACTGGTGTCAGTTGGTTCACCTAAGATGTATACAGGTGCTCATTGGGTTATGAGTACACCGGACAGGACTCGCCGGGAACATGCTAGTTGGTCTTATACCTGACGTCAGATAGCAGTTCCCTGGTGACATGTGTACAGGTTAGTTCATCGACCTGAGGATCGTCATTTGTCTCGTGTGAGTTCCCACTGTACTTTGATTACTACCCTACCACGCTCAGAGGAGACGTGCAAACAGGTTTTAGTTGGGTACAGTCCCGAGCCACATGGAGGTAGTGAGCGGATCTGCAGGGGTTCGTCTCTCCCGGTATTGGGGGTGAGGTCGCGCTGTGTCTAGGAGAGCCCTTACACGAAGTCCTTAGCCAAGGCAGGAGATTTCCTGGTAGGTATTCCAGTAGTATCTCAGGGTGTTTTGGGCTACACTCCGACACGACTTGTACCGCTTTTGGGGGTCTGACTTTTACCAACCCCCTAGGCCCGCCATGCGATGCTCATAGACGAACGGACCGGACTGTACGGATATTGTCACTGACAGGCTCAGTAGGGTGTCAGGATGAGTTCGCTCATCGACGTCCCTTTTGGTCGATACCTGGTAGCCCGTTACGTATGGCTAATACCTCTGACATGCTAGTGGTTAAATCCACAGCCAAAGTATTGACGAGTCTTTAGAGTCCCCCACAGACCGTTTTCTCAAGTTTCGGGCGAAACGCTGTAGAGGCCGTATGGAGATATGGCAGGGTTCGATCAGATACGTATGGTATTGCACGGATCAGGATCGGACGGTTAATACTAGCGGGCTTTTGTTTAAGCCGGATCCTAGTATTGTACAGTGTAGATTTGTCTCATTGCATTTGTATTCGGTCGGAATACAAATGCGGGTATGTATATACAGTAGCGGGGTTTTCCTCTAATTTATTACAGGATCAGTTTTTGGAGTTGCCAGTTTGCTTTCCGTTTCGGCCAATTTTCTTTGTATCTTTCATTGGCTGAAGATTGGTGGAGGAGGGCTTATTTGCATTTGTGCAAATAAGCATTTTGGAGGGTTGTCTTTGCATATTGTTGTATCATGATGTTTTTCCCACCCTTGACTTTCTTTTGCTTCATGATAGTTTTCATGATGGGTGTAGCTTTCATTGACTCCATGACTTCATGATTGCTTGACTTTAGGTGAGATGATGAGGTTGGTGGAGTGTTGGTTTTGTTTAGTGATCATTTCTTCACATCATCACTCTTTTCTCTCTCTTGCATGATATTGGCTCACTCATTTTTGATACATACTTCTTCCTCTCTCTAATTCTCTCATGGCTCATGAGATGGCCGGCCAAGACAAGGAGAGGGGCTGCCCAATATTTGGGTGGGGATTTTTGGTTCTATTGTGTTTGCAAAAATCCTCAATTTCATCTCCAAAATGTTATCATATCAATCCTCCACCAAAGGCAACTTCTAGTAACCCCAAATGAGACATAGAGCACTACACGTATTCTACAGCAATCCTTGGGCACATCGGCTCGCCAACTTCGTGCCCGAGTTGCCTCGGACCAGAGGTGGGAGCCCGTAAAAGAAGCCGGCGACGTGGTGCCCTTCCGGTGAGGAGATGAAGACCGGAGATTCCGTGGGGAGATCGGGACGACGACGAGAAGACCGAAGGACACGGATCGCCCGGTATATATCTCTTCCCCTTCTCTAGTTAACTAGGACTATGTTAATGGCACGATCCGGGATTTTTGTGCGCGGTGGTGCCGGCTTACAAGTTCGTAAAAAGTTTCGTTTCCGCATTCCGGCGTCGGATTGACGGCCTGGACGCCGCCGTGCACTTACAATGGTATTAGAGCCACGCCATTAACCTAGTCTAGCTTGCTCTAACGTGTTTATAAATTCGATTGAACGGATTTTCAAAAAACTGTATTTCCATGTCGTACTTTCTGTCGAATTTTTCTGTGCTCTAAAAATTATTTGCTACATTGGAAAATTACGTGCAGGGTTTTTTATGAATTCTGGGAAAATTTAGTACGCTGATGTTACTGTAGCGCGGCGGTTTAGCGGCCAAAACCACGTTTTTCCCGCGGAACCGCCGCCGTTTTGTGGCCAAACCGTACCAAATTTTCACAGTCGGCTTCTGACTTGGAAATAGGGTTTCTGGTATATTCTTTTTGGGCCCAGATGTTTTTGAGTGCTGCAGTTGTGCTTGGGGGCCCACTTCGGAAAATTCAGTCGATCGAAAATTTTAAACATGTTAGTTCACAGTATTTACATTATATCTGCGACCGTGAATGTTACTCGATCGGTAAATCCAGTCTATCTTCTATAGCCCTTTTAGACGGATTTGCGAACGTGACATTCACGTTGATGTTCTGTGTTGTGCTGTGATGTTGCGGATTGGTCATGGGGGATAGCCTGGATGCAATGGTAGTACAGTTTTGTTTTATATGTACATTTGATATTGCGGGGCGAGCGTCCGACATGTGGACTGCCGTCACTGCCAGTTTGTATATTATTCTTTTGGGGCACGACCGGGGTGAGGTCGATGTACCCGTTGTATATTTTACTTTCTGTACTAGGATTACCCCGCGGAGGGGTGTACGGATAGCCGGGTTCTAGAGGGCAACAAGCCCGCATCTCATGGCTTTGAGACGGAGGGGGATTTACTCTAGAATTGGCGGGCTATTCGCCGCACTCGTAGGGGTTACAGGTTGACCTAGGAGGGGTGCCCAAGTTACCGGATTCCGTGAAGTGCTGGGTGGTCCATTCACGTTGTTGAAGGGGGCTGCCTCGCTTCAGGTTTTGGCGGGTAACTTGCCGCGCCCATAGGGGTCTAGAATTTCATTGCACAGGCTATCCATAAACCCAGGGGAACGTCGGGTTTCAGCAGCGGCTCTATGAAACCCGGGGATCCCAGATATCTGTATTGTTTTCTGATGCTTATTACATTTCTGTGATGTTGCATTTTATCACGCCTTGAGCGAATATTATATATTGATATATATACTAGTAGATGTTGTATATGTTTTGCATCCGCGCTAGTCCAGTCCCCGCTCTGTCGTTAGTTAAGTAACCTAACGGGTGATGACGGGACCCAGTGGCGAATGCGGATGGCATATACGTACATCATTATTTTCGTTCTTTATTGGTGTGATCAATTGATGGGGCTGCGTTGATTCGGATCAATGCAAGCTAAACAAACCTATTCTGATGTTGTTAGAACAATTTTCAAACAGCTGTTATTGCAAAGACGTTCACTTTTGTTTTGCACAGTGGTATTCAGTTGGAATATCCTGCACCTCAGTCGACGAGGCAAGGGCCGAGATCCCTTCACCGGGAGTGACCCCTTGGACAAAAGTTTGCGTCAGGGCAATAACTTCACTATAGTCGTTAACTTTTGCTTTGCATCGTGGTATTCAGTTGGAATATCCTGCACCTCATTCTATGGGGAAAGAGCCGAGATCCCTTCACCGGGAGTGACCTCTTTAGCAAAGGTTTTCGCCACAATATTTTTATAAAAAGGTATCCAGTTCCTTCAACGATATCAAGTTCATTACGTTAAAGTTTTTCGCCAGAAACCATTCGTAGCCCTCCATCATTTCAGTTAAATATTCGGTAGTATTCAAGCTATGTATTTTGACCCACACCAAGGCATAGTGATTGGTAGCTGCCGGATTTTTATCTGTTGCATAGATAGAATGCATTGGTTTGGGACAGTCGTACTACTATTTTGGCCTACGTCAAGGGTATGTATGGGTGGGTTCAAATTAACCTGGACAATGATGGGTAGAACTTGACATGTGACTTATGCCATTTTGACCTCACGCCAAGGTCATAAGAGCATGAGGTAAAAATCACATCGGGAGTTTCTAAAGAAACTGAAACTTGCCAGATATGCGCATACCTTCTGGAGTGTGATAACGTGAGCGGATTCCGTCACGTTATCATGCGATGATAGTTGGATCCCGATTCCCACTGTTAAGTTGGTTTACTCCTCGGGTGATCCCGACTAATTCTTCTTTCAGGTTTAGAGGAGAATTTGACGGTACAGTGGGAAGTTTCCAGATTAGATAAATTGGTAACCATTCTGATCTAGGTTAGAGTGCACGCTGAGTGTTTCTTTTCTCTCTCTCTTTGGCAGCGACCATTGTCCCGACCCTTGACTATGACTCAGTGACCAAAATTAACCGAACCTTCTTAAACACTGGCTTTTTGGATTGTCAGAGTTGCAAACCTCATTGCCACTCCTACTTTTACCCTTTTCTCCAGGACACCCCGTATCACTACGAACGTCCACTTCCATTGGACAAAACCATCGTATGGTTATATACGAACTCGAAGGAATTATTCGAGGATGATTTCCGGTTCTGGAGAAAACGAATAGGACTATTCAGTTGTCTTTTCCTTTTACCTTCTCTCAGGTTGCGAGTACTCCTTGGTTTAGGAGATAGTACACCTATTACGCAAATTGGATAGTCTTCTTCCAAACCTTAGGCTGGTGCCAAACGGCGGGGAATGAAGAAAACCAATTAGCATAACGACGGTGTACAGAAAGTATTAAGTAAATACATATCAAGGGATTAGTAAGAGGGCAAAGTAAATTGCGACTGCTATTCACGACCAAACCAAGTATTTCTTCGCCAATCCTAAATCACCTTTGTATTTCTCCAGGACACTCCGTATCACTACAAAGATCCACAGTTTATTGGATACTCCATCGTATGGTTATATACGAACTCGAAAGGAACTTGTTCCAGTTCGGGGATGGATTCTGGTTCAGGAGAAATAGGAATAAGGTTTATTCGGTTGTCTTTTATCTTCACCTTCTCTCGCATTGCGAGTGCTCCTAGGATTAGGACAGTACACCCATTATGCTTATTGGATAGTCTTCTTCTAAACCATAGGCTGGTGCCGAACGGTAGGGAAGGAAGAAAACCATTTGGCCTAAAGGGGTGTGCAGAAGGTAACGACTAAAGACATATAAAGGGATTTGGAAAGATGGCAAAGAATTACACGGTTACAGTTGTGAATCTGGATAATGGAAGAGGCATTACTAGGAATACCGGGATACCCCATCGAAACATTTCAATGTTTCAGTTTCACTGTGTACTGTTAAAAGAAAACTGATTTCCCAATTAGTCCTTACTCCAGGGTATGTATTTACCAGGTATGATTCTCACATCTGTATGGTTTTACAGATGATGAGTGGGAGTAAGTTATTGGGAATTAGGTGATCATCCTCATTGTATCGGGATTTGTTATAATTGGTGATATTTGAGGAAGTCACCTGGGTTGTTTGCCGGACGACAAATATTTGGTTTTGAATATCCGCTGTTATGCACCAATTTCAAATTGACATTTCTATACGTCTATTTTTATAGAGTGAGATATACCTTTTTGAAATTATGTCTATGACATTTACCTATATCAGTGGATGGTTAGGTAAGGAGCATAAAACAGCGGTGTAATTCTTCTTAACCATAAGTACAGTTTTCAACCTAAGACACACAGGGAATGAGTTATCAGACTCAAAGGACTTGTACAGAGTATTGTATGTTATCCAGCGTCCATTAGGACAGAGGGGTTGGTCCTCGTACTAGATTCTGTTTACTTATGACTTCTCTAGTTTTTAGACAAGTGTTTCGCAGAAACACAGGGTCCGAATTTTGAGAAGTTATAGGTATATGAATAAAGTAGAGAACCAGGTATTGCAAGTATCGAGATTCTTCAAGGTGATCGAAGATGTAGATACTTGTGAATGGTATTCAGTTGATAGTAATGATTAAGAGAACTTGCTTCTGTTTCGGGTTACTCATAATTGGAAGCATTCCTAAGTTGAGTAACGCTGATCGGCCTCCTTCCATTTAGTTGACATGCACTGGAGACAGCTGCATGATTTGAATCTAGTTCAATTAAATCAGTGCCTCTATTTCTGAATTGGATATAGAACAGTTCATATCTTAACGATGTTAAGGTACGGGGAGTCGTCCGGCTTTTGCTTAAAACCAGACTCCGGATAACTCAAGGCACGTTTCTGTAATGGCTGTTTGTGGGTTGACCCAGGCTATGGCGAGGGTTGACTTTCTACCATCAGGAAGATCAATAGTGATATTGTTCTTGACTCGCCACAGTTTTAATAAAAATGGATTTTTTCAGAAAACAGTAGTGGGAGTATGGTAGAACTGGAAGTGATTCCAGAACCGCAAACAATTACTGAAAATTTAATAAGAACCTAAAGATTCAATCTGGTCTGACATTCCATTGGCCACTCCGCAGATACGGTGGGTAACCTCAGGCACCCGAGGGGTACTCCGGTAGCCTCAAGGACGGTGACAGGGAGGTTCTTGTTTACCCAGACTTGCCATTGATGTTGTTCCAGACTGTGAGACCCGGCGGGAGGATGAGTATAGCGTCATTCTAAACTAGCTTTAGAAGTGTACGTATATATGACTCTGCCAGAGGGTTGTCGTAGTCAGTGGGGGCAGCGGAAGCATTGGTGGACAAGTGGCTTGTGTCTATTTATAGACTAAAGCAGATATAGCGGAGATGGATCATCTATTTCTGATGTGACAATCATAGGTTTGACTTCATCAGAATAGGGGATGGATCTGTTAAGAAGGTAGTAGGGTGTGATGTCCTGTATTTGGATGACATACACAGAGTAGGAAGTGATATTCCTATACTACGATCGGTTATGCTTTAGTTGTCACACAGTGGTTTCTCCATATAGGAATTGGATATTATATCAGACATTCTGGTTACTAGATCTATAGATCTAGATTTGGGTGGTTTCCCAATCAGGGTACTTAGACAACATTCTAAGAGTTTTTAGAATGGACGACTCCTGGCACGGTAGTGTACCTGCAGGTGATGGAGTCACCCTCTCTAAAGATGTCTTACAGACTAAAGGGGAGAGGGATGTGCATGATTGGCATATCACTTGCTTAGGCAATTGAGTCAATCATGAGATGTCAAGTACCACACCAGATATTGTTTTTGCACGAGATGCAATATGTTGATATTGATCCAATCCTGGAGAAACAATCGGAAGCAGTTTTAGGATATAAGTGGATGTTCTAGGGATATGATAACGACAGCCTCATTTAGGAGACAGTTATCACTCCAGGCTTCCAAGGTGACCTGGACGACAGGGAGGTTGTCAGAGTTATAGTTTTCCCTCTGACGAGGGGCGGTATTATGGACAGGTGGTCCAGGAGGATACTGAGGGAGGCATGGCGCAGGATACTGATTAAGTTCAGTTGACGATACAGTCTAAGAAGTTTGGATTTGGAGTTCATTTATGAGCTAGGTCCCATCAGATATCTAGACATATTCTAAGACAGGTATTGCTCATTTCGGGAGATGGCATTCTCCGTAAACTTGAGATATAGAGAGACATAGAAAGAAACATCAAAGCGGATCCACTCACTGAGGCTATTCCTCGAACGCAATAATTTCGCAAGCAGGTTTTGTGAGACTGATTAGTAGAGGAGTTGGGTGTTCGGTATCACACGGGCTGTGAGTATGCGACATCGCAATAATTAGCCTTGAGTGCAAGTGGGAGATTGTTAGAGATAGTGCCCTCAGAGTCAATTATTGGATCACAGGCACGTGATTGCAATGATTGAGGGAGGACCTATCCCGGTAGGACAGTCTTACTCAAGATGATAGTATGCTATCTGGTTTACCTTTATCATCGTGTACTGCTTCAGGTGACCTTACATGTCACTATTGCGCGTTGATAGAGCCCCTAGGATTCTTGCTTGACTGCCAGCAGTATGAGGGCGATCATATACGTGGGAGCTGGTAGTCTATAAGCACATCCTTAAAAGGTCCCTAGTCGTGGGAGTTTCGAGACAGGGCATCGATACTCCAGAGTAGACTAGTGTATACAGTCGAGACCCCGACGAGGGGCGGTGGCTGGTCTCACAAGCCACTGGTGTCAGTTGGTTCACCTAAGATGTATACAGGTGCTCATTGGGTTATGAGTACACTGGACAGGACTCGCCGGGAACATGCTAGTTGGTCTTATACCTGACGTCAGATAGCAGTTCCCTGGTGACATGTGTACAGGTTAGTTCATCGACCTGAGGATCGTCATTTGTCTCGTGTGAGTTTCCACTATACTTTGATTACTATCCTACCACGCTCAAAGGAGACGTGCAAACAGGTTTTAGTTGGGTACAGTCCCGAGCCACATAGAGGCAGTGAGCGGATCTGCAGGGGTTCGTCTCTCCCGGTATTGGGGGTGAGGTCGCGCTGTGTCTAGGAGAGCCCTTACACGAAGTCCTTGGCCAAGGCAGGAGATTTACTGGTAGGTATTCCAGTAGTATCTCAGGGTGTTCTGGGCTACACTCCGACACGAATTGTACCGCTTTTGGGGGTCTGACTTTTACCAACCCCCTAGGCCCGCCATGCGATGCTCATAGACGAACGGACCGGACAGTACGGATATTGTCACTGACAGGCTCAGTAGGGTGTCAGGATGAGTTCGCTCATCGACGTCCCTTTTGGTCGATACCTGGTAGCCCGTTACGTATGGCTAATACCTCTGACGTGCTAGTGGATAAATCCACAGCCAAAGTATTGACGAGTCTTTAGAGTCCCCAACAGACCATTTTCTCAAGTTTCGGGCGAAACACTGTAGAGGCCGTATGGAGATATGGCAGGATTTGATCAGATACGTGCGGTATTGCACGGATCAGGATCAGACGGTTAATACTAGCGGGCTTTGGTTTAAGCCGGATCCTAATATTGTACGGTGTAGATTTGTCTCATTGCATTTGTATTCGGTCGGAATACAAATGCGGGTATGTATATACAGTAGCGGGGTTTTCCTGTAATTTATTACGGGATCAGTTTTTGGAGTTGCCAGTTTGCTTTCCGTTTCGGCCAATTTTCTTTGTATCTTTCATTGGCTGAAGATTGGTGGAGGATGGCTTATTTGCATTTGTGCAAATAAGCATTTTGGTGGGTTGTCTTTGCATATTGTTGTATCATGATGTTTCTCCTACACTTGACTTTCTTTTGCTTCATGATAGTTTTCATGATGGGTGTAGCTTTCATTGACTCCATGACTTCATGATTGCTTGACTTTAGGTGAGATGATGAGGTTGGTGGAGTGTTGGTTTTGTTTAGTGATCATTTCTTCACATCATCACTCTTTTCTCTCTCTTGCATGATATTGGCTCACTCATTTTTGATACATACTTCTCCCTCTCTCTAATTCTCTCATGGATCATGAGATGGCCGGCCAAGACAAGGAGAGGGGCTGCCCAATATTTGGGTGGGGATTTTTGGTTCTATTGTGTTTGCAAAAATCCCCAATTTCATCTCCAAAATGTTATCATATCAATCCTCCACCAAAGGCAACTTCTAGTAACCCCAAATGAGACATAGAGCACTACACGTATTCTACAGCAATCCTTGGGCAGGTCGGCTCGCCAACTTCATGCCCGAGTTGCCTCGGTCTAGAGGTGGGAGCCCGTAAAAGAAGCCGGCGACGTGGTGCCCTTCCGGCGAGGAGATGAAGACCGGAGATTCCGCGGGGAGATCGGGACGACGACGAGAAGACCGAAGGACACGGATCGCCCGGTATATCTCTCTTCCCCTTCTCTAGTTAGCTAGGACTATGTTAATGGCACGATCCGGGATTTTTGTGCGCGGTGGTGCCGGCTTACAAGTTCGTAAAAAGTTTCGTTTCCGCATTCCGACGTCGGATTGACGGCCGGGGCGCCGCTGTGCACTTACAACTCCCACTAGTTTCTTTTGCAAGAAACTCCCTTTCTAAAATGGTAGCGTGGCGAGATACAAACACCTTCTGTTCCTCAGTGTGGTAGAACAGATATCCTAGTGAGTCTTTAGGATATCCCACAAATTTACACAGAACTAATCGTGCCTCTAGTTTGTCCGGTTTCTGTGTTTTCACATAGGCCGGACAACCCCATATCTTAAATCGCTTAAGATACGGATTTCTTCCACTCCATATTTCATATGGAGTCTTAGGCACTGATTTGGATGGAACGTAATTCAGTAGGTATGCCGCTGTCTGAAGCGTATGTCCCCAAAATGAAAGGGGCAACTCGGCACTACTCATCATGGAGCGAACCATATCCAATAGGGTACGATTCCTCCGTTCTGATACACCGTTGTGCTGTGGTGTATAAGGAGGAGTAAGCTGAGAGAGAATACCATTATCTTTTAAGTAATCTAAGAATTCCGGGCTTAAGTACTCCCCTCCTCTATCAGATCGGAGGATCTTGATACTTTTGCTAGTCTGGTTCTCTACTTCATTTCTGAATTCCTTGAATTTCTCAAAAGCTTCAGATTTATGTTTCATAAGATACACATATTCGAATCTAGAGAGATCGTCAGTAAATGTGATGAAGTACGAGAACCCACTCCTTGCATGTATAGACATCGGACCACATACATCACTGTGTATGAGTCCCAAGAGCTCTGCTGCCCTTTCTCCATGTCCAGTGAACTGAGATTTGGTCATCCTCCCTTTGAGACAAGACTGAGAAGTTTCATAAGATGAAAACTCGAACGTATTCAAGAGTCCATCTTTATGCAACTTACTTAGTCTTTTCTCTCCGATATGACCAAGTCTACAATGCCACAAGTAGGATTCATTCGTATCTGAATTCTTCCTCTTACGTGTGTTTTGTACATTGAGAACTTTATTCTGATTTAGAACGTAGATACCATTACACAGTGTACCTTCTGCAGCCAGTACCTTATGAAGGTAGATGTTCATGATATTTCTATCAAGAACAAAGTTATATCCATCTTTATCGAGTAAAGAAACCGATATGATGTTGCAAACCATGGAAGGTACATAGTAGCAATCGTTCAAAATCATAGTATTGACATTTGGCAACACAAGGTGATATTCACCGACGGCTGCAGCATCAACTTGTGCTCCGTTCGCTACTCTGAGCGACATATCACCAGGTACAACTTTCCTACTTTTTCTCAGTCCCTGCAATAAATTACAGATATGAGATCCTGATCTGGTATCAAGTATCCAGGAGGTAGGGCTGACCGTAAAGCAGTTCTCAATTACAAGAACACCTGAAGTAGATGCAAAACCATGCTTCTTCTTCAACTGGGTATCCTTGGAATCCATACAATCCTCTTTCCCTTGCTCATACTTATGACTGTTGTCGTAAGTTAGAGCTGAACCAACGTTTCCCAGCCCCGAATAAGAATTCGAATCGGTCAAGCGATACATTTTATTATCTTGATTAGGGCGTGAAATGGCTGCTACCTGGAGAGAGAGAAAAGAAACACTCAGCTTGCGCTCTTGCAAGATTAGATTGGTTTATTGATTTATCTAATCAGGATGGCTCCCACTGTTTCCTCAAATTCTTCTTCAAACCCTAAAAGAAGAACTAGTCAGGATTAATCGCACGTCACAATACTTGCTTAACCTTTCATCCAGGCTAGTGTTGGTACTTCGAGGGAGGTTTTCCAACGCTTTCACGAAGTTCCTTAATTAAATAACCTCTTTTCCCTGGAGGCGTAGCCCCGCTAACACCGTCCTAGACACCAACTTGGTTTATAGCATTGATTGTTAAGTGAAAAAATCTCCCGAGAGTAATCCAACTCATCAGTGGGATCGGGATCCAACTATCATTGTGTGATGACCTAGATGGAATCCACTCTAGTCACCACACTCCAGAAGGTATGGTAAATCTGCAAGTTTCAGTTTCTTTAGAAACTCCCGATGTGGATTTTTGCCCCTAGGACCCAAGTGACCTTGACGGAGTCAACAAATCAAAGAGTCCTAGTCAAGTTCAACCCTTCATTATCTGGATTGCATTAAACCCACCCGCATAACCCTTGACGGAGTCAACAAGGTTATACGACTGTCCTAACCAATCCCATATACTGCTACAAACAAGCAGCACTCAGCTACCGTACACCACGCCTTGACGGAGTCAACAAACGCAGCATGAATACTAAGTGTTACTTGTAAGAAATGACGGAGGGCTACGGCTGGGTTTTTAGCGAAAAACCCTTTAACGTAATAAACTTGATATCGTTGAAGGAACATGATTTCCATTTTGAAAATATAGTGGCGAAAACTTTTGCTAAAGAGGTCACTCCCTGCGAAGGGATCTCGGCTCTTTCCTCGTCGAATGAGGTGCAGGATATTCCAAACTGAATACCTAGATGCAAAGCAAGAATAATCGACTATAGTGAAGTTATTACCCGACGCAAACTTTTTGTCCAAGGGGTCACTCCCGATGAAGGGATCTCGGCCCTTTGCCTCGTCGACTGAGGTGCTGGGCATTCATAACCGAATACCTCTATGCAAAACAAAAGAGAACGTCCTTGCAATAACAGCTTTTTAAAAATTGTTCCAACAACGTCTTTTTGGTTTATTTTTCTTTGCATTAATTTAATGTGTCCCATCAGTTAATCCTACCATTGCAGAAAACAACGAAAATATGACGCACGCTTATGCGATCAACATTCGCCACGGGTTTCCGTCATCACCCGTTAGGTTACTTAACTAACGACAGAGCGGGGGCTGGACTAGCGCGGATGCAAAACATAAGCAACGCCGAAATAGATATCATATATAGATATATATTCACATTCGTCAGATGCAATGATAGCTATTCCAGATCATAGATGAATACTTTGGATATACTAGGAATCTGCATTCCGTTTGAGCCTACAACGAAAACAGATTACACGGTCGCGATGAATAGCCAAATTCCCCACCCTAGACCCCTACGGGTGCGGCAAACTACCCGCCAAATACCCGAAGTGAAGCAACCTCCCTCAACAAAGTGAGTAGGCCACTCGGCACTTCGAGGTACCCGGTAGTTTATGCACCCCACCTTGGGTCTATCCTAGGAGCAAAAACAGTAAAAGAAATTATACAATGACGGCTACAACCTCATCCCGGATGTGCGGCCAAACAAATAATATTACATCAATTTACATATTACATGAATTGAAAGATAAAGAAAACTCTCATCTCACAACCCCCCGGCTATTCATCCGCGACAATCCAACGAATTCATATACACAAACCATCAACATTACAGATCACAGATATGTATAACCCCCACTAATCGACGTATAGCGATTAGCAGACATTCAATACATATATCACATTACAGATATAACCCATTAGCCAAAGTGTACAGTGCTTCGATCAAAATACGGATTTGTAACCACCCCAAACACAAATTTGTTCTACGGAAAATCTGTGCAGAAACAACATATACTAAAAATCCCAAAACATCCAAATAAGAACACTGCACAAAACCCGGTCCACGGCCGAGTCAACTCGGCCGCGGTTCCGCGGCAGGAAGCATGTTCTTGTCGCGGATCCACGGTGCTTTGACCGAGTCACTGGATCGTTTTTGTTCTGTGTTTTTACAAAACCCTGAGCCGAATTTTCATGTATGTTAAATCATTTTTAGAGCAGTATAAAAAATCGGCAGAAACATGGTTTTTCGGGACGTGTTTTGCGATTTTTGTCCGATCGAAATTCTAGATACTTTGCTAACATGCTAGTTTGTGTTTAGCTAGGCTTTGATACCATTGTTAGGTCCACGTTACCCACCCCAGTTCTTTCGGGGAGGCGGAAAAGGTAAAACGAAAAATTTTCCCTAGCTAGGTAACATGGACCGTTTCATGAAGATCTTTGCTAAACAAAACTAACATAAAATCTACAAGTTCTAACTACTATGTAGAATGGTTATACCTAGTCTTGAACTCCTTCCTTTCTTGTTGTTCTCCTCCTTGCTTGCTCCTTGTAGCAGTTTGAACGGCTCCTCCTTCTCGTCTCCTCTTTGCCGAAGATAGATCCACCCGAGGGCCTCGAACTTGAGCTCCTACCTCAACCTAGAGGTAACTAAGGTATTTGGTTTGCTAAACCTAGTACCCTAGAATGAGTAGAGATGTGTTATGGTGGCTTTGTCTTAAAAACTTATGATTTCCAACACATGGAACACTTAAGCTTTGAGAGAGGAAGAAGAAGAGCTTTTGCAAAGAGAGAGAAAAGATATGATAGAATGAGAGCTCTCTTTTTGCAACCATACTCATATGAGAGAATAATAGATTAACAATAATAATCAAAAAGGAAAATGTGATGGTGAGTATGGAATGACCATTATCATTTCATAATAAATGCAATTTGCAAAGATCAAGAAGCATCTTTGATATGAAATGATTATGGTCAAAATGTCAACAATGGTCAAAATGTCCACCATGGTCAAAGGGTCAACCTAACCATCACACAACAATCCTTAATTATCATTATTAATCATATTTATCATTCTCATTAGGGTTTGGAAAAAGTCAACGGTCAACAAGTCAACCAAAGTCAAATGGTCAACAACCCTAATGAGAATCCTCTGCCTCTGCCTCTATCAACTGTGCATACACACCCGCATCCACGTTCTGAGGAACACGAATACAATGAGACAAAACCAATCCCAAAACAAATACTAGTATCTGGCTTAAACTAAAGCCCACTAGTAATATCTGCCCGGTCACCAAACGTGCACAAGTGCGCGAATGTGAACGAACCCTGTCGCTAAACCATGCGACCTCTACTCAGTTTTGCCCAAAGGCGAGTAACCCTCTGTGTGGGACTCTAAAGACTCGACACTACGCTAGCAGTGGGGTTAACCACAGACCGCAAGCGGCACTAGCTGTACGTAACGGTCCCCAGGTAGATGCCGATGAGAAGACTGATGAGGTGAACCCATCCGAACTCCTACTGAGCCTGTATATGACAATCTCCGTACAGTCCGGTCTGTTCGTCTGAGAGTATCGCATGGCGGGCCTAGGGAGGTAAACGTCAGTCCCCTAATAGCGGTACAAGTCGTGTCGGAGTGTAGCCCAAAACACCCTGCGAATCTACTGGAAAACCTACCAGCAATTCTCGCTTGCCCTGACCAGGGACTTTTTGTAATGGCTCTCCTAGACACAGCGCGATATCAACCCCCAATACCGGGAGAGACGAATCCTGTCTAACCGTCACTGCCTCCAAGTGCTTCGGGACTGCACCCAATTACTACCTGTTTGCACGACTCAGTAGAGCCGTGGTAGGGTAGTAATCTAAGAACAGTGGGAACACATTCGAGGCGGAGTGACAGTGTCAAGTCAGCGGACTAAGCTGTACTCATGTCACCTGGGAACTTTTAACTGACGATAGGTATAATACCAACCGACAGTTCCCGACGAGTCCTGTCCAGTGTACTCGTAACCTAACGAGCACCTGCATACTATCTCCAGTACGACGTACTGATGGCTGTGGGACAGACCATCTCCCCTGCTGGGAAGAGAAGCGTATGCACTAGTCTACTCTGGAGTATCGATACCCTGTCTCGATAATCCTACGACTAGGGACCAAAATAAGGATGTGCTTATAGACTACCCAGCTCCCACTAGTGTGATCACCATCACAACGCCGGTAATCAAGCAATGATCCTAAGGGCTCTACCAATATGTTTTCAGCGATATGTTAAAAGAAACATATACACATATTAAGATAGAAACAAACCAAGTAGTATACTACTATATCGAGCAAGACTGTCGTAAAACTATATATATATCCCAAGCCTCCAAAATGTATTATACAAACCTGTACTATACAATAATGGCCTCTAGGGCATACATATCTAACAGTGATCCCCAACTTGATGTGCTGGGACGAATCCATCCTTTCGCCAGTAATTCGTCCAACTGTGTTCGGACTTCCTTCAAACCTTCCGGACTTAAACGATAGGGTGCTTTGATCACCGGTTGTGCTCCTGGTACTAAATCAATACTGAATTCAAGAGCTCGATCGGGAGGCAAACCTGATATATCGTCAAGAAATACATCGTCGAACTCTCGAACCACATCTGGTCTTGATTCTTCCTCCGCTTGAGCTGCTGCAACTACTGCTTCTCTTGGCTTCGCTTTGTAGGTACTTGGCTCTAGTGTACGGTCTCCGCTTTTGAAATAGAAGACTGGATGATCTGGGATCTCGAATACTACCCTCCTTTTACGATAGTCGATGGTAGCATAAAAAGTTCCAAGCCAATCCATTCCTAGAACCACATCGAAGTTCGGTATTGTCACGACCCGAGGAGTACGGAACGTGACCGGCACTTAAGTTACGAAACGTCTCAAGGCGTCCGTAAGATAAGTAAGCCGAATCCCAGAAAACAAAACCTGATTTAGAAATAGAGTGAAGGAAAAGCCATTTTTATTGTAAAGCATATTGTCCCATTAAGCATATCAAGCTTCCTTTTTAAAAACCAGTTTCCTTTCCCAAATTTCCGGAAAAAATCCTCTTTGTAAAATAGCCTCCCCAACGGGTACAAACAGGACTATAAATAAATAACATGAATATGGCATTCCCAAGCGGGAGCTAGCTCTTCGTCTCAAGGTGGTCACAAATCCCACGCAATGTAAAATAACAATGTGCATAAGTAAGCATGAAAGTACAGGTAAAATAATATGTCGACTCAAGTGAGCTCGACCCCAAATATAACATATCATCCACAAGTCTCACAACCTCGTCTCTAGGTCAATATACAGTAATCCAAATAAGACTGGTACAGCTGAAATAGTAGTAGATGGAGTACTCTAGATACAATGAATACATAAAGTGGTAAAAAATGATAACAACCCACCTATGAGCAAAAGCCTCGAGTCCAGGAAAAAAGAGCAAAAGAGGCAAAAGTGTCCGCCACTGCAGTGCTGACGGAACGGACCTGTAGAAAAGCTATGGCACAACGGGGGTGAGTTGCCAGCTCGTGAGTAATAAATAACATCTACAAAGGCTATCGCATTCATGCATACAAGTATCCTAGCATCTCTAACAGGCATGGCTATATGTACTAGCTGGTATGTTTGCAGCATCAGTGTACTAGCAGGTATGTATGCCACATGAATGTACTAACATGTATGTATGCTATATGAGTCGACTCAAGATCTCAATATGTAAGTACAAGAACTATTCTTTCTTTTTTTTTGAAACTCTTTTCAATATCATCATAATATCCATGAAATCAACAAAATCCGTGTCCAGCAATGACACCTTAAAACTGTCTCAATCTCATATATCCATGTCAAGTATCCCTGACCTCAGCCGTCCGGCTGATCCATGTCAAATATCCATATCTCAATCTAGCGGCCACGGTCGGAATCCTCTGGATATCCGCCGTACCAAAATGAAGTCACCGGTAGGTAATCCGTCCCCTGCCAGGCTTAATGCCATCTCCTGCGATCTTCTTGTCCCAGGGTACCTTACCGAGCCCACCATGTACCCGAGACGGTTCATCCACCTCCTCGAAACGGGTCTCGAAAACCACAGCAAACTCATGGTGGACGACACTTTACATCACTAGAAAACCGCAACTTTTATATTTTAAAAGGTCATAAGTTTGAAATCTTGCGGCTTTTCCCCGAAATCCAGAAATAACATAAATCTCATGAAATCATCATGGGTGCATCTGTCAATGATAATGAATGCATATGGTATCAATGTTCAAGTTGCAATGTATGATTTATACTAGGCATGAGCAAATGATATAATGATATATATGTACGAGAATAGCAATTTTTATGATTTCATTTTAAATATTTATTGCAGTAGCACAGGCCTAAGCAATTAACATGTTTCAGATTTATAGTTATCTAGTGTCGTGACATGGCAATTATCAGGGTGTGTGTGTACACATGAATAGTGCTCGTGCTGCATATTAAAACCTGGTAATGGTGCATGTGTTCTACAGAATGAGTTTGCGCATATGGGTACAACATATAGATCCTAACTGCAGCAATTATCATGCAAGTATTATTATTTCTCATGTCACAAGTAAATGTTAAAGTTTACTATTTTCAAGTTTACTAAATCTATCGGGCGACTTGCGCCATCCAAACGATCGTCCCCCGTAGATGTGAAATCTACTCACCCGTGATCCCGCGCTAGGTGTGTCCGACTACCTGCTTCCCTTTCTCCGCTGCGCTCGAAGTCTCCGCCAGCGAACCTAGAATTTACAAAAGTCACCATATAAGGAAAAATCCTGCAAAACATGATATATCGATAAAAGGGATACGCGTGCGTGAAACTAAACGCGCGTGCACCCGACACGTCGCGACGCGCACAAACCCACCAGAACCTACTCCGACGCGCTGTGTCGCGCAGCGCGCCACAGAACCACACGTATCACGCGCGTGTCGCACAAGCTTTATAACATCGAAAACACGTTTATGGCTCCAGATTTTGCCTCTGGGCCTAACTTAAAAATTTACAGATACCAACAGACTAAGCTATCCAGAACAACCCCATACACCAAAACCTAACCCCCCCACCCCCTACTCTGGCCGCAAATTGCAGCCAGAACGAATAAACCGGCGGCCTCAAGTATAAGGTGGGTCCCCGTGCTATGTGTGTGTGTGTATGCTAGTCTCACCATGCTGCAGTTTCACCAATTTTATCCTGAAGGGCTCGGGTCAACAACAGATCTAACAGAGGCTAAAAAGTCGCTAAAACTGCTAAATTACGCCAAGTCGGATAAATCGGGTATTTGTGTGAAATCTGGAACCAAACTTGGGTGATCTAGTCTCAACAGCATCTAATAAGGCTACTCTAACCATCACAACCATTACTTTGCCAAAACTCCCATAAATTACCCAAAACTACTTTTAAAACATATAATAAACACTAATTTAAGCTAGATACCCATAACTTTAGCAATTAGGAGTCAGGTTAAGGGGTTATACCTCTAGAGACCCTAGATGAAGGAGAAGAGAAGAAGGAGGGAGTGTGTGTGTTGCTGCTATAGCTCCTGGTGCTGCAAATTTGGGCTGAAATGAGCTGATCTTCTCCACTGTTTCAGGTTCTGTTACAGGCTGAAGCTTGTTGTTGCTGCTGAAATTGTTCTGTTGTTTTATTTGTGTTGCAGTAGCAGCAATGGTGGTGGTATTTGTGGTTGTTGGGATGGTGAAGTGTTGTGTTGGTGTAGTGTTGCTGCCGATGTTTGATGATATACTTGGGGCTGGTGGGGCTGATGCAGCTGCTGTTGCAGCAGCTGATGTGCTGTTTTGGTGATGATTTGGGTGGCTGATGTGTGTGTGAGAGTGAGAGAGGTGGGAGTGTGAGAGGGAGTTGAAAGATGTGAGTGGAAAAGTTTTGAATTGAAATGGTGTGACACAACCTTAAAGCCTCTTTTCTCTCTCTCTCATTTAATGATTACATGACAACCATCAAATCCCTTCTCAAGTCAACCCTAATCCCTAATCACCCTTGATTAAACTAATTAGCTCATAATCAACTCAATTATCTTAACCAAAGGCATGGTTGGCTAAACATAGTTAACCCACCATGCACACCCAAACTTGGTAACCCTAGTTATCATGCACAAGTGTGTGCGGTCGTGATAAAATTCTACTAAAGTAACCATAAAACCAGATAAATTATTAGAAACCCGTTTTGGTAAACTTTTTACCAAAAACCCCACATTAACACACAATTACCACTAAACACATACTCAGGTGTTACAGGTATGTCCAGCACTTTGAAGTCAGCATAAAACTCTCGACTGCAGACGACGACTGGACACAAGCTGTATCCCATAGTTGCCTTTAGAACGCCATTTCCTGAACTGACATTCCAGCTGGATACAAGCGGTGAGACTGGAATCGCATGGGTTCGGACAAACCGTTGCGACATAAAGCAGTGTGATGCTCTAGTATCAAACAGTGCAAGTGCAGGAATTGAGGATACTAAGATTGTACCTAAGGTATGTGGGATTTGATTTAGGTATAGAAAATATGTAACTAAGTAGCAAGATAAGAAAGCAAAGTTTGAAAAGAAAAGTTTACCAGTGATGACTTGGCCAGTGGCCTCAGCTTCTTCCACGGACATCGTGAAAGCCTGGCGCCTTGGTACATTCCTCCTGGCCTGAGGAGCATTCCTCGGAACGTTCCTTTGAGCATGATGGAACTGACGAGGAGGTGGTGCAGCTTATGGTCCTCTGGTTGGTGCAGGTAGTGCAGGTCTGGGAGCAGGTGCTTGAAGAGCTGGTCGCTGCGGATAAGTAATTGCTGGCATGGGTGCAGCAACTGGGTTTTCTCTTTGGGGACAAGACCCGATATCATGAGTAGCTGAGCCGCAGACTAGGCAAAGACGGTTGGCTCGACGACAGTCTTTCATCATATGTCCAGTTCTCTTACAGTAGGTGCAAAAGGCTGGGCTGGGACGATTGTTCGGCACTCCGGGTCGCCTTGGCACGAAAGGTGGCCTGGACGAGGCTCCACCTGCCATCTGGTTGGCAGGGCGTTTGACTCCTGCAGACTGAGGTCTACCCCTTGCTTTTATCACTGCCTCATAACTGCGGGCAGCTTCCAGAGCATCCTCATGAGTCAGAAATTTTCCCGTGGCTAGAGCAGCCTGAATCTCCGTGTCCAGCCCTTGTTGAAAGCGACGGGCTCTGATCTCGTCCGTCGGTATCAAGTATGCTGCGAATCTGTTTAAAGATTGTGTTAGCTGTGTAGTATGTGAGTTTTAAAAATTGAACTGTTGTGACATATCTTACCGGCTTAGCATAGTGAATTCAGCGTCGTACTCATCTACTGATTTGTCCCACATTGAACCCTATTGTAGATGAATAAACTGCTGCTCCATTGCAAACCTGGCAGTCACAGGGAAGTATTTCGCGTCGAACTTCTCGCGAAAGGTCTTCCATTCAATAGGTTATACCAGACGGCTTTCTTCCGCCTTCCACCAGTTGCGAGCATTGTCCGTGAGCTGTAGTTTCGCCACACGAACCCAAGCTAGGTCTGGCACTTAAGCTGCTGCCAGATCGTCTTCTATGCCTTGTGCCCATTCTTCCGCTTCAAGAGGGCTTCCTTTTCCAGAGAACTGATTGGGGTGTAAAGCCCTGAATTGATTTACTCCCGGTACGTCGGTCTCAGGACGGTTCAGAAGTTGTTGTTGTCCCTCGAGAAGGCTGCGGATCGCCTCAAGTAGCACTGTTTGCTCGGTAGTTGGCGCATGAACAGCTGGTGTGAGAGGTAGTGCTGGAGGTGTGTTGTTGACATTGGTGCTTGTGTTGTTTGGGGAATCCATAACCTTGAAGAAAAATTTGGGTTAGGACAGATTCAAGTACATGAAATGACAAGATTCAAGGAATAGAAATTTGTAAGATTCAAGAAACATGAATTATAAAGAATATTTTAGTTGCCGGTTCTTGTGTTATATTGCTTAGGTTGTTCACGCAGAACAGAACTGCATAGTATGGTTCTATATAGCTCTGACCTGCATGGGCCACCAACAAAACCTGTCACGCCCCGCTTCCCGGTGTACGGCGAAGGGGATGCGACGAGGTCCGCTACATATATACTTAGAAGTACATACGCTAAGCGTATCTAAGTAATATAAAAGTAAATCACAAGAGACAAGAGATATAAAATAACAACAACTTTATTAATAACATTCTTTTGTATAATGCATGAAAAGTAAATACAACTGGAATAAAAGCGATGCCTAAACAATGGCATAACAGGAAATGAAAATACTGAATAGAACAAGGTACAATGTCTAGAGCTCGGGGTCTTCGTGAAACTGATCCAAGTCTTCACCGGTGGGCTCGATCTCTGCTGGGTCCAAAACACCTGAAGACATTCAAAGAAGAAAGAAATAGAATGTCGTCAGCGAACAGGTCACTTGGTAAGTCCCAAAGATAAGGGAGAATAAGAAAAGACATAATAAGAGGTATCTTCTAAAGTATAATGTTGTAGAATATTTTGTATACGCTGTTGTTTGTAGATTGGTACGGAAGGATGCCAGTGTATATGAGAGGGGTCTCAGTATGCTATAGACAGGACAAACGGAATGTACAAGGAACTGTTAAGCCATGGTACAACAGTAACGGAATACAGGTTAGGTATCTTAATCTTACCGTCTCGTGCCACTTCTAACACCTTCCGCACCAATCTACCCCTTAAACCCCGTAGTGTTTTGATTGTATTGTTGTATTATATTGTATAAGTTGGATGACTGACCAAAACCATGATAGCAGTAACAGAGTGTAATTGCATAATCAGGTAAATGGAATAACGGAATAATGGATGTATATCCATGGTTTGATTCAGTCAAGTTATATAGATTGATAACTGGATTCTGGAATTCATGTGTTCATATTGAGTTGGAATATTAAAGAATGTAGATTGACTTGAATCATATTCAAGTCAGAAATAATTAGACTCAAACCCGAGTCAGACAAAAGAAATGTAAATCGAAGTTCTATAATTGCTAGGGTCCTTATTGTAATTTATAAAACTTGAGGGGGTTTTATATAAAAATACTTTTGAATAGTTTTCAAGATACAACCCAAGTATTTATTATTCGTCTTTATAGTTATAATGAGTGTAATTTTATTTTGTGATATTTCTTAGTGAAAATATCCTATTACATAAATAAAGGTTTTTATCTGTAATATTGATTTATTTGAAATTCATGGTATTTTAATGTAAAATCTAGTCTTGTGATTTTTAGAAAAAGTGGGATATTTATATTATAACAAAATAGATCTTTTAATCATAATTATACATATATTTATACAAAAATAATTTCAATAATTATTTTATATTTTAAAAGTCTTATTTTCTTAAGATGTCGTATTTTAAACCTTTCGAGACCGAATGCTAATTGCGGAGGTCTGAATCTCGCACTACTAAGCCCGAGGGTACACGATAAACCGTACTATCCCTAACGGGTTCCCCAAAGATGGGTTGTAGTGGCGCTTTGCAAAGATTTTATAAATACTAACCCTTAGAATACGGTTTTATTAAAGTAAAAGGTATTTATTTGCAAAAGTTGATTTCCCGTATTTTAGATTCTAGGGTTTTATATTTCAACTAGATTATTTCTAAATGGTCTAAATGAGAAGTCGTTAGAAGCCTCAAATCGCCTCTTCACCGCCAATTATGGCCAGGTAAATACAAATGAGAAAAGGATGGATCCGCTCACGAATCGTGAGACGGGCCTTTTAAAGTTACCTTTTCTCACTTTCCTAGCCTAGACACCACAAAGTCAGGTTTAGATAAACGATCGATGTCCATGACATATCGTATTTTCCTATTAAAAGATATTTGTTTTGAAAGTGTATCAAACCTAAAACTTTTAGAAAAGGTTTTATAAGAAAAGGGTATTTAAAGGTAAAATCTTGTATTATCTGTTAGTGTATATGCCCTAGGGGCCATTATTGTATCATACTAGTTTGTATATTACTTAATGGAAGCTTGGGATATTCACATGTATATAACACTCTTGCTAAACATGGTAGTATGCTACTTGGTTTTTCTATCTTAATATGTGAGTATACGTATTGATAGAGCTCTTAGGATCTTGCTTGACTACCAGCGTTGTGATGGCAGTCACACTAGTAGGGGCTGGGTAGTCTACAAGCACATCCTTATTCAGGTCCCTAGTCGTAGGATTATCGAGACAGGGCATCGATACTTCGGAGTAGACTAGTGTGTACGCTTCTCATCCCAGTTGGGGAGATGGTCTGTCCCACAGCCGTCAGTACGTCGTACTGGAGATAGTATACAGGTGCTCATTAGGTTACGGGTACACCGGACAGGACTCACAGGGAACTGTTGGTTGGTTTTATACCAGTCGTCAGTGAACAGTTCCCAGGTGACATGAGTACAGCATAGTCCGCAGACTTGACACTGCTACTTCGCCTCGAGTGTGTCCCACTGTTCTTAGATTGCTACCCTACCACGGCTCAAAGGAGTCGTGCAAACAGGTAGCAGTTGCGTGCAGTCCCGAGCACTTGGAGGCAGTGGCGGTTAGACAGGATTAGTCTCTCCCGGTATTGGGGGTTGATATCGCGCTGTGTCAGAGAGCCATTATGCAAAGTCCCTGGCCAGGGAAAGCGAGATTTGCTGGTAGGTTCCAATAGTTTCTCAGGGTGTAATGGGCTTCACTCCGACATGACTTATATCGCTATTAGGGGACTGACGCTTGCCGCCCCCTTAGGCCCGATATGCGATAGTCTTAGACGAACAGACCGGACTGTACGCAGATTGTCACATCAGACTCAGTAGGAGTTCGGATGGGTTTCCTCATCGGCCTTCTTATCGACATCTACCTGGGGACCGTTACGTATAGCTAGTGCCGCTTGCGGTCTGTGGTTAAACCCACTGCCAGCGTATTAGTCGAGTCTCTAGAGTCCCACACAGAGAGTTTCCCTACTCCAGGCGAAACGATATAGAGGTCGTATGGTTTTACGACAAGGGTTCGGACGCATACGTGTGTTTACGCACGTACGACATCCGGACAGTTTTTACTAGTCGGCTTTGGTTTAAGCCAGTTTCTAGTATCCGGTTATTGGATTTATACAGTCTAAAGTTTTTCCGTGTTTTCACGGATAGGAGGGGCGTTCTCATAATTGCGCGAGAAGCTTCTAGAAGATGGTGACTTGGGGGTTAAGGTGGCATATGAATTAAATGAGATTAGTGAGTCATTTGAGTGATTCATCCAAGTCATTAATGCATCATAAATGCTTAATGACTCATGGAGATGAATCACCCTCTCATATTTATTAAGCATGATGATTAATCATTTATTTCTTTTATTTGGATAAATCATAATGCTTGATATATATTATGATAGCTCACTTTCTCATCTCATTCTCTTGCTCACTTTCTCTCTCCTCAAGCTCTCCCACTTCAAACCTTAATCCTCCCCTCTCATGTGTTGAGTATAAGGATTAGATTAGACTACTTAATCCTTAACCATTCTCTATATCACCTAGGTTGCTTAGATTAGCGATTTAAGAAACCTAGTTACCTTTAGTTTGAGGTGAAGCTTGTAGTAAAGCTCTCGGGTGGATCTTCTACTACTTAGAGATGGCCGGAGAGGACGTGGAGAACGACAAGACGAAGGACTCGGATCTTTAGGTATAATCACTTTTCATAGTAGTTGTTAACTCCTATGTTAGTTGTTAGTTATTGTTTATGCAAAGATTCTCGGTTAGTCGATGCTTACGCTTTAAACAAGATCGTTTTTCATTATTCCGCCTCCCCGCAAGTCGTGGGGTATTGTACATCAACTTACAGTGGTATCAGAGCCTCGCTAAACAATAATTAACTCATTAGCAAAGTCGTAAGAATTTCGAACGCAAAAAGAACAGGAAACATCGTCGCATTAACACAGTTTCTGTCGATTTTAAAACAGGCCCTAAAAATTTTTCAGGGACCTTCAGAATAACAAGCATGAAATTATAGGGCTACTGAAGAAATTTGGACCCCTGACTCGGCTAACTCACCGCGGAACCGCGGCGGATCCATGCGATAAGCCACGTATCCGCGGCCGAGTTAGGGCCGAGTCGGCCCAAATTTTTCCAGTGAGCCCTTTGTGTTAACAGTGATATTTCTGGATATTTTATTTTCTGCTAAAATCTCAGGTGCACAGAGAAGTTTTGCAGTAGAAACTAAAGTGTTTTGCTCGATCGAAATTTTGCGATGTTTGTTAATATGATTATATCTGTGATTGTATAATGTGTTCGTAAACCTCCCCTAACTGCTAGTATGTCGGTTTGCAGGGGGTTGCACATTTATGTAATGGATTTTACTGTTTGTGGATGTGAACTGTATTGGACCGTTGTGATGATTAGCCGGGTTTTGTGATGGGTTATTATTTTAATTCATTCGATGTAACTGTAATATGTTGTAATATTATTTTGCGGGGCGCATCCAGGTTGCTGTTGTAGCCACCGTTGTATTATTTCATTTTACTGTTTTTTGCTCCTAGGATAGACCCAAGATGGGGTGCACAAACTACCGGGTACTTTGAAGTGTTTGGTAGCCTACTCACTTTGTTGAGGGAGACCGCTTCACTTCGGGTATTAGGCGGGTAGTTTGCCGTACCCGTAGGGGTCTAGGATGGGGTAATGGCTATTCATCACAACTGTGTAATCCGTCTTTTGTTGCAGGTTCTAAACAAACACGGATTGCTTGCAAATCCAATAAAGTTCATATGAGATCTGGAATGCCTATTATTGCGTCTGACGAATGTACAATATCTATATATGATAGCTATTTAGACGTCACTTATGCTTTACACCCGCGCTAGCCCAGCCCCCGCTCTGCCGTTAGTTAAGTAACCTAACTGGTAATGACGGGACCCCGTGGCGAATGCGGATGGCATAAGCGGACGTTGTATTTTCGTTGTTTTCTGCAATGATAGGTTAATGATGGGACGCATTATTTATAATGCAAAGAAAATAAACCAAAAGATGAATCGTTGGAACAATTTAAAAGAAACCACTCGGTTATTTTAAAACAGATGATATTTTTTAATTGCGGAGCTTTAACCACTCCTTCTAAAAAGCTATCAGGTTCCTTCGGTCATATCAAGTTCACTACGTTCACGGTTTCGCCAAAACCATTCGTAGCCCTCCGTCATTTCATTTGGGTATTCAGTAGTATTCAAGCTATGTATTTTGACCAACGCCAAGGCATAGTGTTTGGTAGCTGCTGGGTATTCATTTGTTGCATAGATAGATGAGTTGGTTTGGGACAGTCGTATTATCATTTTGGCCAACGTCAATGATATGTACGGATGGGTTCAAATTAACAAGATAATGATGGGTAGAACTTGACATGTGACTTATGATATTTTGACCAACGCCAAGGTCATAAGAGCATGGGGCAAAAATATATATCGGGAATTTCTAAAGAAACTGAAATTTGCAAAGAGTTGCATACCATCTGGAGTTTGATGAATGTTGGTAGAATTCCTTCAACATTATCATACGATGATATTTGGATCCCGATCCTACTGTGAGTATATGCTACTCATCAGGATATTCGTCACTTAATGATCAATGCTATAAACCAAGTAGGTGTCAAGAAAGGTGTCAGCGGGGTTATGCCCCCAGAGAAAAGAGGTTATTTAATTAAGGAACTTCGCGAAAGCGTTAGAAAACCTCCCTCGAAGTACCGACACCAGCCTGGCTGAACGGTTAAGCAAGTATTGTACAGTGAGAATAGTCCTGGCTAATTCTTCTTTTATGGTTTGGGGAAGGATTCGAGAAACAGTGGGAGCCATCCAGTTTAGATAAATTAAAAACCACTCTAAACTTGCAAGAGCATCATGCTAAAGAGTTTTCTTATCTCTCTCCTAATTGCAGCGACCCTGAAAATGACTGGACTTAAGTTACTTTTAGAGAAAAATATACTGACAGGGCCAAACTATAAAGATTGGCTGCGGAATGTCAAAATGGCTTTGACCTATGACAAATTGGGGTACGTCCTCACCGCTAAGGCACCTGTTGTCCCTGGTCCCAAATCCAGTAATGCGGATAAGGAAATCCGCAAAACCTGGGATTTCGATTGCGCGAAAGCCAAGTGCATCGTGCTTGCCTCGATGAACAATGAACATCAGAGGAGGCACGAGGATATGGAACTTGATGCCATATTTCTCCATACAAAGGAACTTTATGGAGAGCAATCTCGTATAGTAAGATACGAGACCTCTAAGAACTTGTTTCGAGCGAAGTTGGCTGTCGGGTCATCGGTAGGAGAACATGTCCTAAAGATGATCGGCTATATAGAAGAGCTCGCAGACCTTGGGACGACTTTGGATAATGAGGTCTATACAGACCTTATTCTCCAGTCCCTTCCTTCCACCTACGCCCAGTTTATCCAGAACTTCAACATTCAAAGAAAAGAAGTTGAACTTCCGGAACTCCTGAACATGTTAAGGAGTGCAGAGGGCACCTTGCAGAAGGCAAGGGAAACATCCGCTATGTTTGTTAGCGGTGCTTCTTCTTCCGGGTCCAAGGCTAGGGCCAAAGGAAGGAAAAAGAAGGCCGCCCCCAGACCTAGAGGAGGTGTAAGTAAGGTGGGAGGGAAGGGAAAGAAAAAGTTTGCGCTACCGGTAGTGGGCCAGGATGAGTGCTTCCATTGTCACAGGAAAGGGCACTGGAAGAAGGATTGCAAGGCGTGGAATGCCAAGAACCAGGAACCGAAGCATGCTGTGGCTTCGACTTCAGGTGTGTTTGTAATTGAGAATTGTCTGTCAATCAACTCTACTTCCTGGGTATTGGATATCGGATCAGGATCTCATATTTGCAATTCATTGCAGGCACTGAGAAACCGTAGAGTGCTGAAGGAAGGTGATATGACCCTGATGGTTGCTAACGGAGCTAGCGTGGGAGCTGTGTCCGTAGGGGATTATCACCTGGGATTGACGAGTGGACACATTTTGGTTTTACATAACTGTTTTTGTGTACCCAGCTTAACTTGTAATATCATATCTGTTTCCTTGTTATCAAATAAAGGTTATGATTTCACGTTTGGAAGTGGTGTTGTAAACATCCACCTTAATCATGGTTTGATTGGGTCCGGTACACTGGATAACGGTATATATGTGTTAAACCAACTCCAAATTTTCAATGTCCAGAACACACTAAAAAGAAAGTCTCCAGATTTAAATAAAGCTTTCTTATGGTATTGTAGACTGGGTCACATCAATGAGAGAAGGTTGACTAAGTTGCATAGAGAAGGATATTTGGACTCGTTCGAATATCAAACTTATGACACTTGTCAATCTTGTTTCAAAGGAAAGATGACAAAGACTCCATTTACTGGACATGGAGTAAGAGCGAGCGAGCTCTTAGGACTCATACACAGCGATGTATGTGGTCCAATGTCTACACATGCAAGAGGTGGTTTTTCCTATTTCATTACTTTCACGGATGATTACTCAAGGTACGGATTCATTTATCTGATGAAACATAAATCCGAGGCTTTTGAGAAATTCCAAGAGTATAAGAATGAAGTAGAAAACCAAACCGGCAAAAGTATCAAGACACTAAGATCTGATCGAGGTGGTGAATACTTGAGTGTCGAGTTCCTAGGTTACCTAAAAGAGAAAGGAATTCTCTCTCAGCTTACTCCTCCATACACTCCACAGCATAACGGTGTATCGGAGAGATGGAATCGAACCCTATTGGATATGGTACGATTCATGATGAGTAATGATGAGTTACCGCGATCTTTTTGGGGTTATGTGCTAGAATCAGCGGCATATCTTTTGAATATGGTTCCTACCAAGACTGTGCCTACCATGCCATATCAGATGTGGAGTGGGAAGAAACCCTATCTTTAGTATCTGAAAATATGGGGATGTCCAGCTTTTGTTAAAAGCAGCATGTGGACAAGCTCGAGGCACGATCAGTAAAGTGTAAGTTTGTGGGATATCTAAAGAACTCCAAGGGGTATCTATTCTATTACGCAGAGGAACAAAAGGTGTTTGTTTCTCGTAATGCCCATTTTCTAGAATATCAGTTTTTAGAAAAAGAAATAAATGGGAGCGAAATAGAACTAGAAGAAATTCCAGAACCACAAACTAATACTGAAAGTTTGGTAGAACAAGTAGTTCAAGAAGAACAGGACATTCCCGCACCCCTCCGCAGGAGTAGTAGGCCGTCTCATCCGCCTGAGAGATACTATGGTTTTCTCATAGATGGGGATAGAGAGGATTGCATCATAGATGATGATGAACCTACTGGCTTCCAGCAGGCCATCCAGAGCGGCGACTCAGTACGATGGCTAGATGCAATACGAATCGAAATGGAGTCCATGTACACCAACAAAGTATGGACTTTGGACTTTGCTCCAGATAGGGTAAAACCCATAGGATGAAAATGGATCTTCAAGAAAAAGATTGGTGTAGATGGACAAGTGGAAACCTATAAGGCTAGACTTGTTGCAAAGGGTTTTCGTCAAAGACCTGGTTTGGACTATGACGAAACTTTTTCTCCAGTGGCTATGCTCAAATCCATTCGGGTCCTTCTTGCTATTGCTGCCTTCCATGATTATGAAATCTGGCAGATGGACGTAAAGACGGCTTTTCTAAATGGAAATTTAGAAGAGTGCGTCTATATGGATCAGCCAGAGGGTTTCAATCAGAGTGGGAGCAGCGGGAAAGTTTGTAAGCTGCTTAAGTCTATTTATGGACTAAAGCAGGCATCGCGGAGTTGGAACATCTGTTTAGATGGGACAGTCAAAGAATATGACTTTATCAAAAATCCAGATGAACCATGTATATATAGTAAAGTTGTAGCCAGAAGTGTCGTATTCCTCGTCTTGTACGTGGATGGCATTCTATTGATAGGAAATGACATTCCTATACTACAATCTGTCAAAGGATTCTTGTCACACAGGTTCTCCATGAAAGACCTGGGTGATGCCTCTTACATTCTGGGGATCCGGATCTATCGTGATAGATCCAAGAGGATGTTGGGACTTTCACAGTCCAAGTATATTGACACTGTACTGAAAAGATTCAGTATGGAAGATTCTAAGCACGGTAATCTACCGGCTTGTCACGGAATCACCCTATCCAAAGAGATGTCTCCCAAGACTGATTTGGAATGGGAACACATGTCTATTATACCCTACGCTTCTGCGGTAGGCTCTATAATGTATGTGATGTTGTGCACCAGACCAGATGTAGCTTACGCATTGAGCGTGGTAAGCCGGTATCATTCAGACCCAGGGGAGAAGCACTGGATAGCAGTAAAGAACATTCTCAAGTACCTGAGGAGGACTAAGGAGATGTTCTTGGTTTACGGCGGAAAAGACCTCAGGATGGAGGCCTATGCTGATTCCGGCTTCCAGAGTGATAAGGACGATTCCAAGTCCATGTCAGGTTATGTATTTACCCTCAATGGAGGGGCAGTGTGCTGGAAGAGCTCCAAGAAGGACACCGTTGCTGACTTGACGATGGAAGCGGAGTATATAGCTGCTTGCGATGCCGCAAAAGAAGCAGTCTGGATGAAGAAGTTCCTAACAGAACTTCAGGTGGTTCCTACCATTGTTGATCCAATACCTTTGTATTGCGACAACAACGGAGCTATAGCTTTAGCGAAGGAACTAAGGTCCTATCAGAAGTCCAAACACATCTTAAGGCGGTATCACCTGATCAGGGAGATCATTGATCGTCAGGAGATTGAGGTTCGGAGAGTTGCTACTGAAGAGAACATTGCTGATCCATTCACTAAGGCCCTACCTCAGATTTAGTTCGAGAGGCTACTCGAGATCATCGGTCTTCGATACGCCAGTACATGGCCCTAGTGCAAGTGGGAGATTGTTAGTGTTTATGCCCTAGAAGGCCATTATTGTATCATACTAGTTTGTATATTACTTAATGGAAGCTTGGGATATTCACATGTATATAACAGTCTTGCTAAACATGGTAGTATGCTACTTGGTTTTTCTATCTTAATATGTGAGTAAACGTATTGATAGAGCTCTTAGGATCTTGCTTGACTACCAGCGTTACGATGGCAGTCACACTAGTGGGGGCTGGGTAGTCTACAAGCACATCCTTATTCAGGTACCTAGTCGTTGGATTATCGAGATAGGGCATCGATACTCCGGAGTAGACTAGTGTGTACGCTTCTCATCCCAGTTGGGGAGATGGTCTGTCCCACAGCCGTCAGTACGTTGTACTGGAGATAGTATGCAGGTGCTCGTTAGGTTACGAGTACACCGGACAGGACTCACAGGGAACTGTTGGTTGGTTTTATACCAGTCGTCAGTGAACAGTTCCCAGGTGACATGAGTACAGAATAGTCCGCAGACTTGACACTGCTACTTCGCCTCGAGTGTGTCCCACTGTTCTTAGATTGCTACCCTACCACGGCATAAAGGAGTCGTGCAAACAGGTAGCAGTTGGGTGCAGTCCCGAGCACTTGGAGGCAGTGGCGGTTAGACAGGATTCGTCTCTTCCGGTATTGGGGGTTGATATCGCGCTGTGTCAGAGAGCCATTACGCAAAGTCCCTGGCCAGGGCAAGCGAGATTTGCTTGTAGGTTTCAGTAGTTTCTCAGGGTGTAATGGGCTTCACTCCGACATGACTTATACCGCTATTAGAGGACTGACGCTTGCCGCCCTCTAGGCCCGATATGTGATAGTCTTATACGAACAGACCGGACTGTACGGAGATTGTCACATCAGACTCTGTAGGAGTTCGGATGGGTTTCCTCATCGGCCTTCTTATCGACATCTACCTGGGGACCGTTACGTACAGCTAGTGCCGCTTGCGGTCTGTGGTTAAACCCACTGCCAGCGTAGTAGTCGAGTCTCTAGAGTCCCACACAGAGAGTTTCCCTACTCCAGGCGAAACGATATAGAGGTCGTATGGTTTTACGACAAGGGTTCGGACGCATACGTGTGTTTACGCACGTATGACATCCGGACAGTTTTTACTAGTCGGCTTTGGTTTAAGCCAGTTTCTAGTATCCGGTTATTGGATTTATACAGTCTAAAGTTTTTCCGTGTTTTCACGGATAGGAGGGGTGTTCTCGTAATTACGCGAGAAGCTTCTAGAAGATCGTGACTTGGGGGTTAAGGTGGCATATGCATTAAATGAGATTAGTGAGTCATTTGAGTGATTCATCCAAGTCATTAATGCATCATAAATGCTTAATGACTCATGGAGATGAATCACCATCTCATATTTATTAAGCATGATGATTAATCATTTATTTCTTTTATTTGGATAAATCATAATGCTTGATATATATTATGATAGCTCACTTTCTCATCTCATTCTCTTGCTCACTTTCTCTCTCCTCAAGCTCTCCCACTTCAAACCTTAATCCTCCCCTCTCATGTGTTGAGTATAAGGATTAGATTAGACTACTTAATCCTTAACCATTCTCTATATCACCTAGGTTGCTTAGATTAACGATTTAAGAAACCTAGTTACCTCTAGTTTGAGGTGAAGCTTGTAGTAAAGCTCTCGGGTGGATCTTCTACTACTTAGAGAAGGCCGGAGAGGACGTGGAGAACGACAAGACGAAGGACTCAGATGTTTAGGTATAATCACTTTTCATAGTAGTTGTTAACTCCTATGTTAGTTGTTAGTTATTGTTTATGCAAAGATTCTCGGTTAGTCGATGCTTACGATTTAAACAAGATCGTTTTTCATTATTCCGCTTCCCCGCAAGTCGTGGGGTGTTGTACATCGACTTACATTATCGTATTCTAAGTTTTGATGATATCATTTAGGGTTGTATTTGCATGTGTGTGGAGGTAGGTCATTACCTCATGATCTACTTTAAGGTATAGCAATGTTAAGGGGTTAAATGTGAGAACTAAACATTGTGGTATTTAACTGAAAGAAATACGATAAATGGAAACGTTATCATTTCATGTGAGAAAACTTATTCAAATTAGTTGTTAAGTGATTAGTAGTCAACATGAAGATGTTTAAGCATTATGAAATTGGTGATAAGTGAGATTTGATAGAAAACCGAATCGGAAATCAGTTTGTTCCGATTTCCGTCGGGTTTGAAAAGTCGTACTTTAATGGAAGAAAAGAAAGGTAAAAAAGGAGGACTTACGGGTTTGAACAACGCTAGAGAGTGAGAGGGAGGTAGAGGGTTTGCCGGTGCGTTGAATCGTCGTTGAGAAGTCCTAGCACGATCACCGGGATTTCCCCATCGATTTCGTCAGCGCTTTGACTTTCGCTCGTTTTCTAACGTACCAAGTTCTCTTGGAATTTTGGGAGAGTGGACTTAGAAATTTAGAATGAGAGGGTAGAAGGTAGGGGTGTTTATATAGGGTTAGGCTAGGGTTAGGGTTTTTAATAAAAAAAATATAAAAAATATATAAAAATCATTAAAATCATTAAAACTTTGAAGTAAAAGGGATTTAATGGGCATTAGGTAACCGATCCATATATTTAAAGTTTGCAGGTGAGAAGACCAGGTCAACACGGAACTTTTCCGTGTTGACGACTCGGCCGTCCGGCCGAGTCCGGCCGGCGGCGCCGGACCGAGTCGGCCGGTTCGCCGGCGGACTCGGCCGAGTCGGGCCGAGTCAAGGTGTCGGGGGCCGGGGAATTTCCTGGGGGAATTTATGGTATTTTTACTTTTTTATGTACAGTATAAATTTTGTGAGTTATGGCGTTTTGACTGTTGATTTCCAAAAGAAATTAAAACAAAATAAATACAAAAATAATATGGGGGCATGGGATTGAACTCTGGTGGCTTGGTTCAGCAGTGCAAGGTGTTACCAATGAGCTACAAGCTCCTTCTTGTAATTATGGAGTGAAATAAATACTTAAAGAGATATCAGCCGCAATAAATACTCCAAGTATACATTGAATTTAAATAGATTCTTTGCACATTAAAAATGGAGTTGTTACATTGTTCATAACATTATCATGTACTACAAAATTATATCATTCTTTACTGAATAAAGAAACTGATATAAGATTGCATATCAGGGTCGGAATGTAATAGCATTCGTTCAGAATCAATGTATTACCATTTGGCAATACAAGGTGATATTCGCCAACTACTTTGGCTGCAACATTTGCACCATTCCCTACCCTTATGGAATGATCACCCATTCCAAGTTCTCTACCTTTCCTAAGCCCATGCAACATATTACATATGTGGGATCCTGATCCGGTATCTAATACCCAGGACGTAGAGTGAACTGAGAAACAGTTCTCGATAACAAACACACCCGAAGAAGATGCATCAACATGCTTATTCTTCGTATGGGCGGCGTGAGAATCCGGATATTCTCCTATTTCCTGCTCTGTCTTATAACAATTATAAGAAAGAATGGAACCAACGTTCCCCTGCTCAGTATAACAAGCATGTTCGGTCAATACATCCATATTATTATCTTGATTAAGGCCTGACATGGTCGCTACCTGGAGAGAGAGAGAAGAAAACACTTTAGCGTATGCTCTTGCAAGATTAAATTGGTTATTATCTTATCTAATCAGGATGGCTCCCACAGTTTTTATCAAATCTTCCTTCAAACCCTAAAAGGTAAGACTAGCTGGAATTAATTACACTTTATAAGTTCACCAATCTTTCAGCAAGACCAGTGTTGGTACTTTGAGGGAGGTTCCCCGTGCTTTCGCACGGACCTAATTAAAATAAACCTCGTTTTACCAAAGGAATAACCCCGTTAACACCTTTTTAGACACCTACTTGATCGGCTAATTGTGATGTGTAAAACTTTCCTAGGAGTAACTCTTACTCGCAGTGGGTTTCGGGATCCAACTATCTCATAGAAGGTATGCAATCTCATTGCAAATTTCAACACCTGAAATTCCCGATAATACTTTTTCCCCTAATGTGCTATGACCTTGACGAAATCCAACAAACCATAGTCCGCTAGTCAAGTTCAACCCGTATATTTCATGATTGAATTAAACCCACCCGCACGACCCTTACAGAAAGCCAACAAAGCCGTATCACTACCCTAACCCAATCGCATCGTATGATGCAGATAAGCAGTAAGTAGCTACCGCACACTACGCCTTGACGAAAGCCAACAGATGCAGCACGAATACTAAATATTACTTATCTGAAATGTCAGAGGGCTACGATAAGTTTTTATGAAAACCTTTTGCGTAATGAACTTGATATCGTTGTAGAAACAAGTGATTTTGAAAAGGAGTGTTTTTTAGGCTTTTACTAGTTTCGCTAAAGAGCTCACTCCCGGTGAAGAGATCTCGGCTCTTTCCTTATCGAATAAGGTGCAGGATATTTCACAAATACCACTATGCAAAGCAAAAACTATAGAAGCAATCAAAAACAAAACCGAGTGAGTTGTAGCATCTGCTAGTTTCGCTAAAGAGGTCACTCCCGGTGAAGGGATCTCGGCTATTTCCTTATCGAATAAGGTGCTGGATATTCTGCAAAGAATACCGCTATGCAAAGCAAAAACTAGAGCTACCCTTTTTGAAAATTTGATTCTACAATATCTTTTAGGTTTCTTTTTCTTTCATTAATCTCATTAACGAAGTCCCATCATTTCTGCTTCCTAAGCATCACAGAAGAAACGAAAATACAACGTACGCTTATGCCATCCGCATTCGCCACAGTGTCCCGTTATGCACCGTTAGCTTACTTAACTAACGGCATAGCGGGGCGGGACTAGCACGGGTGCAAAACATAAGCAACGTTTATTATATATCATATATACAATAATAAAGCATTCGCCTCACACATATAAAATGATCACATCACAGAATATCAGCAGCAGAAGATAACATATGAAATATTGGATATACTAGGAGATCCATGTTTTATTTTGAGCCTGTACAAAACACGGATTACACGGTCGCGATAAATAGCCAAACCCACATCCCTAGACCCCTACAAGAGCGAAAAATAACCCTCCCAATTCTAGGGTTAGGAGACCCTGTCTCGACTCCTTGAGATGGCCTCCCACTGGACCCTAGAACCCGGTTGCTTGTGCTCTCCTCCTTGGGTCTATCCTAATGCGGAAAAGTAAATAATATACAATGGTGACATCATTCTCAACCCGGAAGTGCCCCAATAAAAGAATATTATATACATTGAATTTTACATGAATGAAAATAAAAACCCTCATCTCACATAAAAACCCCGGCTATTCAAAACACGACGATCCAATATAACATATCAGTGCAACACATAACATCACATGTCATCAACGTAAGTAAATATGCGTATCCCAATTGTCATTGATGTATAGCAACGAAACCGGCGATACACCACATATTACACTTACGGTCGCAGAAAAGAAAGTGAAAAACTACAAAATTTGAAATCCACAATCACCTTAGACATCATAAACCCGAAATATCACATATTACGGATTTCATGCCTAACTATATGAATTCCACATATTGTATCACATTCCAGAAAAGCTAGATGACGTTAAACATTCCGATCGAATCAAAAAACAACCAAAATTTCCCAAAAGCTCAACACTTGAGCGTAGTTTAAAAATACTCAGTACATGCCATAATGCCAATGAACCAGCCGTAGAAGGGTCAACCAATGCCTCACCTGTGGCACCGCTGAACCACCACAAACCCTAGGGTTTAGTGGCGGTTCTGACGGTCACAGAATCGAGTTAAGCTTTCGTTCTTCTAGAGGGCCCACCGCATCACTTGCACGATATTTGAATATTCTTTAACTATGAAAAAATCCAACTCTTGGAAAATTTTCCGGCAAGGGTTAAAGTGGGTATTTGATATCCGATCGAACTTTTTAATACCGTCTAAAATAACCCGAAAACAAACTAGAATTACGAATATGAAACAGTCCGAATTGCCTATGCAGAAAATTAGCATCACATGCAAATTTAGAAAAAAACAAATAACACCTGAAATACCAAACCCCAGAGACTGGAACACTGTATAAAACTGAGGCCCAAATACCCTGAAAAAACCGATCTGGCCGTTTTTTTGGTGCTTGTGCTCGGCCATTTTCAGGCGATGAGGGCTCAGGTTTGTACTGTGTTCATGTTTCATCTCATACAACATTCTGCAATTGTTTAAAAATAAAATTTGACTCTCAGAAAATTTCGACAGAAACTAGGGTTTACATTCGGGTGTTTCGGAGTTATTTCGGTTTCGTAATCCTACACTATCCGTCTAATTCTCTAGCTAGGCTCTGATACCACTGTAGGGTTGTATAGCACGACAGCAAGGTTTCGGGCGGTATCGTCCATGCCAAATTAAAATTTTGCCGTTCTAAATAACCCTAACCCTAGGTTCTTAACTAAAGAATCATACAGAATCGATAAAGCAAACTACTTTACATCTAAGTGTTTAGGGATTACAACCTTTGTAGTCCGTTCCTTCGCTTCATAAGCTCCAAGTAGTGGTCCCTTCGCTGCGATCCAAGAACTCCCGGACTCTTGGGAGGCTCCGCAAGGTGAATGATCCATACTTGCTTGAAGACTTCAAAATCCAAGATGATCTACTTCGAGGAAACACAAACTCAAGCTATGACTTCACTAATATGGAATTAGTAAAGCTAACACACTAATCTATATGGCTAGTATAGAAGAGGATGATGAAGTAGGAATTTTGCTCTCTTTAATTTTCTTTTTCTTACAATCTTTCATCATAAAGGAAAAAGCTAGCAAGCTTTTTGAGGAAGAAGAAGATTAAGTGATGAATGAATTATTGATGAGGTTAGAAATGCAACTATGGGTTAAGAATGTCATGCTTAACCCTTGTAGAGACTTAACCATGAGCTAGGGTTAAAGGTTAGGTTGATAAATATCTTAAGCTTGACAAAAGAGTGGACCAAGTCAATGAACCTACAAGCTTCTACAAGCTTTGTCCAAAAGATCAAGCATGACTAATTCCAAAATTTTGAATTACTTAATAATAAAAACAAACCCTAATCTTAACCCTAGCATGGTATAAGTCTCTCACACACAAGTTGCATATATAACCTATCATGACACATGAATATATATCACATATATATTTATGTGTGCAAAAAGAAAATAATACAATTAACATATATCACATGTATATCAATGTATTATCAAGTGAGAAAAAGTAATTCTTAAGTGATCTAATATTAGTTAATGTAATTAATATATCAAATATATAATTCTACATTAAATTATCGAATCAACACTTGATCCGATAATCCGGCTATATCACATATAACCGACTAATATAAAATGTATCATTTCATCGAATCAACACTTGATCCGATGGCCCGGCTATATCACATATAACCGGCCGATATCACATATCGCGAGAATAGAATACGGTATCACATACATGTATCAATCTCGGTCCCGCACATATCGCATATGTGCTCCAACTCCGTTTCTCCTGAGGCAGGAAACCTCTGCGTAGGACTCTAAAGACTCGTCAATACGCCGGCAGTAGGTGATGATCATATCAAACACCCATAAGCTACAAGCGGTCAGCTAAACGTAATAGACACACGGGTATTGAGCGATCAAAAGATAAACAAGCAAGCCTGCACACACTCCTGTGAATCCAATCAGTAACACTACCGTACAGTCCGGTATCTTCGTCTGATATGTCGCATATCCAGTCTAGGGGTGGTAAACGTCAGACCCTAGTAACCGATAATTCGTGTCGATGTGAGGCTCATAACGGGTCGAGAAACTACTGATAACACTTACCGGTAGATCTCCATATCATCCATCGCCAGGGACTTCCAGTTATAGCCAATCGAACATAGCGCAACATCAACCCCCAATAGCGGGAGAGACGAACCCCTCCTATCGCTCATTGCCTCCATATGATTCGGAACTGTACCCAAAAGCCACTGTTTTGCACGTTCTCATGAACGTGGTAAGGTGGAAATCAAAGCACAGTGGGAATCACACAAGACTCTATGACGATCTTGGGTCTACAGACTAACCTATACCAGTGTCACCAGAGAACTGCTATATGACGATAGGTATAATACCATCTAGGAGTTCTCGGCGAGTCCGTTCAGTGTACCCAGTCTCCACTAAGCACCCGTACACCATCTTTGATGTCAAACACCAATGGATGTGGGATCATCCATCGCCCATTATATGGGTCAAGATGCGTAGACGCTAGTCTACTCTGGAGTATCGATACCCTGTCTCGATACACCCTCGACTAGGAACAATTATAGGATGTACTCGTGGACTACCCTGGACCTAGTAGTATGATCTGCATCATAGTCCTAGTAGTCAAGTATATATCCTAAGGGCTTTATCAATATGTGAGAGCAAGACAGTAACTCAATACAAGTCAACATGTTAAAACAAAGTGAAACCAGATAGCTTACTATCATGTCGAGCAAAAAAGTCCTCTCTATATATATCCAAGTATCTACTGCAATATACATCTTATGTACAATAATGGCCTCTAGGGCATATACATAACTAACATATCTCCCTCGAGCTCCGCGCACCCATTGAATCTTGTGCTGCCCCACTCGTGCTCTGTGCTTGTCCGAGACATGAATGGCCATAGTTTTTCATCTTGTCTCTTGAACTGGTAAGCGGCACTAGATGGATACGGATGTTCGGAACCCGGATTTTATCTGTCTGTGACAGATGTTCTAGATTTTTAGGGTAACTGTGGAGATTTTGTATGATTTGCGTCAATTTGGACTAGGAACTTGTAACCTATAAATATGTAGCAAATACGGATCAAAAGCACCTGCCTATAAACAAACGAGTAGAAGTATGGGCGATATTAAATGCAATATTCTGGTATGAACAAGTACCCCCAAACTTAACTTTTGCTCATCCCGAGTAAAACCAATTATTCACAAAAAGTACTAACCTCACTTTCACAGGGAACGCGATTGCACTGAGCTCGTGCAACAAACCGTTAAACCTCTAGGTGTCCATAGTATAAGGAGTGTTGTCTCTTAAGGGTTTTCAGCGGATACCACCCAAAAAATCCTGTCAAGCTAGTTTCACAAGTTAACGTTGATTCTACTCCTACAGTTTAGCATCTAAGTTAGAAACCCTATCATCCTAAATTAGAAATATCCAACCTTTATGTTTCACACCTCCTATTTATTCAACCCAGATCCTATACGTTTAACAGTTTAGAAAGATCTCGGTATCTCTTGAGTTTTCATTCTAAAGTGCAGTCTCCAATCCAGAATTTTTATCAACTTTACGGAAAACATAAGTCTTATTCTTTATTCCTATCTTTCCTCCAAATATCGATTGTATACCCCTACGTGTGTGTAAAATTTCACCCCTAAACTCAAGAATTCAATTCAAGCCATAGTACCCTTACCTTAATACCTAATACTACTTCTTTTCGTTAATGATGAACGGATTTGCTCACACACCTTTCATGCGACTATTAATGCTTCTTGAGGCACTAACATCCGATTACTGAATGTGTGAGCTTTAAAGCGTAAATAGCAGTTTCCAGGTCTTGACTTTATTTATTTATTTTTCTTTTTCAAGACCGGATATATTTTTCAATGATACTCTTTTGGTGGTTAGTTTTAAATAACATTTTTTTCTTTCATACTAGGCTTTCAGGCAAGAGTATTTCTAGGTATGCTCTACTACCCAAGTTTTAAGGTGCGTGTAAATGCGATTTGTAGGGTATATACTTTCTAAATTTGGACTTAAGAATAGGAACTATTTTTCAGACTTATTTTTCAATTAAGTTTTCAATACTTTGCTTTCATCTTGACTTAACTCAAGAACTGAACTCAAGATTACCCACTTCTAAAAAGATCTGCAAGGATGTATAATTACCAATGTTAAACAGAAGGAGGGTTATTTTTAGGGTTTTCAATTCCTAAGCCTAGGATTTAGTTATTTCTAACGTATCAACTAAACTTTCGGAATAAAAATCTAAGTTACCCTACTAGCTAACTTGATGACAAAGTTTTTATATTTTTGTAAAAATTTTCGATTTTTATGGGTTTTTAAATAAGTATGCAAATGCAAAATATACATATGAATGCGAAGGTAGAAAGCTTACCGAGCACACCCTAAACTTAAACTTGACAGTGCCCTTACTGTCAGGCTACACCAAGAGGGTCAAAATTGACGGCGCTCTCCTGTTTTTTTTATATACAAAAGACAAAGCAAACAAAATATATATACACAAAAAGGTCCCCTCCTTCAAACTTAAGTAAAACAGTGTTACCACTGTTTAAGAGGTGAAGTTCAGGATTAGGGGGGAGAGAACAATATCAATTTATACAAGGCCTTACACAGACTAAAAGTTAGCACCAACCATTCAAAATTTTTATCAGGATAAGGCCCGGGCTGGTGAAAGAATGCGGAGAGAAAAGAAATAGAGAATAAGCGAGACCGTATGGGGATGGAAGCGGCATACGGTCTCGGTATATGAGGAGAAGAATCACGGAAGGGAAAAAGAAATGGAATACGAACTTGAGCGTGGAAATGGAGTGAATAAATTAGTATAATTTGTAATGACCGATGTGAAAAAAGCGATTGTACTAATCTATCAACCCGTTGAGAAATAGGGTCAAACCTCTCAAGATTCGTGAGAAAACATGAGTAGAGCGAACTCGGTGAACCAGACATAAGAAAAGAAGGTGATACGGTGGCTTGCGAATTGGGAACAATGGAAAGGATGGAGGGAAGTGATTGAGAACCGGTATCGGTTAAAGGTTCAGGAGGGTGTACACAGTCAATGGAAGGGATAGGATGAATTGAAAAATCCGACTCATCAAGTAAAACTGCTTCATCCTTAATGCTATCCTCAAAATTCTCCTCAAAAATCAGCTCATCCATGCATTCATCATCAATTTCCAGACGCATATGGAGTTCGGTAAAAACAGTTAATGACTCGGGATGATGTCCACACGGAAGTGAAAGGACATGATGAATTGGTGGAAAAAACTCATCCAAAACTGTGGGTTCATCATCCAAAATATTCCCAGCGTCGATATTCTCAATCAAGTGAAAATCAAGTTTCTCAGACACCTCATCAAAAGCATGGATTTCAATCAATTGTGGTTCTAGGATAGAGGTGTAGAGGTCAAAGGGATTGGGTGTGGTTTCACTTGAAATGGACCCTTCACAATCGAGTAAATCAAACACTACAAAGTCGTACAACTCATCAAACATTCTATCTTCAACTGGTGATTCATGTGGGACACTCGATAGACATTCGAAACCGGAGTTGTGGAATTCAATTTCCAATGGGTAGATTTGATTTGGAAGGGTGTACCGCTCACTCTCACTACTCAAATTCTCAATCTGTCCTATCGCCTCATCATACATTGGAAAATTCGGAGCTAGTTTAAAACTAGCTACTGGGTCGTTAGTTTGTATGAGGGCAGCCATGGACGCATTCAAATCCATCATCTTTTGGCACGACGCTACCCGAAATTCTTCCAATGACTGTTCAAGACTAAACATGGCTTGCGAGGGGGTTTCAGTAAAAGATTCAAATTCGTTTGGATACGTGAAACTCCCAAAAAGGCTGTTCAGAAGCAATGTCTAGGGAAGGTGTAAAAGTCGGGTAGGAGTTATAGGAATCGAATGGATGTGAAAAATGGATAGGATTAGGATCAACATTCTGATATGAAGATGATCGGAATTGTTGTCCTACGAAATTTGGAGTGGTGAAAGGAGTGAAAGATCGGCTACAAGATTGTTCAATTCGGTCAGCGATGGACATGGTTTTCAGAGTTGCAACATGACTCTTGATTGGTTCGAAAGAGTGTGTTTTTGTAGTGTAACCGCAGTCAGAACGGTGTCGCGCGTAGCTAGACCGAGGTGAGTACGGGCCGTCCTCAGGGAAACGTTGAATCTTTTATTCTTACTTTAGATGTGTTGAGAAAGAGAGGACAGATAAAGAATTTTGAAGATTGGTTTCTAGATCTACGTTAAGCAAGAATGCAAAAATATAGATCTAGATTATTTTAGGGATGTAGTTAATATAATAAGGGGGCTTGTAGGGTTCGTTAGGATTTAGTAGCCGTGGACGATTAATTAAAAGTTACCCTTTTTATCCTTTAATAGATTTAAAACTAGAACGACGGTTATGCGTGTAGATTAGGGTTTCTGGAGGGAAAAGGAATCCCACTCTTAACCCCTATCTCGAAACGGAACTCCGTTCATATCTAGCCTTTACCAAAACAATCATTAATCTAATCTCTAATCGCGGTCGGAACTAACAGAGAATTGTTAGCGCGCCCAATTAGGATGTTAATGATTCTTTTGATAAAGTTCATAAACTTTATAGGACTTAAAAAGGGTTTAGGGATGTTCATCATCCATTAGCCTACCCTAATCCTACGAACCCTAACAAGCGGAGAATTACTCGCGCATGTTGGGAGAAAAAGAGATGGAGAGAAAATGCATAATTAAACTACGAAGAAAAAGAATAAGAAAAAGAACTACCTTTATTAATCAACAATATTCATTACACTTTGATCCTTAGAAAATGATTACAAAGACTAGCTTGCTTCTCGATCTCTTCCAAGGAGGTAGACGAACAGTTGATGATCAGTCTGGATGCGTGAGCCGTCTTGGACTTCGTGATCTCGTCGGCTTGATCATTTTTCCAAGAGGCTCTCGGTCTTTATTTATAGTCCCAAAGCCATAAATTTAGATGCCTAAATTGGGGACCTTTAGTTAGGATTCCACCTAAAAATTTCCATCCCCTAACTCTTCAACTACGCGGCGGATCCGCGGCATCAAGGGGCTCATGCCGCGGATCCGTGGCCTGATGATCAGCTCCGTTGATCAAACTTTAGGGGCTGGCTCCTTGTGACATGTGGCGATCCTTGGAACCTTCAGAATTTGGAAATCTTTTCTTTTCTTCTGCCAGAATTGATTTCTTAATTTTGATTTCTTAATTAGGAAGGTTAGCTTTAACAACTTGATTTCCTTGATTTAAGACCTGAAAATCCTGCACAACAACTTAAATAATATTTAGTAGACTTAGTTCTACTAGGATTTGGTCAATAATATTATTTGCATACATTTTCCTACCAAATGCTAATTACAATATATCAACACATGGAAAATAGTATTTTTACACATAAACCCTCATATGTATGATATATTATAATAAAGACCTTTTTAAATATGGAAATGGTAGGAAAAATGTAATAACAAATGTGCAGTTTTATCAACCGAACAACTCTCAAAGGGGGTATCAATGTAAGAAGGCGGGGGAGGTTGAAACGGTTGATACGAAGTGGATTGCGGAGTCCAATTGTTTGTCCTAGACGCATCTATCCGATCTCTCAAAGAAAGTTTGGGCATGGATGGATCGTTCGAAGTTCGACCAAAGCAAGAACCGTATGAAGAAATGTCTGGTTGTGGATACCAAAGTTCAGCAAGAATTAGTCGTTTTGGGGTACCCATGTTATGAAAAGAGTGGAGGGTGGGTGAAAAAATATTTTTTTTTTATGTTTTTGAAATTGTTTGTATGGTTTTTGAAAGAATACGGAATTATGGGACTCAACTTTACATAAGCACAATCACAATCACAATATGCATAAACACACCTAGAGCTAGGGTCTTCAAAGTCCAACTAGACCGCTCCTAGACTTCCAAAAGACAAGTTGCAGGATAACTCTCGAATCGCCTCTTCACTGCCAATTGTTGTCAGGTAAGCACAAGTGAGGTAAGGAGGATTCCGCTCATGAATCACCGTGAGACAGGCCTTTTAAAATTACCCCCTCTCTTGTCTAGCCTAGGCACCACAAAGTCAAATTTAGATAAACAACCGATTCCCCGCAACCCTCACTTGTCCTAAATGAGCGCGACAAGTCCTTATAGGTTTGGTCTAGATATTTTTTATTAACATAAGGTGATGCGTATGCTTTTTGTGATTTGTGGGGTCTTAGGAAGGGTGATAAAATCCCTACCCAATCTTAATTGATGTTTAAGCTCCTTAATGTCCGTTTTATTATATGAAAAACATATAAACAAAAAAAATCTAAACCAACAAAAAATTTATTTGGCGGCGGCGCAATCTGTACAAATAAACCTGCAGAAAATACAGTTCAATAGGGGTATTCACAGAGAAGATTAGAGGGAAGAGAAGTGGTGGAAAAAATTGAGGCCAAAAAACCACAATATAACCACGGAACCGCTGCACAACCCAAGCTTTGACCGCGGTTCCGCGGTCAAAATGTTGAATTGGCGCCTGAAACTTGGGTCCCCGCACTCCTCTTTCTCTGTACGACAAAATAAAAACCTCTATCTCTTTATTTGAATACTGTACTTGCTCCAGATAACCTGCACACTTGCACACAAAAAATATGAAAAATAACAAAATGTTTTTTTTTATTATATTTATTTTATTTTATATGTAAAAAAAAAAATTTACCCGAATAACAAGAAAGAAATACGTTACCGTCTCCCCGGCAACGACGCCATTTGATTATAGTAGAAACGCTATACGTTTTTATGATATGCGTTCTACTCAGTTCTCTACTTACCACAATCAAGACGGTGTCGCTTTGCAGCTAGCCGGTTGAGCACGGGTCGTCCGCAGGGAGATGGTAGTATATACGTTCTTGTCTTAGACGAGTCATTTCAAGAATGTATATGTGTATGTTCAAATATATCTTAAGTGTTCGTATGTATATTCAAGTAAGCTCGTTAGGGTTAAGGTGAGTTAGTAGAGTTAGGATTGGTCTTGTACTTGTCTTTTGCCATTATTAAAATGATGTTTGGATAATCGAAAGTAGCGGGGATTAGGAGGACATAGGAATTGGATTTGAGAGTTTAAGAAATCTTTCCAACGTTAAATCCATTCCTAGTTCCCCTTGTCCGTCCGCTAAATTCGCTTATTTCCAACCCTAGGCCAAACACCCGCAACCATGTATCCAATTAAGTCACAACTACATGTCATGTTGTAGTGCGCTTAAAGAACTTCTCGACTTAGGTCGCGGCTATATGTCACGTATAGCGCGCCTAAGTGAGGGGGTTGCGTTTGTTTGGTCTAGCTTCGTTTTATGATGTTTGGCGAAGAGAAGCACAAAGGATTTTTCCGTCCCTCATACTAACCTTCCTTAGCCCCTAACAAGTATGGAAATTATTCACACATGAAAATAAAAAGAAAACAAAGCAAGAAAGAAGTAAAGAAATAAAGGAAAAATACGATTTTACAAGCTAACTACTTGGGTCCTCACCTAAGCAAGGAACTCCGTCGAGTATCATGGCTTGAAAATAATACGGATAAGAAGGGAAGAAAAATAAAACAAGCAACGACATATCAACAACTACTTAACAACAAGAAACAAAATTACACTTAGAAATTAAAATTGCAATACAAGAATTAAAAGATACAAATTAAATAAAAACCCTCATTTTCATTGATTTCCACTCAAGAGCCCTCACTACACTGCAATGGAGAATAGATGAAGAGGAAGAAGAAGATACAAATTAACCTACACTAAAATCTAACTAAAAAGAAGCATCCATTACTTGGCACAAAACTGGGCTATTTATATGCAGAGAGCTGAAACCCTAGGGCTAAATTCTGAGCCCAAATACAATGATCAAAATAACCGCAATGTTTGGTCATATTATGACACGAAACCGCGGCGGAACCGCCGCAAAAACCTACATTTGGAGGCGGTTCCGCCGCGGTTTTATGGAATTGGGGTCTCGTATTTTCTGGGATTCCTTGTGTTGCTATCTTCTGTTGTTCTCCATGTCCCAAATTGCAAAATGCTTCCAAAGTTTCTTCAGATTTGCAACAGTCCAAAATGGCTTCACTTTTAATTCATTTGACCTTTATCTCCCTCGAGCTCCGCGCACCCATTGAATCTTGTGATGCCTCTCTCGTGCTCTGTGCTTGTCCGAGACATGAATGACCATTGTTTTTCATCTTGTCTCTTGAACTGGTAAGCGACACTGGATGGATACGGATGACCGGAACCCGGATTTTATCTGTCTGTGAAAGATGTTTTGGATTTTTAGGGTAACTGTGGAGATTTTGTATGATTTGCGGCAATTTGGATTAGGAACCTGTAACCTTTAAATATATAGCAAACACGGATCAAAAGCACATGCCTATAAACAAACGAGCAGAAGAATGGACGGTATTAAATGTAATATTCTGGTATGAACAATGATCATATATTGTTATAACTAATTAAGTTTGATGATTTATTATTTGTTAAAGAAAAGTCAGCATTTATTTCTTTTACTGCTGACGAGGCGCGGTCAGAGACTGTGTTAGACCATCAAATTGAAATCAAAATTGGGAACCCTTGAGAGTTGTGGTTATAATAGTGGAGATAGAGCCTCACCTCATATGCTTTGCAGCAACATGCCGGTCCTATGTTTCAAAATGCATTGAAGTGAGCTTAATAAATAGTGACAAGAACAAAACCTTCATATATAAAACCAATCAAAAGAAAAGCTATTTGGAAAACATGGAGTTTATTTAGCACAAACACGATATAACATGCACAAACACGATATAACATGAATACAAGTATATATATGGAGCAGCTTAATATATTTTACACCTTCGAAAAAACAAAGTCTAAACAGCTATCATAACATATTTCAATCAACTATAATGGAAATTGAATGTGGGCAACAAATTGCTAATTGAGCTTTATGTCATCTATCACGTAGATGCATACAGTAGAGCTTTTATTTTGAGAACTATATTTATGTTTTAATTTTAATTTTGTAAGATACAACCTTCAAATTGTTTTGATCTACACAAAAACTTCCATATTGTTTTATTTCATCTCATATAACCGATTGTTTTCAATTCAAATAGCAGATACAAAGGATCTCTTGTGACCGGAAGCAACATACTTCGGTGTGATAGAATCTACTAAACAATGGATAGAGGAAGTAAATCCAAAGCTTAGTGGTCACTGGTCCCATTTCATTGCTGGAGCAATTGGTAAACAGCATGCTTAGAGGCATTGAATTTTACTTTACTAGCTTTGAACCTTATCAAATGCCATGTTTACGAGCATATGACAACCGTAAATAACATCGTTGTAAAACAAGCTTTAAAAGGTTGATTAAAATGCCACATAAAATTTTTTCGTCTAGCAACTACATCGAATGGTATTAGCTATTAAGAGGGTGAACGGCCGCATAATTGGTCTTATACATATATAGGGACAAATGACCGTTTAATTGCATGTATAGACAAAGTACATAGCCCACTCAATACCCAAAACACGATATATAAATTCAATATCCCCTAAATAATGTCAATCGCCTATATCTTTTCTAATCTTTTTCAAAAAAAAATCATGCAATTTCTATATTATGTAAATTAAAAATATATATGTATTGTTCTCCAATCCGTTTATGCACTATTCGCCAACTGTATAGAAAACGAATACACGTGCGCATGCCATGTGAAGTAATAAAGCAGCGCATGCAGGTGCGAGGCACCATGACATCTTTGGAGCTCGACCATAATGAAAGAGACGGTCACCCAGAAGTTTAGGTGTCTAAGACAGGGTGGGAGTTATCAGCTTATGTTCCTGCTGTTACTTCTGAACTTGATTTAGTTTTTATAGCTAAAGAGAACAGCCTAAAACATGCTTGAAAGCTAGTAAAGGGTATGCTGGTGCATGGTAGATTCTGGCTTGAATAATTTAAATTTGTAAAATAAAAAAATTAAGTGCCTGTTGCGAGAAAGGTTATTCCTTAAACGTCCATCAGTGATAGCAATTTGTCCAATGTTTGTTTGTTGATGTGTGTATCAATCTGTGTTGGTTTGTTGATGTGTATCCTAATGTGCTCTACTATACAGTCAACATCTTCAGTTGCAAACTTCTAGGAACCGAACTTACTGATGACGCAGCTTAAAAAAAAGGGACGATATGAACCAGCAAAGTTGTTAAGGTTTTGGCGTCGTCGATAAAGATGGCGGCTCATAAGGTCTTAATCCTACGTCGTCATCGGTAACTACTTGAAGTTCGTCAAGCGCGTCTCGAGTAGACGAGTTACCTTTGAATCCACGAAATAAACAAGAGAAAACTCTCTATTATTTTGAGGAAAATTTTTATAGATAACTTAAATCTAAATTACAATGCATAAGGCTCTTAAATAGCCCTTGAATTCAACTTTTACGCAGCTTCTAAAGATGGAAAAAAATAACTAAAAGATAAAAACAAAAAAAATCCTAACAAACACTACTACAATATGAGGTTGCCCCTACGGACACAGGAATCCGTAGGGGCAACGTTTTCTTGCCCCTACGGATTAGTTCGTAGGTCTCCATGGTTGTCCCTACGGTACCCTACGTTTTAATTTAAAAATATTAAATCGTAATTTGTTATTTGTCCCTACGAACCCGCAAACAAATGACCTACGGTTAAGTCCTTAGGGGCATATAAATGGGTATTTAATAAAAAAAAAGGCACAGAAAGCCTTACGTCTCGATCTCGTTCCCAAAATTCTCTCTCTCAATCTCTCCCGCGTCTCGATCTCGTTCCCGCGCCTCCAATTTTTTCCTCGTCGCCACCACCCTCCGCCCGCGGCCCGCCACCGCCCTCGTTCCCAAAAGTTCCTCGTCGACGTCCTCGTCGCCACCGCCCGTGACTCGTCGCCGATTGCGTCGTCGACCACCGGTCTTCTCCGTCGTCTCCTCCACCGCCCGCTACAGGTTAGTAAATCTCCAATTATTTATAATTTTGATGATGTTAGGGCTAGGGTTCAGGGTTCGGGTAGGGGTAAGGGTTAGGGTTAGGCATCGGGTTCAGTTTAGGTTTAGGTTAGGGTTAGGGTTCGGTTGGGGTTGGGGTTGGGGTTGGGGTTGGGGTTAGGGTTCGGGTGGGGCTGGGGCTGGGACTGGGGCTGGGGTTAGGGTTCGGTTGGAGTTTGGGTTAGGGCTGGGGCTGGGGTTAGGGTTCAGTTGGGGTTGGGGTTGAGGTTGGGGTTAGGGTTCGGTTGGGGTTGGGGCTAGGGTTAGGGTTAGGGTTAATTAGTTAGGCTTAGGGTTAGGGTAGTTAGGGTTAGGGTTTGATTCAGGTTTACGGTTAGGGTTAATTAGAGGGTATGGTTAATTTGGGTTAATTAGTGATAATTTGAAAGGGTTAGGGTGTTGATTAGGGTTAATTAGGTTAATTTGGGTAAATTGGGTTAAGTTTGACCTGATTAGGGTTAATTAGGTTAATTTAGGTAAATTGGGTTAAGTTTGGGTTAATTAGGGATAATTTGTGTTAGGATAACGATTATGGTTAATTGTGGTTAATTGGGTTAATTTGGGTTATTTAGGGTTTGGGTTTATGGTACACTAGTTCATTCAGTAGGTACTCGATGATAACGTAAACGTACAAGTTTACCGTAAATGCAAGAAAAATTTACCCTAAACTTGAAATTTCAAACCCTTAATAACGAAACGTAAACGTAAAACCTATTCATGTTAAATGTTCAAGTTAAAACCAATAAATGATACTCGATGATAATATGAAACTTTCATATTCTCATCGATACTCATATATGAAACTCAAAGCGCCACTTAGTCCCCGTCTATCAGTTAACATACGTTCGATATTCGTCGTGACATAGAACTATACGAAAGTTGTTAAATATCGGACGGTATAGCTCGTTACTAACAACTGTCGTGTAGTCTATGTGACGAGAAGATTCAATCGTATGATAACCGATAGATTTGTCCCGTGTGGACAAGTTAGGAATGTATAAAGCAAACACCTGCATTCACTTGTGTTTTCATCCGTTTCGAGATATTTCGTCGGTACTTTTCCGCTGGTTCTCCGTGTACAAAGATAGATTAGATGTTCATTTCAACGTTGTTTCACAGCTTTGAAATGATTGTCTATTCTATTACAGTGTACTCGGAGAACAGTGGGGAGGTGCTGCCGAAATTTACTCGAAACGGTTGAAAGCACAAGCGAATGGGTGTCTTCTCTATACATTCTTAATGGAATAGAAGCCTTACCCCCGACAGCCGAAACACACACATAAAACACGAATACATAACAAACGCACACACATGACATAAACACTAACAACCCTACACTTAAGCGAAATCATAAATTGAAACACACATATATAGAATACAACTCATACATGGGTATCCTCAAATCTAACTTTGATTATCGATAATTTATTCTTTTCAACGACAAACGCATATACACGGATTTTCTGCTTTGTCAGTAACCATCCCGTTCATAGATTTCTCAATATAGTCATCATAACCTACAATTTATATGTTATACAGTCTAACATGGCCCATCAGTACGTCAGAGTTAAGGACTGGATGTATGTTGACTGGCAACAACATATGCAACCTAAGTTTGTCGCAGGAGTTGCTGCTTTTATTGAATTTGCACGCACACATAATAAGATCGTGATAGAGAAGATTCTTTACCCGTGCGATAGATGTGGGAATAAGTACTGGCAGAAGGTAGAATTTGCAGAGTTTCATATCGTTAAACATGGTTTTACTAGACTTTATACAACTTGGTTATATCACGGGGAAGGAGAAGAACACAGTAATGTGGCAGAAGAAGGAGTAGACGATAATGCTGCAGAAAAAGAAGGAGAAGACGGTAATGCGGCAGAAGAAGAAGACGGTAATTTCTTTCCATCAGAAGAAATGGAGGATATAGTAGAGGCTGCCTAAGGTGAATCTATTCGTACCAAAGATGACATTCCTTCCGGTCAAGGACCGCGTGCGGATAAGTATGAAAATTTCATAAATGATGCTAAAAAACCAATTTATGAGAATGCAAAGCATTCCACCCTCTCATGGTTCGTCCAACTTTTCCAGATTAAGTGCCTAAATGGATGGAGCAACAAGTCATTCACAATGCTTCTTTCGTTCTCGAGAGATTCTATGCCCCCGGGAAATAACGTGCCCGACAGATGGTACAAAGCCCAGAAGATAATGTCTGATTTGGGTCTGAAGTGTGAGAAGATTCAAGCATGTCCTAAAAATTGTGTGTTGTACCGGAAAGAGAATTCAGATTTGAAAGAGTGTCCAACATGCGGAGAGGCCAGGTATAAGCCGAAAGATTCTGATAAGAAGCCCAATATACCTGTCAAGATAGCACGATACTTTCCAATAACACAGAGGCTGCAGAGGCTTTTCAGGTGCAAGAAAACAGCTGAGGCAATGATTTGGCATCACCGTGCTCCTCCAAGTGAAGATGGAAAAATGAGTCATCCAAGAGATTCACCGGCGTGGAAGGATTTCGATAGGAGGCACGCAATATTCAGTAGCGATCCTCGCAAAGTCAGGCTCGGACTGGCTAGTGATGGCTTCTGTCCATTCAACTATGTGGCTGGAAGCCACAGCACATGGCCCGTTGTAATGATAGTTTATAATCTGTCGTCTTGGTTGACTATGGACCAATCATACTTTATGATGCCTCTTCTTATCGACGGACCAAACTCACCGGGAAACGATATCGACGTCTATCTCAAACCTCTGATCGAGGAGTTAAAATCTCTATTCATTGATGGTGTAGAGACTTACGATGTAAACACAAATACAACCTTCATACTGCGTGCGGCTTTAATATGGAAAATTAATGACTTTCCTGTGTATGGAATGCTATCAGGTTGGTCCGTACATGGTCACAAAGCATGTCCTTATTTTCACCAACATACAAAATCGAAATTCTTGAATTTTAGCAGGAAGGTTTGTTATTGTGGCCATCGACGTTTCCTGCCTCTAGACCACCCCTACAGGTTAGACGCTGTTCACTTTGATGGTCATCAGAAGCTTCTTGGACCTCCAGCCCTATTGTCCGGAGAGGACGTGACTGCTTAGTGGGATGGTTACGATAATGTGACCTTCGGGATGGATCTGACAAAATAGGTCAAACCACCATTCTGGAACAAGTTAAGCATTTTCTTCGAGCTTCCGTACTGGTCAACAAATTTAGTGCGTCATTGTCTGGACGTCATGCACATAGAGAAGGGAGTATCCGAGCACGTACTCAACTTGCTTCTTAGTAAAGACCGGAAATCGAAAAACAACATTAATGCTCGGATGGATCTACAGGACTGGGAAATTAGAAGTGAATTGCATTCTAAACCGGTAGCGGGTAAACCAGGAAAGTTTGTACTTCCCAATGCCGCTTATCATATGTCACAACCGGAGAAGAAAAGATTTATACCGGTGTTGCATGATTTGAAAGTTCCCACAGGTTTCTCAGGTTCATTCAGCAAGAAGATAAAAATTGCGAAAGGCAAGATCGTTGGTCTGAAAAGTCATGATCACCATGTTATCATGGAGCACCTTCTCCCATTATCCCTCAGGACTTCCCTCCCCGAATCGGTTGGTCTAGTAATCAACGACCTATGTTGTTTTTTCAGAGAGTTATGCGCTAAAATACTGGATGTTGTGACGCTGGAGAAACTAGAAAATTCTATTGCGTAGAAACGTTGCAAGTTTGAGCGTATTTTCCCACCGTCATTCTTCGATATCATAATACACCTGACGGTTCATCTTGCAACTGAGGCTAAGTTAGCCGGATCGGTACAATATCGATGGATGTATCCCGTCGAGAGGTACGTGGAATTTTTCGTTTCGCGCAATTTTTAAAATTATTATTGTCCTGTTTGCCTGTATTTATTTATTCAACATATTTTCTTTGGGTACCTCTACACTCTTAAAAAGTATATACGCAATAGAAATCGACCAGAGGGTTCTATCATGCAAGGTTCTCTTCTAGATGAAGCAACCACATTTTGTTCCCGCTATCTGGACGAGAACATTGAGACGAGACTTAACCGGCCTCGAAGAATTCAAGACGGGCCATATGGTAAAGCCGATTATAAGAGGGTAGACACTATGTTTATCAACAAGATATACCGGTTTATCTTTCTCAATAGCGCATGTCTTGAAAAAATTAGAGAGTAAGTATTTTTAGATTAATTGTTATATTTGTGTTTGTGTGTGTATGAAATGGAACGATGAACGATTGGAAAAATATCATCAGGATAATTTTTGCGATTGGGTTGCAGATCATGTAAGTTATTCGAATAACATGTTATTGCTATCAGTTTTAATCTAAACTTATATCGTTATGTATTTGTCGTAAAATTTGTTTTATTAGATCCACGATCCGAACTTGTCTACATCATTAGGGAGAGATTCAAGATGTTTAGCTCAATTTCCTAGTATAGAGGTTGCATATTATAAAGGATTCGGTGTCCTCGGATACAAATTCGAAGTTAAGGACATAGAAACATCTAGAACCACTCAGAATAGTAGGATTGTAATGGTAGGATCAGATGGTGTGATTTATTATGAATACTTAAATTGTATACTTGGCATCCAATATCCCGGACGATCAGAACCCTTTTATATATTTCAGTGTACTTGGTACGATACGCGAACCGATACGCATAAGTGGAGAAGCAATCTTAGGACTTGGAAAGATGAATATGGATTGACCAGTGTGAACACACTTCGATTTTACGGTCAGGAAGATTCGTTTATCTTTCCGAACCAAGCGTTCCAAGTATACTACTCACAGTGTTTGAAGCATCTGGGATGGAGTGTCGTATGCCGTTGGAAACCCAGGGATGTCTACGATGTCCCAGAATTCGAGGACAGCGATGAGGATGAAGAAGAGAGAAGACTTAGAGTGCTCCGACCGTCTGTTTCGAAAGACGGGTTGTCTTTGGCTGATCATGAAGTTACGTGGGTTAGAAATGATATCGATAATGAAATCCAAGTAGATATGTCTAATGCGCCCACGAAACGAAAAAGGTTATCAGTAATGTTATATTATTACTTCACATTTTACGATCTATACATATATAGTCAATGCTTGTAATGATTGTCTCCACGAACTATTTTATCTAGATTTGATGACGATGACGGGATCAGCGAGGGGCGGCAGGAGCTCCAGCCCCGGCACCGGCAGAGGCAGAGGCAGAGCGGTTCTGCCGCCCGAAGAGCTGCGTAGGGAGCTTCAGAGGGCCAGTCTTGCACCCCGATCGGAGACCCCTTCTGATGCCTCCTTCCGTGTGGACTTTGCCACACATCCAGGTATATTGCACGCATATTCATTTTGAATGTAATATTATAGATATACATGCATGTTCATGTCAAAATTACTTACATTGTCCATGTTTGATTGTCTAGCTGTTGGTGATGCGTCCACATCAGGGACAGAGGCCACTCCCGCACCTCCAGGTATGTTTATATATCATATAGTGCATGTATATTGATTTAGAATGCTGTATCATAAATATACATACATTCTTTTTGCTCTTACATACTTACATCTCGGGCTGTAGGTGGTGCCTTCACATCTCCGGCAGAGCCCACCACCTCACCTACGGGTATGTTTATATATCCTATAGTGTATACATGTTGATTTAGAATGTTATATTATTGATATATGCATTCTTTTGCAATTACTTATATAGCTGATATTTGATTGTCTAATTATAGGTGGTGCCTCCTCGTCTGGTGCATGGGCTACTCCCGTCACTTCCTTACCCTCCGCTCAGTCTGCATGTTTGTATCAATAAATATAAAATATTTATTCATTTTACATATCCTTTAAGAATAAACATGAATTTTATGTAATTTTATAGATGTTTATTTTCTATTTGGAGATACGTCCACGTCCGGATCACCGGCTGTTCCTCACCGGAAGAACTATCGTCCCGCTCGTGCTGCTGCCCGGGCCCAGGCTCGTGCTTCTGTCGCCGGAGGTATATATCACACTTCAATTTTCGTTAAACCTTGATTTCTTAATACCACTTTGTCTTAATATTGATTGTCTTGATATTTCTTGTAGACGCAGGGCCTCTCCATCCCAAGAGGGGGACTCGAGGCCCGAAGCAGTCCCACAGGCTGAGGCCCGACAGAGCTAGGGGAGGCAGCATTCCCCCTCTTTTTTATCCCTGATTATCGCTATACCGGCGATTATGCCGAGAGGTTCGGCCGGTATATGGGGGATGAGAGCCGCCTCGTAAAGAACTATCCACTTCACGTTGAGTGGGGCGATCAGCACCGGCGCTCATTCGCCCTCTTCTGGGATCAGGCTCGGGTATTAATATATATTTTTATTTGATTTATCCAATATATTTATTATTAACACTTGCAATTTAATAACATAGTTTTTTTTTGTATTTTCAGTTGGATTACGATTTTCAGCCTGTACCCGACCCTGATCATCCTGGGAGGGTGCTCGATCTTCACGCTCTCTACCATGGCCAGATGAAGAACATGCAATCGAAGGTCCGATACAATAAGAATGAGCTGAAGATCGACTGCTATTTCCTGTAGATGGTGACCCCTGAGGAAGAGAGAGCGGCCCTCCTACATACTCCGGCCTTTGCGAGAGTCGATGTAGATACATGGCCTCTATTGTGCCAATATTTCAACTCTCAGTGCAAACAGGTATGTATTTTAAATGCAATTCATTGTTTAGTATATAATTTATTTTTTCGTGTTGCTTAATTAGAAAACTAAATCTGAATGTGTTGTGCAGAAACAGGCCGATCAAAATAAAGAGAATAGGAAGTCGACGAAGAGAGGTCGCCCTAGGTGGCTCGAGGAATATTACTCGTGCCATGGAGTTATCCGTAAATTAAAATAGACCTCCTGTGATATAATGTAATATTAAGAGTTATTTTCTAATATATGTAAATTTTTGGCGAATTGCAGAGAGCTTAGACCCTGGCGCAGGGTGGTACACCGAGCGTGCTGTCCGCGTATCTTGCCGTCCACGGCACCTCGACAGATCACGCCACGGGCGAACTTCGATACCCCGACACCGCTACCCAGGAGTATTGCGTAAGTGTTAATATTTATTCAACCCCTATTTGAAATTTTTGTTTCGAAAGGTTCAAATTTAAATGATATACTTATATTTTACTGGTTAATGTGGGTGTAGGAACGGGTGGTTGAGCAAGCAGAGGCATCGGGGATCGATTTTACTGGACAGAACAATCCGATGCTGCTGACCCCAGTCCTAGACGTCGCACACGGAAGGCACCACGGAGGTTGGGAGAGAGGCCGAGGACTGGATCCTAGCAGGGCCCATATGAGGTTGGACTCCACTCCGGCGGTTACTTGCTCTATCTCCCGTGAGCGACGTTTCGAGCAAGAACTGGACACTTTGAAGGCCACCGTCCAGGAGTTGAAGGAGATGTTGGTATGTATACTACTTAATAGTAAAATATTATGTCATATTATAGATAGCAACATATCCAATATTAGTACGTAGCCTGAGTTTATTTGGTTGTATACTTAGCTTTGATTAATCATACATACATAGAACTGTCTGATTAAAATAAACTACAGTTTTCCAAACTAATACACAGTTCTATGTATGTATGATTAATCAAACATACATAACCTGATAATGATACGAATTCGACTAATACACAGTTCCTACTCATTTATTACACACAAAACTGAACAGACGCGACAGGGTACTTCGGCTGAGCCTCCACATGCATCTCCTTCGACTGCGGCTCCGCAAGCCACTACCTCGGCTGCGGTTGCGCAGATCACTCTTATAGCTCCACAGCCCACTCAGACTCCCGCAGCTGCGGCTCCGCAACCTACTACCTCGGCGGTGGTTGCGCAGACCACTCCTGCAGCTCTACAGCCCGTTCAGACTCCCGGACACACCGCATTGCTCGAGATGTTGACTCAGGGTATATCCGAGGAGAAGGCGCGCCAGATTACGACGTTTATCAGAGGTGGAGCTGGACCGAGCTAGGGTAGCTTTTTGATTCTTATAGTTTAAGCGTGTATTTACTTATATGATACATATTGTATAAATTTTTGACGATATTGATATTGGTGGTGTTTGCGTGTTCATATTGATTTAGATTGATATCGTATTTTGCTTGTTGATTTCTTTTATATATTATGCGTGAGATGTTGATTATGAATACCGTGGTATATATTCTGCGTGTTGATTACTTTTATATATGATGTATATATTATTGTGCACAGGGCGAGGAAAAAACATGCAGCCCTTTTTTTAAAAAAAAACCCTGATAATATGTACCTACGGATTAATCCGTAGGGCCAAATTTTGCACCTACCGTTTAATCCGTAGGGTGAAAGGTTGCCCCTACACATATATCCGTAGGGACAAAATTTCAGGATACCTGATATTTTGCCCCTATGATCTCAGTAAGAGGGGTTAGACTTGTCCCTACGGATTGGACCGTAGGGGCATACACATACCCCTATATAGTTATCCGCGGGGACAATATAACAGGATAGCTGATATTTTGCCTCTATACATCTGGACCTACGCATGGAGCCGTAGGGGCATCTATTTGGCCCTACGGAGTTATCCATAGGGACAACTATTTTATTTTATAAACCGATAAAATAAATAACTTTTTTGTCCCTACAGTGTAATCCGTAGGGAAAGATGGACCTATGCATTAAGTCGTAGGGGCAAGTATTTAACCGTAGGGGCATGTTTAAGGCTAAGACTAGCACATGTTGTGTGTGCACTTACGTCGTATTTTCGTGCCCCTACGGCTATAGCCGTAGGGGCAATGGTTTGCTCCTACGAATTTATCCGTAGGGGCAACCCCTATTTGTAGTAGTGAAATTATTGTAACTACCTTGCATACAAATTATTTTCCTAAAAAGATAGACTAAACCACCAAGTTTAAATCTTTCCTCATCTTTTGTTAATCAAATCAATATGATGGCTAAGCAGAATCTCCTCCAAACCCTTTTTTTTTCCAACTATGCCCACTCAAATCCTCGCATATCAACTCTTTAAATATTTCGGTTAAGATTTGATTGGAACCAAATCCTTTCCTACATCAGACTCCCCATCTTCGAAACAAATTTTCCTCGAATTTGACTCTAAATACTCAACTTCCATTGGGGGAAGGTACTTGTACAGGTCGACCACATTGAAAGTCTTTGAAATGTGCATGTCCTCTGGCAAGTCGATCACATACGCATTGTCATTAATCTTTCGTAAGATCTAAAATGGACCATATTTCTTATTTGCCAACTTGTTGTATGTCCCAACCGGAAATCTCTCTTTGCGAAGGTGCACTGTCACAAAATCTCCTTCTTCGAACACTTTCTTTTTGCGATGTTGATATGCCGCCTCTTTATACCGAGCATAAGATTCCTTAAGTTTTTGTCGCACCTCGTCATGAATCGATTGAGTGCGCTCCACCATATGCTCAGCCGCAATACTCCTTCCTGGAATCTTCGGCAAAGCTACCAAGTCCAATACAAGTTTTGGCGGCCGTATATAAACAATAGAAAATGGTGTTCGGCCAGTTGACCGATTTTCCATACTATTGTATGAATACTCGTCTTGCACTAGGGCCAAATCCCATTGTTTCGGCCTGGTGCTGATCAAACTTCTCAACATGTTTCCCAAAGTCCGGTTAACAAACTCGGTCTGACCATCTGTTTGTGAATGACTTGTGCTGCTGTAGTTAAGCACTGTATCAAACTCACTCCACAAAGTCTTCCAGAAATGCGACAAAAATTTCACATCTCGATCAGAGGTAATAGACTTCGACACACCATGCAATCAAACCACTTCACGAAAGAATAGTAATTCCACATGCGTTGTGTCTGAAGTCTTCTTGCACGGGTATAAAGTGAGCCATTTTAGACAATTGATCCACCACTACAAATATTTAATTTGCTCCTCGCTGAGTTCGAGGTAATCCAACCACAAAATCCATAGTGATGTCTTCCCATGGCGCATTTGGTATCGGAAAAGGTTGGTACAAACCAATATTTTGTGAGTGCCCTTTCGCTGAATGACATATTTGGCATCTGCGTACAAAGTTGCCAACATCCTTCTTCATTAGAGGCCAGAAATATCTCTCGCTGACTAAAGCTATGGTCTTGTCCCTGCCGAAATGACCTCTAAGACCACCTCCATGTAACTCTCGAATTAAATATTCCCTTCAGGAGGTTCGCGGGGTACAAAGTTGATTGCCTTGAAATAGAAAACCATCTTGAATATGGAATTTAGCCGATGGTTGATGCGCTTGACAATCAGCCCAATATACCTCGAAGTCGTCATCCTCTTCATCCAGCCCCCTCAAGTATTCAAACCCAATTACCTCCTGATGTAAAGTAACTAGTAAATCCGCACTTCGACTCAAAGCATCGGATACTTTATTTAACTGGCTAGACTTATGCTTCAAGACATAAGTGAACCTCTATAGAAACTCAATCCACCGAGCATGCATACGACTGATATTCTTTTGACAATCGATAAACTTCAATGCTTGGTTGTCGATACGAGGAATGAAATCCCTTTGTGTAACAACTCCAATTTCAATATAGTTTAAAAGTTAATGTACGATTGGGGTATTTGAAAACCTGTGTATACTATAAGTATTTTTTTTATTTTAGAACAGCAAGAAAGTACTTGTAGTATATTGGTAAAGCCTTGCACTGCTGTGACGCAGCCCCTGTGATCGAATCCCCCCAGCTACATTATCTTTTTATTTAATTTTCTTTTAATCTTTTAGAAGCTCAAGGGTTTGCACGTGCACTACACGTAAAATAATAATTTACACAGAAAAAAAACACATGCACTGGGGTATACCAAGCGACAGGGACACGCGGCCCCAATCCAGAGTCCCACCCTCGGAACTGGACCGGCGAGATTGCAGTATGGGCCGGCGCTGCCGGGTCAATATGGGTAAAATGCAATTTTTTTGTGCCCTAACACCCCTTGGACTCCCCCTTTAACCCCTGTCTGTTTGATTTCCCTGCACATTAACAGAGAAATTAAAATGATGCATTTATCCAAATTTTAATGCATTTTTAATTAATTCTTCATCACCTCAAAACCCTAATTTTTCCTATAAATACCACACCATATTTCACACATCTTCACGTGGAATTCCCTGCCAAAACTCTCAAAAACTTCCAAGTCTCTTTTGTGTACAAGTGGAGTTAACAAAGGGTGAAGTTCCGGCGACGATCCAAGAAGATTCCGGCAACGAAACGACGTCCCGACGCTTTCCTAGTCTTCTCCTACCCCTCTCTTTCCCAAAAGCCAGTAATTCCCCTCTTCCCCTCGCTTTCTCTATTCTAAAAACTTTAAATTATAAAACCCGACGGAAGCGGAGTTAATCCGACTTCCGATTCGGATTTTTCTTCAAAACTCAAATTTTATTAATCAAGAAAATACCATACTCTCATATCATGTTTAACACACATTAACAAACACTTTAAAACAAGAATCATCTCAAAATAATCTTTTATACAACTTTTATCATAGTTTTACAGTAAAATACCATATACTTTAGTTACGACATAAATCATCATAATACCTGTATTACCTTTAGATAATTCACGAGGTAATGACCTGCCTCATCACAACACACATCTTTGACATAGCACGATGGAAATTTGGGAATATGGTTGTGGATAATACGATATTTCAAATAAATACCATCAACTTATAAACCATTTCTTTAAAAAGATGTATTAAACAATTCCTTGCAATTGCGCCTCTACAACCCACTTTTGGGGACCCCGTTCGGGATGATGCGGATTATCGCACATCCTCAGGCCTAGTAGAGCGATATGCAGACCTCCGAAAGGAGCATTCGATCTCAATGGAATTTTTATGTATTTTTCTTTAGAAAATGATATTTCTACAAGAAAATAAATAAAATTACTTTCATTATATATATATATATATTATCAAAATATCTACTTTAATTATATAACTATTCCAAGTTTTCAAAAAATCACCATTACATGAAAAATATCATGCAAATACAAAACAATTCCAATATTTCAAGAAAATACCCTATACTATGAAAATTAGGTTTTACTCGCTAGAAATTTCACAATTATAAAATATACATCTATGAAAACCCTAAAGATGATAATTAAATGCTTGAAGTGTATTTTAAAAATTATATCAAACTATTTTTACATAAAACTCCCTCAAGTTATACTAAATTACAATAAGGATCCTAGTAAACATAGGTTTAAGCGGGATCAGTCTCTTGAGCCTCAGGGGGCCGGAGATATGGGTGCTTGCCTATTTAAGATAGACAATCTAACAAACGGTGTTATCAACACGGTAATTGTCTTGGAAAAAGACACAAATCCTGCCGTCCATGTGCAGCAGTTACCGATAACATCAAAACTAATTCAGGATTTCAAGTTCTTTTCAAAAGTGTTTGACTCAGACTGAGTCTCAATCAAATCAATCTGACTTGAATGTGATTCAAGTATAAACTACAATACAACATGAATCCATGAATCCGTCTATTTAATTTATATCAATCTATATTGACTGAACCGAACCATAGATATACTCCGTCTACATGACTCTCCACTTATATCCATTCCATTTACTGATATCATGGTTTCGGTAAATTCATCCATCTATATAACAAAACAATACAATCAATATAAAAGACATCGCGGGGCTTATAAGGGGTAGATTGGTATGAAAGGTGTGAAAAGTGGCACGAGACTGTAACCATAATACACATAACCTGAATATCCATTGCCGTTGTACTGTGGCCGAACGGTTCCTTGTGCTCCGTATACCTTAGTCTCCGGAATAGTGAGACTCCTCTCGTATACACTGGAATTTTCTATACCAAGCTACAAACAACAGCGTTAATAATATAAACAAACATTATAAGATATATCCTTTTTTTGTCTATTCTATCTCGACTTACATTTGGGACTTATCGAGCGATTGTTCGCTGACGACATTCATTTCTTCTTTCTTTGGAATGTTGTCAGTGGATCGGACTCACTGGAGATCGAGCCCAGCACCGAGGACTTGGAGCAGTTATCTTTCGACCCGGAGCTTTAGATACTTGTACATATTTCATTTTCATTTCTGTTATGCCATTGTTTAGGCATTGTTTTCATTCCATGTACTTTCATTTCAGTTGTACCTATAAAAAATGTTTAATAAATAAAGTTGTTGTTCTTTTACATTCATGTCTCTTGTGTACTTTACTTTATACTGCTTAGATACGCTTAGCGTGTTTATTTTGGAGTAAATACGTAGCGACCTTGTCGCGTCCACTTGCCGTACACCGGGAAGCGGGGCATGACAGGTTTTTGTTGGCGGCCCATGCATGTCAGCTTTGTATGGACATGCAGGTTAGTTCTGCATGGACATACGGGTTAAATCTGCATGAAGTCCTAAGAAATATAACACAAGAAACAGCAACGAAAAACATTCTTTACATATTCCTTGAATCTTCCAATTTCATATATTTTGAATCTGTCCTAACCTAAATTTTTCTTTCAAGGTTATGGATTCCCCAAACAACACTAGCACCAACTCCAACAACACTCCACCACCTCTACCGCTTACACCCACCGTCGTTGCTCCGATCAATGAGCAGACGGTACTGCTTGAGGCGATCTGCAGCCTCCTGGAGGGACAGCAGCAGCAGACTGCAATGTTGATGAACCGCCCAGAAGCGGAAACCCCGGGAGTAAAGCAATTTTAGGCTTTGCACCCTAAGCAATTCTCAGGAAAAGAGAGACCTCTAGAAGCTGAAGAGTGGGCTCAGAGTATTAAAGATGATCTGGCAGCGACACAAGTGCCAGAAATAGTTTGGGTTCGAGTTGCAAAGCTCCAGCTCACAGACAATGCACGGGTCTGGTGGAAGGCGGAATAAAGCTGTCTTGACCAACCTATCGAATGGAGGACATTTCGCGAAATGTTTGACGCGAAATACTTCCCAGAGACTGCCTGATTCGACATGGAGCAGCAGTTTATTCATCTACAACAGGGTTCAATGTGGACCAAGTCAGTAGATGAGTATGACGCTGAGTTTACCATGCTCAGTAGGTAAGATATGTCTCCATATTCGATTTCCTAATATCACATACTACACAACTAACACAATACCTTAACAGATTCGTGGCACACTTGATACCGACGTATGAGATCAGAGCCCATCGATTTCAGCAAGGTTTAGATCCGGAGATCCAAGCTGCATTAGCTGCAGGAGATTTCCCGACCCATGAATTGGCCCTGAAAGCTGCCCACAGATATGAGACAGTAGTGAAAATGAGGGGCATACCTCAATCTGCCGGGATGAAGTTCCCTGCCACTCAGATGGCAGGAGGAGCCTCTTCAAGGCCACCATTTGTGCCCAGGAGACCGGGAGTACCGAACAACCGGCCCAACCCATCCTTTTGCACCTACTGCAGGAGAGATAGACATATGGCGAAAGACTGCTGGCGTGCAAATCGCCTTTGCTTATTCTGCGGCTCAGCTACTCATGACATCGGGTCTTGTCCTTGGAAACATAACCCAAATGCTGCACCCAGGCCAGCAATTGCTTACCAGCAGCGCCCAGCCATCCAAGCACCTGCTCCACGACTCACACTACCTGCCCCACCTCCTTATGGACCGACTGCACCGCCTCCTCGTCAGTTCCATCAACCTCAAAGGAACCTACCTCAAGGACAGCGGAATGGACAGAGGAATGTTCCTCCAGCAAGAAGGAACGTACCGAGGCGACAAGGTTTCACAATGACTATGGAAGAAGCTGAAGCCACCGGCCAAATCATCACCGGTACCATTTTTCCTTCTATTAGTTATATGTATGCCCTATAGGCCATTATTGTACATGTGATGTATATTATAGTGGATGCTTGGATATATATAAAGAAGACTTTCTTGCTCGACATGATAGTATGCTATCTGGTTGCTCTTTGTCTTAACATGTAAACTTGTATTGTGATACTGTCTTTCTCTCACATGTTGATAAAGCCCTTAGGATGTGTACTTGACCACTAAGACTATGATGGCAATCATACTAGTGGGGCCAGGGTAGTCCATAAGTACATCCTATAATTGTTCCTAGTCGAGGGTGTGTCGAGACAGGGCATCGATATTCCAGAGTAGACTAGCGTATACGCTTCTTGACCTATATGATGGGCGATGGATGATCCCACATCCATTGGTGTTTGACATCAAAGATGGTATACGGGTGCTCAGTGGAGACGGGGACACTGAACGGGCTCGCCGAGAACTCCTAGTTGGTATTATACCTATCGTCAGATAGCAGTTCTCTGGTGACACTGATACAGGTTAGTTTGTAGACCCGAGATCGTCATAGAGTCTTGTGTGATTCCCACAGTGCTTTGATTTCCACCTTACCGCGTTCAAGAGAACGTGCAAAACGGTGGCTTTTGGGTACAGTCCCAAATCATATGGAGGCAATGAGCGATAGGAGGGGATTCGTCTCTCCCGGTATTGGGGGTTGATGTTGCGCTGTGCTCGATTGGCTATAACAGGAAGTCCCTGGCCAGGACTGATACGGAGATTTACTGGTAAGTGTTATCAGTAGTTTCTCGACCCGTTATGAGCCTCACATCGGCACGACTTATCGGTTACTGGGGTCTGACGTTTACCACCCCTAGACTAGATATGCGACATATCAAACGAAGAGACCAGATTGTACGGTAGTGTTACTGACAGGTTTTACAAGAGTAAGAGCGGGCTTGCTTGTTGATCTTCTGATCGCTCAATACCTGGGTAGCCGTTACGTCCAGCTAGTACCGCTGACGGCTTGTGGGTGCCTGATATGATCATCACCTACTGCCAGCGTATTGACGAGTCTTTAGAGTCCTACACAGAGGTTTACTGGCTCAGGAAAAATGAAGTGGGAGCACATATGTGATATGTGCGGGGCCGAGATTAATACGAGTATATGATACCGTATTCTATTCTCGCGATTTATGATATCGGTCGGTTATATGAGATATAGCCGGGTTATCGAATCAAGTGTTGATTCGATAAGTTGATACAAATAATATTAGTCGGTCATATGAGATATAGCCGGATTATTAAATCAATTGTTGATTTAATGATTTAATGTATAATTATATATTTGATATATTAATTTACATTAACTAATATTAGCTCACTTAAGCATTTCTTTTCTCACTTATGCATTTAATATATATGTGATATATATTAATTGTATTTCTTATTGTGTCATGCTTGATGCCACATGCTACATGGGTGTATGAAACTCACACCATGCTCATGATAATGTAGGGTTTATTTATTTAGAGTAAATCAAATATTAGTTTGAAATAAGTCACATGGGTGAGCTTAGTGGAAGCTTGTAGAACCATTGACTTATTCCACTAGTTTTGTCTTACACTAGATATTTATTAACCCAACTATTATCTAAACCCATGGTTAAGTCTCTACAAGAGTTATATGAGATATTTTCTCACCCATGATTGCCATAATATTATCTCTTCATCTTCTTCTTCATCAAGAGCTTAGCTCTCTAGCTTTTGAGGAAGTGAGGAAAAATAGTGAGAAAAAGAATTCTAAAGTGAGCAAAATTCCTACTTCATCATCCTCTACTAGATTAGCCATTTAGTTTAGGGTGTTAGCTTCACTAATCAATAATTAGTCAAGAGGTAACTTGGGTTAGTGTCTCCTCGACGTAGATCATCTTCGGCCTCGAAGACTTCATGCAAGCTTATTCCTTTCATCTTGTGGAGTCATTCAAGAGTCCGGAAGATCACTACTTAGAGCGAAGGGACTACTACACGGAGCTATTGAAGTGAAGGACCGGTCTACAAAGGTTGTATTACATATTCACTTAGATGTAAAGTTGTTTACATGTTGTTTCGTCTAAATCTCTAGCTAAGATTCTAGGGTTAGGTTTGTTTAGCATAGCAAATTTTTGAAAATGGCATGGACGATGCCTCCCGAACCCTTGCTGTCGTGCCAGGCATTCCTACACCTTCAAGATTTACTTTCCCGTCTATATATATATCCATACATTTTTCGTTATACCTAAAACCTATCCCACATAACTTAGGTACAATCTTAGTAGCCTCACTCCCTGCACCAGTACTCTTCGATACTGGAGCATTTCATTGCTTTATGTCGCAACGGTTCGTTCGAACTTACGCGATTCCAGTCACACAGCTTGTATCCAGCTGGAATGTCAGTTCAGGGAACGACGTTCAAAAGGCAACAATGAGATACAACCTGTGTCCAGTGGTCGTCTGCAGCAGAGAATTCTATGTTGACTTCAAGGTGCTGGACATACCGAACTTCGATGTGGTTCTGGGTATGGATTGGCTAGGAACCTTCTACGCTACCATCGACTGTCGCCAAAGGAGGGTAGTGTTCGAGATTCCAGACCATCCGGTCTTTTATTTCAAAATTGGAGACCGTACCCTGGAGCCAGGCACTTACAAGGCAAAACCGAAGAAGGCAGTGATTGCAGCAATTCAAGCGGAGGAAGGATCAAAGCCGGAAATAGTTCGAGAGTTCGACGATGTGTTTCCTGAAGACATATCAGGTTTGCCTCCCGATCGAGCTCTTAAATTCAGCATTAATTTAGTACCTGGAGCACAACCGGTGATCAAAGCACCATATCGGTTAAGTCCAGAAAGTTTAAAGGAGATCTGAACTCAGTTGGACGAATTATTGAAGAAAGGATGGATTTTTCCCAGCATTTCAAGTTGGGGATCTCCAGTTTTACACATGAAGAAGAAGGAAGATTCATACAGAATGTGTATTGATTATAGAGCCTTAAACGAAGTAACGATAAAGAACAAGTATCCACTGCCGCGCATCGACGATTTATTCGATTAGCTAAGTGGATCTTGCGTCTTCTCCAAGTTAGATCTTCGTTAGGGTTATCATCAGGTGAAGGTCAAAGAATCTGATATCCATAAAACGACATTCAGAACTCGCTATGGACATTACGAATTTCTTGTGATGCTATTTGGAGTGACCAACGCACCGGCTATATTCATGAACCTGATGAATCAAGTTTTCCGGGAGTCTCTAGACAGGTTTGTTGTCATCTTCATCGACGACGTCCTTGTTAGTTATATGTATGCCCTAGAGGCCATTACTATACATGCGATGTATATTGTAGTGGATGGTTGGACATATATAGGGAGGACTTTCTTGCTCGACATGATAGTATGCTATCTGGTTGCTCTTTATCTTAACATGTACACTTATTGTCTCTCTCTGACATGTTGATAAAGCCCTTAGGATGAGTACTTGACTACCAGGATTATGATGCAGATCATACTAGTGGGGTAGAGGTAGTCGGTAAGTACATCCTGCAATTGTTCCTAGTCGTGGGAGTATCGAGACGGGGCATCAATATTCCAGAGTAGACTAGCGTATACGCTTCTCGACCCATATGATGGGTGATGGATGATCCCATATCCATTGGTATTTGATATCAGAGATAGTATACGGGTGCTCAGTGGAGATTGGGTACACTGAACGGACACGTCGAGAACTCCTAGATGGTATTATACCTATCGTCAGATAGCAATTCTCTGGTGACACTGGTATAGGTTAGTCTGTCGAGCCGAGATCGTCATAAAGTCTTGTGTGATTCCCACTGTGCTTTGATTTCCACCTTACCACGTTCAAGAGATCGTGCAAAATGGTAGTTTTTTGGTACAGTCCCGAGTCACATGGAGGCAATGAGCGATAGGAGGGGATTCGTCTCCCCCGGTATTGGAGGTTGATGTTGCGCTATGCTCGATTGGTCATAACAGAAAATCCCTGGCCAGGCTTGCTGAGATCTACTGTTAAGTGTTATCAGTAGTTTCTCGAACCGTTATGGACCTTGCATCGGCATGACATATCAGGATATTGGGGTCTGACGTTATACCACCCCCCAGGCTGTGATATGCGACATATCTGACGAAGAGACCGGACTGTACGGTAGTGTTACTGATTAGATTCGCAGGAGTATGAGCAGGCTTGCTTATTGATCTTCTGATCGCTCAATACCAGGGTGGCTGTTACGTTTAGCAGACCGCTTGCGGCTTGTGGGTGTTTGATATGATCATCACCTACTGCCGGCGTATTGACGAGTCTTCAGAGTTCTACACAGAGGTTTCCTGGTTCATGCCAAACGAAGTAGGAGCACATATGTGATATGTGCGGGACCGAGATTAATATGCGTATGCGATACCGTATTCTATTCTCGCGATATGTGATATCGGTCGGTTATATGTGATATTGCCGGGTTATCGGATCAAGTGTTGATTCGATAAGATGTTACATTTGATATTAGTCGGTTGTATGTGATATAGCAGGATTATTAAATCAAGTGTTGATTTGATAATTTAATGTATAATTATATATTTAATATATTAACTTACATTAACTAATATTTGATCACTAAACAATTTTTTTCTCACTTGTGTGCATATAGTATATATGTGATATATATTAATGTACATTTATTTGTGTCATTTTTGATGTCGCATGCAACATGCGTGTATGAGACTCACACCATGCTTATGATAATCTTAGGGTTTTTATTTATCAAAGTAAATCACAAATTGGTGGAATTGTGTCATGCCTAGAAGCTTTGAGAAGCTTGTTGCTAACCATTGACTTAGTCCACTAAATTTGTTTTACATTAGATATTTATTAACCTAACCATTATTGTTAGCCATGGTTTATTCTCTACATGAGTTAGTGTATGACACTAACTCACCCATGGTTGCTATTCTCACCTTATGAGTGTCATTCTCATCTCCACTTCATCTTCTTCCTCATGAGAAAAGCTTTCTAGCTTTTAAAAAGGTGATGAAATATTGTGAGAAAAATTAATCTAAAGTGAGCCCAATTCCTACTTCATCATCCTCTACTATATTAGCCATTTAGTTTAGGGTGTTTGCTTCACTAATCTACCATTACTGAAGAGGTAGCATGAGCTTGACTCTCCTTGACGTAGATCATCTTCGGCCTCGAAGACTTCGAGCAAGCTTGTTCATTTCTTCATGTGAACCCTTACTAGAGTTCGGTTGTTCACTACTTGGAGCGAAGGGACTACTACACGGATCTTTAGAAGTGAAGGACCGGTCTACAAAGGTTGAATTCCTCATTCACTTAGATGTAAAGTTGTTTGCATTGCTAGTTCGTCTAAATCTCTAGTTAAGATTCTAGGGTTAGGGTTCTTTAATATGGCAAATTTTTGAAATTGGCATGGACGATGCCTCCCGAAACCTTGCTGTCGTGCTAGATAACCCTGCAGTGGTATCAGAGCCAAGCTAGAGAATTAGACGATGTTTGTAGAATTACGAAACCGAAACAACTCTGAAACACCTGATATAAAAATCTAGTTTCTATCGAATTTTTTAAAGTGTCAAAATTTTTTTTAAGCAATTGCAGAATGTTGTATGAGATGCCACATGAACACAGTGTAAAATTTAACCCCCTCTCACCGGATTTTGGCCGGCCACATTGTGTAAAAAACCGGCCTGCTCGGTTTTGTCACGAGGTTCTGGGTTGAATTTTTTAGGGTGTTCTAGTCTCTGGGTTTTGGTGTTTCAGGTGTTGCTTGTTTTTGCTGAAATTGCATGAGATGTTAATTTTCTGTAAAGGAAATTCGGAATGTTTCGTATTCGTAGTTCTAACATATTTTCGGGTTATTTAGACGAAGTTAAAATGTTCGAACGGATATCAATAACCCATATTTTCCCTCGCTGGAAATTTTCCAAGAGTTGGATTTTTTCCAAGTTTAAAATAATCAGAAAATCATGCAGGTGATTCTGTGGACCCTCTAGAAGAACGAAATCCTAACTCGATTCTATGACAGTCGGAACTGCCACCAAACCCTAGGGTTTTGTAATAGGTCCGTGGCGCCATAGGTGAGGCAAGGGTTGACCTTTCTACGGTTGGTCCATAGGTGTTGTGGCATGTTCTGGGTACTTTTTAAACTCCGCTCAAGTGTTGAGTTCTTTTGGAAATTTTGGGTGTTGTTTATTCGATCGAAAAGTTTAACCTCGTCTAGCTATCTGTGATTGTGATACAATATTTGGAATCCACAAAGTTTAGTTATGTGATAACTAGTTTGAATTTTATAAATCTAGCAAGTTAGTCTCAAGCGATCGGTTGCCACGGGATTTTGATGTGGATCAAAAGTCCGTCCCAATCATATAATGTACGCGGATACTCGTCGGGTAACCTTACTAGATAGCCACGCCCTATAGCCCCGACCAAGTGACTGTAGGAGAACCCCGTTGCCAAAAGCATCCGTTCGGGTGCTCGCGATCGCGGTGTTCCACCTTAGTGCACTTCGTCGACGGTATCGGGGGTGCGGCCGTCTACTAAAGTTTCTAACGAGCATTCGATCAGATTATCGGGAATCTTGTTGAATTAACCGATTGGATATTGGAAAGTGTTTTCAATATCGAGACTAAAATGCGGAGTTTATAATTGTTAGGCATGTGATGTCTAAGGAATTCATTTGGTAAGGCATGAAATCCAAAGTATGTGATACATTGGGTTTATGATGTTAAGGTGGTTGCAGATTTCAAGTGTTGTAGTTTTTCACTTTCTTTTCTGCGACCGTAAGTGTAATATGTGGTGTATCGCCGGTTTCGGTGCTATATGTCAACGACAATTGGGATACGCATATTTACTTACGTTGATGATATGTGATGTTATGTGTTGCTGTGATATGTTATATTGGATTGTCGTGTTTTGAATAGCCGGCGGCTTTTTATGTGAGATGAGAGTTTTTCATTTTCATTCATGTAAAAGCTTGTATGTAATATTCTTTTATTGGGGCACTTCCGGGTTGAGAATGATGTCACCATTGATGTATATTGTTTACTTTTCCGCATTAGGATAGACCCAAGGAGGAGAGCACAAGTAACCGGGTTCTAGGGTCCAGTGGGAGACCATCTCAAGGTGTTGAGACCGGGTCTCCTAACTCTAGAATTGGTAGGGTTGCTTGCCGCTCTCGTAGGGTCTAGGAATGTGGGTTTAGCTATTCATCGCGACCATGGAATCCGTGTTTTTTATTGGCTTAATTAAAACACGGAATTTGTAGTATATCCAATATTTCATATGTATTCTTCTGCTGCTGATATTCTGTGATGTAATCACTTTATATGATGAGACGAATGCTTATATTGTATATATGATATATAATAAATATTGATGCTTTCGTTTCTTCTGTGATGCTTAAGAAGCATAAATAATGGGACTTCATTAATGAGATTAATGAAAGTAAAAGAAACCTAAAGATGTTGTAGAAACATGTTTTAAAAACATGGTAGCTCTAGTTCTTGCTTTGCATAGCGGTATTTCTTGTAGAATATCCAGCACCTTATTCGATAAGGAAAGAGCCGAGATCCCTTCACCGGGAGTGACCTTTTTAGCGAAACTGGCAGATGCTACAACCCACTCGGTTTGTCTTTTGATTGCTTTTTTAGTTCTTGTTTTGCATAGTGGTATTTGTGAAATATCCTGCACCTTATTCGATAAGGAAAGAACCGAGATCCCTTCACCGGGAGTGACCTTTTTAGCAAAACTAGTAAAAGCCTAAAAAAACACTCATTTTCAAAATCACTCGATTCTACAACGATGTCAAGTTCATTACGCAAAGGGTTTTCTTAAAAACCTGACGTAGCCCTCCGTCATTTCAGATAAGTAGTATTTAGTATTCGTGCTACGTTTGTTGGCTTTCGTCAAGACGTAGTGTGCGGTAGCTGATTAGTGCTTATCTGCTTAAGCATATGATGTGATTGGATTAGGGTAGTCGTACGACTTTGTTGGCTTTCGTCAAGGGTCATGCGGGTGGGTTTAATTCAATCATGAAATGTACGGGTTGAACTTGACTAGCGAACTATGGTTTGTTGGCTTACGTCAAGGTCATAGGACGCTAGGGGCAGAAGATTATCGGGAATTTCAAGTGTTGAAATTTGCAATGAGATTGCATACCTTCTATGAGATAGTTGGATCCCGATACCCACTGCGAGTAAGAGTTACTCCTGGTAGAGTTTTACACATTACAATTAGCCGATCAAGTAGGTGTTTAGAAAGGTGTTAATGGGGTTGCGCCCCTGGGAAAATGATGTTTATTTTAATTAGGTCCGTGCGAAAGCACGGGGAACCTCCCTCAAAGTACCGAAACTGGCCTGGCTGAAATATTGGCGAACTTGTAAAGTGTAATTAATCCCGGCTACTCTTACCTTTTAAGGTTTGAAGGAAGAATTGATAAAAACAGTGGAAGCCATCCTGATTAGATAAAATAATAACCAATCTGATCTTGCAAGAGCTTACGCAGAGTGTTTTCTTCTCTCACTCTCTCCTGGTAACGACCATGTCACGCCTTAATCAAGATAATAATATGGATGTATTGACCGAACCTCTTATTATACTGAGATGGGGAACGTTGGTTCCGCTCTATCTTATAATTGTTATAAGTCCAAGCAGGAAATAGGGGAATATCCGGATTCCATGCGACCCGGTCGAGGAATAAGCATATTGATGCATATTCTTCGGATGTGTTCATTACCAAGTACTGTTTCTCAGTATCCTATACGTCCTAAGTATGAGATACCGGATTAGGATCCCACAAATGTAATTTGTTACATGGGCTACAGAAAGGTAGAGAACTAAGATTGGGTGATATGTCTCTAAGTGTTAGAGAATGGTGCAATTGTTGCAGCCAAATGAGTTGGCAGATATCACCTTATATTACCAAATGGTAAATACATTGATTCTGAACAAATGTTATTAGATACCGAACCTGATATACAATATTACGTCAAATTCTTTATTGAGTTAAATAAAGATATAATTCTGTATTGGAGGATAATATTGTGAACATTTTCTTGAATCAAGAGTTGATTGGATTAGGCATGTTATGTAATGGCATATACGTTCTAAATCAAACCACAGTTCAAAGTATCTATAACACACACAAGAGGAGTAGTTCAGAAATGAACGAATCTTTCTTATGGCATTGTAGACTAGGTCATATCAATGCGACACGATCAGTTAAGTTACATAAGGATGAATATGAGAATATGTTCGAATTTTCATCTTATGATACTTGCCAGTCTTGTCTCAAAGATAAAATGATCAATACTCTGTTTACTGGAAACAGAGAAAGAGTTACTGAACTCTTAGGACGGATACATGATGATGTATACGGTCCTATGTCTATAAATGCCAGGGTTAGTTCTTCATACTTCATTATATTCACTGATCATCTCTCGAGATTCGGAAATATGTTCCTGTTGAAACACGAGTTTGAAACTTTTAAGAAATTCAATTAATATAAGCTTGAAGTTAAGAACCAAACGGGTAAAATTATTAAGTCCTACGATGTGATCGAGAAGGAGAATACTTGCGCATGGAGTTCCTGGATTTTCTAAACAGAGAATAAGATTCTCTCTTAGCTTACTCCTTCGTATACACCACAGCACATTGGTGTATCGGGGCGGAGGTATCGCACCCTATGAGATATGGTGCGCTCTATGATGAGTACTGCTGAGTTGCTTGTTTCCTTTTGGAGTTATGCACTTGAGAAGCTGCATACCTATTGAATGGGGTTCCATCCAAATCAGTGCCTACCACTCCATATGAGATATGGTATGGGAAGAGACCATGTCTTAAACGGGTTAAGATATGGGGTTATCTGGCCTATGTTGAAAAGCAAAATCCGGACAAGATGGAGGCAAGGTCAGTTCTGTATAAGTTTACTAGGATATCTCAAACATTCGTGAGGGAATATCTTCTACAACACTGAGGAGCAAAAGGTGTTTTGTTTCTCAGCATGCCACCATTTTAGAAAAGGAATTTCTTATGAAGAAATTAGTGGTCATGAGGTAGAACTGGAAGGAGTTCCAGCTGGACAAACTAACAGCTGATGATTTGGTGAAACCAAAGGATTCAATAGTCTCCAACGAACCTCAGCCTCTCCGCGAATCTGGTAGGGTTTCTCATCCACCTAAGAGATACTACGGTTTCCTCGGTGACGGTGGGAGCGAGGATTGCATCATGGTTGATGATGGCCCAACTAGGTTCAGGCAGGCCATCACGAGTAGGGAATATGTGAAATGGCTGGATGCTATGCAATCAAAGATGGAATCCATGTACACTAACAAAGAATGACTTTGAATGTTGCACCTAAAGGGGTAAAACCCATTGGGAGCAAATGGATCTTGAGAATATTCTTGGTGTAGATGGAAAAGTTGAGACCTTCAAAGCTATGCTTAAGTCCATCAGGATTAAAGCAAGTATCGCGGAGTTGGAACATCTATTTTGATGTGGCAATCAAAGAGTTTGACTTCACAAAAATGGTAGATGAACCTTGTATATACAAGAAGGATGTAGAGAGTGAGGTTGTCTTACACGTATTGTACGTAGATGACATACTCTTGATAGGAAATGGTTTCCTATGCTACACTCGGTCAAGCTCCTCTTATCACGAGGATTCTCTATGGAAGATCTGGATGATACCTACTACATCTTGTGGATTATGATCTATGGTGATAGATCTAAGTGGATGTTGGGAGTGTCCCAAATCCAGGTATAGTAACACCATACTAAAAGGGTATAGTATGGAAGATTCTAAGCGTGGTGGTTCGCCCACTTACTGAGGAATCACTCTCTCCAAAAAGGTGTCTTCCAAGACTGATTTGGAGAGAGCTCGCGTGCAAGGGATACCCTATGCTTCGGCAGTAGGCTCTATCATGTATGCGATGTTATGTACCAGACCAGATGTAGCTAACTCACTAGGTGTAGTGATCAGGAATCAATCGGATCTTAGGAGAATCACTGGAAAGCTGCGAAGTACATTCTTAAGTACTTGAGAAGCACTGAAGAAATGTTCTTGGGGTTTGGTAACGGTAAACTCCAGTGGGAGTCCTTTACCAATTCGATCTTCCAGAGTGATAAGGTCGACTGAAAGTCAGTCACAGGCATTGTCTTTACCCTCAGTGGAGGGACGGTATGTTGGAAGAGTTCCAAGCTAGATACCGTGACATACTAGACGAAAAAGTCTGGATACATCGCTACCAACGATACTACCAAAGTGGTTGTCCAGACATTTCTTGTTCATGAGATAAACAAGGTTCCTACCATTGAGCGTCCAATAACTGTTATTGTGACAACAATGGAGTTGTGGTTTTGGCCTTGGAACGCAGGTCCCATCAGCATTCCACACATATTCTAAGGTAAGTATCACCTGATCAGGAAGATGGTTGATCTCCAAGGGATCGAGGAAAGGAGAGTTGACGCGAAGGATAACACGACGGATCCACTCACAAAGGCCTTTCCATAGAGAGACATTAATAGGACGTTAAGTATGAGATACTACAACAAATGGCCTTAGTGCAAGTGGGAGATTGTTAGTTATATGTATGCCCTATAGGCCGTTACTGTACATGCGATGTATATTGTAGTGGATGCTTGGACATATATAGGGAGGACTTTCTTGCTCGACATGATAGTTCGCTATCTGGTTACTCTTTATCTTAACATGTACACTTATTGTCTCTCTCTGACATGTTGATAAAGCCCTTAGGATCAGTACTTGATGAGGTTACACTAGCACCCCGGCCAACATCCATGGCCAAATGCGGAATAAAAATTTCGTAGCGATGACGAACTTGGCGCTAACATAAACCCTAACCGGATCTTTACCATAAACCTAGTTAGCACATAATAGAGTTCTATCTACTATGAAAAGATGTTATACCTAAAGAAACCAAGTCCTTCGGGTCTTCGATCCTCTCTTTAAGCTCCTCAATGGTCGTAGGGATCGTGCTTGAACTCTGACCTCCTTTTGTCTATGATGATCCACCCGAGAGCTTCAACCTTGAACTAAACCTCTAGCTTGAGGTAACTGGAACACTTGATTTGCTAATCCAAGTATACTAGAGAGAGTAGAGAGTGATTTGGATGGCTTAATCTAACTAACCCTTGATTATCATCTCATGATAGATTAGGGTTAGGGTTTGAGAGAGGAAGAAGAAGGAGAGAGCTTGCATGAAGAGAGAGAATGCTTTTGTGATGAATGAATAAAAGTATTTGGAAAAAGAATATATATCATTGACCATTTTCTTTGGAGAGAATAAAATGTCTAAGGAAACATCTAGCACAAAAATATCTCATCCATAATATCTTTGGTCAACAAGTCAACCAAAGTCAAAGGTCAACAAAGTCAAATGGTCAACAAAATATTCATTCCAAATACAATTATCATTTATCCAAAAATAACATAATCTTCTCTTTTCCTCATTTGTGTTTTGTCCAAATCAATGGTCAAAACCCTAATGGGAAAATCTCCGTCTGTACCCCCTCTCGTCCGTATATACATACCTGCATCCGTGTTCCAAAAAACAAGAATGCCCTGAGACGAAGCCAATCCAATAATCATATACTAGGATCTGGCTTAAACCAAAGCCCACAAGTATAGTCCGCTCAAACACCATATGTGCACAGGTGCACGTATGTGATCGAGCCCTGTCATAAAACCATACGGCCTCTACTCATTTTGCTCGAGGCTGGGAAACCCTCTGTGTGAGACTCTAAAGACTCGACAGTACAGTGGAAGTGGGTTTAACCACAAGCACGTCAGCGGCACTAGCTGTGCGTAACGGCTACCCAGGTATCTGTCGAAAAGAAGGTCGACGAGCAAGCTCATCCAAACTCCTACTGAGCCTATCTGTGACAATCTCCGTACAGTCCGGTCTGTTCGTCTAAGAGTATAGCATATCGGGCCTAGGGGGTGGTAAACGTCAGACCCCTAATAGCGGTATAAGTCGTGTCGGAGTGTAGCCCAGAACACCCTGAGAAACTACTGGAAACACTAACAGTAAATCTCTCTTGCCCTGGCCAGGGACGACTATGTGTAATGGCTCTCCTAGACACAGCGCGATATCAACCCCCAATACCGGGAGAGACAAATCATGTCTAACCGTCACTGCCTCCAAGCGCTTTGGGACTGCACCCAACTACTACCTGTTTGCATGACTCAATAGAGCCGTGGTAGGGTAGCAATCAAAGAACATTGGGAACACACTTGAGGCGAAGTGGCAGTGTCAAGTCAACGGACTAAGCTGTACTCATGTCACCTGGGAACTGTTAACTGACGATAGGTATAATACCAACCAACAGTTCCCAACGAGTCTTGTCCAGTGTGCTCGTAACCTAACGAGCACCTGCATACTATCTCCATTACGACATACTGATGGCTGTGGGACAGACCATCCCCTTTGCTGGGACGAGAAGCGTATGCACCAGTCTACTCTGGAGTATCGATGCCCTGTCTCGATAATCCTACGACTAGGGACCAGAATAAGGATGTGCTTATAGACTATCCAGCCCCCACGAGTGTGATCGCCATCACAACGCCGGTAGTCAAGCAAAGATCCTAAGGGCTCCATCAATATGTATTAGCGATATGTTAAAAAGAAACATATAGACATATTAAGATAGAAACAAACCAAGTAGCATACTACTATATTGAGCAAGACTGTCGCAAACCCGTGTATATATCCCAAGCTTCCAAAATGTATTATACAAACTAGTACTATACAATAATGGCCTCTAGGGCATACATATCCAACAATCTCCCACTTGCACTAAAGGCCAGTAATTGGTGTACCGCATACCCAACGTCTGCTCTATAGCTAGCTGCTGGCGTACCGCATACCCAATAGCTCAAAAAGTCGCTCGAACTGTGTTTGAGGGAGGGTCTTTGTGAATAGATCCGCCGTGTTGTCTTTAGTGTCCACTCTTCGTACCTCGATCTCCTGGCGATCAATGATCTCCCTGATCAGGTGATACCGCCTTAAGATGTGTCTGGACTTCTGATGGGACCTGGGTTCCTTTGCTAAAGCTATATCCCCATTGTTATCGCAATACAAAGGTATTGGGTCAACAATGGACGGAACCACCTGAAGTTCACTAATGAACTTCTTCATCCAAACCGCCTCTTTTGCGGCATCGCTTGCAGCAATGTATTCAGCCTCCATTATCGAGTCTGCAACGGTATCCTGTTTGGAACTCCTCCAACATACCGCCCCTCCGTTGAGGGTAAATACAAAACCCGAGACAGACTTGTTGTCGTCCTTGTCACTCTGGAAGCTTGAATCGGTATAGGACTCGACCCTGAGGTCTCCATTACCGTAAACCAGGAACATCTCCTTAGTCCTTCTCAGGTACTTGAGAATGTTCTTCACTGTCGTCCAGTGGTTCTCACCTGGGTCTGACTGATACCGGCTCACCACGCTTAGCGCGTAAGCTACATCTAGTCTTGTACATAGCATCGCATACATTATAGATCCTACCGCCGAAGCGTAGGGTATAATGCCCATGTGAACCCTCTCCTCGTCAGTCTTGCGAGACATCTTCTTGGAGAGGGTGATTCCGTGCAATGCTGGTATATTACCGCGTTTGGAATCTTCCATACTAAATCTTTTTAGTACGGTCTCTATGTACCTGGACTGCGAAAGTCCCAGTAACCTTTTGGATCTATCTCTATACATCTTGATTCCCAGTATGTATGTGGCATCACCCAGGTCTTTCATGGAGAACCGTTGTGACAAGAATAGCTTGACCGATTGTAGCATAGGAATATCATTTCCTATCAAAAGAATGTCGTCCACTTACAAGACTAGGAACACGACAGTTCGTCCTACAATCTTCTTATAAATACAAGGTTCTTCTTCGTTCTTGATGAAATCAAATTCCTTGATTGCCTCATCAAAACAGATGTTCCAGCTCCGCGATACCTGCTTTAATCCATAAATGGATTTAAGCAACTTTCACACCTTCCCGCTGCTCCCACTGTCTACAAAACCTTCTGGCTGATCCATATAAACGCACTCTTCTAAACTGCCGTTCAGAAAAGCCGTTTTTACGTCCATCTGCCAGATCTCATAGTCATGGAAGGCAGCAATGGCAAGTAGGATCCGAATGGATTTGAGCATAGCCACTGGAGAAAAGGTTTCGTCATAGTCCAAACCAGGTCTTTGACGAAAACCTTTTGCAACGAGTCTAGCTTTATAGGTTTCCACCTGCCCATCTACACCAAGTTTTCTTTTGTAGATCCATTTGCATCCAATAGGTTTTACCCCAGGTGGAGCAATATCCAAGGTCCACACTTTATTGGTGTACATGGACTCCATTTCGGATTGCATAGCATCAAGCCACTTATCAGAGTCCCTACTGATAATGGCTTGCCTGAAACTGGTTGGGTCATCTTCTTCCAAGATGCAATCCTCTCGATCCCCGTCTATAAGAAAACCGTAGTATCTCTCGGGCGGATGAGAAATCCTACCAGATCTGCGGAGTGGCTGAGATTCATCTGGGATTACTGAATCTAGTGGTTCCTCTAAATCTTCAGTTACATTTTGTGGTTCATGGATTTCTCCCAGTTCTACCGTACTCCCATTAGTTTCTTTTGCAAGAAACTCCTTTTCTAAGAAGGTAGCATAGCGAGATACAAACACCTTCTATTCCTCAGTGTGGTAGAACAGATATCCTAGTGAACCTTTAGGATATCCCACAAATTTACATAGAACTGAACGTGCCTGAAGCTTGTCCGGTTGTGTTTTCACATAGGACGGACAACCCCATATCCTAATAAATTTAAGACATGGTTTCTTACTGCTCCATATTTCATACGGAGTTTCAGGCACAGATTTGGATGGAACTTGATTCAAAAGGTATGCCGCTGTCTGAAGCCCATGTCCCCAAAATGAAAGAGGTAACTCAGCACTACTCATCATGGAGCGAACCATATCCAATAGGGTACGGTTCCTCCGCTCCGATACACCATTATGCTGTGGTGTGTACGGAGGAGTAAGCTGAGAGAGAATACCATTCTCTTTTAAGTAATCTAGGAATTCCGTGCTTAAATACTCCCCTCCTCTATCAGACCGGAGGATCTTGATACTTTTGCCAATCTGGTTCTCCACTTCGTTTCTAAATTCCTTGAATTTCTCAAAAGCTTCAGATTTGTGTTTCATCAGATACACATACCCGAATCTAGAGAGATCGTCAGTGAATGTGATGAAGTAAGAGAACCCACCCCTTGCATGTATAGACATTGGACGACATACATCACTGTGTATGAGTCCTAAGAGCTCTACTGCTCTTTCTCCATGTCCGGTGAACGGAGATTTGGTCATCTTCCCTTTGGGACAAGACTAACAAGTTTCATAAGATGAAAAATCGAACGTATTCAAGAGTCCTTCATTATGTAACTTACTTAGTCTTTTCTCTCCGATATGACTAAGTTTACAATGCCACAAGTAGGATTCGTTCGTATCTGAACTCTTCCTCTTGCGTGTGTTTTGTATATTGAGAACTGTATTCTGATTTAGAATATAGATACCATTACACAGTGTACTTTCTGCAACCAGTACCTTATCAAGGTAAATGTTCATGATATTTCTATCAAGAACAAAGTTATATCCATCTTTATCAAGTAAAGAAACTGATATGATGTTGCAAACCATGGAAGGTACATAGTAGCAATTGTTCAAAATCATAGTATTGCCATTTGGCAACACTAGGTGATATTCACCGACGGCTGCAGCATTAACTTGTGCCCCGTTCCCTACCCTGAGGGACATATCACCAGATGCAACTATCCTACTTTGTCTCGGTCCCTGCAATAAATTATAGATATGAGATCCTGATCCGGTATCTAGTACACAGGAGGTAGGACTGACCGAAAAGCAGTTCTCAATCATAAGAACACCTGAAGTAGATGCAATACTATGCTTCTTCTTCAACTGGGTCTCCTTGGAATCCATACAATCCTCTTTCCCTTACTCATACTTATGACAGTTGTCGTAAGTTAGAGCCGAACCGACGTTCCCCAGCCCCGAATAAGAATTCGGATCGGTCAAGCGATACATTTTATTATCTTGATTAGGGCGTGAAATGGTTACTACCTGGAGAGAGAGAAAAGAAACAACTCAGCATGTGCTCTTGCAGGATTAGATTGGTTTATTAATTTATCTAATCAGGATGGCTCCCACTGTTTCCTCAAATTCTTCTTCAAACCTTAAAAGAAGAACTAGTCAGGATTAATCGCACGTCACAATACTTGCTTAACCTTTCAGCCAGGCTAGTGTTGGTACTTCGAGGGAGGTTTTCCAATGCTTTCGCGAAGTTCCTTAATTACATAACCTCTTTTCCCTGGAGCCGTAGCCCCGCAAACACCGTTCTAGACACCTACTTGGTTTATAGCATTGATTGTTAAGTGAAATAATCTCCCGAGAGTAATCCAACTCATCAGTGGGATCGGGATCCAACTATCATTATGTGATTGCCTAGATGGAATCCACTTTAGTCACCACACTCCAGAAGGTATGCTAAATCTGCAAGTTTTCTGTATGTTTGAAACCCCCGATGTGATTTTTACCCCTAGGACCCAAGTGGCCTTGACGAATAATCAACAAATCAAAAGGTCCTAGTCAAGTTCAACCCGTCGTTATCCTAGATTGCATTAGACCCACCCGCATGATCCTTGACGAATAATCAACAAAATCATGTGACCGTTCTAACCAATCGCATATATCAAATGTAACAGAGAATTATTACTCAGCTACCGTTCACTGTGCCTTGACGAGTAATCAACAAATGCGGCACGAATACTAAGTAGTAACTATCTGAAACGACGGAGGGCTACGACTGGATTTTTGGCGAAAAACCCATTAACGTAATGAACTTGATATCGTTTAAGGAACCTGATAACCTTTTAAAAAATATAGTGGCGAAAAACTTTTGCTAAAGAGGTCACTCCCTGTGAAGGGATCTCGGCTCTTTCCTCGTCGAATGAGGTGCAGGATATCCCAAACTGAATACCACGATGCAAAGCAAGAATAATCGACTACAGTGAAGTTATTGCGTTGACGAAAACTTTTACTCAAGAGGTCACTCCCGATGAAGGGATCTCGGCCCTTGCCCCGTCGAATGAGGTGCTGGATATTCTAAATTGAATACCACTGTGCAAAGCAAAAGAGAGCGTCTGTAATGTCTGCTTTTAAAACTTGGTTCCAACAACATCTTTTTAGGTTTGTTTTACTTGCATTAATCAAAATTAATGATGTCCCATCAAAGTAACCTATCACACCAGAAAAGAACGAAAATACGATGTACGTATATACCATCCACATTCGCCACTGGGCCCCGTCATCACCCGTTAGGTTACTTCACTAACGACAGAGCGGGGGCTGGACTAGCGCGGGTGCAAAACATATACAACATCTACTGGTATATATATATAAGTATATACAACATTCGTCCCAGGCATGATAATAAACAACATCACAGAAACACAGCCAACAATACAGAATGGTGGATAATCTTGGAGCCCAGGGTTTCATTTGAGCCACAAATAAAACCCGACGTTCCCTATCGTGTGGATAGCCTGTGCAATGAAAAACTGTACCACCTATGAGTGCGGCGAATAGCCCGCCAATTCTAGAACGAAGCCCCATCCGTCTCAACACCATAAGAAAGAAGCCCCCTCCGTCTCAACGCCATGAGATGCGAGCTTGCTGGCTTTATAGAACCTGGCTATTCGTGCACTCCACTGCGGGGTAACCCTAGTACAGAAGAATAAAATAATATGTACAAACGGTGACATCAACCTCAACCCGGTCATGCCCCAAAATAATATACAACCCGGCAAAGACGGCAGTCCACATGTCGGACGCTCGCCCCGCAATAAAAAATGTACAAAAGAATTTAAACTGCACTACAAATATTGCAACACTTGCTATCCATCACGACTATCCAACCAACATTACAGAACAAGCACACAACATCAACGCGAATGTCACGTTCGCAAAACACGTCTAAAGGAACATATAGCAATTAGACGAGTTTTACCGATCAAGTGACATTCCCGGTCGCAGATAAAAGTGAATGGACTGTAAACTGTTAAACACTATTAAATATAACGAATCCGAAACACCACAAGTTGCCTCAAACTCAAATCTACAGAGAATCAAGTTTGGGCAAAAAATAAACAACACTAGGAAACCAAACTCCCAGAGATAAGCACCCAGCACCCAAAAATATTGCACACACCCCCACAAAAACCAGGGTGGCCGGATTTTTCCCCTCTGTGGCCGGCCAAAACAAGTCCAAAATGTCTCATTTTGGTTCTGGGTACATCTCATTGGGTAAGGACCACTCTGCACTTGTTTATAAAATTTTCAGAGACTTTTTCAAAAACAACAGAAACTGCAGAACAGGGATTTGGTTTCATGTAGTTGTTTCGATTTCGTTGTTTTAACGTTGCTTAAACATGCTAATCTAGGGTTTATGGGTTGGCTCTGATACCATGAAGGGTTACACTAGTGGCCTGGCCAACATCCGTCGCCAAATGCGGAATAAAAATTTCGTAGCGATGACGAACTCGGCGCTAACATAAACCCTAACCGGATCTTTACCATAAACCTAGTTAGCACATAATAGAGTTCTATCTACTATGAAAAGATGTTATACCTAAAGAAACCAAGTCATTCGGGTCTTCGATCCTCTCTTTAAGCTCCTCAATGGTCGTAGGGATCGTGCTTGAACTGCGACCTCCTTGTGTCTATGATGATCCGCCCGAGAGCTTCAACCTTGAACTAAACCTTTAGCTTGAGGTAACTCGAACACTTGATTTGCTAATCCAAGTATACTAGAGAGAGTAGAGAGTGATTTGGATGGCTTAATCTAACTAACCCTTGATTATCAACTCATGATAGATTAGGGTTAGGGTTTGAGAGAGGAAGAAGAAGTAGAGAGCTTGCATGAAGAGAGAGAATGATTTTGTGATGAATGAATAAAAGTATTTGGAAAAAGAATATATATCATTGACCATTTGCTTTGGAGAGAATAAAATATCTAAGGAAACATCTAGCACAAAAATATCTCATCCATAATATCTTTGGTCAACAAGTCAACCAAAGTCAAAGGTCAACAAAGTCAAATGGTCAACAAAATATTCATTCCAAATACAATTATAATTTATCCAAAAATAACATAATCTTTTCTTTTCCTCATTTGTGTTTTGTCCAAATCAATGGTCAAAACCCTAATGGGAAAATCTCCGTCTGTACCCCCTCTCGTCCGTATATACATACCTGCATCCGTGTTCCGAAAAACACGAATGCCCTGAGATGAAGCCAATCCAATAATCATATACTTGGATCTGGCTTAAACCAAAGCCCAAAAGTATATTCCGCTCAAACACCATACGTGCACAGGTGCATGTATGTGATCGAGCCCTGTCGTAAAACCATACGACCTCTACTCATTTCGCTCGAGGCTGGGAAACCCTCTGTGTGGGACTCTAAAGACTCGACAGTACTCTGGCAGTGGGTTTAACCACAAGAACGTCAGCGGCACTAGCTGTGCGTAACGGCTACTCAGGTATCTGTCGAAAAGAAGGTCGACGAGCAAGCTCATCCAAACTCCTAGTGAGCCTATCTGTGACAATCTCCGTACAGTCCGGTCTGTTCGTCTAAGAGTATCACATATCGGGCCTAGGGGGTGGTAAACGTCAGACCCCTAATAGCGGTATAAGTCGTGTCGGAGTATAGCCCAGAACACCCTAAGAAACTACTGGAAACACTACCAGTAAATCTCGTTTGCCCTTGCCAGGGACGACTATGTGTAATGGCTCTCCTAGACACAGCGCGATATCAACCCCCAATACCGGGAGAGACGAATCCTGTCTAACCGTCACTGCCTCCAAGCACTTCGGGACTGCACCCAACTACTACATGTTTGCACGACTCAATAAAGTCATGGTAGGGTAGCAATCAAAGAACGGTGGGAACACACTTGAGGCGAAGTGGCAGTGTCAAGTCAACGGACTAAGCTGTACTCATGTCACCTGGGAACTGTTAACTGACGATAGGTATAATACCAACCAACAGTTCCCAACGAGTCCTGTCCAGTGTACTCGTAACCTAACGAGCACCTGCATACTATCTCCATTACGACGTACTGATGGCTGTGGGACATACCATCCCCTTTGCTGGGACGAGAAGCGTATGCACCAGTCTACTCTGGAGTATCGATGCCCTGTCTCGATAATCCTACGACTAGGGACCAGAATAAGGATGTGCTTATAGACTACCCAGCCCCCACGAGTGTGATCGCAATCACAACGCCGGTAGTCAAGCAAAGATCCTAAGGGCTCCATCAATATGTATTAGCGATATGTTAAAAAGAAACATATACACATATTAAGATAGAAACAAACCAAGTAGCATACTACTATTTTGAGCAAGACTGTCGCAAACCCGTGTATATATCCCAAGCTTCCAAAATGTATTATACAAACTGGTACTATACAATAATGGCCTCTAGGGCATACATATCCAACACTTGACTACCAGGATTATGATGCAGATCATACTAGTGGGGAAAAGGTAGTCGGTAAGTACATTTTTCAATTGTTTCTAGTCGTGGGAGTATCGAGACGGGGCATCGATATTCCAGAGTAGACTAGCGTATACGATTCTTGACCCATATGATGGGCGATGGATGATCCCATATCCATTGGTGTTTGACATCAGAGATGGTATACTGGTGCTCAGTGGAGACTTGGTACACTGAACGGACTCACCGAGAACTCCTAGATGGTATTATACCTATTGTCAAATAGCAGTTCTCTGGTTACACTGGTACAGGTTAGTCTGTCGACCCGAGATCGTCATAGAGTCTTGTGTGATACCCACTGTACTTTGATTTCTATCTTACCACGTTCAAGAGATCATGCAAAACGGTGGTTTTTGGGTACAGTCCCGAGTCACATGGAAGAAATGAACGATAGGAGGGGATTTGTCTCTCCCGGTATTGGGGGTTGATGTTGCGCTATGCTCGATTGGCCATAACAAGAAATCCCTGGCCAGGGTTGCTGCGATCTTCTGGTAAGTATTATCAGTAGTTTCTCGAACCGTTATGGACCTTGCATCGGCATGACTTATCAGGCTATTAGGGTCAGACGTTATACCACCCCCAGGCTGTGATATGCGACATATCTGACGAAGAGACCGAACTGTACGGTAGTGTTACTGATTGGATTCGCAGGAGTATGAGCAGGCTTGCTTGTTGATCTTCTGATCGCTCAATACCCGGGTGGCCGTTACGTTTAGGAGACCGCGTGTGGCTTGTGGGTGTTTGATATGATCATCACCTACTGCCGGCGTATTGACGAGTCTTTAGAGTCCTACACAGAGGTTTCCCGGTTCATACGAAACGAAGTAGGAGCACATATGTGATATGTGCGGGACCGAGATTAATATGCGTATGTGATACCGTATTCTATTCTCGCTATATGTGATATCGGTCGGTTATATGTGATATAGCCGGGTTATCGGATCAAGTGTTGATTCGATAAGATGTTACATTTGATATTAGTCGGTTGTATGTGATATAGCCGGATTATTAAATCAAGTGTTGATTTGATAATTTAATGTATAATTATATATTTGATATATTAACTAATATTTGCTCACTAAACATTTCTTTTTCTCACTTGTGTACATATAGTATATATGTGATATATATTAATGTACATTTATTTGTGTCATGTTTGATACCGCGTGCAATATGGGTGTATGAGACTCACACCATGCTTATGATAACCTAGGGTTTTTATTTATCAAACTAAATCACAAATTGGTGGAATTGTGTCATTGCTAGAAGCTTGGAGAAGCTTGTTGCTAACCATTGACTTAGTCCACTAACTTTGTTTTACATTAGATATTTATTAACCTAACCATTATTATTAGCCATGGTTTATTCTCTACATGAGTTAGTGTATGACACTAACTCGCCCATGGTTGCTATTCTCACCTCATGAGTGTCATTCTCATCTCCACTTCATCTTCTTCCTTATGAGAAAAGCTTTCTAGTTTTAAAAAGGTGATGAAATATTGTGAGAAAAATTAATCTAAAGTGAGCCCATTTCCTACTTCATCATCCTCTACTATATTAGCCATTTAGTTTAGGATGTTTGCTTTACTAATCTACCATTAGTGAAGAGGTAGCATGAGTTTGAGTCTCCTCGACGTAGATCATCTTCGGCCTCGAAGACTTCGAGCAAGCTTGTTCATTTCTTCATGTAAACCCTTACTATAGTTCGGATGTTCACTACTTGGAGCGAAGGTACTACTACACGGAGCTTTAGAAGTGAAGGACCGGTCTACAAAGGTTGTATTCCTTATCACTTAGATGTAAAGTTGTTTGCATTGCTAGTTCGTCTAAATTTCTAGTTAAGATTCTAGGGTTAGGGTTCTTTAGTACGGAAAATTTTTGAAATTGGCATGGACGATGCCTCCTGAAACCTTGTTGTCATGCTAGGTAACCCTGCAATCCTGGTGTATTCAAAGAGTCGGAAAGAACACGCCGAACACCTACGAATTGTCCTGGAAACTCTACGACAACATCAACTCTATGCCAAGTACAGCAAATGCGAGTTTTGGCTAGATCAAGTTGGTTTTCTCGGACATATTGTATCAGGCGATGGAATCTGTTTAGATCCAGCTAAAGTATCAGCACTAAGAGAATGGCCGACACCGAAATCAGTGAAGGACATTCGATATTTCTTGGGTCTAGCTGGATATTACAGAAGGTTCATTGAAGGATTTTTGAAGATTGCAACACCCCTGACGAAGCTCACACGTAAAGATGAAGAATTCGTGTGGTCAGAAGCATGCAAACAAGCTTTCGTAGAACTCAAGTCATGATTGACATAAGCGCCTATTCTCGTTATACCGGACCAATCTGGAGGTTTTGTAGTGCATTGCGATGCATCCGGTAAGGGATTAGGATGTGTTCTACATCAGCACGGTAAGGTTGTGGCTTATGCTTCAAGACAGCTGAAGATTCATGAGCGCAATTATCCGACGCATGATTTGGAGTTGGCAGCCGTAATCTTCGCTCTTAAGATTTGGCGCCATTATCTTCTTGGTGAACGAGTGGACATATACACAGATCACAAGAGTCTGAAATATGTGTTTACTCAGAAAGAGTTGAATATGCGGCAGAGAAGATGGTTAGAACTCATGGCAGACTTTGACATCAACCTACAATATCACCCAGGGAAGGTGAATGTAGTACCTGATACCCTTAGTCGTCAACCATTAGCGTTGAACCTTACCGCACAGTGGAAGCTTTAACAAGACTTGCATCAGATGGAGATTGAAGTGGTCATACCAGGTAACGCTTCAAGTTTGATGAACTTACAAGTTCAATCTACCATTGTCAATCAGATCAAAGCAGCTCAAGCAAATGATGCTAAGTTGCAAAAGATTAGAAAACAAGTAGAGAATGGACTTAGAACAGACTTCATCATCCATGAAGACGGATCTTTGAGATACGATAGTAGATTGTGTGTACCAAAAGGCTCTGTGCAAGAAGAGTTGATGAAAAAATCTCACAGCTCTCCTTATTCTGTACATCCTGGAGGTACAAAGATGTATAAAGATCTGCGTCAAAATTACTGGTGGCACAGAATGAAGCATGAAGTAGCTAGAAGCGTCACTAAATGCTTGGTGTGTCCACAAGTAAAGGCTGAACATCACATGACTCCTGGATTACTTTAACCGTTACCTATCCCAGAATGGAAGTGGCAACACATCACAATGGATTTCGTAACTGCACTTCCTCGCAGCATAAAGGGTAACGATACGGTATGGGTTATTGTGGATCGACTCACAAAGTCGGCTGACTTCATCCCATTTCGAGTTGGCCAATCTACTGAGACATTAGCAAAGAAGTACATGGAGGTAAGAATCTAAGTAAGATTTAAACTCTTCAATATGTACTATCTCTGATACCCATGAACTCATGCAGGAAATCGTGAGACTTCATGGAGTACCGGTTTGCATTGTGTTTCCCCCAATCAGAGCAAAGCTCTGTTCAAAATTTCAAAATTTAAAATGAAGCAGCGCTAAGAGCACTGCATTCTAAGCAGCGCACCACGTGCAAAGCACATGAGCGCTAGCAAAAAGTGCTCTGCACTCTAAGCAGCGCACCATGTGCAAAGCACGTAGGCACTAGCGCTAAGAGCGCTGCACTCCAAGCAGTGCACCACGTGCAAAGTATGTGGACGCTAGCGCTAAGAGCGCTGCATTCTAAGCAGCTCACCACGTGCAAAGCACGTGGGCGCTAGCGCTAAGTGCGCTGCACTCTAAGCAGCGCACCACGTGCAAAGCATGTGAGCGCTAGCGATAGAACAAAATGTTCTCGGTCCTTGGATCAAAAATCCAACGAATATGATTAAAAATCATCAAGTGACCAGAATAAAATTCTGTTGCGGAAACATTCCTCAGAATCTTTCCAAACAAAAAGATTGTGCTTTGTAAATCAGAGCACCGTTGGATCAATGATCCAAAGGTAATTAAAAATCACCAAAATATAGAATAAATTCTGTATGGGAAAAGATTTCCTGGTCTTGTTAAAAACAAGAAGATTGCCTTCTGTAAATCAGAAGCCCTTGGATCAAAGATCCAACAGGGGAAACATCCCCAAATCAATTAGAGAAAAGATCTCTTCAACTGATTCAACAAATCATCTTTCCCTATATAAAGGCCCTAAGACTTCAAGTCTCATATACAGAAACAGATAGAGGAAACCCACATAAACTTTGAGAAATTCAAAGACAAAGAGCAAGCTCTCAGAAGAAAAAGATTTTCTTCAAGGTAAAAAGAACAGAAAGACGAAATCATCTCATATAAAAAGAAGAATTTACTTCTTTTTCTTCAGATCATAGATCTATAAGACCAAGGTCTTTCACAAAGAGATCAAAGTATCTCATCATTAAAAAGGAGGAAGAACTTAACCTTCTTCAGATTATAGATCTATAAGACAAAATGTCTTTCAGATATCATAGTATCTCATTATAAAGGGGGGAGAATAATTTAATTCTCTTAGGATCATAGATCCATAAAGGCAGGGCCTTTTACCAAAAACATAAGAGATTGAAACATCTCCTATAAAAAAATAAGAACTTCGTTCTTAAATCCATGAGACAAAGTCTCTTATAGAGAATTTAATTCTCAAGGCGCAAAGCTGCCTAAAAGAGCGCTTCAGCGCTCCAATTAAAGAGGAGCGCCTCAGCGCTCCAAATCTAGCGCACAGCGCTGCAGAGCCTTAGCGCTCCAAACTTAAACAGAAGCACACAGCGCTGAGCCTCAGAGCCAAGCGCGCCACGTGCTCCTCACGTGTGCGCTAATTCACCAGAAGCACAATGCGCTCATTATCTGGCGCACAGCGCCAAGCGCGCCACATGCTCCTCACGTGTGCGCTACTTCATCAGAAGCGCACTGCGCTCATTGTCTGACGCATAGCGCCTAGCGCGCCAAGCGCGCCACCTGCTCCTCACGTGTGCGCTACTTAACAGAAGTGCTCTGCGCTCTTTGACTGGCGCAAAGCGCCACGTTCTCCTCACGTGTGCGCTAAAAGAACATAAATTGTTCTATAAATAAAGCACAAAGCTATGATGAATTCTCAGCATTCAGTAAAAGAAAAAAATATTGTCAGAACTCAAATCAATGCTCGACATTGTTAAATGTTCAACATTTTAACTAAATGGGCCGAGCCCAAGTGGGCCACAGAACCCTACTTCAGATTAATTGAGCCTATATGCTCATAAATCCTTGATCTTAGTCCCAAATTGGACTACAGATCCCAACCAATATTGGTTCAAGGGTACATCTCTTCACTCCTCTGATACATGTCGTTGTAATCCTCCAACGTCTTCAGAGAGGTGACGGGTCCCGACAACCAGACATTCCATGGACTGTGGGGTCCTTAAATCCATGGACTATGATGTCCTTAATCTCGGACTGTGGGGTCCTTAAATCCATGAACTATGATGTCCTTAACCTTGTACTGTGGGGTCCTTAAACCCATGGACTATGACGTCCTTAACCTCGGACTGTGGGGTCCTTAAGCCCATGGACTATGATGTCCTTAACCTTGGACCGCAATGTCCCTAAACTAAACAATAGAGCCCAAATGCTCTTTTGTTGGATCTAAATGATCCTGTTAAGTAGATCTTAGTCTAAAATTAGACTAACGTATCCTTAACAAATGGTTAAGTTGATCTTAGTCTAAAATTAGACTAACGTATCCTTAACAAACGTTTAAGTTGATCTTAATCTCAAATGAGACTAACTGTAACATTTCAGAAAATAAAATATTATTTTTGGAATTTAATATTAAAATAATATATTTCCCGAAAACCGCCCGATTTGCGAAATTGGGGTTTTCGAAAAAGGGTATAAATATATACCAATAATTGTGAAATAATTGGTAATTAAAATGATTTATTCATTTAATAATATATTTAAAGGATTTGGCATTTTTAAAATTTATTATATGAAATTTTAAAAAAAAACCATTAGTGCACTGCTAATCGCGATTAAGCCAAATCCGTGTTTCTACGGTTTTCATAGTTAGTGCACCCTGACTTGTTTCATTTGGTTACATGTTCATTTGTGTTGTGTTGTGTTATGGTTTTATTATGGTGAGAAAGAAACAAGAAAAGAGACAATGATTGAGGAGAGAGAGAGAGAGGACATAATGATGAGATGAGACCATGCTAGGAGAGAGACTGAGAGTGAGAAAGAGAGAGAGGGGGAGAGTACTGCCCCAACTCTTTTCCCCCACCATTTCTTCATCTCCTTCTTCATCCTCAAGCCCCCATTCTACTCTCATGACCCATCTCAAAATATTCACCAAAACCCTATACCCCTTTCACAAAAAATGATCACCTCCTCACCCTCATCACATTGGACCAAGAAAAGTGGGATTTTGATGACTTAGGACTTCTAGGGTTTTACTTGGTGGCATCATTGAGGTATAATCTCTATCAATTAGTTTAGTTTTTAGTTTGTTATATTCTAGTTTAAGTTTGGAATCGATTTGGTGTGGATATGTGATCTTTGGGAATTTCTAGAAGAGGATAGGGTTGGAATTGAATCCAAAGGTGAAATTGAGGTTAGTAGAGACCTTATAACCCCTCTAGAGTTAGTTTCATGGACTGAAACCTGAGATAGAACCCCAAACCTAAAACCTAGAAACCCTGATATCGGGAAATTGTGAAAATTATGAGGTTGTTTAGAGATCTGCTAACACCCGGGGACACTAGGATTTATTTAGCAAACACAGGGAGTCATGCAGGCACCTAAGAAGCTACCACTGAAACCCTCGCCCCATACCCTATTCATGGCCACAAATTAATGCAATATGGCCGCAAATTGTGGCCTGGGTAGATTGGTTTTGGCCCGTACTTGGTCTGTAACTCCTATATCTTCTATCTAGAGCAACCCAATGTGCAAAATCTCTTAGTTTGGCCTGTGGTAAAATCTGGAGTGGTTTTCCTATGTTGCTGTTTTCGTTTTTTCCGTATTCTGAAATTTGGTTTCTTGTATTTGATATTATATTTGGTTGTTGAGTGTTTGTACATCAACAACTAGGGATAATTTGTTGGTTTTGCATACGTAGGCTATAGGTTCTAACCTATAAGCGATTCACATGCCGTTTTGATTTTCCGACTTGATTTTAATATGCATTGCGATGGTGTATTGGTTGTAGGTACCCCCACGTGGACTTCGAGACGACGAGGATGATCATGGAGACATCGACATCGGCAAGCAGAATCAAGGTGAGTAGATCTATATCTACGGGGGAAGTCGGGTGGATGGCGTATAGCACCCCGCAAAGTTTTGGTGGAAACCGATTTATAGCACATGGTTAAGAAAACCTAGATTAGGAAACTAGGGTTAGAATTAAAAGATGGTTAGTGAAACCATAGTATAAACTAGAGGATAGTTAAAAGTGTTTTGATACGACTAGTTTGTGGTGACGGAATTTGAGGATGACATTTGACGATATTGTCGTTTAGGGTACTATAGGACTAGATAGTCGACGTAGATGTGTCATCCGAACCTTACCTATTTCCAAACTGAAGAATCGTATGCATCTTTTAAACAGATACCTTGAGGGACATTACGGATTTTCAAATGATATCTTTTTCTTTAAAAACACCGTAGCTCTTACTTTCAAAACTACGATTCGCATCTTTCAAAAACTGTTTGTATGGTTCGGGTGTGTATGTTAGATTAGATACGTATGCTGATAGTAAGATAGAATGTTTATGTACAATTCATTCGATGTGAGAGATAGATGTGATGAAAAGAATGTACGATGAGATATGATGACTTGGTGATGTGTTGGTGTACGGATGCGAGTCGATTGAGGTGATTGATACCTTGTCGGTCCCCTGATATGAGATTATTATGGATGTGACCTGGGACATAAGCATATAAATATATATAGAATGTCGTGAATCATATGTGATAGTCGTACGAGACGTTAGGTCCGTACCCTCCTCGTCTTATAAGTTGATAGGATCCCTGATAGCTTAATGCCGTCGTACGATGATTTTCCGTACGTGATTGGTTTGACTTGAGATTTGATCCATACTCTTGACTAGAGGATGTCGTATGACGGATTATACCGTACGCGATGTTGTTAGGCTGGATGTCGATTGATAGATTCACCGACTCGGTCTTGTAGACACGTATATCTTATAGCTTTTAGCCGATGATTTACCTTAGGCTGCATTCATGTTATTCGCATTGCATTACCATACCTGTGCAAGTACACCTGGACCATTATCGATGATGCGTATGTTACACGTACACAGATTGGCCGGCTCACACACTTCATCATCGATAATTGCCATGTCACTACACAGTAGGATTGCTGCATCATGATATGACTCTTCGCATAACATACTTGCGTATATACCTACTTGTATATCCATATTGGCGCACATACCTATTGTACACTCATACTTACGTATATACCCACTTGTACATCCATATTGGCGCATACATATCTTGTGCATTCATGCCTACGTACATACATATTTGTGTTAGTTATATGTATGCCCTAGAGGCCATTACTGTACATACGATGTATATTGTAATGGATGCTTGGACATATATAGGGAGGACTTTCTTGCTCGACATGATAGTACGCTATCTGGTTGTACTTTATCTTAACATGTACTCTGATTGTCTCTATGTTACATGTTGATAAAACCCTTAGGATATGTACTCGACTACTGGGACTATGATGAGATCATACTAGTGGGGCCACGGTAGTCGACGAGTACATCCTATAACTATTCCTAGTCGAGGGTGTATCGAGACAGGGCATCGATACACCAGAGTAGACTAGCGTATACGCATCTTGACCCATATGATGGGCGATGGATGATCCCATATCCATCGGTGTTTGACATCAAGGATGGTGTACGGGTGCTCAGTAGAGACTGGGTACACTGGACGGACTCACCGAGAACTCCCAGATGGTATTATACCTCACGTCAGATGGCAGTTCTCCGGTGACACTGGTACAGAGTAGTCTGTTGACCCGAAATCATCATAGAGTCTTGTGTGATTCCCACTGTGCTTTGATTTCCATCATACCACGTCCAAGAGGGCGTGCAAAAAGGTGGCTTTTGGGTACAGTCCCGAATCACATGGAGGCAATGAGCGATAGGCGGGGATTCGTCTCTCCCGGTATAGGGAGTTGATGTTGTGCTGTGTTCGATTGGCTATAACCGGAAATCCCTGGCCAGGGTTGCTGAGATTTACTGGTAAGTGTTATCAGTAGTTTCTCTAACTGTTATAGACCTCATATCGACACGACTTATCGAGCTACTGGGGTCTGACGTTTACCACCCCTAGGCGAGATATGCAACATATCAGACGACGAGACCGGACTGTACGGGAGTGTTACTGTTTGGATTCACATGAGAATGTACAGGCTTGCTTGTTGATCTTCTGAGCGCTCAATACCTGTGTAGCTGTTACGTTTAGCTGACCGCTTGCAGCTTGTGGGTGTTTGATATGATCATCACCTACCGCCGGCGTATTGACGATTCTTTAGAGTCCTACACAGAGGTTTCTTGGCTTAGGCAAAACGGAGTAGGAGCACATATGTGATATGTGCGGGATCGAGGATAATGCGATATGAGATACCGTATTCTATTCTCGCGATATTTGATATCAGCCGGGTCATCGGATCAAGTGTTGATTCGATAAATCGGTACGGATAAATATTAGTCGGTTATATGCGATATAGCCGGATTGTCGGATCAAGTGTTGATTCGATAATTTAATGTATAATAATATATATGATATATTAAATTACATTAACTAATATTAGCTCACTAAAAGATTCTTTTTCTCACTCGGGTAATACATTGATATATATGCGATATATGTTAATTGTATTATTTTTTTTTGTTACGATAAATATTATATATGTGATATATAATATTGTAACATGATATGATAACTAATGCAACATGTTTAGTGGAGTTTAAACATGATTAGGGTTAAGACTTCTAGTTGATTCTAGAAGCTTTTCTTTTGTCATGATAAAGATATTTGTGTTGATTTTTATCTATGACTCATACTTAACTCAACCCAAACCCTAACCCTAGTTAATTCTCTACATGAGTTTAGTTGACCATGGTTGCATTATTTATCATATTAATCCTTTCATTATTCATCACAAAAGAAATGGATCACTATTCTTCTTCTTCCTTGAGTTCTTCATGCAAAGCTTTCTTGCTTTGATATTTGTGATGAAAATATGTGAGAAAAAGATAAATAAAGAGAGCAAAAATCCTACTTCATCATCCTCATCTTCTCTTGCCCTTTAGATGAGAGTGTTCACTCAATTTTAGTGAGTGTTAGCTTGTGTTAACGAAACTTCAAGGTTGATCATCTTTGTATCGAAGATCGGAAGCAAGACTGCACTTTTCTCTTCGTGGAGCCTCTCGAGAGTCCGGAGCATGATGACGGCAGCGAAGAGACTTCAACACGGAGCTTATGAAGTGAAGGACCGGATCTACAAAGGTTGTAATCCCTCTCACTTAGTGTTAAAATGTTTAACATGTTAGTTTTCGCCTAATCTCTAGTTTAAAGATCCGTATTCGGGTTGTTCGGCACGGCTAATTTTTTAATCGGGCATGGTTGATGCCTCGTAGACCCTTGTGCGCGTGCCTAGCAACCCTACAGTGGTATCAGAGCAAAGCTAGAGCTTTAGGCGAAGTCTAGACGAAATTTAAAGTCCGATCGAACCCGGAAAACCCGATAAAACCCCTTCTTTGGGAATTTTTCAAAACTGTGATTTTTTCCATATTAAAAATACCTGAAAAATTCAGCAGGGAATTGTAAGAAATACTGTGAAGCACGTGCGCCTGATTCCACCAAAGCGCGGCGAAACCGCGGCACAAGCATGGCTTGTGCGGCGGTTCCGCGGCCATTTAGTCACTTCAGCATTTGAAATTTGCACAGTAATTCTTATCTTTTAGTGCTGTATTTTCTGGGAATTTTTAATATTTATTCAACTGTTGAATTTTCTGGGTTGTATTAGGGATTCGATGATTCGATCGGGAACTTTAACTGCGTCTTCGTGTTTTTCCGGATAATTTTTGAATATGCTAAAAGGTTTGACCGGATATAAATACCCAAATTTTCCCCTGTCGGAAAATTTCCAAGTGTTGGATTTTTCCGAAGTTTGAGAACGTTCTAAGTAGTGCAAGTAACGCGATGGTCCCTCTAGAAGACAACAAACCTTAACTCGATTATGTGACCGTCTTGAACTGCCCTTTGAACCTTCGGGTTTGGGGCAGTACGGCGTGCCACATGTGAGGCGTTGGCTTGACCCTTCTACGGCTGGACCGTTGGTTCTGTGGCACGAAGTGAATGTTCTTAAACTTATTTCATGTGTTGAGCTGTTTCAAGAAAACTTGGGTGTTTGACTGTTCGATCGGAAAGTTTAACATTTTCTGCTTATCCGGAATGTGATACAATATTTGGAATCCACACATTGTTATGAGATAACCGATTTGAATATTATAAATCTAGCAGTTCAGTCTCAAATTGATCGGTTGCCACGGAATTTTGATGTGATCAAAAGTCCGTCCCAATCACGTAGCGTACGCGGATACTCGCCGGGTAAACTTAATAGATAGCTATGCCCCATAGCCCCGACCAAGTGACTGTAGGAGAACCCCGTCGCCAAAAGCATCCGTTCGGGTGCTTGCGGCAGCGGTGTTCCGCCTTAGTGCACTTTGTCGACGGCATCCGGGGGTGCGGCCGTCTACTAAAGTTTGCGACGAGCATTCGATCATAATGTCGGGAATCTTGTTGAATTGCCCGACTTGACATTGAAAAGAGTTTTCGATAATGAGACTAAAATGCGTGGTTTATAATTGTTAGGCATGTGATGTCTAAGGAATTCATTTGGTTAGGCATGCGATGTCTAAGTAGGTTGCGGATTCTAACTGTTGTAGTTTTACACTTTCTTTTCTGTGACCGTAAGCGTAGTATGTGGTGTATCGCCGGCTTCGTTGCTATACATCAGCGACAATCGGGATACGCATACTTGCTTACGTTGATGATATGAGATATTATGTGTTGCTGTGATATGTTATATTGGATCGTCGTGTTTTGAATAGCCGGGGGTTTTATGTCAGATGAGAGTTTTTCTTTTTCATTAATGTAAAATTCATTTGTATGTAATATTCTTTTATTGGGGAACTTCCAGGTTGCGGAAGATGTTACCGTTGATGTATATTATTTACTTTTCCGCATTAGGTAGACCCAAGACGGGGAGCACAAGTAACCGGGTTCTAGGGTCCAGTGGGAGACCATCTCGAGGAGTCGAGACCGGGTCTCCTAACCCTAGAATTGGCAGTGTTACTTGCCGCTCTCATAGGGGTCTAGGGATGTGAGTTTGGCTATTCATCGCGACCGTGGAATCCATGTTTTATACAGGCTCGTATTAAAAACACGGACGTCCTAGTATATCCAATATTTCATGTATGTTCTTCTGCTGCAATGTTCTGTGATGAGATCATATTACTGCCTGAGACGAATATTTATATTATATATATGAGATATATGTTATATTGCAGATTTCGTTTCAAAAGAGATGCTTGTGAAGCATAACAAAATGGGACTTCATTAATAAGATTAATGAAATAAAAGAAACCTAAGATGTTGTGGAATCGAATTTCTTAAAAACAGGTAGCTACAGTTCTTGCTTTGCATCGCGGTGTTCCTTGTAGAACATTCTGCACCTTATTCGATAAGGAAAGGATCGAGATCCCTTCACCGGGAGTGACTCCTTTAGCAATAACTGGCAGATGCTACAACTCTCGGTTTGTATTTTGATTGCTTCTATAGTTTCTGCTTTGCACAGTGATATATATGATATATCCCGCACCTCATTCGACGAGGAAAGGGCCGACGATCCCTTCACCGGGAGTGACCCCTTTAGCAAAACTAGAAAAGCCTAAAAAACACTCCATTTAAAATCACTCGATTCTACAACGATATCAAGTTCATTACGCTCAGGGTTTTCTGAAAAACCTGCGTAGCCCTCCGTCATTTCAGATAGATATTATTTAGTATTCGTGCTATGTTTGTTGACTTAGTTAAGGCATAGTGTACGGTAGCTAAGTAATGTTTATCTGCTAAAACATGAGATGTGATTGGATTAGGGTATTCATACGGCCTTGTTGACTCAGTTAAGGGTTGTACGGGTGGGTTTAATTCAATTGGGAAATGTACGGGTTGAACTTGACTTGCGATTTATGGTTTCTTGACTTAGTTAAGGTCATAGATCGCTAGGGGCAAAATATTATTGGGAATTTCAAGAGTTGAAATTTGCAATGAGATTGCATACCTTCTATGAGATAGTTGGATCCCGATACCCGCTGCGAGTAAGAGTTACTCCTGGGAGAGTTTTACACATTACAATTAGCCGATCAAGTAGGTGTCTAGAAAGGTGTTAACGGGGTTACGCCTCTGGGAAAACGAGGTTTACTTAATTAGGTTCGTGCGAAAGCACGGGGGACCTCCCTCAAAGTACCGACACTGGCCTAGCTGAAAGATTGGCGAACTTGTAGCGTGTGATTAATCACGGCTAGTCTTTCCTTTTAGGGTTTGAAGGAAGATTTGATTAAAACAGTGGAAGACATCCTGATTAGATATATTAGATAACCAATCTAATCTTGCAAGAGCATACGCTGAGTGTTTTTCTTCTCTCTCTCTCCAGGTAGCGACCATATCATGCCTTAATCAAGATAATAATACGGATAAATTGACCCAACCCGCTTGTTATACTGAGCTGGGGAACGTTGGTCCCGCTCCAACTTATAATTGTTATAAGACAGAGCAGGAAATTAAGGAATACCAGATTTCCCGTGCCGCCCAAACGAAGAAAGTGCATGCTGATGCATCTTTTTCGGGTGTGTTCATTATAAAGAACTGTTTCTCAGTATTCTTTACGTCCTAGGTATAAGATACCAGATCAGGATCCCGCATATGTAATCTGTTACAGGGGCTACAGAAAGGTAGAGAACTGAGAACAGGTGATAAGTTTCATGAGACAGAAAATGGTGCAAGTGTTGCTGCCAAGTCTGTTGGTCACTATCACCCTGTATTACCAGAATACATTGATTCTGAACGAATGTTATTAGATACCGAACCTGATATACAAAATCATATCAGTCTCTTTATTAGTAAAGAAAGGATATAATTTTGTATTGTTGGATAATGTTTTGAACATTTCCTATATCAATAGTTGATCGGTTCAGGCACGTTATCTAAAAGCATTGACATTCTAAATCAAACCACAGTTCTTAGTATATAGAACACACACAAGAGGAAGTGTTCAGAAATGAACGAATCCTTCTTGAGGTATTGTAGACTAGGTCATGTCAATGCGACCCGACTAGCTAAGTTACATTGAGATGCACATTTAAATCTGTTTGAATTTACATCTTGTGAAACTTGCCAGTCATGTCACAAAGATAAGATGACCATAGCTCTGTTTATTGGAAACAGAGAAAGAGTTAGTGAACTCTTGGGATTGATACATGATGATGTATGAAAGTCCCTTATCTACACATGCCAAGACCGGTTTTTTTGTACTTCATTACATTCTCTGATAATCTCTCAAGATTCAGACATATGTTTCTGTTGAAACACAAGTCAGAACCTTTTGAGATATTCACAGAATATAAGTTAGAAGTAGAGAACCAAAAATTACGGGTATAAGTATTATGTCCTTTGATGAGATCAAGGAGGAGAATACTTGAGCACGGAATTCCTGGACTATTCTAAAGGAGAATGAGATTCTCTCTCAGCATTACTCCTTCGAATACACCACAGCACGTCGGTGTATCGGGGCGGAGCAATAGCACCCTATGTGATATGGTGTGCTCTATGATGAGTACTACTGAGTTTCTTATTTCCTTTTGGGAGTTATGCACTTGAGAAGTTGCATACCTATTGAATAGGGTTCAAATCAAATCAGTTGCCTACCATTTCATATTTGATATGGAAAAGGAAGATCCCATATCTTAAGTAAGTTAAGATTTGGGGTTGTCCGGCCTATGTTTAAAAGCAAAACCCGGACAAGCTCGAGGCAAGGTCTGTTATGTAGAACTGGAAGGGTTCCAGCTATACAAACTGCAGCTGATGATTTGGTAGAACCAAAGGATTCAATAATAACCAGCGAACCTCAGCCTCTCCGCCGATCTAGCAGGGTTCCTCACCCACCTGAGAGATACTTCGGTTTCTCTATGAAAGTGGGAGCAAGGATTGCATCATGAGATGATGACCCAACTAGTTTCGAGCTGGCCATTAGGAGTGGGACTCTATAAGAATGGCTGGATGCTTATCGATATGAGATGGAATCCTTATACAACAACAAAGTATGGACTTTGGTTGCTTTATCTGAAGGGTTAAATCCCCATCAGGAGCGAGTATATCTTGAGAAGATTACCTGGTGTACATGGAAAAGTTGAGACTTTCAAAGCTATGCTTAAGTCCATCCAGATCCTACTTGCCACGGCTACATACCATGACTACGATATCTGGCGGTTGGGTGTCATGACTACTTTTCTAAATGATGTTTTAGAAAAGAGCGTCTATAAGTACACAGCCAGAGGGCTTCGTAGACAGTGGGAGCAGCGGAAACGTGTGCAAGATGTTTTATATGATAAAACAGGCATCACGGAGTTGGAACATCTGTTTTGATGTGGTAGTCAAAGAGTTTGACTTCATCAAAATGGTAGATGAACCTTGTATATACAAAAAGGTAGTAAGGAGTATGGTGGTGATCCTCGTAGAGTACGTGGATGACATACTCTTGATAGGGAAGGAGTTTCCTATGCTACGCTCGGTCAATCTCCGCTTATCACAACGATTCTCCATATAGGATCAAAGCGATACCTCCTAAATCCTGTGTTTTGGATCTATGAGATAGATCTAATTGGATGTTAGGATACTCACTAGTTGTAGTGAGATGGTATCAATCAATCCTGAGGAGAATCACTGGAAAGGTTCCAGGGTGATAATGACGACTGAATGGCATTCGCAGGCATTGTATTTACCCTCAGTGGAGGGATGGTATGTTGGAAGAGTTCCAAGCTAGATACCGTGACTTACTAGACGATTAAAGGCAAGATACATCATTACCAAGGACGCTACCAAAGAGGCAGTCTGGATAGATATAAGTTCATGAGATGAACTTCGTTCCTACCATTGTGTGACAATGGAGTTGTGTCTTTAGCCAAGGAACTACCGTCCCATCAGAAATCCAGATATAATTCTTAGGCAGTATCACCTGATCATGGAGATGGTTGATCTCCAGGAAGATCGAGGTTAGGAGAGTAGACACAGAGGACGACAGCGCGGATCCACTCACAAAGGCCTTTTTCCCAGTAGAGACTTTTATGGGATAGTTGAGTATGAGATACTTCAACCGCAGCTAATTGTTGGGTATGTGATACCACAACAGATGGCCCTAGTGCAAGTGGGAGATTGTTAGTTATATGTATGCCCTAGAGGCCATTACTGTACATACGATGTATATTGTAATGGATGCTTGGACATATATAGGGAGGACTTTCTTGCTCGACATGATAGTACGCTATCTGGTTGTACTTTATCTTAACATGTACTATGATTGTCTCTATGTTACATGTTGATAAAGCCCTTAGGATATGTACTCGACTACTGGGACTATGATGAGATCATACTAGTGGGGCCACGGTAGTCGACGAGTACATCCTATAACTGTTCCTAATCGAGGGTGTATCGAGACAGGGCATCGATACACCAGAGTAGACTAGCGTATACGCATCTTGACCCATATGATGGGCGATGGATGACCCCATATCCATCGGTGTTTGACATCAAGGATGGTGTACGGGTGCTCAGTAGAGACTGGGTACACTGGACGGACTCGCCAAGAACTCCCAAATGGTATTATACCTCACGTCAGATGGCAGTTCTCCGGTGACACTGGTACAGAGTAGTCTGTTGACCCGAGATCGTCATAGAGTCTTGTGTGATTCCCACTGTGCTTTGATTTCCATCATACCACGTCCAAGAGGGCGTTCAAAAAGGTGGCTTTTGGGTACGGTCCAGAATCACATGGAGGCAATGAGCGATAGGAGGGGATTTGTCTCTCCCGGTATAGGGAGTTGATGTTGTGCTGTGTTCGATTGGCTATAACCGGAAATCCCTGGCCAGGGTTGCTGAGATTTACTGGTAAGTGTTATCAGTAGTTTCTCGAACTGTTATAGACCTCATATCGACACGACTTATCGAGCTACTGGGGTCTGACGTTTACCACCCCTAGGCGAGATATGCAACATATCAGACGACGAGACCGGACTGTACGAGAGTGTTACTGTTTGGATTCACAGGAGAATGTACAGGCATGCTTGTTGATCTTCTGAGCGCTCAATACCTGGGTAGCTGTTACGTTTAGCTGACCGCTTGCAGCTTGTGGGTGTTTGATATGATCATCACCTATTGCCGACGTATTGACGATTCTTTAGAGTCCTACACAGAGGTTTCTTGGCTCAGGCAAAACGGAGTAGGAGCACATATGTGATATGTGCGGGACCGAGGATAATGCGATATGAGATACCGTATTCTATTCTCGCGATATTTGATATCAGCCGGGTCATCGGATCAAGTGTTGATTCGATGAATCGGTACGGATAAATATTAGTCGGTTATATGCGATATAGCCGGATTGTCGGATCAAGTGTTGATTCGATAATTTAATGTATAATAATATATATGATATATTAAATTACATTAACTAATATTAGCTCACTAAAAGATTCTTTTTCTCACTCGGGTAATACATTGATATATATGCGATATATGTTAATTGTATTATTTTTTTTTGTTACGATAAAAATTATATATGTGATATATAATATTGTAACATGATATGATAACTAATGCAGCATGTTTAGTGGAGTTTAAACATGATTAGGGTTAAGACTTCTAGTTGATTCTAGAAGCTTTTCTTTTGTCATGATAAAGATATTTGTGTTGATTTTTATCTATGACTCATACTTAACTCAACCCAAACCCTAACCCTAGTTAATTTTCTACATGAGTTTAGTTGACCATGGTTGCATTATTTATCATATTAATCCTTTCATTATTCATCACAAAAGAAATGGATCACTATTCTTCTTCTTCCTTGAGTTCTTCATGCAAAGCTTTCTTGCTTTGATATTTGTGATGAAAATATGCGAGAAAAAGATAAATAAAGAGAGCAAAAATCCTACTTCATCATTCTCATCTTCTCTTGCCCTTTAGATGAGAGTGTTCACTCAATTTTAGTGAGTGTTAGCTTGTGTTAACGAAACTTCAAGGTAGATCATCTTTGTATCGAAGATCGGAAGCAAGACTGCACTTTTCTCTTCGTGGAGCCTCTCGAGAGTCCGGAGCATGATGATCGCAGCGAAGGGACTTCAACACGGAGCTTATGAAGTGAAGGACCGGATCTACAAAGGTTGTAATCTCTCTCACTTAGTGTTAAAATGTTTAACATGTTAGTTTTCGCCTAATCTCTAGTTTAAAGATCCGTATTCGGGTTGTTCGGCACGGCTAATTTTTTAATCGGGCATGGTTGATGCCTCGTAGACCCTTGTGCGCGTGCCTAGCAACCTTACAATTTGTACATAAATAGATGATGATGGCTTTGATTTTGGAGAATTGGGGACCGCATGTTGTAGGGTTCCTAGGCACTCTTACAAGAATTAATAAGGCATCAACCATGCTCGAATAAAAATTTAGACGAGCCGAACAACCCAAAGCCGGGATCATTGCTAGATAATTAGGGTTTAACATGCACGTAAACATCTTTACAAATAAGAGTGAGGGATTACAACCTTTGTAGTCCGCTCCTTCGCTTCATAACCTCCGAGTAGAAGTCCCTTCGCCGCGATCCACGATCTCCCAGACTCAAGAGAGGCTCCACAACTTGAACGATCCATGCTAGCTTGTAGTCTTCCTTTTCTCCGATGATCTACCTCGAAGTTTCTTTAACTCAAGATCTCTCTCTCTCTAATGAGGTGAATACCCTAATCTAATTGGCTAGATTAGATGAGGATGATGGAGTAGTATTTGTTCTCTCTTTTCTTATCAAATTCTCACTCTTAATCATCACAAAATGAAAACCTAAAAAGCTTTCTCAAAGCTCAAGGTTGAAGAAGAAGAAGAAATAATGGATAAATCCTTTTGTGATGAATAATGAAATGATATATGATTAATAATGCAACCAGGTTAACTATGACAAGGCTAACCCATGTAGAGAATTAACTAAGGCTAAGGGTTTGGGTTGGGTTAAGAATGAGTCACTAGAAAATATCAACCATAATATCTTAGCTCAAAACAAAAAGAAACCTTCTAGAAGGTTTATGAAAGAACTAACCCAATTCAAACCCTAACCTTGTTTAATCTCCACTAAACATGTTGCATTAGTAATCATATCATGTTACAATAATATATATCACATATATTTTATTTATTTGTAACAAAAGAAAATAATACAATCAATATATATCACATATATATCAATGTATTACCCGGTGAGAAAATGAAATAATAAAGCGAGCCTATATTAGATAATGTAATGCAATATATCATATATATTATTATACATTAAATTATCGAATCAACACTTGATCCAACAATCCGGCTATATCGAATATAACCGACTAATATATCATGTACCGATTCATTGAATCAACACTTGATCCGATGACCCGGCTCATATCAAAATATTGCGAGAATATAATACGGTATCTCATATCGCATTATCCTCGGTCCTGCACATATCACATATGTGCTCCTACTCCGTTTTGCCTGAGTCAAGAAACCTCTATGTAGGACTCTAAAGAATCGTCAATACGCCGACAGTAGGTGATGATCATATCAAACACCCATAAGCTGCAAGCGGTCAGCTAAACGTAACAGCCACCCAGGTATTGAGCAATCAGAAGATCAACACGCAAGCCTGTACATTCTCTTGTGAATCCAATCAGTAACACTCCCGTACAGTCCGGTCTCTTCGTCTGATATGTTGCATATCTAGTCTAGGGGTGGTATACGTCAGACCCCAGTAACCGATAAGTCGTGTCGATGTGAGGCTCATAACGGGTCGAGAAACTACTGGTAACACTTACCAGTAAATCTCTATATCAGCCCTGGCCAGGGACTTCCAGTTATAGCCAATCGAACACAGCACAACATCAACTCCTTATACAGGGAGTGACGAATCCCCTCCTATCGCTCATTGCCTCCATGTGATTCGGGACTGCACCCAAAAGCCACCGTTTTGCACGCTCTCTTGGACGTGGTAAGGTGGAAATCAAAGCACAGTGGGAATCACACAAGACTCTATGACAATCTCGGGTCAACAGACTACCCTGTACCAGTGTCACCGGAGAACTGCCATCTAACGTGTGGTATATCACCATCTGGGAGTTCTCGGCGAGTCCGTCCAGTGTACCCAGTCTCCACTGAGCATCCGTACACCATCTCTGATGTCAAAACACAGATGGATATGGGATCATCCATCGCCCATCATATGGGTCAAGATGCGTATACGCTAGTCTACTCTGGTGTATCGATGCCCTGTCTCGACACTTCCTCGACTAGGAACGTTTATAGGATGTACTCATCGACTACCGTGGCCCAACTAGTATGATCTCATCACAGTCCCAGTAGTCGAGTACAGATCCTAAGGGCTTTATCAACATATGAGAGTAAGACAGTAAACTAATATAAGTCAACATGTTAAGATAAAGGAAAACCAAATAGCATACTATCATGACGAGCAAGAAAGTCCTCTCTATATATATCCAATCATCCATTATAATATACATCATATGTATAACAATGACCTCTAGGGCATATACATAACAAACAATCTCCCACTTGCACTAAGGCCAGCAGCTGTAGTATCTCATACCTAGCATCCCGAATAATCTCTCAAACTGTATCTGGGGAATGGCCTTCATGAGTGGATCCGCAGTGTTGTCCTTCGTATCTACTCTCCTGACCTCGATCTCCCGGCGATCAACTATCTCCCTGATCAGGTGATACCGCCTCAGAATATGTCTGGACTTTTGATGGGACCTGGGTTCCTTGGCCAAAGCCACAGCTCCATTGTTATCATAATACAGAGGTATTGGATGCTCAATGGATGGAACCATACCAAGTTCACTAATGAACTTCTTTATCCAGACAGCCTCTTTGGCAGCATCGTTGGCAGCGATGTATTCAGCCTCCATCGTCGAGTCTGCAACGGTATCCTGTTTGGAACTCTTCCAACATACCGCCCCTCCATTGAGGGTAAAGACAAATCCCGAGTGTGACTTAGAGTCGTCCTTATCACTTTGGAAGCTGGAATCGGTAAAGGACTCCACCTGGAGTTCTCTGTTACTATACACCAAGAACATCTCTTTAGTCCTTCGTAAGTACTTGAGAATGTTCTTCACAGCTGTCCAGTGACTCTCTCTCCAGGATCTGCTTGATACCGACTCACTACACTTAGTGAGTATGCTACATCGGGTCTGGTACATAGCATCTCATACATGATAGAGCCTACTGCCGAAGCATAGGGTATCCCTTGCATGCGAGCTCTCTCCAAATCAGTTTTGGGAGACATCTCTTTGGAGAGAGTGAGTCCAGAGATCGTGGGTTGGTTCCCACGCTTGGATTCTTCCATACTAAACCTCTTTAGTATGGTGTCAATGTACCTGGATTGGGACAATCCTAGTATCCGTTTAGATCTATCTCTATAGATCATAATTCCCAATATCCCAGTACTGGAGAAAAGGTTTCGTCATAATCCACACCTGGTCGTTGACGAAAACCCTTTGCAACAAGTCTAGCTATGAAAGTCTCAACTTTTTCATCCACACCAATTTCCTTTTTAAAGATCCACTTACTCCCAATGGGTTTTACCCCTTGAGGAGCATTTTCCTGTTGGAGATAGTGCCCTCAGAGTCAATTATTGGATCACAGGCACATGATTACAATGATTGAAGGAGGACCTATCCCGATAGGACAGTCTTACTCGAGATGATAGTATGCTATCTGGTTTATCTTTATCATCGTATACTGCTTTAGGTGACCTGACAGGTCACTATTGCACGTTGATAGAGCGCCTAGGATTCTTGCTTGACCACCAGCAGTATGAGGGCGATCATATACGTGGGAGCTGGTAGTCTATAAGCACATCCTTAAATGGTCCCTAGTCGTGGGAGTTTCGAGATAGGGCATCGATACTCCAGAGTAGACTAGTGTGTACATTCGAGACCCCGACGAGGGGCGGTGGCCGGTCTCACAAGCCACTGGTGTCAGTTCGTTCACCTAAGATGTATACAGGTGCTCATTGGGTTATGAGTACACCGGACAGGACTCGCCGGGAACATGCTAGTTGGTCATATACCTGACGTCAGATGGCAGTTCCCTGGTGACATATGTACAGGTTAGTTCATCGACCTGGGGATCGTCATTTGTCTCGTGTGAGTTCCCACTGTACTTTGATTACTACCCTACCACGGCTCAAAGGAGTCGTGCAAACAGGTTTTAGTTGGGTACAGTCCCGAGCCACATGGAGGCAGTGAGCGCATCTTCAGGGGTTCGTCTCTCCCGGTATTGGGGGTGAGGTCGCGCTGTGTCTAGGAGAGCCATTACACGAAGCCCTCGGCCGAGGCAAGGAGATTTACTGGTATGTATTCCAGTAGTATCTCAGGGTGTTCTGGGCTACACTCCGACACGACTTGTAGCGCTTTTGGGGGTCTGACTTTTACCAACCCCCTAGGCCCGCCATGCGATGCTCATAGACGAACGGACCGGACTGTACGGATATTGTCACTGACAGGCTCAGTAGGGTGTCAGGCTGAGTTCGCTCACAGACGTCCCTTTTTGTCAATAGCTGGTGGCCCGTCACGTATGGCTAATACCTCTGACGTGCTAGTGGTTAAATCCACAGCCATAGTATTGACGAGTCTTTAGAGTCCACCACACATTCAGTTACTCAAGCTTTCGGGCGAAAAGCTGTAGAGGCCGTATGGAGATATGGCAAGGTCCGATCAGATACGTGCGGTATTGTACGGATCAGGATCGGACAGTTTGTACTACTGGCCGTATTGTTATATGGCAGGGTTCGATCAGATACGTGCGGTATTCCACGGATCAGGATCAAACGGATATTACTAGCCGGCTTTGGTTTAAGCCGGATCCTAGTATAGTACTGTGTAGATTTTGTCTCATTACATTTGTATTTCGGTCGGAATACAGATGCAGGTGTGTATGCACAGTATCGGGGTTTTCCTGTAATTTATTACGGGACCAGTTTTCTGGAGTTGCCAGTTTGCTTTCCGTTTCGGCCATATTTCTTTGTATCGTTCATTGGCCAAAGATTGGTGGAGGAGGGCTTATTTGCATTGTTGCAAATAAGCAATTTGGAAGGGGGTCTTTGCATATTCTTGTGTCATGATGGTTGCACCATCCATTGACCTTGACTTCTTGACTTCTTCATGATGGCTTGACTTTTTGAAGTCATCATGCTTGAGATGATGGTTGTGGTGGAGTGTTGGCCTTTGATTATCATCATGCTTGTTGATGATGGCGTGTGATGATTGTTGTTTGAGTGTTGGACTTTCCTAGTGATCATTCCTTTGCATGATAGACTTCTCTCTCTCTCCTTTGGTTAGGGGATGGCTCTCTCATTCTTTTTTGAGACACTCTCTCACTCTCTTGCTTATGTGATGGCCGGCCACATAGAAGGGGGGCTGTCCCAAATTCTTGTGATGGGAATTTTGTTCTTCTAGCTTTGCAAAATTCCCACAAGTTCCATCTCCAAACTCCATAGTTCATCCCTCCACCAAAAGGCAATTCCTACAACCCCAAAGTGAGACACAAGTTCTACTATACATTCTACAGCAAATCTTGGGGACGTCGACTAGCCAGCTTCGTGCCCGAGTTGCCTCGGCATTGAGGTGGGAGCCCGTAAAAGATGTAGGCGATGTGGTGCACTTTCGGCGATGAGGTGGAGACAGGACATTCCGCGGGAGATCGGGACGATGACGAGAAGACCGGAGGACTCGGATCACTCGGTATATTTCTCTTCCCCATCTTGTCGTTAGCTAGGACTAGTTAATGGTTCGATCCGGGTTTTAGTGCGCGGTGGTGCCGGTTTGCTAAGTTCGCAAAATTAAAGTTTATCACCGCTTCCGCATTTTGGCCTTGGGATGGAGGCCGGGGCGCCGCCGTGCACTTACAGTGGTATCAGAGCCTCGCCATTAACTTAGCCTAGCTTTTTTTAATGTGTTTGCATTTCCGATAGACCAAAATTCCAAAATCCGCATTTTTGTTCACATCAGTTTTCTGTTCAAAATTTTTTGGAGTCGAAAAATTTTTCAGGTTGCAGAAAAGTGATGTACTGGAAGAAATAAGAGTTCTGTAAAAATTCGATGCACTAACTTCACTACAGGAGCGCGGAACCGCGGCCAAACACCCCTTTGGGCCGCGGTTCCGCCGCACTATTTTGGGTTCGCTCCATCAAATTTCTGCAGTATCTTTTTGTGCTGAAAATAGGGGTTTTGGAATAATAACATTGGGCCCAGAATTTCTTGATGTGCTACAGTATTGCTTGGGGGCCCACTTGTTAAAATTTGATCGATTGGAATATTTTAAACACATTATTTCACAGTATTTACATTATATCTGCGACCGTGAATGTCACTTGATCGGTAAATCCAGTCTAACTGCTATAGCCCGGTTAGACGGATTTACGAACGTGACTTTCACGTTGATGTTCTGTGTTATGCTGTGATGTTGCGGATTGGTCGTGGGGGTAGCCTGGATGCAATGCTAGTACAGTTGTGGTTGTATTATGTACATTTGATATTGCGGGGCGAACGTCCGACATGTGGACTGCCGTCACTGGCTGATTGTATTATTATTTTGGGGCACGACCAGGTTGCGGTCGATGTACCCGTTGTATGTATATTTTACTTTCTGTACTAGGATTACCCCGCGGAGGAGTGCACGGATAGCCGGGTTCTAGAGGGCAACGGGCCCGCATCTCATGGCATTGAGACGGAGGGGGCTTCACTCTAGGATTGGCGGGCTATTCGCTGCACTCGTAGGGGGTACAGGTTGACCCAGGAGGGGTGCCCAAGTTGCCGGATTCCGTGAAGTGATGGGTGGTCCATTCACGGTACTGAAGGGGGCTGCCTTGCTTCAGGTTTTGGCGGGTGACTTGCCGCGCCCGTAGGGGTCTAGGATTTCATTGCACAGGCTATCCACACGACCAGGGGAACGTCGGGTTTTCAGTAGTGGCTCTGTGAAACCCGGGGATCCCAGATATCTGTATTGTTCTGTGATGCTGTACATTTCTGTGATGTTGCATTTTATCACGCCTTGAGCGAAATATAATATATTGGTATATATATTAGTAGATGTTGTATATGTTTTACATCCGCGCTAGTCCAGTCCCCGCTCTGTCGTTAGTTAGCTAACCTAACGGGTAATGACGGGACCCAGTGGCGAATGCGGATGGCATATACGTACGTCATATTATTTTCGTTCTTTGTGGTGTGATCAATTGATGGGACTGCGTTGATTCGGATCAATGCAAGTTAAAAACAAACCTAATCTGATGTTGTTGGAACACTTTTCAAAAAGTTGTTATTGCAAGGACGTTCCCTTTTGTTTTGCATTGTGGTATTCAGTTAGAATATCCTGCTCCTCACTCGACGAGGCAAGGGCCGAGATCCCTTCACCGGGAGTGACCCCTTGGACAAAAAGTTTGCGTCAGGGCAATGACTTCACTATAGCCGATTACTTTTGCTTTGCACCGTGGTATTCAATTGGAATATCCTGCACCTCATTCTACGGGGAAAAAGCCGAGATCCCTTCACCGGGAGTGACCTCTTTAGCAACGATTTTTGTTACTATATTTTAAAAAGCTATCCGTTCCTTCAACGATATCAAGTTCTTTACGTTAAAGGTTTTCGCCAGAAACCATTCGTAGCCCTCCGTCGTTTCATATGGGTGGTCAATAGTATTCAAGCTGTGTATGTTGGCCAAAGTCAAGGCACAGTGATTGGTAGCTATTGGGGTATTCATATGCAGCATAGATAGATGCGTTGGTTTGGGACAGTCGTACTGCCATTTTGGCCAAAGTCAAGGGTATGTACGGGTGGATTCAAATTAACCTGGAGAATGACGGGTAGAACTTGACATGTGACTTATGATATGTTGGCCAAAGTCAAGGTCATAAGAGCATGGGGCAGAAATCAAATCGGGAGTTTCTAAGGAAACTGAAACTTGCCAGATATGCGCATACCTTCTGGAGTGTGATGACGTGAGCGGATTCCGTCACGTTATCATGCGATGATAGTTGGATCCCGATTCCCACTGATGAGTTGGTATACTCCTCGGGTGATCCCGACTAATTCTTCTTACAGGTTTGGAGGAGAATTTGACGGTACAGTGGGAGGTTTCCAGATTAGATAAATTGGTAACCATTCTGATCTAGGTTAGAGTGTACGCTGAGTGTTTCTTTTCTCTCTCTCTTTGGCAGCGACCATTGACCCGACCCTTAGACTATGACTCAGTGACCAAATTGACCGAACCTTCTTAACACTGGCTTTTGGATTGTCAGAGTTGCGAACCTCATTGCCACTCCTACTTTTACCCTTTTCTCCAGGACACTCCGTACTACTACGAACGTCCACTTCCATTGGACAAAACCATGGTATGGTTAGATACGAACTCGAAGGGATTTATTCGAGGATGGTTTCCGGTTCTGGAGAAAACGGATAGGACTATTCAGTTGTCTTTTCCTTTTTACCTTCTCTCAGGTTGCGAGTACTCCTTGGTTTAGGAGATAGTACACCTATTACGCAAATTGGATAGTCTTCTTCCAAACCTTAGGCTGGTGCCGAACGGTGGGGAATGAAGAAAACCAATTAGTATAACGATGGTGTGCAGAAGGTATTAAGTTAAGACAAAGCAAGGGATTAGTAAGAGGGCAAAGTAAACTGCGACTGCTATTCACGACCAAACCAAGTATTCCTTTGCCAATCCTAAATCACCTTTGTATTTCTCCAGAACACTCCGTATCACTACGAAGATCCACAGTTTATTGGATACTCCATCGTATGGTTATATACGAACTCGAAAGGAACTTGTTCCAGTTCGGGGATGGATTCTGGTTCAGGAGGAATAGGAATAAGGTTTATTCGGTTGTCTTTTATCTTCACCTTCTCTCGCATTGCGAGTGCTCCTAGGATCAGGACAGCACACCCATTATGCTTATTGGATAGTCTTCTTCCAAACCATAGGCTGGTGCCGAACGGTAGGGAAGGAAGAAAACCATTTGGCCTAAGGGGTGTGCAGAAGGTAATGACTAAAGACATATAAAGGGATTTGGAGAGGTGGCAAAGAATTATACGGTTACAGTTGTGAATCTGAATAATCGAAGAGGCATTACTAGGAATATCAGGATACCCCATCGAAACATTTCAATGTTTCAGTTTCACTGTGTACTGTTAAAGGAAGACTGATTTCCCGATTAGATACTTACTCCAGGGTATGTATTTACCAGGTATGATTCTCACATCTGTATGGTTTTACAGATGATGTGTGGGAGTAAGTTATTGGGAATTAGGTGATCATCCTCATTATATCGGGATTCGTTGTAATCGGTGATATTTGAGGAAATCACCTGGGTTGTTTGCCGGTCGGCAAATATTTGGTTTTGAATATCCGTTGTTATGCACCAATTTCAAATCGATATATCTGTACATCTATTTTCATAGAGTGAGATTTACCCTTTTGAAATTATTTCTACGACATTTACCTATATCAGTGGATGGTTAGGTAAGGAGCATTGAACAGCGGTGTAATTCTTCATAACCAAAGGTACAGTTTTCAACCTACGACACACAGTGAATGAGTTATCAGACTCAAGGGACTTATACAGACTATTGTATGTTGTCCAGGGTCCATCAGGACAGAGGGACTGGTCCTCGTACTATATTCGGTTTACTTATGACTTCTCTAGTTTTTAGACAAGTATTTCTTGGAAACACAGAGTCCGAATTTTGAGAAGTTATAGGTATTTGAATAAAGTAGAGAACCAGGTATTGCAAGTATCGGGATTCTTCATAGTGATCGAAGATGTAGATACTTGTGTATGGTATTCAGTTGATAGTAATGATTAAGAGATCTTGCTTCTCTTTCAGCTTATTCATAATTGGAAGCATTCCTAAGTTGAGTAACGCTGATCGGCCTCTTTCCATTTAGTTGACATGCACTGGAGACAGCTGCATGATTTGAATCTGGTTCAATTAAATCAGTGCCTCTGGTTCTATATTGGATATAGAACAGTTCATATCTTAACGATGTTAAGGTACGGGGAGTTGTCCGGCTTATGATTAAAACCAGACTCTGGATAACTCAAGGCATGTTTCTGTAATGGCTGTTTGTGGGTTGACCCAGGCTATGACGAGGGTTGACTTTCTACCATCTGGAAGATCAATAGTGATATTGTTCTTGACTCGCCACAGTTTTATTAAAAAAAATGGATTTTTTCAGAAAAAACAGTAGTGGGAGTATGGTAGAACTGGAAGTGATTCCAGAACCACAAACGATTACTGAAGATTTCATAGGAACCTAAAGATTCAATATGGCTTGACATTCCATTGGCCACTCCGCAGATAAGGTGGGTAACTTCAGGCACCCGAGAGGTACTCCGGTAGCCTCAAGGACGGTGGCAGGGAAGTTCTTGTTTACCCACACTTGCCATTGCTGTTGTTCCAGGTTGCGAGACCCGGCGAGAGGATGATTATAGCGTCGTTCTAAACTAGTTTTAGAAGTGTACGTGTATATGACTCTGGCAGAGGGTTGTCGTAGTCAGTGGGAGCAGCGGAAGCATTGGTGGACAGTTGGCTTATGTCTATTTATAGACTAAAGCAGGTATAGCGGAGATAGATCATCAATTTCTGATGTGACAGTCATAGGTTTGACTTCATCAGAATAAGGGATGGATCTGTTGAGAAGGTAGTAGGGTGTGATGTCATGGTATTTGGATGACATACACAGAATAGGAAAAGAAACTCCTATACTACGATCGGTTATACTTTAGTCGTCACACAGTGGTTTCTCCACATGGGACTTGGACATTATATCAAACATACTGGTTACTAGGTCTATGGTTTTAGATCTAGATTTGGGTGGTTTCCCAATCTTGGTACTTAGACAGCATTCTAAGAGTATTTAGAATGGACGACTCCTGGCACGGTAGTATACCTGCAGGTGATGGAGTCACCCTCTCTAAAGGTGTCTTACAGACTAAAGGGGAGAGGGATGTGCATGATTAGCAGATCACTTGCTCAGGCAATTGAGTCAATCATGAGATGTCAAGTACCACACCAGATGTTGTTCTTGCACTATATGCAATAAGTTGACATTGATCCAATCCTGGAGAAACAGTCGGGAGCAGCTTTAGAACATAAGTAGATGTTCTAGGGATATGATAACGACAGCCTCATTCGGGAGACAGTTATCATTCCAGGCTTCCAAGGTGACATGGACGACAAGGAGGTTGTCGGGGTTATAGTTTTCCTTCTGACGAGGGGCAATATTTTGGACAGGTGGTCCAAGGCAATACTGAGGGAGGCATGGCGCAGGATACTGATTAAGTTCAGTTGACAGTACAGTCTAAGAAGTTTGGATTTGGAGTTCATTTATGAGCTTGGTCCCATCAGACATCCAGACACATTCTAAGACAGGTATTGCTCATTTCGGGAGATGGGTTTCTCCGCGAACTTGAGATATAGAGAGACATAGAAAGAAACTACAAAGCGGATCCACTCACTGAGGCTATTCCTCGAACGCAAGAGTTTCGCAAACGGGTTTTGTGAGACTGGATAGTAGAGGAGTTGGGTGTTCGGTATCACACGGGCTGTGAGTATGCGACATCGCAATAATTAGCCTTGAGTGCAAGTGGGAGATTGTTGGAGATAGTGCCCTCAGAGTCAATTATTGGATCACAGGCACGTGATTACAATGATTGATGGAGGACCTATCCCGATAGGACAGTCTTACTCGAGATGATAGTATGCTATCTGGTTTATTTTTATCATCGTGTACTGCTTTAGGTGACCTGACAGGTCACTATTGCACGTTGATAGAGCCCCTAGGATTCTTGCTTGACCACCAGCAGTATGAGGGCGATCATATACGTGGGAGCTGGTAGTCTATAAGCACATCCTTAAATGGTCCCTAGTCGTGGGAGTTTCGAGATAGGGCATCGATACTCCAGAGTAGACTAGTGTGTACATTCGCGACCCCGACGAGGGGCGGTGGCCGGTCTCACAAGCCACTGGTGTCAGTTCGTTCACCTAAGATGTATACAGGTGCTCATTGGGTTATGAGTACACCGGACAGGACTCGCCGGGAACATGCTAGTTGGTCATATACCAGACGTCAGATGGCAGTTCCCTGGTGAAAAGTGTACAGGTTAGTTCATCGACCTGGGGATCGTCATTTGTCTCTTGTGAGTTCCCACTGTACTTTGATTACTACCCTACCACGGCTCAAAGGAGTCGTGCAAACAGGTTTTAGTTGGGTACAGTCCTGAGCCACATGGAGGCAGTGAGCGCATCTTAAGGGGTTCGTCTCTCCCGGTATTGGGGGTGAGGTCGCGCTGTGTCTAGGAGAGCCATTACACGAAGCCCTCGGCCGAGGCAAGGAGATTTACTGGTATGTATTCCAGTAGTATCTCAGGGTGTTCTGGGCTACACTCCGACACGACTTGTACCGCTTTTGGGGGTCTGACTTTTACCAACCCCCTAGGCCCGCCATGCGATGCTCACAGACGAACGGACCGGACTGTACGGATATTGTCACTGACAGGCTCAGTAGGGTGTCAGGCTGAGTTCGCTCACAAACGTCCTTTTTTGTCAATAGCTGGTGGCCCGTCACGTATGGCTAATACCTCTGACGTGCTAGTGGTTAAATCCACAGCCATAGTATTGACGAGTCTTTAGAGTCCACCACACATTCAGTTACTCAAGCTTTCGGGCGAAAAGCTGTACAGGCCGTATGGAGATATGGCAAGGTCCGATCAGATACGTGCGGTATTGCACGGATCAGGATCGGACAGTTTGTACTACTGGCCGTATAGTTATATGGCAGGGTTCGATCAGATACGTGCGGTATTGCACGGATCAGGATCGAACGGATATTACTAGCCGGCTTTGGTTTAAGCCGGATCCTAGTATAGTACTGTGTAGATTTTGTCTCATTGCATTTGTATTTCGGTCGGAATACAGATGCAGGTGTGTATGCACAGTATCGGGGTTTTCCTGTAATTTATTACGGGACCAGTTTTCTGGAGTTGCCAGTTTGCTTTCCGTTTCGGCCATATTTTTTTGTATCGTTCATTGGCCGAAGATTGGTGGAGGAGGGCTTATTTGCATTGTTGCAAATAAGCAATTTGGAAGGGGGTCTTTGCATATTCTTGTGTCATGATGGTTGCACCATCCATTGACCTTGACTTCTTGACTTCTTCATGATGGCTTGACTTTTTGAAGTCATCATGCTTGAGTTGATGGTTGTGGTGGAGTGTTGGCCTTTGATTATCATCATGCTTGTTGATGATGACGTGTGATGATTGTTGTTTGAGTGTTGGACTTTCCTAGTGATCATTCCTTTTCATGATAGCCTTCTCTCTCTCTCCTTTGGTTAGGGGATGGCTCTCTCATTCTTTTTTGAGACACTCTCCACTCTCTCACTCTCTTGCTTATGTGATGGCCGGCCACATAGAAGGGGGGCTGTCCCAAATTCTTGTGATGGGAATTTTGTTCTTCTAGCTTTGCAAAATTCCCACAAGTTCCATCTCAAAACTCCATAGTTCATCCCTCCACCAAAAGGCAATTCCTACAACCCCAAAGTGAGACACAAGTTCTACTATACATTCTACAGCAAATCTTGGGCACGTCGACTAGCCAGCTTCGTGCCCGAGTTGCCTCGGCATTGAGGTGGGAGCCCGTAAAAGATGTAGGAGATGTGGTGCACTTCCGGCGATGAGGTGGAGACAGGACATTCTGCGGGAGATCGGGACGATGACGAGAAGACCGGAGGACTCGGATCACTCGGTATATTTCTCTTCCCCATCTTGTCGTTAGCTAGGACTAGTTAATGGTTCGATCCGGGTTTTAGTGCGCGGTGGTGCCGGTTTGCTAAGTTCGCAAAATTAAAGTTTATCACCGCTTCCGCATTTTGGCCTTAGGATGGAGGCCGGGGCGCCGCCGTGCACTTACATTTCCAATGTCCATACTTTGTTGGTGTACATGGATTCCATCTCAGATCGCATTGCATCCAGCCATTTCACAGAGTCACCACTCGTGATGGCCTGCTCGAAACTAGTCGGGTCATCGTCTTCCATGATGCAATCCTCGCTTCCACCATCAATGAGAAAACCGTAGTATCTCTTAGGTGGATGAGAAACCCTACTAGATCGGTGGAAAGGCTGGGGTTCGTCGGGTACTACTGAATCCTCTGGTTCCACTAAATTATCTGTTGTAGTTTGTTCTGCTGGAACTTCTTCCAGTTCTACCTCAGAGCCACTAATCTCTTTTGCAAGAAATTCCTTTTCTAAAAGGGTGGCGTGTTAAGCAACAAACACCCTTTGTTCCTCACTGTGGTAGAAAATATACCCTCGCAAATGCTTTGATATCCAATAAACTTACATAAAACAGACCTTGCCTCGAGTTTGTCTGGTTTTTATCTTTTGACATAGGCCGGGCAACCCCATATCTTAACAAAATTAAGATATGGTCTCTTCCCTTCCCATATCTCATATGGGGTGGTAGGCACAAATTTGGTAGGAACTTTATTCAGTATGTATGCCGCTGTCTCAAGCGCATACCCCCAGAAGGAAATAGGCAACTCGGCATTGCTCATCATAGAGCACACCATATCTAATAGGATGCAATTCCTCCGCTCCGATACACCGTTGTGCTGTGGTGTATAAGGAGGAGTAAGCTGAGAGAGAATCCCATTCTCTTTTAGATAATCTAGGAACTCATTGCTCAAGTATTCTCCTCCTCGATCAGATCGAAGGATCTTAATACTTTTGCCTGTTTGGTTCTCTACTTCGTGCTTATATTCTCTGAATTTCTCAAAAGCTTTAGACTTGTGTTTCATCAGGAACACATGTCCGTATCTAGAGAGATCGTCAGTGAATGTAATGAAGTAGGAAGAACCATTCCTGGCGTGTGTAGACATGGGACCGCATACATCACTATGTACCAGTCCTAAGAGTTCAGTAACTCTTTCTCTGTGTCCACTAAACGGGGTTTTGGTCATTTTTCCTTTGAGACATGAATGGCAAGTATCATAAGATGATAATTCGAACGGATTCAAATATCCATCCTTATGTAACTTTGCTAGCCGTGTCGCATTGATATGACCAAGTCTACAATTCCATAAGTAGGATTCGTTCATTTCTGAACTTTTCCTCTTATTTGTGTTTTGTATATTAAGGACTGTATTTTGATTGAGAATGAATATGCCATTATGTAACGAGCCTGATCCAATCAACTTTTGATTTAGGAAGATGTTCATAACATTATCATGTACTACAAAATTATATCCTTCTTTACTTAATAAAGAAACTGATATAATGTTGCACATCATGTTCGGTATATAATAGCGCTCATTCAGAATCAGTGTATTACTACTTGGTAATACAAGGTGATATTCGCCAACTACTTTGGCTGCAATACTTGCACCATTCCCTACTTGTACGGAATGATCACATTTTCCCAGTTCTCTACCTTTACGCAGCCCACGTAATAACTTACATATGTGGGATCCTGATCCGGTATCTAATACCCAGGATGTAGGGTGAACTGAGAAACAGTTCTCAATAACAAACACACCCGAAGAAGATGCATCAGCATGCATGTTCTTTGTTTGGGCGGTATGAGAATCCAGATATTCTCTTGTTTCCTGCTCAGTCTTATAACTCTTATAAGAAAGAACGGGACCAACGATCCCCTGCTCAGTATAATAAGCGGGTTCAGTCAATACATCCATATTATTATCTTGATTAAGTCCTGACATGGTCGCTACCTGGAGAGAGAGAGAAGGAAAACACTTTAGCGTATGCTCTTGCAAGATTAGATTGGTTATTATCTTATCTAATCAGGATGTCTCCCACTGTTTTTATCAAATCTTCCTTCAAACCCTAAAAGGTAAGATTAGCCGGGATTAATTACACCCTACAATTTTGTCAATCTTTCAGCCAGATCAGTGTTGGTACTTGAGGGAGGTTCCCCATGCTTTCGCACGGACCTAATTAAAAACCTCGTCTTCCCAGAAGCATAACCCCGTTAACACCTTTCTAGTGACCTACTTGATCGGCTAATTGTCCTGTGTAAAACTCTTGCAGGAGTAACTCTTACTCTTTTTTTTATCAGGATCCATCTATCTCATAGAAGGTATGCAATCTCATTGCAAATTTCAACACTTGAAATTCCCGATAATATTCTGCCCCAAGCATCCCATGACCTTGACGGAGGTCAACAAATCATAGAGTGTTAGTCAAGTTCAACCCGCCATTTCTTGATTAAATCAGACCCACCCGCACGATCCTTGACGGAAGTCAACAAAGCCGTACGACTACCCTAATCCAATCTGCATCACATGCATAAACAGATAAATACTAGTTAGCTACCGAACACTACGCCTTGACGGAGGTCAACAAATGTAGTGTGAATACTAAGTAGGACTTATCTGAAATGACGGAAGGCTACGACAGGTTTTTCAGAAAACCATGAGCGTAATGAACTTGATATCGTCGTAGAATCAAGTGATTTTTGAAAAATGAGTGTTTTTGAGGCTTTTCTAGTTTCACTAAAGAGGTCACTCCCGGTGAAGGGATCTCGGCTCTTTCCCCATCGAATTAGGTGCAGGGTATATCATATATACCGCTGTGCAAAGCAAGAACTATATAAGCTGTCAAAAACTAAACCGTGAGTTTGTAGCATCTGCCAGTTTCGCTAAAGTGGTCACTCCCGGTGAAGGGATCTCGGCTCTTTCCCCATCGGATAAGGTGCAGAGCATATCATATATACCGCTATGCAAAGCAAAACTGTAGCTACCTTTTTTTATAAAGTTTTGATTCTACAATATCTTTTAGGTTTCTTTTCTTTTATTAATCTCATTAATAAAACCCATCAGCTTATGCTTCCTAAGCATCATAGAAGAAACGAAAGCAGTAATATTTATATATCAGCATATATATATATATATATATAGTATAAGCATTCGTCTCAGGCAGTAATATGATCTCATCACAGAATATTGCAGCAGAAGAACATATATGAAATATTGGATATACTAGGATGTCCATGTTTTTAATACGAGCCTGTATAGAACATGGATTCCACGGTCGCGATGAATAGCCAAACCCACATCCCTAGACCCCTACGAGAGCGGCAAGTAACACTGCCAATTCTAGGGTTAGGAGACCCGGTCTTGACTCCTCGAGATGGCCTCCCACTGGACCCTAGAACCCGGTTACTCATGCTCCCCTCCTTGGGTCTACCTAATGCGGAAAAGTAAATAATATACACTGGTGACATCAACCTCATTCCGGAAGTGCCCCAATAAAAGAATATTACATACAAATGAATTTTACATGAATGAAAATAAAAACCCTCATCTCACATAAACCCCCCGGCTATTCAGAACACGACGATCCAATATCACATATCACAGCAACACATAATATCTCATATCATCAACGTAAGTAAGTATGCATACACCGATCGTCGTTGATGTATAGCAACGAAAACCGGCAATACAACTACATACTACACTTACGGTCACAGAAAAGAAAGTGTAAAACTACAATATTTGGAATCCACAATCTATTTAGACATCGTAAATCCGAAATATCACATACTTCGCATTTCATGCCTAACTATATGAATTCCACATATTGTATCACATTCCAGATAAATAGACAATATTAAATTTTCCGATCGAATAATCAAATATCCAAGATTTCCTAAATAGCTCAATACTTGAGCGGAGTTCAAAAAATCCCAGAATATGTCACAGTACCAATGGTCCAGCCGTAGAAGGGTCAAGCCAACGCCTCACATGTGGCACGCCGTACTGCGCCAAACCCTAAGGTTTAGAGGCAGTTCAGACGGTCACATAATCGAGTTAAGGTTTGTGTTCTTCTAGAGGGTCCACCGCGTTACTTGCACGTTTTTCCGAAAGATTTAAACCCAAGAAAAATTCAACACTTGAAAGTTTTTCGTGTCGGGAAAAAATGAGTTAATAATATCCGTTCGAACATTTTAATACTTTCTAAAATATCCGGAAAACAGAACGAAATTAAATTTTCCGATCGAATCTACGATTACAAAACAATCCCCAGAACACTCAACACTTGAGTCAGATTAAAAATACCCAGAAGCAGCTACAAATACCTACGGATGTACTGTGCCAAAAAGCTAACCATAACTCTACTGTGCTGCCGCGGAACCGCCGCAGAAGGCATGGTACGGCCGCGGTTCCGCGGCGCTTTAGTGGAGTTTTGGTGTCGTTTTGCACAGTAACTCTTAGAATTCCCTGCTGATTTTTTTGAGTATTTTTAATGCAGAAAAAATCACATTTTTACAAAATTTCCAGAGAGGGGGTCTATTTCGTCGTATCGGGGTTCGATCGGAGTTTTAACTTCGTATATGTTGGAGATAGTGCCCTCATAGTCAATTATTGGATCGCAGGTACGTGATTGCAATGATTGCGGAAGACCTATCCCGGTAGGACAGTCTTACTCGAGATGATAGTATGCTATCTGGTTTGCCTTTATCAGTCGTGTACATGTTCAGGTGACTGATTGCATGTTACACTTTGATAGAGCCCTTAGGATCTTGCTTTACTACCAACAGTATGATGGCGATCATATACGTGAGAGTTGGGTAGTTTATATGCATATCCTTAATTGTGGTCCCTAGTCATGGGAGTTTCGAGACAGGGCATCGATACTCCGGAGTAGACTAGTGTGTACAGTCGAGACCCCGACGAGGGGCGGTGGCCGGTCTCACAAGCCACTGGTGTCAGTTGGATCACCTAAGATGTATACAGGTGCTCATTGGGTTATGAGTACACCGGACAGGACTCGTCGGGAATCTGCTAGTTAGTATTATATCTACCGTCAGATAGCAGTTCCCTGGTGACATGTGTACAGGTTAGTTCATCGACCTGAGGTCGTCATTTGTCTCGTGTGAGTTCCCACTGTGCTTTGATTTCTACCCTACCACGGCTCAAAGGAGTCGTGCAAACAGGTAGCTTTTGGGTACAGTCCCGAGCCACATGGAGGCACGTGAGCGGATCGGCAGGGGATTCGTCTCTCCCGGTATTGGGGGCGAGGTCGTGCTGTGTCTAGGAGAGCCATTACACAAATCCATGGCCATGGTAGGAGATTTACTGGTAGGTACTCCAGTAGTATCTCAGGGTGTATTTGGGCTTCACTCCGATATGACTTATACTGCTATTGGGGGTCTGACGTTGCTAGCCCCCTAGGCAGATATGCGATACTCATTGACGAACGGACCGGACTGTATATACATTGTCACTGTTAGGCTCAGTAGGGTTTCTGGATGAGTTCACTCATCGACCTCCCTTGAGTTTACTCATCAGCCTCCCTTGAGGTCAGTCCATGGGCAGCCGTTACGCATTGCTAGTGCCGCTGACGGTTTGTGGTTAAACCCACTGCCATAGTGCTGACGAGTCATTAGAGTCCCCCACAGACAGTTTCCCAAGTTCGGGCGAAACGTTGTAGAGGCTGTATGGTTTTATGGCAGGGTTCGGAAAATGCACGTGCGTTTACGCACGTGTTATTTTTCGGGCAGATAATACTGGTCGGCTTTGGTTTAAGCCGGATCCGAGTATTATATTGAGTAGGTATAATATCTTTGTCTCAGTTGCATTTGTATTCGGTCGTAATACAAATGCGGGTATATTTATACAGTTTCGGGGTTGTCCTGAAAGTCGTTTCAGGATCACTTTTGGAAGTTGCCAGTTTCCAGTTTTCTATCAGCCGTCTTTTAACATTCGGTTAAAGACGGATTTATCTTTTCTTCTGTTGAGGTGAGTCAGTGCTTCTAGAAGCTTCTAGAAGGTTCTAGATGATGACTAGGCTTCATGACTCATTAGTGCATTAATGGTTTTTTGATGACTAACCTAATGACTCATGCTTTGTTATTAATGGGTTTTGTTTTCCTTAGGATATTTGTTCATAATATCTTTTGCTTGTGGTCACCCCCCCTCTCCTACGGTCACCCCCCTCTTCCTATAAGAGGACGGCCCCCTCTCTCTCCTCATACTCACTCTGACTTGAGTTTTCATTGCTAGAAAAGATTATGATAGCATTCGGGGTGTATGGAATTTTACAGTTCATTTCATTCCATCACCCGATTTCCACGGCAACTTCATTAACCGATCGTCCACGGATTTGGACGAAGTGAGACAAAGTCATCTACTCATTCTCTACATCATTCTTGGTCGTCTCTTTTAGCAAACTTGACGATCGAGTTGCCTCGAGTCAGAGGCGGAAGCCCGTTTAAAGAACCGATCATGTGGTGCCACCTCGACGAGGAGATCGGAGATCGACAAGATCGGAGCAGCCGCAACGGAACGTGGGATGATGGTTGAAGAACGAAGGACTCGGATCGTTCGGTATAACCTTTCTACACTCTTTACAGTTTGTTAGTTTAGCAATAATGGAAGATCCGGGTTAAAGTATACGATAGCGCCAGTTTAAAAGTTTTTTGTTCCGCATTTTGGCGTCTGTAGACTGCCGGGGCGCTAGCGTAGACTTACGGTGGTATCAGAGCCTCACCATTTTGCTATACTAACTTGTGCTAACGCGTTCAAAACATCGATCGAACCGAAAATCAAAAACGGCAAAATCCTAACCCGACAGTTTCTGTTAATTTTAAACGGTCTCAAAATTTATTTCTGGATGTCTTAAAAATCCGTGCAGGGTTTTTTAAGCGTACGGACAAAATTTGGGCACGCAATCTCACCAGAGCGCCGCGGATTAGCGGCCAAACCCATGGTTTGGCCGCTCATCCGCGGCCGTTCTAGGGGATCAGTGCATCAAATTTTTCTGTGTGTTCTATGTTGGATTTTGGGGTTTTTGGTAAATATCGTTTTGGCCCAGATTTTGTTACTGTTCACCAGTAAGCAGTGGGGCCCACTTTTTGATATTTGGTCTTTGGTCGATCGAAATTTAAACACGTTAGTTTACAGTGCTTACATTATATCTCCGACCGGGACTGTCATTTGATCGGTAAACCGCGTTTAATTGCTATAGTTCTTTTAGACGGGTTTGCGAACGTGACATTCGCGTTGATGTTCTGTGTTGTGCTGTGATGTTGCGGATTTGTCGTGGTGGATAGCAGTGTGCAATGGTAGTACAGTTTGTGTTTATTTGTATATTTGATATTGCGGGGCGAGCGTCCAACTTGTGGACTGCCGTCACTGCCTGTTGTATAATATTCTTTTGGGGCACGACCAGGTTGCGGTCGATGTACCTATTGTACTATTTTTCATTACTGTACTAGGTTTTGCCCCGCGACGGAGTGCACGGATAGCCGGGTTCTGGGGGGCAACGGGTCCGCATCTCATGGCTTTGAGAGGCAGAGGGGTCCCACTCTAGAATTGGCAGACTATTCGCCGCACTCGTAGGGGGTACAGGTTGACCCAAAAAAGGGGTGCTCAATTTACCGGATTCCGTGAAGTGCCGGGTGTTCCATTCACTATGCTGTGGGGACTACCTCGCTTCAGGTTTTGGCGGGTAACTTGCCGCACCCGTAGGGGTCTAGGTTTCATTGCACAGGCTATCCACACGACAGGGGAACGTCGGGTTTCAGCAGCGGCTCTGTGAAACTCGGGGATCCCAGATATCTGTATTGTTCTGTGATGCTTATTACTTTTCTGTAATGTTGCATACTATCACGCCTGGAGCGATTATTGTATATTGGTTTATATACTATTAGATGTTGTATATGTTTTACACCCGCGCTAGTCCAGTCCCCGCTCTGCCGTTAGTTAAGTAACCTAACGGGTGATGACGGGACCCAGTGACGAATGCGGATGGCATATACGTACATTTTATTTTCGTTCTTTTCTGGTGTGATTTAATGATGGGACTGCGTTGATTCTGATCAATGCAAAGTAAAACAAACCTGTTTACAGTTGTTGGAACAATTTAAAAAGTGTTATTGCAAAGACGTTTCCTTTTGTTATGCATAGCGGTATTCAGTGGAATATCCTGCACCTCATTCGACGGGGCAAGGGCCGATATCCCTTCACCGGGACTGACCCCTTGGGCAGAAGTTTGCGTCAGGGTAATAACTTCACTATAGTCGATTACATGTTGCTTTGCATAGCGGTATTCAGTGGAATATCCTGCACCTCATTCCACGAGGAAAGAGCCGAGATCCCTTTACCGGGAGTGACCTCTTTAGCAAAAGGTTTTCGCCACTATATTTTAAAAAGCTATCAGGTTCCTTCAGCGATATCAAGTTCACTACGCTAAAGGTTTTTCGCCAAAAACCAGCCGTAGCCCTCCGTCATTTCATATGGATGGTCAGTAGTATTCAAGCTATGTTGGTCTAGCCCTTAGCTAGGACATAGTGATTGGTAGCTGCTGGGGTGTTCACATGTTGCATAGATAGATGAGTTGGTTTGGGACAGTCGTACAGCCTTGTTGGCCCTTAGTCAAGGGCGAGTACGGGTGGGTTCAAATTAACAAGATAATGATGGGAAGAACTTGACATGTGACTTATGGTGGGCTGGCCCTTAGTCACGATCATAAGAGCATGGGGCAAAAACTATATCGGGAGTTTCTAAAGAAACTGAAACTTGCCAAGTATGCGCATACCTTCTGGAGTATGAGTAACGTGGATGCATTCCATCACGTTATCATGCGATGAGAGTTGGATCCCGATTCCCACTGATGAGTTGGTTTACACTTCGGGTGATCCCGATTGATTCTTCTTTAGGTTTGGAGGAGAATTTGACAGGACAGTGGGAGGTTTCCGGATTAGATAAAGTGATGACCATTCTGATCTAGGTTAGAGTGCACGCAGAGTGTTTCTTTTCTCTCTCTCTCTTTGGCAGCGACCTTTGACCGACCCTAGACTATGACTCAGTGACCAGGTTGACCGAACCTTCTTAAAATACTGGCTTTTGGATTGTCTGAGTTGCATAAGTCATTGCCACTCCTTCTTTTACCCTTTGAATTTCTCAGAACACCCGTATTACTACGGATATCCACTTCCATTAGATAGATCCATCGTATGGTTATATACGAACTCGAAGGGACTTCTTCGAGGATGGATCCAGGTTCAGGAGAAATAGAATTGGTTTATTCAGTTGTCTTTTATTATCACCTTCTCTCAGGTTGCGAGAGCTCCTTGTTTTAGGAGAGTACACCTATTACACTTATTGGATAGTCTTATTCCAAACCATAGGCTGGTGCCGAAAGGTAGGGAATGAAGAAAACCAATTAGCCTAAGTAGGGTGTGCAGAAGGTAATATGTAAAGACAAAATAAAGGGATTAGAAAGAGGGCAAAGTAAATTGCGACTGATATCATTCACGACCAAAACCGCGTACTTCATCGCCGCTCCTATTTCACCTTTAAAAGAATAAGGTATTATTCAGTTGTCTTTTATCATCACCTTCTCTCAGTTGCGAGTACTCCTTGGTTTAGGAGGGTACACCTATTATGCTTACTGGATAGTCTTATTCCAAACCATAGGCTGGTGCCGAACGGTAGGGAAGGAAGAAAACCATTTAGCCTAACGATGGTGTACAGAAGGTAACGACTAAAGACAAATAAAGGGATTTGGAGAGACGGCAATAAAATATACGGTTGAAGTCATGAATTGGATTATGGAAGAGCCATTACTATGAATACCAGGATACCCCTACGAAACATTTTCATGTTTCAGTGCATTGTTAAAGAAAAACTGTTTTCCCGATTAGACACTTACTCTAAGGGTATGTATTTACAAGGTTTCATTCTCATATCTGTATGGTTTTACAGATGATGAGTGGGAGTAAGATATTGGGAATTAGGTGATCATCCTCATTATATCGGAATTCGTTGTAATTGGTGATATTTGAGGAAATCGCCAGGGTACAGTTTTCTACCTACGACGCACAGGTTTTGAGTTGTTTAACTCAGCGGACTTATACAGAGTATTGTATGTTGTCCAAGTGTCCATCAGGACAAAGGGGTAGGTCCTCGTACTATGTTCTGTTTACTTATAACTTCTCTAGTATTTAGACGAGTGTTTCGTAGAAATACAAGGTCTAAGTTTTGAGAAGTTGTGGGTATAAGAATAAAGTAGAGAACCAGGTATCACAAGTATCGGGATTCTTCAAAGAGATCGAAGATGTAGATTCTTGTGATTGGTATTCAGATAATAGTGATGGTTTTGAGAAACGAGTTTTCTCTTTCAGGTTACTCATAATTGGATGGTTTCCTAAGTTGAGTAATGCTGATTAGCCTCTTTCCATTAAGTTGAAATGCACTGGAGACAGCTGCATATGGTTCAATTAAATTAGTGCCAAAGTTTCTATATTGGATATAGAATAGATTGTACCTTAAAAGAAACTAAGGTACGGGGAGTTGTCCAGCTTATGCTTAAAACCAGACTCTGGATAACTCAGGGCACGTTTCTGTAATGGCTGTTTGTGGGTTGACCCTGGCTATGACGAGGGTTGATATTCTACCATATGGAAGATCAATAGTGATATTGTTCTTGACTCGCCACAGTTTTAGTAAAATGGATCTTTTTCAGAAAACAGTAGTGGGAGTATGGTAGAACTGGAAGTGATTCCAGAACCGCGAACGATTACGGAAAATTTAATAGGACCTATACATTCAATCAGGTTGACATTCCAATAGCCACTCCGCAGATTTGGTGGGTAACCTCAGACACCCGAGAGGTACTTCGGTAAGCTCAAGGACGGTGACAGGGAGGTTCTTATCTACCCAGACTTGACACTACTGTTGTTCCAGGCTGTGAGACCCGGTAGGAGGGTTGTCGTAGTCAGTGGGAGCAACGGAAGCATGGTGGGCAAGTAGCTTATGTCTATTTATAGACTTGAGCAGTTATAGCGGAGATAGATCATCTAATTTGATGTGACAGTCATGGGTTTGACTTCAATCAGAATAGGGGATGGATCAGTTAAAAAGGTAGTAGGGTGTGATGTCATGGTATCAGGATGACATACACAAAGTGGGAAGTAAAATTCCTATACTACGATCGGTTGTACTATGGTCGTCACACAGTTGTTTCTCCAGACAGGATATGGATATAATATTTGACATTCTGGTTTCTAGATCTATGGTTTTAGATCTGGATTTGGGTAGTTTCCCAATGTGGGTACTTTGACAGATATTCTAATGGTTTTTGGAATAGTTGACTCCTAGCGAGGTGGTGTACCTGCAGGTGATGGAGTCACCCTCTCTAAAGGTGTCGTATAGACTAAAGGGGAGAGGGAAGTGCATGATTGGCAGATCACTTGCTTAGGCAATTGAGTCAGTCATGAGATGTCAAGTACCACACCAAATGTTGGTTTTGCACTAGATGCAATAAGTTTGTATTAATCCAATCCTGGAGAAACATAAGGAAGCGGTTTTAGAACATTAGTACATGTTCTACGGATTTGATAACGGCAGCCTCTTTCGGGAGACGGTTATCATTCCAGGCTTCAAAGATGACATGGATGACAGAGTGATTGTCAGAGTTTTAGTTTTCCCTCTGACGAGGGACAGTATTATGGACAGGTGGTTCCAGAGGCTACTGTGGGCGGCATGGTGCCCGATACTGATTAGGTTCAGTGATCGATTCAGTCTAAGAAGTTTGGATATGGAGTTCATTTATGAACTAAGGTCCCATCAGATATCCAGACATATTCTAAGACAGGTACTACTCAATTCGGGAGATGGCTTTCTCCGCGAACTTGAGATTAAGAGAGATACAGAAAGAAACTTCTACGCGGATCCACTCACCGAGGCTATTTCTCGAACACACTAGTTTTACAAACGGGCTTTGTGAAACTGATTAGTAGAGGAGTTGGATGTTCGGTTTCACACGGGCTGTGAGTAGTCGACATCGCAATATTAGCCTTGAGTGCAAGTGGGAGATTGTTGGAGATAGTGCCCTCATAGTCAATTATTGGATCGCAGGTACGTGATTGCAATGATTGCGGAGGACCTATCCCGGTAGGACAGTCTTACTCGAGATGATAGTATGCTATCTGGTTTGCCTTTATCAGTCGTGTACATGTTCAGGTGACTGATTGCATGTTACACTTTGATAGAGCCCTTAGGATCTTGCTTTACTACCAACAGTATGATGGCGATCATATACGTGAGAGTTGGGTAGTTTATATGCATATCCTTAATTGTGGTCCCTAGTCGTGGGAGTTTCGAGACAGGGCATCGATACTCCGGAGTAGACTAGTGTGTACAGTCGAGACCCCGACGAGGGGCGGTGGCCGGTCTCACAAGCCACTGGTGTCAGTTGGATCACCTAAGATGTATACAGGTGCTCATTGGGTTATGAGTACACCGGACAGGACTCGCCGGGAATCTGCTAGTTAGTATTATATCTACCGTCAGATAGCAGTTCCCTGGTGACATGTGTACAGGTTAGTTCATCGACCTGAGGTCGTCATTTGTCTCGTGTGAGTTCCCACTGTGCTTTGATTTCTACCCTACCACGGCTCAAAGGAGTCATGCAAACAGGTAGCTTTTGGGTACAGTCCCGAGCCACATGGAGGCACGTGAGCGGATCGGCAGGGGATTCGTCTCTCCCGGTATTGGGGGCGAGGTCGTGCTGTGTCTAGGAGAGCCATTACACAAATCCATGGCCATGGTAGGAGATTTACTGGTAGGTACTCTAGTAGTATCTCAGGGTGTATTTGGGCTTCACTCCGACATGACTTATACTGCTATTGGGGGTCTGACGTTGCTAGCCCCCTAGGCAGATATGCGATACTCATTGACGAACGGACCAGACTGTATATACATTGTCACTGTTAGGCTCAGTAGGGTTTCTGGATGAGTTCACTCATCGGCCTCCCTTGAGTTTACTCATCAGCCTCCCTTGAGGTCAGTCCATGGGCAGTCGTTACGCATTGCTAGTGCCGCTGACGGTTTGTGGTTAAACCCACTGCCATAGTGCTGACGAGTCATTAGAGTCCCCCACAGACAGTTTCCCAAGTTCGGGCGAAACGTTGTAGAGGCCGTATGGTTTTATGGCAGGGTTCGGAAAATGCACGTGCGTTTACGCACGTGTTATTTTTCGGGCAGATAATACTGGTCGGCTTTGGTTTAAGCCGGATCCGAGTATTATATTGAGTAGGTATAATATCTTTGTCTCAGTTGCATTTGTATTCGGTCGTAATACAAATGCGGGTATATTTATACAGTTTCGGGGTTATCCTGAAAGTCGTTTCAGGATCACTTTTGGAAGTTGCCAGTTTCCAGTTTTCTATCAGCCGTCTTTTAACATTCGGTTAAAGACGGATTTATCTTTTCTTCTGTTGAGGTGAGTCAGTGCTTCTAGAAGCTTCTAGAAGGTTCTAGATGATGACTAGGCTTCATGACTCATTAGTGCATTAATGGTTTTTTGATGACTAACCTAATGACTCATGCTTTGTTATTAATGGGTTTTGTTTTCCTTAGGATATTTGTTCATAATATCTTTTGCTTGTGGTCACCCCCCTCTCCTACGGTCACCCCCCTCTTCCTATAAGAGGTCGGCCCCCTCTCTCTCCTCATACTCACTCTGACTTGAGTTTTCATTGCTAGAAAAGATTATGATAGCATTCGGGGTGTATGGAATTTTACAGTTCATTTCATTCCATCACCCGATTTCCACGGCAACTTCATTAACTGATCGTCCACGGATTTGGACGAAGTGAGACAAAGTCATCTACTCATTCTCTACATCATTCTTGGTCGTCTCTTTTAGCAAACTTGACGATCGAGTTGCCTCGAGTCAGAGGCGGGAGCCCGTTTAAAGAACCGATCATGTGGTGCCACCTCGACGAGGAGATCGGAGATCGACGAGATCGGAGCAGCCGCAACGGAGCGTGGGATGATGGTTGAAGAACGAAGGACTCGGATCATTCGGTATAACCTTTCTACACTCTTTACAGTTTGTTAGTTTAGCAATAATGGCAGATCCGGGTTAAAGTATACGATAGCGCCAGTTTAAAAGTTTTTTGTTCCGCATTTTGGCGTCTGTAGACTGCCGGGGCGCTAGCGTAGACTTACGGACAGGTCGCCTAATGCTCTATCTAGGCTCTGATACCACTGTAGGGTTCCTAGGCACTCTTACAAGGGTTAATAAGGCATCAACCATGCTCGAATAAAAATTTAGACGTGCCGAACAACCCAAAGCCGGGATCATTGCTAGATAATTAGGGTTTAACAAGCAAGTAAACATCTTTACAACTAAGAGTGAGGGATTACAACCTTTGTAGTCCGCTCCTTCGCTTCATAAGCTCCGAGTAGAAGTTCCTTCGCCGCGATCCATGATCTTCCGGACTCAAGAGAGGCTCCACAACTCGAACGATCCATGCTAGCTTGTAGTCTTCCTTTTCTCCGATGATCTACCTCGAAGTTTCTTTAACTCAAGCTCTCTCTCTCTCTAATGAGGTGAACACCCTAATCTAATTGGCTAGATTAGATGAGGATGATGGAGTAGTATTTGTTCTCTCTTTTCTTATCAAATTCTCACTCTTAATCATCACAAAATGAAAACCTAGAAAGCTTTCTCAAATCACAAGGTTGAAGAAGAAGAAGAAATAATGGATAAATCCTTTTGCGATGAATAATGAAATGATATATGATTAATAATGCAACCATGGTAAACTATGACAAGGCTAACCCATGTAGAGAATTAACTAAGGCTAAGGGTTTGGGTTAGGTTAAGAATGAGTCACTAGAAAATATCAACCATAATATCTTAGCTCAAAACAAAAAGAAACCTTCTAGAAGGTTCATGAAAGAACTAACCCAATTCAAACCCTAACCTTGTTTAATCTCCACTAAACATGTTGCATTAGTAATCATATCATGTTACAATAATATATATCACATATATTTTATTTATTTGTAACAAAAGAAAATAATACAATCAATATATATCGCATAAATATCAATGTATTACCCGGTGAGAAAATGAAATAATAAAGCGAGCCTATATTAGATAATGTAATGCAATATATCATATATATTATTATACATTAAATTATCGAATCAACACTTGATCCGACAATCCGGCTATATCGAATATAACCGACCAATATATCATGTACCGATTCATCGAATCAAAACTTGGTCCGATGACCCGGCTCATATCAAAATATCGCGAGAATATAATACGGTATCTCATATCGCATTATCCTCGGTCCTGCACATATCACATATGTGCTCCTACTCCGTTTTACCTGAGTCAAGAAACCTCTATGTAGGACTCTAAAGAATCGTCAATATGCCGGCAGTAGGTGATGATCATATCAAACACCCATAAGCTGCAAGCGGTCAGCTAAACGTAACAGCCACCCAGGTATTAAGCAATCAGAAGATCAACAAGCAAGCCTGTACATTCTCCTGTGAATCCAATCAGTAACACTCCCGTACAGTCCGGTCTCTTCGTCTGATATGTTGCATATCTAGTCTAGGGGTGGTATACGTCAGACCCCAGTAACCGATAAGTCGTGTCGATGTGAGGCTCATAACGGGTCGAGAAACTACTGGTAACACTTACCAGTAAATCTCTATATCAGCCCTGGCCAGGGACTTCCAGTTATAGCCAATCAAACACAGCACCACATCAACTCCCTATACCGGGAGAGACGAACCCCTCCTATCGCTCATTGCCTCCATGTGATTCGGGACTGCACCCAAAAGCCACCGTTTTGCACGCCCTCTTGGACGTCGTAAGGTGGAAATCAAAGCACAGTGGGAATCACACAAGACTCTATGACGATCTCAGGTCTACATACTACCCTGTACCAGTGTCACCGGAGAACTGCCATCTGACGTGTGGTATATCACCATCTGGGAGTTCTCGGCGAGTCCGTCCAGTGTACTCAGTCTCCACTGAGCACCCGTACACCATCTCTGATGTCAAAACACAGATGGATATGGGATCATCCATCGCCCATCATATGGGTCAAGATGCGTATACGCTAGTCTACTCTGGTGTATCGATGCCCTGTCTCGACACACCCTCGACTAGGAATAGTTATAGGATGTACTCATCGACTACCGTGGCCCCACTAGTATGATCTCATCATAGTCCCAGTAGTCGAGTACAGATCCTAAGGGCTTTATCAACATGTGAGAGTAAGACAGTAAACTAATATAAGTCAACATGTTAAGATAAAGGAAAACCAAATAGCATTCTATCATGACGAGCAAGAAAGTACTCTCTATATATATCCAAACATTCATTATAATATACATCATATGTACAACAATGGCCTCTAGGGCATATACATAACTAACACATGTTATATTTTAAAAACTGGATCCATTTAAAAGAGCGGTTTTCCCTTAATATGTCATTTCACTGTTCCATTTTGCATGATATTCGGATATGCTTACATTTCTGTTATATATCGCATACATCATGCTTTATGATTACACGCATTGAGATATGTTGTTTTCATGAGATTTCTGGATTTGAGAACCGTGGCTATTTCAAAAGAAAGCATGTACTGTTTTAAAAACCCGGTTTCTCTTGATATGATATTTCAGTGCGTCCACCATGTGTTTTCTCGCTTCTGAGAGTGGCATGTGAAACCCGATTCAAGGAGCGGTAGGCACCGTCTGCGGGTACATGGTGGACCCGGTGAGGTACCCCGGGGCAAGAAGACTCGTATTGTTAGACGGTGAGCCCGGCAGGGGAGCACTACCTACTGGTGATAGTTCTTGGGCTCGACGGATATCTGGATGATACCGACCGGAGTCGAGGGATGATATAGGCCGATCCGGACTGACGGAGCCCGTGGGCCGATCCGGACTGACAGAGCCCGAGTGAGATGAGGATTTACGTGCCGATGCTGGGCACGGATTTCTCGATGTTTCGAGTGTTGATGCTGGACACTCAGGTTCCATGATTTTGATGTGTCGCGAGGGACACACATTGATTTATATCCCCATACCTTCATGCATATGCTTTTATGATATTTGCATGCATGATGTTGTGTCATTGGTTGACACGTGGACGAGATCCATATGCATACATACATTGATTATATGGTTGGACGAGATCCACATACATGCATGCATTGATCATATTATTGGATGATATCCACATGCTGATTGACATATTAGTGTTGGCACATATACAGACCCGGTCACCCTAGATATCATAGTATTACCTTTATGATATAGTTGACCTAGGAGTCGTTGTTTGTTCGATTTTCTACTTGTAGATGTTTTTCTACTCACGAGTTGGCAACTCACCCCCATTGTGCCACAGTTCTTGCAGGTTGACCGCATGGATCCGTAGCGGCATCACTGGCACATAGCTTCATTTGGGTGTTTTGCATTGGTAGGTGGGGCATTTGTATCGTACCCACTCTTGTATTTATATTTCACATTGTATCTAGTCAACTCCATCAATCAAAATTAGTAAATTGTATAAGTAATGAGACTTAGTTAGATTGTGGTTGCGAGACTTAGAGCGAGGGATTTTCCGCTACTTGTGGTTTTGATGTCTTGCTTATTTCTTTATCTTTTGTGGTGATCTTCGCCGTTGGGCGTCGTATACTTATTTTTATGCTTTGCGTGGTTGTGATCCGCCGGTTGGCGAAGAGCTAGCTCCCGCTTGGGGACGCCATTATTCTTGTTATGTATTTGTGGTTTTGGATCAAAAAATAAAAAGGTGGTGCTGCCCGAATTTTTTAACAAAAGACGAAACATGTTTTCAAACTGGTAAATTTTACTTGCATCATTCATGTTCCTTTTCCATGCATTTTAGAAACTTGATTTCATTATACCTTTATTTCAAAACTTCACCTCCTTTATTTTCTTAAAAAGTTTTAGATTTCTGGGTTTCAACTTACTTGAATTACGTTACGCCTTTAGACGTTGCGTGATTTAAGTGCTGGCCACGAGCTAATATTTTGGGTCGTGACAAAGTTGGTATCAGTGAGCTAGGTTTAACATTGGTTTGAGTCTATGTTTGACTATGTGGAGTCTAGGGCGGGTATGTATTTCGGAACCTAGGCTTGACATTACGGAACTTAGACTTGAACGGGGGGTATTAGACCCGAACTTTCGTTTCATAGGCTGACCCTGATTGATGGAGTATGTAGCTTGAGTAGAGTGACGTACCGTACGTATGTTCCACGACATATTTACGATACGATACTCCACTTAAGAAACCTTAGGATGTACATATTTTGAGATCTATGATTCTCTTCATACCCATGACTATACATCCATTTGAGATCCTCGATTCTATTTATTTCCATAATCATACTCTCATTGATGTTGTTCCTTCTTATGATCATGTATCCATTCTGGATCTGTCGTTTCCTTTCATGCCCTTGATCTGTTTTCATCGATACACGATTGAGGTTCCTGTCACCATGGTTTGAGCGTAGATTGAGATGCTTCTAGTGTTGTGGTCGGGGCGAGCTCGTCTGGTACGAGGGCTGACCATTGTAGTTTCTGGTGACACGGGAACGTATCGAGTTAGTATTTATGTTGTGAGCTCTCGGGTGAGGCGAGTGTTTGGTTTTGCACCGAATGATCGGGCCATTGACAGAGGCTGCCAGTTGTGAGAGGACGGTTGATGTAAAGCATATCTCAGAGATTATGATGTCACCTACCGTGCAGACAGATGACCCAGCTATTGCTGAGATAGATATGATGTCGCTCCCAGAGCTTACGAGTTGAGATCGCTAGAGCTTCCAGGCAGAGATGCGACAGATGATAGCTAGTCTACCCCGAATTGAGAGACGAAGGTGATTCATCAGATTGATGCGCCGACGCAGGCCCAGTTGAGTTGAAGATTTCCAGTGTGGAGAGTCTTACTCAGATCTAGAGCAGACCGATCCAGAGATGACCGTTGATGTATCGTCTTTCCTGGAGAATTGAGGCATTGTTTAGCATGCGGAAGAAGGGTATTCACATGTCGGCTAGACGAAGCTAAAAAGTTCGAGCGAGTGTCAGAAACCCATTTTTCCCAAGTTTAAAGTGTTCGGAGGAACATGCAAGTAATTCTATGGACCCTCTAAAAGAATGAAACCCTGACTCGACATGATGACCATGGAACCGCTTTTGAACCTTAGGGTTTGCAGCAGTATAGCGGTGCCATCAGTGAGGCTTGGGTTTGCCCTTCTACGGATGGTCCAGAGGTACTGTGGTATGTACTAGATAATTTTAGACTGCTCAGGTGTTGAGCCTTCAGAAAATTTTGGGACCTCGATGACTCGATCGAAAATTTTGACGTCGTCCAGATATCATGTGATAAGAGATCAGCAAGCTGACCAGCTTTGGATAGAGGACCTCACCCAGATGCATTGTGAGTTGATCGAGAACGTACGAGTATTGAGTATTCCTCCGATGGTTGGGACGAGTTCCCGAGGATTTGTTCGGCCAGATATCTTCTACAGAGTGATGAAGATACCGAGTTCGTGATTTCGAGTCCGTGTGAGTGACTTCGGATTGACCGTGGCCGAGAATAGTTGCAGTGCGCAGATAGCATGACGTGACGTCAAGATGGATGAAGATAAAGACGAGCGGTACCAGAGGTTCGTGCGAGACATTGACGAGCTGTTGTTACACCCCGTCGAGATGAGAGTTCTGATATGTCTACAGAGGCGTTGGGATACGGCCAGTTCCCGAGGAAATGTGTGCCGAACACGCAGATGTCCAGGAAACAAGAAAAGATTATGTAAGAGTACCAGCCTCCGTACAGTTCGGCATAGGCGAGATCGGAAGAGACCTTGAGCAGGATTCCTTCCAGGACACTGCTGCAATGAGATTTGCACCCAGGATCAGTTGTGTCATGTGTATTCAGAGGACCAGAGGCCGACGCCGGTAACGTGCTGCTTTACGAGTGGTCGTGATGATTGACCGAGAGATGACCAGAGAAGTGTCAGAACGGAATCTTTCCATTAGCACACCTGACCAGGCCGATGATACGATGGATTGCGAGATTGGTAATCCGAGGAGAAAATGAGGACCCAGCGATAGAGGACGCCAGACCGTGAGCAGGAGGCAAGCGGATGTTCTTGCTCTGCCAGTTTGGGCACACTGACATTTTTTCGACATTGTAGGAGGTGTACCTCGATGTCATTTATTGCGATTTGCGTTTGTGATCCGAGTATCACGCTTATATCGCTTAGATTTGAGTTTTAATGATTGAGTTTCATGATATCGTTTTCGTGCACCATGGCTGCACCTACTGAGTATTTACATTTTGCGCATAGTTATCGAACCTGATATATATTTTATACACCGTTGTGTTGATTTGCGATTTGTGCATATCCATTGCATTTGATATCGATTTTGTACCTTCGTATCATGTGTTTATGATTTCGTGGATTTCATACGGATGATGTGATTTTTGCACTCGGTATAGCTCACATGTGCTTGTAGTGCATTGATACGGATTTATGCTCGTAGTTGCACATGCTTTTGATTTATACACCTTGGTACACTCGTTGTCGTTCTTATACGCATTTGAGTTATTAATGTGATTTTCGCGCATTTGATGCACCAGATTTGAGATTTTCGTGCACAATAGATGCACCAGATATTGTTGTCGTGCACAACCGTTGCAGTGGACAGATGCTTTTCTGCACACCCATTGCACTTAGTTTTGCTTTGTGCATATAGTGGCATCTATGTTTGGATTTGATTTCCGTGCGCACCAGACGCATGTGATTGGTTGATACGCCTTTTGAGGCTGATTTTGCTTTTTGAGCACTTTGTTTTCATGATAGGTACTATATATTATATAGTAGCCGAACATGACTGATCTGAGGACAGTATCTGACTACTTTGCATGCATTAAAAGCTTACCACGAGGTTTTCAAAGGAGCTATAGTCTCGCTATTTCCTACCTGTCCGTGAGCGACGCGAACGTTTTTAAAGGAAAACCTTTTGGGATATTTTGAAACGACGGAATGTATATTTAGCAAAACATATTTGGACACATATTACTATTTTACAAATGAGCATCCGTCACTTATGCCGTGAGTTACGCATCACATGGCGATTCAGAAAAGATTTTGCATGTATTTTATTCAAATTTGGAGTTTTTCAAAGATGTGTACTATATACATAGTATAGTATTTGACTAGTGTCTGTTGGATTTTAGTATTGGATTTCGAGATATGTATCTCCACTGTAACTCCGATGATATGCGTGCAAATCTTATGATTTGTGTGACGCTTGACAGAGTTCGATTTTAAGTTTCGTATTCGTTTTCAGGCGCACGCGATGCGCGATACTATTTATGTATCTTCCGTGATTTTGGAGCCCCGTTGATTTGAGTTGATTATTGAAATGTTTTGGTATTTGGGGGTTTAAATTTAAATTCGGGGACCGAATTTATTTAAGGGGGGAAGACTGTAACATTTCAGAAAATATAAAATATTATTTTAGGAATTTAATATTAAGCTAATATATTTCCCAAAAACCGCACGATTTGCGAAATTAGGGTTTTCGAAAAAGGGTATAAATGTATACCAATAATTGTGAAATAATTGGAAATTAAAATGATTTATTCATTTAATAATATATTTAAAGGATTTGGCATTTTTAAAATTTATTATATGAAGTTTAAATAAAAACCCGATTAGTGCACTACTAATCGCGATTAAGCCAAATCCGTGTTTCTATAGTTTTCATGGTTAGTGCACCATGACATGTTTCATTTGGTTACATGTTCATTTGTGTTGTGTTGTGTTGTGTTATGGTTTTTATTATGGTGATAAAGGAACAAGAAAAGAGACAATGATTGAGGAGAGAGAGAGGGGACATAATGATGAAATGAGACCATGCTAGGAGAGAGAATGAGAGTGAGAAAGAGAGAGAGGGAGAGTGTTGCCCCAACTCTTTTCCCCTACCATTTCTTCATATCCTTCTTCATCCTCAAGCCCCCCTTCTACTCTCATGACCCATCTCAAAATATTCACCAAAACCCTATACCCCTTTCACAAAAAATGATCACCTCCTCACCCTCATCCCATTGGACCAAGAAAAGTGGGATTTTGATGACTTGGGACTTCTAGGGTTAACCTTGGTGGCATCATTGAGGTATAATCTCTACCAATTAGTTTAGTTTTTAGTTTGTTATATTCTAATTTAAGTTTGGAATCGATTTGGTGTGGATATGTGATCTTTGGGAATTTCTAGAAGAGGTTAGGGCTGGAATTGAATCCAAAGGTGAAATTGAGGTTAGTAGAGACCTTATAACCCCTCTAGAGTTAGTTTCATGGACTGAAACCTGAGATAGAACCCCAAACCTAGAAACCCCTATATCGGGAAATTGTGAAGATTATGAGGTTGCTTATGAAGGGTTACGGCAGTGCCCCGGCCATCAAAACGCGGCCAAAATGCGGAACAAAAATTTCTAAACTGGCGCTACCATTACCCGAACCACGGATCGACCTTAAACCCTAAACTAACAAGCTAAACTAAGAGTTAGAATCGTTATACCGAGTTGATCTGTGTCCTTCGGTCTTCATTCCAAGCTCCTAGTGGTTCCTTAATGTGGTTTGGTTGCCGGTCTTCCTTCATCTCCGATGATCCACCTGAGGGTAACGGTGCAAGCTCCAGCCTCAACAAATGAGGCAACCGACGCTCCAAAGTTGCTAGAGATGGAGAGTGGGGGTGTATGAAAGTGTTACTACAATTTTCTCTCGACGCATGTGCTCAAGAGAGCAACCATAGAAGATGAATGGAGTGAGGAGGCTTTGGCATGAGCAACTAAGAAAATGGCTAAGTGTTTTTGTGAGCATGAGAGAGTGAGAGAGTAATGCAAGTGTAAATCAATCAAATGAAATGAACCCAATCACCACCATCAAGTGGCCGGCCCCCTTCTCTCTTCCCCCAAAAAAATATCTCACCAATTTCATTTAAACAAATAAATAATCCAAACCATACTCAAGCCCATACCATGGTCATGTTCATGCCACCTCACACCCTCCACCTCATCTTTAAACAAATGAATTTCCATAAATGGAAAATCAAATAATGATGTGGCAAAGCTTCTAGAAGCTATTCCGTATAAAATACGGAATACTTCCCGGTACATATATCGAAATACATATACGCGTATTCGTACAAAAATACGAATAGCCAAGAGAGAAAATAAATAGAGAACGATAATACTAGAATACATATATATAAATATATATGTAAATTATTAAATCAAAATTTGATTTAATAATCCGGCTTAAACCTAGGCCGCTAGTATTATCAACCGTCCGATTAAAGTCTGCGCAGCATGCACATATTTAATCGGACGCCTGTATGTACCAACATACGCCATGTACACCATATCGCCTGAACCGAGAAAACCCTCTGTGTGCTACTCTAAAGACTCGTCAATACGCTGGCAGTGGCTTTAACCACAAGTACGTCAGCGGTACTAACTGTACGTAACGGCTATCCAGGTATTGAGTGAAAGGGAGGCCGACAAGCAAACTCATCCTGAACCCCTACCGACCCTGACAGTGAAAATATTCGTACAGTCCGGTCTGTTCGTCTAAGAGTATCGCATATCGAATCTAGGGGGTGGATAAAGTCAGACCCCCAACAACGCGATATTTAGTGTCGGTATGAAACCCATCACCACCTGAGAAACTATCGATCCTGGATCGGTAATTCTCGTCCACCGTGGCCACAAATTTCGGGTGATGGACATCCGTACACAACGCGACATCAACCCCCAATACCAGGAGAGACGAATCCCCGACGATCCGATCACTGCCTCCATGTGGCTCGGGACTGTACCCAACTAAAACCTGTTTGCACGACTCCTTTGAGCCGTGGTAGGGTAGTAATCAAAGCACAGTAGTAACTTACACGAGACAAATGACGATCTCAGGTCGACAGACTAACCTGTACACATGTCACCTCGGAACTGCTATCTGACAATAGGTATAATACCAACTAGCAGGTTCCCGGCAAGTCCGTCCAGTGTACTCATAACCTAATGAGCACCTGTATACTATCTTAGGTGAACAAACTAACAACAATGGCTTGTGAGACCTGGCCACCGCCTCTCGTCGGGGTCTCGATCAGTATACACTAGTCTACACTGGAGTATCGATGCCCGGTCTCGATACTCCTACGACTAGGGACATTTAAGGATGTGCTTATAGACCCCAGCTCCAACATATATGATCGCCATCATAATGCTGGCAGTTAAGCAAGAATCCTATGGGCTCTATCAACATGTACATGATGATAAAGACAAACCAGATAGCATACTATCATCTTGAGTAAGACTGTTTTATCGGTATAGGTCCTCCCTCAATCATCATAATCATCTGCCTGCGATTACGATAATTGCCTTGAGGGCACTATAGCCAACAATCTCCCACTTGCACTTAAGGCCAATTATTGCGATGTCGCATACTCACAGCCCGTGTGATACCGAACACCCAACTTCTCTACTAATCAGTTTCGTAAAGCCCGTTTGCGAAACTAATGCGTTTGAGAAATAGCCTCAGTGAGTGGATCTGCTCCAGTGTTTCTTTCTGCATCTCTCTATATCTCAATTTCGCTGAGAAAACTATCTCCCGAAATGAGCAATACCTATCTTAGAATTTGTCTGGATATCTGATGGGACCCAGTTCACAAAAGAACTCCAATTCTAGCAAACTTCTTAGACTGTATCGTCCACTGAATTTAATCAGTATCATGCGCTATGCCTTTCACAGTATTCGCTTGGACCACTTGTCCAACATACTGTCCCTCAAAAGAGGGAAAACTATAAATCTGATAGTCACTCTATCATCCTGGTCACCTTGGAAGCCTGAAATGATAACCGTCTCCTGAAGCAGGTTGCCGTTACCATATCCCAAGAACATTCATTTATGTTCAATAACTGCTTCCCAATGTTTCTCCAGGATTGGATTAATATATCTTTATTGCAGCTGGTGCAAAAATAATATATGGTGTGGTACTTGACATTTCATGATTAACTCAATTGCCTAAGCAAGCGATATGCTAATCATGCAGATCCCTCTCCCCTTTAGTCTGTAAGATACCTTTAGAGAGGGTGACTCCATCACCTGCAGGTACACCACCACGCCAGGAGTCGTCCATTCTAAAATACCTTTAGAATAATGTCAAAGTAGCCAGATTAGGATACTTCCCAAATCCAGATCTAAAACCATAGATCTAGTAACCAGAAAACCTGATATTATATCCATATCCTATGTGGATAAATAACTTTGTGACAACCACAGTATAACCGATCGTAGTATAGGAATATCTCTTCCTATCAAGTGCATGTCATCCCAATACCTGGACATCACTCTCTACTACCTTCTTACCAGATCCATCTCCTATTCTGATGAAGTCAAAGCCTATGACTGTCACATCAAAAATAGATGATCTATTTCCGTCGTACCTTTTTTAATCTATAAATAGACATAAGCCACTTGTCCTCTATGCTTCCGCTACTCCCACTGACTATAACAACCCTCTGGCAGAGTCATATACGTGCACTTCTAAAGATAGTTTAGAATGACGTTATACTCATCCTCCTGCCGGGTCTTATACTCTAGAACAACAGCAATGGCAAGTCTGGGTAAACAAGAATCTCCCTATCACCGTCTCTGAGAAGATCGAAGTACCTCTCGGGTGCCAGAGGTTACCCACCAAATCTGCGGATTGGCTAATGGAATGTCGAAACTAATTGAATCCATAGGTTCTATTAAATCTTCAGTGATCGTTTGTGGTTCTGGAATCACTTCCAGTTCTACCATACTCCCACTTCTGTTTTTCTGAAAAAATCCATTTTACTAAAACCGTGGCGAGTCAAGAACAATATAAATATTGATCTTCCTGATGGTAGAAAGTTATCCATCGTCAAAGCCCGGGATAACCCACGAACAGCCATTACTAAAACGTGCCTTGAGTTTATCCGGATTCTGGTTTTAAACATCAGCCGGACAACTCCATATACCTTAACATCGTCAAGATATAAATTGATTCTATATATATCTGATATAGAAACAAAAGCACTAATTTAATTGGAACCAGATTCAAAATCATGCAGCTGTCTCCAGTGCATATCAACCAAATGGAAAGAGGACAATCAACATTACTCATCTAGGAGTGCATCCATATATGAGTAACCCGAAAGAGAAGCAAGTTCTCAAAACCATTACTATCAACGGAATACCAAACACAAGTATCTACATCTTCGAATACTTCGAAGAATCCTGATACTTATAATAAATGGTTCTCTACTTTATTCTTATACCTATAACTTCTCAAAATCTGAACCTTGTATTTTAACGAAATACCTGTCTAAAATAAGAGAAGTCATGAGTAAACAGAATATAGTACGAGTACCATCCCCATGTCCTAATGGATACTAGACAACATACAATACTTCGTATAATTCCCCTGAGTTTAACAACTCAAACCCTGTGCGTCGTAGGTTGAAAAAACTGTATTATGGTTAAGAAGAATTACACCGCTGTTGAATACACCTTACCTAATCACCAACTGATATAGGTAAATGTCACAGACATAATATCAAAAAGTTATATCTCATTTTATAAAATAAACGTACAGATATATCAGTTTGAAATTGGTGCATAACAACGGATATTCAAAACCAAATATTTGCCATCTGGCAAAATCCAGATAATTTCCTCAAATATCACCAATTACAACGAATTCCGATATAATGAGGATCTAATCACCCAATTACCAATATCTTCCTCCCACTCATCATCCGTAATAACATACAAATGTGAGAAACTGATATGGTAAATACATACCCTGGAGTTAGATTCCAGTTGGGAAAACAATTATCAATTAATATCGCACAGTGAAACTGAAACATGAAAATGTTTCAAAAAGGGGTAACTGGTATTCCTAGTAACGCCTCTTCCACAAACCTTATTCATGACTGTAACCATATACATACCTGCCCTCACTCCAGTCCCTTTATTATGTCTTTACTTATTACCTTCTGTACACATTTTTTAGGCTAATTGGTTTTCTTCCTTACCTAGCTTTCGGCACCAGCCTAAGGTTTGGAAGAAGACTATCCAATAAGCATAATAGGTGTACTCTCCTAATCCTAGGAGCCCTCGCAACCTGAGAGAAGGTAATGGGAAAAGACATCTGAATAATCCTATTCTGTTTCTCCTGAACCGGAAACCATCCTCGAATCTGGAACGAATTCCTTCGAGTTCGTATGTAACTATACGATGACATATCCAATGTAAGTGGATATCCGTAGTGATACGGAGTGTTCTAAAGAAAAGCAAAGTGGATGTAGGAGTGGCAGGGGTATAAACGGTTTTTTTCGTGAATAATGGTGGTCGCAATTTCCTTTGCCATTATTCTAATCCCTTTATATGTCTTTACTTATTACCTTCTGTACACCACACTTAAGCTTAATCGGTTTTCTTCCTTCCCTACCATTCGGAACCTGCCTATGGTTTGGAAGAAGACTATCCAATAAGCTCAATAGGTGTACTGTCTCCTAATCCTAAGAGCCCTCACAACCTGAGAGAAGGTAAAGGGAAAAGACAACCGAATAATCCTATTCAATCTCTCCAGAACCAGAATCCATCCTCGAAAAAGTTCCTTCGAGTTCGTATGCAACTATACGATGGATTTATCCAATGGAAGTGGATGTTCGTAGTGATACGGGGTATTCTGGAGAAATACAAAGGTGATATAGAAGTGGCAATGATGTGTGCGACACCGTGACATTCCAAAAGCCAAAGTGTTTTAGAAGGTTCGGTCAACTTAGTTTCATGAGTTTTAGTTTAGGTCGGGTCATAGTTGCAGCCACAGAGAGAGAGAGAAAAGAAACACTCAGCGTGCACTCTAACCTAAATCAGAATGGTTAATCACTTTATCTAATCTGGATGGCTCCCACTGTATCCTCAAATTCTCCTCCAAACCTAAAAGGAGAATTAGTCGAAATCACCCGAGGAGTAATCCTACTCATCAGTGGGAATCGGGATCCAACTATCATTGCATGATAACTTGATAGAAGCCACTCAAGTCATCACACTCCAGAAGGTATGCGTATGCCTGGCAAGTTTCCTGTATGTTTGAAACTCCCGATGTGTGTTTTTACCCCTAGCACCCAAGTGACCTTGACACGTCAACATATCAAAGGGTCCTAGTCAAGTTCAACCCATCATTTTCTTGATTGCATTAAACCCACCCGTATGAGTCCTTGACACAGTCAACATGATCGTACGACTGTCCCAACCAATCCACATATCCATGCGATAAATAAGCATTACAGAGCTACCGCACACTATGCCTCGGCAATGCACGACATACGTAGCACGAATACTAAGCAATACTAATCTGAAATGACGGAGGGTTGCGGCTGGTTTTTGGCGAAAAACCTTTAACGTAATGAACTTTATATCGTTGAAGGAATCCAAGTGGTTTTATAAATATATAGTTGCGAAAACTTTTTCTAAAGAGGTCACTCCCGGTGAAGGGATCTCGGCTCTTTCCCCATTGAATGAGGTGCAAGATATTCAAAATTGAATACCACGATGCAAAGCAAAAGGAAATGACTATAGAAAAGTTATTACGTTGACACAAACTTATACTCAAGGGGTCACTCCCGATGAAGGGATCTCGGCCCTTGCCTCGTCGAATGAGGTGCTGGATATTCATAACCGAATACCACTGTGCAAAGTAAAAGAGAACGTCTGTAATGTCAGTTTTTTTTAAAAAAAACTTGGTTCCAACAACATCATATATAGGTTTATTTTCCTCGCATTGATAAGAATCAACGCAGTCCCATCAATTAATCACACCAGAAAATAACGAAAATAAAATGTACGTATATGCCATCTGCATTCGGCACTGGGTCCCGTCATCACTCGTTAGGTTACTTAACTAATGACAGAGCAGGTGCAAAACATATACAACATCTACTAGTATATATATAAATATATAACAATCATCCCAGGCATGATATAAAGCAACATCACAGAAACATCACAGAAGCAACACGGAATGGTGGATAATCTGGAGCCCCGGGTTTCACTTGAGCCACAAGTGAGACCCGACGTTCCCTGTCGCGTGGATAGCCTGTGCAATGAAAACCTAGACCCCTACGAGCGCGGCAAGTTACCCGCAAAACCAGAAGCGAGGCAGCCCCCTTCAACAACGTGAATGGGCCACCCAACACTTCATGGAATCCGGTAACTTGAGCACCCCTCCTGGGTCAACCTATACCCCCTACGAGTGCGGCGAATAGCCCGCCAATTCTAGAGTAAGGTCCCCTCCGTCCCAACATCAGGAGATGCAGACTCGTTGCTTTCTAGAACCTGGCTATTCGTGCACTCCACCACGGGGTAATCCTAGTACAGAAAAGAAAATAATATACAAGGGTGACATCGACCTCAGCCCGGTCGTGCCCCAAAAGAATAATATACAAATTGGCAGTGACGGCAATCCACATGTCGGACGCTCGCCCCACAATATCAAATGTACAAATGAAATTAAACTGTACTAACATTTCACCATAGCTATCCACCATGACGATCCAACCAACATCACAGCACAACACAGAACATCAATGTGAATGTCATGTTCGCAAACCCGTCTAAAAGACATATAGCAATTAGACGATTTGTACAGATCAAATGACATTCACGGTCGCAGATTATAATGTATGTACTGATATAAACATTTAAACAGTGTTAAAACATCAACTCCGAAACACCCCGAATAGCCCCTGAACAACTGATAACACAATATCAAAAATGGGCTAAACAAACAATACCACTGCACCAAGTTTCCAGAGACCAAACCACACCCAAAAAACGAACTTCAAAAACCCAATTAGGGCCGGCCTCCCCGGTTTTTCCACTAAAGTGCTCGGCACAATTCTGGCGATGTGGGCTCGTGTTTGGGGTGTGGTCTTCTGGTCACTCAAGAAGTCTTCTGCACTTGTTTGCAAAATTTTTTGAACACTTTGAAAATCGACAAAGAACATAATCTGCAGTGCATTGTTTCGGGACTGTTTCGATTTCGACACTTTAACATTGTCTAAACTAGCTAGCTAAGGGTTTAAAAGGTGGCTCTGATACCATGAAGGGTTACGGCAGCGTCTCGGCCATCAAAACGCGACCAAAATGCGGAACAAAAATTTCTAAACTGGCGCTACCATTACCCGAATCCCGGATCGACCTTAAACCCTAAACTAACAAGCTAAACTAAGAGTTAGAATCGTTATACTGAGTTGATCCGTGTCCTTTGGTGTTCATTCCAAGCTCCTAGTAGTTCCTTGATGTGGTTTGGTTGACGGTCTTCCTTCATCTCCGATGATCCACCTAAGGGAAATGGTGCAAGCTCCAGTCTCGACAAACGAGGCAACCGACGCTCCAAAATTGCTAGCGATGGAGAGTGGGGGTGTATGAAAGTGTCACTACAATTTTCTCTCAACTCATGCGCTCAAGAGAGCAACCATAGAAGATGAATGGAGTGAGGAGGCTTTGGCATGAGAAACTAAGAAAATGGCTAAGTGTTTTTGTGAGCATGAGAGAGTGAGAGAGTAATGCAAGTGTAAATCAATCAAATGAAATGAATCCAATCACTACCATCAAGTGGCCGGCCCCCCTCTCTCATCCCCCAAAAAAATATCTCACCAATTTCATTTAAACAAATAAATAATCCAAACCATACTCAAGCCCATACCATGGTCATGTTCATGCCACCTCACACCCTCCACCTCATCATTAAACAAATGAATTTCCATAAATGGAAAATCAAATAATTAGGTGGCAAAGCTTCTAGAAGTTATTCCGTATAAAATACGGAATACTTCCCGGTACATGTATCGAAATACATATGCGTGTATTCGTACAAAAATACGAATAGCCAAGAGAGAAAATAAATAGCGAACAATAATACTAGAATACATATGTAAATTATTAAATCAAAACTTGATTTAATAATCCGGCTTAATCCTAGGCCGCTAGTATTATCAACCGTCCGATTAAAGTCTGCGCAGCATGCACATATTTAATCAGACGCCTGTATGTACCAACATACACCATGTACACCATATCGCCTGAACCGTGAAAACCCTCTGTGCGGGACTCTAAAGACTCGTCAATACGCTGGCAGTGGGTTTAACCACAAGAACCTCAGCGGCACTAGCTGTACGTAACGGCTACCCAGGTATTGAGCGAAAGGGAGGCCGACGAGCAAACTCATCCTGAACCCCTACTGAGCCTGATAGTGACAATATCCGTACAGTCCAATCTGTTAGTATAAGAGTATCTCATATCAAGTCTAGGGGGTGGATAAAGTCAGACCCCCAACAACGCGATATTTAGTGTCGGTATGAAACCCATCACCACCTGAGAAACTATCGATCCTGGATCGGTAATTCTCGTCCATCGTGGCCACGAATTTCGGGTGATGGCCATCCGTACACAACGCGACATCAACCCCCAATACCGGGAGAGACGAATCCCCGACGATCCGATCACTGCCTCCATGTGGCTCGGGACTGTACCCAACTAAAACCTGTTTGCACGACTCCTTTGAGCCGTGGCAGAGTAGTAATCAAAGCACAGTGGGAACTCACACGAGACAAATAACGATCTCAGGTCGACAGACTAACCTGTACACATGTCACCTCGGAACTGCTATCTGACAATAGGTATAATACCAACTAGCAGGTTCCCGACGAGTCCGTCCAGTGTACTCATAACCCAATGAGCACCTGTATACTATCTTAGGTGAACAAACTAACACCAATGGCTTGTGAGACCTGGCCACCGCCTCTCGTCGGGGTCTCGATCAGTATACACTAGTCTACACTGGAGTATCAATGCCTGGTCTCGATACTCTTACGACTAGGGACATTTAAGGATGTGCTTATAGACCCCAGCTCCCACATATATGATCGCCGTCATAATGATGGCAGTTAATCAAGAATCCTATGGGCTCTATCAACATGTACATGATGATAAAGACAAACCAGATAGCATACTATCATCTTGAGTAAGACTGTTTTATCGGTATAGGTCCTCCCTCAATCATCATAATCATCTGCCTGCGATTATGATAATTGCCTTGAGGGCACTATAGCCAGCAGTTTAGAGATCTGCCAACACCCGGGGACACTAGGATTTATTTAGCAAACATTTCGTCAGTTCCTTCCTTCGCTCCACTTGCCCCGGTCGCCGTTCCACTCGTTCACTTGCCTATCCGTTCCGCTTCGCTTCACTGACTTGGCGAGGTGCGCCCTCAATCGCCGGGGGCTCGCTGCACCCTCAAGCGGCGGGGCCTATACGCCACTCGGTCCGTCAAAGGATCGTTCGCTTCGCTCTCTTGCCGGAACCGGAAACTCAAAAGGGAAACACTATCGTTCGCTTCGCTTACTTGGCGGAGATCAATAAATCAGATTCTTTTTTTTATGTCGAATTTAAAAGACTGTTCATGGGTGGCGCTGGGACCTAGGAAGCTACCACTGAAACCTTAGCCTCATACCCCTATTCCTGGCCACAAATTAATGCAATATGGCCGCAAATTGCGGCTTAGGTAGATTGGTTTTGGCTCGTACTTGGTCCGTAACTCATATATCTTCTATCTAGAGCAACCCAATGTGCAAAATCTTTTAGTTTGGCCTGTGGTAAAATCTGGAGTGGTTTTCCTATGTTGCTGTTTTCGTGTTTTCCGTATTCTGAAATTTGGATTCTTGTATTTGATATTGTATTTGGTTGTTAGATATTTGTACATCAACAACTATGGATAATTTGTTTGTTTTGCATACGTGGGCTATAGGTTCTAACCTATAAGGGATTCGCATGCCGTTTTGGTTTTCCGACTTGATTTTAATATGCATTGCGACGGTGTATTGCTTGTAGGTACCTCTACTTGGACTTCGAGACGACGAGGATGAGCGTGGCGACATTGACATTAGCAAGATGAATCGAGGTGAGTAGATCTATATCTACGGGGGAAATCGGGTGGATGGCGTATAGCACCCCCGCAAAGTTTTGGTGGAAACCGATTTGTAGCACATGGTTAAGAAAACCTAGATTAGGAAACTAGGGTTAGAATTAAAAGATGGTTAGTGAAACCATACTATAAACTAGAGGATAGTTCGAAGTGTTTTGATACGACTAGTATGTGGTGACAGAATTTGAGGATGACGTTTGACGATATTGCCGTTTAGGGTACTATAGGACTAGATAGTCGACGTAGATGTGTCATCCGAACCATACCTATTTCCAAACTGAAGAATCGTATGCATCTTTTTAACAGATACCTTGAGGGACGTTACGGATTTTCAAATGATATCTTTTTCTTTAAAAACACCGTAGCCCCTACTTTCAAAACTACGATTCACATCTTTCAAAAACTGTTTGTATGGTTCGTGTGTGTATGTTAGATTAGATACGTATGCTTATAGTAAGATAGAATGTTTATGTAGAATTGATTCGATGTGAGAGATAGATGTGATGAAAAGAATGTACGATGCGATATGATGACTTGGTGATGTGTTGGTATACGGATGCGAGTCTATTGTAGTGATTGATACCTTGTCGGTCCCCTGATACGAGACTGTTATGGATGTGACCTGGGACATAGGCATATAGATATATATAGAATGTCATGAATCATATATGATAGCCGTACGAGACGTTAAGTCCATACCCTCCTCGTCTTATAGGTTGATAGGATCCCTGATAGCTTAATGCCGCCGTACGATGATTTTCCGTACGTGATGAGTTTGACTTGAGGTTTGATCTATACCCTTGACTAGAGGATGTCGTACGATGGATTATACCGTACGCGATGTTGTTAGGCTGGATGTCGATTGATAGATTCACCGACTCGGTCTTGTAGACACGTATACCTTATAGCTTTTAGCTGATGATTTACCTTAGGCTGCATTCATGTTATTCGCATTGCATTACCATACCTGTGCTAGTACACCTGCACCATTATCGATGATGCATATGTTACGTGTACACAGATTGGCCGGCTCACACACTTCATCATCGATAATTGCCATGTCACTACACAGTAGGATTGCTGCATCATGATATGACTCTTCGCATAACATACTTGCGTATATACCCACTTGTACATCCATATTGGCGCACATACCTATTGTACACTCATACTTGCGTATATACCCACTTGTACATCCATATTGGCGCACATAGATATCTTGTGCATTCATGCCTATGTACATATACATTTGTACATACATAGATGATGCTGGCTTTGATTTTGGAGAATTGGGGACCGCATGTTATATTTTAAAAACTGGACCCATTTAAAAGAGCGGTTTTCCCTTAATATGGCATATCACTGTTCCATGTTGCATGATATTCGGATATGCTTACATTTATGTTATATATCGCATACATCATGCTTTATGATTATACGCATTGAGATATGTTATTTTCATGAGATTTCTGGATTTGAGAACCGTGGCTATTTCAAAAGAAAGCATGTACTGTTTTAAAAACACGGTTTCTCTTGATATGCTATTTCGGTGCGTCCACCATGTGTTTTCTCTCTTCTGAGAGTGGCATGTGAAACCCGATTCGAAGAGCGGTAAGCACCGTCTGCGGGTACATGGTGGACCCGGTGAGATACCCCGGGGTAAGAAGACTCGTATTGTTAGACGGTGAACCCGGAAGGGGAGCACTACCTACCGGTGATATTACTTTGGCTCGGCGGATATCCGGAGGATACCGACCGGAGTCGAGGGATGATATGGGCCGATCCGGACTGACGGAGCCCGAGTGAGATGAGGATTTACGTGCCGATGTTGGGCATGGGTTTCATGATGTTTTGTGTGTCGATGTTGTACACTCAGGTTCCATGATTTTGATGTGTCGCGAGGTACACACATTGATTTATATCCCCATACCTTCATGCATATGCTTTTATAATATTTACATGTATTATGTTGTGTCATTGGTTGACACGTGGACGAGATCCACATGCATACATACATTGATTATATGGTTGGACGAGATCCACATGCATACATACATTGATCATATTGTTGGATGATATCCACATGCTGATTGACATATTAGTGTTGGCACATATACAGACCCGGTCACCCTAGATATCATAGTATTACCTTTATGATATAGTTGACCTAGGAGTCGTTGTTTATTCGATTTTCTACTTGTAGATGTTTTTCTACTCACGAGTTGGCAACTCACCCCCGTTGTGCCACAGTTCTTGCAGGTTGACCGCATGGATCCATAGCGGCATCGCTGACACATAGCTTTATTTGGGTGTTTTGCATTGGTAGGTGGGGCATTTGTATCGTACCCACTCTTGTATTTATATTTCACATTGTATCTATTCAACTCCATCAATCAAAATTAGTAAATTGTATAAGTAATGAGACTTAGTGAGATTGTGGTTGCGAGACTTAGAGCGAGGGGTTTTCCGCTAATTGTGGTTTTGATGTCTTGCTTATTTCTTTATCTTTTGTGGTGATCTTCGCCGTTGGGCGTCGTATACTTATTTTTATGCTTTGCGTGGTTGTGATCCGCCGGTTGGCGAAGAGCTAGCTCTCGCTTGGGGATGCCATTATTCTTGTTATGTATTTATGGTTTTGGATCAAAAAATATAAAGGAGGTGCTGCCCGATTTTTCTATAAAAGACGAAACATGTTTTCAAACTGGTAAATTTTACTTGCATCATTCATGTTCCTTTTCCATGCATTTTAGAAACTTGATTTCATTATACCTTTATTTCAAAACTTCACCTCCTTTATTTTCTTAAAAAGGTTTAGATTTCCGGGTTTCAGCTTACTTGAATTACGTTACGCCTTTAGACGTTGCGTGATTTAAGTGTTGGTCACTAGCTAATATTTCGGGTCGTGACACTAACGCATCCTTAAACCCAACCCCAAACCCAAATCTAAGAAAATACGGATTTTGACTAATCCACGCCCTACGGGCGACAACATAAATTATTCTCCGTATACAATCCACGGGCAACCAAAAACAAAACAAACACACACGACACGAAGTGACCATCTGGAGAAGGAGAAAGTTGTTACCGCGATGTGCTAGAATAATTAACTGCAAGAGCTTGCGCCTGCAGAGAAGAGCGTCCCCACAATAAAAAAACCCCCTCAACTAGGGGGAATCTGACGAAGTCTGCTATATTGGCCGCATCCGTTTAAACCTTCGATATATGGTGTCATAAATCAACCTTGCATCTTCGGAGAGGTGGACGGATAGCACCAAATAGCATCTGCCCTTGAAATTCAGGCCGGACGTCCCAATGTCCCGGTCGCGTCTTTTCGGCAGAGAACACATTATCTCAGATCGTGACACTAGATTTCGATCGCAATTTTGCCAAAGTCTGCAAGCTAGCTTGGGAACAAGTCTGAACTTCAGCACGGCTTATCATCCACAAACAGATGGTCAGTCTGAGCGAACTATTCAGATCTTAGAAGATATGCTAAAAGCGTGTATATTAGACTTCGGAGGATCGTGGGTGTAAGTCCACGTTACCCGTCCCCGGTTCTTTGGGGTTGCGGAAATGATGAAAAACGATTTTCTACGGTGGGGTAACATGGACTCAAAATACGGATCTTTGTTAAACAACTATCTAACAACCTAACTAGAAGTTTTACCTACTCGGTTAGGGGGTTATACCTTAACTTGAACTCCTTCTCTTCGACTCCTTGTGGTGGTCGGATGGTGCTCTCCTCGTCGTCTCCTTGTGCCGAAGATGGATCCACCTGAAAGCTTCTACCTTTGGCTCCAACCTCAATCTAGAGGAAACTAGAATACTTGGTTTGCTAGACCTTGTATACTAGGATGAGTAGAGAAGTGTTTTCGGTTTTATCTCTAAGGAAATGGTTCTCAACTCATGAGAGGGAGTTTCCTTGAGCTAGAGAGAGCAAGAGGAAGAGGGAGAGCTTGTGGATGAGAGAAAATGAGAATGATAGAATGAGCAAGACTTTTCCCACCCTTGCTCTCATAATCCAAAATAATCATAAAAAATAATAATAATTGAGTATTATGTGATGGTTGTTATCATATCAAATGGCAATATCATTTCATGCATTAAATGCAATTTGTGAACAAACAAGCAAGCAAAGGTCAATGCCAAGAAATGATAGCCATTGTCATGATGATGGTCAACAAGTCCAACCTAGTCAACCGGTCAACTAAGTCAACATGTCAACAAATTCAACCTTTCAACCCAACCATGGCACAATAATACTTAATTAATATTATCATTAATCATATTTCTTATTCTCATTAGGGTTTAGCAAAAGTCAACAGTCAACAACCCTAATGAGAATCCTGTGCCTCTGTCTCTGTCAACCGTGCATACACACCTGCATCCGCGTTCCGAGGAACACGAATACAAACGAGATAAAACCAATCCCAAAACGTACACTAGGATCTGGCTTAAACCAAAGCCCTCTAGTGATAACTTCCCGGACACTAAACGTGCACAAGTGCACGGATGTGACCGAACTCTGTCGCAAAACCATGCGACCTCTACTCTTTTGCCTAAAGGTGAATAGCTCTCTGTGTGGGACTCTAAAGACTCGCCACTACGCTGGCAGTGGGTTTAACCACAGACCGCAAGCGGCACTAGTTGTGCGTAACGGCCCCAAGGTAGATGCCGATAAGAAGACGGACGAGGTGAAACCCATCTGAACTCCTACTGAGCATGAATGTGACAGTCTCCGTACAGTCCGGTCTGTTCGTCTGAGAATATCGCATGGCGGGCCTAGGGGGCGGTAAACGTCAGTCCCCTAATAGCGGTACAAGTCGTGTCGGAGTGTAGCCCAGAACACCCTGAGATAACACTGGAAACCTACCAGTATATCTCGCTTGCCCTGGCCAGGTACTTTGTGTAATGGCTCTTCTAGACACAGCGCGATATCAACCCCCAATACCGGGAGAGACGAATCCTGTCTAACCGTCACTGCCTCCAAGTGCTTCGGGACTGCACCCAACTACTACCTGTTTGCACGACTCCTTTGAGCCGTGGTAGGGTAGTAATCAAAGTACAGTGGGAACACACTCAAGGCGAAGTGACAGTGTCAAGTCAGCGGACTAAGCTGTACTCATGTCACCTTGGAACTGATAACTGACGATAGGTATAGTACCAACCAACAGTTCCCGACGAGTCCTGTCCAGTGTACTCGTAACCTAACGAGCACCCGCATACTATCTCAAGTACGACGTACTGACGGCTGTGGGATAGACCGTCTCCCATGCTGGGATGAGAAGCGCATACGCTAGTCAACTCCGGAGTAACGATGCCCTGTCTCGATAGTCCTACGACTAGGGACCTGTATAAGGATGTGCTTATGGATTACCCAGCCCCCACGAGTGTGACTGCCATCACAACGCTGGTAATCAAGCAAAGATCCTAAGGGCTCCACTAATGTGTATAGGTGATATACTAAAAGAAACACATGTACACATTAAAGTAGAAACAAACCAAGTAGCATACTACTATTTTGAGCAAGATTGTCTATACAACTGTGAATATCCTAAGCTTCCATTAAGTAATATACAAACTAGTATGATACAGTAATGGCCTCTAGGGCATATACACTAACAATCTCCCACTTGCACTAAGTCCATGTACTGGCGTATCGAAGACCTATCATCTCGATCAGCCGCTCGAACTGAGTCTGGGGTAAGGCCTTCGTGAGTGGATCAGCAGTGTTATCTTCCATAGTAACTCTCCGAACCTCGATCTCCTGGCGACCCACGATCTCCCTGATCAGGTGATACCACCTCAAGATGTGTCTGGACTTCTGATGGGACCTGTGTTCCTTCGCTAAAGCTATAGCCCCGTTGTTGTCGCAATACAGAGGTATTGGATCAACAATGGACGGAACCACCTGAAGTTCTGTCAAGAACTTCCTTATCCGGACGGCTTCCTTTGCGGCATCTGCAGCAGCGATATATTCCGCTTCCATCGTCGAGTCAGCAACGGTTTCCTGTTTGGAACTCTTCCAACACACCGCCCCTCCATTGAGGATAAAGACATAACTCGAAATCGACTTGGAATCATCCTTGTCACTCTGGAAGCTGGAGTCAGCAAAGGCATCAATCTGGAGGTCTTTTCCGCCATACACCAAGAACATCTGCTTAGTCCTTCTCAGGTACTTGAGAATGTTCTTTACCGCTATCCAGTGCTTCTCCCCAGGGTTTGACTGATACCGGCTTACCACACTTAGTGCATAAGCTACATCTGGTCTGGTACACAACATCGCATACATTATAGAGCCTACCGCAGAAGCTAGGGTATAATAGACATGTGATCCCTTTCCAAATCAGTCTTGGGATACATATCTTTGGAGAGGGTGATCCCGTGACAAGCCGGTAGATTACCGCGCTTGGAATCTTCCATACTGAATCTTTTCAGTATGGTGTCGATGTACCTGGACTGTGAAAGTCCTAATATCCTCTTGGATCTGTCACGATAGATCCGGATCCCCAGAATGTAAGAGGCATCACCCAGGTCTTTCATGGAGAACCTGTGTGACAAGAACCCTTTGACAGATTGTAGCATAGGAATGTCATTTCCTATTAAGAGAATGTCATCCACGTATAAAACGAGGAATACGACAGTTCTTGCTACAAATCTACTATAGATGCATGGTTCATCTGGATTTTTGATAAAGCCAAATTCGTTGACCGTCTCATCAAAACAGATGTTCCAACTCCGCGATGCCTGCTTTAGTCCATAAGCAACTTGCACACCTTTCCGCTGCTCCCACTCTGAATGAAACCCTCTGGCTGGTCCATACAGACACACTCCTCTAAATTTCCATTTAGAAAAGCGGTCTTTACGTCCATCTGCCAAATCTCATAATCGTGGAAGACAGCAATGGCTAGAAGGATCCGAATGGATTTCAGCATAGCCACTGGAGAAAAGGTTTCGTCATAGTCCAAACCAGGTCTTTGACGAAAACCCTTTGCAACAAGTCTAGCCTTATAGATCTCAACCTGTCCATCTACACCAATCTTCCTTTTGAAGATCTACTTGCATCCTACGGGTTTTACCCCATCTGGAGCAATGTCCAACGTCCATACTTTGTTGGTGTACATGGAATCCATTTCGGTCCGCATTGCATCCAGCCATTTTACCGAGTCAACGCTCTGAATGGCCTGCTGGAAGCTAGTCGGCTCATCACTATCAATGATGCAATCCTCTCTATCCCCGTCTATGAGAAATCCGTAGTATCTCTCGGGCGGATGAGACTGCCTACTACTCCTGCGGAGCGGCGCAGGAATGTCCTGATCTTTCGAACCTTCTGGTTCTACTAAGCTTTCAGTAATAGCTCGTGGTTCTGGAATTTCTTCCAGTTCTATTGCGCTCCCACTTATCTGATTTTCCAAAAACTCAGTTTCTAAGAAGTGGGCATGACGAGAAACAAAAACCTTTTGTTCCTCTTCGCAATAGAAGAAATATCCCTTGGAGTTCTTTGGATATCCCACAAACTTGCACTGTACTGAGCGTGCCTCGAGTTTGTCCACATGCTGCTTTGTGACAAAAGCTGGACATCCCCATGTCTTAATGTGCTTAAGATAGGGTTTCTTCCCACACCACATCTGATATGGTGTGGTAGGCACAGTCTTAGTTGGAACTCGGTTCAAAAGGTATGCAGCTGATTCTAGTGCATATCCCAGAATGATCGCGGTAACTCAGCGTTACTCATCATGGAACGTACCATATCCAATAGGGTCCGGTTCCGTCTCTCCGATACACCGTTATGTTGCAGAGTGTATGGAGGAGTACGCTGAGAGAGAATTCCATTCTCTTTTAGGTAATCCAGGAACTTGGCACTCAAGTATTCACCACCTCGATCAGATCTCAGTGTCTTGATACTTTTGCCGATTTGTTTTTCTACTTCATTCTTATATTCCTGGAATTTTCCAAAGGCTTCGGATTTATGTTTCATTAAGAAGACATATTCGTACCTTGAAAAGTCATCCGTAAAAGTAATGAAGTAAGAATAACCGCTTCGTGCATGTGTAGACATTGGACCGCACACGTTGCTGTGTACGAGTCCCAAGAGCTCGCTCGCTCTTACTCCGTGTCCAGTGAACGGAGTCTTTGTCATCTTTCCTTTGAGACAGGATTGACAAGTTGCATATGATTGATATTCGAACGGATCCAAATATCCTTCTGTATGTAACTTCGTCAACCTTCTCTCATTGATGTGACCCAGTCTACAATGCCATAAGAAAGCCTGATTTGTTTCCGGAGACTTTCTTTTGTGTGTATTCTGGACATTGAAAATCTGTGGTTGGTTTAATACGTATATACCATTGCTTAATGTACCTGACCCAATCAAAACTTGATTAAGGTGAATGTTTACAACATTTCTTATAAATGCAAATTCATAACCTTCTTTAGATAATAAAGATACAGATATGATATTACAAGTTGCATTGGGTACAAAATAACAATCACGCAAAACCAAAACGTGTCCATCTGACAATCCCAGGTGATAGTCCCCCACGGACTCAGCATCCATGCTAGCTCCGTTTGCAACTCTGAGGGTCATATCACCTGCCTTCAAAACCCTACGCTTTCTCAGTGCCTGTAAAGAATTACAGATATGAGATCCTGATCCGGTATCCAATACCCAGGAAGTAGAGTTTATTGATAGACAGTTTTCAATAACATACACACCTGAAGCCGAAGCCGCAACTTGCTTCGGGTCCTGGTTTCTGGCCTTCCAAGCCCTGCAATTCTTTTTCCAGTGTCCACTCTTGTGACAGTAAAAGCACTCTTCCTTCCCCACAAGCTTTCCCGCTACCTTTGTTGCCTTTGCCTTTCCCTTCGTATCCACTTTACTAACACCGCCCCTTTGTTTGGTGGGGGTTTTCTTCTTCTTTCCCTTGGCTTTCGCCTTGGACCTAGAAGAGGAAGATCCTCCTACAAACAAAGTGGATATTTCCCTACCTTTCTGTAGGGTGCCCTCTGCACTCCTCAGCATGTTGAGGAGTTCTGAAAGTTCAACTTCTTTTTCTTGCAAGTTGAAGTTCATGATAAACTGGGCGTAAGTTGAAGGAAGGGACTGGAGAATCAAATCCGTGTAGAGCTCGTTCTCTAACGTGGTCCCAAGGTCTGCGAGCTCCTCAATGAAGCCAATCATCTTAAGCACGTGTTCCGCTACCGATGATCCGACGGCCAATCTCGCCGAAAACAGCTTTTTCGAGACTTCGTATCTGGCGATACGGGATTGCTCTCCATGCAGTTCTTTTGTATGGAGACATATGGATTCAAGGTCCATATTCTTGTGCCTCCTCTGATGCTCATTGTCCATAGAGGAAAGCACGAGGCACTTGGCCTTCGCGCAGTCGATTTCCCAGGTCTTACGAATTTCCTTATCCGCGACGCTGGTTTTGGGACCTGGGATAGGGGGAGCTTTGGTGGTAAGGAGATACCCCAACTTGTCATAAGTGATTGCCATTTTGACATTCCTGAGCCAATCTTTGTAGTTTGGCCCTGTCAGTATGTTTTTATCTAGTAGTAACTTAAGTCCAGTCATGATGTTTGGTCGCTGCAATTAGGAGAGAGAGAAGAAACACTTTAGCATGATGCTCTTGCAAGTTTAGAGTGGTTTTTAGTTTGTCTAAACAGGATGGCTCCCACTGTCTCTCGAATCCCTCCTCAAACCAAAAAGGAAGAATTAGTCGGGATCAATCTCACCGTACAATACTTGCTTAACCGTTCAGCCAGGCCAGTGTTGGTACTTCGAGGGAGGTTTTCCAACGCTTTCGCGAAATTCCTTAATTAAATAACCTCTTTTCCCTGTGGGCGTAGCCCCACTAACACCTTTCTAGACACCTACTTGGTTTATAGCATTGATCGTTAAGTGAGAAAGTTCCAGAGGAGTAGCATATACTCACAGTAGGATTGGGATCCAAATATCATCGTGTGACAAAACTGAAGGAATCCTACCAGAATCATCACACTCCAAATGGTATGCAGCGCTAGCAAGTTTCAGTTTCTTTAGAAACTCCCGATGTGGATTTTTGCCCCATGCTCTTATGACCTTGACTTTGGCCAACAAATTATAAGTCACATGTCAAGTTCTACCCGTCATTCCCCAGGTTAATTTGAACCCACCCGTACCTACCCTTGACTTTGGCCAACAAGGCAGTACGACTGTCCTAAACAAACACATCTATCTATGCTGCACATGAATACCCAATAGCTACCAATCACTATGCCTTGACTTTGGCCAACAAACATAGCTTGAATACTATTGACTATCCATGTGAAACGACGGAGGGCTACGAATGGTTTTGGCGAAACCGTGAACGTAGTGAACTTGATATAATCGATGGAATGAGATAGCTTTTAAAAGGAGTGGCTTAAGCTCCGCGTTTAAAAGTTGTTTTTGAAAAGAAACCGAGTGGTTTTGAAAGTGTTCCAACGACTCTACTTTGGTTTATTTTCTTTCATTAATTTAATGTGTCCCATCATTTAATCCTACCATTGCAGAAAACAACGAAAATATGACGTACTCTTATGCCATCCGCATTCGCCATGGGGCCCCGTCATTACCCGTTAGGTTACTTAATTAACGACAGAGCGGGGGATGGACTAGCGCGGATGCAAAACATAAGCAACGCCTAAATAGATATCATATATAGATATATACATTCGTCACATGCAATGATAGCCATTCCAGATCACAGATGAACACATTGGATATACTAGGAATCCGCATTCCGTACGAGCCTGTAACGAAGAGCGGATTACACGGTCGCAATGAATAGCCAAGACCCCACCCTAGACCCCTACGGGTGCGGCAAACTACCCGCCAAGTACCCGAAGCGAAGCAATCTCCCTTAACACCGTGAGTAGGCCACTCAGCACTTCGAGGTACCCGGTAGTTTGTGCACCCCACCTTGGGTCTATCCTAGGAGCAAAAACAGTAAAAGAAATTATACAATGACGGCTACAACCCCATCCCGGTTGTGCGGCCATATAAATAATATTACATCAATTACAAATTACATGAATTGAAAGAAAAAGAAAACTCTCATCTCACAACCCCCCGGCTATTCATCCGCGACAATCCAATGAATTCATATACACATACCATCAACATTACAGATCACAGATATGTATAACCCCCACTAATCGACGTATAGCGATTAGCAGACGTTCAATACATATATCACATCACAGATATAACCCGTTAGCTAAAGTCTTTAGAAGTTCGATCAAAATACGGATTTTTAAACCCCAAAAACAAATTTTGCTTTCTGGAAAATCTGGGAAGAAAAATCATATTCCAAAAATCCCAAAATACCCCTATAAGAACGCTGCAGGAAAATGGACCCACAACCGAGTTAACTCGGCCGCGGATCCACGGCAGGAGCAAGCTCATGCCGCGGTTCCGCGGCGCGTTGACCGAGTTAGTGGACCAATTTTATCCAGTGTTCTTTAAAAAGCCTGAGCCGAATTTTAGTGTAAGATTAATTAATTTTTGAACAGGAAAAAAAAATCGGCAGAAAGCTTACATTTCGGGCGTGTTTTGTGATTTTTTCTCCGAACGAACATCTAGTTACTTCGCTAAAATGTTAGATAGTGTTTAACTAGGCTCTGATACCACTGTAAGTCCACGTTACCCGTCCCCGGTTCTTTGGGGTAGCGGAAATGGTGAAAAACGATTTTCTACGGTGGGGTAACATGGACTCAAAATATGGATCTTTGTTAAACAACTATCTAACAACCTAACTAGGAGTTTTACCTACTCGGTTAGGGGGTTATACCTTAACTTGAACTCCTTCTCTTCGACTTCTTGTGGTGGTCGGATGGTTCTCTCATCGTCGTCTCCTTATGCCGAAGATGGATCCACCTGAAAGCTTCTACCTTTGGCTCCAACCTCAATCTAGAGGAAACTAGAACACTTGGTTTGCTAGACCTTGTATACTAGGATGAGTAGAGAAGTGTTTTGGGTTTTATCTCTAAGGAAATGGTTCTTTGGGGTAGCGGAAATGGTGAAAAACGATTTTCTACGGTGGGGTAACATGGACTCAAAATATGGATCTTTGTTAAACAACTATCTAACAACCTAACTAGGAGTTTTACCTACTCGGTTAGGGGGTTATACCTTAACTTGAACTCCTTCTCTTCGACTTCTTGTGGTGGTCGGATGGTTCTCTCATCGTCGTCTCCTTATGCCGAAGATGGATCCACCTGAAAGCTTCTACCTTTGGCTCCAACCTCAATCTAGAGGAAACTAGAACACTTGGTTTGCTAGACCTTGTATACTAGGATGAGTAGAGAAGTGTTTTGGGTTTTATCTCTAAGGAAATGGTTCTCAACTCATGAGAGGGAGTTTCCTTGAGCTAGAGAAAGAGCAAGAGGAAGAGGGAGAGATTGAGGATGAGAGAGAATGAGAATGATAGAATGAGCAAGACTTTTCCCACCCTTGCTCTCATAATCCAAAATAATCATAACAAATAATAATAATTGAGTATTATGTGATGGTTGTTATCATATCAAATGGCAATATCATTTCATGCATTAAATGCAATTTGTGAACAAACAAGCAAGTAAAGGTCAATGCCAAGAAATGATAGCCATTGTCATGATGATGGTCAACAAGTCCAACCTAGTCAACCGGTCAACTAAGTCAACAAGTTAACAAAGTCAACCTTTCAACCCAACCATGGCACAATAATACTTAATTAATATTATCATTAATCATATTTCTTATTCTCATTAGGGTTTAGCAAAAGTCAACAGTCAACAACCCTAATGAGAATCCTGTGCCTCTGTCTCTGTCAACCGTGCATACACACCCGCATCCGCGTTCCGAGGAACACGAATACAAACGAGATAAAACCAATCCCAAAACGTACACTAGGATCTGGCTTAAACCAAAGCCCGCTAGTGATAACTGCCCGGGCACTAAACGTGCACAAGTGCACGGATGTGACCGAACCCTGTCGCAAAACCATGCGACCTCTACTCTTTTACCTAAAGGCGAATAGCTCTCTGTGTGGGACTCTAAAGACTCGACACTACGCTGGCAGTGGGTTTAACCACAGACCGCAAGCGGCACTAGCTGTGCGTAACGGCCCCCAGGTAGATGCCGATAAGAAGACGGACGAGGTGAAACCCATCTGAACTCCTACTGAGCATGAATGTGACAGTCTCCGTACAGTCCGGTCTGTTCGTCTGAGAATATCGCATGGCGGGCCTAGGGGGCGGTAAACGTCAGCCCCCTAATAGCGGTACAAGTCATGTCGGAGTGTAGCCCAGAACACCCTGAGATAACACTGGAAACCTACCAGTATATCTTGCTTGCCCTGGCCTGGGACTTTGTGAAATGGCTCTCCTAGACACAGCGCGATATCAACCCCCAATACCGGGAGAGACGAATCTTGTCTAACCTTCACTGCCTCCAAGTGCTTCGGGACTGCACCCAACTACTACCTGTTTGCACGACTCCTTTGAGCCGTGGTAGGGTAGTAATCAAAGTACAGTGGGAACACACTCGAGGCGAAGTGACAGTGTCAAGTCAGCAGACTAAGTTGTACTCATGTCACCTGGGAACTGATAACTGACGATAGGTATAGTACCAACCAACAGTTCCCGACGAGACCTGTCCAGTGTACTCATAACCAAACGATCACCCGCATACTATCTCAAGTACGACGTACTGACGGCTGTGGGACAGACCGTCTCCCATGCTGGGATGAGAAGCGCATACGCTAGTCTACTCCGGAGTATCGATGCCCTGTCTCGATAGTCCTACGACTAGGGACCTGTATAAGGATGGGCTTGTGGATTACCCAACCCCCACGAGTGTGACTGCCATCACAACGCTGGTAATCGAGCAAAGATCCTAAGGGCTCCACTAATGTGTATAGGTGATATACTAAAAGAAACACATGTACACATTAAAGTAGAAACAAACCAAGTAGCATACTATTATTTTGAGCAAGATTGTCTATACAACTGTGAATATCCCAAGCTTCCATTAAGTAATATACAAACTAGTATGATACAGTAATGGCCTCTAGGGCATATACACTAACAGTGGGAAGATCACCTACCTCTTTTGGAGTATTCATACAACAACAGCTACCAAGCAAGTATAGGAATGACACCTTTTGCAGCACTTTATAAAAGGAAGTGTCGATCACCATTAAGTTAGGACGATATCGAGGATAGAGAACTCCTTGGACCTGAGATGATAGTAGCAACTGTTGACGTAGTTCGTATTATCTGGGAAAGAATGCGCATAGCCCAAGACCGACAGAAGTACTAGGCTGATGCAAAGCGCCATCACTTGGAGTTTCAACCGGGAGAACCTGTATTTCTGAAGATATCTTCGAACCGTGGAGTGATACGTTTTGGAAGACGGGGTAAGCTAAGTCCAAGGTATATTAGACCGTTCGACATACTCGAACGAGTCGGTGAAGTGGCTTATCGCTTGACACTTCCACCTTCATTAGAAAGAGTGCACAATGTGTTCCACATATAACAACTCAGAAGGTATGTGAGTGACCCCATCCATATTCTTGATCACTCCGAGCTCACTGTACATCCAGATTTATGTTGTGAGCAACAACCTGTTGAGATCCTGGATAGAAAGATGAAGTCACTTCGGAACAAAGAAGTCAACTTGGTTCGAGTGATGTGGAGAAAATATTCACCGGGAGAATCAACATGGGAAAGGGAAGATGAGATGCATGCAAGATACCCTCATTTATTTGTAAACTAATCCTTAAAATAAATTATAAATTTTGAGGACGAAATTTTTGTAAAGAGGGTAGACTTTAACAACTCCAATTTCAATGTACAGAAAATTGTTTAAAAGTTAATGTACAATTGGGTTATTTGAAAACCTGTGTATACTATAAGTATTTGATTTATTTTAGAACAGCAAGAAAGTACTTATAGCACATTGCTAAACTCTTGCACTGCTGTGACGTAGCCCTTGTGATCGAATCCTCCCAGCCATATTATCTTTTTATTTAATTTTCTTTTAATCTTTTAGAAACTCAAGGATTTGCACGTGCACTACACGTAAAATAATAATTTACACAGAAAACAAACACATGCACTGGGGTATACCAAGCGACAGGAACACGTGGCCCCAATCCAGAGCCCCACCTTCGAAAATGGACCGGCGAGATTGCAGTATGGGCCGGCGCCGCCGGGTCAATATGGGTAAAATGCAATTTTTTTTGTGCCCTAACACCCTTGGACTACCCCCTTTAACCCCTGTCTGTTTGATTTCCCTGCACATTAATAGAGAAATTAAAATGATGCATTTATCTTAATTTTAATGCATTTTTAATTCATTCTTCATCACCTCAAAACCCTAATTTTTCCTATAAATACCACACCATATTTCACACATCCTCACTCGGAATTCCCTACCAAAACTCTCAAAAACTTTCAAGTCTCTTTTGTGTACAAGTGGAGTTAACAAAGGGTGAAGTTCCGGTGACGATCTAAGAAGAGTACGGCGACGAAACGGCGTCCCGATGCTTCCCTAGTCTTCTCCTACCCCTCTTCTTTCCCAAAAGCCAGTAAGTCCCCTCTTCCCCTCTCTTTCTCTATTTTCAAAACATTAAATTATAAAACCCGACGGAAGCGGAGTTAATCCGACTTCCGATTTGGATTTTTTTTTCAAAACTCAAATTTTATTAATCAAGAAAATACCATACTCTTATATCATGTTTAACGCATATTAACAAACACTTTAAAACAAGAATCATCTCAAAATAATCTTTTATACAACTTTTATCATAGTTTTACAGTAAAATTCCATATACTTTATGTTAGTTATATGTCTGCCCTAGAGGCCATTACTATACATGAGATGTATATTGTAGTGGATGCTTGGACATATATAGGGAGGACTTTCCTGCTCGACATGATAGTATGTTATCTGGTTACCCTTTACCTTAACGTGTACACTGATTGTCTCTCTGTTACATGTTGGTAAAGCCCTTAGGATGTGTACTTGACTACCTGGACTATGATGCGGATCATACTAGTGGGGACAGGGTAGTCCATAAGTACATCCTTCAATGTCCCTAGTCGTGGGTGTATCGAGACGGGGCATCGATATACCAGAGTAGACTAGCGTATACCTTCTCGACCCATACAGATGGGCGATGGATGATCCCATATCCATTGGTGTTTGACATCAGAGATGATATACGGGTGCTCAGTGGAGACCGGGTACACTGGACGGACTCGCCGAGAACTCCCAGATGCTATTATACCTTACGTCAGATGGCAGTTCTCTGGTGACACTGGTACAGGTTAGTCTGTAGAGCCGAGATCGTCATAGAGTCTTGTGTGATTCCCACTGTGCTTTGATTTCCACCTTACCACGTCCAAGAGGGTGTGCAAAACGGTAGTTTTTGGGTACAGTCCCTAGTCACATAGAGGCAATGAGCGATAGGAGGGGTTTCGTCTCTCCCGGTATTGGGGGTTGATGTTGCGCTATGCTCGATTGGCCATAACAGGGAAGTCCCTGGCCAGGGCTGGTTTAGAGATATACTGGTAAGTGTTACCAGTAGTTTCTCGACCCGTTATGAGCCTCACATCGGCATGACTTATCGGTTATTGGGGTCTGACGTTTACCACCCCTAGACATGATATGCGACATATCAGACGAGGAGACCGGACTGTACGGTAGTGTCACTGTCAGGCTTTTTGCAAGAGTTGAAGCGGGCTTACTTGCTGATCTTCTGATCGTTCAATACCCGGGTAGCCGTTACATCCAGCTAGTACCGCTGACGGCTTGTGGGTGCTTGATATGATCATCACCTACTGCCGGCGTACAGACGAGTCTTTAGAGTCCTACATAAAGGTTTTACTGGCTCAGGCAAAACGAAATAGGAGCGCATATGTGATATGTGCGGGACCGAGAATTATGCTAGTATGTGATACCGTATTCTATTCTCGCGATGTTTGTATCGATCGGTTATATGTGATATAACCACGTTATCGAATCAAAGGTTGATTCGATAAATCGATACATTGGATGTTAGTCGGTCATATATGATATAACCGGATTATTAAATCAAGTGTTGATTTAATAATTTAGTGTATAATTGTATATGTGATATACTAATTTACATTAACTAACATTGGTTCACTTAAGCATTTATTTTTCTCACTTGTGCACAAGTTAATATATATGTGATATATATTTATTAGTGTACTAATTGTATCATGGTTGTTGATACACATATCATGGGTGTAGAAGACTTATACCATACTAATTATAATTGTTCGGTTTTTATATTTAAAGTAATTCTAAAACAAATGGATAATGAGCACAAATGCATGAAGCTTCATGAAGCTTTTGTTTGCATTTGACTTAGTCCATTAGTTTTGTTTTACTTAAGATATTAGTTAACCTAACCACTATGATTACCTATGGTAATGTCTCTACATGAGTTAGTATATAATACTCACTCACCATGGTTAGCTTATTCTCTCTCTTGATCATTCTTGATATTCATTTTGAGTTCATCTTCTTCCTCCTTGATTTTCATTCTAGGGTTTGAAAAAGAGAGGGATACAAAGTGAGAAATCAAATTCTAAAGTGTACCCATTTCCTATTTCACCATCCTCTACTACACTAGAACTTTAGTTTAGGGTGTTTGCTTCACTAATTCTTTAGTTGGTGAAGTAGAAGCTTGAGTCCGTATTCCCTTGACGTAGATCATCTTCGGCCTCGAAGACTTCAAGCAATACCATTGCAACTTTCTCATGGAGCCGTCCGAGAGTCCGGGAGCACGTGATCGCAGCGAAGGGACTACAACAAGGAGCTTTAGAAGTGAATGACCGACCTACAAAGGTTGTATTTCGTATTCACTTAGTGTAAATGTGATTTACTTGCATGTGTAACCCTAATTTTCTAGCAAACGATCTTGTTTAGAGTTATTCGGCACGGCTAAAATTTTAATCCGGCATGGTTAATACTTTGTAGAACCTCATTAGAGTGCCTAGTAACCCTACAGTGGTATCAGAGCCTAGCTAGAGCATTAGGCGATGTGTTAACGAAGTTAAAACCCCGATCGAACCCGATAATGTCAAAGTTAACCCCCTCTCTGGAAATTTTTTCAAAACTGGGATTTTTCTAAATTAAAAATACCTAAAAAATTCAGCAGGGTTTTCTAACAATAACTGTGAAAAACGATGCAATAAGCCGTACATACCGCCGCGGAACTGCGGCAATGACTTGCTCCTGCCGCGGAACCGCGGCCGTACGGATGAGCTATTGACTCGTTTTTCCACAGTAACACTCGTATCTAAAATTGCTATTTTCTTGGTATTTTTTTTCTGACTCAAGTGTTGAGTGTTCTGGGGTTTATTTTGTATTCGTTGATTCGATCGAAAAATTTAAATTCGTTTTGTTTTCCGGATATTTAGAAAGTATTAAAATGTTCGAACGGATATCAATAACTCGTTTTTTCCCGACCCGGAAAATTTCCAAGTGTTGGATTTTTCCGTTGTTTAAGAATGTCTAAATCGTGCAAGTTACGCAATGGACCCTCTAGAAGACAACAAACCTTAACTCGATTATGTTACCGTCTTGAACTGCCTTTTGAACCTTAGGGTTTGGGGCAGTACGACGTGCCACATGTGAGGCGTTGGCTTGACCCTTCTACGGCTGGACCATTCGTACTGTGGCATGTGATGGATGTTTTTAAACTCCCCTCAAGTGTTGAGAACTATTTGGCAAAACTTTGGTGTTTGATTATTCGATCGAAAAGTTTAACATTGTCTATTTATCTAGAATGTGATACAATATTTGGAATCCACAAGTAGTTATGAGATAACTGATTTGGATGTTATAAGCATAGCAGTTTAGTCTCAAATGATCGGTTGCCACGGAATTTTGATGCGATCAAAAGTCCGTCGCAATCACGTAGCGTACGCGGATACTCGCCGGGTAAACTTAATAGACAGCCATGCCCCATAGCCCCGACCAAGTGACTGTAGGAGAACCCCGTCGCCAAAAGCATCCGTTCGGGTGCTCACGGCAGCGGTGTTCCGCCTTAGTGCACTTCGTCGACGGCATCCGGGGGTGCGGCCATCTACTAAAGTTTACGACGAGCATTCGATCTGTATATCGGGAATCTTGTTGAATTGCCCGACTTGATATTGAAAAGTGTTTTCGATATAGAGACTAAAATGCGGGGTTTATAATTGTTAGGCATGTGATGTCTAAGGAGGTTGCGGATTCCAACTGTTGTAGTTTTACACTTTCTTTTCTGCGACCGTAAGTGTAATATGTGTTATCGCCGGTTTCGTTGCTATATGTCAACGACAATTGGGATGCGCATATTTACTTACGTTGATGACATGTGATGTTATGTGTTGCTGGATATGTTATATTGGATCGTCGCGTTTTGAATAGCCGGGGTTTTTATGTGAGATGAGGGTTTTTATTTTCATTCATGTAAAATTAAATGTATGTAATATTCTTTAACTGGGGCACTTCCGGGATGAGGTTGATGTCACCATTTGTATATTATTTACTTTTCCGCACTAGGATAGACCCAAGGAGGAGAGCATAAGTAACCGGGTTCTAGGGTCCAGTGGGAGACCAACTCGAGGAGTCGAGTCCGGGTCTCCTAACTCTAGAATTGGCAGGGTTGCTTGCCGCTCTCGTAGGGGTCTAGGGGTGTGGGTTTGGCTATTCATCGCGACCGTGAAATCCGTGTTTTATAGAGGCTCAAAATAAAACATGGACGTCCTAGTATATCCAATGTTTCATACGTTTCTTCTGCTGCGATATCTGTGATGTGATCATTTGATGTGCTGTGATAAATACTGTATATAGTATATATGATATATTATATAGGCGTTACTTATGTTTTACACCCGCGCTAGCCCTGCCCCGCTCTGCCGTTAATTACCTAACCTAACGGTGCACGAGGGGACATCGAGGCGAATGTGGATGGCATAAGTGTACGTCGTATTTATCTGTGATGTTTAGGTGATTTAAATGATGGGACTTCATTAATATGATTAATGAAAGAAAAGAAACCTAAAAGATGTTGTGGAATCGAATTTTCAAAAACAGGTAGCTACAGTTCTTGCTTTGCATCGCGGTGTTCCTTGTAGAACATCCCGCACCTTATTCGATAAGGAAATGGCCGAGATCCCTTCACCGGGAATGACCCCTTTAGCAATGACTGGCAGATGCTACACCCCTCGGTTTTGTCTTTTGATTGCTTTTCTAGTTCTTGCTTTGTACAGTGATATATATGATATATCCTGCACCTCATTCGACGAGGAAAGAGCCGAGATTCCTTCACCGGGAGTGAACTCTTTAGCGAAACTAGCAAAAGCCTAAAAAACACTCCATTTTAAAATAATTTGATTCTACAACGATATCAAGTTCATTACGCAACAGGTTTTCAGAAAAACCTGTCGTAGCCCTCCGTCATTTCAGATAAGTCCTGCTTAGTATTCGTGCTGCGTTTGTTGGCCTTTGTCAAGGCGTAGTGTGCGGTAGCTGACTAGTGCTTATCTGTTTATGCATATGATGCAGATTGGGTTAGGGTAGTCGTACGACCTTGTTGGCCTTTGTCAAGGGTCGTGCGGGTGGGTTTAATTCAATCAAGAAATGACGGGTTGAACTTGACTATCATCATATGGTTTGTTGGCCTTTGTCAAGGTCATAGGAGGTTAGGGGCAAAATTATCGGGAATTTCAAGTGTTGAAATTTGCAATGAGATTGCATACCTTCTATGAGATAGTTGGATCCCAATACCCACTGCGAGTAATTGTTACTCCTGGGAGAATTTTACACATTACAATTAGCCGATCAAGTAGGTGTCTAGAAAGGTGTCAATGGGGTTACGCCTCTGGGAAAATGAGGTTTACTTTAATTAGGTCCGTGCAAAAGCACGGGAAACCTCCTTCAAAGTACCGACACTGGCCTGGCTGAAAGATTGGCGAAGTTGTAGGGTGTAATTAATCCCGGCTAGTCTTTCCATTTAGGGTTTGAAGGAAGATTTGATAAAAACAGTGGGAGCCATCCTGATTAGATAAAATAATAACCAATCTAATCTTGCAAGAGCGTACGCAGAGTGTTTTCTTCTCTCTCTCTCCAGGTAGCGACCATGTCACGCCTTAATCAAGATAATAATACGGATATATTGACCGAACCCGCTTGTTATACTGAGCTGGGGAACATTGGTCCCGCTCCAACTTATAATTGTTATAAGACAGAGCAGGAAATTGGGGATTACCAGAATTCCCGTGCCGCCCAAACGAAGAAAATGCATGTTGATGCATCATCTTCGGGTGTGTTCATTACAGAGAACTGTTTCTCAGTATCCTTTACGTCCTGGGTATGAGATACCGGATCAGGATCCCGCATATGTAATTTGTTACATGGGCTACAGATAGGTAGAGAACTGAGAACAGGTGATAGGTTTCATGAGATAGAAAACGGTGCAAGTGTTGCAGCCAAGTCTGTTGGTCACTATCACCCTGTATTACCAGAATACATTGATTCTGAACGAATGTTATTAGATACCGAACTTGATATACAACATCATATCAGTCTCTTTATTAGTAAAGAAAGGATATAATTTTGTATTGTTGGATGATGTTTTGTACATTTCCTATATCAAGAGTTGATCGGTTCAGGCACGTTATCTAAAAGCATTGACGTTCTAAATCAAACTACAGTTCTTAGTATGCAGAACACACACAAGAGGAAGAGTTCAGAAATGAACGAATCCTTTTTGAGGTATTGTAGACTAGGTCATATCAATGCGACCCCCCTAGCAAAAGTTACATATAGATGCATATTTAAATTAGTTTGAATTTACATCTTGTGAAACTTGCCGGTCATGTCACAGAGATAAGATGACCATAGCTCTGTTTATTGAAAGCAGAGAAAGAGTTAGTGAACTCTTGGGATGATACATGTTGATGTATGAAGGTCCCCTGTCTACACATGCCAAAACCGGTTCTTTGTACTTCATTACATTCTCTGATGATCTCTCAAGATTCAGACATCTGTTCCTGTTGAAACACAAGTCCGAAGCTTTTGATATATTCACAGAATATAAGTTAGAAGTAGAGAACCAAAACGGGTATAAGTATTATGTCCATTGATGTGATCAAGGAGGAGAATACTTGAGCACGGAATTCCTGGATTATTCTAAAGGAGAATGAGATTCTCTCTTAGCATTACTCCTCTGTATACACCACAGTATGTCGGTGTATCGGGGCGGAGCAATCACACCCTATGTGATAAGGTGTGCTCTATGATGAGTACTACTGAGTTTCCTATTTCCTTTTGGGAGTTATGCACTTGAGAAGCTGCATACCTATTGAATAGGGTTCAAATCAAATCAGTTGCCTACCACTTCATATGTGATATGGAATGGGAAGAGCCCATATCTTAAGTATGTTAAAATTTAGGGTTGTCCGGCCTATGTCTGAAAAGCAAAATCCGGACAAGCTCGAGGTAAAGTCAGTTCTGTGGAAGTTTGTTGGATATCCCAAGCATTCGCAAGGGAATATCTTCTACCAAAAAGAGGAACAAAAGATGTTTTGTTTCTCAGCATGCCACCTTTGTGAAAGGGAATTTCTTGTGAAGAAATTAGTGGGCATGAGGTAGAACTGGAAATTAGTGGTCACGTTACGTACAGCTAGTGCTGCTTGCGGTCTGTGGTTAAACCCACTGCCAGCGCAGTAGTCGAGTCTCTAGAGTCCCACACAGAGAGTTTCCCTACTCCAGGCGAAACGATATAGAGGTCGTATGGTTTTACGACAAGGGTTCGGACGCATACGTGTGTTTACGCACGTACGACTTTCGGACAGTTTTTACTAGTCGGCTTTGGTTTAAGCCAGTTACTAGTATTCGGTTATTGGATTTATACAGTCTAAAGTTTTTTCCGTGTTTTCACGGATAGGAGGGGCGTTCTCGTAATTACGCGAGAAGCTTCTAGAAGATGGTGACTAAGGGGGTTAAGGTGGCATATACATTAAATGAGATTAGTGAGTCATATGGATGATTCATCCATGTCATTAATGCATCATAAATGCTTAATGACTCATGGAGATGAATCACCATTAGATATTTATCAAGCATGGTTGTAAATCATTTTCTTTTCTTTTCTTGAAAAACAATAATGCTTGATATATATTATGATAACTCATTTTCTCATTTGATTATTATTCTCACCTTCTCTCTCCTCAAGCTTCCTCTCTTCAAACCCTAATCCTCCCCTCTCATGTGTTGAGTACAAGGATTAGTTAGACTACTTAATCCATAACCCTCACTCTATATCATCTAGGTACTTTGATTAGCACTTAAAGAAACCTAGTTGCCTCAAGTTTAGAGGCAAAGCTTGGAGTAAAGCTCTCGTGGTGGATCGTCTACTACTTGGAGAAGGCCGAGGAGGAGGTGGAGTTCGTAAAGACGAAGGACACGGTTCTTTAGGTATAATCACTTCACATAGTAGTTTAGAACTTCTATGATAGTTGTTAGTTATTGTTTAGCTTCGATTCATGCGGTTAGTCGATGTTTAAGCAAAGAACAAGATCGTTTTTCATATTTCCGCCTCCCCGCAAGTCGTGGGGTGTTGTACATCGACTTACAGTGGTATCAGAGCCTCGCTAAACAATAATTAACTCATTAGCAAAGTCGTAAGAATTTCGAACGCAAAAAGGAACCGGAAACATCGTCGATTATCACGCTTACTGTCGAATTTTAAACTGGCTCTAAAAGTTTTTCAGGGTGCTTTAGAATAACAAGCAGGAAAAACTGGGGCTACTGAAGAAATTTGGACCCCTAACTCGGCCATCTCACCGCGGAACTGCGGCGGATCCATGCGATCCGCGACGGATCCGCGGCCGAGTTGGGGCCGAGTCGGCCCAAATTTATTCAGTAACTCCTAGGTGTTAACAGTGATGTTTCTGGGATGTTTATTTTTCTGCTTAAGTCTCAGGTGCACAGGGAAGTATTGGAATGGAATCTAAAAGCGTTTGTTCGATCGAAATTTTACGATGTTTGCTAATTTGATTATATCTGTGTTTGTATAATGTGTTCGTAAACCTCCCCTAACTGCTAGTATGTCGGTTGGCAGGGGGTTGCACGTTTCTGTAATGGTTTTTACTGTTTGTGGATGTGAACTGTATTGGACTGTTGTGATGATTAGCCAGGGTTTGTGATGGGTTATTATTTTAATTCATTCGATGTAATTGTAATATGTTGTAATATTATTTTGCGGGGCACATCCAGGTTGCGGTTGTAGCCACCGTTGTATTATTTCATTTTATTGTTTTTGCTCCTAGGATAGACCCAAGGTGGGGTGCACAAACTACCGGGTACTTTGAAGTGTTTAGTGGCCTATTAACTTTGTTGAGGGAGACCGCTTCACTTCGGGTATTTGGCGGGTAGTTTGCCATACCCGTAGGGGTCTAGGTTGGGGTAATGGCTATTCATCACAACTGTGTAATCCGTCTTTTGTTGCAGGCTCTAAACAAACACGGATTGCTTGCAAATCCAATAAAGTTCATATGAGATCTGGAATGCCTATTATTGCGTCTGACGAATGTACAATATCTATATATGATAGCTATTTAGACGTCACTTATGTTTTACACCCGCGCTAGCCCAGCCCCCGCTCTGTCGTTAGTTAAGTAACCTAACGGGTGATGACGGGACCCCGTGGCGAATGCGGATGGCATAAGAGGACGTTGTATTTTCGTTGTTTTCTGCAATGATAGGTTAATGATGGGACGCATTATTTATAATGCAAAGAAAATAAACCAAAAGTTGAATCGTTGGAACAATTTAAAAGAAACCACTCGGTTATTTTAAAAGAGCAGAATTTTTAATTGCGGAGCTTTAACCACTCCTTTTAAAAAGCTATCAGGTTCTTTCGATTATATCAAGTTCACTACGTTCACGGTTTCGCCAAAACCAGTCGTAGCCCTCCGTCATTTCTTATGGATGGTCGGTAATATTCAAGCTATGTTTGTTGGCTTTCGTCAAGGCATAGTGTTTGGTAGCTGCTGGGGTATTCATTTGTTGCATAGATAGATGAGTTGTTTTGGGACAGTCGTATAACCTTGTTGGCTTTCGTCAAGGGTATATACGGGTGGGTTCAAATTAACAAGATAATGATGGGCAGAACTTGACATGTGTTTTATGATTTGTTGGCTTTCGTCAAGGTCATAAGAACATGGGGCAAAAATATATATCGGGAATTTCTAAAGAAACTGAAATTTGCAAAGAGATGCATACCATTTGGAGTTTGATGAATGTTGGTAGGATTCCTTCAACATTATCATACGATGATATTTGGATCCCGATCCTACTGTGAGTATATGCTGCTTATTAGGAGATTCGTCACTTAACGATCAATGCTATAAACCAAGTAGGTGTCAAGAAAGGTGTCAGCGGGGTTACGCCCCCAGAGAAAAGAGGTTATTTAATTAAGGAACTTCGCGAAAGCGTTGGAAAACCTCCCTCGAAGTACCGACACTAGCCTGGCTGAACGGTTAAGCAAGTATTGTACAGTGAGAATAGTCCTGGCTAATTCTTCTTTTATGGTTTGAGGAAGGATTCGAGAAACAGTGGGAGCCATCTAGTTTAGATAAATTAAAAACCAATCTAAACTTGCAAGAGCATCATGCTAAAGTGTTTTCTTCTCTCTCTCTCTCATTGCAGCGACCGTGTGACCATGACTAGGTTACATCTAGATAACAAGTTGACTGAATCTAACTTATATGACTGGAAAAGGTCTGTCCAGATGACCATTGCCTATGACAAGCTGGACCACCCTATTACTACTCAAGATCCCGCCGTCCCAGGTCCAGTTTCCACCGTCGCGGATATGGATATCCGTCAGACAAAGGAAAAGGATAAAGCGAAAGCCAAGTGCCTCGTGTTGGCTTCAGTTGATGGTATAAACCAGAAGCAGCACGAGAGGATGGACTCTATTTCCATCGTTCTCCATAACAAAGATTTATATGGAGAGCAATCTCATATCGCAAGATATGAGGCCTCGAACGAATTAATTCAAGCGAGGTCGGCTGACGGGTCATCTGTAAGGGACGACGTCCTTACGATGACTAGCTATATTGATGAGCTCAAGGACCTGGAGACCACGTTGGGAAACAGGTCATATGCTGACTTATTTCCACAGTCCCTACCCTCTACTTATACCCTGAAAGAAACCAGGGAGACACAAGCTCTGATTAATGGGGGACCTTCTTCTTCTACATCCAGGGCGAAAGCAAAGGATGAAAAGAAGAAGACCTCTACAAAGCCGATATACAGTGTCAGTAAAGTAGGAGGAAAGGGAAGAGCAAAAGTTTTGGGACTTGGTGTAGGCAAGGAGGGATGTTCCTATTGTTATGGGAACGGACATTGGCAGAAGGATTGCAGGGCTTTGGAAGCCAGTAGCCAGGATACGAAGCATGTTGTGGCTTCAGCCTCAAGTGTGTTTGTAATTGAGAACTGTTTATCAATTAACTCTACTTCCTGGTTACTAGATACCGGAGCAGGATCTCATATCTGTAATTCGTTACATGCTTTGAGAAACCGTAAAGTTATAAGGATAGGTGATTTGTCTCTCAGAGTTGCAAACGGAATGAGCGTGGACGCTGAATCCGTGGGAGAATATCGCCTAGGTTTGACAAGTGGGCAGATATTGATTCTACATAACTGTCTGTATGTACCTAGTTTGAATTGTAATATCATAGCAGTATCCTCACTTTCAAGAGAGGGATATGACTTTACATTCGTAAGCGATGTAGTTCACATCCACCGAATTCAAGTTCTGATTGGGTCCGGTACATTAGATGACGGTATATACGTATTGAATCAAGCTCAGGTTTTCAATGTCCAGAACACACTTAAAAGAAAGTCTCCAGAAATGAATCAGGCTTTCTTATGGCATTGTAGACTAGGTCACATCAAAGAAACACAATTAACGAAGTTACATAGAGAAGGATATTTGAATCCGTTCGAATATCAATCTTATGCCACTTGTGAATCTTGTCTCATGGGAAAGATGACAAAGACTCCGTTTACTGGACACGGAGTAAGAGCGAGCGAGCTCTTAGGACTCGTACATAGTGACGTGTGCGGTCCAATGTCTACACATGCGCGAGGTGGTTATTCCTACTTCATTACTTTTACGGATGATTTCTCTAGGTATGGACATGTCTTCTTGATGAAGCATAAATCCGAGGCCTTTGAGAAATTCCAAGAATACAAGAATGAAGTGGAAAACCAAACAGGTAAAAGTATTAAGACACTGAGATCTGATCAAGGTGGTGAATACTTAAGTGCCGAGTTCCTGGGTTACTTAATAGAGAAAGGAATTCTCTCTCAGCTTACTCCTCCATACACACCACAACACAACGGTGTATCGGAAAGGAGGAATCGAACCCTATTGGATATGGTTCGTTCCATGATGAGTAAGGCTGAGTTACCGCGATCATTCTGGGGTTATGCGCTAGAATCAGCGGCATATCTTTTGAAGAAGGTTCCAACCAAGACTGTGCCTACCACGCCATATCAGATGTGGAGTGGGAAGAAACCCTATCTTCAGTACCTGAAGACATGGGGATGTCCAGCTTTTGTAAAAAAGCAGCATCCGGACAAGCTCGAGGCACGCTCAGTAGAGTGTAAGTTTGTGGGATATCCAAAGAACTCCATGGGATATTGCTTCTACTACGCAGAGGAACAAAAGGTTTTTGTTTCTCGTCATGCCCGCTTCTTAGAAACTGAATTTTTAGAAAATCAGAAGAGTGGGAGCGCAGTAGAACTGGAAGAAATTTCAGAACCACAAGCTGTTACTGAAAGTTTGGTAGAACAAGAAGTTTCAGAAGAAAGGGACATACCAGCGCCTATCCGCAGAAGTAGTAGGCAGTCTCATCCGCCCGAGAGATACTACGGTTTTCTCATAGACGGGGATCGAGAAGATTGCGTCATTGATAATGACGACCCTACTAGCTTCCAGCAAGCCATTCAGAGCGGCGACTCGGTAAAATGGCTGGATGCAATGCGGACCGAAATGGAGTCCATGTACACTAACAAAGTATGGACTTTGGACACTACTCCAGATGGGGTAAAACCCGTAGGATGCAAGTGGATCTTCAGAAAGAAGATTGGTATAGATGGACAGGTTGAAACCTATAAGGCTAGACTTGTTGCAAAGGGTTTCCGTCAAAGACCTGGTTTGGACTGTGACGAAACCTTTTCTCCAGTGGCTATGCTGAAATCCATTCGGGTCCTTCTTGCTATTGCTGCCTTCCACGATTATGAGATCTGGCAGATGGACGTAAAGACGGCCTTTCTAAATGGAAATTTAGAAGAGAGCGTCTATATGGATCAGCCAGAGGGATTCATTCAGAGTGGGAGCAGCGGTAAAGTATGCAAGCTGCTTAAGTCCATTTATGAACTAAAGCAGGCATCGCGGAGTTGGAACATCTGTTTTGATGATACTGTCAAAGAATTCGACTTTATCAAAAATCCAGATGAACCATGCATATACAGTAAGATTGTAGGGAGAGTTGTTGTATTCCTCGTCTTGTACGTGGATGACATTCTCCTAATAGGAAATGATATTCCTATGCTACAGTCAGTCAAAAGATTCTTGTCACAGAAATTCTCCATGAAGGACCTAGGTGATGCCACCTATATTCTGGGGATCCAGATCTATCGTGATAGATCAAAGAGGATGTTGGGACTTTCATAGTCCAGGTACATAGACACCACATTGAAAAGATTCAGTATGGAAGATTCTAAGCACGGTAACCTACCGGCTTGTCACGGAATCACCCTCTCCAAAGAGATGTCTCCCAAGGCTGATTTGGAAAGGGAACGCATGTCGATTATACCCTACGCTTCTGCGGTAGGCTCTATAATGTATGCGATGTTATGTACCAGACCAGATGTAGCAAACGCATTGAGCGTTGTAAGCCGGTATCAGGCAAACCCAGGGGAGAATCACTGGATAGCAGTAAAGAACATTCTCAAGTACCTCAGAAGGACTAAGGAGATGTTCTTGGTTTACGGCGGAAAGGACCTCAGGATGGAGGCCTATGCTGATTCCGGCTTCCAGAGTGACAAGGATGACTCCAAGTCCATGTCGGGTTATGTCTTTACCCTCAATGGAGGGGCGGTCTGTTGGAAGAGTTCCAAGCATGACACCGTTGCTGACTCAATGATGGAAGCGGAGTACATAGCTGCTTGCGATGCCGCAAAAGAAGCTGTCTGGATGAAGAAGTTCCTCACAGAACTTCAGGTGGTTCCTACCAATGTTGGTCCAATACCTCTGTATTGCGACAACAACGGCGCTATAGCTTTAGCGAAGGAACCCAGGTCCCATCAGAAGTCCAGACACATCTTAAGGCGGTATCACCTGATCAGGGAGATCGTTGATCGCCGGGAGATCGAGGTAAAGAGAGTAAATACAGAGGATAACATTGCTGATCCATTCACTAAGGCCCTACCTCAGATTCAGTTCGAGAGGCTACTCGAGATCATCGGTCTTCGATACGCCAGTACATGGCCCTAGTGCAAGTGGGAGATTGTTAGTGTTTATGCCCTAGAAGGCCATTACTGTATCATACTAGTTTGTATATTACTTAATGGAAGCTTGGGATATTCACATGTATATAACAGTCTTGCTAAACACGGTAGTATGCTACTTGGTTTTTCTATCTTAATATGTGAGTAAACGTATTGATAGAGCTCTTAGGATCTTGCTTGACTACCAGCGTTACGATGGCAGTCACACTAGTGGGGGCTGGGTAGTCTACAAGCACATCCTTATTCAGGTCCCTAGTCGTTGGATTATCGAGACAGGGCATCGATACTCCGGAGTAGACTAGTGTGTACGCTTCTCATCCCAGTTGGGGAGATGGTCTGTCCCACAGCCGTCAGTACGTTGTACTGGAGATAGTATGCAGGTGCTCGTTAGGTTACGGGTACACCGGACAGGACTCACAGGGAACTGTTGGTTGGTTTTATACCGGTCGTCAGTAAACAGTTCCCAGGTGACATGAATACAGCATAGTCCGCAGACTTGACACTGCTACTTCGCCTCGAGTGTGTCCCACTGTTCTTAGATTGCTACCCTACCATGGCTCAAAGGAGTCGTGCAAACAGGTAGCAGTTGGGTGCAGTCCCGAGCACTTGGAGGCAGTGGCGGTTAGACAGGATTCGTCTCTCCCGGTATTGGGGGTTGATATCGCGCTATGTCAGAGAGCCATTACGCAAAGTCCCTGGCCAGGGCAAGCGAGATTTGCTGGTAGGTTCCAGTAGTTTCTCAGGGTGTAATGGGCTACGCTCTGACACGACTTATACCGCTATTACGGGACTGACGCTTGCCGCCCCCCTAGGCCCGATATGCGATAGTCTTAGACGAACGGACCGGACTGTATGGAGATTGTCACATCAGACTCAGTAGGAGTTCGGATGGGTTTCCTCATCGGCCTTCTTATCGACATCTACCTGGGGACCGTTACGTACAGCTAGTGCCGCTTGCGGTCTGTGGTTAAACCCACTGCCAGCGTAGTAGTCGAGTCTCTAGAGTCCCACACAGAGAGTTTCCCTACTCCAGGCGAAACGATATAGAGGTCGTATTGTTTTACGACAAGGGTTCGGACGTATACGTGTGTTTACGCACGTACGACTTTCGGACAGTTTTTACTAGTCGGCTTTTGTTTAAGCCAGTTACTAGTATTCGGTTATTGGATTTATACAGTCTAAAGTTTTTTCCGTGTTTTCACAGATAGGAGGGGCGTTCTCGTAATTGCGCGAGAAGCTTCTAGAAGATGGTGACTAAGGGGGTTAAGGTGGCATATACATTAAATGAGATTAGTGAGTCATATGGATGATTCATCCATGTCATTAATGCATCATAAATGCTTAATGACTCATGGAGATGAATCACCATTAGATATTTATCAAGCATGGTTGTAAATCATTTTCTTTTCTTTTCTTGAAAAACAATAATGCTTGATATATATTATGATAACTCATTTTCTCATTTGATTATTATTCTCACCTTCTCTCTCCTCAAGCTTCCTCTCTTCAAACCCTAATCCTCCCCTCTCATGTGTTGAGTACAAGGATTGGTTGGACTACTTAATCCATAACCCTCACTCTATATCATCTAGGTACTTTGATTAGCACTTAAAGAAACCTAGTTGCCTCAAGTTTAGAGGCAAATCTTGGAGTAAAGCTCTCGTGGTGGATTGTCTACTACTTGGAGAAGGCCGAGGAGGAGGTGGAGTTCGTAAAGACGAAGGACACGGTTCTTTAGGTATAATCACTTCACATAGTAGTTTAGAACTTCTATGATAGTTGTTAGTTATCGTTTAGCTTCGATTCATGCGGTTAGTCGATGTTTAAGCAAAGAACAAGATCGTTTTTCATATTTCCGCCTCCCCGCAAGTCGTGGGGTGTTGTACATCGACTTACAGTTCCAGCTATACAAACTACAACAGATGATTTGGTAGAACCGAAGGATTCAATAGTAACCAACGAACCTCAGACTCTCCGCCGATCTAGTAGGGTTCCTCACCCACCTGAGAGATACTTTGGTTTCTCTATGACAGTGGGAGCGAGGATTGCATCATGAGATGATGACCCAACTAGTTTCGAGCTGGCCATCAGGAGTGGGACTCTGTAAGAGTGGCTGGATGCTTAGTGATCTGAAATGGAATCCTTATACACCAACAAAGTATGGACTTTGGTTGCTTTATCTGAAGGGTTAAATCCCCATCAGGAGCAAGTATATCTTGAGAAGATTACTTGGTGTACATGGAAAAGTTGAGACTTTCAAAGCTATTCTTAAGTCCATCCAGATCCTACTTGCCACGGCTACATACCATGACTACGATATCTGGTGGTTGGGTGTCACGGCTGCTTTTCTAAATGATGTTTTAGAAGATAGCGTCTATAAGTACACAGCCAGAGGGCTTCGTAGATAGTGGGAGCAGCGGAAACGTGTGCAAGATATTTTATGTGATAAAGCAGACATCGCGGAGTTGGAACGTCTGTTTTGATGTAGTAGTCAAAGAGTTTGACTTCATCAAAATGGTAGATGAACCTTGTATATACAAAAAGGTAGTAGGGAGTATGGTGGTGATCCTCGTAGAGTACGTGGATGGCATGCTCTTGATAGGGAAGGAGTTTCCTATGCTACGCTCGGTCAATCTCCGCTTATCACAAGGATTCTCCATATATGGTCAATGTGATACCTCCTAAATCCTGGGTTTTGGATCTATGAGATAGATATAATTAGATGTGAGGATACTCATTAGCTGTAGTGAGATGGTATCAATTGATCCTGGGGAGAATCACTGGAAGGGTTCCAGGGTGATAAGGACGACTGAATGTCAGTCACAGGAATTGTCTTTACCCTCAGTAAAGGGACGGTATGTTGGAAGAGTTCCAAGCTAGATACCGTGGCATACTAGACGATAAAGGCTAGATACATCGCTACCAAAGATGCTACCAAAGAGGAAGTCTGGGTGTATATTAGTTCATGAGATGAACTTTGTTCCTACCATTGTGTGACAATGGAGTTGTGGCTTGTGCCAAGGAACGCCCGTCCCATCAGTGATCCAGACCTATTCTAAGGCAGTATCACCTGATCATGGAGATGGTTGATCTCCAGGGGATCAAGGTTAGGAGAGTAGACTAAGAGGACAACACGGCGGATCCACTCACAAAGGCCTTTTCACAGAGAGAGACTTTTATGGGATGGTTGAGTATGAGATACTACAACCACTGTTATCAGATGGCCCTAGTGCAAGTGGGAGATTGTTAGTTATATGTATGCCCTAGAGGCCATTACTATACATGAGATGTATATTGTAGTGGATGGTTGGACATATATAGGGAGGACTATCTTGCTCGACATGATAGCATGCTATCTGGTTACCCTTTACCTTAACGTGTATACTGATTGTCTCTCTGTTACATGTTGGTAAAGCCCTTAGGATGTGTACTTGACTACCTGGACTATGATGCGGATCATACTAGTGGGGACAGGGTAGTCCATAAGTACATCCTTCAAGGTCCCTAGTCGTGGGTGTATCGAGACGGGGCATCGATATACCAGAGTAGACTAGCGTATACCTTCTCGACCCATACAGATGGGCGATGGATGATCCCATATCCATTGGTGTTTGACATCAGAGATGATATACGGGTGCTCAGTGGAGACTGGGTACACTGGACGGACTCGCCGAGAACTCCCAGATGGTATTATACCTTACGTCAGATGGCAGTTCTCTGGTGACACTTGTACAGGTTAGTCTGTAGACCCGAGATCGTCATAGAGTCTTGTGTGATTCCCACTGTGCTTTGATTTCCACCTTACCATGTCCAAGAGGGCGTGCAAAACGGTGGTTTTTGGGTACAGTCCCGAGTCACATAGAGGCAATGAGCGATAGGAGGGGTTTCGTCTCTCCCGGTATTGGGGGTTGATATTGCGCTATGCTCGATTGGCCATAACAGGGAAGTCCCTGGCCAGGGATGGTTTAGAGACATACTGGTAAGTGTTACCAGTAGTTTCTCGACCCGTTATGAGCCTCACATCGGCATGACTTATCGGTTATTGGGGTCTGACGTTACATGATATGCGACATATCAGACGAGGAGACCGGACTGTACGGTAGTGTCACTGTCAGGCTTTTTGCAGGAGTTGAAGCGGGCTTGCTTGCTGATCTTCTGATCGCTCAATACCCGGGTAGCCGTTACGTCCAGCTAGTACCGATGACGGCTTGTGGGTGCTTGATATGATCATCACCTACTGCCGGCGTATTGACGAGTCTTTAGAGTCCTACATAGAGGTTTTACTGGCTCAGGCAAAACGAAATAGGAGCGCATATGTGATATGTGCGGGACCGAGAATTATGCGAGTATGTGATACCGTATTCTATTCTCGCGATGTTTGTATCGATCGGTTATATGTGATATAACCACGTTATCGAATCAAAGATTGATTCGATAAATCGATACATTGGATGTTAGTCGGTCATATGTGATATAACCGGATTATTAAGTCAAGTGTTGATTTAATAATTTAGTGTATAATTGTATATGTGATATACTAATTTACATTAACTAACATTGGTTCACTTAAGCATTTATTTTTCTCACTTGTGCACAAGTTAATATATATGTGATATATATTTATTAGTGTACTAATTGTATCATGGTTGTTGATACACATATCATGGGTGTAGAAGACTTATACCATACTAATTATAATTGTTAGGTTTTTATATTTAAAGTAATTCTAAAACAAATGGATAATGAGCACAAATGCATGAAGCTTCATGAAGCTTTTGTTTGCATTTGACTTAGTCCATTAGTTTTGTTTTACTTAAGATATTAGTTAACCTAACCACTATGATTACCTATGGTAATGTCTCTACATGAGTTAGTATATGATACTCACTCACCATGGTTAGCTTATTCTCTCTCTTGATCATTCTTGATATTCATTTTGAGCTCATCTTCTTCCTCCTTGATTTTCATTCTAGGGTTTGAAAAAGAGAGAGATACAAAATGAGAAATCAAATTCTAAAGTGTACCCATTTCCTATTTCACCATCCTCTACTAGACTAGTACTTTAGTTTAGGGTGTTTGCTTCACTAATTCTTTAGTTGGTGAAGTAGAAGCTTGGTCCGTATTCCCTCGACGTAGATCATCTTCGGCCTTGAAGACTTCAAGCAATACCGTTGCAACTTTCTCATGGAGCCGTCCGAGTGTCCGGGAGCACGTGATCGCAGCGAAGGGACTACAACAAGGAGCTTTAGAAGTGAAGGACCGACCTACAAAGGTTGTATTTCGTATTCACTTAGTGTAAATGTGATTTACTTGCATGTGTAACCCTAATTTTCTAGAAAACGATCTTGTTTAGAGTTATTCGGCACGACTAAAATTTTAATCCGGCATGGTTGATTCTTTGTAGAACCTCATTAGAGTGCTTAGTAACCCTACACTTTAGTTTCGACATAAATCATCATAATACCTGTGTTACCTTTAGATAATTCATGAGGTAATGACTCGCCTCATCACAACACACATGTTTGACATAGCACGATTGAAATTTGGGAACATGGTTGTGGATAATACGATATTTCAAATAAATACCATCAACTTATAAAACCATTTCTTTAAAAAGATGTATTAAACAATTCCTTGCAATTGCGCCTCTACAACCCACTTTTGGGGACCCCGTTCGGGATGGTGCAGATTATCGCACATCCTCGGGCCCAGTAGAGCGATATGCAGACCTCCGAAAGAAGCATTCGATCTCGATAGAATTTTTATGTATTTTTCTTTAGAAAATGAGATTTCTACAAGAAAATAAATAAAATTACTTTCATTATATATATATATATATATATATATATTATCAAAATATCTACTTTAATTATATAACTATTCCAAGTTTTCAAAAGAATCACCATTACATGAAAAATATCATCCAAATACAAAACAATTCCAATATTTCAAGAAAATACCCTATACTATGAAAATTAGGTTTTACTCACTAGAAATTTCACAATTATAAAATATACATCTATGAAAACCCTAAAGACAATAATTAAATGCTTGAGGTGTATTTTAAAAATTATATCAAACTATTTTTACATAAAACCCCCTCAAGTTATACTAAATTACAATAAGGACCCTAGTAAACACAGGTTTAAGTAGGACCAGTCTCTTGAGCCCCAGGGAGCCGGAGATATAGGTGCTTGCCTATTTAAGGTAGCCAATCTAACAAACGGTGTTATCAACATGGTAATTGTCTTGGAAAAAGACATAAATCCTGTCGTCCATGTGCAGCAGTTACCGATAACATCAAAACTAATTCAGGATTTCAAGTTCTTTTCAAAAGTGTTTGACTCAGACTGAGTCTCAATCAAATAAATCTGACTTGAATGTGATTCAAGTATAAACTACAATACAACATGAATCCATGAATCCGTCTATTCAATTTATATCAATCTATATTGACTGAACCGAACCATGGATATACTCCGTCTACATGACTCTCCATTTATATCCATTCCATTTACTGATATCATGGTTTCGGTAAAGTCATCCATCTATATAACAAAACAATACAATCAATACAAAATACATCGCGGGGTTTATAAGGGGTAGATTGGTGCGGAAGGTGTTAAAAGTGGCACGAGACTGTAACCATAATACACCTACCCTGAATATTCATTGTCGTTGTACCGTGGCTGAACGGTTCCTTGTGCTCCGTATACCTTAGTCTCCGGAATAGTGGTACTCCTCTCGTATACACTGGCATTTTCTGTACCAAGGTACAAACAACAGCGTTATCAATATAATCAAACTTTATAAGATATATCCTTTTTCTGTCTATTCTATCTCGACTTACATTTAGGACTTACCGAGCGATTGTTCGCTGACGGCATTCCTTTCTTCTTTCTTTAGAATGTTGTCAGGTGGATCGGACTCACTGGAGATCGAGCCCAGCACCGAGGACTTGGAGCAGTTATCTTTCGGTCTGGAGATTTAGATACTTGTACATATTTCATTTTCATTTCTGTTATGCCATTGTTTAGGCATTGCTTTCATTCCATGTACTTTCATTTCAGTTGTACCTGTAAAATAATGTTTAATAAATAAAGTTGTTGTTCATTTACATTCATGTCTCTTGTGTACTTTACTTTATATTGCATAGATACGCTTAGCATGTTTACTTCGGAGTAAATACGTAGCGGCTTTGTCGCGTCCTCTTTCCGTACACCGGGAAGCGGGGCGTGACACTTTGAATTAGGTAATGCTCCTATTGCTTCGAAGCTTGAACAATGGAATAAAACTCCAATTCATAAGTAGTCCATTTTCTTCTAGCATCACTGAGTTTCTCACTCCTGTATGCTATAGGTCGGTGCTCCTGCATCAACACTGCACCGACACCAACAATACTTGCATCGCGATCGACTTCAAACAATTTGTCAAAGTTTGGTAACGCTAGAACAGGTGCCAATGTAAGTTTCTTTTTTATTTCGGCAAAACGAGCGTTGGCTTCTTTTCCCCATTGGAATTTTCCTTTCTTCATGCATTGGTTATCGGTGCTATAATTGCACTAAAATTACGCACAAATCGCTGATAGAATGTTGCAAGGCCTTGAAAACTCCTAACTTCGGCCACAGCCTTTGGTGTCGACCAATCACGTATGGCACGAACCTTTTGTTCATCCACCGATATGTCATTGGCGCTCACAACAAAACCCAAAAATACAAGACTTTCAGTAATGAAGCTACACTTTTTGAGGTTGATATATAATTTGTTTTCTTTCAACATAACCAATACTTCTCTTAAGTACACAAAGTGATCTTCCTCACATCTACTGTAGATCAAGATGTCATCAAAATATACAACTATGAATTTTCCAATGAAAGGCTTAAATATCTGATTCATGAGTCGCATAAATGTACTCGGTCCGCTGGACAACCCAAATGGCATAACCAACCATTCATATAAATCTTCTCGTGTCTTAAACGTCGTCTTCTATTCGTCTCCTGGTCTAATATCTGATGATAGTCGCTTTTCAAATCAATTTTTGAAAAGATCGTGGCTCCTGCCAACATATCAAGCATGTCTTCAAGCCGGGATATGGGAAATCGATACTTTCAAGCCGGGATATGGGAAATCGATACTTAATAGTAATCTTATTGATTTCCCGGTTGTCTACACACATACGCCAACTTCCGACTTTCTTTGGCATTAGAAATGCCGGAACGGCACATGGACTCATACTTTCACGTACAAATCCTTTACTTATTAAATCTTCAACTTGGTTTTGCAAAATTTGGCATTCATGTGGACTCATATGATAATGTGGAAAATTCAGTAACCTTGCTTCTAGCACCAAGTCGATTTCATGTTGAATATTACGCATCGGTGGCAACTCCGATGGTAACTCGTCAGGCATGACTTCTTTAATTTCTTCCAACAATAGTTGCACTTTCGCTGGCAGCGCGATTTCTTGCATGTTGTCACATGCTGTTCCTACCAAGGTATAGACTTCGCCGTTTTGTTTCATGGCATTTTTAAATTCTCCTCCATCTACCACAAGGACCGATTTATCCTCCACCTTAGAAGTTATTGGTTCGTTAGTCACAACTGAGGGGTGAAGAGTTATTTTCATCCCGTTCATGTGGAAAGTATAGGTATTTTTCTTGCAACTTGTAGATCACCCCTAAATCAAATTGCCAGGGTCTTCCTAAAACAAGATGGCATGCATCCATGTCCACTACATCAAAAACAATTACATCAGCATAATATTTGCCAATTGATAAAGGAATACGGCACACATCGGTTATAGCCACAGTATGGCCTTGTTGAATTCAACTGATTTTGTAAGGTGTGGGATGTTTGTCGGTCGCGAGACCGAGCTTGTCGACCATCATTCTTGAAACTATGTCCTCACTACAGCCATTGTCAATGATAACATCCCAAACCTTTTGTTGGACCGTACATCGAGTTCGGAAGATGCTGTGACGTTGTAGGTGCTCTTCAATCTTCGGTGCTAATAGAAGTCTTCGAACCACAAACGAAAAGTGCTCGTCATGATCACTGTACTCTTCTACTTGTTCTTCATCAACATCATCGTCATGAGTCTCATCATCATGTTCAGCGAAGTTAACTGAAGAACGCTTAGGACAAATATTGGAAAAGTGTCCTTGTTGCCCACATCGATGACAATGATCACCTCGCAGTTTATTATATGGCTTTTTATTCGGTCGTCAATTTGCTTTGAGGTTTCATCCCCAATATTAGTTTTATCCGCTTTAGTAGGTCGGTCTTCAACATTCTTATTACTAGCCGATGGTGCGTTGGCCTTATTTGGTGATGGGTTCCAAGAGTTTTGGCTTGTGTAATTTCTTGTGGTTGTCGGCGCCTTGAAACTTGGTCGTTTGGTCATTCGTTCGCATTGCTCTTCGGCCTTCTCGTCAAGGTTGACTGCTTGAGATAGAGTTGACATGGTATGTAAGCTAATCTTGTCGTAAATATCGTCCCGAAGCCCCCCAAAAAAATCTGTCAATTTATTGTGCTTCGGTCTCTCTTGATCCCGTTCGATCCGAAAGTCGATAAAATTCGGCTACATAGTCACGCACCGATCATTCTACTTGACGACACTTTTGATATTGCCGAAAGAATACTTGTTCATAATCTGGTGGTAGAAATCTAGAGCACATTAACTGCCGCATCTTCGGCCAAGAGTCAATCGGCTTCTTAAGTTGAGCTGAGCATAACATTTGAACACTATCCCACCAAGCCGAGACGCCTCCTTTCAATCGGTATGCAACTAACTTTATGCGCTTTCTTTCGGGGATCTCCATGTACTCAAAGAATCGTTCGACCTCTATGACCCAGTCAAGACAACCTTCAACGCGCATCAATTCATCAAACAAAGGAATATCTGTCATGACCCAAAGTTTGGATATGACCGGCACTTAGATTGTATGATATCTAAAGACATCGACACAATCTAAATAAGCCTAAAACCAAGATCAAAATCCTTTTTGCGGAAGTTAGAAATTTTTCAATAATTAAGTATAAGAATGAGATAGCATGTCGAAAGGTTTCTTTTTAATAATGGAAATGTAACAACTGATTTTAAACTTTCGACAGTGTCTATCCTTTAAATTATTAATAGAAAAACAATTTAAGTTGTGTAATTAAATTGCATCCCTAGTTGGGAGCAACAATGCCAATAGCGGAAAACAATACGCAATCATAGTGCAACACTCAAGTTGAAGAATTTCATGCAAGATTTAATACAACATAAGTTAACATAACTAACGATATCATTCGGTCTAAATAATATACAACATGTTTCGTTCTAAGTCAATATACATCGTCTGATGGAGTAATACTAGATCCAAAAATATACATATCCAAAATAGGAGGTTACTACATATATAAACACACCTAGCAAAAAGAACGGTAACAGCTGACGAATGGATCTGCACTGCTGCTATGCGTCCACACGACTCCTGCAAGGAACTATGGCATAACGGGGGTGAGTTGCCAACTCAGTGAATAAGACTAACATATATCGGCTGATAATATAAGTATGACGAACTAGAGCTAATATATCAATAAAGATGAATATAAGGTATGATAACATGGGAAAACATAAACATGAACTACTAAGTATAAAATCAAGAATGAAATCTCATCAATATTTTCCAAATAAAGTTTATTCTTTTACGTGTCTAACATCGACACAAATCTTCTGTTTCTATCAGGCATCGTTCTCCGAATGATCCTATCATCCAATAACAACGGTCGGTATCACCTAGATATCCGCCGTGTTCATAACCATCTCCGGTATCGAGTACCCTCGCTAGGCTTCCCGCCTCAAATGCGGCTATCCTGCCCCTCGGTCTCGACCGGGTCCACCATGAATCCAACTGTATAGCTCCCCCACTCAGTCTGGATAACGTGAAATCCGCGACCGTATAGCTCCCCCACTCGGTCTGGAATAAAACCAAATCATAAAAACAACATCTCATAGTGGACGTCTTACATCAATATGAAGAATCACTGATTTTACGTAATAGTATATAAAAACTTAAAACCATAAATCCTCAAAATAAAAATGCCACTTGTATCAACTTCTAACACTTGAATATGAAACATGATATCATTTGTACAAGGTACTAATAGTATTGATGTTAAGGTATGATGGGAATCATATTTAACAGGATAATTACTAAGTGTGAAAGTGACATATTAATATCGACGAGGTGTTGTGTAACATGTAGATATGTGCATGTGCAGCATGACTCTTCGATAATTGTGCAGTGTTCTAATAACTATTAACATGGCAATGGATATATAGGTATGAATGCATATGTTCAAGTTATATCTAAAAGCAAATTTCATTTAACTTAAGTTATGGGCATATCACGCCATCCACACAAAATCCCCCGGTAGATGTTTAGTCTACTCACCGGAATACGTCGTAATCTACTCTGAAATCGCCAATCCCTTCCCTTTCCTTGCGGCCTCCAAAGTTCTCGTATTCGAATCTAACATTGAATTTAACTTGTATAAGAAACGGCTAACTCCGATACGGCGAAAACATGAAATTACAGGTGCTATGTACTAACTATACTACGTATGACCATTCTAAACTATCTAACACTTATACTAACTGAATTTAATCCGATCGTTGTTCGTAACAGAAAACAGAATCGCATTATGAAACGTCCGTGTCGTTTTTTTAAACGATTTAACCCCATTTCAGATATTAACTCCCAGATTTCATATACTGTTAAATTGACTTAAATAAACAATAGCAAACGTCATAACACCTACACAGAGACCTACCCTGAAAACCACCACCCTCAACTCCCTCAAAAATCCGGCGAGATCGGATTTTTCATGAATGTCGCCGGCCAAAATCCGAGCCCCCTGGTTCATATTCCTATGGTTGATTCTAAGTCAAGTCTATAAGATTAAGGTACTGTTTGATCAATTTAGTTATCATCTAAACAATAGCAGATTTTCACAGAGTTAACTTTTGCCTAAAATACGATATTATTGATATTCGATTTCTAAAATTTAAAGTTTAGAGAAGTAAATCCTACTGTGATTAGAGATTATACCTACAGAAGTTGGTTGAAAGGCTTCCTCCAAGATGCCCAAGTTCTTAGCTCCTAGCTTAATGGTGAAATTCCTTGGCAACTAGTTCTTCTTATCTTCTCTTTTCTTTTTCTCTTTGTGTGTGTTCTAATGTTTTTCTCTTTTCTTTTTCTCTTTGTGTGTGTTCTAATGTTTTTCTCTTTTCTTTTTCTATTTCAGTTGATTTCCTAATTTCACAATATATATGAACTGAACCCTATAAAGTGAATGAGTGAAGGTGTTAGGAGGAGGTGTCACCAAAAAGGAGGTGATTGCTTCATGCAAGGATGAGGCGTGTACACAAAAATGGTGTGGTTTTCATGCAAAGGTGAGGTGTGTGCATGAGGTGGAAATGTGCAAGAAGGAGGTGTCTCATGGTGGTATGATATACCAAGGGTTTAACTTAACCTAAACCAATTCCTACCCCTTTTTGCATAACAAGCCTTTGTTGGCTATAGTGCCCTCAAGGCAATTATCATAGTCGCAGGTATGTGATCATGATGATTGAGCGAGGACCTATACCGATAAAACAGTCTAACTCGAGATGATAGTATGCTATCTGGCTTGTCTTTATCATCATGTATATGTTGATAAAGCCCTCAGGATCTTGCTTGACTGCCAGCATTGTGATGGCGATCACATACGTGGGAGCTGGGGGTCTATAAGCACATACTTAAATGTCCCTAGTCGTAGGAGTATCGAGACTGGGCATCGATACTCCAGTGTAGACTGGTGTATACTTATCTAAACCCTGACGATGGGAGGTGGCCGGTCTCACAAGCCATTGGTGTCAGTTGTTCACCTAAGATAGTATACAGGTGCTCATTGGGTTATGAATACACTGGACGGACTCGCCGGGAACATGCTAGTTGGTATTATACCTATAGTCAGATAGCAGTTCCCTGGTGACATGTGTACAGGTTAGTCTGTCGACCTGAGATCGTCATTTGTCTCGTGTGAGTTCCCACTGTGCTTTGATTACTACCCTACCACGGCTCAAAGGAGTCGTGCAAACAGGTTTTAGTTGGGTACAGTCCCGAGCCACATGGAGGCAGTGAGCGGATCGTCGAAGATTCGTCTCTCCCGGTATTGGGGGTTGATGTCGCGCAGTGCACGGGTGGCCATAACTAGAAATTCTCGGCCGGGGTATGTGAGAATTACCGATCCAGGATCAATAGTTTCTTGGGTAGTGATGGGTTTCATACCGACACGAATTATCGCGTTGTTAGGGGTCTGACTTTATCCACCCCCTAGACTCGATATGCGATACTCTTAGACGAACAGACCGGACTGTACGGATATTGTCACTGACAGGCTCAGTAGGGGTTCAGATGAGTTTGCTCGTCGGCCTTCCTTTCGCTCAATACCTGGGTAGCCATTACGTACAGCTAGTGCCGCTGACGTGCTTGTGGTTAAACCCACTGCCAGCGTATTGACGAGTCTTTAGAGTCCCACACAGTGGGTTTTCACGGCTCAGGCGATATGGTGTAGGTAACGTATGTTGATACATACAGATGTCCGATTAAATGTCTGCACGGACTGCACGGACTGCAATCGGACGGTTGATAATACAAGCGGCTTAGGATTAAGCCAGATTGTTAAATCAAGTTTTGATTTAATAATTTACATATGTATTTATATATATGTATTCTAGTATTATTTCTCACTATCTATTTTCTCTCTTTGGCTATTCGTATTTTCGTACGAATACGCGTATGTTTATTTCGATACATGTACCGGGAAGCATTCCGTATTTATACGGAATGGCTTCTAGAAGATTTGCCACCTCATTATTGATTTTCCTTTTTAGAAAAATCATTTGTTTTTATGATGAGGTGGAAAGGTGACAAGGCATGGTATGGGCTTGAGCATGTAGTGATTGGTATGGTTCTTCTTTGTTTATTGCTAAATTGAAAAAGTTTTTTTTTGGGTGCATTATATTTTAGGGAGGAGAGAAGGGACGGCCACATTAGGGGAATGGGGTTTTGCTCATTTTTGGCACTCACTCTCTTACTCTCATTTTCATTCATTAAAAACACCCAAAAAGAAACTTAGCCAATTTTGAGCTCATGCCATTCTTGTCTTGATCACCTCCAAATCTTTCATGGTTGAGAGAAAGTTTTAGTGAGACTATTCTACACTCCCCACTCTTTACTACTATCAATCCTAGAGAGTCGGTTGGTTCGCTTGGCGAACCTGAAGCTTGCGCCGTTTCCCTCGGGTGGATCATCGAAGATGAAGGAAGACCAGCGACCAAAGTCGATCCGTATCGCTAGGAGCTTGGACATGGTTGAAGACCCGGAGGACTTGGTTCATTAGGTATAACCATTCTATCTCCTTTTATTAGTTTGCTAGTTTTAGGGTTAATGGTTTCGATCTTGCAAATCGGGTAATGGTAGCGCCGGGTTTTAAGAAATTTTTGTTCTGCATGTGGCCACGTTTCGATGGCCGGGGCGCTCCCACTACCCAACAATGGTATCAGAGCCACCCATTAACCCCTACTAACTAGTTTGCACAAGCTTAAAATCTCGATCGATCAAAATTTCGAAAACATTTTTCCGTATTTTCAAGTTTCTGTCAATTTCTGGAAGTGCTCCAAAAATTATTTCCAGTAGCTTAAAAATCCGTGCAGGCGATTCTATGAGGGAAGAAAACATTTGGGCTCCTGAAGCCTCTAAAGCGCCGCGGAACCGCCGCACTAACCCCCTTTTGGCGGCGGTTCCACGGCCGTTTAGTAGCGACGGGCCATGAAATTTTTACTGTTGCTCAGAACTTAAAAAAAATGATTTTTGTGATGTTTTGTTTTGGCCCAGAATCTTTTGAGTACTGGATTTAATTTTGGGGCCTTTGCGGATAAATTTTAGTCGATCGAAATTCTAACTGTGTAATTTTCAGTACTTTACATTTCTATCTGTGACCGTGAATGTCATTTGATCGGTAAACCTTGTCTAATCGCTATAGTCCTTTTAAACGGGTTTGCGAACGTGACATTCACGTTGATGTTCTGTGTTGTGCTGTGATGTTGCGGATTGTCGTGGTGGATAGCCTGGGTGCAGTGGTAGTACAGTTTTGTTGTATTTGTACATTTGATATCGCGGGGCGAGCGTCCGACATGTGGACTGCCGTCACTGCCTGTTTGTATATTATTCTTTTAGGGCACGACCGGGTTGAGGTCGATGTCACCCTTGTATATTATTTTCTTTTCTGTACTAGGATTACCCCGCGGAGGAGTGCACGGATAGCCGGGTTCTAAAGGACAACAGATCTGCATCTCATAGCGTTGAGACGGAGGGGACCTTACTCTAGAATTGGCGGGCTATTCGCCGCACTCGTAGGGGGTACAGGTTGACCCAAGGAGGGGTGCTCAAGTTACCGGATTCCGTGAAGTGTTGGGTGGTCCATTCACTTTGTTGAAGGGGGATGCCTCGCTTCAAGTTTTGGCGGGTAACTTGCCGCGCTCGTAGGGGTCTAGGAGTTCATTGCACAGGCTATCCACACGACCAGGGGAACGTCGGGTTTCAGTTGTGGCTCTATGAAACCCGGGGCTCCCAGATTATCTGTATTGTTCTGTGATGCTTATTACTTTTCTGTGATGTTGCATTTATCATGCCTGGGACGATTGTTATATATATTTATATATACTAGTAGATGTTGTATATGTTTTGCACCCGCGCTAGCCCAGTCCCCGCTCTGTCGTTAGTTAAGTAACCTAACGGGTGATGACGGGACCCAGTGGCGAATGCGGATGGTATATACGTATATTTTATTTTCGTTCTTTTCTGGTGTGATTATTTGATGGGACTGTGTTGATTCTTATCAATGCAAGGAAATAAACCTATTTATATGATGTTGTTGGAACCAAGTTTTTTTTTAAAACTGACATTACAGACGTACGCTTTTGCTTTGCACAGTGGTGTTCGGTTATGAATATCCAGCACCTCATTCGACGAGGCAAGGGACGAGATCCCTTCATCGGGAGTGACCCCTTGGGTAGGAGTTTGCGTCAACGTAATAACTTCACTATAGTCGATTACTTTTTGCTTTGCATCGTGGTATTCAGTTTGGAATATCATGCACCTCATTCGACGGGGAAAGTGCCAAGATCCCTTCACCGGGAGTGACCTCTTTAGCAAAAGTTTTTGCCACTATACTTTTATAAAAACCACTTGGATTCCTTCAACGATATCAAGTTCATTACGTTAAAGGTTTTTCGCCAAAAACCAGCCGTAGCCCTCCGTCATTTCAGAAAAGCAGCGCCTAGTATTCGTGCTATGTTTGTTGGCTTCCGTCAAGGCATAGTGTGCGGTAGCTATGTGTTACTTTTCTGTAGCATGGATATGCATTAATCTAGAACAGTCGTGCAGCCTTGTTGGCATCCGTCAAGGGCGAGTACGGGTGGGTCTAGATTAATCAGGACAATGACGGGTAGAACTTGACTTGCAACTTATGATTTGTTGGCATCCGTCAAGGTCATAAGCAGCTTGGGGTAAAAATCATATCGGGAGTTTCAAACATACAGGAAACTTGCCAAACATGCGCATACCTTCTGGAGTGTGGTGACTTGAGTGGCTTCCATCAAGTTATCATGCGATGATAGTTGGATCCCGATTCCTACTGATGAGTAGGATTACTCCTCGGGTGATTCCGACTAATTCTCCTTTTAGGTTTGGAGGAGAATTCGAGAAAACAGTGGGAGCCGTCCAGATTAGATAAAATGATTATCCATTCTGATCTAGGTTGGAGTGCACGCTGAGTGTTTCTTTTCTCTCTCTCTTTGGCATCGACCATGCCCCGACCCTAGACTATAACTCAGTGACCAAGTTAACCAAACTTTCTTAAAAACACTGACTTTTTGGATTGTCCAAGTTGCATACATCATTGCCACTCCTTCTTTTACCCTTTGCTTTTCTCTAGAACACCTTGTATCACTACGTGTATCCACTTCCATTGGATAAATCCATCGTATGGTTATACACGAACTCGAAGGAACCTTTTCGAGGATGGATTCTTGTTCTAGAGAAAAAGAATAGGACTGTTGTCTTTTCTTTTTACCTTCTCTCAGGTTGTGAGGGCTCCTAGGATTGGGAGACGGTACACCTATTACGCTTATTGGATAGTCTTCTTCCAAACCATAGGCAGGTGCCGAAAGGTAGGGAATGAAGAAAACCAATTAGCCTAAGTGTGGTGTGCAAAAGGTAATAAGCAAAGACAAATAAAGGGATTAGAAAGAGGGCAAAGTAAAATGCGATCGCTATATTCACGACCAAACCACGTATTTCATCGCCACTCCTACTTCACCTTTGTATTTCTCCAGAACACCCCGTATCACTACGAATATCCAATTCCATTGGATAAATCCATCGTATGGTTATATACGAACTCGAAGGAACTTTTTTCGAGGATGGATTCTGGTTCAGGAGGAATAGGAATAAGGTTTATTCAGTTGTCTTTTATCCTTACCTTCTCTCAGGTTGCGAGTGCTCCTAGGATTAGGAGAGTACACCTATTATGCTTATTGGATAGTCTTCTTCCAAACCATAGGCTGGTGCCGAACGGTAGGGTAGGAAGAAAACCACTTAGCCTAACGATGGTGTACAGAAGGTAATGAGTAAAGACAAATAAAGGGAATTGGAGAGATGGCAAGGAAATAAACGGTTACAATCATGAATCTGATAATGGAAGAGGCATTACTAGGAATACCCGGATACCCCTTCGAAACATATTCATGTTTCAGTTTCACTGTATATTGTTAATAGAAAAACTGATTTCCCAATTAGACCCTTGCTCTAGGGTATATATTTACCAGGTATGATTCTCACATCTGTATGGTTTTACAGATGACGAGTGGGAGTAAGTTATTGGGAATTAGGTGATCATCCTCATTATATTGGAATTCGTTGTAATTGGTGATAGTTGAGGAAATCTCCTGGGTACAGTTTTCAACCTACGACGCACAGGGTTTGAAAGATTAAACTCAGGGGACTTATACAAAGTATTGTATGTTGTCCAGTGTCCATTAGAACAAAGGGGTTGGTCCTCGTACTATATTCTGTTTACTTGTGACTTCTCAAGTTTTAGACATGTGTTTCGTAGAAATACAAGGTCTAAGTTTGAGAAGTTATAGGTAAAAGAATAAGGTAGAGAACCAGGTGTTGCAAGTATCGGGATTCTTCAAGGTGATTGAAGATGTAGATACTTGTGTTTGGTATTCGGTTGATAGTAATGGTTTTGAGAACTTGTTTCTCTTTCAGATTACTCATAATTGGATGCACTCCTAAGTTGAGTAATGCTGATCGGCCTCTCTCCATTGAGTTGACATGCACTGGAGACAGCTGCATGATTTGAATCTGGTTCTAATAAAATTAGTGTCTTTGTTTCTATATTAGATATATATATAGAATCAATTTATATCTTAACGATGTTAAGGTATAGGGAGTCTTCCGGCTGATGCTTAAAACCAGAATCCGGATAAACTCAGGGCACGTTTCAGCAATGGCTGTTTGTGGGTTATCCCGGGCTTTGACGAGGGTTGACTTTCTACTATCAGAAAGATCAATAGTGATATTGTTCTTGACTCGCCACAGTTTTAGTAAAATGGAATTTTTTCAGAAAACAATAGTGTGAGTATGGTAGAACTGGAAGTGATTCCAGAACCACAAACGATTACGGAAAATTTAATAGGACCTAAAGATTTAATTAGGATTGACATTCCATTAGCCACTCCGCAGATATGGAGGGTAACCTCAGCCACCTGAGAGGTACTTCGGTAGCCTCAAGAATGGTGACAAGGAGGTTCTTGTTTACCCAGACTTGACACTACTGTTGTTCCAGACTGTGAGACCCGGCAGGAGGATGAGTATAGCGTCATTCTAAACCAGTTTTAGAAGTGCACGTGTATTTGACTCTGCCAGAGGGTTGTCATAATCAGTGGGAGCAGCGGAAGCGTAGTGGACAAGTAGCTTGTGTCTATTTATAGACTAAAGCGGATATAGTGGAGATAAATCATCTATTTTTGACGTGACAGTCATAGATTTTTGACTTCATCAGAATATGAGATGGATCTGTTAAGAAAGTAGTAGGGTGTGTCCTGGTATTGAGGATGACATACACAGATTAGGAAGTGAAATTCCTATACTATAATCGGTTATACTTTGGTTGTCACACAGTAGTTTCTCCACATTTGTTATGGATATTATATCAGACATTCTGGTTACTAGATCTATGGTTTTAGATCTAGATTTGGGAAGTGCCCCAATCCGGGTACTTAGAAAGTATTCTAAAGGTGTTTTAGAATGGACGACTCCTGGCATGGTGGTGTACCTGCAGGTGATGGAGTCACCCTCTCTAAAGGTGTCTTACAGACTAAAGGGGAGAGGGATATGCATAATTGGCAACATGTCAAGCACCACACCAAATGTTGTTTTTGCACTAGATGCAATAAGTTGATATATTAATCCAATCCTGGAGAAAAACGAATGGAAGCAGTTTATGAACATAAGTGAATGTTCTAGGGATTTGATAACGGCGGCCTCCTTTAGGAGACGGTTATCATTCCAGGCTTCCAAGGTGACCTGGATGACAGAGTGACTGTTAGAGTTATAGTTTTTCCCTCTGACGAGGGGCAGTAGTTTGGACAGGTGGTCCAAGCAGATACTGAGGAAGGCATGGCGCAGCTTACTGATTAAGTTCAGTAGACGATACAGTCTAAGAAGTTTGCTGGATTTGGAGTTCATTTTTGAACTAGGTCCCATCAGATATCCAGAAATATTCTAAGACGGGTATTGCTCATTTCGGGAGATAGTTTTCTCCGCGAAGTTGAGATAAAGAGAGACATAGAAAGAAACACTGGAGCGGATCCACTCACTGAGGCTATTTCTCGAACGCAATAGTTTTACAAAAGAGGTTTGTGAAACTGATTAGTAGAGGAGTTGGGTGTTCGGTATCACACGGGCTGTGAGTATGCGACATCGCAATAATTATCCTTAAGTGCAAGTGGGAGATTGTTGGCTATAGTACCTTCAAGGCAATTATCATAGTCGCAGGTATGTGATCATGATGATTGAGCGAGGACCTATACCGATAAAACAGTCTTACTCGAGATGATAGTATGCTATCTGGTTTGTCTTTATCATCATGTATATGTTGATAAAGCCCTTGGGATCTTGCTTGACTGCCAGCATTGTGATGGCGATCACATACGTGGGAGCTGGGGGTCTATAAGCACATCCTTAAATGTCCCTAGTCGTGGGAGTATCGAGACTGGGCATCGATACTCCAGAGTATACTGGTGTATACTTATCTAGACCCTGACAAGGGGCGGTGGCCGGTCTCACAAGCCATTGGTGTCAGTTGTTCACCTAAGATAGTATACAGGTGCTCATTGGGTTATGAGTACACTGGACGGACTCGCCGGGAACATGCTAGTTGGTATTATACCTATAGTCAGATAGCAGTTCCCTGGTGACATGTGTACAGGTTAGTCTGTCGACCTGAGATCGTCATTTGTCTCGTGTGAGTTCCCACTGTGCTTTGATTACTACCCTACCACGGCTCAAAGGAGTCATGCAAACAGGTTTTAGTTGGGTACTGTCCCGAGCCACATGGAGGCAGTGAGCGGATCGTCGGGGATTCGTCTCTCCCGGTATTGGGGGTTGATGTCGCGCAGTGCACGGGTGGCCATCACTAGAAATTCTCGGCCGGGGTATGTGAGAATTACCGATCCAGGATCAATAGTTTCTCGGGTAGTGATGGGTTTCATACCGACACGAATTATCGCGTTGTTAGGGGTCTTACTTTATCCACCCCCCTAGACTCGATATGCGATACTCTTAGACGAACAGACCGGACTGTACGGATATTATCACTGACAGGCTCAGTAAGGGTTCGGATGAGTTTGCTCGTTGGCCTTTCTTTCGCTCAATACCTGGGTAGCCATTACGTACAGCTAGTGCCGCTGACGTGCTTGTGGTTAAACCCACTGCCAGCGTATTGACGAGTCTTTAGAGTCCCACACAGAGGGTTTTCACGGCTCAGGCGATATGGTGTAGGTAACGTATGTTGATACATACAGATGTCCGATTAAATGTTTGCACGGACTGCACAGACTTTAATCGGACGGTTGATAATACTAGCGGCTTAGGATTAATCCAGATTGTTAAATCAAGTTTTGATTTAATAATTTACATATGTATTTATATATATGTATTCTAGTATTATTGCTCACTATCTATTTTCTCTCTTTGGCTATTCGTATTTTCGTATGAATACGTGTATGTTTATTTCGATACATGTACCGGGAAGCATTCCGTATTTATACGGAATGGCTTCTAGAAGATTTGCCACCTCATTATTGATTTTCCTTTTTAGAAAAATCATTTGTTTTTATGATGAGGTGGAAAGGTGACAAGGCATGGTATGGGCTTGAGCATGTAGTGATTGGTATGGTTCTTCTTTGTTTATTGCTAAATTGAAAAAGTTTTTTTTTGGGTGCATTATATTTTAGGGAGGAGAGAAGGGCCGGCCACATTAGGGGAATGGGGTTTTGCTCATTTTTGGCACTCACACTCTTACTCTCATTTTCATTCATTAAAAACACCCAAAAAGAAACTTAGCCATTTTTGAGCTCATGCCATTCTTGTTTTGATCACCTCCAAATCTTTCATGGTTGAGAGAAAGTTTTAGTGAGACTATTCTACACTCCCTACTCTTTACTACTATCAATCCTAGAGAGTCGGTTGGTTCGCTTGGCGAACCTGAAGCTTGCGCCGTTTCCCTCGGGTGGATCATCGAAGATGAAGGAAGACCAGCGACCAAAGTCGATCCGTATCGCTAGGAGCTTGGACATGCTTGAAGACCCGGAGAACTTGGTTTATTAGGTATAACCATTCTATCTCCTTTTATTAGTTTGCTAGTTTTAAGGTTAATGGTTTCGATCTTGCAAATCGGGTAATGGTAGCGCCGGATTTTAAGAAATTTTTGTTTCGCATTTTGCCACGTTTCGATGGCCGGCACGCTCCCACTACCCAACAGCCTTAACAAATTCTAATTTGCATAATGGAACTAACCTTTTCACATAACCCCCATACTATATCATATTACACATGAAGCTAATCTTTTCACTAAAACCCTTGTGATTCATTAAAATTACAAACTAACTTTCAATTAAATTAAATTCATATACCACTTATGAAACATCCTAATTTGTTTCAATAACTTTTTAAATTAACATTTTATTATTTAATTAATTGAATTAATTTATTATCTAAATTTTCGAAATGTTACAATATCCGTCTTCATCTTGAATGTGGTTGGTTGGTATCGTCGATGTCCTCGCCCTCTGATTTCTGCAGGTAAAATATCCTCTTCACTGTCGGACGAAGTAGAATTTCGTCGTAGCCCTCGTTGGGGGTGTTCGGCGGTCATTCTGTCTCCGATTTTCACTTTGGTCGTCTTCTCCGCTTTCAGAAGAAGTAGAATTTCGCCGTAGCCCTTGGCGGTCCTCTCTTCTCCTATTGTTGTTTTGGCCTTGAATCTCAAGATTTTCTAATCTGGTCGAAAGATCATCAAATTTCTTAGATATATTTTCAAGTGTGGTGTTAACTATAACCTGAAAATTTTGAAGTTCCTCCATGCGAACAAAGTTTTTATTGGTTGTTATCACGACGGCGAACCGGCTCTGATGCTCTGATTCCACTTGATGACGCAACGTAAAGAAAAAAAAGAAACGATATGAACTAGCAAAGCTGTTAAGCTTTTGGCGGCCTCGATAAAAGTGACAGCGTGTAAGGTGTTAATCCTACGTCATCGTCGGTAACTACTTGAAGTCGGTCAAGCGAATCTCGAGTCCATGAGTAACCTTCTAATCCACAAAGTAAATAAGAGAAAACTCTCTATTATTTTGAGGAAATTTTTTATAGATAACTTAAAATCTAAATTACAATGCATAAGGCTCTTAAATAGCCCTTGATTTCCACTTCTACTCAGCTTCTAGAGATGGAAAGAAATAACTAAAAGATAAAAACAAAAAAAAATTCCTAACAAATTATTGTAACTACTTTACATACAAATTATTTCCATAAAAAGATAGACTAAACAATCAAGTTTAAATCTTTCCTCATCATCTGTTAATCAAATCAATATGATGGCTAAGCAGAATCTCCTCCAAACCCTTTTTTTCAATTATGCCAACCCAAATCCTCTCATATCAACTCTTTAAATATTTCGGTTAAGATTTGATTAGAACCGAATCCTTTCCTACTTCATTAACATTAACCATCAATTTCTTTGAATATTTTCAGGCTAAGGCATACATTATGAGCAGCTTATACTGATCTAATGGTCTAACCTTCTAGCACATGATCTCGTACCTTCCACTAGGCATGTTTTATCTAAAATCTTAACAAAACTCTTTTTCTAGCTCAAAGAACACAAAATGCACCCCCTGCATAAATTAATGCAGATTTATCGACATTATAGCTTGCTGTCTTTATTTTTTGAATCTTAATTGAATATCATACTATTCTGGGGCATTAAACATGAATGTTCTGATATTACTGCTGGATTATGATTGTTGGCATCATATTTTGCACTATATTTCCGACACGTCTTCTGAAATTTATATATTGTAGGCCAAATTCTATTAAGCTGATCATCGATATAATTAGCCGTTTTTCTGTCTCGAGTAACCAACTTAAATTCTTCGAGTCATGAGTGTGAACTCATGACTGATGCAATCATGTCTTCTTACTTCTGCTTTTCTTCTTTATTGTTTCTCCTGCCTCAGTTTGTGCATACTTGCACTAGTATTTAACGCTGTTGATCTCATTGGCTATTCTTTGTTGTTTCCTCTCCTTTTTAGTTTCAATTCCCACCACATTTCATTTAGCCTGTTCATTATTTTGCTTAATTTTTGTTCATGGATATTGCTTTTATTGCAAGGCCTTTAGTTGGTTTCATTTGCTGCATTTTGCTGGTTCATAATGCTGATTTTTTACGCGTTGAAATTCTTTTGGCATGTATGCCACAAAAAGTTGTTTTTTTGTTTTTGTTTTTAGTTGCACATCAGTAGTGTTGCATCACATCTGCCCTTATGGAATTATAATTGTGCAGTCTAACAAACTAACAAAAAACAAATCTTTATCCCAATTTTTTCGGATTAGTTATATGAATCTTTTTCCTCCATAGTATAATGTAGAAAGCTAAAATCATGTTGATTAATACACGGCCCTGTGATTCGTATCGTATACTTATGAATTATTACGAGTTGACCAATCTGGCCCGCATCATGTCCAGTATTCATATCAGAATCTGCGCTACTTATTATTTCGATCTGACCAGATAAATCCTTAATAGACCTGAGTGGACCTTGCAAACTTCAATTCACTGTGGGGGAAATGCATTAAATTGTTATGATGGTTATGGGACTGACTTGAGTCATGTTTGCAAGTATAATACTACTTAAGGAATGATTAGTAGGGCCTGGTTTACAACGCAGCAGCCAATTTGGATCTGCTTGTAATAAAGGAGCTTCACTATTTTTATTTCTATGTCACTACTGTAGGACCCCCTTGGGGTTCTAAAAGGTGGGTATGGTTAGGTCCGAACCCTCTATTTTGGAGTACTTATATACATGTGTCCCCCTTGGGGGTACAGGTGAACCGGTACCCCAATTTAATTGGGGTATGGCCCTACCGGTACCCCGAATTAAAAAATAATTGGGGGCCATTGCTCATGTGTCTTCCATCCGTGAGCAGCCCCCAACCCCATTCCAAACCCCCTTCAGATCTCCAACCCGAGACTCTCCAACTCATCTCTCTCTTCCACTTAAAATAAATCTCAAAAAATCACCCTTTACCCTCACTCCCTCTCTTCACTCTTGATCTCCGGCGTGGTGAGGAGACGATCTCGATCTAATGCTTTATCTATAGAATCAAGGTATACCTCTCAAATTGCTGTAGGATTAGGATTTATTATAGAGATTTTTTATTTGGGTGTTCAATTAAAAGCTAATTTTAGATGTATTTAGCATTTAGTGTTGAAATGGAGGATTAGGGATAGATATATGTGTTTTGGTGGTGAAATTAGTGCTAGGGTCAGGGTGTTTGTGATTTGGGATGAAATTGGAATTCATATTATTTGGAGACGAAATAAATGATTTATGGTTGAATTTGAGAAAACCCTTAAATAGAAATCAGGGTCTTTTGCATATATATAAACATCAATTTTGAATATGTTTAGCAAGTCATATCATTTTGTCCATGTAAATTGTAATTTATATTCGATTCTTAAGATTTGGGAGTTAGTATTTGTAAGTCTACGGTAGCGCCCTGGCCATCAATCCGAAGCCAAACGCGGAACAAAAACTTTTTACAAAACGGGCGTTATCGTAGTCCTTCACCCGGATCGAACCATTAACACTAAACTAGCTAACTAGAAAGATGATAGAAAGGCTATACCGATCGATCCGTGTCCTTCGGTCTTTAGCCATCATCCCTGGCTCCTCGCGGCATCTTCGATCTCCTCGTCGGAAAGGCACCACGTCAAGAAGCCTTTTTACGGGCTCCCGCTTCAAACCGAAACAACTCGGACATGAAGTTTGCTAGCCGACATGTCCAAGAAGATGTAGAGAATGTGTGTGATAATTTTGTCTCAAGCATCCATTGATTCTCAACACATGAGAGTGTATGGATGGAGGTTGAAGATGAAGCCATGGTGGAACTTGTGAGCTAGAGGAAGAAGAAGAAAAGGCTTTTCTTTTCTATTGTGTTGAGATAAAAGTGAGAGCACTAGCATGAAAACCAAGAGCCAACCCCAAGAGATATGGCTGCCCTTTCTCACCTCACCTCTCATTTCAACACAATAATCAATCAATAATGTGACATGGCTCCAAAAAAAGAGACCATGAGTCACTAAATTGAACATGCCCCTTCATGATGACTTCCACTCACAATATCCACCATAATAAACATTAACCCAAATGTTTATGACAATAAGATATGGCAACATCTAAAGTAAATTCGTGACGAATCACAAGGATACCCCTCACTTGTATATACATACCTGTATCCGCATTCCGACTGAATGCAAATGCGATGAGACAAAAGTAATCCAATAAATCTAATACTAGGATTCGGCTTAAACCAAAGCCCACTAGTATGATCCGTCCGATCATGATCCGTGCACAAGTGCACGTATATAATCGAACCCTGCCATAATACCATACGGCCTCTACAACGTTTCGCCCGAAACTTGGGAAAACTATCTGTGCGGGACTCTAAAGACTCGTCAATACACTGGCTGTGGATTTAACCACTAGCACGTCAGTGGTACTAACTGTACGTAACGGGCGCCCAGGTATCGACCAAAAGGGAGGCCGATGAGTGAACGCATCCTGAAACCCTACTGAGCCTGTCAGTGACAATATCCGTACAGTCTGGTCCGTTCGTCTATGAGCATCGCATGTCGGGCCTAGGGGGCTGGTAAACGGCAGACCCCCAAAAGCGGTACAAGTCGTATCGGAGTGTAACCCAGAACACCCTGAGATACTACTGGAATACATACCAGTAAATCTCCTGCCTTGGCCAAGGACTTCGTGTAATGTCTCTCCTAGACACAGCGCGATCTCACCCCCAATACTAGGAGAGACGAAACCCCTGCCGATCCGCTCACTTCCTCCATGTGGCTCGGGACTGTACCCAACTAAAAACCTGTTTGCACGACTCCTTTGAGCCGTGGTAGGGTAGTAATCAAAGCACAGTAGGAACTCACACGAGACAAATGATGATCTCAGGTCGATGAACTAAGTTGTACACATGTCATCAGGGAACTGCTATCTGACGCTAGGTATAATACCAACTAGCATGTTCCCGACGAGTCCTGTCTAGTGTACTCAAAACCCAAAGAGCACCTGTATACATCTTAGGTGAACCAACTGACACCAATGGCTTGTGAGACCGGCCACCACCCCTCGTCGGGGTCTCGACTGTATACACTAGTCTACTAATGGAGTATCGATGCCCAGTCTCGAAACTCCCACGACTAGGGACCACTTTAAGGATGTGCTTATAGACTACCCAACTCTCACGTATATGATCGCCATCATACTGCTGGTAGTCAAGCAAGAATCTTAAGGGCTCTATCAATGTGTAATAGTGATCTGTAATATCACCTAAAGCATGTACACGATGATAAAGATAAACCAGATAGCATACTATCATCTTGAGTAAGACTGTCCTACCGATATAGGTCCTCCCTCAATCATTGAAATCACGTGCCTGGGATCCAATAATTGACTTTGAGGGCACTATATCCAACAATCTCCCACTTGCACTCAATGCTAATTATTACGATGTCACATACCCACAGCCCGTGTGATACCGAACACCCAACTCCTCTACTAATCAGTTTCACAAAGCTCGTTTGTGAAACTATTGCTTTCGAGAAATAGCCTCAGTGAGTGGATCTGCCCTGATGTTTCTTTCTGCGTCTCTCTTTATCTCAAGTTCATGGAGAAAACCATCTCCCGAAATGAGCAATACCTGTCTTATAATATGTGTGGATATCTGATGGGACCCAGCTCACAAACGAACTCCAAATCCAGAAAACTTCTTAGACTGTATCGCCAACTGAATTTAATCAGTATCCTACGCCATGCCTCCCTCATTATCCGCTTAGACCTCCTGTCCAAACTACTTCCCCTCGTCAGAGGGAAAACTATAACTCTGACAGTCACTCTGTCATCCAGGTCACCTTGGAAGCCTGAAATGATAACTGTCTCCTGAAGGAAGCTGTCGTTATCATATCCCTAGAACATCCACTTATGTTCTAAAACTGCTTCCGAATGTTTCTCCAGGATTGGATTAATAACAACTTATTACAGCTAGTGAAAAAACAACATCTGGTGTGGTACTTAACATCTCATGATCAACTCAATTGCCTAAGCAAGTGATGTGCCAATCATGCACATCCCTCTCCCTTTTAGTCTATAAGACACCTTTAGAGAGGGTGACTCCATCACCTGCAGGTACACCAGCTTTCCAGGAGTCGTTTATTCTAAATACCTTTAGAATACTGTCTAAGTACCCAGATTGGGATACTACACAAATCTAGATCTAAAACCATAGATCTAGTAACCAGAATGTCTGATATAATATCCAAGCCCTATGTGGAGAAACCACTGTGTGACAACCAAAGTATAACCGATCGTAGTATAGGAATTTCACTTCCTACTATGTGTATGTCATCCAAATACCACGACATCACACCCTACTACCTTCTTAACAGATCCATCCCCTGTCCTGATGAAGTTAAACCTATAACTGTCACATCAGAAATAGATGATCTGTCTCCGCTATATCTGCTTTAGTGTATAAATAGACACAAGCTACTTGCCCACTATGCTTCCGCTGCTCCCACTGACTACAACAACCCTCTGGCAGATTCGTGTACACATGCACTTCTAAAACTAGTTTAGAACGATACAATACACATCCTCCTGCCGGGTCTCACAGTCTAAAACAGCAGCAATGGAAAGTATGGGTAAACAAGTGTTAGGTCCACGTTACCCACCCCGGTTCTTTCGGGGAGGCGGAATAGGTAAAAATCAAAAAATTTCTCACTAGGTAACATAGACCATCCATGAGACATCTTTGCTAAACAAAAACTAACAAAAAAACTACAAGTTTTAGCTACTATGTAGAATGGTTATACCTAGGTCTTGAACTCCTTCTCTTCTTTTTGTGGTTCTCTTCCTTGCTTGCTCCTTGTAGTGGTTTGAATGGCTCCTCCTCCTCGTCTCCTCTTTGCCGTTGATGGATCCACCGGAGAGCCTCGAACTTGAGCTCCTATCTCAACCTAGAGTAACTAAGGTGCTTGGTTTGCTAAACCTAGAACCTTAGAATGAGTAGAGAGGAGTTATTGTGGTTTTGTCTCAAAAGTTCATGATTTCCAACTCATGGAACACTTGAACTTTGAGAGAGGAAGAGGGAGAGCTTTCTTTCAAGAGAGAGAAAGAATATGATAGAATGAGCTCTCATATGCAACCATGCTCACATATTTTGGAATAATGATAATAATGTTAGTGTATATGCCCTAGAGGCCATTACTGTATCATACTAGTTTGTATATTACTTAATGGAAGCTTGGGATATTCACCTTGTATAGACAATCTTGCTCAATATAGTAGTATGCTACTTGGTTTGTTTCTGCTTTAATGTGTACATGTGTACATGTGTTTATTTTAGTATATCACCTATACACATTAGTGGAGCCCTTAGGATCTTTGCTTGATTACCAGCGTTGTGATGGCAGTCACACTCGTGGGGGCTGGGTAATCTATAAGCACATCCTTATGCAAGTCCCTGGTCGCAGGACTATCGAGACAGGGCATCGATACTCCGGAGTAGACTAGCGTATGCACTTCTTATCCCAGTTTGGGAGACGGTCTGTCCCACAGCCGTCAGTACGTCGTACTTGAGATAGTATATGGATGCTCGTTAGGTTACGAGTACACTGGATAGGACTCGTCGGGAACTGTTGGTTGGTACTATACCTATCGTCAGTTATCAGCTCCCAGGTGACATGAGTACAGCTTAGTCCGCTGACTTGACACTGTCACTTCGCCTCGACTGTGTTCCCACTGTACTTAGATTACTACCCTACCACAGCTCAAAGGAGTCGTGCAAACAGATAGTAGTTGGGTGCAGTCCCGAAGAACTTGGAGGCAGTGACGATTAGACAGGATTCGTCTCTCCCGGTATTGGGGGTTGACATCGCTCTGTGTCTAGGAGAGCCATTACACGAGGAGTCTCTGTCCAGGGCAAGCGAGATATACTGGTAGATTTCTAGTGTTATCTCAGGGTGTTCTGGGCTACACCCCGACACGACTTGTACCGCCAGTAGGGGACAGACGTTTACCGCCCCCTAGGCCCGCCATGCGATGTATCAGACGAACAGACCGGACTGTACGGAGATTGTCACATTCAGGCTCAGTAGGAGTTCAGATGGGTTTCACCTCGTCCGTCTTCTTGTCGGCATCTATCTGGGGACCGTTACGCACAGCTAGTGCCGCTTGCGGTCTGTGGTTAAACCCACTGCCAGCGTAGTGTCGAGTCTTTAGAGTCCCACACAGAAAGCTATTCGCCTTTAGGCAAAAGAGTAGAGGTCGCATGGTTTTGCGACAGGGTTCGGTCACATCCGTGCACTTGTGCACGTTTAGTGTCCGGACAGTTAACACTAGCGGGAATTGGTATAAGCCAGATCCTAGTGTACGTTTTGGGATTGGTTTTATCTCGTTTGTATTCGTGTTCCTCGGAACGCGGATGCGGGTGTGTATGCACAGTTGACAGAGAGACAGAGGCAGAGGATTCTCATTGGGGTTGTTGACTGTTGACTGTTCACTGCTGACCATTGACTTTTGCTAAACCCTAATGAGAATAAGAAATATGATTAATGATAATATTAATTAAGTATTATTGTGTCATGGTTGAGATGAGGGGTTGACTGTGTTGACTTGTTGACTTTGTTGACCGGTTGACTAGGTTGGACTAGTTGACCATCATCATTACAATGACTATCATTTCATGGCAAAGACTTTTGCTTGCTTGTTTGTTTTTGCAAAATGAGTGCATGAAATGATATGGCCATTTTGACTTGAACCATCACATAATACTCAATTACTATTATGAGTAATCATGGTTTTGGATTATGAGAGCTTGGATGGCAAAAGACTTACTCATTCTCTCATTTCATTTTCTCTCTCTTGCTTGAGCTCTCCCTCTTGCTCGTCCTCTTGCTCTCTCTCTAGCTCAAGGCAACACCCTCTCATGAGATGAGAAACATTGCCTTAGAGATAAAAGAAAACCCATATCACTTCTCTACTCATCCTAGTTCACAAGGTTTAGCAAACCAAGTGTTCTAGTTTCTTCAAGTTCGAAGAAGAAGCCAAAGGTAGAAGCTTTCAGGTGGATCCATCTTCGGCGCAAGGAGACGACGAGGTGAGGCCGATCCGTACACCGGAAAGAGTTGAAGACGAAGGAGTTCAAGAAATGTATAACCCCCTAACCTAGTAGGTAAAACTCTTGTTAGGTTTGTTAGTTAGTTGTTTAACAAAGATCCGTATTTTGAGTCCATGTTACCACCTCTTGAATAATCGTTTTTCATCATTTCCGCAAGCCCGTAAGTACCGGGAGAGGTAACGTGGACTTACAGTGGTATCAAAGCCTAGTTAAACACTATCTAACATGTTAGCAAAGTAAATAGAAATTCGATCGGAGAAAAAGTCGTGAAAAATCCCCGAAAAATCAAGTTTCTGTCGATTCTGTATTCTGTTCAAAAATTAATAAATCTTGCACCAAAAATCGACTCAGGCTTTTGTTAAGACACCCAAGAAAACAGGTCCACTGACTCGGTCAAAGCGCCGCGGAACCGCGGCAGGAGCATGTTCCCGCCGCGGATCCGCGGCCGAGTTGACTCGGTCGTGGCACTGTTTTCCTGCAGAGTGTCTCTGGGGGTGTTTTGGGATTTTTGGAATATGATTTTTCTGCCCAGATTTTCCAGAAAGCAAAATTAGTTTTTGGGGCTTGAAAATCCGTATTTTGATCGAACTTCTAAAGACTTAAGCTGACGGGTATATATCTGTGATGTGATATATGTATTGAACGTCTGCTAATCGCTATATGTCAATTAGTGGGGGTTATACATATCTGTGATCTGTAATGTTGATGGTATGTGTATATGAATTCATTGGATTGTCACGGATGAATAGCCGGGGGGTTGTGAGATGAGAGTTTTTCCTTTTATCTTTCAATTCATGTAATATGTAAATTGATGTAATATTATTTTTGGCTGCACAACCGGGTCGAGGTTGTAGCCGTCATTGTATAATTTCTTTTACTGTTTTTGCTCCTAGGATAGACCCAAGGTGGGGTGCACAAACTACCGGGTATCTCGAAGTGCCGAGTGGCCTACTCACGTCGTTGAGGGAGGTTGCTCCGCTTCGGATATTTGGCGGGTAGTTTGCCACACCCGTAGGGGTCTAGGGTGGGGTATTGGCTATTCATCGCGACCGTGTAATCCGCTTTTCGTTACAGGCTCGTACGAATTGCGGATTCCTAGTATATCCAATGTGTTCATCTGTGATCTGAAATGGCTATCATTGCAATATATCTATATATGATATTATTTAGGCGTTGCTTATGTTTTGCATCCGCGCTAGTCCAGCCCCCGCTCTGTATTTAGTTAAGCAACCTAACGGGTAATGACGGGGCCCCGTGGCGAATGCGGATGGCATAAGCATACGTCATATTTTGGTTGTTTTCTGCAATGGTAGAATTAATTGATGAGACGCATTAAAATTAATGCAAGAAAAATAAACCAAGTAAAAGTCGTTGGAACACTTTGAAAACCACTCGGTTCTTTTCAAAACCAAACTTTTAAATGCGGAGCATGAACCACTCCTTTTTAAAAGCTATCTCGTTCCATCGATTATATCAAGTTCACTACGTTCACGGTTTTGCCAAAACCATTCGTAGCCCTCCGTCGTTTCACATGAATGGTCAATAAGTATTCAAGCTATGTATGTTGGCCAAAGTCAAGGCATAGTGATTGGTAGCTATTGGGTATGTTAGTGTATATGCCCTAGAGGCCATTACTGTATCATACTAGTTTGTATATTACTTAATAGAAGCTTGGGATATTCACATTGTATAGACAATCTTGCTCAATATAGTAGTATGCTATTTGGTTTTTTTCTACTTTAATGTGTACATGTGTTTATTTTAGTATATCACCTATACACATTAGTGGAGCCCTTAGGATCTTTGCTTGATTACCAGCGTTGTGATGGCAGTCACACTCGTGGGGGCTGGGTAATCCATAAGCACATCCTTATGCAGGTCCCTAGTCGCAGGACTATCGAGACAGGGCATCGATACTCCGGAGTAGACTAGAGTATGCGCTTCTCATCCCAGTATGGGAGACGGTCTATCCCACAGCCGTCAGTACGTCATACTTGAGATAGTATGCGGGTGCTCGTTAGGTTACGAGTACACTGGACAGGACTCGTCGGGAACTGTTGGTTGGTACTATACCTATCGTCAGTTATCAGTTCCCAGGTGACATGAGTATAGCTTAGTCCGCTGACTTGACATTGTCACTTCGCCTCGAGTGTGTTCCCACTGTACTTAGATTACTACCCTACCACGGCTCAAAGGAGTCGTGCAAACAGATAGTAGTTGGGTGCAGTCCCGAAGCACTTGGAGGCAGTGACGGTTAGACAGGATTCGTCTCTCCCGGTATTGGGGGTTGATATCGCGCTGTGTCTAGGAGAGCCATTACACAAGTAGTCCCTGGCCAGGGCAAGCGAGATATACTGGTAGGTTTCCAGTGTTATCTCAGGGTGTTCTGGGCTACACTCCGACACGACTTGTACCGCCAGTAGGGGACTGACGTTTACCGCCCCCCTAGGCCCTCCATGCGATGTATCAGACGAACAGACCGGACTGTACGGAGATTGTCACATTCAGGCTCAGTAGGAGTTCAGATGGGTTTCACCTCGTCCGTCTTCTTGTCGGCATCTATCTGGGGACCGTTACGCACAGCTAGTGCCGCTTGCGGTCTGTGGTTAAACCCACTGCCAGCGTAGTGTCGAGTCTTTAGAGTCCCACACAGAAAGCTATTTTCCTTTAGGCAAAAGAGTAGAGGTCGCATGGTTTTGCGACAGGTCGCATGGTTTTGCGACAGGGTTCGGTCACATCCGTGCACTTGTGCACGTTTGGTGTCCGGACAGTTAACACTAGCGGGCTTTGGTTTAAGCCAGATCCTAGTGTACGTTTTGGGATTGGTTTTATTTCGTTTGTATTCGTGTTCCTCGGAACGCGGATGCGGATGTGTATGCACAGTTGATAGAGAGACAGAGGCAGAGGATTCTCATTGGGGTTGTTGACTGTTGACTGTTGACCATTGACTTTTGCTAAACCCTAATGAGAATAAGAAATATGATTAATGATAATATTAAATAAGTATTATTGTGTCATGGTTGAGATGAGGGGTTGACTTTGTTGACTTGTTGACTTTGTTGACCGGTTGACTAGGTTGGACTAGTTGACCATCATCATTACAATGGCTATCATTTCATGGCAAAGACTTTTGCTTGCTTGTTTGATTTTGCAAAATGAGTGCATGAAATGATATGGCCATTTTGACTTGAACCATCACATAATACTCAATTACTATTATGAGTAATCATGGTTTTGGATTATGAGAGCTTGGATGGCAAAAGACTTACTCATTCTCTCATTTCATTTCTATCTCTTGCTTGAGCTCTCCCTCTTGCTCTTCCTCTTGCTCTCTCTCTAGCTCAAGGCAACACCCTCTCATGAGTTAAGAAACATTGCCTTAGAGATAAAAGAAAACCCATATCACTTCTCTACTCATCCTAGTTCACAAGGTTTAGCAAACCAAGTGTTCTAGTTTCTTCAAGTTCGAAGAAGAAGCCAAAGGTAGAAGCTTTCAGGTGGATCCATCTTCGGCGCAAGGAGACGACGAGGTGAGGCCGATCCGTACACCGGAAAGAGTTGAAGACAAAGGAGTTCAAGAAAGGTATAACTCCCTAACCGAGTAGGTAAAACTCTTGTTAGGTTTGTTAGTTAGTTGTTTAACAAAGATCCGTATTTTGAGTCCATGTTACCACCTCTTGAAAAATCGTTTTTCATCATTTTCGCAAGCCCGTAAGTACCGGGAGAGGTAACGTGGACTTACAGTGGTATCAGAGCCAAGTTAAACACTATCTAACTTGTTAGCAAAGTAACTAGAAATTCGATTGGAGAAAAAGTCGCGAAACGAACCCGTAAAATCAACTTTCCGTCGAATTTTTCCTCTGTTCCAAAAATAATAAATCTTGCCTTAAAATTCGACTCAGGGTTTTTAGAGCACACTGTAGAAAAATGGTCCAGAGATCCGATCAACGCGCCGCGGAACCGCGGCAGGAGCTTGCTCCCGCCGCGGATCCGCGGCCGAGTTGACTTGGCCGTGGACGATTTTCCTTGCAGTGTGGTTCTGGGGTTGTTTTGGGATTTTTACAGTATGATTTTTCTGCCCAGATTTTCCAGAAAGAAAAATTTTCTTTTGGGGCTTAAAAATCCGTATTTTGATCGAACTTCTAAAGACTTAAGCTGACGGGTATATATCTGTGATGTGTTATATGTATTGAACGTCCGCTAATCGCTATACGTCGATTAGTGGGGGTTATACATATCTGTGATCAGTAATGTTGATGGTATGTGTATATGAATTTATTGGATTGTCGCGGATGAATAGACGGGGGTTGTGAGATGAGAGTTTTTCCTTTTATCTTTCAATTCATGTAATATGTAAATTGATGTAATATTATTTTTGGCCGCACAACCGGGTCGGGGTTGTAGCCGTCATTGTATAATTTCTTTTTACTGTTTTTGCTCCTAGGATAGACCCAAGGTGGGGTGCACAAACTACCGGGTATCTCGAATTGCCGAGTGGCCTACTCACGTCGTTGAGGGAGGTTGCTCCGCTTCGGATATTTGGCGGGTAGTTTGCCGCACCCGTAGGGGTCTAGGGTGGGGTATTGGCTATTCATCGCGACCGTGTAATCCGCTTTTCGTTACAGGCTCGTACGAATTGCGGATTCCTAGTATATCCAATGTGTTCATCTGTGATCTGAAATGGCTATCATTGCAATATATCTATATATGATATTATTTAGGTGTTGCTTATGTTTTGCATCCGCGCTAGTCTAGCCCCCGCTCTGTCGTTAGTTAAGCAACCTAACGGGTAATGACGGGGCCCCGTGGCGAATGCGAATGGCATAAGCGTACGTCATATTTTGGTTGTTTTCTGCAATGGTAGGATTAAATGATGGGACGCATTGGAATTAATGCAAGAAAAAATAAATCAAGTAAAATTCGTTGGAACACTTTCAAAACCACTCGGTTTCTTTTCAAAAATAACTTTTAAACGCGGAGCTTAAGCCACTCCTTTTAAAAGCTATCCCGTTCCTTCGATTATATCAAGTTCACTACGTTCACGGTTTCGCCAAAACCATTCGTAGCCCTCCGTCGTTTCACATGAATGGTCAATAAGTATTCAAGCTATGTTTGTTGGCCAAAGTCAAGGCATAGTGATTGGTAGCTATTGGGTATTCATGTGCTGCATAGATAAATGTGTTGGTTTGGGGCAGTCGTTCTACCTTGTTGGCTAAAGTCAAGGGTATGTGCGGGTGGGCTCAAATTAACCTGGAGAATGACGGGTAGAACTTGACATGTGACTTATGATTTGTTGGCCAAAGTCAAGGTCATAAGAGCATGGGGCAAAAATCCACATCGGGAGTTTCAAAAGAACCGAAACTTGCTAGCGCTGCATACCATTTGGAGTGTGATGATTCTGGTAGGATTCCTTCAGTTTTTTCACGCAATGATATTTGGATCCCGATCCTACTGTGAGTATATGCTACTCCTCGGGAAATTTCTCACTTAACGATCAATGCTATAAACCAAGTAGGTGTCTAGAAAGGTGTTAGCGGGGCTACGCCCCCAGGGAAAAGAGGTTATTTAATTAAAGAACTTCGTGAAAGCGTTGGAAAACCTCCCTCTAAGTACCGACACCAGCCTGGCCGAACGGTTAAGCAAGTATTGTACGGTGAGATTGATCCTGACTAATCCTTCCTTTTTGGTTTGAGGAGGGATTCGAGAGACAGTGGGAGCCATCATGTTTAGACAAATTAAAAACCACTCTAAACTTGCAAGAGCATCATGCTAAAGTGTTTCTTCTCTCTCTCCTAATTGCAGCGACCAAACATCATGACCGGACTTAAGTTACTACTAGATTAAAACATACTAACATGGCCAAACTACAAAGATTGGCTCAGGAATGTCAAAATGACAATCACTTATGACAAGTTGGGGTATCTCCTTACCACCAAAGCTCCCCCTGTCCCAGGTCCCAAAACCAGCGTCGCAGATAGGGAAATCCATAAGACTTGGGAAATCGATTGCGCGAAGGCCAAGTGCCTCGTGCTTGCTTCTATGGACAACGAACATCAGAGGAGGCACGAGAATATGGACCTCGAATCCATATTTCTCCATACAAAAGAACTGTATGGAGAGCAATCTCGTATCGCCAGATACGAAGTGTCGAAGAAGTTGTTTTCGACAAGATTGGCCATCGGATCATCGGTAGCGGAACACGTGCTTAAGATGATTGGCTTCATTGAGGAGCTCGCGAACCTTGGGACCACGTTAGAGAACGAGCTCTATACGGACTTGATTCTCCAGTCCCTTCCTTCCACTTACGCCCAGTTTATCCTGAACTTCAACTTGCAAGAAAAAGAAGTTGAACTTTTAGAACTCCTCAACCTGCTGAGGAGTGCAGAGGGAACCCTACAGAAAGGTAGGGAAACATCCACTTTGTTTGTAGGAGGATCTTTCTCTTCTAGGTCCATGGCTAAAGCCAAGGGAAAGAAGAAGAAAGCCTCTGCCAAACCAAGGGGCGGTGTTAGTAAAGTGGATACGAAGGGAAAGACAAAAGCAACAAAGATAGCGGGGAAACTTGTGGGGAAGGAAGAGTGCTTTTACTATCATAAGAGTGGGCACTGGAAGAAAGATTGCAGGGCTTGGAAAGCCAGAACACAGGATCTGAAGCAAGTTGCGGCTTCAGCTTCAGGTGTGTATGTTATTGAAAACTGTCTATCAATAAACTCTACTTCCTGGGTATTGGATACCGGATCAGGATCTCATATCTGTAATTATTTGCAGGCGTTGAGAAACCGTAGGTTTTTGAAGGCAGGTGACATGACCCTCAAAGTTGCAAACGGAGCTAGCATGGATGCTAAGGCCGTGGGGGACTATCACCTGGGAATGTCAGATGGACATGTTTTGGTTTTACGTAATTGCTTTTTTGTACCCAACGCAACTTGTAATATCATTTCTGTATCTTTGATTTCTAAAGAAGGTTATGAATTTGCGTTTGTAAGTAATGTTGTAAACATTCACCTTAATCAAGTTCTGATTGGGTCAGGTACATTAAGCAATGGTATATACGTACTAAACCAACCACAGATTTTCAATGTCCAGAATACACACAAAAGAAAGTTTCCGGAAATAAATCAGACTTTCTTATGGCATTGTAGACTGGGTCATATCAATGAGAGAAGGTTGACGAAGTTACAAACAGAAGGATATTTGGATCCGTTCGAATATCAATCGTATGCCACTTGTCAATCCTGTCTCAAAGGAAAGATGACAAAGACTCCGTTCACTGGACACGGAGTAAGTGCGAGCGAGCTCTTGGGACTCGTACATGTTGGAGATAGTGCCCTCAGAGTCAATTATTGGATCACACGCACGTGATTGCAATGATTGAGGGGAGGACCTGTCCCAGTAGGACAGTCTTACTCAAGATGATAGTATGCTATCTGGTTTATCTTTATCATCGTGTACTGCTTTAGATGACCTTACGAGTCGCTATTACACGTTGATAAATCCCCTAGGATTCTTGCTTGACTACCAGCAGTATGAGGGCGATCATATAAGTGAGAGCTGGAGTCTATAAGCACATCCTTAAAAGGTCCCTAGTCATGGGAGTTTCGAGACAGGGCATCGATACTTCAGAGTAGACTAGTGTATACAGTCGAGACCCCGACGAGAGGGGGTGGCCGGTCTCACAAGCCACTGGTGTCAGTTGGTTCACCTAAGATGTATACAGGTACTCATTGGGTTATGAGTACACCGGACAGGACTCGCTGGGAACCTGCAAGTTGGGATTATACCAGACGTCAGATAGCAGTTCCCTGGTGACATGTGTACAGGTTAGTTCATCGACCTGAGATCGTCATTTGTCTCGTGTGAGTTTCCACTGTGCTTTGATTACTACCCTACCACGGCTCAAAGGAGTCGTGCAAACAGGTTTTAGTTGGGTACAGTCCCGAGCCACATGGAGGCAGTGAGCGGATCTGCAGGGGTTCGTCTCTCCCGGTATTGGGGGTGAGGTCGCGCTGTGTCTAGGAGAGCCAGTGTTAGTTATATGTATGCCCTATAGGCCATTACTGTACATAGGATGTATATTGTAGTGGATGCTGGGACATATATAGGGAGGACTTTCTTGCTCGACATGATAGTATGCTATCTGGTTACCCTTTATCTTAACGTGTATACTGATTGTCTCTCTGTTACATGTTGGTAAAGCCCTTAGGATGTGTACTTGACTATCTGGACTATGATGCGGATCATACTAGTGGGGTCATGGTAGTCCATAAGTACATCCTTGAAAGTCCCTAGTCGTGGGTGTATCGAGATGGGGCATCGATATACCAGAGTAGACTAGCGTATACCTTCTCGACCCATACAGATGGGCAATGGATGATCCCATATCCATTGGTGTTTGACATCGGAGATGATATGCGGGTGCTCAGTAGAGACTGGGTACACTGGACAGACTCGCCGAGAACTCCCAGATGGTATTATACCTTACGTCAGATGGCAGTTCTCTGGTGACGCTGGTACAGAGTAGTCTGTTGACCCGAGATCGTCATAGAGTCTTGTGTGGTTCCCACTGTGCTTTGATTTCCATCTTACCACGTCCAAGAGGGAGTGCAAAACGGTGGATTTTGGGTACAGTCCCGAGTCACATGGAGGCAATGAGCGATAGGAGGGGATTCGTCTCTCCCGGTATAGGGAGTTGATGTTGCACTGTGTTCAATTGGCTATAACAGGAAGTCTCTGGCCAGGGCTGATCAGAGAATTGCTGGTAAGTGTTACCAGTAGTTTCTCGACCCGTTATGAGCCTCATATCGACACGACTTATCGAGCTATTGGGGTCTGACGTTTACCACCCCTAGGCGAGATATGCGACATATCAGACGACGAGACCGGACTGTACGGTAGTGTTACTGGTTGGATTCACTGGAGTGTGAGCGGGCTTGCTCGTTGATCTTCTGATCGCTCAATACCCGGGTGGCCGTTACGTTTAGCAGACCGCTTGCGGCTTGTGGGTGTTTGATATGATCAGCACCTACTGCCGGCGTATTGACGAGTCTTTAGAGTCCTACACAGAGGTTTCCTGGCTCAAGCGAAACGAAATAGGAGCGCATATGAGATATGTGCGGGACCGAGAATAATGCGTGTATGTGATACCGTATTTCTTTCTCGCGATGTATGTATCGATTGGTTGTATGCGATATAACCTAGTTATCGAATCAAGGGTTGATTCGATAAGCCGATACATAGGATACTAGTCGGTTATATGCGATATGACCGGATTGTTAAATGAAGTGTTGATTTAATGATTTAATGTATAATTATATATATGATATATTACTTTGCATTAACTAGTATCGGTTCACTTTAAAAGGATTTTCTCACTTGGTTGTACAAGTTGTATATGTGATATACTTTTTGTGCAAATGATTGTATCATGTTTGATGATACATGTTAACTTGGTTAAGTGTAAAGATTAAACCATGGTTAAATTGATGATTAGGGTTTTCTTTTTCTTAATCATTTATTTATTAATTTATTTGGAAAAGATATGAAATGAAATGGTTGCAAGTTTTGTTTTTTCTTTGAAGCTTCATGAAGATTTGACTTTGTGACCATTTTGTCTCATGCTTAACCCTAACCACTTCACTTAACCTTGGTTCATTCTCTACACTTAACCATGGTAACTATTATGATAAGAATGAATGGGATTATCTTTTCAAGTTAATCTTTTTATTCTATCATATCATTATCATCTTCTTCTTCTTCTTCTTGAAGATGAAGAACCTTGACTTCATCAATGGTGATTGATGAAAATGAGTGAGAAATCCAATTCTAAAGTCTACCCACTTCCTATTTCTTCATACTCTACCTCTTGCCAAGTAGTAGAGTGTGTTTTCTTCACAAGTTTCATGACTTGGTGAAGTGAGAGCTTGATCTAATGATGCCTCGACGTAGATCATCTTCGGCATCGTCGTCGATGACCTAGCCCGTCCATTCTCCGATGAAGCCGATGCTAGAGCCCGGGATTGCATATGGACAGCGGAGAGGACTTCATCACGGAGCCGTGGAGGTGGAGGACCGGATCTACAAAGGTTGTATTTCCGTATTCTAGTAGTTAAGTGTTAACTAGTTTGCTTTGTCGCCTAAACTTCTAGCCAACGATCTTGTTAGGGTTTCTCGGCACCCTAATTTTTGTAAATTGGCATGGTTGATGCCTTGTGAGACCTCTAGTGTGTGCCTAGGAACCCTACAGTGGTATCAGAGCCTAGCTAGAGCCTTAGGCGAAATCTAGACGACGTTTGAAATCCGAACGAACATCGAAACCCATTTCCAAAATGCTCTCTGTCCAATTTTTAAAAATGTGGATTTTTCAATATTAAAAATATGCAGAAAATTAAGCAGGGTTTTTTATGAATTACTGTGAAAAACGGAGACCTAACTCCGTCATAATGCCGCGGAACCGCGGCCTAAGCCCACGTGGCGCGGCGGTTCCGCGGCCGTAATGTTGACTCTTTGACTTCTCTTTGCACAGTAATTGTTATATTTGACTCCTGTGTTTTCTGGATAATTTTAATATTTTATTTTACAGTTGAGTATTTTGGGGTTGTATTGGGAATCGCTGATTCGATCGGATTATCAAATTTTGTCTATGTGGCTTTCCGGATAAATTTTAGAATATGTTAAAAAGTTCGACCGGATATAAATACCCAATTTTTCCCCTGTCGGGAAATTTCCAAGTGTTGGATTTTTCCGTAGTTTAAAGACGTTCTAAGTAGTGCAAGTAACTCGATGGACCCTCTAGAAGACAACAAACCTTAACTCGATTATGTGACCGTCTTGAACTGCCCTTTGAACCTTCGGGTTTGGGACAGTACGGCGTGCCACATGTGAGGCGTTGGCTTGACCCTTCTACGGCCGGACCGTTGGTACTGAGGCACGAACTGAATGTTTTTAGACTTGTTTCATGTGTTGATATGTATCGGGAAAACTTGGGTGTTCGATTGTTCGATCGGAAAGTTTAACATTTTCTATTTATCTGGAATGTGATACAATAATTGGAATTCACAAGAAGTTATGAGATAACTGAATGAATGTTATAAACACAGCACTTTAGTCTCACTTGATCGGTTGCCACGGAATTTTGATGTGATCAAAAGTCCGTCGCAATCACGTAGCGTACGCGGATACTCGCCGGGTAAACTTAATAGACAGCCTCTCCCCATAGCCCCGACCAAGTGACTGTAGGAGAACCCCGTCGCCGAAAGCATCCGTTTGGGTGCTCGCGGCAGCGGTGTTCCGCCTTGGTGCACTTTGTCGACGGCGTCGGGGGTGCGGCCGCCTACTGAAGTTTGCGACGAGCATTCGATCAGGATGTCGGGAATCTTGTTGAATTGCCCGACTTGATATTGAAAAGTGTTTTCGATAATGAGACTAAAATGCGGGGTTTATAATTGTTAGGCATGCGATGTCTAAGTAATTCATTTGGTCAGGCATGCGATGTCTGAGGAGGTTGCGGATTCCAACTGTTGTAGTTTTACACTTTCTTTTCTGTGACCGTAAGTGTAATATGTGATATCGCCGGTTTCGTTGCTATATGTCAACGACAATTGGGATACGCATATTTACTTACGTTGATGACATGTGATGTTATGTGTTGCTGGATATGTTATATTGGATTGTCGTGTTTGAATAGCCGGGGTTTTTATGTGAGATGAGTGTTTTTCATTTTCATTCATGTAAAAACTTGTATGTAATATTCTTTTATTTGGGGCACTTCCAGGTAGCGGAAGTCGTCACCCTTTGTATATTATTTACTTTTCCGCATTAGGATTGACCCAAGGAGGGGAGCACAAGTAACCGGGTTCTGGGGTCCAGTGGGAGACCATCTCGAGGAGTCGAGTCCGGGTCTCTTAACCCTAGAATTGGCAGGGTTGCTTGCCGCTCTCATAGGGGTCTAGGGGTGTGGGATTGGCTATTCATCACGACCGTGGAATCCGTGTTTTGTACTGGCTCGTATTGAAAACACGGACGTCCTAGTATATCCAATATTTCATATGTTTCTTCTGCTGCTTTATCTGTGATGTGATCATGTGATGTTCTGTGATAGATACAGTATATAGTATATATGATATATTATATAGACGTTACTTATGTTTTACACCCGCGCTAGCCCTGCCCCGCTCTGCCGTTAGTTACCTAACCTAACGGTGCACGAGGGGACATCGAGGCGAATGCGGATGGCATAAGTGTACGTCGTATTTATCTGTGATGTTTAGGTACTTAAATGATAGGACTTCATTAATGTGATTAATGAAATAAAAGAAACCTAAAGATGTTGTAGAATCGAATTTCAAAATAAAACAGGTAGCTACAGTTCTTGCTTTGCACAGCGGTATATATGATATATCCTGCACCTTATTCGATAAGGAAAGGACCGAGATCCCTTCACCGGGAGTGACTCCTTTAGCAATAACTTGCAGATGCTACACACTCGGTTTGTCTTTTGATTGCTTTTAAGAGTTTTTACTTTGCACAGTGATATATATGATATATCCCGCACCTCATTCGACGAGGAAAGGACCGACGATCCCTTCACCGGGAGTGACTCTTTTAGCAAAACTAGAAAAGCCTCAAAATCACTCCATTTCAAAACTTCATTCAATTCTACAACGATATCAAGTTCTTTACGCTCATGGTTTTTTCTGAAAGAACCCGCGTAGCCCTCTGTCATTTCAGATAGATATTATTTAGTATTCGTGCTATGTTTGTTGACTTAGTCAAGGCATAGTGTATGGTAGCTGAATTATGTTTATCTGTAACAACATGAGATGTGATTGGATTAGAGCATTCGCACGGCCTTGTTGACTCAGTCAAGGGTCGTACAGGTGGGTTTAATTCAATCGGGAAATGTACGGGTTGAACTTGACTTGCGATTTATGGTTTGTTGACTTAGTCAAGGTCATAGATCGCTAGGGGCAAAAGCATTATCGGGAATTTCAAGTGTTGAAATTTTCAATGAGATTGCATACCTTCTATGAGATAGTTGGATCCCGATACCCACTGCAAGTAAGAGTTACTCCTGGGAGAGTTTTACACATTACAATTAGCCGATCAAGTAGGTGTCTAGAAAGGTGTTAACGAGGTTACGCCTCTGGGAAAACGGGGTTTACATTAATTAGGTTCGTGCGAAAGCACGGGGGACCTCCCTCAAAGTACCGACACTGGCCTGGCTGAAAGATTGGCGAACTTGTAGTGTGTAATTAATCCCGGCTAGTCTTTCCTTTTAGGGTTTGAAGGAAGATTTGATAAAAAGCAGTGGGAGCCATCCAGATTAGATAAAATAATAACCAATCTATTCTTGCAAGAGCGCACGCTGAGTGTTTTCTTCTCTCTCTCTCCTGGTAGCGACCATTTCACGCCTTAATCAAGATAATAAAACGGATTATTGACCGAACCCGCTTGTTATACTGAGCTGGGGAACGTTGGTCCCGCTCCAACTTATAATTGTTATAAGACAGAGCAGGAAATTGGGGAATACCAGATTTCCCATGCCGCCCAAACGAAGAGAGTGCATGATGATGCATCATCTTCGGGTATGTTCGTTACATAGAACTGTTTCTCAGTGTCCTTTACGTCCTGGGTATATGATACCAGATCAGGATCCCAGATATGTAATCTGTTACATAGGGCTATAGATAGGTAAAGAACTGAGAACGGGTGATAAGTTTCATGAGGCAGAAAACGGGGCAAGTGTTGCAGCCAAGTCTGTCGGTCACTGTCACCCTGTATTACCTGAATACATTGATTCTGAACAAATGTTATTAGATACCGAACCTGATATACAAAATCATATCTGTCTCTTTATTAGTAAAGAAACGATAAAATTTCGTATTGTTGGATAATGTTTTGAACATTTCCTATATCAAAAGTTGATCGGTTCAGGCACGTTATCTAAAAGCATTGATGTTCTAAATCAAACTACAGTTTTTTAGTAAACAGAACACACACAAGAGGAAGAGTTCAGAAATGAACGGATCCTTCTTGAGGCATTGTAGACTAGGTCATATCAATGCGACCCGACTGGCTGAAGTTACATGTAGATGCATATTTAAATCAGTTTGAATTTACATCTTGTGAAACTTGCCAGTCATGTCACAAAGATAAGATGACCATAGCTCTGTTTATTTGAAACAGAGAAAGAGTTAGTGAACTCTTGGGATAATACATGTTGATGTATGTAGGTCCCCTGTCTACACATGCCAAGACCGGTTCTTTATACTTCATTACATTCTCTGATGATCTCTTAAGATTCAGATATATGTTCCTGTTGAAACACAAGTCAGAACCTTTTGAGATATTCACAGAATATAAGCGAGAAGTAGAGAACCAAAATACGGGTATAAGTATTATGTCCTATGATGAGACCAGGGAGGAGAATACTTGTGCATGGAATTCCTGGACTATTCTAAAGGAGAATGAGATTCTCTCTAAGCATTACTCCTCTGCATACACCATAGCACGATGGTATATCGGGGCGGAGCAGATACACCCTATTTGATATGGTGTGCTCTATGATGAGTACTACTGAGTTACCTGTTTCCTTTTGGGAGTTATGCACTTGAGAAGATGCATACCTATTGAATAGGGTTCCAATCAAATCAGTTGCCTACCACTCCATATGAGATATGGAAAGGAAAGAGCCCATATCTTAAGTTAGTTAAGATTTGGGGTTGTCCAGCCTATGCCTAAAAGCAAAATCCGGACAAGCTCGAGGCAAGGTCTGTTATGTAGAGCTGGAAATGTTCCAGCTATACAAACTGGCAGCTGATGATTTGACAGAACCAAAGGATTCAATAGATTCCAACGAACCTCAGCCTCTCCGCCGATCTAGTAGGGTTCCTCACCCACCTGAGAGATACTTCGTTTTCTCTATGATAGTGGGAGCGAGGATTGCATCATGAGATGATGACCCAACTAATTTCGAGCTGACCATCAGGAGTAAGACTCTGTAAGAATGGCTGGATGCTTAGCAATCTGAGATGGAATCCATGTACACCAGCAAAGTATGGACTTTGGCTGCTATATCTGAAGGGTTAAATCCCCATCAGGAGCAAGTATATCTTAAGAAGATTACTTGGTGTAGATGGAAAAGTTGAGACTTTCAAAGCTAGACTTGTTAAAGGTTTTCGTCATCGACCAGGCGTGGATAATGATGAAACCTTTTCCAGTACCTATGCTTAAGTCCATCCAGATACTACTTGCCACGGCTACATACCATGACTACGATATCTGGCGGTTGGGTGTCATGACTGCTTTTCTAAATGATATTTTAGAAGAGTGCGTCTATAAGTACACAGCCAGAGGGCCTCATAGACAGTGGGAGCAGCGGAAACGTGTGCAAGATGCTTTATAGGATAAAGCAGGCATCGCGGAGTTGGAACATCTGTTTTGATGGATTAGTCAAGGAAGTTGACATCATCAAAATGGTAGATGAACCTTGTATATACAAAAAGGTAGTAGGGAGTATGGTGGCGATCCTCGTAGAGTACGTGGATGACATACTCTTGATAGGGAAGGAGTTTCCTATGCTACGCTCGATCAATCTCCGATTATCACAAAGATTCTCCATATAGGATCAAAGTGATACCTACTAAATCCTGGATTTTGGATCTATGAGATAGATCTAATTGGATATTAGGAATCTCACTAGTTGTAGTGAGATGGTATCAATCGATCCTGGGGAGAATCACTGGAAAGGTTCCAGGGTGATAAAGACGACTGAATGTCAGTCGCAGGCATTGTCTTTACCCTCAGTAAAGGGACGGTATGTTGGAAGAGTTCCAAGCTACATACCGTGGCATACTAGACGATAAAGGCAGGATACATCGCTACTAAAGATGCTACCAAAGAGGAAGTCTGGGTGTATATTTGTTCATGAGATGAACCTAGTTCCTCCCATTGTGTGACAATGGAGTTGTGGCTTATGCCAAGAAACGTCCATCCCATCAGTGATCCAGACATATTCTAAGGCAGTATCACCTGATCATGGAGATAGTTGATCTCCAGGGTGATCGAGGTAAGGAGAGTAGACTCAGAGGATAACACAGCGGATCCACTCACGAGGGCCTATTCCCAGAGAGAGACTTTTATGGGATGGTTGAGTATGAGATACTGCAACCACTGCTACAGATAGCCCTAGTGCAAGTGGGAGATTGTTAGTTATATGTATGCCCTAGAGGCCATTACTGTACATAGGATGTATATTGTAGTGGATGCTGGGACATATATAGGGAGGACTTTCTTGCTCGACATGATAGTATGCTATCTGGTTACCCTTTACCTTAACGTGTGTACTGATTGTCTCTCTGTTACATGTTGGTAAAGCCCTTAGGATGTGTACTTGACTATCTGGACTATGATGCGGATCATACTAGTGGGGTCATGGTAGTCCATAAGTACATCCTTGAAAGTCCCTAGTCGTGGGTGTATCGAGATGGGGCATCGATATACCAGAGTAGACTAGCGTATACCTTCTCGACCCATACAGATGGGCAATGGATGATCCCATATCCATTGGTGTTTGACATCGGAGATGATATGCGGGTGCTCAGTAGAGACTGGGTACACTGGACAGACTCGCCGAGAACTCCCAGATGGTATTATACCTTACGTCAGATGGCAGTTCTCTGGTGACGCTGGTACAGAGTAGTCTGTTGACCCGAGATCGTCATAGAGTCTTGTGTGATTCCCACTGTGCTTTGATTTCCATCTTACCACGTCCAAGAGGGCGTGCAAAACGGTGGTTTTTGGGTACAGTCCCGAGTCACATGGAGGCAATGAGCAATAGGAGGGGATTCGTCTCTCCCGGTATAAGGAGTTGATGTTGCACTGTGTTCGATTGGCTATAACAGGAAGTCCCTGGCCAGGGCTGATCAGAGAATTGCTGGTAAGTGTTACCAGTAGTTTCTCGACCCGTTATGAGCCTCATATCGACACGACTTATCGAGCTATTGGGGTCTGACGTTTACCACCCCTAGGCGAGATATGCGACATATCAGACGACGAGACTGGACTGTACGGTAGTGTTACTGGTTGGATTCACTGGAGTGTGAGCGGGCTTGCTCGTCGATCTTCTGATCGCTCAATACCCGGGTGGCCGTTACGTTTAGCAGACCGCTTGCGGCTTGTGGGTGTTTGATATGATCATCACCTACTGCCGGCGTATTGACGAGTCTTTAGAGTCCTACACAGAGGTTTCCTGGCTCAAGCGAAACGAAATAGGAGCGCATATGAGATATGTGCGGGACCGAGAATAATGCGTGTATGTGATACCGTATTTCATTCTCGCGATGTATGTATCGATTGGTTGTATGCGATATAACCTAGTTATCGAATCAAGGGTTGATTCGATAAGCCGATACATAGGATACTAGTCGGTTATATGCGATATGACCGGATCGTTAAATCAAGTGTTGATTTAATGATTTAATGTATAATTATATATATGATATATTACTTTGCATTAACTAGTATCGGTTCACTTTAAAAGGATTTTCTCACTTGGTTGTACAAGTTGTATATGTGATATACTTTTTGTGCAAATGATTGTATCATGTTTGATGATACATGTTAACTTGGTTAAGTGTAAAGATTAAACTATGGTTAAATTGATGATTAGGGTTTTCTTTTTATTAATCATTTATTTATTTGTTTATTTGGAAAAGATATGAAATGAAATGGTTGCAAGTTTTGTTTTTTCTTTGAAGCTTCATGAAGTTTTGACTTTGTGACCATTTTGTCTCATGCTTAACCCTAACCACTTCACTTAACCTTGGTTCATTCTCTACACTTAACCACGGTAACTATTATGATAAGAATGAATGGGATTATCTTTTCAAGTTAATCTTTTTATTCTATCATATCATTATCATCTTCTTCTTCTTCTTCTTGAAGATGAAGAACCTTGACTTCATCAATGGTGATTGATGAAAATGAGTGAGAAATCCAATTCTAAAGTCTACCCACTTCCTATTTCTTCATCCTCTACCTCTTGCCAAGTAGTAGAGTGTGTTTTCTTCACAAGTTTCATGACTTGGTGAAGTGAGAGCTTGATCTAGTGATGCCTCGACGTAGATCATCTTCGGCATCGTCGTCGATGACCTAGCCCGTCCATTCTCCGATGAAGCTGACGCTAGAGCCCGGGATTTCATATGTACAGCGGAGAGGACTTCATCACGAAGCCGTGGAGGTGGAGGACCGGATCTACAAAGGTTGTATTTCCGTATTCTAGTAGTTAAGTGTTAACTAGTTTGCTTTGTCGCCTAAACTTCTAGCCAACGATCTTGTTAGGGTTTCTCGGCACCCTAATTTTTGTAAATTGGCATGGTTGATGCCTTGCGAGACCTTCTGCTGCTTTGTACTGACTTTGGGGTATTTATCTGATATGTTGAATTGTATAATTCCCTCTGTATTAATGCCAGATCAAACATCTTAGACTTGGCGTAATTTTTTATCAGCACTTTCATAATTTTGGCTCGGTTTCTGCAATTTCCTGCACAGACTTCGAAACAAGTGTTGCGCAATATAGGGATGATGCAATGCCATGATAAATAGTCAATTTCCCTAAAAATTCCGGTTTTAATATACAGTACAGGTAATTCAGTATTATACAGGTGTTTTGCTAATATGTACAATATGAATACTGAACACCTCTAGATGAATACAAAAGATTGGGAAATTGACGTGTTAAAAATGCATTATTTTCGACTGATCAAATTCCCCCAAACTTATTTTCGGTCGTCTCGAGCGAACTTTTTTATTAAAAAAGAGAAGGAGAAAATAAAGAAAGTGAAAAACTAACTAGCACACTTTCGTAGGCAACACGATTGCACTGAGCACGTGCAACAAGCCTTTAAACCTCTAGGTGTCCCTAGTAGGAGGAGTGTTGTCTCCTGAGGGTTTTCGGCGGATTGCACCCACAAAATCCAATAATAAAAGGAAGACCGTGAATATTACATTTAAAGACAAGAATTGTAAAAGAAAAGCCCTGAAAATTATGGTTTCCAACTATGCTAGCTTTTCGGTTGTCATGGGCCCTATCTTAATAGTCATGAAAAAATGTCAGAAATCACATAACCCCTCAATAAAACATCGTCTTATTCTTCATTCCTATCTGTCTTCCAAACATCGATCATATAACCCTACGTGTGTGTAATAAACATCCCTACACCCGGAGAATTCAATTCAAGCTATCATACTCTTGCCCATCAGCCTCAGTACTTTTTAATTAATGAATATTTAGATGAATTTGCTCACACACTTTCATACGACCGTTAATACTTCTTGAGGTACTAACCGACCGATTACTCATGTGCTTGCTTATTTGGTGTTTTTCCTCGTCTTGCACCACCTAAGGCTTAGCAGTGACTCCCAGACCAGTTGGCCTTATGGCTCTAGGTGAAGAGGCACCCTCGCTATATTTTTTTATTGTTGCCTTGGCGATAACAAATCCAGTGTTCATTTTTCTCACCATTTATATTTTATTCATTTTTTATTTCCTTCATACTTTGGCTTTTAGACAAGAGCATTTCAAGGTATCCTCTACTATCCCGAGCTTCAAGATGTGTGTAAGTGCGAATAGTAGGGTATCAACGTTCAAAATGTTTGGCTTCAAGAATAGAAACTATTTTTCAGACTTATTTTTATCCTCAGATTAGTGACTTTCTTCATCTTACTAACCCTTGGGACAACGGCTCATAACTACTTATTACTAGTTCGTATAAGAAAACTTCTAATTTTCTTGGTTTTCTTAAATTTTTCCAATCTTTTGGATGTAATTTTTCACTATCTAAACTTTTATTATCTTATTTATGTACAAAAATGTTAAATATTAAATATTTTATATTTTGAAAAAAAATTAAATTTTTATGGGTTTTGAAAATTTGAAAATTTTTATAGGTTTTTAAAGAAATGTTTTGTGCTTATGAAAATGATATGCAAATGATGCAAAAATAAGCACAAACCTCCCCCAAACTTGTTTTCAACAGTGTCCTCACTGTTGCCATCTGCTAAATCTCGAAAAACCTGTAAGCCTGGGAGGAAATTTATTAAATGGGGGCAAAATATATAAGTGAAAATCCTCCCCCAAACTTATTTTTGGCTCATCATTTTGTGTAAAAAAATTCTTTTCAAGAGCCAGAAAAAATGCCCCCCCAAACTTGAGTTATGCAATGTTAATCTTTTGAAAATCACATGAGGGGGTCAAAAATCATTAATCGATGCCAAGCTTTCCAAAGACCGAAAGTTAACACCAACCATTCGAAAATTTTATCAATGCAGTGCTCTGGTTGGTGGAAGAAGAAATGGGGAAAGGGTAAGTGGTGGAATAGAATGTGTGTGCATCTCATTTTGGAGAGATGATGCAGTGAATGAGATGGATTACTCGCATTCTTTTTACAGTTCAGAAGAAGGGGTGGAGGTTCAATTTCATTGATTGGGACATGATTCATCTCAACACCCGTGTCATTCAAAAATGTGAGTTCATCAGCGAAGATCTCCTCAAAAGTTACACCAATACCCCAAACAATAATGTCATCACAAATCGCGGGGTGATCTTCAGACTCTAAAAGCAGTTCATAATCAGTGTTGGTTGTTGACCCGGACATCTCGGTGGAAGAGTCCATATGTGTATGATACGTAGTTGGGTCAAACAACAACGTATGAAAAGAGTCAAGATCGGTATCATGAGGATCATCAAATTCGCTGCTGTCGACATCCATTAAGTCGACAGAACAGACCTGAGCAGTAGGTTCGGAGGGTACACTTCCCAATTTGTAGATATTCAGCTCAATTGACCTATTCCCGAAGGATAGGGTCATAGAACCATTACGACAGTTGATGATAGCATTGGAAGTGGCCAAAAAGGGGCGACCTAAAATCACCGGAATTTGATTCCGTGGGTTTGCTACAGGTTGTGTATCAATAACAATAAAATCCACAGGGAATACAAATTCCCCGATTTTTATTAACACATCCTCCAGTTCACCCCTAGGTTTGGTGATTGATCGGTCAGCCATCTGGAGAGTTATGCTCGAGGGCTTTAACACTCCGATACCTAGTTGCTCGTAAACCGAGTATGGAAGAAAGTTAACACTAGCGCCAAGGTCTAGTAGAGCACGGTTGATGTGTTTTTCGCCAATAGAAATAGAAATAGTAGGACAGCCAGGGTCCTTACGTTTCCGTGGTACTTGTTGGGGGAAGGCCGTGTCTACTGCTTTGCCATAAAAATCTTCTTGGACACTTGAGTCTTCCTCTTCCTAGTGCACAAGTTCTTAAGAGTTTTCGCATAGGACGGAACTTGTAGGATGGCATCTAGGAGAGGGATGTTGATGTTTACTTGCTTAAACATATCCATAATCTTCTCCATATGTGGACTCGGTTTGTTAGCCCTTAACCGATTAGGATAAGGTGCTTTAGCAATAAGCGCTGGGTCCATCATAGGAGAAGGAAGTGTGTGTGGACCTGATCCCAGAATAGAAGTGGGGATCGTCCGTGGAGAACTAGAAGAGATGGGCTGAGGTGGCGAGCCTTGTGGGAAACGAAGAATAGGCTCGCAAGAAGGTGGTGGGGTAGAAGAACTGGGGTCAGAAGTAGAAGTGGAAGGAAAAGTCTCAGCCGGGGTATCATTGATAGATTTTTCTGTATCATCAAACTCTTCCCCAAGGTGATTGTCATGCACTCTTCCAGATCTCAACGTGATTGCATTCACATGATGTGAATAGCCAGAATTGGGCAAAGGTTGAGCTGGAAGTTTCCCTTTATCTCTTGCACTCATTTCGGCTTTTAATCGTGAAATTTCTGCTTCCATCGATTTAATACTCTCAGCTTGGGACGCTGAGTTTTTCTTTATATCATCGACGGATGTCTTTATTTCAGCCGATACTTGCATGAGATTTGTTAGAAGCAAGTTTATGAATGAAAAGGATTCATCGGTCCCGGTCAACTGTAAAGGATTAGGCAGTGCAGGTGTGTTGACCGGATTTTGGAAGTTTTGTGATTGGAAGGGGTGCTGACTCAATTGAAGTGGTGGTTGCTGTTGTGGTGGAGGGACCCTTTGGAAATTGTTTTGGATTGGAACCGTGTCTTGAGATTGTGATTGGTTCCAAGCAAAGTTAGGGTGATTCCTCCAACCCTGATTATATGTGGAAGAATATGGATCGCTTCTAGGTCTTTGAAATGCGGCATTGGTATGCTCGTGACCTTGAAACGGAGAATTTCGTGGACATTCTTCCGTCAAATGAGAAGGATCAGAACAACATCCACATACAGTTTTGGAGAGTGACATTTGATTTAGGGCGGCAGCTAAAAATTTGTTTTCCATAGTCTCGAGTTTCTTGTGTATAGCTGAAATGTCAGCTCTAACTCCTATGGAAACATCATTGCCATCCCTAGATGATTGACTCACACCCTCCCACTGTAAAGATTTTTCAGCGAAATCTTCTAGAAATTTCCAGGCTTCCCCGTCATCTTTGGTCATGAAGTTGCCTTGACACATGGATTCAAGGGTCTGTTTTTTGTTAGGATTAATGCCCTCATATATGATTCTGCACAGTTCCCATCTAGGGATTCCGTGATGTGGACATTGGACTAACAGATCCTTGAAGCGTTCAAGACATTTTGAAAATGGTTCATTTGGAAGCTGGGTGAATTGATTTATTTCGCTACGGACTCGAGCTGTTTTATGATGTGGGTAGAATTTCTTAAGGAATGCTTTGACGAATTCTCCCCAGTTTGAGATGAAATGTGCGGTAGTGTTATACAGCCACTTCTCGGCTATATCGCACAAGGTAAATGGGAGAAGACGTAGACGCATAGCATCCATAGAAAGCTGTGAGGTACCCATCATTGCGCATACATTTTCAAATTTGGTGATAAAGGCATATACGTCTTTAGTCTCGAGACCGTGAAATTTTGGTAGAAGGTTGATGTATTGGGGTTTAATTTCAAAATTTTCCCATTTGGCTGGTGGAATGGAAAGACAGGTGGAAAGGGGGACTCGTGTAGGATAACATCTCTCTTGGAGAGAGATGCGGGGTGGATTCTGTAAGTCCACGTTGCCCACCCCGGTGCTTACGGGAAGGCGGAAAACGGAATAAAAATTGGATTTTTATGACTTAGGCAACATGGACTACACTTTGAAGGATCTTTGCTAAACAAAAACTTGCTAAAGCTAACTAGAAACTAGCTAAGTGCTAGAAAGGTTATACCTTAGGCTTTAAGTCCTTCTCTCCTTGCTCCTTGGAGTGGTGGAAGGAGGTCACCTTGGTCGTCTTCTCACGTCGAAGAAAGATCCACCCGAAAGCCTCAACCTTTGGCTTCAACTCCAAGCTAGAAGTAACTAGGGTGCAAGAAGTGCTGATCCTTGAACCCTAGATGAGAGTAGAGATGATCAAGAGAGGGTTTTTCTCAAGCTCAAGTGTTTCTCAACACATGAGAGGGGAGAGCTTGAGGGAGAGGAAGAACAAGAGAGAGAAAATATATGATAGAATGAGAATAGAATAAATCATTCTCACAAATATATGTGTATTATTTTAATTAGATAATTAGTAAGATAATGGTCATGGCTTAATCAAGACATGAACATTATCATTTCATTTTTAATGCAAATTGCAAGGATCAAAGAGCATCTTCCAAATGAAATTATGATGGTCAAAGTGTCAACCAAGGTCAACAAGTCAATAAGGTCAAATGGTCAACAACCATAACCATGCACAATTATTAAACTAATATCAATTAACTATAATACACACATAAGCATTAGGGTTAACAAAATGACAATAGCCATTAACCCTAATCAAAGTCCTCTCCCTCTGTCTCAAGCAACTATGCATACGCACCCGCATTCGTGATCCGAGGAACACGAATACAATGAGAAAAATCAATCCCAAATCATATACTAGGATCCGGCTTAAACCAAAGCCCGCTAGTATAAACTGTCCGGACAGCAAACGTGCACAAGTGCGCGGATGTGAACGAACCCTGTCGCAAAACCATGCGACCTCTACTCATTTTGCCTAAAGGCGAATAGCTCTCTGTGTGGGACTCTAAAGACTCGACACTACGCTGGCAGTGGGTTTAACCACAGACCGCAAGCGGCACTAGCTGTACGTAACGGTCCCCAGGTAGATGTCGATAAGAAGACTGACGAGGTGAACCCCATCTGAACTCCTACTGAGCCTGTATGTGACAATCTCCGTACAGTCCGGTCTGTTTGTCTGATACATCGCATAGCGGGCCTAGGGGGGCGGTGAAACGTCAGTCCCCTAATAGCGGTACAAGTCGTGTCGGAGTGTAGCCCAGAACACCCTGAGATAACACTGGAAACTTACCAGTATATCTCGCTTGCCCTGGCCAGGGACTACCCATGTAATGGCTCTCCTGGACACAGCGCGATGTCAACCCCCAATACCGGGAGAGACGAATCCTGTCTAACCGTCACTGCCTCCAAGTGCTTCGGGACTGCACCCAAAAACTACCTGTTTGCACGACTCCTTTGTGCCGTGGTAGGGTAGTAATCAAAGTGCAGTGGGAACACACTCGAGGCGAAGTGACAGTGTCAAGTCAACGGACTAAGCTGTACTCATGTCACCTGGGAACTGTTAACTGACGATAGGTATAATACCAACCAACAGTTCCCGACGAGTCATGTCCAGTGTACTCGTAACCTAACGAGCACCCGTATACTATCTCAAGTACGATATACTGACGGCTGTGGAACAGACCGTCTCCCACATTGGGATGAGAAGCGCATACGCTAGTCTACTCCGGAGTATCGATGCCCTGTCTCGATAGTCCAACGACTAGGGACCTGTATAAGGATGTGCTTATAGATCACCCAGCTCCCACGAGTGTGAGCGCCATCACCATGCTGGTAATCAAGCAAAGATCCTAAGGGCTCTACTAATATGTATATCAGCAATATGCTGAAAGAAACACATGCACATATTAAAGCAGAGACAAACCAAGTAACATACTACCATTTTGAGCAAGATTGTATATACAATTGTGAATATCCCAAGCTTCCATTAAGTAATATACAAACTAGTATGATACAGTAATGGCCTCTAGGGCATATACACTAACAATCTCCCACTTGCACTAAGGCCATGTACTGGCGTATCGAAGACCTATCATCTCGATCAGCCGCTCGAACTGAGTCTGGGGCAAGGCCTTGGTGAATGGATCTGCTGTGTTATCCTCTAATGCAACTCTCTGGACCTCGATCTCCTGGCGATCCACGATCTCCCTGATCAGGTGATACCGCCTTAAGATGTGTCTGGATTTCTGATGGGACCTGGGTTCCTTCGCTAAAGCTATAGCCCCGTTGTTGTCGCAATACAGAGGTATTGGGTCAACAATGGACGGAACCACCTGAAGTTCTCTCAAGAACTTCCTCATCCAGACAGTTTCTTTTGCGGCATCAGATGCAGCGATGTATTCCGCTTCCATCGTCGAGTCAGCAACGGTTTCCTGTTTGGAGCTCTTCCAACACACCACCCCTCCATTGAGGGTAAAGACAAAACCCGACATGGACTTGGAATCATCCTTGTCACTATGGAAGCTGGAGTCAGCAAAGGCCTCAATCTGGAGGTCTTTTCCGCCATACACCAAGAACATCTCCTTAGTCCTTCTCAGGTACTTGAGAATGTTCTTTACTGCTATCCAATGTTTCTCCCCAGGGTTTGACTGATACCTGCTTACCACACTCAGTGCATAAGCCACATCCGGTCTGGTACACAACATCGCATACATTATAGAGCCTACCGCAGAAGCGTAGGGTATAATAGACATGCGATCCCTCTCCAAATCAGTCTTGGGAGAAATCTCTTTGGAGAGGGTGATCCCGTGAGAAGCCGGTAGATTACCGCGCTTGGAATCTTCCATACTGAATCTCTTCAGTATGGCGTCGATGTACCTGGACTGCGAAAGTCCTAATATCCTCTTGGATCTGTCACGGTAGATCCGGATACCCAGAATGTATGAGGCATCACCCAGGTCTTTCATGGAGAACCTGTGTGACAAGAACCCCTTGACAGATTGTAGCATAGGAATGTCATTTCCTATTAAGAGAATGTCATCCACGTATAAAACGAGGAATACTACAGTTCTCGCTACAAATCTACAATAGATGCATGACTCATCTGGATTTTTGATAAAGCCAAATTCCTTAACCGTCTCATCAAAACAGATGTTCCAACTCCGCGATGCCTGCTTTAGTCCATAAATGGACTTAAGCAACTTGCACACCTTTCCGCTGCTCCCACTCTGAATGAAACCCTCTGGCTGGTCCATATAGACACACTCCTCTAAATGATCATTTAGAAAAGCTGTCTTTACGTCCATCTGTCAAATTTCATAATCGTGGAAGGCAGCAATGGCAAGAAGGATCCGAATGGATTTCAGCATAGCTACTGGAGAAAAGGTTTCGTCATAGTCCAAACCAGGTCTTTGACGAAAACCCTTTGCTACCGGTCTAGCTTTATAGGTCTCAACCTGTCCATCTATACCAATCTTCCTTTTGAAGATCCACTTGCATCCTACGGGTTTTACCCCATCTGGAGCAATGTCCAACGTCCATACTTTGTTGGTGTACATAGACTCCATTTCGGTCCGCATTGCATCCAGCCATTTTACCGAGTCGACGCTCTGAATGGCTTGCTGGAAGCTAGTAGGCTCATCACAGTCTATGATGCAATCCTCTCTATCCCCGTCAATGAGAAAACCGTAGTATCTCTCAGGCGGATGAGACTGCCTACTACTCCTGCGGAGTGGCGTGGGAATGTCCTGATCTTTCGAACCATCTGGTTCAACCAAGCTTTCAGTAATAGCTCGTGGTTCTGGAATTTCTTCCAGTTCTATTGTGCTCCCACTTAATTCTTTTTCTATGAACCGGTGTTCTAGAAAGTGGGCATGGCGAGAAACAAGGACTTTTTGTTCCTCTTCGCAATAGAAGTAATATCCTTTGGAGCTCTTTGGATATCCCACAAACTTGCACTGTACTGAGCGTGCCTCGAGCTTGTCCGCATGCTGCTTTTTTACAAAAGCTGGACATCCCCATGTCTTAATATGATTAAGATAGGGTCTCTTCCCACACCACATCTGATATGGTGTAGTAGGCACAGTCTTAGTTGGAACTCGGTTCAAAAGGTATGCAGCTGATTCTAGCGCATATCCCCAGAACGATCACGGCAACTCAGCGTTACTCATCATGGACCGTACCATATCCAATAGGGTTCGGTTCCGTCTCTCCGATACACCATTATGTTGCGGAGTGTATGGAGGAGTAAGCTGAGAGAGAATTCTATTCTCTTTTAAGTAACCCAGGAACTCGGCACTCAAGTATTCACCACCTCGATCAGATCTCAGTGTCTTTATACTTTTGCCTGTTTGTTTTTCTACTTCATTCTTATATTCCTGGAATTTTTCAAAAGCCTCAGATTTATGTTTCATTAAGAAGACATAACCGTACCTTGAAAAGTCATCCGTAAAAGTAATGAACTAAGAATAACCGCTTCGCGCATGTGTAGACATTGGACCGCACACGTCACTGTGTACGAGTCCCAAGAGCTCGCTCGCTCTTTCTCCGTGTCCAGTAAATGGAGTCTTTGTCATCTTTCCTTTGAGACAGGATTGACAAGTTGCATACGATTGATATTCGAACGGATCCAAATATCCTTCTGTGTGTAACTTAGTCAACCTTCTCTCATTGATGTGACCCAGTCTACAATGCCATAAGAAAGTTTTATTGATTTCTGGAGACTTTCTTTTGTGTGTATTCTGGACATTGAAAATCTGTAGTTGGTTTAATACGTATATTCCGTTGTTCAATGTACCTGACCCAATCAAAGCTTTATTAAGGTGAATGTTCACTACATTACTTACAAATGCAAATTCATAACCTTCTTTAGATAATAAAGATACAGAAATGATATTACAGGTTGCATTTGGTACATAATAACAACTACACAAAACCAAAAAATGTCCATCCGACAATCCCAGGTGATAGTCCCCCACGGCCTCAGCATCCATGCTAGCACCGTTTGCAACTCTGAGGGTCATGTCACCTGCCTTCAAAACTCTACGCTTTCTCAACGCCTGCAAAGAATTACAGATATGAGATCCTGATTCGGTATCCAATACCCAGGAAGTAGAGTTTATTGATAGACAGTTTTCAATAACATACACACCTGAAGCTGAAGCTGCAACTCGCTTCAAATCCTGTGTTCTGGCTTTCCAAGCCTTGCAATCCTGTTTCCAGTGACCACTTTTGTGACAATAGAAGCATTCTTCCTTCCCCACCAGCTTTCCCGCTATCTTTGTTGCTTTTCCTTTTCCCTTCGTATCCACTTTACCGACACCGCCTCTTGGTTTGGCGGGGGCTTTCTTCTTCTTACCCTTGGCTTTCGCCCTGGATCTAGAAGAGGAAGATCCTCCTACAAACAAAGTGGATGTCTCCCTACCTTTCTGTAGGGTGCCCTCAGCACTCCTCAACATGTTCAGAAGTTCGGAAAGTTCTACCTCCTTTCCTTGCATGTTGAAGTTAAGAATAAACTGGGCGTAAGTGGAAGGAAGGGACTGGAGAATCAAATCAGTATAGAGTTCATTCTCCAACATGGTCCCAAGGTCCGCGAGCTCCTCAATGTAGCCAATCATCTTAAGCACGTGTTCCGCTACCGATGATCCGACGGCCAACCTTGCCGAAAACAACTTCTTCGACACTTCGTATCTTGCGATACGAGACTGCTCTCCATACAGTTCTTTTGTATGGAGAAATATGGACTCTAGGTCCATATTCTCGTGCCTCCTCTGATGTTCGTTGTCCATCGAGGCTAGTACGAGGCATTTGGCCTTCGCGCAATCTATCTCCCATGTCTTACGGATTTCCTTATCCGCGACGCTGGAGGTTGGACCTGGGACAGGGGGAGCTTTGGTGGTAAGGACATACCCCAACTTGTCGTAAGTGATTGCCATCTTGACATTCCTGAGCCAATCTTTGTAGTTTGGCCCTGTCAATATGTTTTTATCTAGTAATAACTTAAGTCCGGTCATGTTGAATGGTCGCTGCAATTAGGAGAGAGAAAAGAAACATTTTAGCATGATGCTCTTGCAAGTCTAGAGTGGTTTTTAATTTGTCTAAACTGGATGGCTCCCACTGTCTCTCGAATCCCTTCTCAAACCGTAAAGAAAGGATTAGTCAGGATCACTCTCACCGTACAATACTTGCTTAACCGTTCAGCCAGGCCAGTGTCGGTACTTCGAGGGAGGTTTTCCAACGCTTTCGCGAAGTTCCTTAATTAAGTAACCTCTTTTCCCTGTGGGCGTAGCCCCGCTAACACCTTTCTAGACACCTACTAAGTTTATAGCATTGATCGTTAAGTGAGAGTTTTCCCGAGGAGTAGCATATACTCACAGTAGGATCGGGATCCAAATATCATCGCGTGATAAAACCGAAGGAATCCTACCAGAATCATCACACTCCAAATGGTATGCAACGCTATCAAGTTTCAGTACTTATGAAACTCCCGATGTGGATTTTTGCCCCATGCTCTTATGACCTTGACTTTGGCCAAAATATCATAAGTCACATGTCAAGTTCTACCCGTCATTCTCCTGGTTAATTTGGACCCACCCGTACCTACCCTTGACTTTGGCCAAAATGGCAGCACGACTGTCCCAAACCAACGCATCTATCTATGCTGCACATGAATACCCAATAGCTACCAACCACTATGCCTTGACTTTGGCCAAAATACATAGCTTGAATACTTTTTGACCATTCATGTGGAATGACGGAGGGCTACGAATGGTTTTGGCGAAACCGTGAACGTAGTGAACTTGATCTAATCGATGGAACGAGATAGCTTTTAAAAGGAGTGGTTCAAGCTCCGCGTTTAAAAGTTTAGTTTTGAAAAGAACCGAGTGGTTTTCAAAGTGTTCCAATCGACTTTTACTTGGTTTATTTTCTTGCATTAGTTCTTTTAATGCGTCCCATCATTTAATCCTACCATTGCAGAAAACAACCAAAATATGACGTACGCTTATGCCATTCGCATTCGCCACGGGGCCCCGTCATCACCCGTTAGGTTACTTAACTGACGACAGAGCGGGGGCTGGGCTAGCGCGGCTGTAAAACATAAGCAACGCCTAAATAGTTATCATATATAAATATATAGCAATGATAGACATTACAGATTATAGATGAATACATTGGATATACTAGGAATCCGCAATCCATTCGAGCCTGCAACGAAAAGCGGATTACACGGTCACGGTGAATAGCCAAATACCCCACCCAAGACCCCTACGGGTGCGGCAAACTACCCGCCAAGTACCCGAAGCGAAGCAACCTCCCTCAACACCGTGAGTAGGCCACTCGGCACTTCAAGATACCCGGTAGTTTGTGCACCCCCTCCATGGGTCTATCCTAGGAGCAAAAATGTCACGACCCGAAATTTCGGAACATGACCGGCACTTAAGTTACGAAACGTCTCAAGGCGTCCGTAAAATAAGTAAGCCGAAGCCCAGAAATCCAAACCAAGAGAAGTAGTAGAGTGTAGGAAAAACCTTATGTGAATCAACCTGTAGCAACATAATATACAACGCCTAAAGGCGAGGATCGCAACAGAAAAGGGAACTCCAACCAGCATGAAATCCATGGAAATATAACACGCGACTCTAAGGTCGAAAGAATAAACATCACCGGTATCTATCTCAAGTAAATACATGTTTTGGCTGATGGAACTTCTAGATACAACTGAATATAATATACAATGTATAATGATGGGTATGATACAAATAACCCACCTACTAGCAAGTCACCTGAAGAAGATGTGCCCGCAAAGCCGTAATGAAATCCGTACGGCAACACCTGCATGAAACTGGGGCACAACGGGGGTGAGTTGCCAACTCGTGAGTAGAAAAAGATCTACGAACAGAAAATCGCTTGTATGACGCAATCCTAGGTCATACGATTATGATATATAATCCTCAAATATATAACCAGCAATCTAAAACCATGGCTAGGGTAAATATCTAACCCAAGTGTAATCCCATATGTCCATGTCAGTGCATCAGGTGGCAATATATCATATGGATAATGTATGAATGCATGAAACAGAATGCATGTACTGAAGAAACTGCTTTCATAATTTGTGAGATTTCTGTATTTTTAAAATGAGGTATCGTAAATGAAATCAGTATAAACAGTGCCTAGCATCGGCACAAAACATAAGTCTCAGTATCTCGATACCTCTGTATCACAATCTCTGTACCTCAATATCTCGAAATCTCAATGTCTCAATCACAAAATCGAGGGCACCGTCAGTCCAGATCGGCCCCTACCATCCATCTTATGACCACGACGGTATCCTCCGGATATCCGACGCGTCGGGTAGTATCACCGATCGGTAGTGCTCCCCTGCACAGGCTCAACGCCATCATCTGCGATCTTCTTGCCCCGGGGTACCGCACCGAGTCCACCATGTACCCGCAATCGGTCTCATCCGCCTCCTCGATTCGGGTTTCACATGTCGCTCTCAGCACCGAGAAAACACATGGTGGACGCACTGAAATATCATATCAAGGGTAACCGGGTTTTTAAAACATTTACATAATCTCTTTGAAATGCCCACGGTTCCCAAATCCAGAAATAACATAGAAACAACATATCTCAATGCGTATAATCAGGAAGCATGATGTATGTGACATATAAATGGAATGCAAGTATAACAGTATATCATGCAACATGGAATAATAGTATGCACATACAAGGGTCATATCCTGATGCAATAATACTACTGTGTAGTGACATGGCAATTACCGATGAAGAAGTGTGTGAGCTGGCAGGTAAGTGTATGTGGAACATACGCATCATCGGTAATGGTGCTGGTGTCCTAACAGCATGATATCAAAATAGAATATGAATCACAATAAGTATGCGATGCAGAGTAACAATAATAATATGCGGGAGCTGAGTGCTAAAACACAATGATAGCTGAACTGCATCTAATGTCATAAGAGTCATACAGTTATGCCAACAATAAGGCTGAGCTAATAAGCTAACTGCAGCTAAGGGAAACCGCCTAACCTCTGAGTCGATACATATAATAATATATATATAGTCGGTGATCCTGCCTCGATAATATCTCATCTGATACCATATCTCTATAATCGATTATTCCCAAGTCAAAAGGGCGGATCAAAGATCAAATATAGCTCGTACGTAAATCCGTCGTACGGCATCCCCAAATCTGGGCACGGGTCAATATCATAATCATTATATCATTCATCTGGTATTTTCTTTATCGAATATCATCATCTGGGTACTGACCTATGTCTAATACAATGCTAACATCACTACAATCAAGATCTGACTACTGGTCGACAATCCAGTATAAATCGATATCATCAGCACATATCATCTCAAGGAATATACCTCGCCCAAGACGGCCTATTATAAATATCCTGTCATATCATATCATATCTCGTATCATAATCACATGTCGATCATTTACATATTTATGTCACTATTCCTATGGCATCATTATCCCAAAATCCGCTAAAACATCAAGACTTATCTCAATTACGAATTTTACCATATCACCGATATCATAACCTCGGATCAAATATCATCGACTCATCTCAATCCCATGTATCATCCTCAAATCCGTATGTGAACACATAATCCCAAACCCATGTGAACACATATCTAGATAGAATCCCATAACCACGTATGAAGTAAGGATGTATGCAAGTATGTATGTGTGGGAGTGTGTATGTGTAGTGCACCCACTACCGTAGGGTTTCGTAACCTTTCACCAATCCAACATACCAATATCCATTTAAAAATCAATAATTAATCCCAACAACATATAATAATTGTTAGTGTGTATACGCATCCGTACACATCACTACGAACTGCGGGGTGCTATACGCCATCCACCCGACTTCACCCCATAGATATAAATCTACTCACCTTGTTATATGCGTGCCGGTGCCGTTGTCGCCATGCATCTCCAACGCTTTGACGCCACGTGGGGTACCTACAAGGATATCACACGCTAAAACACATGAAAACCATGTCGGAAACCAAAAATGGTACACACTACGCTCATAGGTAAAAACCTGTGACCTTGTGTGCAAACACTGCCAATATCCACTGTCGTTAACGTCCAAATGCCACCCGACGGAAACGAATCATCGAATACCAAAAACCATAAGAAAACAAGTCGTAAATCATATGCCAACTCATGAAAATCATCCCAGATTTTACCCTGGTTGGAATCAGTCAAAACTGCACATGCCCAGGGTCAAGTTTACATGAAATAGGGCCTTGCACGCAAAACGAGGCAATTTCACCCAGGTCTGGCCGCAAATTGCGGCCAGAATGAATAAAATTGCGGCCATAAAAATGAGGTGGGGGCTAGGGCTTTGTGGGATGGTTCCAGGGTGCCTGCACAGCTTTCTGCCAAGTCAATTTTACTTTAGGAGGTCCCGGGTGATGGCAGTTTCTAGAAATGTCAAAAAGTCGATAAAATTGCTAAAATACGCCAAGTCGAAACTTTCAGGTAACTTACTGGAAATCTGGGGAATTCTGGGGTTAACTGGTCTCGAATACACCTAATAGGGTTATACAAACCATCAAAACCATCTCTTGGCCAAATCTCACTCAAAATCCCTAAACTAGCACTAGATTACAGATATAACAGTAAATTTCAGTTTTAACAGCTATAGCTTGTAAGATAGGAATTGGGTTGCAAGATTATACCTCAAGAGGGTCCTAGGATGAAGGAGAAGGGAAGGAGGAAGGATTGTTGCTGCTGACGTTCCTGCTTGTGGCAGTTTTCTCATTGCTGATGTTATTTCTGCAGCTGCTGCTGCTTGCAACTCTCCCTTTCTCTCATTTACTTTTCTTTCTTTCTTTCCTTTTTTTTTTCTAAGTGTTGCAGGAGCAGCTGCTTCACTTGAAGAAGGGGGTATATATGGTGCATGTGATGTGGTGTGATGAAGGTGTGGGTTGTTACTGGTGCTGCTGTTGTTTTGTAGAAACCATGGGCTGAATGCAGCAGTAGGTGTAGGGGAGGGGCTGATTGGTGGCTGAAGTCAGCCATTGGGGGCTGATAAGTCATGATGGGGGAGTGTAGGTCAGCTATGGGGGCTGAAGAGTCATGATGGGGGGGTGTAGGTCAGCTATGGGGGCTGAAGAGTCATGATGGGGGGGTGTAGGTCAGCTATGAGGGGCTGAAATGAGCTGAGGTTAGGCTGATGTTCACATCAGCTGCTGTTGCAGCTCATGATGGTGTTGCTGATGCTGATGCAGCTGATGTATTTTTTTTTTGAAATGTTACAGTCTTCCCCCCTTAAAGAAATTCGGTCCCCGAATTTAAATTTAAACCTCCCAATTCTAAAACATTTCAAATAAATGTCTAAGTCAACGGGGCTCCGAAATCATCAATATATAAAAGGCATCATAGCGCAATACATGCGCATGAGTAACGAGCAGATAACTCGAAGTCAAAATTCCGTCAAGCATCTTGCAATCATCGGAGTCAAGGTGAAAACACGAATGCCAAATCCAAAGCAAAACCGATACGCTATAAATCGGAACTATGCATGTAAATACCAAATCCGTACATGTAAATATCTGAAGGGAATGCATGCCAAGTCTTTAAATTCGATGTGCAATGCGTATAACACTGCACAGGGGCGGACGTCTCTTGTAAGAAAATAACCATATATGTATATATCTTTTGTTTACTATGTACATTCCGCCGTTTTGAAAACAATTTAGAACGGTTTCCTCATTTTAAATGTCTTGTGTCATATCGGACACGTATGTAAATAATGAGACTATAGCTCGCTTTTGGAAATCCCTTTGAAATCTATCAATGCATGCAAAATATACCCAGGCACTGTCCTCTGACTAGTCCTGCTCAGTACGGAAACACATAGCAAATATCATAAAAACGTACTGCTCCATAAGAAATCAATCCCAAAAATGTGCATATAAAAACCCTGTGCGTCCGGTGCGCACGTAAATCAAAATCCATGAATGTGCCATACATGCGCACAGAAACAATATCTAAGTGCATCGGATGTGTACGAAACATCTGACAGCATAAACAGGTGCATCTGACAGCACAAACAGGTGCATCTGACATGCACGAAGAATCTCGGTTTAGTGCATCAGGTATGCACCAAATCGTATCTCATAACTGCACCCAACATGCGCTAAAAATCCAAATCCGGTGCATCCATCATGCACGAAACAAATATCGAGCATCACCATCGAAATCGAAGTCCAGTGCATCCAAGTGCACGAAATACATATGATGTATATTATAATGGATGCTCGAGAGGCCATTGTTGTACATATGCCCTAGAGGCCATTGTTGTACATATGATGTATATTATAATGGATGCTTGGTTATATATAGAGAAGACTTTCTTGCTCGTCATGATAGTATGCTATTTGGTTTCACTTTATCTTAACATGTTGACTTATATTGGTTTACTGTTTTACTCTCGCATGTTGATAAAGCCCTTAGGATCTGTACTCGACTACTGGGACTATGATGAGATCATACTAGTGGGGCCGCGGTAGTCGATGAGTACATCCTATAACTGTTCCTAGTCGAGGGTATATCGAGACAGGGCATCGATACACCGGAGTAGACTAGCGTATACGCATCTTGACCCATATGATGGGCGATGGATGATCCCATATCCATCGGTGTTAGACATCAGAGATGGTGTACGGGTGCTCAGTAGAGACTGGGTACACTGGACGGACTCGCCGAGAACTCCCAGATGGTGATATACCACACGTCAGATGGCAGTTCTCCGGTGACACAGGTACAGGGTAGTCTGAAGACCCGAGATCGTCATAGAGTCTTGTGTGATTCCCACTGTGCTTTGATTTCCACCTTACCACGTCCAAGAGGGCGTGCAAAACGGTGGCTTTTGGGTACAGTCCCGAATCACATGGAGGCAATGAGCGATAGGAGGGGATTTGTCTCTCCCGGTATAGGGAGTTGATGTTGTGCTGTGTTCGATTGGCTATAACTGGAAGTCCCTGGCCAGGGCTGATATGGAGATTTACTGGTAAGTGTTACTAGTAGTTTCTCGACCCGTTATGAGCCACACATCGACACGACTTATCGGTTACTGGGGTCTGACGTATACCACCCCTAGACTTGATATGCGACATATCAGACGAACAGACCGGACTGTACGGGAGTGTTACTGGTTGGATTCACAGGAGAACGCACATGCTAGCTTGTTGATCTTCTGATCGCTCAATACCTGGGTGGCTATTACGTTTAGCTGACCGCTTGCAGCTTGTGGGTGTTTGATATGATCATCACCTGCTACCGGCGTATTGACGATTCTTTAGAGTCCTACACAGAGTTTTCTTGGCTCAGGCGAAACGGAGTAGTGGCGCATATGTGATATGCGCAGGAGCGAGAATAATGCGATATGGGATACCGTATTATATTCTCGCGATATATGGATATGAACCGGGTCATCGGATCAAGTGTTGATTCGATGAATCGGTACATGATATATTAGTCGGTAATATTCGATATAGCCGGATCGTCGAATCAAGTGTTGATTCGATGATTTAATGTATAATAATATATATGATATATTGTATTACATTATCTAATATTGGCTCGCTTTATTATTTCATTTTCTCAGTGGATGATACATTGATATATATGCGATATATGTTAATTGTATTATTTTCTTTTGTTGCAAATATATAATATATATGTGATATATATTATTGTGACATGATATGATTAATTGTTAAACATGTTTAAGGATGATTAATTGAGGTTAAGGTTTGATTAGGGTTGGATGCTTCAAGTTCCTTCTAGAAGCTTTCTTCTTTTGTCATTCTTAAGATATTTAGAATGACACATTCTTTTAACCTAACCAAACCCTAACCCTAGTTGTTTCTCTACTCATTCTTATCCTATCATCCTTGACCATGGTTTACAAATCAATCATATATTACTTTCTATTCATCACAAAAGGTTTAATGTTTTAGAATATATTTTCCATTATCATCTTCTTCCTTCTTGATAAGCTCTCTTGAAAATCCTAAAGTGATGATAAAATATGAGAAAATGATATAAAAAGAAAGCAAAAATACTACTCTCTCATCCTCATCTCATCTAGCCCATGGGATTAGTGTGTTCACTTCTTTAAGAGTGAGATAGCTTGAGTTCTTTGAAACCTCGACGTAGATCATCGGAGATTTGGAATACGACAAGCTAGAATGGATCGTTCGAGTCGTGGAGCCTCTCATGAGTCCGGGAGATCATGGATCGCGGCAAAGGGACTTCTACTCGGAGCTTGTGAAGCGAAGGAGCGGACTACAAAGGTTGTAATCCCTCACACTTAGATAAAAGTTATCTTCTTGCATGTTTAAACCTAATAATCTAGCAAAGATCCCGGCTTTGGGTTGTTCGGCACGTCTAAAATTTTATCCGAGCATGTTTGATGCCTTTTGAACCTTCACAAGAGTGCCTAGGAACCCTACAGTGGTATCAGAGCCTAGCTAGAGCATTAGGCGATGTGTTTACGAAGTTAAAACTCCGATCGAACCCGAAACGACGCAAAAAGACCCCTCTCTGGAAATTTTTTAAATTTTGGGATTTTTCTGAATTAAAAATATGTAAAAATATCAGCAGGGAATTCTAAGAATTACCATGAAGCCCGAGCCTCCAACTCGACCAAACGGCGGCGGATCCGCGGTGCAAGCCAGGCTTGCGCGGCGGTTCCGCGGTGGATTGGTCGATTGGCGACACGTGGCTTCCTGGTAATAACCGTAGGTACTTGTTGAGTTTTCTGGGTATTTTTAATCTGTTTCAGGTGTTGAAAATTCTGGGGGGTTCTTTTGTAATAGTAGATTCGATCGGAATTTTTAAGTTCGTATTTCTTTCCGGATATTTAGAAACTGTTAAACTATTTGAACGGATATCATTAACTTACTGTTTCCCGGTACGGAAAACTTTCAAGCGTTGAATTTTTATCGGGTTTAAATCTTTCGGAAAAATTGTACAAGTTAAGCGGTGGACCCTCTAGAAGACAACAAACCTTAACTCGATTATGTGACCGTCTTGAACTGCCTTTTGAACCTTCGGGTTTGGGGCAGTACGGCGTGCCACATGTGAGGCGTTGGCTTGACCCTTCTACGGCTGGATCACCGGTACTGTGACATATTCTGGGATTATTTGAACTCCGCTCAAGAGTTGAGCACTTTGGGAAATTTTGGGTATTTGATTATCTGTTCGGAAAGTTTAATACTGTCTATTTATCTGGAATGTGATACAATATGTGGAATTCATAGAGTTAGGCATGAAATGCGGAGTATGTGATATTTCAGATTTACGATGTCTAAAGTGATTGTGGATTCCAAATATTGTAGTTTTACACTTTCTTTTCTGTGACCGTAAGTGTAATATGTGATATCGCCGGTTTCGTTGCTATATGTCAACGATAATTGGGATGCGCATATTTACTTACGTTGATGATATGAGATATTATGTGTTGCTGTGATATGTTATATTGGATCGTCGCGATCAGAATAGCCGGGGGTTTTATGTGAGATGAGGGTTTTTATTTTCATTCATGTAAAATTCATTTGTAATGTAATATTCTTTTATATGGGGCACTTCCAGGTTGCGGTTGATGTCACCAGTGTATATTATTTACTTTTCCGCATTAGGTAGACCCAAGGTAGGGAGCACAAGTAACCGGGTTCTAGGGTCCAGTGGGAGGCCATCTCGAGGAGTCGAGACCGGGTCTCCTAACCCTAGAATTGGCAGTGTTACTTGCCGCTCTCTTAGGGGTCTTGGGATGTGGGTTTGGCTATTCGTCGCGACCGTGGAATCCGTGTTTTATACAGGCTCGCATTAAAAACACGGACGTCCTAATATATCCAATATTTCATATATGTTCTTCTGCTGCAATGTTCTGTGATGAGATCATATTACTGCCTGAGACGAATGCTTATACTATATATATATGCTGATATATAAATATTACTGCTTTCGTTTCTTCTGTGATGCTTAGGAAGCATAAGCTGATGGGATTTTTGTTAATGAGATTAATAAAAGAAAAGAAACCTAAAGATGTTGTAGAATCAAAAACTTTATAAAAAGGGTAGCTGCAGTTTTGTTTTGCACAGTGATATATATGATATATCCTGCACCTTATTCGATGAGGAAAGGGTCGACGATCCCTTCACCGGGAGTGACCCCTTTAACAAAACTGGCAGATGCTACAAAACGCGGTTTGTCTTTTGATTGCTTTTAGTGTTTTTGCTTTGCACAGCGGTATATATGATATATCCTGCACCTAATTCGATGAGGAAAGGGCCGACGATCCCTTCACCGGGAGTGACCCCTTTAGCGAAACTAAGAAAAGCCTAAAAAACACTCCTTTTCAAAAACACTCGATTCTACAACGATATCAAGTTCATTACGCTCAGGGTTTTCTGAAAACCTGCGTAGCCCTCCGTCATTTCAGATAGATATTATTTAGTATTCGTGCTATATTTGTTGACTTAGTCAAGGCGTAGTGTACGGTAGCTAAGTAGTGTTTATCTGCTAAAAACATGAGATGTGATTGGATTAGGGTATTCGCACGGCCTTGTTGACTCAGTCAAGGGTCGTACGGGTGGGTTTAATTCAATCAAGAAATGTACGGGTTGAACTTGACTTGCGATTTATGGTTTGTTGACTTAGTCAAGGTCATAGATCGCTAGGGGAAAAACTTTATCGGGAATTTCAAGTGTTGAAATTTGCAATGAGATTGCATACCTCCTATGAGATAGTTGGATCCCGATACCCACTGCGAGTAAGAGTTACTCCTGGGAGAGTTTTACACAAGACAATTAGTAATTCAAGTAGGTGTCTAGAAAAGTGTTAACGGGGTTACGCCTCTGGGAAAACGAGGTTTTATTTAATTAGGTCCGTGCGAAAGCACGGGGAACCTCCCTCAAAGTACCGACACTGATCTGGCTGAAAGATTGACGAAATTGTTGGGTGTAATTAATCCCGGCTAATCTTACTTTTTAGGGTTTTAAGGTAGATTTGATAAAAACAGTGGGAGACATCCTGATTAGATAAGATAATAACCAATCTAATCTTGCAAGAGCATACGCTAAAGTGTTTTCTTCTCTCTCTCTCCAGGTAGCGACCATGTCAGGCCATAATCAAGATAATAATATTGATGTATTGACTGAACCCGATTATTGTACTGAGCAAGGGAACGTTGGACCCGTTCTTTCTTATAAGAGTTATAAAACTGAACAGGAAACAGGAGAATATCTGGATTCTCACGCCGCCCAAAAGAACATGCATGTTGATGCATCTTCTTCGGGTGTGTTATTGAGAACTGTTTCTCAGTTCACCCTACGTCCTGGGTATTAGATACAGGATCAGGATCCCACATATGTAAACAGTTACATGGGCTACGTAAAGGTAGAGAACTGGGAAAAGGTGATCATTCCGTTCAAGTAGGGAACGGTGCAAATGTTGCAGCCAAAGCAGTTGGCGAATATTACCTTGTATTACCAAGTCGTAATACACTGATTCTAAATGAGTGCTATTATATACCGAACATGATGTGCAACATTATATCAGTTTCTTTATTAAGTAAAGAAGGATATAATTTTGTAGTAAAAGATAATGTTATGAACATATTCCTAGATCAAAAGTTGATTGCATCAGGCTCGTTACATAATGGCATATTCATTCTAAATCAGAATACAGTCCTAAATATACAAAACACACACAAGAGGAAAAGTTCAGATATGAACGAATCCTACTCGTGGCATTATAGACTTGGTCATATCAATGCGACACGACTGGCTAAGTTGCATAAAGATGGTTATTTGAATCCGTTCGAATTATCATCTTATGATACTTGCCATTCATGTCTCAAAGGAAAAATGACCAAAGCTCCGTTTAGTGGACACGGAGAAAGAGTTACTGAACTCTTAGGACTAATACATAGTGATGTATGCGGTCCCATGTCTACGCATGCCAGGAACGGTTCTTCCTACTTCATTACATTCACTGATGATCTCTCTAGATACGGACATGTGTTTCTGATGAAACACAAGTCTGAAGCTTTTGAGAAATTCAGAGAATATAAGCACGAAGTACAGAACCAAACGGGCAAAAGTATTAAGATTCTTCGATCTGATCGAGGAGGTGAATACTTAAGCGGTGAGTTTTTAGATTATCTAAAAGAGAATGGGATTCTCTCTCAGCTTACTCCTCCTTATACACGACAGCACAACGGTGTATCGGAACGAAAGAATCGGACCCTATTAGATATGGTGTGATCTATGATGAGCGATGCTGAGTTACCTATTTCCTTCTGGGGGTATGCGCTTGAGACAGCCATATACATATTGAATCTAGTTCCATCTAAATCTGTACCTACCACACCATATGAGATATGGAGCGGGAAGAGACCATATTTTAAACGAGTTAAGATATGGGGTTGTCCGGCCTATGTCAAAAGACAAAATCCGGACAAACTCGAGGCACGATCAGTCCTTTGCAAATTTGTGGGATATCCAAAGAATTCTCAAGGATATTTTTTCTAACACGCTGAGGAACAAAAAGTGTTTGTTGCTCAACATGCCACCTTTTTGGAAAGGGAATTTCTTGCAAAAGAAATTAGTGGCAGAGAGGTAGAACTGGAAGAGGTTCCAGCACCACAAACCGCAACTGATGATTTGATAGAACCAGAAGATTCAATATTACCCGACGAACCCCAGCCTCTCCGCCGATCTAGTAGGGTTTCTCGTCCACCTGAGAGATACTACGGTTTTCTCATTGATGGTGGAAGCGAGGATTGCATCATGGACGATGATGAACCCACTAGTTTCGAGCAGGCCATCACGAGTGGTGACTCTGTGAAATGGCTGGATGCAATGCGATCTGAGATGGAATCCATGTACACCAATAAAGTATGGACTTTGGAAAATGCTCCTGAAGGGGTAAAACCCATTGGGAGCAAGTGGATTTTTAAAAAGAAATTTGGTGTAGATGGAAAAGTTGAGACTTTCAAAGCTAGACTTGTAGCAAAGGGTTTTCGTCAACGTCCAGGTGTGGATTATGACGAAACCTTTTCTCCAGTGGCTATGCTTAAGTCCATCCGGATCTTACTTGCCATTGCTGCATACCATGACTACGAAATCTGGCAAATGGATGTTAAGACCGCCTTTCTAAACGGTGATTTAGAAGAGTGCGTGTACATGACTCAGCCAGAGGGCTTCGTAGATAGTGGGAGCAGCGGAAAGGTGTGCAAGCTGCTTAAATCCATCTATGGGTTAAAGCAAGCATCGCGGAGTTGGAACATCTGTTTTGATGTAGTAGTCAAAGAGTTTGACTTCATCAAAAATATAGATGAACCTTGTATCTATAAGAAGGTAGCAGAGGGTAAGGTTGTCTTCCTCGTATTGTACGTGGATGACATACTCTTGATAGGAAATGATATTCCTATGCTGCAATCAGTCAAGCTCTTCTTATCACAGAGATTCTCAATGAAAGATCTAGGTGATGCCTCCTGCATATTGGGAATCATGATCTATAGAGATAGATTTAAACGGATATTGGGATTGTCCCAATCCAGGTACATTGACACCATACTAAAGAGGTTTAGTATGGAAGAATCCAAGCGTGGGAACCAACCCACGATCTCTGGACTCACTCTCTCCAAAGAGATGTCTCCCAAGACTGATTTGGAGAGAGCTCGCATGCAAGGGATACCCTATGCTTCGGCAGTAGGCTCTATCATGTATGCGATGCTATGTACCAGACCCGATGTAGCATACTCACTAAGTGTAGTGAGTCGGTATCAAGGAGATCCTGGAGAGAGTCATTGGACAGCAGTGAAGAACATTCTCAAGTACTTACGAAGGACTAAGGAGATGTTCTTGGTGTATGGTAACGGAGAACTCCAGGTGGAGTCCTTTACCGATTCCAGCTTCCAAAGAGATAAGGACGACTCTAAGTCGCATTCGGGTTTTGTCTTTACCCTCAATGGAGGGGCGGTATGTTGGAAGAGTTTCAAACAGGATACCGTTGCAGACTCGACGATGGAGGCTGAATACATCGCTGCCAACGATGCTGCCAAAGAGGCTGTCTGGATAAAGAAGTTCATTAGTGAACTTGGTGTGGTTCCATCCATTGAGCATCCAATACCTCTGTATTGTGATAACAATGGAGCTGTGGCTTTGGCCAAGGAACCCAGGTCCCATCAGAAGTCCAGACATATTCTGCGGCGGTATCACCTGATCAGGGAGATAGTTGATCGCCGGGAGATCGAGGTCAGAAGAGTAGATACGAAGGACAACACTGCGGATCCATTCACGAAGGCTATTCCCCAGATACAGTTTGAGAGATTATTCGGGATGCTAGGTATGCGATACTACAGCAGCTGGCCTTAGTGCAAGTGGGAGATTGTTAGTTATGTATATGCCCTAGAGGCCATTGTTGTACATATGATGTATATTATAATGGATGCTTGGTTATATATGGAGAAGACTTTCTTGCTCGTCATGATAGTATGCTATTTGGTTTCACTTTATCTTAACATGTTGACTTGTATTGGTTTACTGTTTTACTCTCACATGTTGATAAAGCCCTTAGGATCTGTACTCGACTACTGGGACTATGATGAGATCATACTAGTGGGGCCGCGGTAGTCGATGAGTACATTCTATAACTGTTCCTAGACGAGGGTATATCGAGACAGGGCATCGATACACCAGAGTAGACTAGCGTATACACATCTTGACCCATATGATGGGCGATGGATGATCCCATATCCATCGGTGTTAGACATCAGAGATGGTGTATGGGTGCTCAGTAGAGACTGGGTACACTGGACGGACTCGCCGAGAACTCCCATATGGTGATATACCACACGTCAGATGGCAGTTCTCCGGTGACACAGGTACAGGGTAGTCTGAAGACCCGAGATCGTCATAGAGTCTTGTGTGATTCCCACTGTGCTTTGATTTCCACCTTACCACGTCCAAGAGGGCGTGCAAAACGGTGGCTTTTGGGTATAGTCCCGAATCACATGGAGGCAATGAGCGATAGGAGGGGATTCGTCTCTCCCGGTATAGGGAGTTGATGTTGTGCTGTGTTCGATTGGCTATAACTGGAAGTCCCTGGCCAGGGCTGATATGGAGATTTACTGGTAAGTATTACTAGTAGTTTCTCGACCCGTTATGAGCCACACATCGACATGACTTATCGGTTACTGGGGTCTGACGTATACCACCCCTAGACTTGATATGCGACATATCAGACGAACAGACCGGACTGTACGGGAGTGTTACTGGTTGGATTCACAGGAGAACGCACAGGCTAGCTTGTTGATCTTCTGATCGCTCAATACCTGGGTGGCTGTTACGTTTAGCTGACCGCTTGCAGCTTGTGGGTGTTTGATATGATCATCACCTGCTACCGGCGTATTGACGATTCTTTAGAGTCCTACACAGAGTTTTCTTGGCTCAGGAGAAATGGAGTAGTGGCGCATATGTGATATGCGCAGGAGCGAGAATAATGCGATATGGGATACCGTATTATATTCTTGCGATATATGGATATGAACCGGGTCATCGGATCAAGTGTTGATTCGATGAATCGGTACATGATATATTAGTCGGTAATATTCGATATAGCCGGATCGTCGAATCAAGAGTTGATTCGATGATTTAATGTATAATAATATATATGATATATTGTATTACATTATCTAATATTGGCTCGCTTTATTATTTCATTTTCTCAGTGGATGATACATTGATATATATACGATATATGTTAATTGTATTATTTTCTTTTGTTGCAAATATATAATATATATGTGATATATATTGTTGTGACATGATATGATTAATTGTTAAATATGTTTAAGGATGATTAATTGAGGTTAAGGTTTGATTAGGGTTGGATGCTTCAAGTTCCTTCTAGAAGCTTTCTTCTTTTGTCATTCTTAAGATATTTAGAATGACACATTCTTTTAACCTAACCAAACCCTAACCCTAGTTGTTTATCTACTCATTCTTATCATATCATCCTTGACCATGGTTTACAAATCAATCATATATTACTTTCTATTCATCACAAAAGGTTTAATGTTTTAGAATATATTTTCCATTATCATCTTCTTCCTTCTTGATAAGCTCTCTTGAAAATCCTAAAGTGATGATAAAATATGAGAAAATGATATAAAAAGAAAGCAAAAATACTACTCTCTCATCCTCATCTCATCTAGCCCATGGGATTAGTGTGTTCACTTCTTTAAGAGTGAGATAGCTTGAGTTCTTTGAAACCTCGACGTAGATCATCGGAGATTTGGAATACGACAAGCTAGAATGGATCGTTCGAGTCGTGGAGCCTCTCATGAGTCCGGGAGATCGTGGATCGCGGCAAAGGGACTTCTACTCGGAGCTTGTGAAGCGAAGGAGCGGACTACAAAGGTTGTAATCCCTCACACTTAGATAAAAGTTATCTTCTTGCATGTTTAAACCTAATAATCTAGCAAAGATCCCGGCTTTGGGTTGTTCGGCACGTCTAAAATTTTATCCGAGCATGTTTGATGCCACCTTTTGAACCTTCACAAGAGTGCCTAGGAACCCTACAGTTTAGTTAGGCTCTGATATCACTGTAAGTCCGCGTTACCTCTTCCGGTTCTTTCGGGTTTGCGGAAATGGTGAAAAACGATTTTTAGGGTTTGGGTAACATGGACTACAAAAACGGATCTTGTCTAAACTACACACTAGCAACCTAACAAGAGAGTTGTCAACTTGGTTAGGGGTTATACCTCACTTGAACTCCTCCTTCTTGAACTCTTTGTAGTGGTAGGATGGTGCTTTCCTCGTCGCTTTCTTTCGTCAAAGATGGATCCACCTGAGGGTTTCAACCTTGGGCTCCTTTCTCGAACTTTGAGAGAACTAAGGTCTTTGGCTTGCTAGACCTTCAACCCTAGAGTGAGTAGAGAGTGGTTTAGATTATTTTATCTCAAGGAGAGGTTTCTCAACACATGAGAATGGATCTCCTTGAACTAGAGGAGGAGGAAGAAGAAGAGAGGAGAGAGAATGGTTATGATAGAATGAGATGGTTTTTTACAACCATAACAATATCTAGTGAATTATCAAATTAATAAAATTAATCTAAATGAAAAGTTGATGGAAGGTTTGATAAGACTATTATCATTTCACATTAAATGGTTTTGTTAGAATCAAAGAGCATCTTTGATGTGTAATGATGATAGTCAATGTTTCAACCATGGTCAACAAGTCAACCTTGGTCAACAAGTCAACAAACCCAACCATGACACAATTTCATTTAATTAATATTATTAATTGATATATCACATATTCATTAGGGTTTGGAAAAAGACGACTGTCAACTGTGCATTCACACCCGTTCCGAAACCCTAATGAAAATCCTCTTCCTCCGCCTTAATCAACTGTGCATACACACCCGCATTCGTGTTCCGAGGAACATGAATACTATGAGATAAAACTAACCCCAAAACATATACTAGGATTTGGCTCAAACCAGAGCCCGCTAGTAATATCCGTCCGGACGCCAAACGTGCACAAGTGCGCGGATGAGAACGAACCCTGTCGCAAAACCATGCGACCTCTACTCTGTTTTGCCCAAAGGAGAATAACCCTCTGTGTGGGACTCTAAAGACTCGACACTACGCTGGCAGTGGGTTTAACCACAGACCGCAAGCGGCACTAGCTATGCGTAACGGTCCCCAGGTAGATGCCGATAAGAAGACGGACGAGGTGAAACCCATCTGAACTCCTACTGAGTCTGTATGCGACAATCTCCGTACAGTCCGGTCTGTTTGTCTGATAACATCGCATGGCGGGCCTTGGGGGCGATAAACGTCAGTCCCCTAATAGCGGTACAAGTCGTGTCGGAGTGTAGCCCAGAACACCCTGAGATAACACTGGAAACCTACCAGTATATCTCGCTTGCCCTGGCCAGGGACTACTTGTGTAATGGCTCTCCTAGACACAGCGCGATGTCAACACCCAATACCGGGAGAGACGAATCCTATCTAACCGTCACTGCCTCCAAGTGCTTCGGGACTGCACCCAACTACTACCTGTTTGCACGACTCCTTTGAGCCGTGGTAGGGTAGTAATCAAAGTGCAGTGGGAACACACTCGAGGCGAAGTGACAGTGTCAAGTCAGCGGACTAAGCTGTACTCATGTCACCTGGGAACTGACAACTGACGATAGGTATAATACCAACCAACAGTTCCCGACGAGTCATGTCCAGTGTACTCGTAACCTAACGAGCACCCGCATACTATCTCAAGCACGACGTACTGACGACTGTGGGACAGACCGTCTCCCGCACTGGGATGAGAAGCGCATACACTAGTCTACTCCGGATTATCGATGCCCTGTCTCGATAATCCCACGACTAGGGACGTGTGTATAAGGATGTGCTTGTAGATTACCCAGCTCCCACGAGTGTGACTGCCATCACAACGCTGGTAATCAAGCAAAGATCCTAAGGGCTCCACTAATGCGTATAGATGATACCTAACTAAACACATGTACACATTAAAGCAGAGACAAACCAAGTAGCATACTACCATTTCGAGCAAGATTGTTTATACAACTGTGAATATCCCAAGCTTCCATCAAGTAATATACATACTAGTATGATACAGTAATGGCCTCTAGGGCATATACACTAACACCTCCATCTATACAATGGATGCAAGAGACAAAGTTGTCACACACATTCTCTACTTCACCTTGGACACGTCGGCTAGCGAACTTCGTGTCCGAGTTGCTTTGGATGAAGCGGGAGCCCGTAAAAAGACTCGATGATGTGGTGCCCTTTCCGACGAGGAGATCGAGATCGGAGATGCCGCGAGGAGCTTGGGATGGTGGCCAAAGACCGAAAGACACAGATCGATCGGTATAGCCTTTCCAACCCTTCTCTAGTTTGCTAGTTATAGGTTAATGGTTCGATCAGGGATTAAAGTCTGCGATAGCGCCGGTTTCAAGTTTAGAAAAAGTTTTCGTTTCAGCATTTTGGCCTCGGACAGACGGCCGGGGCGCTACCGTAGACTTACATGGTATCAGAGCCACGCCATTAACCTTTACTAGCTTGTTCTAACGTATTTAAAACATCGATCGAACGAAATTTCCAAAACCGCGATTCCAATTTATGCAGTTTCTGTCGAATTTTTTTTGTCGTCGAAAAATTATTTTGAGTATTGCAGAAAATCAGGCAGGCTTTTTTAAGAAATCTGTAAAAATTTGGTAGCATGATGCTACAGTAGAGCCGCGAAACCGCGGCCATACCCATGTTTTGGCCGCGGTTCCGCCAACATTTTGTGGCCTCTCTGCACCAAAGTTTCTACAGTGGTCTTAAGCTTGGAATTGGGGTTTCTGGTATATTTTGTTTGGGCCCAGATTTTGTTACAGTACTGGATTTGTGCTTGGGGCCAACTTAGGGAAATCTTGTCGATCGAAAATTTTAAATATGTTAGTTCACAGTGCTTACTTTATATCTGCGACCGTGAATGTCATTCGAGCGGTAAATCTTGTCTAATTGCTATAGTTATTTTAGACGGATTTGCGAACGTGACATTCGTTGATGTTCTGTGTTGTGCTGTGATGTTGCGGATTTGTCATGGTGGATAGCCTGGATGCAATGGTAGTACTGTTTGGTTGTATTTGTACATTTGATATTGCGGGGCGAGAGTCTGACATGTGGACTGCCGTCACTGCCAGTTTGTATATTATTCTTTTGGGGCACGACCGGGCTGAGGTCGATGTACCCGTTGTATATATTTTACTTTCTGTACTAGGATTACCCCGCGGTGAGGTGCACGGATATCCGGGTTCTAGAGGGCAACGGGCCCGCATCTCATGGCTTTGAGACGGAGGGGGCTTCACTCTAGAATTGGCGGGCTATTCGCCGCACTCGTAGGGGTATAGGTTGACGCAAGAAGGGGTGCTCAAGTTACCGGATTCCATGAAGTGCTGGGTGGTCCATTCACTTTGTTGAAAGGGGCTGCCTCGCTTCAGGTTTTGGCGGGTAACTTGCCGCACCCGTAGGGGTCTAGGATTTCATTGCACAGGTGTTCATATCAGAAAATTGCATTCTAATACCGTTCATTCATTATCTAATTGTTGTATTTATCGGTATTATTGACCAGTGTCTGCTCAGTATTACAGATTACAGGTATCCATGACAAAATACTGGAAATGCATCCAACAGCACGGATATATCACTTGAGGGAAGACACTGCGACCAGAAACGCTAACCGACCGATACTTCAGGAGTTCCTTTATGCAACAAGTTGTGTACACATTTTTTTTCTAAATGGTCTAACACAACAAGTGTGTACACAAGACTTTTAAGCACATGTGGATATGATTTTATATGCAATCAAGGATACGACTCTATATGCAATCAAGGATATGATTTTATATGCAATCATCAAGGATATGATTCTATATGCAATCAAGGATATGATTCTATATGCAATCAAGGATATGATTTTATATGCAATCATCAAGGATATGATTTTATATGCAATCAAGGATATGATTCTATATGCAATCAAGGATATGATTTTATATGCAATCATCAAGGATATGATTTTATATGAAATCAAGGATATGATTTTATATGCATATGATATTATATGCATTCAAGACTAAAAAGCATGTGTTCAAATCAAAGGCAATCAAACAAATCAGCATGAGCCATAATGGGGCAGATATGAATATTTCTTTCTGAGCCTATAAATAGAGACCAGAGGCAAGAGGAAAGGGTAGCTTTTTCTTTAGTTCTATCTTAGAATTCTTGTAATTTTTCTTTTCATTCTTGAGCTCTTGCCCCTTTGTCTTGACCTTGCAACTTCTCATTTAGAACTTGCAAGCTTAAGGCTTAGGTTCTTGACTTCAAGATCTCTTGTAACAAGTTTGTTCTTCAATAAAAGTTCGTATTTTTATTACATGTCTTGTTCCACTTTACATGATTTCAATTGTGAAATTCATTCTTTGCTTTGATCTTGCAACCTCTTAAGTGAGCTTGCAACCTTAAAGCTTGGTATTTGGATCTCACACGTTGCCGGGGATTGAACACTGGGAGATAAAACGCTTGAACTCATCGGTTCTCTTTTCCTCTTTATTTCATTGCATGTTTTTATGTATCTTCTTTTTTCTTTCTTGTTAATTTGTAAATATGTGTGAGTAATCTTTTCACTTGTTAAGGGTGTAATATGTTAGATCGTATTCGAAGATTTTCTTTGTCCAAACTTTAAAACCTAAAACTTGCCTATTGAAACTTCGTGCAAATCACCCGCAACTCCGCTCACTAGGCATCCTATCCTACCACGATAGTGATAATTCCTAATCATGACCAGATTGCCCGTGGTTTGCCGAAGGCTAAAATCAAGAGATAACAACGGAAGGACAAGGGAGAAGGAAAACGGATTTAGCGAAATGCCACAAATACCGTATTTCAAGTTCCCTAATCCGCGTTGTTATCTATAGTTTTAGTGTCAATACCAAGTTGGGGCTATAAGGAATTGGCAAACATCACTTTCATACAATCTAACTTATTACTACCCTTAACAAGTCCTTTTTATTCATATCTTTGTTACGACAATTAGTTAACCAACAAATCAAAACCCGGTATTAACTCGTTAAAACAAGATATAAAAACTTACCATCTCCCTGTGGACGACCCGTATTCATCGCGGATCGCTACAAGCGACACCGTTTTGATTGCGGTAATTTCAAAACTCTTTTTAAACACGACACGGTTAGACCGTGACAATCAAATGGCGCCGTTGCCGGGGAGACGGTAACGCTTTTTATACTTGTAGTTTCGGGTTAAATTTGTGCATATTCTGTATAAAACTAACTTCTAATACATTCAAACAAATAACCATTCTTTTTGAAACCAACCACAAACACAAATAAAATTCTTTTCTTCTCTGGATTTGAATTCTGCTAACACTCTAATTTTCTTAATTATTTGTGTTCAAAATTATGGTTGTTAATATTGCTTTTTGGCTCAAATATCCGTATTTTTCCAACATATGCAGATTTGACGGATTTTGAGCAGCGATCATACGGAACAAAGGGGCATTTTCAAGTGCAAAGGAGGGTGAACACTCAGGGCCAAAGATCCGGGTAGTTAGACCCGCGCAAGCGAACCATTCGACCACTCGGAGGCAATATCAACACGAGTTTCTGAAACTCGTGCTTTTTGGTACGTATTTTTCTAAACTTCCCCTCTCAAACCCGACGCTATAATATTCTTTTCTTTGCAGGATTCTTAAAAAAAAAATCGCCGCAAAAAGCCAAAGAAAAAAAAACTAACCGTATTTGTTGCAGCGCCGCATTAAAAGTAAAAAAACGATAACTGATTGCTTGAAAACAAAACTTTGTTGAATTTTGCGCATTGCATCATTTAATACGGACTTAAGGGGATCTAACACCAATCCAGATTGGGTGGGGATTTCATCACCCTTCCTAAGACCCCGGAAATCACTAATTGCATAAGTGTCACCTCAAGTTTAATAAAAAATATCTAGACTCAGCCCACTAAGGACTTGTCGCGCTCAATAGGACAAAGGAAGATTGTGGGCATTCAATCGTTTATCTAAGCATGACTCTTGTGGTGCCTAGGCAAGCAAAGTGAGGAGGTAACTTTAAAAGGCCCGTCTCACGGTGATTCGTGAGCGGATCCCTCCATACCTCACTTGTGCTTACCTGGCCACAACTGGCTGTGAAGAGGCGATCTGAGGGTTATCTCACAATTTGTCGCTTTGGAACAGTTAGGAGCAGGTCTAGTAGACTTAGAGGACCCTAGTCTAGGTATTGATTGTGCATTTGTGACTGTGCATTTGTGATTGTGTTTGTTGAACAGTCGTTTCATTTTCCCATTTTTTGAAACAAACACAAAATTGTTATTTTTACCACCATCACCCAATTTTTCTCCACTTTCGTTTTCTTACCCTCACATTCTACGCTTTGACTACGCTAAACTCGTTTAGTGTATGTCCGCTTGGACTAGGGACCCTAGTTCCCGTTTAGTCCGCGTTTCGTTAGTCCCTACGGACTACGCGTTCGACTCCAACGTCGAAAATCCCTCCACCCCTTTATCACCCTTACCTTTGCCGGTCAACTCCGACGTTGACCGAGATTCTGTTCATACATCTTCACCTTCTTTATCACCAAATTCCTCTTCTGAGATGTCAAGATTTAATCCTAACATCCCTCCACCTGCCCAGGAACTGACTCCACCTAATCTGGGTGCAAATAACCCGCAACCTGTTGCAGCGCCACAGCGAATCGCGCTCCAGGATCGTTTCTACCCTACCCGCTCTGCACTTCCAACATGTCTTTCACTTCTACCGGCCAATGGGGATAATTTTGAAATTAAGCCCCACTTCATTAACATGCTTCCGAAATTTCATGGGCTTGAATCTGAAGATGCCTATATCTTCATCAACAAGTTCCAAAATGTTTGTGCCATGATGAAAACGACCCAGCTGTCTGACGATGCTATACGGCTATGGGTCATTCCGTTCACTTTGTGCGATCTTGCTGAAAAGTGGCTGTATAGCACCGCTTCCCACTCCATAACCAGTTGGGACGAGTTTGTGAAAGAGTTTCTCAAGAAATTCTATCCGAATCATAAAACTGCGAGGATCCGTAACGAAATCAACCAATTCTCCCAGCTTCCTAATGAACCTTTTTGGAAGTGTTTTGACCGGTATAAAGACCTTCTTGTTCAGTGCCCTCACCACGGTATTGAGAAATGGCAACTTAGCCAAACTTTATACGAGGGCCTGAACCCAGCAACCAAGCAGTTGTTGGAAACCATTTGTCAGGGCCACTTCCTATCGAAATCTGACGAGGAAGCATGGCAATTCTTCGACGACCTTGCGGAACAAACGCTTCAATGGGAGAGCACCGGACCAAGTACTTCTTCTTCTTCCTCTACTTCTACTGGTCAGTCTAGGGTAGGCATTCACCAACTCGATGTCTCTATTGCAATGAAAGCTGAAATGGCTGCAATAACGAGAAAACTTGAAGCGATAGAGAGCAAATTTTCATCTCCCGCTCCTGCCCCCGTTCTTCCCATTCGTACCATTTGTGCTTGTTGTTCCGATCAATCTCAGCTAACCGAAGAGTGTCCTTACAACCCACCTTCCCAAGGACAGGATCAGGTCAATGCTGCATTTCAGCAGAGACCAAGAAACGATCCATACTCTTCCACTTACAACCCTGGATGGAGAAACCACCCTAACTTCGCTTGGAACCAGAATCAAAATCAGTTCCAAGGGCAGAACAACTTTCAAAGGGGGCCTCCTCAACAACAAGCACAACAACAATTTCAGCAGCCCTTCCAACCCCAACCTTTTCAAAATCCGACGAACAATTTTGCACCCAACAATCCTTTTCCTCAAAACAACTTTGTTCCGTCAAACAACGATAAGGTTTCCTCGCTAGAACGAAGTCTGGAGGCGTTCGTAAAACAATCAACTCAATCCACCGCCAACATCCAGTCTTCCATTCAGTCTTTGGTGCAACACACTACTGCACACGGGCAAAGCATCAAGACTATCGAAGCCCAGATAGCACAACTGAATGCGGCCTTAAGCGAGCGAGGGAAGGGGAAGCTCCCATCTCAACCACTTCCAAATCCCGGTCACCCAAATAATGTACATGTTGCTCTTGAACAAAAAAACCATAATGTGAGTGCCGTGACTACATTGAGATCTGGGAGGATGCTGCAAAACAACATTGGCACACAGATTGACGATGACACCCCGGCCGCTTCTTCTTCGTCTTCTGAACCTATTCTCCATTCTTCAAAAGGCTCTTCCTCTTCTTTTGCTCTAAACGGACCCATTTCTCACTCCATGAAAACACCAGCTCTGGGATCCGTTCCAACTCCACAATCTCCTCCACAAGCATTGGACTCAACCAATTTTAAAAACGTTCCATTTCCAAACCGGTTGAGGCCTAATAAACAAAATCCACAAATAGAGAAGATTCTGGAATTGTTTAAGCAGGTTAACATCAACATTCCTCTTTTAGATGCTGTCCAACAAGTCCCTTCCTACGCGAAAATCTTAAAGGACTTGTGCACGAAAAAGAGGAAATCTCAGATACCCAAGAAAGTTTTCTTGGCTAGTGCTGTGAGTGATGCTCTTACCCAATCTTTACCTCAAAAACGGAAGGACCGTGGCTGTCCTACGATTACTATCACCATTGGGGATAAGAACATCAACCTTGCACTTTTAGATCTTGGTGCCAGTGTTAACTTGCTTCCGTATTCAGTATATATGCAACTAGGTGTAGGAGAACTGAAACCCACACACTGCACTCTCCAAATGGCCGACCGATCGATCACCCATCCTAGAGGAGAGCTAGAGGATGTGTTAATCAAGGTTGGGGACTTTATATTCCCCGTTGACTTCATTGTTTTGGACACACAACCTGTAGCTAACCCCCGGAATCAAATTCCGGTGATACTCGGTCACCCATTTCTTGCAACCTCAAATGCTGTGATCAATTGTCGAAATGGTTCGATGAACCTATCTTTTGGAAACATGACAATTGAACTCAACATTTTTAGGTTGGGGAATCAGCCCTCCGAACCTAATGCTCATATACTAGACGTTTGTTCAATCCAGGAGATCACCCCGGAGGAGTGTGAATTCGAGGAGTTTTTGTTTGATCACGACGACCTTAACGCCACTAGTGCGTTCCTCTTCGAACCTACTGCTGTTTCTGCGCCCGACAATGACTATGAGTGTTTCACCTTCTCGAACGATCTTAGCCAGTCACCACCTGAGCTTGAGTCTTTTGCTTTTTTGGATGAGTTAGTTGAACCATCCGACTCGATTGCGTACACTCGATTTGAACCTTTGATGGAATCCTTCGAGTTTGAAACAGTTACTCCATTGTTACCATCTATTGTTTCACCTCCTAAACTCGAACTAAAGCTTTTGCCGTCGCATCTAAAATATGCTTATCTAGGTGAGAATGAGACCCTACCCGTTATCATATCGGCCTCTCTAGCTCTTGAGCAAGAGAAGGCCCTTTTAATGGTCTTGCAAAATAATCGGCAAGCTTTTGGCTGGTCTATGGCGGACATCAAGGGGATTAGTCCCCTCATAGTCGAACATCATATACACTTGATGGATGATGCCAAGCCAGTAAGGGATCCACAAAGACGCCTCAACCCCATTATGAAAGAGGCTGTCAAGAAGGAGATTGTTAAATGTCTTGATAGTGGTATCATTTACCCTATCTCGGATAGCCAATGGGTTAGCCCCATTCATGTTGTGCCAAAGAAATCGGGCATCACGGTCATAACCAATGAGGAAATGAGTTAATTCCCACTCGCACCCAAACTGGGTGGCGAGTTTGCATCGACTATAGAAAACTCAATGCCGCGACAAGGAAAGACCACTTTCCTTTACCTTTCATTGACCAAATGCTAGAACAATTGGCTGGGCACGAGTTCTATTGCTTTTTAGATGGCTACTCCGGCTATAACCAAGTCCCCATAGCCAAAGAGGATCAAGACAAGACCACATTTACTTGTCCTTTTGGCACTTTTGCTTATCGTCGCATGCCCTTTGGGTTATGCAATGCGCCCGCTACATTTCAGCGGTGTATGATGGGGATATTTTCAGACATGGTTGAAAAGTTTTTGGAGATCTTTATGAATGATTTCTCCATTTTTGGTGACTCCTTCGACGAGTGTTTGCTACACCTTGACGCAGTTCTTACCCGCTGTAGGGATAAGAATCTAACTTTGAATTGGGAGAAGTGCCACTTTATGGTACGAGAAGGTATTGTCTTAGGACATGTCATCTCGCGAAATGGCATAGAGGTTGATAGAGCCAAAATTGAAGTCATTTCTAATCTTCCTCCTCCTAAATGCGTCAAAGACATTCGAGCTTTCCTTGGCCACGCCGGTTTTTATAGACGGTTCATCAAGGATTTTAGCAAGATTGCTAGACCTTTGACTCTCTTATTGGCCAAGGACACAACATTTGATTTTGACTCAACTTGCATGGAAGCGTTCGAGTTATTGAAACACTCTCTCATTTCTGCGCCTATTCTTTCATCTCCAGACTGGACGCACCCATTCGAAATTATGTGCGACGCATCGGATTTTGCCATTGGTGTTGTTCTTGGACAGCACATTAATAAAATGCCGCACGTGATTTATTACGCTAGCCGTACATTAAATGAGGCCCAACTAAACTACACAACAACAGAAAAAGAGTTCTTAGCAGTTGTGTTTGCACTTGAAAATTTTCGGCCTTATTTAATCGGCTCTCCAGTCATTGTCTATACGGACCATTCAGCTCTTCGCCACCTTTTTGCGAAAAAAGATGCTAAATCTCGGCTAATACGTTGGATCCTCTTGCTTCAAGAGTTTGACCTTGTCATCAAGGACAAAAGAGGATGTGAAAACGTGGTCGCCGACCATCTCTCACGACTTCCTTCTTCGTCGTCGCTTCAAATTCCGATCAACGATGTTTTTCCGGATGAACAACTCTTGACGGTATCTTGCGAACCCTGGTTCGCAGATATTGTGAACTATTTGGCCACAGGACTACTACCGACTGAATGGTCAAGTCAGGACAGGATTCGATTCTTATCCCAAGTGAAACACTTTTACTGGGATGAACCCTATCTGTTTAAGTACTGTCCCGACCAAATTATTCGTCGCTGTGTCCCTGACAATGAAGTCAAGAGTGTGCTGTCGTTTTGCCACGATCAAGCATGTGGCGGGCATTTTGGCCCCAGAAAGACAGCCGAGAAGATCTTGCAGTGTGGCTTCTACTGGCCACAACTCTTCAAAGACGCTCATGATTACTGCAAGACTTGCTCCCGGTGCATACACCTGGGCCGGATATCCAGGAGAAACGAGATGCCGCTCCAACCAATCTTGGTTGTGGAGATTTTCGATGTTTGGGGGATTGATTTCATGGGGCCGTTTCCCAGCTCTTTTGGGAACTTGTACATCCTTCTAGCTGTTGATTATGTCTCTAAGTGGGTCGAGGCTATGCCCAGCCGGACTAACGACAACAAGGTTGTCGTTAGATTTCTCAAGGAAAACATTTTCTCCCGGTTTGGGCACCCCCGATCGATCATTAGCGACAATGGAACTCATTTCTGCAATAAGACTTTCGAGGCCTTGATGCGGAAATATTCCATTAATCATAAGCTATCTACGCCCTACCACCCCCAAACCTGTGGGCAAGCCGAAGTTTCAAATCGGCAAATCAAGCAGATACTGGAGAAGATGGTTTCCAAGAACCGTAAGGATTGGTCGGTAAAACTCAATGATGCCCTTTGGGCATTTCGAACTGCTTATAAAACCGATCTCGGCATGTCTCCTTATCGGCTTGTTTACGGAAAGGCTTGCCACCTTCCAGTCGAAATAGAGCATCGCGCATTTTGGGCGATTAAAGAGCTGAATCTATCTCTCAAAGATGCGGCCAGCTATCGGAAGCTGCAGTTGAACGAATTGAACGAGCTTCGGGATGAAGCTTACGACAACGCGGTTATTGTAAAGAACCGAACGAAGGTGTTTCATGATAAACACCTCACGCGCAAAACTTTCACACCTGGACAACAGGTGCTTCTTTACGACACCCGACTGCATTTTCATCCCGGCAAGCTCAGATCTCGCTGGAAGGGACCATTTGTTGTGCGGACTGTATATCCGCACGGCGCGGTGGATTTGGAAAATCCAAAGGACGGTTCGCTTTTCAAAGTAAATGGACACAGACTGAAACCGTACCTTAGCGCTGAACCATCAGAGGAGCTCCTGCTCTTGCAGGAGCCGGTTTACCCTGCATAATCTTCTTCTGTCTACCACCAAACTTCGGTTATCCAGCCAAAAGAGTGGACGCTGTTTCAAATAAGTTTGGGGGTATGTATATACGATTTTCCTTTGTATATATGTTAAATATATATATATATATATATATATATATATATATATATATATAAAATAAAATAAAAATTCTATATCTAACCTTCAGTATTTTTGCCCTTTTAATGTACAATGACAGTGAGGGCACTGTCAAGTTTAAGTTTGGGGGTACGCTCGGTACGCATTTTTAACTTTCGCATTCATTTGTATATTCTGCATTTTCATACTTATTTAAATATAAAAAAACCCATAAAAATCAGAAAATTTTCTAAAAAATATAAAAACTTTGTCGCCAAGTTAGCTAGTGAAAGAACTTAGATTCAATATTTCGACGGTTTTGTTTAATAAGATAGGAACAACTAAATCCTATTTTTAGATTTTGAAAACCTGAAAAATAACTCTCCTTTGAAGTTAACTAATGCTGTTATATGTCTTTATATCACACTACATGTGTCGTGAGTTTTTGAGAAATTAGATGACAAATCTATTATGTCTGAAATTTTTTTTTTTGATAAACTATTTTCTGAGGATCAAATAGGTTTGTTCTGAAATAAGTAATATCAAGAATAGTTTATGAAGTGAAGCGAATATGAAGGGATGTTATTGATGCCTTGATAAGATCTAATTCTGAAAAATAACCCATCTGGAACTTGATTGGAATGATTACACACCTGACCCACTAGATACGTCTTTTATCCAAAAAATAATTGAACTACCGATTATATCTCCGTTCGCATTAAATCGTTATGATTTTCACGCCAAAATTGTCTTTTGTTTTTGGGCCTAGGTAACTTGAGTAATTAAGTCCGCTGGGGTGTCTCTACACCTAATGCCCTAAAGCCAACTGGTTTGGGAGCATTGGCCCAAAGCTCGCTAAGAAGCCTAGAAAGTCCAGATTAAAACAAAGTCAAGCAAGTGTTCTCTCCGAGTTAAAATTCCTAACGGTTCTTTGTGTGAGAATAATCTTGACAAAAGACAGGTTTTTATAAAAAAAAAGTATTTCTAGCGGAGATATGAAGATTTTATTCTATGATAAAGACTATTGCACGTTCACAGAGGTGTGTATGAAATGAAAACAAGAAAGAGGTGGAGTGAAAAATAAGACCTAGTTTCCTGTTAAGGAAGATAGAAATTCTGAATTTGAAACCTAACTGGAAAACGAAACTTGAGAAATACTTAACTCTTTATAAAACTTATGTGATCCTCTTTAAATTTTTATCTGGGCTTTATTTTGTGACATGACAACTTTAATCGATCCTTCTGAAACTTAACGACACTATTTACACCGCACGTAAAGACATATAAAATCTTAAGTTAAATGAGAAGCGAGGTGTGAAAAATAAAGGTTCGATAGTCTAGAATTAGGATAATAGAATTGCTATTTTTGAAAACAAAACCTTAGGGTTTGAATTATAGTTAATTCGCAAAACTAGCTTGGCGGGATTTTGTGGGTAGTATCCGCTGAAAACCCTCAGGAGACAACACTCCTCATACTAGGGACACCTAGAGGTTAAACGGCTTGTTGCATATGCTCAGTGCAATCGCGTTCCCTGCGAAAGTGCGGTTAGGATTTTTTTTTGAATAAATGGTTTTGCTCGGGACGAGCAATAGATAAGTTTGGGGGTATTTGTTAATATCAGAAAATTGCATTCTAATACCGTTCATTCATTATCTAATTGTTGTATTTATCGGTATTATTGACCAGTGTCTGCTCAGTATTACAGATTACAGGTATCCATGAAAAAATACTGGAAATGCATCCAACAACACGGATATATCACTTGAGGGAAGACACTGCGACCAGAAACGCTAACCGACCGATACTTCAGGAGTTCCTTTATGCAACAAGTTGTGTACACATTTTTTTTCTAAATGGTCCAACACAACAAGTGTGTACACAAGACTTTTAAGCACATGTGGATATGATTTTATATGCAATCAAGGATATGATTCTATATGCAATCAAGGATATGATTTTATATGCAATTATCAAGGATATGATTCTATATGCAATCAAGGATATGATTCTATATGCAATCAAGGATATGATTTTATATGCAATCATCAAGGATATGATTCTATATGCAATCAAGGATATGATGCTATATGCAATCAAGGATATGATTCTATATGCAATCATCAAGGATATGATTTTATATGAAATCAAGGATATGATTTTATATGCATATGATATTATATGCATTCAAGACTAAAAAGCATGTGTTCAAATCAAAGGCAATCAAACAAATCAGCAAGAGCCATAATGGGGCAGATATGAATATTTCTTTCTGAGCCTATAAATAGAGACCAGAGGCAAGAGGAAAGGGTAGCTTTTTCTTTAGTTCTATCTTAGAATTCTTGTAATTTTTCTTTTCATTCTTGAGCTCTTGCCCCTTTGTCTTGACCTTGCAACTTCTCATTTAGAACTTGCAAGCTTAAGGCTTAGGTTCTTGACTTCAAGATCTCTTGTAACAAGTTTGTTCTTCAATAAAAGTTCGTATTTTTATTACATGTCTTGTTCCACTTTACATGATTTCAATTGTGAAATTCATTCTTTGCTTTGATCTTGCAACCTCTTAAGTGAGCTTGCAACCTTAAAGCTTGGTATTTGGATCTCATACGTTGCCGGGGATTGAACACTGGGAGATAAAACGCTTGAACTCATCGGTTCTCTTTTCCTCTTTATTTCATTGCATGTTTTTATGTATCTTCTTTTTTCTTTCTTGTTAATTTGTAAATATGTGTGAGTAATCTTTTCACTTGTTAAGGGTGTAATATGTTAGATCGTATTCGAAGATTTTCTTTGTCCAAACTTTAAAACCTAAAACTTGCCTATTGAAACTTCGTGCAAATCACCCGCAACTCCGCTCACTAGGCATCCTATCCTACCACGATAGTGATGATTCCTAATCATGACCAGATTGCCCGTGGTTTGCCGAAAGCTAAAATCAAGAGATAACAACGGAAGGACAAGGAAAAAGGAAAACAGATTTAGAGAAATGCCACAAATACCGTATTTCAAGTTCCCTAATCCGCGCTGTTACCTATTGTTTTAGTGTCAATACCAAGTTGGGGCTATAAGGAATTGGCAAACATCACTTTCATACAATCTAACTTATTACTACCCTTAACAAGTCCTTTTTATTCATATCTTTGTTACGACAATTAGTTAACCAACAAATCAAAACCCGGTATTAACTCGTTAAAACAAGATATAAAAACTTACCATCTCCCCGTGGACGACCCGTATTCATCGCGGATCGCTACAAGCGACACCGTTTTGATTGCGGTAATTTCAAAACTCTTTTTAAACACGACACGGTTAGACCGTGACAATCAACAGGCTATCCACACGACCAGGGGAACGTCGGGTTTCAGTAGTGGCTCTATGAAACCCGGGGATCCCAGATTATCTGTATTGTTCTGTGATGCTTATTACATTTCTGTGATGTTGCATTTATCACGCCTGGAGCGATTATTATATATTGATATATGTACTAGTAGATATTGTATATGTTTTACACCCGCGCTAGTCCAGTCCCTGCTCTGTCGTTAGTTAAGTAACCTAACGGGTGATGACGGGACCCAGTGGCGAATGCGGATGGCATATACGTACATTATATTTTCGTTCTTTTCTGGTGTGATTAATTGATGGGACCGCATTGATTCGGATCAATGCAAGTTAAACAAACCTGTATGATATTGTTGGAACATTTTTCAAAAAGCTGTTATTGTAAGGACGTTTTCTTTTCTTTTGCACGGTGGTATTCGGTTATGAATATCCAGCACCTCAGTCGACGAGGCAAGGGCCGAGATCCCTTCACCGGGAGTGGCCCCTTGGACAGAAGTTTGCGTCAGGGTAATAACTTCACTATAGCCGATTGCCTTTTTGCTTTGCATCGCGGTATTCAGTTGGAATATCCTGCACTTCATTCTACGGGGAAAGAGCCGAGATCCCTTCACCGGGAGTGACCTCTTTAGCAAAGGTTTTCGCCACTATATTTTTATAAAAAGCTATCCGGTTCCTTCAACGATATCAAGTTCATTACGTTAAAGGTTTTTCGCCAAAAACCATTCGTAGCCCTCCGTCATTTCAGACGGGTAGCACTTAATATTCATGCTAAGTTTGTTGGCCAAAGTCAAGGCATAGTGTATGGTAGCTATTTGTTACCTTTCTGTTGCATAGATAGATGCGTTGGTTTGGGACAGTCGTACTGCTTTGTTGGCCAAAGTCAAGGGTAGGTACGGGTGGGTTCAAATTAACCTGGATAATGACGGGTAGAACTTGACATGTGACTTATGATTTGTTGGCCAAAGTCAAGGTCATAAGAGCATGGGGTAAAAATCATATCGGGAGTTTCTAAAGAAACTGAAACTTGCCAATCATGCGCATACCTTCTGGAGTGTGATAACGTGAGTGGATTCCGTCACGCTATCATGCGATGATAGTTGGATCCCGATTTTCTGGAGTGTGATAACGTGAGTGGATTCCGTCACGCTATCATGCGATGATAGTTGGATCCCGATTCCCACTGATGAGTTGGTTTACTCCTCGGGTGATCCCGACTAATTCTTCTTTCAGGTTTGGAGGAGAATTTGAGATTACAGTGGGAGGTTTCCTGATTAGATAAAGTGATAACCTTTCTGATCTAGGTTAGAGTGCACGCAGAGTGTTTCTTTTCTCTCTCTCTTTGGTAGCGACCATGGCCCGACCCTTGACTATGACTCACTGACCAAGTTAACCGAACCTTCTTAAAACTCTGGCTTTTGGATTGTCAGAGTTGCATACCTCATTGCCACTCCTACTCTTACCCTTTTTCTCCAGAACACCCCGTATTACTATGAACATCCACTTCCATTAGATAAAACCATCGTATGGTTATATACGAACTCGAAGGAACTTGTTCCAGATTCCAGGATGGTTTCCAGTTCTGGAGAAAATGAATAGGACTATTCAGTTGTCTTTTCCTTTTACCTTCTCTCAGGTTGCGAGTGCTCCTTGGATTAGGACGGTACACCTATTATGCTAATTGGATGGATTGCTTAGGCTTTCAGTTCTCCAAACCATAGGCATGTGCCGAACGGTGGGGAATGAAGAAAACCAATTAGCCTAACGAAGGTGTACAGAAGGTATTAAGTAAAGACAAATAAAGGGATTAGTAAGAGGGCAAAGTAAATTGCGACTGATATTCACGACCAAACTAAGTATTTCATCGCTACTCCTATTTCACCTTTGTATTTCTCCAGGACAGTCCGTATCACTACGGAAATCCACAGTTATTTGGATACTCCATCGTATGGTTATATACGAACTCGAAGGAACTTGTTCCAGTTCGGGGATGGATTCTGGTTCGGGAGAAATAGGAATAAGGTTTTATTCAGTTGTCTTTTATCTTTACCTTCTCTCGGGTTGCGAGTGCTCTTAGGATTAGGACAGTACACCTATTATGCTTATTGGATAGTCTTCTTCTAAACCAAAGGCTGGTGCCGAACGGTAGGGAAGGAAGAAAACCATTTAGCCTAAAGGGGTGTACAGAAGGTAATGACTAAAGACATATAAAGGGATTTGGAGAGATGGTAAAGAAATATACGGTTATATTTGTGAATCTGATAATGGAAGAGGCATTACTAGGAATACCCGGATATCCCTTCGAAGCATTTATATGTTTTAGTTTCACTGTGTATTGTTAAAAGAAAACTGATTTCCCAATTAGCCCTTGCTCCAGGGTATGTATTTACCAGGTTTGATTCTCACATCTGTATGGTTTTACAGATGATGAGTAGGAGTAAGTTATCGGGAATTGGGTGACCATCCTCATTATATCGGGATTCGTTGTAATTGGTGATATTTGAGGAAATCGCCTGGGTTGTTTGCCGGACGGCAAATATTTTGTTTTGAATATCCGTTGTTATGAACCAATTTCAAATTGATATATCTTTACGTTTATTTTTATAAAGTGAGATATAACTTTTTGAAATTATGTCTATGACATTTACCTATATCAGTGGATGGTTTAGTAAGGAGTATTAAACAGCGGTGTAATTCTTCTTAACCATAAGTACAGTTTTCAACCTACGACACACAGGGAATGAGTTATTAGACTCAGGGGACTTATACAAAGTATTGTATGTTTTCCAGTATCCATTAGGACAGAGGGGTTGGTCCTCGTACTATATTCTGTTTACTTGTGACTTCTCTAGCTTTTAGACAAGTGTTTCGTAGAAATACAAGGTCTAAAGATTTGAGAAGTTATAAGTATAAGAATAAAGTAAAGAACCAGGTGTTGCAAGTATCAGGATTCTTCAAGATGATTGAAGATGTAGATACTTGTATTCGGTATTCAGTTGATAGTAATGGTTTTGAGAAACTTGTTTCTCTTTCAGGTTACTCAAGTTTTGGAAACACTCCTAAGTTGAGTAACGCCGATCGGCCTCCTTCCATTTAGTTGACATGCACTGGAGACAGCTGCATGATTTGAATCTGGTTCAAATTAAATTAGTGCCTCTGTTTCTATATTGGATATAGAACGGTTCATATCTTAACGATGTTAAGGTACGGGGAGTTGTCCTGCTTATGCTTAAAACCAGACTCTGGATAACTCAAGGCACGTTTCTGTAATAGCTGTTTGTGGGTTGACCCGAGCTATGACGAGGGTTAACTTTCTACCATCTGGAAGATCAATGGTGATATTGTTCTTGACTCGCCACAGTTTTAGTAAAATGGACTTTTTCAGAAAACAGTAGTGGGAGTATGGTAGAACTGGAAGTGATTCCAGAACCGCAAACGATTACTGAAAATTTAATAAGAACCTAAAGATTCAATCTGGTTTGACATTCCATTGGCCACTCCGCAGATATGGTGGGTAACCTCAGGCACCCGAGAGGTACTCCGGTAGCCTCAAGGACGGTGACAGGGAGGTTCTTGTTTACCCAGACTTGCCATTGCTGTTGTTCCAGACTGTGAGACCCGGCAGGAGGATGAGTATAGCGTCGTTCTATACTAGCTTTAGAAGTGTACGTGTATATGACTCTGCCAGAGGGTTGCGTAGTCAGTGGGAGCAGCGGAAGCATAATGGATAAGTAGCTTATTTCTATTTATTGACTAAAGCAGATATAGCGGAGATAGATCATCTATTTCTGATGTGACAGTCATAGGTTTGACTTCATCAGAATAGGGGATGGATCTGTTAAGAAGGTAGTAGGGTGTGATGTCCTGGTATTTGGATGACATACACAGAGTAGGAAGTGAAATTCCTATACTACGATCGGTTATGCTTTGGTTGTCACACAGTGGTTTCTCCACATAGGACTTGGATATTATATCAGACATTCTGGTTACTAAATCTATGGTTTTAGATCTAGATTTGGGTAGTTTCCCAATCAGGGTACTTAGACAGTATTCTAAAGGTATTTAGAATGGATGACTCCTGGCATGGTGGTGTACCTGCAGCTGATGGAGTCACCCTCTCTAAAGGTGTCTTACAGACTAAAGGGAAGAAGGATATGCATGATTGGCAGATCACTTGCTTAGGCAATTGAGTCAATCATGAGATGTCAAGTACCACACCAGATGTTGTTTTTTCACTAGATGAAATAAGTTGTGATATTAATCCTATCCTAGAGAAACGTTCGGAAGCAGTTTTAGAACATAAGTGGATGTTATAGGGATATGATAACGGCAGCCTCATTCGGGAGACGGTTATCATTCCAGGCTTCCAAGGTGACCTGAATGACAGAGTGACTGTCAGAGTTATAGTTTTCCCTCTGACGAGGGGCAGTAGTTTGGACAGGAGGTCCAAGTGGTTACTGAGGGAGGCATGGCGCAGGATACTTATTAAGTTCAGTTGACGATACAGTCTAAGAAGTTTTGGATTTGGAGTTCATTTATGAACTGAGTCCCATCAGATGTCCAGACATATTCTAAGAAAGGTATTGCTCATTTCGGGAGATGGCTTTCTCCGTGAACTTGAGATTAAGAGAGACATAGAAAGAAACATCAGGGCGGATCCACTCACTGAGGCTATTCTTCGAACGCAGTAGTTTCACAACCGGGCTTTGTGAGACTGATTAGTAGAGGAGTTGGGTGTTCGGTATCACACGGGTTATGAGTATGCGACATCACAATAATTAGCCTTGAGTGCAAGTGGGAGATTGTTGGATATAGTGCCCTCAGAGTCAATTATTGGATCGCAGGCACGTGATTGCAATGATTGAGGGAGGACCTATGCCGGTAGGACAGTCTTACTCAAGATGATAATATGCTATCTGATTTATCTTTATCATCGTGTACATGCTTTAGGTGATATTACAGATTACTATTACACGATGATGGAGCCTTTAGGATTCTTGCTTGACGGCCAGCAGTATGATGGCGATCATATACGTGGGAGTTGGGGTTTATAAGCGCATCCTTAAAAGGTCCCTAGTCGTGGGAGTTTCGAGACTGGGCATCGATACTCCATGAGTAGACTAGTGTATACGATCGAGACCCCGACGAGGGGCGGTGGCTGGACTCACAAGCCATTGGTGTCAGTTAGTTCACCTAAGATGTATACAGGTGCTCATTGGGTTATGAGTACACCGGACAAGACTCGCCGGGAACATGCTAGTTGGTATTATACCTGACGTCAGATAGCAGTTCCCTGGTGACATGTGTACAGATTAGTTCATCAACCTGAGATCGTCATTTGTCTCGTGTTAGTTCCCACTGTGCTTTGATTACTACCCTACCACGACTCAAAGGAGTCGTGCAAATAGGTTTTAGTTGGGTATAGTCCCGAGCCATATGGAGGCAGTGAGCGGATCGGCAGGGGTTTCGTCTCTCCCGGTATTGGGGGTGAGATCGTGCTGTGTCTAGGAGAGCCATTACACGAAGTCATTGGCCAAGGCAGGAGATTTACTGGTAGGTATTCCGGTAGTATCTCAGGGTTTTCTGGGCTACACTCCGACACGACTTGTACCGCTTTTGGGGGTCTGACTTTTACCAACCCCCTAGGCCCGACATGCGATACTCATAGACGAACGGACCGGACTGTACGGATATTGTCACTGACAGGCTCAGTAGGGTGTCAGGATGAGTTCGCTCATCGACCTCCCTTTTGGTCAATACCTGGTAGCCCGTTACGTACGGCTAGTACCACTGACGTGCTAGTGGTTAAATCCACAGCCAAAGTATTGACGAGTCTTTAGAGTCCTCCACAGACAGTTTCTCAAGTTTCGGGCGAAACGTTGTAGAGGACGTATTATATATGGCAGGGTCCGATCATATACGTGCAGTAGTGCACGGATCATGATCGGGCGGATCATACTAGTAGGCTTTGGTTTAAGCCGGATCCTAGTATTAGATTTGTTGGATTACTTTAGTCTCATCGCATTCGCATTCGCATTCGGTCGGAATGCGGATGCAGGTATGTATATACAGGTGAGGGGTATCCTTGTGATCCGTCACAAGTTTACTTTAGATGTTGCCGTATCTTTTTTTTGTTGTAAACATTTGGGTTAATGTTTACAAATGGAAATAATGAGCTAGAAATTATGATTAGGAGCATTAATTGTAACACATGCACAAGTGGTGACTCATGGTCTCTTTTTTTGTGCATGTGTCACATTATGTGATTGATTTGTGAGTTGAAATGAGAAGGAGAGAGAGAAGGGCAGCCATATGAAGGTTGGCTCTTGTATTATTCTTGCTCTCTCACTCTCATTTTTTATAACACAACACAAAAGAAAAAGATCCTCTTCTTCTTCTTCTTCCTCTAGCTCACTATTTCCATTGATGGCTTCATCTTCAACCTCCATCCATACAATGGATGCAAGAGACAAAGTTGTCACACACATTCTCTACTTCACCTTGGACACGTCGGCTAGCGATCTTCGTGTCCGAGTTGCTTCGGATGAAGCGGGAGCCCGTAAAAAGACTCGATGATGTGGTGCCCTTTCCGACGAGGAGATCGAGATCGGAGATGCCGCGAGGAGCTTGGGATGTGGCCAAAGACCGAAGGACACGGATCGATCGGTATAGCCTTTCCAACCCTTCTCTAGTTTGCAAGTTATAGGTTAATGGTTCGATCCGGGATTAAAGTCTGCGATAGCGCCAGTTTCAAGTTTAGAAAAAGTTTTCGTTTCCGCATTTTGGCCTCGGACAGACGGCCGGGGCGCTACCGTAGACTTACAAAATAACGACAGAGCGGGGACTGGACTAGCGCGGGTGTAAAACATATACAATATCTACTAGTATATATATCAATATATAATAATCTCTCCAGGCATGATAAATGCAACATCACAGAAATGTAATAATCATCACAGAACAATACAGATAATCTGGGAACCCCAGGTTTCATTGAGCCGCAACTGAAACCCGACGTTCCCCTGGTCATGTGGATAGCCTGTGCAATGAAAACCTAGACCCCTACGGGTGCGGCAAGTTACCCGCCAAAACCTAAAGCGAGGCAGCTCCCTTCAACAAAGTGAATGGACCACCCAGCACTATACGGAATCCGGTAACTTGAGCACCCCTCCTTGGGTCAACCTATACCCCCTACGAGTGCGGCGAATAGCCCGCCAATTCTAGAGTGAAGCCCCCTCCGTCTTAAAGCCATGAGATGCGGGTCCATTGTCCTTTAGAACCCGGCTATCCGTGCACTCCAACGCGGGGTAATCCTAGTACAGAAAATAAAATACGGGTATATCGACCTAAACCGGGTCGTGCCCCAAAAGAATAATATACAAACAGGCAGTGATGACAGTCCACATGTCGGACGCTCGCCCCGCAATATCAAATTTACAAATATAACCAAACTGTACTACCATTGCATCCATGCTATCCACCACGACAAATTCGCAACATCACAGCACAACACAGAACATCAACGTGAATGTCACGTTCGCAAATCCGTCTAAAAGGGCTATAGCGATTAGACAAGATTTACCGATCAAATGACATTCACAGTCACAGATACTAATGTAATGCACTGTAAACTTTAACCAATATTAGAAAATATCGAATTCGAAATAACCCCCGTATAGCCCAAACAAACTGATAAAACCATATCCAAATTGGGCCAAACAAACAATACCACTGCACTAACTTTCCAGAGACCTGACTGCACCCAAAAATACAACCCCAAACACCCTATTTTGGCTAGCCTCCTCGGTTTTGGGAGCCATGTGCTCGGCCAAAATCGAGGGGTGGGTGTCATTTTTTGGGTGCAGGCTTTTGGACTCTCCGGTAGTCTTCTGCACATGTTTAAAAAAATTTTGAAGACCAATTGAAAATCAACAGAAACTGTCAAGTGCAGTGCAGTGTATTGTAGTCGTTTTGATTTCGATACTTTAACATTGTCTAAACAAGCTAGCTATGGGTTAATGGCGTTGTAAGTCTACGGTAGCGCCCTGGCCGTCAATCCGAGGCTAAACGCGGAACAAAATCTTTTTACAAAACGGGCGCTATCGTAGTCTTTCACCCGGATCGAACCATTAACACTAAACTAGCTAACTAGAAAGATGATAGAAAGGCTATACCGATCGATCCGTGTCCTTCGGTCTTTAGCCACCATCCCTAGCTCCTCGCGGCATCTCCGATCTCCTCGTCGGAAAGGCACCGCGTCAAGAAGTCTTTTTACGGGCTCCCGCTTCAAACCGAAGCAACTCGGACATGAAGTTTGCTAGCTGGCATGTCCAAGGTGATGTAGAGAATGTGTGTGATAAGTTTTTCTCAAGCATCCATTGTGTAACGTTTTGAAAATCGTTTCGGTGGAATTTCGAAAAAACGGTAAAATAAGAGGGTTTTCTGTAAAAAGTCAAAATGCAAATATCTTTATTATAAAATTAAATATACATATTCTAGCTATATAATTGCTAGTATTTGGTGTTTATTGAGTCACTGGTGAAATTTCAAATTTTCTGAAAATTTTTCCGAAATTAATTATTTTAATATTATTTTAAGCCGTCACTAATACATTTAATTAGGGAAAATTACAAATTGGAATGAGTTGAAACAAATTTTGTCCATCATAAAACATTAAATAAAATTTTATCATGTGCTTTTTGAAATGAAATCGTTTGCCAAAACGGTTTAGAAAATATCGAAGAAAAAGGCTTTTTCCGGTGAATTTAGTGTTAACGGGAATCGGGGTAATACATTTATCTTTTTTCCTAACCCACACACCCACACATCACCCACTCTCCCTCTCCCCATGTGGCCGGCCCCACCATGACAGCCCTCTCTCTCTCTCTCTCTCCAATCACCAAGAAAAGAAAAGAAAAGAAAAGAAAGGAAAATGATAGAAAATGGTGGACTTTGACTTTTCCACTTTCTCCACCTCACTCTCTCTCCTCCCTCACCCATTCCCTACCCCCATGCTGGCCGAGACCTGATCATTTTCAGCAGCCCTCCCCTCTCATTCCTCATCTCATCTCTTCTCTTCTAAAAAATTCACAAAAAATTTCATGAAAAATCAACAAAAACTCAAAACCGAAATCCAACTCCTACCCATTATTTATTTGCCTATCTAGCATGGATTTTGGGAGCAAGAGAGCAATTTGGGAGGCTATGTGTGCTTGTGGGATCTTCAAATTGATTGGGTATAAATTCTAACCCTTTGTTTAATTGTTGTTAAATACTTTAAATCAAACATAATTTGTTAATGTTATGGGTTTAATTGAATAATTGGAAAATCTAGTAAGGCTTTGTGATTTGCAATTAGGATTCTTATCATGTAATCATGGTTGCAAAGTGTAGATTATCATCTTAAGGAAATGAAAACTTAATCTTTTTGATAATATGTAAATTGTTAGATGTAAAATGTCCAAATTAAGCTTCTTCTTTTTTTTTATCTAAACTAGGGTTTTAGAAATTATTGAAAATGTGAAATTTAAAATCTAGTTTGGATTTTTATAAATTAATTATGATTTTAATATGGAGATTAACATGTTAATAGAATGCTAAAACTAATCTAGTTGCTAGTTTGCAATTTGTTAATTTAAATTTGTAATAATTATATATATTGCAAACTAGGTTTTTAAAATATATATATTTTGGTGAGATAAAATTTCAATTAGTTTTTCATGACATCATTAACATTATAATGAGTGGTTTAATATCTTAGGTTATGCAAAACTAAGCTTAATGGTTGAATTGTGAATTTTGCTTTAAAAGGTGTTAAAAATTGATATTTTTGCAAACTAGGATTTTGGAATTTATGCAAATTGATAAGAATAAATTATAGAAATGGTTTGTATGAATTAGTTATGATATTTAGTGGATATTGTGGCCGCTAGTTTTGTTTAAAACATCTAGTTTTGTACTAAAACGGGAAATTTTGCTTGATAGTTTTTCGGAAAAACTGCTTTTAAAGTGAATTTGGGGTTTTTGTGAGTTTTAACCTATTTTATATTAAAATTAGTATTCGTGAATGTGCAAATGAGTGTATTTGGGTTTTTCTCGATGGTCTGGTGTTTGTACGCCGATGTCGAGGGTTTTTGGGTTGATTTGTGGAAGCAACCATAGGTTTTGACCTGTATGGGATTCGTGTGTCGTTTTGATCATGAGTCGGATTTTAATGCGATGCGGTGCGTGATGATATGTAGGTACCCCCATGTGGACTTCGAGACGGCAAGCAAGCGCATGGCGACGTCGGCACCGGCGAGCGAGGACCAGGTGAGTAGATTTATATCTACAGGAAGAAGTCGGGTGGATGGCGTATAGCACCCCTGCAGTCCGTGGTGGTGTATACGGATGCGTATACACACCAACAATTATTATTATATGTTATTTGGGATTAATAACAATGTTAGGATGGATATTGGTGTGTTGGATTACTTTAGTGTTGTGAACCCTAGGGTAGTGTTGCACTACACATACACACATACATACACACATACATATTTGCATACATTCCTATTTATATATGCTCATGGGATTCTTTATAGTTATGTGTTCACATGGGTATGGGACTATGTGTTCACATACGGATATGAGGACGATACTTGGGATTGAGCTGAGTCGATGAGATTTGTTTTGTGGTTGTGATATCGGTTTGTACGAGACTGTCGATCAGTAGTCAGATCATGACTATATTGATGATATTAGTATTGTACTAGACATAGGTCAGTACCCTGGACTATGATCTTGGATAAAGAGGATACCAGATGAATAGTGTGATGAATATGATATTAACCCGTACCCAGATTTGGGGATGCGGTACGACGGATTTACGTACGAGCTATATTTTGATGATTGATCCGCACTCTTGACTTGGGATGTCTGATTATAGATATGGTATCGGATATGATATTATTGAGGCGGGATCACCGACTAATATATATACAGGTATGTATATGTAACGACTCAGATGTTAGGCGGTTTCCTTACCTGTAGTCCAGCTGGTTAGCTTAGCCCTTTAGTTTAGTTTAGTTGTTAGATTAGATTCGATTCTTACCTATTTCAAAAACTAACGAATTGTGGGTATTTTAAAAGACAGCCCAAGGGATCCTACGGATATTTCAAAAGACGTATCTTTTCATAAAAACACCGTAGCCTCTATTTTCAAAACCCCATGATTCGTGTTATTTCAAAAGGCACCATTTGTAGGACTTATATTAGATTAATGCAGATTAGTTATAGTTGCGTCTAGTATTCAGCTCCCGCTCATTATTGTGGTTCGCTTCGCATCGCATGCTTATATTATGTTTCATACTCTATTATTGATATCATGTTGTTAGGACACCAGCACCATTACCGATAATGCGTATGTACCACGTACACTTACTTGCCGGCTCACACACATCTTCATCGGTAATTGCCATGTCACGTACACCTTAGAAAATATTATTGCTTGACATAGCCTGTTAGCTAATAGTTTAGACATTGTAGTTATTACCTGCTACTTCATGCATACTGTTATTCATTGTTATGCCGCATTCATGGATTCTCATGCATATATTCACTATTTTACTTGTTATTGAGGTTTTGGATTCGGATTCCCATGAGATTTTCTGGATTTGGAGGAAAACCGCAAAAACTTATATAAACTGATTTCTCTCTTTTTAAATAAAAAAGTGCGGTTTTTCCCATGATGTATGAGTCGTCCACCATGAGTTTGCTGATGGATTTCGAGACCCGATTCGAGAAGACGGATGAACCGTTTCGGGTACATGGTGGACCCGGTAAGGTACCCCGGGGCAAGAAGCGCGTGATGATGACGATGTGAGCCTGGCAGGGGAGCACTACCTACCGGTGATTTTACCCGACGCGTCGGATATCCGGAGGATACCGTCGTGGTCTTGAGATGGATGGTAGGGGCCGGTCTGGACTGACGGCGCCCTAGATATTGAGACTGTGATATTGAGATTTCGAGATATTGAGGTACAGAGACTGTGATACAGAGATATCGAGATATTGGGATTACGTTTTGTGCCGATGCTAGGCACTGTTTTATGCTGATTTCATTATGATACCTCATTTTAAAATACAAAGGAAATCTCACTAAATTATGAAAACAGTTCTTCATTTACATGTATTCTGTTTTCATGCATTCATACCTCATTCATATGATATATTGCTACCTGAGGCACTGACACGGGCACATGAGATTACACTCGGGTTAGATATCTACCCTAGCCTTGTTATAGGTTGCATATTATTCTTATATTTGAGGATATATTATGATCATTGACCTAGGATTGCGTTATTTATGCGAGATCTTTTCGTAGATGTTTTTCTATTCACGAGTTGGCAACTCACCCCCGTTGTGCCCCAGTTTCTTGCAGGTTTGCCGTACAGGTTTCATTACGGCTTTGCGGGCATAGTTTCCTTTGGGTGATTTGCTAGTAGGTGGGTTTACTTGTATCGTACCCCCATTATATATCTTGTATATCATTATTCTGTTGTATCTAGAAGTTCCATCAACCAAACATGTATTTAATTGAGATAGAGAGACCAGTGATGTTTACTCTTTCGACCTTAGCGTCGCGTGTTGTATTTCTGTGGATTTCTTGTTGTTTTGAGTTTCTTTTTTTGAGTTTTGATCCTCGCCCTTGGCGTTGTATATTATATTGCTTGTGTGGTTGTGGCCGTCGATTGACGAAGAGCTAGCTCCCGCTTGGGGATGCCTTTTTTTGATTTCGTATACTATTCATATTGTATCCCGTTTGGGGGGCAGTATTTACAAAGGAGACTCTGCCGAAATTTTCAGAAAACACTGGATGTTTTTAAAAACCGCATAATTCGGCTTATGCTATTAAAACTACTTGTTTTAAATTGGTTTTCCTTCACTCTACTACTTTTCTTGGTTTGGATTTCTGGGGTCTCGGTTTACTTAGATTACGTACGCCTCGAGACGTTCGTAGTTTAAGTGCCGGTCTTGTTCCGTACTCTCGGGATGTGACAAAGTTGGTATCAGAGCGTTAGGTTTTACCCTCGGAGCGTAGGATGACCCTTGGTTGATGGAATAGGTGACTAAAGTAGAGTGACGTACCGTAGGTATGTTCTGCGGCATATTTACGATACGCTACTCCACTTAAGAAGCCTTAGGATGTACATTTCTTTGCTCAGTATTATATTCATTCCGATCTAGCCTCATCAGTACCAGTTATGGTTTTGCTGCCACGGTTACGGGCAGGGAGAGCTACAGCTAGAGTTGCGGTCAGCACGAGCTCGTCACGAACGAGGACTGACCAGGGCGAAATCCCGGCGACACACGATTGCGGAGATGTGTTTTTTTACTGTGTTTCCGCGCCACGAGCGTTTGGCGGATCGCCTTTATGAGGTTACTCGGATGTGCTGATCGATACTGGAGGATTGAGCCAATGATAGAGGCCAGCCAGATTTTGATGACCGTTGGTGTATTGCTCACTCATGATGATTGAGGCACTGTTCAGCGTGCAGACGAGTGAGCCAGTTGTTGCTGCGAGCGACGGGATATCGCCCCATATGTTGGAGCTATTGCAGTACAGGTTGTACTAAGAGATGATAGAAGGTCGCTAGTCACCCGAGGATGAATGACTAGGACATGTGGTTGTTCGCCTACCCGATGAGAGGTCATCAGATAGATTGATTCCAGCTAGAGACGTTGGGAGTCGACAGAGACGATCGAATGTCAGAAACCTATTATTCCAAGTTTAAAGTAGTCGGAAAGACATGCAGGCAATTCTATGGTCCCTCTAGAAGAATGAAACCCTAACTCGACTTAATGACCCTGTGAAAGCCTTTGAACCTTCGGGTTTGCGGCAGTTCTACGGCGCCATTAGTGAAGCTTGGGTTTGCCCTTCTACGGATGGACCACCGATGCTGTGGTATGTACTCGATACTATTAAACTGTGCCCAAGATGTTGAGCTCTTGGGGGATTATGAGGTTTTGACGACTCGATCGGATGGCTCGACTTAATTCGGATGCTAGGTGGTGAGATGCATTTCTTGGGAGACTCCAGGTACGAGGATAGCCGTTGGAGCTCAGTCCATGCAGCAGCGATGAGACGAGTCCGAAGCAGTCGACATTAGAGAAAAGTGGAGTAAGAGGTTCGTACAAAATCTGGATATGATGAAGTTCTACTCCGCCGACATCAGAGATGCGATGCGTATGCCGAGGCATAGTACTTGGGTATACCTTCCAGAAGGAGTCGCGTTGAGTATGCAGCCGTTCCAGAACGAGAACAGATCTAGTAAGGGACGATGACTTCCGGACAGTTCGGCAGAGACGAGATTTGGGAGAGATCTCGATAGGACCTTTCTGGAACAAATTACGAGAAGACTTGGACCCAGTAGTGGTCATGTTATGCACACCGACAGGCCAGAGTTCAGGATCGTCGACGAGACATGCTATGAGTGACCACGACAGTTGGCCAGAGATTCTTGGAGGATGTGCTTGAGCAGGACTATTCCGCCATACTTGATTTTGGGTATTTTGGGCGATCTATTCGCATGATTGATTTTGATGATTGAGTTTCATGATATTTGTTTTCATGGACCATGATTGCACCTACTGAGTATTTACGATTTTGCACAGTTGTTGCACTTGACACCGTTTTCGTGCCTTGGGTTCTCATGTTTATGATTTTATGGGTTTCATACAGTTGAGTTGATTTTGTGCATATGTACGCACACGATTTGGTTCTTGCACTCGGTATAGTTCACATATGCTTGCAGTGCAGTGATTCGCATTTTGTGCACTTAGATGCACTGGACTTCGATTTCGATTGTGATACTCGATATTGTTTTGTGCACTTTGTGCACCTGATTGGATTTTGCGTATATTCGGCACTTGATATTGGATTTCATGATTTCGTGCACGATGGATGCACCTGATTTGGATTTTCGCGCATGTTGGGCGCATGTTTTGAAGTGTGATTTTGATGCACACCAGATGCACTAAATCGAGATTTTTCGTGCATGTCAGATGCACCTGATTTTGCTGTCAGGTACACATGTTGCCTACGACAGATGTTTCGTGCACACCCGATGCACTTAGATGTTGTTTCTGTGCATATGTATGGCACATATTTGGATTTTCATTTCCGTGCGCTCCAGACGCACGTAATATTCATACGCGTATTTTGGGATTGATTTTTCTTATAGAGCAGTACGTTTTTATGATATTGCTATGTGTTTTCGTACTGAGCAGGACTAGTCAGAGGACAGTACTTGAATATATTTTGCATGCATTGATAGTTATTGAAGGGATTTCCAAAAAGCGAGCTATAGCCTCAGCATTTACCTACGTGTCTGATATGACACGAAATGTATAAAACAAGGAGACCCTTCTAAATTGTTTCCAAAACGGCGGAACGTACATTTCAAACAAAGGTATATATGTATATAGTTATTTTCTTATGATAGACATCCGCCACTGTGCAATGTTATGTGCATTGCACAGCAACTTAAAGGATTTGGCATGCATTTCCTCCTGATATTTGCATGTATAGTTCCGATTTATAGCATATCGGTCTTGCTTGGATCTTGACAGTGATGTCTTCACCTTGACTTCGATGATTGCTGGATGCTTGACGGAGATTTGATTTTGAGTTTTATGCTCATTTTTCATGCGCATGTGTTGCGCTACGATTTGTTTTATATATTTACGATTTCGGAGCCCCGACGACTTGATGGTTTTGCTTAGATGTTTTAGTAATTGGGGGAGTTTTAATTTAAATTCGGGGACCGAATTTCTTTAAGGGGGGAAGATTGTAACGTTTTGAAAATCGTTTCGGTGGAATTTCGAAAAAATGGTAAAATAAGGGGGTTTTCTGTAAAAAGTCAAAATGCAAATATCTTTATTACAAAATTAAATATACATATTCTAGCTATGTAATTGCTAGTATTTGGTGTTTATTGAATCACTGGTGAAATTTTAAATTTTCTGAAAATTTTTCCGAAATTAATTATTTTAATATTATTTTAAGCCGTCACTAATACATTTAATTAGGGAAAATTACAAATTGGAATGAGTTGAAACAAATTTTGTCCATCTTAAACATTAAATAAAATTTTATCATGTGCTTTTTGAAATGAAATCGTTTGCCAAAACGGTTTAGAAAATATCGAAGAAAAAGGTTTTTTCCGGTGAATTTAGTGTTAACGGGAATCGGGGTAATACATTTATCTTTTTCCCTAACCCACACACCCACATCTCACCCACTCTCCCTCTCCCCATGTGGCCGGCCCCACCATGACAGCCCTCTCTCTCTCTCTCTCCAATCACCAAGAAAAGAAAAGAAAAGAAAGGAAAATGATAGAAAATGGTGGACTTTGACTTTTCCACTTTCTCCACCTCACTCTCTCTCCTCCCTCACCCATTCCCCACCCCTATGCTGGCCGAGACCTGATCATTTTCAGCAGCCCTCCCCTCTCATTCCTCATCTCATCTCTTCTCAAAAAAAAATTCACAAAAAATTTCATGAAAAATCAACAAAAACTCAAAACCGAAATCCAACTCCTACCCATTATTTATTTGCCTATCTAGCATGGATTTTGGGAGCAAGAGAGCAATTTGGGAGGCTATGTGTGCTTGTGGAATCTTCAAATTGATTGGGTATAAATTCTAACCCTTTGTTTAATTGTTGTTAAATACTTTAAATCAAACATAATTAGTTAATGTTATGGGTTTAATTGAATAATTGGAAAATCTAGTAAGGGTTTGTGATTTGCAATTAAGGTTCTTATCATGTAATCATGGTTGCAAAGTGTAGATTATCATCTTAAGGAAATGAAAACTTAATCTTTTTGATAATATGTAAATTGCTAGATGTAAAATGTCCAAATTAAGCTTTTTTTCCTTAAGATGATAATCTACACTTTGCAACCATGATTACATGATAAGAACCCTAATTGCAAATCACAAACCCTTACTAGATTTTCCAATTATTCAATTAAACCCATAACATTAACTAATTATGTTTGATTTAAAGTATTTAACAACAATTAAACAAAGGGTTAGAATTTATACCCAATCAATTTGAAGATCCCACAAGCACACATAGCCTCCCAAATTGCTCTCTTGCTCCCAAAATCCATGCTAGATAGGCAAATAAATAATGGGGTAGGAGTTGGATTTCGGTTTTAAGTTTTGTTGATTTTTCATGAAATTTTTTGTGAATTTTTTTTGAGAAGAGATGAGATGAGGAATGAGAGGGGAGGGCTGCTGAAAATGATCAGGTCTCGGCCAGCATGGGGGTGGGGAATGGGTGAGGGAGGAGAGAGAGTGAGGTGGAGAAAGTGGAAAAGTCAAAGTCCACCATTTTCTATCATTTTCCTTTCTTTTCTTTTCTTTTCTTGGTGATTGGAGAGAGAGAGAGAGAGAAAGGGCTGTCATGGTGGGGCCAGCCACATGGGGAGAGGGAGAGTGGGTGAGGTGTGGGTGTGTGGGTTAGGGAAAAAGATAAATGTATTATCCCGATTCCCGTTAACACTAAATTCACCGGAAAAATCATTTTTCTTCGATATTTTCTAAACCGTTTTGGCAAACGATTTCATTTCAAAAACCACATGATAAAATTTTATTTAATTTTTCATGACATCATTAACATAATAATGAGTGGTTTAATATCTTAGGTTATGCAAAACTAAGCTTAATGGTTGAATTGTGAATTTTGTTTTAAAAGGTGTTAAAAATTGATATTTTTGCAAACTAGGATTTTGGAATTTATGCAAATTGATAAGAATAAATTATAGAAATGGTTTGTATGAATTAGTTATGATATTTAGTGGATATTGTGGCCGCTAGTTTTGTTTAAAACATCTAGTTTTTTACTAAAACGGGAAATTTTGCTTGCTAGTTTTTCGAAAAAACGGCTTTTAAAGTGAATTTGGGGTTTTTGTGAGTTTTAACCTATTTTATATTAAAATTAGTATTCGTGAATGTGCAAATGAGTGTATTTGGGTTTTTCTCGATGGTCTGGCGTTTGTACGCCGATGTCGAGGTTTTTTGGGTTGATTTGTGGAAGCAACCATAGGTTTTGACCTATGTGGGATTCGTGTGTCGTTTTGGTCATGAGTCGGATTTTAATGTGATGCGGTGCGTTATGATATGTAGGTACCCCCATGTGGACTTCGAGACGGCAAGCAAGCGCATGGCGACGTCGGCACCGGCGAGCGAGGACCAGGTAAGTAGATTTATATCTACGGGGAGAAGTCGGGTGGATGGCGTATAGCACCCCCGCAGTCCGTGGTGGTATATACGGATGCATATACACACCAACAATTATTATTATATGTTATTTGGGATTAATAACGATGTTAGGATGGATATTGGTGTGTTGGATTACTTTAGTATTGCGAACCCTAGGGTAGTGTTGCACTACACATACACACATACATACACACATACATACTTGCATACATTCCTATTTATATGTGCTCATGGGATTCTTTATAGTTATGTGTTCACATGGGTATGGGACTATGTGTTCACATACGGATATGAGGACGATACTTGTGATTGAGCTGAGTCGATGAGATTTGTTTTGTGGTTGTGATATCGGTTTGTACGAGACTGTCGATCAGTAGTCAGATCATGACTATATTGATGATATTAGTATTGTACTAGACATAGGTCAGTACCCTGGACTATGATCTTGGATAAAGAGGATACCAGATGAATAGTGTGATGGATATGATATTAACCCGTACCCAGATTTGGGGATGCCGTACGACGGATTTACGTACGAGCTCTATTTTGATGATTGATCCGCACTCTAGACTTGGGATGTCTGATTATAGATATGGTATCGGATATGATATTATTGAGGCGGGATCACCGACTAATATATATACAGGTATGTATATGTAACGACTCAGATGTTAGGCGGTTTCTTTACCTGTAGTCCAGCTGGTTAGCTTAGCCCTTTAGTTTAGTTTAGTTGTTAGATTAGATTCGATTCTTACCTATTTCAAAACTAACGAATCATGGGTATTTTAAAAGACAGCCCAAGGGATCCTACGGATATTTCAAAAGACGTATCTTTTCATAAAAACACCGTAGCCCCTATTTTCAAAACCCCATGATTCGTGTTATTTCAAAAGGCACCATTTGTAGGACTTATATTAGATTAATGCAGATTAGTTATAGTTGCGTCTAGTATTCAGCTCCCGCTCATTATTGTGGTTCGCTTCGCATCGCATGCTTATATTATGTTTCATACTCCATTATTGATATCATGCTGTTAGGACACCAGCACCATTACCGATGATGCGTATGTACCACGTACACTTACTTGCCGGCTCACACACATCTTCATCGGTAATTGCCATGTCACGTACACCTTAGAAAATATTATTGCTTGACATAGCCTGTTAGCTAATAGTTTAGACATTGTAGTTATTACCTGCTACTTCATGCATACTGTTATTCATTGTTATGCCGCATTCATGGATTCTCATGCATATATTCACTATTTTACTTGTTATTGAGGTTTTGGATTCGGATTCCCATGAGATTTTCTGGATTTGGAGGAAAACCGCAAAAACTTATATAAACTGATTTTTCTCTTTTTAAATAAAAAAGTGCAGTTTTTCCCATGATGTATGAGTCGTCCACCATGAGTTTGCTGATGGATTTCGAGACCCGATTCGAGGAGACGGATGAACCGTTTCGGGTACATGGTGGACCCGGTAAGGTACCCCGGGGCAAGAAGCGCGTGATGATGACGATGTGAGCCTGGCAGGGGAGCACTACCTACCGGTGATTTTACCCGACGCGTCGGATATCCGGAGGATACCGTCGTGGTCTTGAGATGGATGGTAGGGGCCGGTCTGGACTGACGGCGCCCTAGATATTGAGATTTCAAGATATTGAGGTACAGAGACTGTGATACAGAGATATCGAGATATTGGGATTACGTTTTGTGCCGATGCTAGGCACTGTTTTATGCTGATTTCATTATGATACCTCATTTTAAAAATACAAAGGAAATCTCACTAAATTATGAAAACAGTTCTTCATTTACATGTATTCTGTTTTCATGCATTCATACCTCATTCATATGATATATTTCTACCTGAGGCACTGACACGGGCACATGAGATTACACTCGGGTTAGATATCTACCCTAGCCTTGTTATAGGTTGCATGTTATTCTTATATTTGAGGATATATTATGATCATTGACCTAGGATTGCGTTATTTATGCGATTTCTTTTCGTAGATGTTTTTCTATTCACGAGTTGGCAACTCACCCCCGTTGTGCCCCAGTTTCTTGCAGGTTTGCCGTACAGGTTTCATTACGGCTTTGCGGGCATAGTTTCATTCGGGTGATTTGCTAGTAGGTGGGTTTTTACTTGTATCGTACCCCCATTATATATCTTGTATTTCATTATTCTGTTGTATCTAGAAGTTCTATCAACCAAACATGTATTTATTTGAGATAGAGAGACCAGTGATGTTTACTCTTTCGACCTTAGCGTCGCGCGTTGTATTTCTATGGATTTCTTGTTGTTTTGAGTTTCTTTTTTTGAGTTTTGATCCTCGCCCTTGGCGTTGTATATTATATTGCTTGTGTGGTTGTGGCCGTCGATTGACGAAGAGCTAGCTCCCGCTTGGGGATGCCTTTTTTTGATTTCGTATACTATTCATATTGTATCCCATTTGGGGGGCAGTATTTACAAAGGAGACTCTGCCGAAATTTTCAGAAAACACTGGATGTTTTTAAAAACCGCATAATTCGGCTTATGCTATTAAAACTACTTGTTTTAAATTGGTTTTCCTTCACTCTACTACTTTTCTTGGTTTGGATTTCTGGGGTCTCGGTTTACTTAGATTACGTACGCCTCGAGACGTTCGTAGTTTAAGTGCCGGTCTTGTTCCGTACTCTCGGGACGTGACACATTGATTCTCAACACATGAGAGTGTATGGATGGAGGTTGAAGATGAAGCCATGGTGGAACTTGTGAGCTAGAGGAAGAAGAAGAAGAAGAGACTTTTCTTTTCTATTGTGTTGAGATAAAAGTGAGAGCACTAGCATGAAAACCAAGAGCCAACCCCAGGAGTTATGGCTGCCCTTTCTCTCTCCACCTCTCATTTCAACACAATAATCAATCAATAATGTGACATGGCTCCAAAAAAAGAGACCATGAGTCACCAAATTGAACATGCCCATTCATGATGACTTCCACTCACAATATCCACCATAATAAATATTAACCCAAATATTTATGACAATAGGATATGGCAACATCTAAAGTAAACTCGTGACGGATCATAAGGATATCCCTCACCTGTATATACATACCTGCATCCGTATTCCGACTGAATGCAAATGCGATGAGACAAAAGTAATCCAACAAATCTACTACTAGGATCCGGCTTAAACCAAAGCCCGCTGGTATGATCCGTCCGATCATGATCCGTGCATAAGTGTACGTATATGATCGAACCCTGCCATATTACCATACGGACTCTACAACATTTCGCCCGAATCTTGCGAAAACTATTTATGGGGGACTCTAAAGACTCGTCAATACACTAGCTGTGGATTTAACCACTAGCACATCAGTGGTACAAGCTGTAAGTCTATGTCACGCACCCCACGAACTTGCGGGGAGGCGGAATATATGAAAAACGATCATCAAAGCTTCGTAACACGGACATGAGCGCATGAATCATGTCTAAACCGTTACTAGCAAACTACGAGAAGTTTAACTACTCGGATTCGAAGTTATACCTCACTTTACTTGTCCTTCGGGTCTTCATCGCTGTCCTCCACTCCTCGTAGGCTCCTTGGAACATCGGCACCTCAACGGCCTCCTCGAGTCAAAGACGAGCCACCCGAGAGCTCCTACGCCAAGCTTGATCTCTAACTTGAGATAACTAGGTTGCTCAAAGTGCTAATCTAGGCTGCCTAGGGGATATAAAGTGAGGTTATGGATGTATTAGTCTATCTAATCCTTGATCTTAACACATGAGAGGGGAAGATTAGGGTTTCAAGAGAGAGCTTGAGGAGAGAGAAGGTGAGCATAAGTTATGAATGAAAAAGCTTCTCACTTCTAATATATTATGAAGCATAAGAAAATCAAAAAGAATAAATCAAAATGCATTATCATCATGCTTCATTAAATATATGCAATGAATCATCAAGTGAGTGATTAAGCAATAAATGCTTCATTAACTCACTTGAATGATTCATCTAAGTGAGTCACAAATTCATTAAATGTTAATGCCACCTTACCCTCCATGTCATCATCCATCTAGAAGCTTCTCGACAAATTATGAGAACGCCCCTCCTATCCGTGAAAACACGGAAAAACTTTAGACTGTATAAATCCAATAACCTGAAACTAGAATCTGGCTTAAACCAAAACCGACTAGTAGAAACTGTCCGAACGTCGTACGTGCGTAAACACACGTACGCGTCCGAACCCTTGTCGTAAAAAATATACGACCTCTATATCGTTTCGCCTGGAGCAGGGAAACTCTATGTGTGGGACTCTAAAGACTCGACACTACGCTGGCAGTGGTTTTAACCACAGACCGCAAGCGAAACTAGCTGTACGTAACGGTCCCTAGGTAGATGTCGATAAGAAGGCCGATGAGGAAACCCATCCGAACTCCTACTGAGCCTGATGTGACAATCTCCGTACAGTCCGGTCTGTTCGTCTAAGACTATCGCATATCTATCCTAGGGGGCGGCAAGCGTCAGTCCCCTAATAGCGGTATAAGTCTTGTCGGAGCGTAGCCCATTACACCCTGAGAAACTACTGGAACCTACCAGTAAATCTCGCTTGCCCTGGCCAGGGACTTTGCGTAATGGCTCTCTGACACAGCGCGATATCAACTCCCAATACCGGGAGAGACGAATCCTTTATAACCGCCACTGCCTCCAAGTGCTCGGGACTTCACCCAACTGCTACCTGTTTGCACGACTCCTTTGAGCCGTGGTAGGGTAGCAATCTAAGAACAGTGGGACACACTCGAGGCGAAGTAGCAGTTTCAAGTCTGCGGACTATGTTGTACTCATGTCACCTGGGAACTATTAACTGATGATTGGTATAATACCAACCAACAGTCCTCCTGCGAGTCCTGTCCGGTATACCCGTAACCTAACGAGCACCTGTATACTATCTCCAGTACGACGTACTGATGGCTGTGGGACAGACCATCTCCCCAACTGGGATGAGAAGCGTACACACTAGTCTACTCTGGAGTATCGATGCCCAGTCTCGATAATCCTACGACTAGGGACAAGTATAGGATGTTGCTTATAGAATACCCAGCCCCCACTAGTGTGACTGCCATCACAACGCTGGTAATCAAGCAAAGATCCTATGGGCTATACTAATATGTATAAGTGATACGTTACAAGAAACATATGCACATATTAAACTAGACACAAACCAAGTAGCATACAACCATTTTTAGCAAGACTGTATATACAACTGTGAATATCCCAAGCTTCCATTAAGTAATATACATACAAGTATGATACAATAATGGCCCCTAGGGCATATACACTAACACTAGCTGTACGTAATGGGCGCCCAGGTATCGACCAAAAGGGAGGCCGATGAGCGAACTCATCTTGAAACCCTATTGAGCCTGTCAGTGACAATATCCGTACAGTCCGGTCCATTCGTCTATGATCATCGCATGTCGGGCTTAGGGGGCTGGTAAACGTCAGACCCCCAAAAGCGGTACAAGTCATGTCGGAGTGTAACCCAGAACACCCTGAGATACTACTGGAATACCTACCAGTAAATCTCCTGCCTTGGCCATGGACTTCATGTAATGGCTCTCCTAGACACAGCGCGATCTCACCCCCAATACTGGGAGAGACGAAACCCATGCCAATCCGCTCACTGCCTCCATGTGGCTCGGGACTGTACCCAACTAAAACCTGTTTGCACGACTCCTTTGAGCCGTGGTAGGGTAGTAATCAAAGCACAGTGGGAACTCACACGAGACAAATGATGATCTCAGGTCGGTGAACTAACCTGTACACATGTCACCAGGGAACTGCTATCTACCGCTAGGTATAATACCAACTAGCATGTTCCCGGCGAGTCTTTTCCGGTGTACTCATAACCCAATGAGCACCTGTATACATCTTAGGTGAACCAGCTGACACCAATGGCTTGTGAGACCGGCCACCGCCCCTCGTCGGGGTCTTGAATGTATACACTAGTCTACTAATGGAGTATCGATGCCCAGTCTCGAAACTCTCATGACTAGGGATCACTTTAAGGATGTACGTATAGACTACCCAACTCTCACATATATGATCGCCATCATACTGCTGGTAGTCAAGCAAGAATCCTAAGGGCTCTATCAATGTGTAATAGTGATCTGTAATATCAGCTAAAACATGTACACGATGATAAAGATAAACCAGATAGCATACTATCAACTTGAGTAAGACTGTCCTACCGGTATAGGTCCTCCCTCAATCATTGAAATCACATGCCTGCGATCCAATAATTGACTTTGAGGGCACTATATCCAACAGTATTTTTGTTGAATGATGTACTGTTTAGGTGCATGTTGTATTTTTTATACAATTCTTATAAGACGCGCACACATGAAGATATTATTTGCATGACCTATAACATGTTCTTCTAATATTTGGACATAACCTAGCCGTGGGTGTAAACTATTTAGAAAAGCGAAAAGAACCTCATAATTAATGAAACCGACAATTACACTAGACACGTAACTCGGTAAACTATGAAGCACGGATACTCCAAACAGCCTCACGAATCGTCCCCAGATGCGTATCGGATACTGATACTCTCGAAAACTCTTGGAAACACGACTCGGAAATCCGAATCTCCTATTTTTAATTTAAATAAATTAAAAAAATTATTTGGAAACTTTGAGATACTTCTCGATTTGAAAATCGGATACCTCGCCCGATTCATGTTGGTTATTTTCTCAATTCGAGACTGATATTTGACCCATTAACTTAAACCCAATTATTTTTACCTTTAACTCCGATACCTCTAGGATTTTTAAAACGTCGACAAATTCTTGGACTGATCATGCGTCCTCTTTAGATCTGAGACCCCACCGAAGATCGCATGAGACTTGAGACCTAGCCATAGCCTCTCCTAATCGGTTTGAATCAGTTTTTCTCTCTGATTTATGTCTAGATTTACGATTTAATATTACCATACCTTGTTTTCAATTGGTCAATTGAAAGTAATTAAATGATATTTGAGAGAATTAGTATATGATTGGGTCGAATTGGTATTTGAAATCAAAGACTTTTGATATAGAACATGATAAATGAGAATGTTACAATTGTTTTCTTAGAATTGCATGCTAAAGTATTAATGGAATATATGTGGTGTAATCTTTTGCCCTTCTATTTATTTATATATTTCTGTATATATTAAAAATTAATATATATATATATATATATATATATATAGTTAGTTTCAATATAAAAACGTATGTCGTATCTTAGGTTTTTTGAAAATTGTGTTTCCGCATATCTGTATCGTATCGGATACTTGTACTATATATATTTATTTAGAAAAATTCAATATAAAAACGTATGTCGTATCCTAGGTTTTTGGAAAATTGTGTTTCCGTATATAGTATGCTATCCGGTTGCTCTTTGTCTTAACATGTTGACTTGTATTATGATACTGTCTTTCTCTCACATGCTAATAAAGCCCTTAGGATATGTACTTGACTACTAGAACTGTGATGGAGATCATACTAGTGGGGTCAGAGTAGTCCACAAATACATCCTATAATTGTTCGTAGTCGAGAGTGTATCGAGACAGGGCATCAATATTCCAGAGTAGACTAGCGTATACGCTTCTTAACTCATATGATGAGCGATGGATGATCCCATATCCATTGGTGTTTGACATCAGAGATGGTATACGGGTGCTCAGTGGAGACTGGGTACACTGAATGGACTCGCCGAGAACTCCTAGTTGGTATTATACCTATCGTCAGATAGCAGTTCTCTGGTGACACTGGTACAGGTTGGTCTGTAGACCCGAGATCGTCATAGAGTCTTGTGTGATTCCCACTGTGCTTTGATTTCCACCATACCACGTTCAAGAGAACGTGCAAAATGGTGGCTTTTGGGTACAGTCCCGAATCACATGTAGGCAATGAGCGATAGGAGGGAATTCGTATCTCCCGGTATTGGGGGTTGATGTTGCGCTGTGCTCGATTGGCCATAACAGGAAGTTCCTGGCCAGGACTGATATGGAGATCTACTGGTAAGTGTTATCAGTAGTTTCTCGACCCGTTATGTGTAAGTGCATGGCGGCGCCCCGGCCGTCAATCCGACGCCGGAATGCGGAAGCGATGCTTTTACTTTAACTTTTAAAACCGGCACCACCGCGCACTAAAATCCCGGATCGGGCCATTAATCTAGTCCTAGCTAACAAGAAGGGGTAGAGAGATATACCGAGCGATCCGTGTCCTTCGGTCTTCTCGTCGTCGTCCCGATCTCCCCGCGGAATCTCCGGTCTTCAACTCCTCGTCGGAAGGGCACCACGTCGCCGGCTTCTTTTACGGGCTCCCACCTCTGGACCGAGACAACTCAGGCACGAAGTTGGAGAGCCGACGTGCCCAAGATTTGCTGTAGAAAACGTGTAGTGCTCTATGTCTCATTTGGGTTACTTGCCCTTTTAGTGGAGGTTATGAAGTGAGGAATTTTGTGGATGAACTTGGGGATTTTGCAAACATGAAGAGAACCAAAATCCCCTACCCAAAAATTTCAGCCCCCCCCCTATGGCCGGCCTCTCCTCTCCAAGAATGAGAATGGGGAGTTAGCCAAAAAGAATGAATGAGTGAATCAAGAAGAGAGAGTCAAAGTCCAAGGGGGGTGTATCTCAATAATGCAAGAGAGAGTGTGGAGTTATCATGAAGCATGATCACAAGACAAGGTCCAATACTCCACCAACTAATCATCACTTCCAAAAGTCAAGCCATCATGGTCAAAAGAAGTCAAATGATGGTGCAACCATCATGAAGCAAGGATATGAAAATAACACCCTCCACAAATGCTTATTTGCACAAATGCAATTAAGCCCTCCTCCACCAATCTTCAGCCAAATGAAAGATAAAATGAAATATGGCTGAAACGGAAAACAAACTGGCAACTCCAAAAAACAGATCCCGTAATAAATTACAGGAAAACCCCGCTACTGTATATACATACCCGCATTTGTATTCCGACCGAAATACAAATGCAATGAGACAAAATCTACACTGTACTATACTAGGATCCGGCTTAAACCAAAGCCCGCTAGTATTAACCGTCCGATCCTGATCCATGCAATACCGCACATATCTGATCGAACCCTGCCATATCTCCATACGGCCTCTACAGCGTTTCGCCCGAAACTTGAGCAACTGTCTGTGGGGGACTATAAAGACTCGTCAATACTATGGCTGTGGATTTAACAACTAGCACGTCAGAGGTATTAGCCATACGTGACGGGCTACCAGCTATTGACCAAATGGGACGTCGATGAGCAAACTCATCCTGACACCCTACTGAGCCTGTCAGTGACAATATCCGTACAGTCCAGTCCGTTCGTCTATGAGCATCGCATGGCGGGCCTAGGGGGTTGGTAAAAGTCAGACCCCCAAAAGCGGTACAAGTCGTGTCGGAGTGTAGCCCAGAACACCCTGAGATACTACTGGAATACCTACCAGTAAATCTCCTGCCTTGGCCAAGGACTTCGTGTAATGGCTCTTCTAGACACAGCGCGACCTCACCCCCAATACCGGGAGAGACGAACCCCTGCAGATCTGCTCACTGCCTCCATGTGGCTCGGGACTGTACCCAACTAAAACCTGTTTGCACGTCTCCTTTGAGCGTGGTAGGGTAGTAATCAAAGTACAGTGGGAACTCACACGAGACAAATGACGATCTCAGGTCGATGAACTAACCATACACATGTCACCAGGGAACTGCTATCTGACGTCAGGTATAAGACCAACTAGCAAGTTCCCGGCGAGTCCTGTCCGGTGTACTCATAACCCAATGAGCACCTGTATACATCTTAGGTGAACCAACTGACACCAGTGGCTTGTGAGACCGGCCACCGCCCCTCGTCGGGGTCTTGATTGTATACACTAGTATACTCTGGAGTATCGATGCCCTGTCTCGAAACTCCCACGACTAGGGACCTTTTAAGGATGTGCTTATAGACTACCAGCTCCCACGTATATGATCGCCCTCATACTGCTGGCAGTCAAGCAAGAATCCTAAGGGCTCTACCAACGTGTAATAGTAACCTGTAAGGTCACCTAAAGCAGTACACGATGATAAAGGTAAACCAGATAGCATACTATCATCTTGAGTGAGACTGTCCTACCGGAATAGGTCCTCCCTCAATCATTGCAATCACGTGCCTGTGATCCAATAATTGACTCTGAGGGCACTATCTCCAACAATCTCCCACTTGCACTCAAGGCTAATTATTGCGATGTCGCATACTCACAGCCCGTGTGATACCGAACACCCAACTCCTCTACTAGTCAGTCTCACAAATCCCGTTTGCGAAACTATTGCGTTCGAGGAATAGCCTCAGTGAGTGGATCCGCCATGATGTTTCTTTCTATGTCTCTCTATATTTCAAGTTCGCGGAGAAAGCCATCTCCCGAAATGAGCAATACCTGTCTTAGAATGTGTCTGGATGTCTGATGGGACCTAGCTCATAAATGAACTCCAAATCCAAACTTCTTAGACTGTATCGTCAACTGAACTTAATCAGTATCCTGCGCCATGCCTCCCTCAGTATTGCCTTGGACCACCTATCCAAAATACTGCCCCTCGTCAGAAGGAAAACTATAACTCTGACAACCTCCTTGTCGTCCAGGTCACCTTGGAAGCCTGGAATGATAACTGTCTCCCGAATGAGGCTGTCGTTATCATATCCCTAGAACATCCACTTATGTTCTAAAACTGCTTCCGACCGTCTCTTCAGGATTGGATCAATATCAACTTATTGCATCTACTGCAAAAACAACATCTGGTGTAGTACCTGACATCTCATGATTGACTCAATTGCCTAAGCAAGTGATCTGCCAATCATGCACATCCCTCTTCCCTTTAGTCTGTAAGACACCTTTAGAGAGGGTGACTCCATCACCTGCAGGTACACTACCGTGCCAGGAGTCGTCCATTCTAAATACTCTTAGAATGCTGTCTAAGTACCCTGATTGGGAAACTACCCAAATCTAGATCTAAAACCATAGATCTAGTAACCAGTATGTCTGATATAATATCCAAGTCCTATGTGGAGAAACCACTGTGTGACAACCAAAGTATAACCGATCGTAGTATAGGAATATCACTTCCTACTCTGTGTATGTCATCCAAAATACCAGGACATCACATCCTACTACCTTCTTAACAGATCCATCCCCTATTCTGATGAAGTCAAACCTATGACTGTCACATCAGAAATAGATGATCTATCTCCGCTACTCTGCTTTAGTCTATAAATAGACATAAGCCACCTGTCCACCAATGCTTCCGCTGCTCCCACTGACTACGACAACCCTCTGGCAGAGTCATATAGACGTACACTTCTAAAGCTAGTTTAGAACGACGATATACTCATCCTCCTGCCGGGTCTTACAGTCTGGAACAACAGCAATGGCAAATCTGGGTAAACAAGAACCTCCCTGTCACCGTCCTTGAGGCTACCGGAGTACCTCTCGGGTGCCTGAGGTTACCCATCTTATCTGCGGAGTGGCCATTGGAATGTTAAGCCAGATTGAATCTTTAGGTTCTTATCAAATCTTCAGTAATCGTTTGCGGTTCTGGAATCACTTCCAGTTCTACCATACTCCCACTACTGTTTTCTGAAAAAATCCATTTTTATTTAAAACTGTGGCGAGTCTAGAACAATATCACTATTGATCTTCCAGATGGTAGAGAGTCAACCCTCGTCATATCCTGGGTCAACACACAAACAGCCATTACAGAAACGTGCCTTGAGTTGTCCAGTGTCTGGTTTTAATCATAAGCCGGACAACTCCCCGTACCTTAACATCGTTAAGATATGAACTGTTCTATATCCAATACAGAAACAGAGGCACTGATTTAATTGAACCAGATTCAAATCATGCAGCTGTCTCCAGTGCATGTCAACTAAATGGAAAGAGGCCGATCAGCGTTACTCAACTTAGGAATGCTTCCAATTATGAGTAACCTGAAAGAGAAGCAAGTTCTCTTAATCACTACTATCAACTGAATACCATACTCAAGTATCTACATCTTCGATCAACTTGAAGAATCCCGATACTTGCAACACCTGGTTCTCTACTTTATCCATATACCTATAACTTCTCAAAACTTAAACCCTGTGTTTCTACGAAACACCTGTCTAAAAACTAGAGAAGTCATAAGTAAACCGAATATAGTACGAGGACCATCCCCTCTGTCCTCATGGACGCTGGACAACATACAATACTCTGTATAAGTCCCTTGAGTCTGATAACTCATTCCCTGTGTGTCGTAGGTTGAAAACTGTACTATGGTTATGAAGAATTTCACCGATGTTTAATGCTCCTTAACTAACCATCCACTGATATAGGTAAATGTCATAGACATAATTTCAAAAAGGTATATCTCACTCTATGAAAATAGACGTACAGATATATCGATTTGAAATTGGTGCATAATAGCGGATATTCAAAACCAAATATTTGCCGACCGGCAAACAACCCAGGTGATTTCCTCAAATATCACCAATTACAACGAATTCCGATATCTTGAGGACAATCACCTAATTCCCAATAACTTACTCCCACTCATCATCTGTAAAAACTATACAGATGTGAGAATCATACCTGGTAAATACATACCCTGGAGCAAGTGTCTAATTGGGAAATCAGTTTTCCTTTAACAGTACACAGCGAAACTGAAACATTGAAATGTTTCGATGGGGTATCCCGGTATTCCTAGTAATGTCTCTTCCATAATCCAGATTCACAACTGTAACCATGTAATTGTTTGCCATCTTTCCAAATCCCTTTATATGTCTTTAGTCATTACCTTCTGTATACCCCTTTAGGCCAAATGGTTTTCTTCCTTCCCTACCGTTCGGCACCAGCCTATGGTTTGGAAGAAGACTATCCAATAAGCATAATAGGTGTACTGTCCTAATCCTAGGAACACTCGCAATGTGAGAGAAGGTGAAGATAAAAGACAACCGAATAAACCTTATTCCTATTTCTCCTGAACCAGAATCCATCCCCGAACTGGAACAAGTTCCTTTTGAGTTCGTATATAACCATACGATGGAGTGTCCAATAAAATGTGGATCTTCGTAGTGATACGGAGTGTCCCGGAGAAATACAAAGGTGATTTAGGATTGGCGAAGAAATACTTGATTTGGTCGTGAATAGCAGTCGCAATTTACTTTGCCCTCTTACTAATCCCTTGATATGTCTTTACTTAATACCTTCTGTACACCATCGTTAGGCTAATTGGTTTTCTTCATTCCCTACCGGTCGGCACCAGCCTAAGGTTTGGAAGAAGACTACCCAATTTGCGTAATAGGTGTACTATCTCCTAAACCAAGGAGTACTCGCAACCTGAGAGAAGGTAAAAGGAAAAGACAACTGAATAGTCTTATTCGTTTTCTCCAGAACCGGAAACCATCCTCGAATAAATTCCTTCGAGTTCGTATATAACCATACGATAGTTTTGTCCAATGGAAGTGGACGTTCGTAGTAATTCGGGGTGTCATGGAGAAAAGGGTAAAAGTAGGAGTGGCAATGAGGTAAGCAACTCTGACAATCCAAAAGCCAGTGTTTAAGAAGGTTCGGTTAATTTTGGTCTCGGAGGCATAGCCTTAGGGTCGGGTCATTGGTCGTTGTCAAAGAGAGAGAGAAAAGAAACACTCAGCGTGCACTCTAACCTAGATCAGAATGGTTACCAATTTATCTAATCTGGAAACCTCCCACTGTACCGTCAAACTCTCCTCCAAACCTAAAAGAAGAATTAGTCGGGATCACCCGAGGAGTAAACCAACTCATCAGTGGGAATCGGGATCCAACTATCATCGCATGATAATGTGATGGAATCCGCTCACGTTATCACACTCCAGAAGGTATGCGCATATCTGGCAAGTTTCAGTTTCTTTAGAAACTCCCGATGTGGATTTTTGCCCCATGCTCTTATGACCTTGACTTTGGCCAACAAATCATAAGTCACATGTCAAGTTCTACCCGTCATTCTCCAGGTTAATTTGAGCCCACCCGCACAAGCCCTTGACTTTGGCCAACAAGACTATACGACTGCCCCAAACCAATGCATCTATCTATGCTGCACATGAATACCCAATAGCTACCAATCACTATGCCTTGACTTTGGCCAACAAACATAGCTTGAATACTGATTGACTATCCATGTGAAACGACGGAGGGCTACGAATGGTTTCTGGCGAAAACCTTTAACGTAATGAACTTGATATCATTGAAGGAACCGGATAGCTTTTAAAATATAGTGACGAAAACCTTCGCTAAAGAGGTCACTCCCGGTGAAGGGATCTCGGCTCTTTCCCCGTAGAATGAGGTGCAGGATATTCCAACTGAATACCACGGTGCAAAGCAAAAGTAATCGGCTATAGTGAAGTTATTGCCCTGACGCAAACTTCTGTCCAAGGGGTCACTCCCGGTGAAGGGATCTCGGCCCTTGCCTCGTCGACTGAGGAGCAAGATATTCCAACTGAATACCACTGTGCAAAACAAAAGTGAACGTCCTTGCAATAACAGCTTTTAGAAAAAATTTCCAACAACATCGGAATAGGTTTGTTTTTAACTTGCATTGATCCGAATCAACGCAGTCGCATCAATTGATCACACCAATAAAGAACGAAAATAATGATGTATGCATATGCCATCCGCATTCGCCACTGGGTCCCGTCATTACCCATTAGGTTACTTAACTAACGACAGAGCGGGGACTGGACTAGCGCGGATGCAAAACATATACAACATCTACTAGTATATATATCAATATATAATATTTTGCTCAAGGCGTGATAAAATGCAACATCACAGAAATGTAATAAGCATCACAGAACAATAGAGATATCTGGGATCCCCGGGTTTCACAGAGCCGCTACTGAAACCCGACGTTCCCCTGGTCGTATGGATAGCCTGTGCAATGAAATCCTAGACCCCTATGGGCGCGGCAAGTTACCCGCCAAAACCTGAAGCGAGGCAGCCCCCTTCAGCAACGTGAATGGACCACCCGGCACTTCACGGAATCCGGTAACTTGGGCACCCCTCCTGGGTCAACCTGTACCCCCTACGAGTGCGGCGAATAGCCCGCCAATTCTAGAGTGAAGCCCCCTCCGTCTCAATGCCATGAGATGCGAGCCTGTTGCACTCTAGAACCCGGCTATCCGTGCACCCCACCTTGGGGTAATCCTAGTACAGAAAGTAAAATATACATACAACGGGTACATCGACCTCAACCTGGTCGTGCCCCAAAAGAATAATATACATTCAGGCAGTGACGGCAGTCCACATGTCGGACGCTCGCCCCGCAATATCAAATGGACATAATACAACAAAAACTGTACTAGCATTGCATCCAGGCTATCCCCCACAACCAATCCACAACATCACAGCACAACACAGAACATCAACGTGAATGTCACGTTCGCAAATCCGTCTAACCGGGCTATAGCAGTTAGACAGGATTTACCGATCAAGTGACATTCACGGTCGCAGATATAATGTAAATACTGTGAACTAATGTGTTTAAATATTTCGATCGATCAAATTTACCCAAGTGGGCCCCAAAACACTACTGTAGCACTCACAGAAAATCTGGGCCCAAAAAGAATGTTCCAAAACCCCTGTTTTCAACACAGAGACTCTCTGTGGAATTTTGATGCACTGAACAGTAAATCTTGCGGCGGAACCGCGGCCCAAGCATGGGTTTGGCCGCGGTTCCGCGGTGGAACAGTGTGTTTACGTGACCAAAATTTCACAGTAGTCTTAGAATTCCCTGCACATCATTCTGCAACAACCTGAAAAAATTTTGGAGCCAAAAAAAATTCGACAGAAACTGATGCATATGAAAACGCGGTTTTTGGAATTTTGTTCGATCGGAAATATAAACACATTAGACAAAGCTAGACTAGGTTAATGGCGAGGCTCTGATACCACTATAAGTGCACGGCGGCGCCCCGGCCGTCAATCCGACGCCGGAATGCGGAAGCGATGCTTTTACTTTAACTTTTAAAACCGGCACCACCGCGCACTAAAATCCCGGATCGGGCCATTAATCTAGTCCTAGCTAATAAGAAGGGATAGAGAGATATACCGAGTGATCCGTGTCCTTCGGTCTTCTCGTCGTCGTCCCGATCTCCCCGCGGAATCTCCGGTCTTCAACTCCTCGTCGGAAGGGCACCACGTTGCCGGCTTCTTTTACGGGCTCCCACCTCTGGACCGAGGCAACTCGGGCACGAAGTTGGCGAGCCGATGTGCCCAAGATTTGCTGTAGAAAATGTGTAGTGCTCTATGTCTCATTTGGGGTTACTTGGAAGTTGCCCTTTTAGTGGAGGTAATGAAGTGAGGAATTTTGTAGATGAACTTGGGGATTTTGCAAACATGAAGAGAACCAAAATCCCCTACCCAAAAATTTCAGCCCCCCTCCCTCTTGTAGGGTTGCTATGCACTCACACAAGGGTCTACGTGGCATCAACCATGCCCGATTAAAAATTTAGCCGTGCCGAACAACCCGAAGCCGGATCTTTAAACAAGAGATTAGGCGAAAACTAACATGTTAAACATATTAACACTAAGTGAGAGGGATTACAACCTTTGTAGATCCGGTCCTTCACTTCTTAAGCTCCGTGTTGAAGTCCCTTCGCTGCGATCATCATGTTCCGGACTCTCGAGAGGTTCCACGAAGAGAAAGATGCAGTCTTGCTTCCGATCTTCGATACAAAGATGATCTACCTTGAAGTTTCGTTAACACAAGCTAACACTCATAATATGAAGTGAACACCATCATCTAAATGGCAAGGATAGATGAGGATGATGAAGTAGGATTTTTGCTCTCTTTTATTTTCTCATTCTCACTCATATTTATCACTTGGAAAAAAGCTAGTAAGCTTTTTCCATGAAAAGTAGAAGGAAGAAGAAGAAGAAGAAGAATAGAATTCCTTTTGTGATGAATAATGAAAGATGATAATGATGAATAATGCAACCATGGTTGACTAAACCTTTGTTGAGATTTAACCAAGGCTAGGGTTTGGGTTAGGTTAAGAATGAGTCACTTGAAAATATCTTTTCCAAAACAAAAAAGAAAACCTTCTAGAATCTACTAGAAGTCATAACCCTAGTCCAAACCCTAACCATGTTTAAACTCTACTAATCATGTTGCATTAATAATCATATCATGTTACAATATTATATATCACATATATAATATTTATCGTAACAAAATAAAATAATATAATTAACATATATCGCATATATATCAATGTATTACCCGAGTGAGAAAAAGAATCTTTTAGTGAGCTAATATTAGTTAATGTAATTTAATATATCATATATATTATTATACATTAAATTATCGAATCAACACTTGATCCGACAATCCGGCTATATCGCATATAACCGACTAATATTTATCCGTACCGATTCATCGAATCAACACTTGATCCGATGAACCGGCTGATATCATATATCGTGAGAATAGAATACGGTATCTTATATCGCATTATCCTCGGTCCCGCAAATATCACAAATGTGCCCCTACTCCGTTTTGCCTGAGTCAAGAAACCTCTGTGTAGGACTCTAAAGAATCGTCAATACGCCGGCAGTAGGTGATGATCATATCAAACACCTACAAGCTGCAAGCGGTCAGCTAAACGTAACAGCCACCCAGGTATTGAGCGCTCATAAGATCAACAAGCAAGCCTGTACATTCTCCTGTGAATCCAAACAGTAACACTCCCGTACAGTCCGGTCTCGTCGTCTGATATGTCGCATATTTCTCCTAGGGATGGTAAACGTCAGACCCCAGTAGCTCGATAAGTCGTGTCGATATGAGGTCTATAACAGTTCGAGAAACTACGGATAACACTTACCAGTAAATCTCAGCAATCCTGGCCAGGGATTTCCGGTTATAGCCAATCGAACACAGCACAACATCAACTCCCTATACCGGGAGAGACGAATCCCCTCCTATCGCTCATTACCTCCATGTGATTCGGGACTGTACCCAAAAGCCACCTTTTTGCACGCCCTCTTGGACGTGGTATGATGGAAATCAAAGCACAGTGGGAATCACACAAGACTCTATGACGATCTCGGGTCAACAGACTACTCTGTACCAGTGTCACTGGAGAACTGCCATCTGACGTGAGGTATAATACCATCTGGGAGTTCTCGGCGAGTCCGTCCAGTGTACCCAGTCTCCACTGAGCACCCGTACACCATCCTTGATGTCAAACACCGATGGATATGGGATCATCCATCGCCCATCATATGGGTCAAGATGCGTATACGCTAGTCTACTCTGGTGCATCGATGCCCTGTCTCGATACACCTTCGACTAGGAACAGTTATAGGATGTACTCGTCGACTACCGTGGCCCCACTAGTATGATCTCATCATAGTCCCAGTAGTCAAGTATATATCATAAGGGCTTTATCAACATGTAATATAGAGACAATCAGAGTACATGTTAAGATAAAGTACAACTAGATAGCATACTATCATGTCGAGCAAGAAAGTCCTCCCTATATATGTCCAAGCATCCATTACAATATGCATCATATGTACAGTAATGGCCTCTAGGGCATACATATAACTAACAATCTCCCACTTGCACTAGGGCCATCTGTTGTCGTATCGCATACCCAACAATTAGCTGCGGTTGAAGTATCTCGTACTCAACCATCCCATAAAAGTCTCTACTGGGAAAAAGGCCTTTGTGAGTGGATCCGCGCTGTCGTCCTCTGTGTCTACTCTCCTAACCTCGATCTCCCTAGAGATCAACCATCTCCATGATCAGGTGTGTCACGACCCGAAAGTACGGAACATGACCGGCACTTAAACTACGAACGTCTCGAGACGTACGTAATCTAAGCAAACCGAAAACCCAGAAATCCAAACCAAGAAAAGTAGTAGAGTGCAGGAAAAACCAACTTAAAGCAAGTAATTTCAATAGCATAAGCCGAAGTATGCGATTTTTAAAACATCAAAAATTTACTGAAAATTTCGGCAGAGTCTCCTTTGTAAATACAGGCCCCCAAACGGGATACAACATGAATAGTATACGAAAACAAGAAAAAGGCATCCCCAAGTGGGAGCTAGCTCTTCGTCAATCGACGGTCACAACCACACAAGCAATATAATATACAACGCCAACGGCGAGGATCAAAACTCCAAAAGGAAACTCAAAACCACCAGAAATATAACGAGCGACTCTAAGGTCGAAAGAATAAACAACACTGGTCTCTATCTCAATAAATACATGTTTGGTTGATGGAATTTACTAGATACAACTGAATAATATAATACAAGGTAATATGATGGGTACGATACCAATAAACCCACCTATTAGCAAGTCACCCGAACGAAACTGTGCCCGCAAAGCCGTAATGAAACCTGTACGGCAAACCTGCAAGAAACTGGGCACAACGGGGGTGAGTTGCCAACTCGTGAATAGAAAAACATTTACGCACAGAAATCGCATAAATAACGCTAGGTCAATGATCATAATATATCCTCAAATATATGAATAACACGTAGCCTATAACAAGGCTAGGGTAAATATCTAACCCGAGTGTAAACTCATGTGCCCGTGTCAGTGCCTCAGGTAGCAATATATCATATGAGTGAGGTATGAATGCATGAAAACAGAATACATGTAAATGAAGAAACTGTTTTCATAAATTAGTGAAATTTCTATACTTTTAAAGTGAGGTATCATAAATGAAATCAGTATCAACCGTGTCTAGCATCGACACAAAACATAAATCTCACTGTCTCGAAATATCAATGTCTCAATCTCAATATCTAGGGCGCCGTCAGTCCAGACCGGCCCCTACCATCCATCTCAAGACCACGACGGTATCCTCCGGATATCCGACGCGTCGGGTAATATCACCGATAGGTAATCTGTCCCCTGCCAGGCTCAACGTCAACACCACATTCATCTTGCCCCGGGGTACCATACCGGGTCCACCATGTACCCGAAACGGTTCCTCCACTCCTCGAATCGGGTCTCGAAATCCATCAGCAAAGTCATGGTGGACGATTCATACATCATAGGAAAACCGCACTTTTTCTTTTAAAAGAGAGAAAAGGTTTATTTATGTTTTTGCGGTTTTCCTCCAAATCCAGAAAATCTCATGGAAATCCGAATCCAAAACCTCAATAACACGTAAAATAGTGAATATATGCATGAGAATCCATGAATATAAGCATGAGAATGAATAACAGTATGCATGAAGCGACGAGTAATAACTACAATATCTAAGCTGGCATATAAGGTATGTACACTAATATTACGTCAAACTACTGGCTATCAAACTAAGTTAAGCGACAATATTTTCTAAGGTATACGTGACATGGCAATTACCGATGAAGATGTGTGTGAGCCGGCAAGTAAGTGTATGTGGTGCATACGCATCATCGGTAATGGTGCTGGTGTCCTAACAGCATAATGTCAACAATGCAATATGAAATAACAATGTAAATGTGCGATGCGGAGCGAGCAACCAAAATGAACGGGAGCTAAAAACTAGACGCACTATAACTAATCTGCATTAATCTAATATAAGTCCTACAAATGGTGTCATTTGAAATAACACGAACCGCGGGGTTTTGAAAATAGGGCTACGGTGGTTTTTAAGAAAGGATACGTCTTTTGAAATATCCGTAGATCCCTTGACCTGTCTTTTAAAATACCCACGATCCGCTAGTTTTGAAATAGGTAGGAGTCTAATCTAATCTAACAACTACACTAAACTATACGGCTGAACTAACAAGCTGATCTACAGGTAAGGAAACCGCCTATCATCTGAGTCGATACATATACATACCTGTATATATACAGTCGGTGATCCCGCCTCAATAATATCATATCCATAACCAGACATCCCAAGTCAAGAGTGCGGATCAATCATCAAAATATAGCTCGTACGTAAATCCGTCGTACGGCATCCCCAAATCTGGGTACGGTCAATATCACATTCATTATACTATTCATCTGATATCCTCTTTATCAAGTATCATGATCGGGGTACTGATCTACGTCTAGTACAATATTGATACCATCTATGTATGCATGCATGTATGTGAAACACTACGTCAAGGACCCGCTACAACATCATGTCGTATCTCAAATACGAACCCTGCTATATCACCGATCTCACGGCCTCAAATCAAATCTCATCGACTCATCATAAATCCCAAGTACTATTATCCTCAATCCGTATGTGAACACATAGTCCCATACCCATGTGAACACATAACAATATAATCCCGTAAGCACAAATGAAAGAAGAAAGTATGCAAGTATGGGTGTGTGTGCATGTGTAGTGCGACCACTACTCTAGGGTTTCGCGACACTAAATCATCCAAGAACACCAAATATCTATATCATCATCAATATACTCAAACAATATATAAACAATATATATGTGTGTATACGTATTCGTATACATCACCACGAATTGCGGGGGTGCTATACGTCATCCACCCGACTTCTCCCCGTAGATATAAATCTACTCACCTGGTCCTCGCCCGCCGGTGCCGACGTCGCCACGCTCTTACTTGTCGTCTCGAAGTCCACATGGGTACCTGCATATCATAACGCACCGTATCGCATTATAATCCGACTCATGAACAAAACGACACATGAAACCCATATAGATCAAAACCTATGGTTGCTTTCACAAATCAACCCAAAAACCCTCGACGTCGGCGTACCAACGTCAAACCATCGAGGAAACCCAAACACACCAATCGTGATTTCAAAACTCACTAATTATATAAGAAATAGGGTTTAGTTCATCAAAACCATAAAATGCTCACTTAATATCATAATTAGGTCATACAAATCACCTCCATATTTTTAATCTCACGAATTAGCATTAACTCAAAATTCAAGTTTGCAACAAATATCGATTTTAACACTTTTCAAAGTAAAATTCACAATTTATCAATTAAGCACGGTTTTGCATGATCAAAGTCGCTAAACAACAAATTAAAATGCTAATAAAGTCATCAAAACCTTAATTACATTTTAAATCACAATTTATATGTATTTCACTAAAACCTAGTTTGCAAATTACATAATTAATACAAATTTAAATTTAACAAAGATATAAACTACCAACTAGATTAGTTTTAGCATAACAACTTGTTAAACTACACAATTTTCCCATGATCAATTATAAGAACCCCAACTTAAATTCACAACCCTAATCTAGAATTTTCCAAACCCTCACTTAATAATTTCAACTTGAAATTAGAAACCAAATTAACATTTAACTACTTTAGCTTTTCAAAAAAAAACTAACAAATTAACCATTAGATAAGATTATACCTCACAATTTGTAGATCTATCTTGCAAGAATCTTAGCCTCCAAACTTGCTTCCATGCTCCAAGATCCACACTAGATTGGTTAAAGAATAATGGGTAATTGTTGGATTTGGGATTTAAGAGATTTTAATTTGATTTTTTTCTTGAATTTTTTTTTGAGCACTTTGTGTTGGAAATGAAGTGGAAAGATTTTGGGGCTGATCAAGGAGGGTCTCGGCCAGATGTTGAGGGGGGGAGGAGAGAGAGGGAGGTAGAGAAAGTGGGGTGAAGTCAAAGTCAAAGTAAGGTCAAAGTCCACCTAATTCACCCATTTTCTTTTCTTTTCTTTCATATCTTTTCCTTTGAAAATCAAGTGGGGAAAACTATGGTGGCTGCTGAATTCAGCCATGGGGGGAGTAAGTAGGGGTGTGTGGGTGTGGGTACGGGTGTGGGGTGATGAAAAATGATAAATACAATACCCCAAACATCCATTTACGCTAAAAAAAGCCTTTTTTCTTCAATAATTTCTAAACCGTTTTGGCAAATAATTTTGTTCCAAAAACCACATGATAAAATTTTATTTAATGTTTTATGATGCACAAAATTTGTTTCAACTCATTCCAATGTGTAATTTTCCCTAATTAAATGTATTAGTGACGGCTTAAATAATAATAAAATAATATTTTTTTCAGAAAATTTGAAATTTCACCAGCGGCTCAATAAACACCAAAAAATAGCAATTACATAGCTAGAATATGTATATTTAATTTTTATAATAAGATATTTGTATTTTGACTTTTTACAGAAAACCCCCTTATTTTACCGATTTTTCGAAATTTCACCGAAACGATTTTCAAAACGTTACAATCTTCCCCCCTTAAAGAAATTCGGTCTCCGAATTTAAATTCAAACTCCCCCAAATACTAAAACATCTAAGAAAACCATCAAGTCGTCGGGGCTCCGAAATTGTAAATACATAAAACAAATCGTAGCGCAGCGCATGCGCTTGAAAAATGAGTATATAACTCAAATCAAAACTCCGTCAAGCATCCCGCAATCATCGGAGTCATGGAGAAGACATCAATGCCAAATCCAAATCAAAACCAATATGACATAACTCGAAACTATACATGTAAATATCAAATCTATATATGTAAGTATCTGAAGGAAATGCATGCCAAATCTCTTTAAGTTGTTGTGCACGCGTATAACACTGCACAGTGGTGGACGTCTAACATAAGGAAATAACTATATACATATATACCTTTGTTTAAAATGTACGTTCCGCCGTTTTGGAAACAATTTAGAAGGGTCTCCTTGTTTTAAACATTTCGTGTCATATCAGACATGTAGGTAAATACTGAGGCTATAGCTCGCTTTTTTGGAAATCCCTTCAATAACTATCAATGCATGCAAAATATATTCAGGTACTGTCCTCTGACTAGTCCTGCCCAGTACGAAAACACATAGCAATATCATAAAAACGTACTGCTCTATACGAAATAAATCCCAAAATATGCACATGAATGCTACGTGCGTCTGGTGCGCACGGAAATCAAAATCCATGAATGTGCCATACATGCGCACAGAAACAACATCTAAGTGCATCGGGTGTGCACGAAACATCCGTCGTTGGCAACGTGTGTGCCTGACAGCAAAATCAGGTGCATCTGACATGCACGAAAAATCTCGAATTAGTGCATCTGGTGTGCACCAAATCGCATCTCGTAACAAGCGCCCAACAGGCGCTAAAAATCCAATCCGGTGCATAAAATGCACAAAACAAATGTCGAGCATCACCCTCGAAATCGAAATCCAGTGTATCCAAGTGCACAAAATACATGTCACTGCACTGCCAACATATATAAACTATACAGAGTGCAGGAACCAAATCGCGTGCGTGCATACACACAAAATCAACTCAACTGTTTAAAACCGTAAAATCACAAACATGTGAAACTAAAGCACGAAAACGATATCAAGTGCAACACTGTGCAAAGATCGTAAATCCTCAATCATCAAAATCAAATCATACAAATAAATCACCCAAAACATCGAAATCAATAATGACGGAATAGTACCGCTCAAGTGCATCCTCTAAGAATCTCGGCCAACTGTCGCGGTCACTAGTGGGACGTCTCGTCGATGATCATGAACTCTGTCCTGCTGGTGTGCGTAACCATGAGCACTCCTGGGTCAGGGTCTTCACTGTGAATTACCAATCTTTCGGTCCATCGGCTCATCGGCCCTGTCGGGTGTGCTAACGGGGATGATCCAGTTCTGGTACGTCTCTTGTCATCTCCCGGTCAATCATCATGACCACTCGTAAGACAGCATATCACTGGCGTCGGCCTCTGGCTCTCTGAATGTACCTGACACATCTGATCCTGGGTGCAAGTATCATTGCAGCAGTGTCCTGGAAGGAATCCTGCTTACGGTCTCTTCCATGTCTCGTCTCTGCCATCTGTCCGGAAGTCATTGTCCTTTCCTATATCTGCATCTTGCTCTGGAATGACTGCATACTCATCGCGACTCCTTCTGGAAGGTAAGGCCAAGTACCATGCCTCGGCATGCGCATCGCATCTCTGATGTCGGCGGAGTGGAACGCCATCTCATCTAGATCTGGTACGAACCTCCTACTTCACTTTTCTCTAATGTCGTCTGCTTTGGACTCGTCTCGTCATGGCTGCATGGACTGAGCTCCAACGACTATCCTCGTATCTAGAGTCTCCCAAGAATGCATCTCACCACCTAGCATCCGAATTAAGTCGAGCCATCCGATCGAGTCGTCAAAACCTCATAATCCCCCAAGAGCTCAACATCTTGGGCACAGTTTAATAGTATCGAGTACATACCACAGCATCGGTGGTCCAGCCGTAGAAGGGCAAACCCAAGCCTCACTAATGGCGCCGTAGAACTACCACAAACCCGAAGGTTCAAAGGCTTTCACACGGTCATTAAGTTGAGTTAGGGTTTCATTCTTCTAGAGGGACCATAGAATTGCCTGCATGTCTTTCCGAATACTTTAAACTTGGAATAATAGGTTTCTGACATTCGATCGTCTCTGTCGACTCCCAACGTCTCCGCGTGAAGTCGTCTCTAGCTGGAATCAATGTATCCGATGACCTTGCATCGGGGTAAGCAAACGAACCACCTGTCTTAGTCATTCATCCTCGATGACTAGCGACCTTCTATCATCTCTTAGTACAACTCGTTCTGCACTAACTCCAGCATCTGGGGCAATACCTCGTCGTTCGCGGCAATAACTGGCTCGCCCGTCTGCATGCTGAACAGTGCCTCGATCATCACGAATAAGCAACACACCAACGGTCATCAAAATCTGGCTGGCCACTATCATTGGCTCAATCCTCTGGTGCTAATCTGCACGTCCGAGAAGTCTCAAACAGCGATCCATCCAACGCTCGTGGCGCAAAACACAATCCAAAAAACACATCTCTACAATCGTGTGTTGCCCGAATCACGCCATGGTCAGTCCTCGTTCGTAACGAGCCCATGCTGACCGCAACTCTAGCCGTAGCTCTCCCTGTCCGTAATCGTGGAAGCAAAACCCAACTGGTACTGATGAGGCTAGATCGGAATGAATATAATACTGAGAAAAGAAATGTACATCCAAAGGCTCCTTAAGTGGAGTGGCGTGTCGTAAATATGCCGCGGAACATACCAATGGTACGTCACTCTACTTTAGTCACCTATTCCATCAACCAAGGGTAATCCTATACTCCGAAGGTAAAACCTAACGCTTTGATACCAACTTTGTCACGACCCGAAAGTACGGAACATGACCGGCACTTAAACTACGAACGTCTCGAGACGTACGTAATCTAAGCAAACCGAAAACCCAGAAATCCAAACCAAGAAAAGTAGTAGAGTGCAGGAAAAACCAACTTAAAGCAAGTAATTTCAATAGCATAAGCCGAAGTATGCGGTTTTTAAAACATCAAAAATTTACTGAAAATTTCGGCAGAGTCTCCTTTGTAAATACAGGCCCCCAAACGGGATACAACATGAATAGTATACGAAAACAAGAAAAAGGCATCCCCAAGCGGGAGCTAGCTTTTCGTCAATCGACGGTCACAACCACACAAGCAATATAATATACAACTCCAACGGCGAGGATCAAAACTCCAAAAGGAAACTCAAAACCACCAGAAATATAACGAGCGACTCTAAGGTCGAAAGAATAAACAACACTGGTCCCTATCTCAATAAATACATGTTTGGTTGATGGAATTTACTAGATACAACTGAATAATATAATACAAGGTAATATGATGGGTACGATACCAATAAACCCACCTACTAGCAAGTCACCCGAACGAAACTGTGCCCGCAAAGCCGTAATGAAACCTGTACGGCAAACCTGCAAGAAACTGGGCACAACGGGGGTGAGTTGCCAACTCGTGAATAGAAAAACATTTACGCACAGAAATCGCATAAATAACGCTAGGTCAATGATCATAATATATTCTCAAATATATGAATAACACGTAGCCTATAACAAGGCTAGGGTAAATATCTAACCCGAGTGTAAACTCATGTGCCCGTGTCAGTGCCTCAGGTAGCAATATATCATATGAGTGAGGTATGAATGCATGAAAACAGAATACATGTAAATGAAGAAACTGTTTTCATAAATTAGTGAAATTTCTATACTTTTAAAGTGAGGTATCATAAATGAAATCAGTATCAACCGTGTCTAGCATCGACACAAAACATAAATCTCACTGTCTCGAAATATCAATGTCTCAATCTCAATATCTAGGGCGCCGTCAGTCCAGACCGGCCCCTACCATCCATCTCAAGACCACGACGGTATCCTCCGGATATCCGACGCGTCGGGTAATATCACCGATAGGTAATCTGTCCCCTGCCAGGCTCAACGTCAACACCACATTCATCTTGCCCCGGGGTACCATACCGGGTCCACCATGTACCCGAAACGGTTCCTCCACTCCTCGAATCGGGTCTCGAAATCCATCAGCAAAGTCATGGTGGACGATTCATACATCATAGGAAAACCGCACTTTTTCTTTTAAAAGAGAGAAAAGGTTTATTTATGTTTTTGCGGTTTTCCTCCAAATCCAGAAAATCTCATGGAAATCCGAATCCAAAACCTCAATAACACGTAAAATAGTGAATATATGCATGAGAATCCATGAATATAAGCATGAGAATGAATAACAGTATGCATGAAGCGACGAGTAATAACTACAATATCTAAGCTGGCATATAAGGTATGTACACTAATATTACGTCAAACTACTGGCTATCAAGCTAAGTTAAGCGACAATATTTTCTAAGGTGTACGTGACATGGCAATTACCGATGAAGATGTGTGTGAGCCGGCAAGTAAGTGTATGTGGTGCATACGCATCATCGGTAATGGTGCTGGTGTCCTAACAGCATAATGTCAACAATGCAATATGAAATAACAATGTAAATGTGCGATGCGGAGCGAGCAACCAAAATGAACGGGAGCTAAAAACTAGACGCACTATAACTAATCTGCATTAATCTAATATAAGTCCTACAAATGGTGTCATTTGAAATAACACGAACCGCGGGGTTTTGAAAATAGAGCTACGGTGGTTTTTAAGAAAGGATACGTCTTTTGAAATATCCGTAGATCCCTTGACCTGTCTTTTAAAATACCCACGATCCGCTAGTTTTGAAATAGGTAGGAGTCTAATCTAATCTAACAACTACACTAAACTATACGGCTGAACTAACAAGCTGATCTACAGGTAAGGAAACCGCCTATCATCTGAGTCGATACATATACATACCTGTATATATACAGTCGGTGATCCCGCCTCAATAATATCATATCCATAACCAGACATCCCAAGTCAAGAGTGCGGATCAATCATCAAAATATAGCTCGTACGTAAATCCGTCGTACGGCATCCCCAAATCTGGGTACGGTCAATATCACATTCATTATACTATTCATCTGATATCCTCTTTATCAAGTATCATGATCGGGGTACTGATCTACGTCTAGTACAATATTGATACCATCTATGTATGCATGCATGTATGTGAAACACTACGTCAAGGACCCGCTACAACATCATGTCGTATCTCAAATACGAACCCTGCTATATCACCGATCTCACGGCCTCAAATCAAATCTCATCGACTCATCATAAATCCCAAGTACTATTATCCTCAATCCGTATGTGAACACATAGTCCCATACCCATGTGAACACATAACAATATAATCCCGTAAGCACAAATGAAAGAAGAAAGTATGCAAGTATGGGTGTGTGTGCATGTGTAGTGCGACCACTACTCTAGGGTTTCGCGACACTAAATCATCCAAGAACACCAAATATCTATATCATCATCAATATACTCAAACAATATATAAACAATATATATGTGTGTATACGTATTCGTATACATCACCACGAATTGCGGGGGTGCTATACGTCATCCACCCGACTTCTCCCCGTAGATATAAATCTACTCACCTGGTCCTCGCCCGCCGGTGCCGACGTCGCCACTCTCTTACTTGTCGTCTCGAAGTCCACATGGGTACCTGCATATCATAACACACCGTATCGCATTATAATCCGACTCATGAACAAAACGACACATGAAACCCATATAGGTCAAAACCTATGGTTGCTTTCACAAATCAACCCAAAAACCCTCGACGTCGGCGTACCAACGTCAAACCATCGAGGAAACCCAAACACACCAATCGTGATTTCAAAACTCACTAATTATATAAGAAATAGGGTTTAGTTCATCAAAACCATAAAATTAAACAATTCGTTTTATTTTCCAAAAACCCAGTTAGCACAATTTCCCATTTCGGTTCAAAACTTGATGTTTTACCCAAACTAAATATTTTGACGATTCTAATGGCCAAAATGCTCACTTAATATCATAATTAGGTCATACAAATCACCTCCATATTTTTAATCTCACGAATTAGCATTAACTCAAAATTCAAGTTTGCAACAAATATCGATTTTAACACTTTTCAAAGTAAAATTCACAATTTATCAATTAAGCACGGTTTTGCATGATCAAAGTCGCTAAACAACAAATTAAAATGCTAATAAAGTCATCAAAAACTTAATTACATTTTAAATCACAATTTATATGTATTTCACTAAAACCTAGTTTGCAAATTACATAATTAATACAAATTTAAATTTAACAAAGATATAAACTACCAACTAGATTAGTTTTAGCATAACAACTTGTTAAACTACACAATTTTCCCATGATCAATTATAAGAACCCCAACTTAAATTCACAACCCTAATCTAGAATTTTCCAAACCCTCACTTAATAATTTCAACTTGAAATTAGAAACCAAATTAAAATTTAACTACTTTAGCTTTTCAAAAAAAAAACTAACAAATTAACCATTAGATAAGATTATACCTCACAATTTGTAGATCTATCTTGCAAGAATCTTAGCCTCCAAACTTGCTTCCATGCTCCAAGATCCACACTAGATTGGTTAAAGAATAATGGGTAATTGTTGGATTTGGGATTTAAGAGGTTTTAATTTGATTTTTTTCTTGATTTTTTTTTTTGAGCACTTTGTGTTGGAAATGAAGTGGAAAGATTTTGGGGCTGATCAAGGAGGGTCTCGGCCAGATGTTGATGGGGGGGAGGAGAGAGAGGGAGGTAGAGAAAGTGGGGTGAAGTCAAAGTCAAAGTAAGGTCAAAGTCCACCTAATTCACCCATTTTCTTTTCTTTCATATCTTTTCCTTTGAAAATCAAGTGGGGAAAACTATGGTGGCTGCTAAATTTAGCCATGGGGGGAGTAAGTGGGGGTGTGTGGGTGTGGGTACGGGTGTGGGGTGATGAAAAATGATAAATACAATACCCCAAACATCCATTTACGCTAAAAAAAAGCCTTTTTCTTCAATAATTTCTAAACCGTTTTGGCAAATAATTTTGTTCCAAAAACCACATGATAAAATTTTATTTAATGTTTTATGATGCAAAAAATTTGTTTCAACTCATTCCAATTTGTAATTTTCCTTAATTAAATGTATTAGTGACGGCTTAAATAATAATAAAATAATATTTTTTCAGAAAATTTGAAATTTCACCAGCGGCTCAATAAACACCAAAAAATAGCAATTACATAGCTAGAATATGTATATTTAATTTTTATAATAAGATATTTGTATTTTGACTTTTTACAGAAAACCCCCTTATTTTACCGATTTTTCGAAATTTCACCGAAACGATTTTCAAAACGTTACAATGTGATACTGCCTAAGAATTATATCTGGATTTCTGATGGAACGGGGGTTCCTTGGCATAAGCTACTACTCCATTGTCACACAATGGTAGGAACGAAGTTTATCTCATGAACTTATATATATATATATCCAGACTGCCTCTTTGGTAGCATCCTTGGTAACGATGTATCTTGCCTTTAATCGTCTAGTAAGTCACGGTATCTAGCTTGGAACTCTTCCAACATACCGTCCCTCCACTGAGGGTAAAGACAATGCCTGCGACTGACATTCAGTCGTCCTTATCACCCTGGAACCTTTCCAGTGGTTCTCCCCAGGATCGATTGATACCATCTCACTACAACTAGTGAGTATCCTAACATCCAATTAGATCTATCTCATAGATCCAAAACCCAGGATTTAGGAGGTATCACTTTGATCCTATATGGAGAATCTTTGTGATAAGCGGAGATTGACCGAGCGTAGCATAGGAAACTCCTTCCCTATCAAGAGTATGTCATCCACGTACTCTACGAGGAATACCACCATACTCCCTACTACCTTTTTGTATATACAAGGTTCATCTACCATTTTGATGAAGTCAAACTCTTTGACTACCACATCAAAACAGACGTTCCAACTCCGCGATGCCTGTTTTATCACATAAAACATCTTGCACACGTTTCCGCTGCTCCCACTGTCTACGAAGCCCTCTGGCTGTGTAATTATAGACGCTCTCTTCCAAATCATCATTTAGAAAAGCAGTCATGACACCCAACCGCCAGATATCGTAGTCATGGTATGTAGCCATGGCAAGTAGGATCTGGATGGACTTAAGCATAGCTTTGAAAGTCTCAACTTTTCCATGTACACCAAGTAATCTTCTCAAGATATACTTGCTCATGATAAGGATTTAACCCTTCAGATAAAGCAACCAAAGTCCATACTTTGTTGGTGTATAAGGATTCCATCTCAGATCGATAAGCATCCAGCCATTCTTACAGAGTCTCACTCCTGATGGCCAGCTCGAAACTAGTTGGGTCATCATCTCATGATGCAATCCTCACTCCCACTGTCATAGAGAAACCGAAGTATCTCTCAGGTGTGTGAGGAACCTTACTAGATCGGCGGAGAGGCTGAGGTTCGTTGGAAACTATTGAATCCTTTGGTTCTACTAAATCATCAGCTGCAGTTTGTATAGCTGGAACATTTCCAGTTCTACATAACAGACCTTGCCTCGAGCTTTTCCGGATTTTGCTTTTAGACATAGGCTGGACAACCCCAAATCTTAACTACTTAAGATATGGGCTCTTCCCATTCCATATCACATATGAAGTGGTAGGCAACTGATTTGATTTGAACCCTATTCAATAGGTATGCAGCTTCTCAAGCGCATAACACCCAAAAGGAAATAGGAAACTCAGTAGTACTCATCATAGAGAACACCATATCATATAGGGTGCTATTGCTCTGCCCCGATACACCGACGTGCTGTGGTGTATATGGAGGAGTAATGCCGAGAGAGAATCTCATTCTCCTTTAGAATAGTCCAGGAATTCCGTGCTCAAGTATTCTCCTCCTTGATCTCATCAAAGGACATAATACTTATACCCGTATTTTGGTTCTCTACTTATAACTTATATTCTGTGAATATCTCAAAAGCTTCGGACTTATGTTTCAACAGGAACACATGTCTGAATCTTGAGAGATCATCAGAGAATGTAATGAAGTACAAAGAATCGGTCCTGGCATATGTAGACAGGGGACTTTCATACATCAGCATGTATCAATCCCAAGAGTTCACTAACTCTTTCTCTGTTTCCAATAAACAGAGCTATGGTCATCTTATCTCTGTGACATGACCGGCAAGTTTCACAAGATGTAAATTCAAACAAATTTAAATATGCATCTATATGTAACTTCAGCTAGTCGGGTCGCATTGATATGACCTAGTCTACAATGCCTCAAGAAGGATCCGTTGATTTCTGAACTCTTCCTCTTGTGTGTGTTCTGTATACTAAGAACTGTAGTTCGATTTAGAACGTCAATGCTTTTAGATAACGTGCCTGAACCGATCAACTCTTGATATAGGAAATGTTCAAAACATTATCCAACAATACAAAATTATATCCTTTCTTTACTAATAAAGAGACTGATATGATGTTGTATATCAGGTTCGGTATCTAATAACATTCGTTCAGAATCAATGTATTCTGGTAATACAGGGTGATAGTGACCAACAGACTTGGCTGCAACACTTGCACCATTTTCTGTCTCATGAAACTTATCACCCGTTCTCAGTTCTCTACCTATCTATAGCCCATGTAACAGATTACATATGCGGGATCCTGATCCGGTATCTCATACCCAGGACGTAAAGGATACTGAGAAACAGTTCTATGTAATGAACACACCCGAAGATGATGCATCAGCATGCACTTTCTTCGTTTGGGAGGCACGGGAATTCTGGTAATCCCCAATTTCTTGCTCTGTCTTATAACAATTATAAGTTGGAGCGGGACCAACGTTCCCCAGCTTAGTATAATAAGCGGGTTCGGTTAATACATCCGTATTATTATCTTGATTAAGGCGTGATATGGTCGCTATCAGGAGAGAGAGAAGAAAACACTCAGCGTATGCTCTTGCAAGATTAGATTGGTTATCTAATATATCTAATTAGGATGTCTCCCACTGTTTTAATCAAATCTTCCTTCAAACCCTAAAAGGAAAGACTAACCGGGATTAATTACACGCTACAAGTTCGCTAATCTTTCAGCCAGGCCAGTGTCGGTACTTTGAGGGAAGTCCCCCGTGCTTTCGCATGAACCTAATTAAAGTAAACCTCGTTTTCCCAGGGGCGTAACCCCGTTAACACCTTTCTAGACACCTACTTGATCGGCTAATTGTAATGTATAAAACTCTCCCAGGAGTAACTCTTACTCGCAGTGGGTATCGGGATCCAACTATCTCATAGAAGGTATGCAATCTCATTGCAAATTTCAACACTTGAAATTCCCAATAATTCTTTTACCCCTAGCGTGCTATGACCTTGACGCATGCCAAACAACCAATAGTCCTCTAGTCAAGTTCAACCCGTGCATTTCCTGATTGAATTAAACCCACCCGCACGACCCTTGACGCATGCCAAACAACGCCGTACGAATACCCTAATCCAATCGCATCGTATGCTAGCAGATAAGCACTAGTTAGCTACCGTACACTACGCCTTGACGCATGCCAAACTACCGCAGCACGAATACTAAGTAGTACTTATCTGAAATGACGGAGGGCTACGCAGGTTTTTAAGAAAACCATGAGCCTAATGAACTTGATTTCGTTGTAGAATCGAGTGATTTTAAATGGAGTGTTTTTTTAGGCTTTTCTAGTTTTGCTAAAGGGGTCACTCCCGGTGAAGGGATCGTCGGCCCTTTCCTCATCGAATAAGGTGCAGGGTATATCATATATACCACTATGCAAAGCAAAAACTATAGAAACAATCAAAAGACAAACCGAGTTTGTAGCATCTGCTAGTTTCATAAAAGAGGTCACTCCCGGTGAAAGGATCTCGGCTCTTTCCTTATCGAATAAGGTGCTGGATGTTCTTCATGGAACACCGCTATGCAAAGCAAGAACTAGAGCTACCAGTTTTTAAACAAGTTTCTACAACATCTTAGGTTTCTTTTATTTCTTTAATCTCATTAATGAAGTCCCATTTTATTATGCTTCACAAGCATCTGTTTTGAAACGAAATCTGCAATATAACATATATCTCATATATATAATATAAACATTCGTCTCAGGCAGTAATATGATCTCATCACAGAACATTGCAGCAGAAGAATATATATGAAATATTGGATATACTAGGATGTCCGTGTTTTCAATACGAGCTTGTATAAAACACGGATTCCACGGTCGTGATGAATAGCCAAACCCACATCCCTAGACCCCTGCGAGAGCGGCAAGCAACACTGTCAATTCTAGGGTTAGGAGACCCGGTCTCGACTCCTCGAAATGGTCTCCCACTGGACCCTAGAACCCGGTTACTTGTGCTCCCCGCCTTGGGTCTACCTAATGCGGAAAAGTAAATAATATGCAAGTGGTGACATCAACCTCATCCCGGAAGTGCCCCAATAAAAGAATATTACATACAAATGAATTTTACATGAATGAAAAAGAAAAAACTCTCATCTCACATAAAACCCCCGGCTATTCAAACGCGACGATCCAATACAACATATCACAGCAACACATAATATCTCATATCATCAACGTAAGCAAGTGTGCGTATCCCGATTGTCGTTGATGTATAGCAACGAAGCCGGCGATACACCACATACTACGCTTACGATCACAGAAAAGAAAGTGTAAAACTACAACAGTTGGAATCCGCAACCTCCTTAGACATCGCATGCCTAACCAAATGAATTCCTTAGACATCGTATGCCTAACAATTATAAACCCCGCATTTTAGTCTCATTATCGAAAACACTTTTCAATATCAAGTCGGGCAATTCAACAAGATTCCCGATATTCTGATCGAATGCCCGTCGCAAACTTTAGTAGACGGCCGCACCCCCGGATGCCGTCGACGAAGTGCACTAAGGCGGAACACCGCTGCCGCGAGCACCCGAACAGATGCTTTTCGCGACGGGGTTCTCCTACAGTCACTTGGTCGGGGCTATGGGGCCTGGCTGTGTATTAAGTTTACCCGGCGAGTATCCGCGTACGCTGCGTGATTGCGACGGACTTTTGATCACATCAAAATTCCGTGGCAACCGATCATCTGAGACTAAACTACTGTGTTTATAATATTCAAATTAGTTATCTCATAACTACTTGTGGATTCCAAATATTGTATCACAATCCAGATAAATAGACAATGTTAAACTTTCCGATCGAATAATCAAACACCCAAGTTTTCCCCAATATATCTCAACACTTGAAATCGGTTTAAAAACATCCATCACATGCCACAGTACCAATGGTCCAGCCGTAGAAGGGTCAAGTCAACGCCGCACATGTGGCACGACGTACTGCCGCAAACACTAAGGTTTAGAGGCAGTTCAAGACGGTCACATAATCGAGTTAAGGTTTGTTTTCTTCTAGAGGATCCACCGCGTTACTTGCATGACTTTACGAAAGTTTCAAACTCGAGAAAAAATCCAACTTTTGAAAAAATTTCCGACAGGGGAAAAAGTGAGTTATTGATATCCATTCGAACTTTTTAACAGTTTCTAAAATTATCCAGAAAAAAACTAAACAAAGTTAAATTATCCGATCGAATCAACAAGTCCCCAATACAACCCTAGAAAACTCAACACTTGAGTGGAATTAAAAAATTTCCAGAAAAAAATAAACAGAAAGGACCTGAGAATGAATATGTGAATTTACAGGGACTAAGTCCAAATTTTGGCCGCGGAACCGCCGCCAAACCCTTGGTTTGGCGGCGGTTCCGCGGTCGAATAGTTGACTCAGGAGACCGTACTTCACAGTAATTCTTAGTTTTTCCTGCTTGTTTTTCTGAGCATTTTTAATTCAGAAAAAATCATATTTTTGAAAAATGTACAGAGAAGGGTTCGTGTCGGGGTTTTCGGGTTCGATCGGACTTTAAACTTCGTCTAGACTTCGCCTAAAGCTCTAGCTTGGCTCTGATACCACTGTAGGGTTGCTATGCACGCGCACAAGGGTCTACGAGGCATCAACCATGCCCGATTAAAAATTTAGCCGTGCCGAACAACCCGAAGCCGGATCTTTAAACAAGAGATTAGGCGAAAACTAACATGTTAAACACTTTAACACTAAGTGAGAGGGATTACAACCTTTGTAGATCCGGTCCTTCACTTCTTAAGCTCCGTGTTGAAGTCCCTTCGCTGGGATCATCATGTTCCGGACTCTCGAGAGGTTCCACGAAGAGAAAGATGCAGTCTTGCTTCCGATCTTCGATACAAAGATGATCTACCTTGACGTTTCGTTAACACAAGCTAACACTCATAATATGAAGTGAACACCCTCATCTAAATGGCAAGGATAGATGAGGATGATGAAGTAGGATTTTTGCTCTCTTTTATTTTCTCATTCTCACTCATATTTATCACTTGGAAAAAAGCTAGTAAGCTTTTTCCATGAAAAGTAGAAGGAAGAAGAAGAAGAAGAAGAATAGAATTCCTTTTGTGATGAATAATGAAAGATGATAATGATGAATAATGCAACCATGGTTGACTAAACCTTTGTAGAGATTTAACCAAGGCTAGGGTTTGGGTTAGGTTAAGAATGAGTCACTTGAAAATATCTTTTCCAAAACAAAAAAGAAAACCTTCTAGAATCTACTGGAAGTCATAACCCTAATCCAAACCCTAGCCATGTTTAAACTCTACTAATCATGTTGCATTAATAATCATATCATGTTACAATATTATATATCACATATATAATATTTATCGTAACAAAATAAAATAATACAATTAACATATATCGCATATATATCAATGTATTACCCGAGTGAGAAAAAGAATCTTTTAGTGAGCTAATATTAGTTAATGTAATTTAATATATCATATATATTATTATACATTAAATTATCGAATCAACACTTGATCCGACAATCCGGCTATATCGCATATAACCGACTAATATTTATCCGTACCGATTCATCGAATCAACACTTGATCCGATGAACCGGCTGATATCAAATATCGCGAGAATAGAATACGGTATCTCATATCGCATTATCCTCGGTCCCGCACATATCACATATGCGCCCCTACTCCGTTTTGCCTGAGTCAAGAAACCTCTGTGTAAGACTCTAAAGAATCGTCAATACGCCGGCAGTAGGTGATGATCATATCAAACACCTACAAGCTGCAAGCGGTCAGCTAAACGTAACAACCACCCAGGTATTGAGCGCTCAGAAGATCAACAAGCAAGCCTGTACATTCTCCTGTGAATCCAAACAGTAACACTCCCGTACAGTCCGGTCTCCTCGTCTGATATGTCGCATATCTCGCCTAAGGGTGGTAAACGTCAGACCCAAGTAGCTCGATAAGTCGTGTTGATATGAGGTCTATAACAGTTCGAGAAACTACTGATAACACTTACCAGTAAATCTCAGCAACCCTGGCCAGGGATTTCCGGTTATAGCCAATCGAACACAGCACAACATCAACTCTCTATACCGGGAGAGACGAATCCCCTCCTATCGCTCATTGCCTCCATGTGATTCGGGACTGTACCCAAAAGCCACCTTTTTGCACGCCCTCTTAGACGTGGTATGATGGAAATCAAAGCACAGTGGGAATCACACGAGACTCTATGACGATCTCGGGTCAACATATTACACTGTACCAGTGTCGCCGGAGAACTGCCATCTGACGTGAGGTATAATACCATCTGGGAGTTCTCGGCGAGTCCGTCCAGTGTACCCAGTCTCCACTGAGCACCCGTACACCATCCTTGATGTCAAACACCGATGGATATGGGATCATCCATCGCCCATCATATGGGTCAAGCTGCGTATACGCTAGTCTACTCTGGTGCATCGATGCCCTGTCTCGATACACCCTCGACTAGGAACAGTTATAGGATGTACTCGTCGACTACCATGGCCCCACTAGTATGATCTCATCATAGTCCCAGTAGTCAAGTACATATCCTAAGGGCTTTATCAACATGTAATATAGAGACAATCAGAGTACATGTTAAGATAAAGTACAACCAGATAGCATACTATCATGTCGAGCAAGAAAGTCCTCCCTATATATGTCCAAGCATCCATTACAATATACATCATATGTACAGTAATGGCCTCTAGGGCATACATATAACTAACACCTCTATGGCCGGCCTCTCCTCTCCAAGAATGAGAATGGGGAGTTAGCCAAAAAGAATGAATGAGTGAATCAAGAAGAGAGAGTCAAAGTCCAAGGGGGGTGTATCTCAATAATGCAAGAGAGAGTGTGGAGTTATCATGAAGCATGATCACAAGACAAGGTCCAATACTCCACCAACTAATCATCACTTCCAAAAGTCAAGCCATCATGGTCAAAAGAAGTCAAATGATGGTGCAACCATCATGAAGCAAGGATATGAAAATAACACCCTCCACAAATGCTTATTTGTACAAGTGCAATTAAGCCCTCCTCCACCAATCTTCAGCCAAATGAAAGATACAAAGAAATATGGCTGAAATGGAAAACAAACTGGCAACTCCAAAAATCTGATCCCGTAATAAATTACAGGAAAACCCCGCTACTGTATATAAATACCCGCATTTGTATTCCGACCAAAATACAAATGCAATGAAACAAAATCTACACTGTACTTTACTAGGATCCGGCTTAAACCAAAGCCCGCTAGTATTAACCGTCCGATCCTGATCCGTGCAATACCGCACGTATCTGATCGAACCCTGCCATATCTCCATACGGCCTCTACAGCGTTTCGCCCAAAACTTGAGCAACTGTCTGTAGGGGACTCTAAAGATTCGTCAATACTATGGCTGTGGATTTAACCACTAGCACGTCAGAGGTATTAGTCATACGTGACGGTCTACCAGCTATTGACCAAAAGGGACGTCGATGAGCGAACTCATCCGACACCCTACTGAGCCTGTCAGTGACAATATCCGTACAGTCCGGTCCGTTCGTCTATGAGCATCGCATGGCGGGCCTAGGGGGTTGGTAAAAGTCAGACCCCCAAAAGCGGTACAAGTCGTGTCGGAGTGTATCCCAGAACACCCTGAGATACTACTGGAATACCTACCAGTAAATCTCCTGCCTTGGCCAAGGACTTCGTGTAATGGCTCTCCTAGACACAGCGCGACCTCACCCCCAATACAGGGAGAGACGAACCCCTGCAGATCCGCTCACTGCCTCCATGTGGCTCGGGACTGTACCAAACTAAAACCTGTTTGCACGTCTCCTTTGAGCGTGGTAGGGTAGTAATCAAAGTATAGTGGGAACTCACACGAGACAAATGACGATCTCAGGTCGATGAACTAACCTGTACACATGTCACCAGGGAACTGCTATCTGATGTCAGGTATAAGACCAACTAGCATGTTCTCGGCGAGTCCTGTCCTGTGTACTAATAACCCAATGAGCACCTGTATACATCTTAGGTGAACCAACTGACACCAGTGGCTTGTGAGACCGGCCACCGCCCCTCGTCGGGGTCTCGACTGTATACACTAGTCTACTCTGGAGTATCGATGCCCTGTCTCGAAACTCCCACGACTAGGGACCTTTTAAGGATGTGCTTATAGACTACCAGCTCCCACGTATATGATCGCCCTCATACTGCTGGCAGTTAAGCAAGAATCCTAGGGGCTCTACCAATGTGTAATAGTGACCTGTAAGGTCACCTAAAGCAGTACACGATGATAAAGGTAAACCAAATAGCATACTATCATCTTGAGTAAGACTGTCCTACCGGAATAGGTCCTCCCTCAATCATTGAAATCACGTGCCTGTGATCCAATAATTGACTCTGAGGGCACTATCTCCAACATTATGAGCCTTACATCAGCATGACTTATCGGTTATTGGGGTCTGACGTTTACCATCCCTAGACTAGATATGCGACATATCAGACGAAGAGACCAGACTGTACGGTAGTTTCACTGACAGGCTTTACAGGAGTAAGAGTAGGCTTGCTTGTTGATCTTCTGATCGCTCAATACCCGAGTAGCCGTTACGTCCAGCTAGTACCGCTGACGGCTTGTGGGTGCCTGATATGACCATCACCTACTGCCGGCGTATTGACGAGTCTTTAGAGTTCTACACAGAGGTTTTACTGGCTCAGGAAAAACGAAGTAGGAGCGCACATGTGATTTGTGCGGGCCCGAGATTAATATGAGTATGTGATACCGTATTCTATTCTCGCGATTTTTGATATCGATCGGTTATATGAGATATAGCCAGGTTATCGAATCAAGTGTTGATTCGATAAGTTGATACAAATAATATTAGTCGGTCATATGAGATATAACCAGATTATTAAATCAAGTGTTGATTTAATGATTTAATGTATAATTATATATTTGATATATTAATTTATATTAACTAATATTAGCTCACTTAAGCATTTCTTTTCTCACTTATGCATTTAATATTATTGTGATATATATTAATTGTATTTCTTTTTGTGTCATGCTTGATGCAACATGTTACATGGGTGTATGAGACTTACACCATGCTAATGATAATGTAGGGTTTATTTATTTAGAGTAAATCAAATATTAGTTGGAAATTAGTCACATGGGTTAGCTTAGTGGAAGCTTGTAGAACCATTGGCTTAGTCCACTAGTTTTGTCTTGCACTAGATAATTATTAACCCAACCATTATCTAAACCCATGGTTAAGTCTCTACATAAGTTATATGAGATATTTCTCACCCATGTTTGCCATTCGCCCTTTCATCCATTATTTGCTTCATCTTCATCTTGCTCATGAGAGAGCTCTCTAGGTTTTTTGAGAGGAGAATAAAAAGAGTGAGAAAATTAATTCTAAAGTGAGCAAAATTCCTACTTCATCATCCTCTACTAAATTAGCCATTTAGTTTAGGGTGTTAGCTTCTCCAATCCCTAATTAGTGAAGAGGTAGCTTGGGTTAGTGTCTCCTCGACGTTGATCATCTTCGGCCTCGAAGAATTCGTGCAAGCTTATTCCTTTCATCTTGTGGAGCCACTCTAGAGTCCGGAAGATCACTACTTAGAGTGAAGGGACAACTACATGGAGCTATTGAAGTGAAGGACCGGTCTACAAAGGTTGTATTCCTAGTTCACTTAGTTGTAAATTGTTTACATGTTGTATTGTCTAAATCTCTAGTTAAGTTTCAAGGGTTAGGGTTGTTTAGCATGGCAAAATTTTGAAAATGGCATAGTCGATACCTCACGAACCCTTGCTGTCCTTCTAGGCATTCCTACAGTGGTATCAGAACCAAGCTAGAGATTTAAAAGATATTTGTAGAATTACGAAACCGAAACAACTCCGAAACACTAGAAACTAAAACCTAAATTCTGTCAAATTTTTTAAGGCGTCGAAATTTTTTTGAAGCAACTGCAGAATGTTATATGAGATGTAACATGAACACTGAACAAATACGAACCCATTCCACCCGTTTTGACCTGGCGAGATACCCCTAAAATCCGAGCTGGCCGGCCCCTTAATGAGTTCAGGGCTTCGTATTTGTTTGGTGTTCTGATCTCTGGATTTTGGTGTTTCAGGTGTTGCTTGTTTTTGCTAAAATTACATGAGATGTTAACTTTCTGTAAAGGCAATTCGGAGTGTTTCGTAGTTGTAATTCTAACTTGATTTCGGGTTGTTTAGATGGTGTTAAAAAGTTCGAACGGATATCAATAACCCAATTTTTCCCTCTACGGAAAATTTTCCAAGAGTTGGATTTTTTTCAAGTTAAAGAACATTCAAAAATCATGCAAGTAATGCGATGGACCCTCTAGAAGAACGAAACCCTAACTCGATTCTATGACCGTAAGAACCGCCGCCATACCCTAGGGTTTGCGGTAGTTCCACGGTGCCATAGGTGAGGCAATGGTTGACCCTTCTACGGTTGGTCTATAGGTACTATGGCATGTTCTGAGTTTTAAACTGCGCTCAACTGTTGAGCTTTTTGGGAAATTTTGGGTGTTTGTTGATTCGATCGGAATGTTTAACATCGTCTAGCTATTTGTGGAATGTGATACAATATTTGGAATTCATATTGTTAGGCATGAAATCCGAAGTATGTGATATTTCGGGTTTATGATGTCTAAGGTGATTGTGGATTCCAAATGTTGTAGTTTGACATTTTCTTTTCTGCGACCGTAAGTGTAATATGTGGTGTATCACCGTTTTCCTTGCTCTATGTCAACAACAATTGTGATACGCATATTTACTTACGTTGATGGCATGTGATGTTTTGTGTTGCTGTGATATGTTATATTGGATCGTCATGTTTTGAATAGCCAGGGGTTTATGTGAGATGAGAGTTTTTATTTTCATTCATGTAAAATTCAATGTATGTAATATTCTTTTATTGGGGCACTTCCGGGTTGAGGATGATGTCACCATTGTTGTATATTATTTACTTTTTCGCATTAGGATAGACCCAAGGAGGGGAGCACAAGTAACCGGGTTCTAGAGTCCAGTGGGAGACCGTCTCGAGGAGTCGAGTCCGGGTCTTCTAACTCTAGAATTGGTAGGGTTGCTTGCTGCTCTCATAGAGGTCTAGGGATGTGGGTTTGGCTATTCATCGCGACCGTGGGGTCCGTGTTTTATACTGGCTTAATTTAAAACACGGAATTCTTGGTATATCCAATATTTCATATGTTATCTTCTACTGCTGATATTCTGTGATGTGATCATTTTATATGCGTGAGACGAATGCTTTATTATTGTATATATGATATATAATAAACGTTGCTTATGTTTTGCACCCGCGCTAGTCCCGCCCCGCTATGCCGTTAGTTAAGTAACCTAACGGTGCATAACGGGACAATGTGGCGAATGCGGATGGCATAAGCGTACATTGTATTTTCGTTTCTTCTGTGATGCTTAGGAAGCATAAATGATGGGACTTCATTAATGAGATTAATGAAAAAGAAAGAAACCTAAAAAGATGTTGTAGAATCATATTTTCAAAAAGGGTAGCTCTAGTTTTTGCTTTGCATAGCGGTATTCCTTGTAGAATATCCAGCACCTCATTCGATGAGGAAAGAGCCGAGATCCCTTCACCGGGAGTGACCTCTTTAGCAAAAGCTAGCAGATGCTACAACCTACTCGGTTTTGTCTTTTGATTGCTTCTTTTAGTTCTTGCTTTGCATAGTGGTATTTGTGAAATATCCTGCACCTTATTCGATAAGGAAAGAGCCGAGATCTCTTCACCAGGAGTGACCTCTTTAGCAAGACTAGTAAAAAGCCTCAAAAACACTCCTTTTCAAAAATCACTTATTTCTGCAAATGATAACAAGTTCATTACGCAAAAAGGTTTTCTTAAAAATCTGTCGTTGCCCTCCGTCATTTCAGATAAGTATTACTTAGTATTCATGCTACGTTTGTTGACCTTAGCCAAGACGTAGTGTGCGGTAGCTAATTAGTGCTTATCTGCTGCATATGATGCGATTGAGTTAGAGTAGTCGTACGACTTTGTTGACCTTAGCCAAGGGTCGTACGGGTGGTTTAATTCAATCAGGAAATGACAGGTTGAACTTGGCTAGCGCTTATGATTTGTTGACCGTAGCCAAGGTCATAAGTCGCTAGAGGCAAAATATTATCGGGAATTTCAAGTGTTGAAATTTGCGATGAGATTGCATACCTTCTATGAGATAGTTGGATCCCGATACCCACTGGGAGTAAGTGTTACTCCTGAGAGAGTTTTACACATGATAATTAGCCGATCAAGCAGGTGTCTAGAAAGGTGTTAACGGGGTTACGCCCCTGGGAAAACGAGGTTTATTTTAATTAGGTCCGTGCGAAAGAACGGGGAACCTCCCTCAAAGTACCGACACTGACCTGGCTGAAAGATTGGCGAACTTGTAAGGTGTAATTAATCCTGACTAGTCTTACCTTTTAGGGTTTGAAGGAAGATTTGATAAAAACAGTGGGAGTCATCCTGATTAGATAAGATAAAAACCAATCTAAATCTTGCAAGATAATACGCTAAGTGTTTTCTTCTCTCTCTCTAGATAGCGACCATGTCAGGCCTTAATCAAGATAATAATATGGATGTATTGACCGAACCCTCTTATTATACTGAGCTGGGGAACGTTGGTTCCGCTCCAACATATAGTTGTTATAATTTCGAGCAGGAAATAGGAAAATATCCGGATTTCCACGCCACCCAAACGAAGAATGAGTATGTTGATGCATCTTCTTCGGGTGTGTTAGTCACCCAGAACTGTTTCTCAGTACACACTACGTCCTGGGTATTAGATACTAGATCGGGATCCCACATATGTAATATGTTACATGGGCTAAGGAAAGGTAGAGAACTGGGAATAGGTGATCATTCCATACTAGTAGGGAATGGTGCAAATGTTGCAGCCAAAGTAGTTAGCGAATATCACCTTGTATTACCAAATGGTATTACATTGATTCTGAACGAATGCTATTACATACCGACCCTGATATGAAATCTTATATCAGTTTCTTTATTAAGTAAAGAAGGATATAATTTTGTAGTACAGGATAATGTTATGAACATTTTTCTGAATCAAAAGTTGATTGGATCAGGCTCGTTAAATAATGGCATATACATTCTAAATCAAACCACGGTTCTTAACGTACAAAACACACACAAGAGGAAAGGGTTCAGAAATGAATGAATCCTTCTTGGGACATTATAGACTAGGTCATATCAATGCGACACGACTACCTAAGTTACATAAGGATGGATATTTGAATCCGTTCGAATTATCATCTTATGAAACTTGCCAGTCATGTCTCAAAGGAAAGCTGACCAAAACTCCGTTTACTAGACACGGAGAAAAAGTTGCGGAACTCTTGGGACTGATACATAGTGATGTATGCGTTCCTATGTCTACACATGCCAGGAATGGTTCCTCATACTTCATTACATTCACTGATGATCTCTCAAGATACGGACATGTGTTCCTAATGAAACACAAGTCTGAAGCTTTTGAGAAATTCAAAGAATATAAGCTTGAAGTCAAGAACCAGACGGGTAAAAGTATTAAAATCCAACGATCCGATCAGGGAGGAGAATACTTGAGCACGGAATTCCGTGACTATCTAAAAAAGAATGGGATTCTCTCTCAGCTTACTCCTCCGTATACACCACAGCACAACGGTGTATCGGAGCGGAAGAATTGCACCCTATTGGATATAGTGCGCTCTATGATGAGCACTGCTGAGTTACCTATTTTCTTTTGGGGTTATGCGCTGGAGACAGCAGCATACCTATTGAATAGAGTTCCAACCAAATCTGTGCCTACTACTCCATATGAGATATGGAATAGGAAGAGACCATCTCTTAAGCGAGTTAAGATATGGGGCTGTCCGGCCTATGTCAAAAAGAAAAATCCAGACAAACTCGAGGCACGATCAGTTCTTTGCAAGTTTGTGAGATATCTAAACAATTCGTATGGATATCATTTCTACCTAAGTGAGGAACAAAAGGTGTTTGTTGCTGAACATGACACCTTTTTAGAAAAGGAATTTCTTGTAAAAGAGATTAGTGGTAAAGAGGTAGAGCTGGAAGAAGTTCCAACCGCACAAACTACAGAAGAAGATTTGGTAGAACCGGAGGATTTGATAGTTCCTAATGAACCTCAGCCTCTCTGCCGATCTAGTAGGGTTCCCCATCCACTTGAGAGATACTACGGTTTTCTCATTGATGGTGGGAGCGAGGATTGTATCATGGAAGATGATGACCCAACTAGCTTCGAGCTGGCCATCAAGAGTGGGGACTCTGTGAAATGGCTGGATGCAATGCAATCTGAGATGGAATCCATGTACACCAACAAAGTATGGACTTTGGAAGATGCTCCTGAAGGGGTAAAATCCATCAGGAGAAAATGGATCTTCAAGAAAAAACTTGGTGTAGATGGAAAAGTTGAGACTTTCAAAACTAGACTTTCAAAACTAGACTTGTTGCAAAAGGTTTTCGTCAACGACCAGGTGTGGATTATGATGAAACCTTTTCTTCAGTGGCTATGCTTAAGTCCATCCGGATCCTACTTGCCATCGCTGCATACCATAACTATGAAATTTGGCAAATGGATGTTAAGACCGCCTTTCTAAATGGTGATTTAGAAGAGAGCGTGTACATGATTCAACCAGAGGGCTTCGTAGACAGTGGGAGCAGCGGAAAAGTGTGCAAGCTGCTTAAATCCATCTACGGGTTAAAGAAGGCATCGCGGAGTTGGAACATCTATTTTGATGTGGTAGTCAAAGAGTTTGACTTCATCAAAAATGTAGATGAACCTTGTATATACAAGAAGGTGGCAGAGAGTAAGGTTGTCTTCCTCGTATTGTATGTGGATGACATACTCTTGATAGGAAATGATGTTCCTATGCTGCACTCGGTCAAGCTCTTCTTTTCACAAAGATTCTCAATGAAAGATCTAGGTGATGCCTCTTACATCTTGGGGATTAAGATCTATAGAGATAGATCTAAAAGGATACTGGGATTGTCCCAATCCAGGTACATTGACACCATACTAAAGAGGTTTAGTATGGAAGAATCTAAGCATGGGAATTTACCTACGATCACAGGACTCACTCTCTCCAAAGAGATGTCTCCCAAGACTGATTTGGAGAGAGCTCGCATGCAAGGGATACCCTATGCTTCGGCAGTAGGCTCTATCATGTATGTGATGTTATGTACCAGACCTGATGTAGCATACTCACTAAGTGTAGTGAGTAGGTATAAAGCAATCCAGGAAAGAGTCACTGGACAGCTGTGAAGAACATTCTCAAGTAGTTGAGAAGGACTAAAGAGGTGTTCTTGGTGTATGGTAACGATGAACTCCAAGTGGAGTCCTTTACCGATTCGAGCTTCCAAAGTGATAAGGACGACTCTAAGTCGGTATCGGGATTTGTATTCACCCTCAATGGAGGGGCTGTTTGTTGGAAGAGTTCCAAGCAGGAAACCGTGGCAGACTCGACGATGGGGGCTGAATACATCGCTGCCAACGATGTTGCCAAAGAGGCTGTCTAGATGAAGAAGTTCATAACTGAACTTGGTGTGGTTCCGTCCATTGAGCATCCAATACCTGTGTATTGTGATAATAATGGAGCTGTGGTTTTGTCCAAGGAACCCAGGTCCCATCAGCGATCCACGCATATTCTGAGGCGGTATCACCTGATCCGGGAGATAGTTGATCGCCGGGAGATCGAGGCCAGGAGAGTTGACACGAAGGACAACACAGCGGATCCACTCACAAAGGCCATACCCCAAATACAATTTGAGAGACTCTTCGGGATTTTGGATATAAGATACTACAACAACCGGCCTTAGTGAAAGTGGGAGATTGTTAGTTATATGTATGCCCTAGAGGCCATTATTGTACATGTGATGTATATTATAGTGGATGCTTGGATATATATAGAATGGACTTTCTTGCTCGACATGATAGTATGCTATCTGGTTGCTCTTTGTCTTAACATGTTGACTTGTATTGTGATATTGTCTTACTCTCACATGTTGATAAAGCCCTTAGGATGTGTACTTGACTACTAGGACTATGATGGAGATCATACCAGTGGGGCCAGGGTAGTCCACAAGTTATAGGGTTACTTAGTGCGGCAGCAAGGTTTCGGGAGGCATCGTCCATGCCGTTTTCAAACTTTTGTCGTACTAAATAACCCTAACCCTAGAATCTTAACTAGGGATTTAAACAAAACATCATGCAAACAACTTTGCAAGTATAGTGAATGAGGAATACAACCTTTGTAGACCGGTCCTTCACTTCTAAAGCTCCGTGTAGTAGTCCCTTCGCTCAAAGTAGTGAACTCCCGAACTCTAGTAAGAGTTCACGTGAAGAAATGAACAACCTTGCTCAATGTCTTCGAGGCCGAAGATGATCTACGTCGAGGAGACTCAAGCTCATGCTACATCTTCACTAATATGTGAATTAGTGAAGCAAATATCCTAAACTAAATGGCTAATAGTAGAGGATGATGAAGTAGGAATTGGGCTCTCTTTAGATTTCTTTTCTCACAATATTTCATCACCTTTTCAAAACCTAGAAAGCTTTTCTCAAGAGGAAGAAGAAGATGAAGTGAATAATGAGAATGAACTCATATGAGGTGAGAATATGAACCATGGGTGAGTTAGTGTCATACACTAACTCATGTAGAGACTTAACTAGGGATAGGGTTAATGGTTAAGTTAATAAATATCAACAAGTGAAACAAAAAGAGTGGACTTGGTCAATGTTTCCACAAGTTTGTAGCCATGACAAAAATCCATCCATTTTTGAATTACTTAGATAAATATAAACCCTACATTATCCTAAGTATAGTGTAAGTCTCATACACCCATGAAGCATGTGGCATCAAGCATGATACAATAAAATGTACATTAATATATATCACATATATACTAAGTGTACACAAGTGAGAAAAAGAATACTTAGTGAGCAAATATTAGTTAATGTAACTTAATATATCATATATATAATTATACATTAAATTATCAAATCAACTCTTGATTTAATAATCCGGCTATATCACATACAACCGACTAATATCATATGAATCAACTTATCGAATCAACACTTGATTCGATAACCCGGCTATATCTCATATAACCGATCGATATCACATATCGCGAAAATCGAATGCGGTATCACATACGCGCATTAATCTCGGTCCCGCACATATCACATATGTGCTCCTACTTCATTTCGCATGAACCAGAAAACCTCTGTGTAGGACTCTAAAGACTCATCAATACGCCGGCAGTAGGTGATGATCATATCAAACACCCACAAGCCGCAAGCGGTCTGCTAATCGTAATGGCCACCCGGGTATTGAGCGATTAGAAGATCAACAAGCAAGCATGTTCATACTCCTGCGAATCCAATCAATAACACTACCGCACAGTCCGGTCTCTTCGTCAGATATGTCGTATATCACAGCCTGGGGGTGGTATAACGTCAGACCCTAATAGCCTAATAAGTCATGCCGATGCAAGGTCCATAACGGTTCGAGAAACTACTGATAACACTTACCAGTAGATCTCAGCAACCCTGGCTAGGGATTTCATGTTATGGCCAATCGAGCATAGCGCAACATCAACTCCCAATACCGGGAGAGACGAATCCCCTCCTATCGTTCATTGCCTCCATGTGATTCGGGACTGTACCCAAAAACCACCTTTTTGCACGATCTCTTGACCGTGGTATGGTGGAAATCAAAGCACAGTGGGAATCACACAAGACTCTATGACGATCTCGGATCGACAGACTAACCTGTACCAGTGTCACCAGAGAACTGCTATCCGACGATAGGTACAATACCATCTAGGAGTTCTCGGCGAGTCCGTTCAGTGTACCCAGTCTCCACTGAGCACCCGTATACCTTCTCTGATGTCAAACACCAATGGATATGGGATCATCCATCGCCCATCATATGGGTCGAGAAGCGTATACGCTAGTCTACTCTGGAGTATCGATGCCCTGTCTCGATACTCCCATGACTAGGAACATTTGAAAGATGTACTTACCGACTACCACTGCCCCATTAGTATGATCTGCATCATAGTCCTGGTAGTCAAGTACTCATCTGTAACATTTCAGAAAAATAAAATATTATTTTTGGGAATTTATATAATTAAAATAATAAATATTATCAATATTTTAACGATGTGGTATAATTATATACCGATAGTTTGGAAAATATTGGAAAATTAAATTAAATGGTGATTTTTGGAGGGATTTATGTGATTTAGGCAAATTATAAATTTTATAATTAATTATATTCTATGTTAATGCTAAACGCGATTAATGTTCATTAATCATGCATTGATGGTGTTTTGTGCATGTGACTTGCACCATGTCATATTACACATTTGTTACCTTTTTCTACCATGGCTTTTTCTTTTTCAAGCTTGGATTTGTTTTAAAATGAAAGGAAAAGGAAATAAAAGGAAAAAGAAAAGGGAAAAGAATAAACAAAAGGGTATGGGAGAGAGAGAGAGAGAGAGAAGGTGATTGGTCAACCTTGGGCATGGCTCATTTTCTTCATTCCATCTTCATCTTTTTCCCTCCTCTTCCCTCACCATGGCTGTCCTCTTCTTCCCCCTCCTCTACCTCCTCAAAACACCCACATTTCCACATCAAAACATCATCTTCCTTTCATTAAAAATATCCACAAGCTCACTACAAGCATGAGAGACCAAGAAAGTTTGGATTTTGAGCACTTGGGGCAACTCAAGAAATTTCTTGAGTTGCCAAATGAGGTATTCCCTTCACCATTAGTGTAGTAATGCTTTTCCTTTAGCTTCCATGCTAGTTTAAAATTGTTATGTGGGGTTTAGTGAACTTGGAAAATTCCAAATTGAGGTTAGGGCTTGATTTGAATTGAGATGGTGCATTTGAGGTTAGTAGAGGCCATACAACCCCTGTAGTGTTAGTATTGTGAACTAAAACCAGAGATTTAAACCCCATAACCCAAACTTAGAAACCCTGACATCGGAAGATTGTGGGAATTGTGGCGATATTTGGAGTTCTGTTGTGACCCGGGGCACCTGAAAAATATTTAGCGCAGACTGAGAGGTGTGTAGGCAACCTAGAAGCTAACCCCAAAACCTGAGACCTCCACTCCATGTTCTGGCCGCCAATTATCTCATTTTGGCTGCAATTTGCGGCCTTGGTATGGCGGAATCTCCTCGTGCTTGGTCTGTGGCTCCATTTTAAGCAAATTAGACCTACCCCATATACAGAATTGGCTAATTTCACCTGAAACGAAATCTGGGAGTGTTTTCCTATGTTGCTACTTTGGTTTTGCGACTATTTATGACTTGGATTTTAGTATTTGGGTTTTGACTCGGTGGTGTGACATTTGCACGTCAATCACGAGGGTTGTTTGGTTATTCTTGCATGCGCAGACCATAGGTTTTAACCTATGTGTGATTCGCGTGTCGTTTTGGTTTTGAATCGGATTTTAATGCGATACGATGTGTTATGACATGTAAGTACCTCCGCATGAACTTCGTGATAATAAGCAAGAGTGTGGCAACATCGACTTCGGTAAGCAAAGATCAAGGTGAGTAGATATATATCTACGGGGGAAGTTAGGTGGATGGCGTATAGCACCCTCGCGGTTTCGTAGTATAGCACGCGAATGCTTCTTGATATTTATATACTTATGTGTTTTATGAGATGCATATACTTAGCAAGAAATGCTTAGGTGACTTTAGGTTAGCTTTAGCGTAATTATAGAAAATGCTTTTAGTTTAGTTTCTTAATCGCGAAACCCTAGAGTAAGGATTCACACGCGCGCGCGCGCATACATTTGATTTTCTTGTGCGTATATAGGGATATTTATAAATGTGTGTGTGTGTGTGTGTGTGTGTGTGTTGTAAAGTTATTAGGCACTAGAACAAGGTTCTACAAGGCATCAAACATGCCGTATTTAAAAAAAATTCAAGTGCCAAACAACCTAAGCAAAGATCTTTACTAGAGAATTAGGGTTTTCTAGATTGTAAACACTTTACAAACTAAAGAGAAGAAGGAATACAACCTTTGTAGACCGGTCTTTCACTTCAAATACTCCTTGTAGTAGTCCCTTCGCTCCAAGTAGTGAACTCCTCGGACTCTATAAAAGCTCCACGAGATGTACGGAACAAGCTTGCTTGATGTCGTCGAGGCCGAAGATGATCTACGTCGAGGAGACTCAAGCCCATGCTATCTCTTCACTAATGGTGAGATTAGTGAAGAAAACACCCTAAACTAAATGGCAAATAGTAGAGGATGACGAAGTAGGAAGTGGGCTCACTTTAGATTTATTTTTCTCATAATAAATCATCACTTAGAAAAACTAGCAAGCTTTTTCTTAAGTGAGGAAGAAGAAGTGATGAAGAGATCAATGAACTCATGAGGTTAGAAATGCAACCATGGTAAGTGTATGTCATGCACTAACCATTGTAGAGAATAAACTATAGCTATGAGTTAAGGGTTGGGTTAAGAAATATCTTAAGCTAGACAAACAAGTGGACTAAGTCAATGTTTTCTACAAGCTTTTCCAAGCTTCAACCATGACGCATTATCCAAGTTGTTTGAATTACTTAAAACAAATAAAACCCTAACTTTAACCTAGCATGGTGTGAGTCTCATAGATACATGTTGCATTTATAACCTAGCATGACACAACAATATATATTACATATATATTTTGTGCAAAAAGAGAACAATACATTTAACATATATCACATATATATCAATGTATCAAATGTGAGAAAAAGAAATACTTAAGTGAGCTAATATTAGTTAATGTAATTTAATATATCAAATATATAATTCTACATTAAATTATTAAATAAACATTTGATTTAATAATCCAGCTATATTACATATAACCAACTAATATCAAATGTAACAACTTATCAAATCAACACTTGATCCCATAACCCGGCTATAACTCATATAACCTTTGATGTTACATATCACGAGAATAGAATGCGGTATCACATACGTGCATTAAACTCGGTCCCGCACATATCACATATGTGCTCCTACTCCGTTTCGCATGAACCAGGAAACCTCTGTGTAGGACTCTAAAGACTCATCAATACGCCGGCAGTAGGTGATGATCATATCAAACACCCACAAGTCGCAAGCGGTCTGCTAAACGTAATGGCCACCCGGGTATTGAGGGATCAGAAGATCAACAAGCAAGCCTGCTCGTACTCCTGCGAATCCAATCGGTAACACTACCGTACAGTCCGGTCTCTTCGTCTGATATGTCGCATATCACAGCCTGGGGGTGGTATAACGTCAGACCCCAATAGCCTGATAAGTCATGCCGATACAAGTTCCATAATGGTTCGAGAAACTACTGATAACACTTACCAGTAAATCTTAGCAACCCTGGCCAGGGATTTCCTGTTATGGCTAATCGAGTATAGCGCAACATCAACTCCCAATACCGGGAGATACGAAACCCCTCCTATCGCTCATCGCCTCCATGTGACTCGGGACTGTACCCAAAAACCACCATTTTGCACGATCTCTTGATCGTGGTATGGTGGAAATCAAAGCACAGTGGGAATCACACAAAACTCTATGACGATCTCGGGTCTACAGACTAACCTGTACCAGTATCACCAGAGAACTGCTATCCGACGATAGGTATAATACCATCTAGGAGTTCTCGGCGAGTCCGTTCAGTGTACACAGTCTCCACTGAGCACCCGTATACCTTCTCTGATGTCAAACACCAATGGATATGGGATCATCCATCACCCATCTCATGGGTCGAGAAGCGCATACGCTAGTCTACTCTGGAGTATCGATGCCCTGTCTCGATACTCCCACGACTAGGAACATTTGAAGGATGTACTTATCGACTACCCTATCCCCACTAGTATGATCTGCATCATAATCCTGGTAGTCAAGTACTCATCCTAAGGGCTTTATCAACATGTAATAGAGAGACAATAAGTGTACATGTTAAGATAAAGTGCAACCAGATAGCATACTATCATGTCGAGCAAGAAAGTCATCCCTATATATGTCCAAGCATCCACTAAAATATACATCGCATATACAGTAATGGTCTCTAGGGCATACATATAACTAACATATGTTTGTGTGTGTATGTATATATGTATACATATACACGGATGATGAGGATAATATATTATACTTGGAGTTGAGTCGATGTGATTGGACAGGATGCCGTGAGATCGGTGAGGTGACTTGGGTCTTATTATAAGATACGACATTATATTATAGCGGATCATTGAGCGATGTGTTTTCATACACATGCGGATATATGTTTATGGTATCAGTATGTACTATACTTAGATCAGTACCCTAGCTCATGATATTATGATGATGATACCATATGAATAATGTGATAAATGTGATATTCAACCCGTACCCCGATTTTGAGATGCCGTACGATGGATTTACCGTACGAGATATAAATATGATGATAGATCCCCACTCTTGACTCAAGGATGTTGTATTATATATTTTATCGTATGTGACGCTATTGAGGCGGGATCACCGACTACTAGATATATCGACTCGGAGTTAGGTGGATTTCCTTACCCTTTTGATTAGTCTCTTAGCTTGCCTGTAGTTTACTTAGTAGATGTTAGATTAGGCTCGAGTCATACTTAATTTCAAACTTAAATAATCGTGAGTATTTTAAAGACAGGCCTAGGGATACTACGGATTTTCAAAGGATGTATCTTTCTCAAAAACACCGTAGCCCTATTTTCTAAAACCACGATTCATGCTTATTTCAAATGCCAAAAGGGTATGACTCGTATATATATATATAAATGTATATTCATGTTGTTCATATTGCATTGCATGCTTATACTTGTGTTTCCCTTGTTTATTACAAACCCATGTTATCAGGACACCAGCACCATTACCGATGATGCGTATGTCTACGAACAATTGCTTGCCGGCTCACACACATCATCATCGGTAATTGCTATGACACGTACACTTTAGAAATATTACTTCATTGATATCGCTTGCTAGCTGATAGTTCCGATATATCATTACTGTGCTAGTTTAGATATTGCATTCTTTATTAGATACCCATGCATGTTTATATACTCATTTGTCATGCAATATTATAGGGCCAGTCCGGATTGCCGGAGCCCGGTATTCACTATTATTGACTCTTCATTTTTGGATTTCGGATTTTCCATAAGATTTCTGGATTTGGAGAAACCGCAAGATTTTATAAACTCATGTTTCATTTCAAAAGATAAAAAGTGCGGTTTTCTCGTGTTATGATGTGAGATACGTCCACCATGAGTTTTCTCGGCTCTTGAGCGATATCATACACCCGATTCGAGTAGGAGGAAGAGCCGTCTGTGGGTGCATGGTGGACCCGGTGCAGTACCCCGGGGCAAGATGGTCGCAGATGATGGCGTTGAGCCTGGCAGGGGAGCACTACCGACCGGTTATTTATGATGCAGCGGATATCCGGAGGATACCGACATTGTCGTGAGATTTGATATTTGGGCCAGTCCTGATTGCCGGAGCCCAGGGGCCAGTCCGGATTGCCGGAGCCCGAGGTATTGAGACATTGAGATATTGAGATCATATGATAGAGGCCAGTCCGGATTGCCGGAGCCCGAGATATTGAATATTGGGATATATGTTTTGTGTCGATACTTGACACGGATTCTATGTTGATTTCATTGATGATACCTCGATTTTTATATACAGAAATCTTACTGAGATATGAAAACAGTTTTCTCATTTAGATGTATTCTGTTTTCATGCATTCATACATCATATATATGATATGTTGCTACCTGAGGCACTGACACGAGCACTTAGTATTACACTTATGTATAGATGTTTACCCTTGCCGTTATTATATGCTTCAGGCTATATTATTTTGAGTATATTACTATCGTATGACCTAAGATTGAGTCATACATGCGATTTCTGCTCGGTTATGTTTTCTACTCACGAGTTGGCCACTCACCCCCGTTGTGCCGCAGTTCTTGCAGGTTTTGCCGTACAGGTTTCCTTGGCGGCCTTGCTGGCACACTGCTTCTTTCTGGGTGATTGCTTTGGTAGGTGGGTTCACTTGTATCGTGACCACCGCAGTACTTTTATTTATTCAGTTGTATCTAGTAAACTCCATCAACCAGACTTGTATATTTGATAGACTTAGAAAACCAGTTGTTATTCTTTCGACCTTAGAGTCGCGCGCTTGTATTATTATGGTTTTCTGGTGGATATTGGTTTCCTTCTGAGTTTTGATCCTCGCCCTTCGGCGTTGTATATTATATTTCTTGCGTGGTTGTGTCCGCCGTTTGGCGAAGAGCTAGCTTCCGCTTGGCGAAGAGCTAGCTCCCTCTTCGGGATGCCTTTATGCATTATTCATATATTTTCCTGTTTGGGGCCAGTTTTTACAAAGGAGACTCTGCCGAAATTTTCGGGAAAATATGACGTTGCTTTTAAATGTTTAATGCCACTTATTTATTAAAACCACTTACTTTAAAACCAGTTTTCTTCACTTCTAATTTAAAATGGTTTAGATTTCTAGGCTTTTGGCTTACTTGAATTAGATGGGGTCCTATAGACTTCATATGATTCAAGTGTCAGTCACGTGCTATTTCGGGTCGTGACATCATCCTAAGGGCATTATCAACATATAATAGAGAGACAATAAGTGTACATGTTAAGATAAAGAGCAATCAGATAGCATACTATCATGTCGAGCAAGAAAGTCCTCCCTATATATGTCCAAGCATCCACTACAATATAAATCGCATGTACAGTAATGGCCTCTAGGGCATACATATAACTAACAATCTCCCACTTGCACTAAGGCCATTTGTTGCAGTATCTCATACTCAACGTCCTATAGAAGTCTCTCTAGGGTAAGTCCTTTGTGAGTGGATCCGCTGTGTTATCCTTCGGGTCTACTCTCCTGACCTCGATCCCCTGGAGATCAACCATCTCCCTGATCAAGTGATACTGTCCTTAGAATATGTCTGGAACGCTTATAGGACCGGCGTTCCTAGGCCAAAGCCACAATTCCATTGTTGTCACAATAACAGTTATTGGACACTCAATGGTAGGAACCTTGTTCATCTGATGAACAAGAATTATCCAGACATCTACTTTGGCAGCATCGTTGGTAGCAATGTATTCGGCCTTTATCGTCTAGTATGTCACGGTATCTAGCTTGGAACTCTACCAACATACTGTCCCTCCACTGAGGGTAAAGACAATGCCTGTGACTGACTCTCAATCGACCTTATCACTCAGGAAGTTGGAACCAAGAACATTCATTTAGTGCTTCTCAAGTACTTAAGAATGTCCTCCACAGCTGTCCAGTGATTCTCCTAAGATCCGATTGATTCCTGATCACTACACCTAGTGAGTCATCTACATATGGTCTGGTACATAACATCGCATGCATGATAGATCCTACTGCTGAAGCATAGGGTATCCCTTGCACGCGAGCTCTCTTCAAATCAGTCTTGGAAGACTTCTTTTTGGAGAGAGTGATCCATGAGTAAGTGGGTGAATCACCTCGCTTAGAATCTTTCATACTAAACCCCTTTAGCATGGTGTTAATGTACTTGGATTTGGGACACTCCCAATATCCACTTAGATCTATCATCATAGATCATAATCCACAAGATGTAGTAGGTATCATCCAGATCTTTTATAGAGAATCCTTGTGATAAGAGGAGCTTGACCGAGTGTAACATAGGAAACCATTTCCTAACAAGAGTATGTCATCTGCGTACAATACGTAGAGGACAACCTTATTCTCTACAACCTTCTTGTATATACAAGGTTCATCTACCATTTTGATGAAGTCAAACTCTTTGATTGCCACATCAAAACAGATGTTCCAACTCTGCGATGCGCGCATTGATCCTGGTGGACTTAAGCATAGCTTTGAAAGTCTCAACTTTTCCATTTACACCAAGAATCTTCTCAAGATCCATTTTCTCCCATTGGGTTTTACCCCTTCTGGTGCAACATTCAAGGTCATACTTTGTTGGTGTACATGGATTCTATCTTTGATCGCATAGCATCCAGCCATTTCACAAAGTCTCTACTTGTGATGGCATGTCTGAACCTAGTTGGGCCATCATCTACCATGATGCAATCCTCGCTCCCACTGTCACCGAGAAGACCGTAGTATCTCTCAAGTAGATGAGGAACCCTACCAGAATCGCGGAGAGACTGAGGTTCGTTGGAGACTATTGAATCCTTTGGTTTCACCAAATTATCAGCTGTTAGTTTGTCAAGCTGGAACAGCTTCCAGTTCTACTTCATGACCACAAATTTTTTCACAAGAAATTTCTTTTCTAAAAAGGTGGCATGCTGAGAAACAAAACAACTTTTGCTCCTCGGTTAGGTAGAAGATATACCCTCGCAAATGTTTGGGATATCCTAACAAACTTATACATAACTGACCTTGCCTTGAGCTTGTCCGGATTTTGCTTTTTAACATAGGCCGGACAACCCATATCTTAACTCGTTTAAGACATGGTCTCTTCCCATTCCATATCTCATATGGAGTGGTAGGCACTGATTTGGATGGAACCCCATTCAATAGAATGAAGCTTCTCAAGTGCATAACACCAAAAGGAAATAGGTAACTCAGCAGTACTCATCATAGAGCGCGCCATATCTCACAGGGTGCGATACATCCGCCCCTATACACCGTTGTGCTGTGGTGTATACGAAGGAGTAAGCTGAGAGAGAATTCCATTCTCCTTTTAGAAACTCCAGGAACTCCATGCGCAAGTATTCTCCTCGATCACATCGAAGGACTATAATACTTCTACCCGTTTGGTTTTCAACTTCAAGCTTATATTCCTTGAATTTCTCAAAAGTTTCATACTTGTGTTTCAACAGGAACATATGTCTGAATCCTGAGAGAAGATCAGTGGATATAATGAAGTACGAAGAACCAATCTTGGCATTTGTAGACATAGGACCGTATACATCATCATGTATGCGTCCCAAGAGTTCAATAACTCTTTCTCTGTTTCCAGTAAATGGAGCATCGGTCATTTTATCTTTGACAAGACTGGCAAGTATCATAAGATGAAAAATTCGAATAGATTCTCATATTCATCCTTATGTAACTTAGCTGGTCGTGTCGCATCGATATGATCTAGTCTACAATACCATAAGAAGGATTCGTTCATTTCTGAACTATTCCTCTTGTGTGTGTTTCAATTACCTTGAACTGTGGTTTGATTTAGAACGTATATGCCATTTCATAACATGCATGATCCAATCAACTCTTGATTCAGGAAAATGTTCACAACATTATCCTCCAATACAAAATTATATCCTTCTTTAACTCATTACAGAAACTGATGTAATGTTGTATATCAGGTTCGGTATGTAATAACATTCGTTCAGAATCAATGTATTAATACAAGATGAATTTGCCAACTGGTTTGGCTGCAACACTTGCACCATTCTCTACACTTAGAGACATATCATCCATTCCCAGTTCTCTACCTATCTATAGCCCATGTAACATAATACATATGCGGGATCCTGATCCGGTATCACATACCCAGGACGTAGAGGATACTGAGAAACGGTTCTCGGTAATGAACACACCCGAAGAAGATGCATCAATATGCACTTTCTTCGATTGTGTGGCATGGGAATACGGATATTCCCCTATTTCCTGCTCGGACTTATAACAGTTATAAGATAGAGCGGAACCAACGTTCCCTAGCTCAGTATAAAAAGCAGCTTCGGTCAATACATCCATATTATTATCTTGATTAAGGCGTGACATGGTCGCTACCAGGAGAGAGAGAGAGAAGAAAATACTCTGTGTGCGCTCTTGCAAGATTAGATTGGTTATTAGTTTATCTAATCAGGATGGCTCTCACTGTTTTTATCAAATATTCCTTCAAACCCTAAAAGGTAAGACTAGCCGGGATTAATTACACCCTACAAGTTCGCCAATCTTTCGGCCAGGCCAGTATCGGTACTTTGAGGGAGGTTCCCCGTGCTTTCGCACGGACCTAATTAAAATAAACCTCGTTTTCCCAGGGGCATAACCCCGTTAACATCTTTCTAGACACCTACTTGATCGGCTAATTGTAATGTGCAAACTCTCCCAGGAGTAACTCTTACTCGCAGTGGGTATATGGATCCAACTATCTCATAGAAGGTATGCAATCTCATTGCAAATTTCAACACTTGAAATTCCCGCTAATATTTTGGCCCTAGCAACTTATGACCTTAAAAAGGTCAACAAATACTAAGCGTTGGCCAAGTTCAACCCGTCATTTCCTTATTGAGTTAAACCCACCCCCACGACCCTTAACAAGGTCAACAAAGTCGTACGACTACCCTAATCCAATCGCATCATATGCTTATGCAGATAATCACTAATCAGCTACCGCACACTGCGCCTTAACATGGTCAACAAACGTAGCACGAATACTAAGTAGTACTTATCTGAAATGACGGAGGGTTACGACAGGTTTTTATGAAACCTTTTGCGTAATAAACTTGATATCGTTGTAGAATCGAGTGATTTTGAAAAGAAGTGTTTTTGAGACTTTTACTAGTTTCGCTAAAGAGGTCACTCCCGGTGAATGGATCTCGGCTTTTTCCTTATCGAATAAGGTGCAGGATATTTCACAAATACCTCTATGCAAAGTAAAAACTATAAAAGCAATCAAAAGACAAACCGAGTGGGTTGTAGCATCTGCCAGTTTCGCTAAAGAAGTCACTCCTGGTGAAGGGATCTCGTCTCTTTTCTTATCGAATAAGGTGTTGGATATTCTACAAGGAATACCGCTATGCAAAGCAAGAACTAGAGCTACCAGTTTTTAAATAAGTTTCTACAACATCTTTAGGTTTCTTTTATTTCATTAATCTAATTAATGAAGTCCCATCAAATTATGCTTCCTAAGCATCACAGAAGAAACGAAAGCAGCAATAGTTATTATATATCATATATATAATATAGACATTCGTCTCAGAATATATCAAGTGATCACATCACAAAATATCAGCAGAAGAAGAACACATATGAAATATTAGATATATTAGGAATTCCGTGTTTTAAATTAAGCCAGTACAAGACACGGATTCCACGGTCGCGATGAATAGCCAAACCCACATCCCTAGACCCCTACGAGAGCGGAAAGCAACCCTACCAGTTCTAGAGTTAGGAGACCCGATCTCGACTCCTCGAGATGGTCTCCCACTGGACCCTAGAACCCGGTTACTTGTGCTCTCCTCCTTGGGTCTATCCTAATGCGGAAAAGTAAATAATATACATCAATGGTGACATCATCCTCAACCCGGAAGTGCCCCAATAAAAGAATATTACATACAAGCTTTTACATGAATGAAAATGAAAAACTCTCATCTCACATAAAAAAAAACCGGCTATTCAAAACACAACGATCCAATATGATATATCACAGCAACACATAACATCATATGTCATCAACATAAGTAAATATGCATATCCCAATTGTCGTTGACGTATAGCACCGAAACCGGCGATACACCACATATTATACTTACGGTCGCAGAAAAGAAAGTGAAAAACTACTACAATTGGAATCCGCAACCATCTTAGACATCATAAACCCAATGTATCACATACTTTGGATTTCATGCCCAACCATTTGAATTCCTTAGACATCACATGCCTAACAATTATAAACCCCGCATTTTAGTCTCGATATTGAAAACACTTTCCAATAACCAGTCGGGTAATTCAACAAGATTCCCGATAACTTGATCGAATGCTCGTCGGAAACTTTAGTAGACGGCCGAACCCCCGATGACGTCGACGAAGTGCATTAAGGCGGAACACCGCGGCCGCGAGCACCCAAACGGATGCTTTTGGCGACGGGGTTCTCCTACAGTCACTTGGTCGGGGCTATGGGGCGTGGCTATCTAGTAAGGTTACCCGGCGAGTATCCGCGTACACTACGTAATTGCGACGGACTTTTGATCCATATCAAAATTCTGTGGCAACCGATCAAATGAGACTAAGCTGCTAGATTTATAAAATTCAAACTAGTTATCTCATAACTAATTATGTGGATTCCAAATATTGTATCGCAATCACAGATAGCTAGACGATATTAAACTTTTCTATCGAATAAACAAACACCCAAACTTTCCCAAAGAGCTCAACACTTGAGCGGAGTTCAAAAAGTACCTAGAACATGCCACAGCTCCTATGAACCATCCATAGAAGGGTCGACCCATGCCTCACTCATGTCGCACGGAACTGCCGCAAACCCTACGGTATGACCGCGGTTCCGCGATCCAAAAAGTCGAGTTTGGGAATCATTCTTCTAGATGGTCCACAGAATCGCTCGCATGATTTTCTAAAGATTTTAAACTTGAAAAAAATCCAACTCTTGGAAAATTTCCTGAGAGGGAAAAAATGGGTTATTGATATCCGTTCAAACTTTTTAATGTCGTCTAAATAACCCGAACGGATGTTAGAATTACGATTACGAAACACTCTGAATTGCCTTTGCAGAAAGATAACATCACATGCAAATTTAGCAAAAACTAGAAACACCTGAAACACCAAAACCCAGAGACTGGAACACACCAAAAAATTCAACCCCAAACTCCTTTAGAAAACCGAGCACACCGGTTCTTCATTCTATGTGGCCGGCCAAAATCCGGTGAGGAGGGTGAATTTTCTACTGTGTACATGTTATATCACATACAACATTCTGCAGTTGCTAAAAATATTTTTAGAGGCCATTTAAAATTCGACAGAAACTAGGATTTGGCGTTGCAAGTTTCGGAGTAGATTGGTTTCGTAATCTAACAAATATTGTTTAAATCTCTAGTTTGGATCTAATACCACCGTAGGGTTACTTAGCGCGGCAGCAAGGTTTCAGGTGGCATCGTCCATGCCGTTTTCAAATTTTTGCCGTACTAAAGAACCCTAACCCCAGAATCTTAACTAGAGATTTAAACAAAACATCATGCAAACAACTTTGCAAGTATAGTGAATGAGGAATACAACCTTTGTAGACCGGTCTTTCACTTCTAAAACTCCGTGTAGTAGTCCATTCGCTCCAAGTAGTGAACTCCCAAACTCTAGTAAGGGTTCACATGAAGAAATGAACAACCTTGCTCAATGTCTTCAAGGCCGAAGATGATCTACGTCGAGGAGACTCAAGCTCATGCTACATCTTCACTAATATGTGAATTAGTGAAGCAAACATCCTAAACTAAATAGCTAATAGTAGAGGATGATGAAGTAGGAATTGGGCTCTCTTTAGATTTCTTTTTCTCATAATATTTCATCACCTTTTCAAAACCTAGAAAGCTTTTTACAAGAGGAAGAAGAAGATGAAGTGAATAATGAGAATGAACTCATATGAGGTGAGAATATGAACCATGGGTGAGTTAGTGTCATACACTAACTCATGTAGAGACTTAACTAGGGCTAGGATTAATGGTTAGGTTAATAAATATCTACAAGTGAAACAAAAAGAGTGGACTTGGTCAATGTTTCCACAAGCTTGTAGCCATGACAAAAATCCATCCATTTTTGAATTACTTAGATAAATATAAACCCTACATTATCCTAAGTATAGTGTAAGTCTCATACACCCATGAAGCATGTGGCATGACATAATAAAATATATATTAATATATATCACATATATACTAAGTGTACACAAGTGAGAAAAAGAATACTTAGTGAGCAAATATTAGTTAATGTAAATTAATATATCATATATATAATTATACATTAAATTATCAAATCAACTCTTGACTTAATAATCCGGCTATTATAAGTCCATGCTACCCTTTCCCGGTACTTACGGGGTTGCGGAATAGGTGAAAAACGATTTTCAAGAGGGTGGTAACATGGACTACCAATACGGATCTTTGTTAAACTACTAACTAACAACCTAACAAGAGTTTACCTACTCGGTTAGGGGGCTATACCTTTCTTGAACTCCTTCGTCTTTGACTCCTCCCGGTGTACGGATCGGCCTCACCTCGTCGTCTCCTTGCGCCGAAGATGGATCCACCCGAAAGCTTCTACCTTTGGCTTCTTCTTTGAACTTTGAAGAAATTAGATCACTTGGCTTGCTAGGCCTTGTGAACTAGAATGAGTAGAGGAATGTTTTGGTGTCTTTTTATCTCTAAGGCAATGAGTCTCAACACATGAGAATGGTTTGCCTTGAGGTAGAGAGAGCAAGAGGAAGAGGGAGAGCTTGAGAATGAGAGAGCTCAAGAGAGAGAAAGCAAATGATAGAATGAACCATACTCTTCTCATTCTCACCTCTCATAATCCAAAAGCCATCATAACAAAAATAGTAATCAAGTATTGTGTAAATGGTTTAAGTCAAAATGACTATATCATTTCATGCACTCATTTTGCATAAATAAACAAGCAAGCAAAAGTCTTTGCCATGGAATGATAGCCATTGTCATGATGATGGTCAACTAGTCCAACCTAGTCAACCGGTCAACAAAGTCAACAAGTCAACAAAGTCAACCCCTCAACAACCATGTCACTATAATACTTAATTAATATTAATGTTAATCATATATCTTATTCTCATTAGGGTTAAGCAAAAGTCAATGGTCAACAGTCAACTGTCAACAGTCAACAGTCAACAACCCCAATGAGAATACCCTGCCTCTGTCTCTCTGTCAACTGTGCATACACACCCGCATCCGCGTTCCGAGGAACACGAATACAAACGAGATAAAACCAATCCCAAAACGTACACTAGGATCTGGCTTAAACCAAAGCCCGCTAGTGTTAACTGTCCGGACACTATACGTGCACAAGTGCACGGATGTGACCGAACCCTGTCGCAAAACCATGCGACCTGTCGCAAAACCATGCGACCTCTACTCTTTTGCCTAAAGGCAAATAGCTTTCTGTGTGGGACTCTAAAGACTCGACACTACGCTGACAGTGGGTTTAACCACAGACCGCAAGCGGCACTAGCTGTGCGTAACGGTCCCCAGGTAGATGCCGACAAGAAGACCGACGAGGTGAAACCCATCTGAACTCCTACTGAGTCTGACTGTGACAATCTCCATACAGTCCGGTCTGTTCGTCTGATACATCGCATGGCGGGCCTAGGGGGCGGTAAACGTCAATCCACTAATAGCGGTACAAGTCGTGTCGGAGTGATGCCCAGAACACCCTGAGATAACACTGGAAACCTACCAGTATATCTCGCTTGCCCTGGCCAGGGACTACTCGTGTAATGGCTCTCCTAGACACAGCGCGATGTCAACCCCCAATACCGGGAGAGACGAATCCTTTCTAACCGTCACTGCCTCCAAGTGCTTCGGGACTGCACCCAAAAACTACCTGTTTGCACGACTCCTTTGAGCCGTGGTAGGGTAGTAATCAAAGTACAGTGGGAACACACTCGAGGCGAAGTGACAGTGTCAAGTCAGCGGACAAAGCTGTACTCATGTCACCTGGGAACTGATAACTGACGATAGGTATAGTACCAACCAACAGTTCCCGACGAGTCCTGTCCAGTGTACTCGTAACCCAACGAGCACCCGCATACTATCTCCAGTACGACGTACTGATGGCTGTGGGACAGACCATCTCCCACACTGGGATGAGAAGCGCATACGCTAGTCTACTCCGGAGTATCGATGCCCTGTCTTGATAGCCCTGCGACTAGGGACCTGCATAAGGATGTGCTTATAGATTACCCAGCCCCCACTAGTGTGACTGCCATCACAACGCTGGTAATCAAGCAAAGATCCTAAGGGCTCCACTAATGTGTATAGGTGATATACTAAAATAAACACATGTACACATTGAAGTAGAAACAAACCAAGTAGCATACTACTATATTGAGCAAGATTGTTTATACAAGGTGAATATCCCAACCTTCTATTAAGTAATATACAAACTAGTATGATACAGTAATGGCCTCTAGGGCATATACACTAACAGCTATATCACATACAACCGACTAATATCATATGAATCAACTTATCGAATCAACACTTGATCCGCTAAACCGGCTATATCTCATATAACCGACCGATATCACATATCGCGAGAATCGAATGCGGTATCACATACGCGCATTAATCTCAGTCCCGCACATATCACATATGAGCTCCTACTTCGTTTCGCATGAACCAGGAAACCTCTGTGTAAGACTCTAAAGACTCGTCAATACGCCGTCAGTAGGTGATGATCATATCAAACACCCATAAGCCGCAAGCGGTCTGCTAAACGTAACGGCCACCCGGGTATTGAGCGATCAGAAGATCAACAAGCAAGCCTGCTCATACTCCTGCGAATCCAATCAGTAACACTACCGTACAGTCCGGTCTCTTCCTCGGATATGTCGCATATCACAGCCTGGGGGTGGTATAACGTCAGACCCCAATAGCCTGATAAGTCATGCCGATGCAAGGTCCATAACAGTTCGAGAAACTACTGATAACACTTACCAGTAGATCTCAGCAACCCTGGCCAGGGATTTCATGTTATGGCCAATCGAGCATAGCGCAACATCAACTCCCAATACCGGGAGAGACGAATCCCCTCCTATCGCTCATTGCCTCCATGTGATTCGGGACTGTACCCAAAAACCACCATTTTGCATGATCTCTTGACCGTGGTATGGTGGAAATCAAAGCACAATGGGAATCACACAAGACTCTATGACGATCTTGGGTTGACAGACTAACCTGTACCAGTGTCACCAGAGAACTGTTATCCGACGATAGGTATAATACCATCTAGGAGTTCTCGGCGAGTCCATTCAGTGTACCCAGTCTCCACTGAGCACCTGTATACCTTCTCTGATGTCAAACACCAATGGATATGGGATCATCCATCGCCCATCATATGGGTCGAGAAGCGTATACGCTAGTCTACTCTTGAGTATCGATACCCTGTCTCGATACTCCCACGACTAGGAACATTTGAAGGATGTACTTACCGACTATCACTGCCCCACTAGTATGATCTGCATCATAGTCCTGGTAGTCAAGTACTCATCCTAAGGGCTTTATCAACATGTAATAGAGAGAAAATAAGTGTACATGTTAAGATAAAGAGCAACCAGAAAGCATACTATCATGTCGAGCAAGAAAGTCCTCCCTATATATGTCCAAGCATCCACTACAATATACATCGCATGTACAGTAATGGCCTCTAGGGCATATATATAACTAACACAAGTACATCCTTTAATTGTTCCTAGTCGAAGGTGTATCAAGACAGGGCATCGATATTCCAGTGTAGACTAGCGTATACGCTTCTTGACCCATATGATGGGCGATGGATGATCCCACATCCATTGGTGTTTGACATCAAAGATGGTATACGGGTGCTCAATGGAGACTGGGTACACTGAACGGACTCACCGAGAACTCCTAGTTGGTATTATACCTATCGTCAGATAGCAGTTCTCTGGTGACACTGGTACAGGTTAGTCTGTAGACCCGAGAACGTCATAGAGTCTTGTGTGATTCCTACTGTGCCTTGATTTCCACCATACCACGTTCAAGAGAACGTGCAAAACGGTGGCTTTTGGGTACATTCCTGAATCACATGGAGACAATGAGCGATAGGAGGGGATTCGTCTCTTCCGGTATTGGGGGTTGATGTCGCGCTGTGCTCGATTGGCCATAACAAGAATCCCTGGCCAGGGCTAATATAGAGATCTACTGGTAAGTGTTATCAGTAGTTTCTTGACCCGTTATGAGCCTCATATTTGCATGACTTATCGATTACTGGGGTCTGACGTTTACCACCCTTAGACTAGATATGCGACATATCAGACGAAGTGACCGGACTGTACGGTAGTGTCACTGACAGGCTTTACAGGAGTAAGAGCAGGCTTGCTTGTTGATCTTCTGATCGCTCAATACCCGGGTAGCCGTTACGTCCAGCTAGTACCGCTGACGGCTTGTGGGTGCCTGATATGATCATCACCTACCGCCGGCGTATTGACGAGTCTTTAAAGTCCTACATAGAGGTTTTACTGGCTCAGGCAAAATGAAGTAGGAGCACATATGTGATATGTGCGGGACCGAGATTAATACGAGTATGTGATACCGTATTCTATTCTCGCGATTTTTTATATCGGACGGTTATATGAGATATAGTCGGGTTATCGAATCAAGTGTTGATTCGATAAGTTGATAAAAATAATATTAGTCGGTCATATGAGATATAACCGGATTATTAAATCAAGTGGTTATTTAATGATTTAATATATAATTATATATTTGATATATTAATTTACATTAACTAATATTAGCTCACTTAAGCATTTCTTTTCTCACTTATGCATTTAATATATATGTGATATATATTAATTGTATTTCTTTTTGTGTCATGCTTGATGCAACATGTTACATGGGTGTATGAGACTTACACCATGCCAATGATTGTTAGTTGTATGTATGCCCTAGAGGCCACTATTGTATATATGATGTATATTATAGTGGATGCTTGGACATATATAGAGAGAGGACTTTCTTGCTCGACATGATAGTATGCTATCCGGTTGCTCTTTATCTTAACATGTATACTTATCTCTTGATACTATCTTATGGTTACATGTTGGTAAAACCCTTAGGATGTGTACTTGACTACCAGGATTATGATGCAGATCATACTAGTGGGGCCATGGTAGTCCATAAGTTCATCCTTTAATGTTCCTAGTCGTGGGTGTATCAAGATGGGGCATCGATATACCAGAGTAGACTAGCGTATACACTTCTCGACCCATTTGATGGGCGATGCATGATCCCATATCCATTGGTGTTTGACATCAGAGATGGTATACGGGTGCTCAGTGGAGACTGGGTACACTGGACGGACTCGTCGAGAACTCCTAGATGGTATTATACCTGACGTTAGATAGCAGTTTTCTGGTGACACTGGTACAGGTTAGTCTGTAGACCCGAGATCGTCATATAGTCTTGTGTGATTCCCACTGTGCTTTGATTTCCACCTTACCACGTTCAAGAGGACGTGTAAAACGGTGGTTTTTGGGCACAGTCCCGAGTCACATGGAGGCAAGAGCGATAGGAGGGGTTTCGTCTCTCCCGGTATTGGGGGTTGATGTTGCGCTGTACTCGATTGGCCATAACAGGGAAGTCCCTGGCCAGGGCTGACTTAGAGATTTACTGGTAAGTGTTATCAGTTGTTTCTCAATCCGTTATGAGCCTCATATCGACATGACTTATCGGTTATTGGGGTCTGACATTTACCACCCCTAGACTCGATATGCAACATATTAGACGAAGAGACCGGACTGTACGATAGTGTTACTAACAGGCTTTACAGGAGCTAGAGCGGGCTTGCTTGTTGATCTTCTGATTGCTCAATACCCGGGTAGCCGTTACATCCAGCTAGTACCGCTGACGGCTTGTAGGTGCTTGATGTGATCATCACTACTGCCGGCGTATTGACGAGTCTTTAGAGTCCTACACAGATGTTTTACTGGCTCAGGCAAAATGAAGTAGGAGCACATATGTGATATGTGCGGGACCGAGAATAATACGAGTATGTGATACCGTATTCTATTCTCGCGATATTTGTATCGGTCGGTTATATATGATATATCCGGGTTATCGAATCAAGTGTTGATTCGATAAGTTGGTACATATTATATTAGTCGGTTATACGTGATATATCCGGGTTATCGAATCAAGTGTTGATTCGATAAGTTGGTACATATTATATTAGTCGGTTATATGTGATATAGCCGGATTATTAAATCAAGTGTTGATTTGATAATTTAGTGTATAATTTTATATTTGATATACTAGTTTACACTAACTAATATTAGCTCACTTAAGCATTTATTTTTCTTACATGTGCACACTTATTATATATGTGATATATATTAATTGTGTTCTATTTTGTATCATGGTTGATGACACACACTATATGGGTGTATGAGACTTACACCATACTAATTATAATGTAGGGTTTAAATATTTAAAGTAAATCCAAATTAGTGGATAATTAGCTACATGCATGAAGCTTGTAGAAGCTTATGGATGCATTGACTTAGTCCACTAATTTTGTTTTACTAAAGATATTTATTAACCTAACCATTATAACTTAGCTATAGTTATGTCTCTACATGAGTTAGATATATGATACAAACACACCCATGGTTGATTCTCTCACCTCATTAGTTTGTTCTCATCTCTTGACTTCATCTTCTTCATCCTTGAGAAAAAGCTTGCTAGATTTTTCCAAAGTGGGAAAATATTGTGAGAAAAATAAAACTAAAGTGAGCCCACTTCCTACTTCATCATCCTCTACAAGATTATCACTTTAGTATAGGGTGTTGGCTTCATTAATCTCTCATTAGTGAAGTAGTAGCTTGAGTTAGTGTCTCATCGACGTAGATCATCTTCGGCCTCGAAGACTTCAAGCAAATTCGTTCCTTTCACCTTTAGAAGCCATGCAAGAGTCCGGGAGTTCTATGATCGCAGGACCACTACAAGGAGCAATTGAAGTGAAGGACTGGTCTACAAAGGTTGTATTCCGTTATCACTTAGATGTAAAGTAGTTTACATTTAGTTTCGTATGATTCTCTAGTTAACGATTCTAGTTTAGGGTTCTTTAAAACGGCAAATTTTTGAAAATGGCATGGACGATGCCTCCCGAAACCTTGCTGTCGTTCATAAGAACCCTACAATGATAATGTAGGGTTTATTTATTTAGAGTAAATCAAATATTAGTTGGAAATTAGTCACATGGGTTAGCTTAGTGGAAGCTTGTAGAACCATTGACTTAGTCCACTAGTTTTGTCTTGCACTAGATATTTATTAACCCAGCCATTATCTAAACCCATGGTTAAGTCTCTACATGAGTTATATGAGATATTTCTCACCCATGGTTGCCATTCACCCTCTCATCCATTATTTGCTTCATCTTCATCTTGCTCATGAGAGAGCTCTCTAGGTTTTTGAGAGGAGAATAAAAAGAGTGAGAAAATTAATTCTAAAGTGAGCAAAATTCCTACTTCATCATCCTCTACTAGATTAGCCATTTAGTTTAGGGTGTTAGCTTCACTAATCCCTAATTAGTGAAGAGGTGGCTTGGGTTAGTATCTCCTCGACGTAGATCATCTTCAGCCTCGTAGACTTTGTGCAAACTTGTTCCTTTCATCATGTGGAGGCACTCTAGAGTCTGGAAGATCACTACTTGGAGCGAAAAGACTATTGTTGACTATAGTGCCCTCAAGGAAATTATCATAGTCGCAGGCAGGTGATTACGATGATTGTGGGAGGACCTATACCGATAGAACAGTCTTACTCGAGATGATAGTATGCTATCTAGTTTGTTTTTATCATCATGTACATATTGATAGAGCCCATAGGATTGATTACTGACTACCAGCATTATGATGGCGATCATATACGTAGGAGCTGTTAGTTATATGTATGCCCTAGAGGCCATTACTGTACATACGATGTATATTGTAATGGATGCTTGGACATATATAGGGAGGACTTTCTTGCTCGACATGATAGTATGCTATCTGGTTGTACTTTATCTTAACATGAACTCTGATTGTCTCTATGTTACATGTTGATAAAGCCCTTAGGATATGTACTCGACTACTGGGACAATGATGAGATCATACTAGTGGGGCCACGGTAGTCGACGAGTACATCCTATAACTGTTCCTAGTCGAGGGTGTATTGAGACAGGGCATCAATACACCAGAGTAGACTAGCGTATACGCATCTTGACCCATATGATGGGCGATGGATGATCCCATATCCATCAGTGTTTGACATCAAGGATGGTGTACGGGTGCTCAGTAGAGACTGGGTACACTGGACGGACTCGCCGAGAACTCCCAGATGGTATTATACCTCACGTCAGATGGCAGTTCTCCGGTGACACTGGTACAGAGTAGTCTGTTGACCCGAGATCGTCATAGAGTCTTGTATGATTCCCACTGTGCTTTGATTTCCATCATACCACGTCCAAGAGGGCGTGCAAAAAGGTGGCTTTTGGGTACAGTCCCGAATCACATGGAGGCAATGAGCGATAGGAGGGGATTCGTCTCTCCCGGTATAGGGAGTTGATGTTGTGCTGTGTTCGATTGGCTATAACCGGAAATCCATGGCCAGGGTTGCTGAGATTTACTGGTAAGAGTTATCAGCAGTTTCTCGAACTGTTATAGACCTCATATCGACACGACTTATCGAGCTACTGGGGTCTGACGTTTACCACCCCTAGGCAAGTAATGCAACATATCAGACGACGAGACCGGACTGTACGGGAGTGTTACTGTTTGGATTCACAGGAGAATGTACAGGCTTGCTTGTTGATCTTCTGAGCGCTCAATACCTGGGTATCTGTTATGTTTAGCTGACCGCTTGCAGCTTGTGGGTGTTTGATATGATCATCACCTACTGCCGGCGTATTGACGATTCTTTAGAGTCCTACACAGAGCTTTCTTGACTCAGGCAAAACGGAGTAGGGGCACATATGTGATATGTGCGGGACCGAGGATAATACGATATGAGATAACGTATTCTATTCTCGCGATATTTGATATCAGCCGGGTCATCGGATCAAGTGTTGATTCGATGAATCGGTACGGATAAATATTAGTCGGTTATATGCGATATAGCCGGATTGTCGGATCAAGTGTTGATTCGATAATTTAATGTATAATAATATATATGATATATTAAATGACATTAACTAATATTAGCTCACTAAAAGATTCTTTTTCTCACTCGGATAATACATTGATATATATGCGATATATGTTAATTGTATTATTTTATTTGGTTACAATAAATATTATATATGTGATATATAATATTGTAACATGATATGATAACTAATGCAACATGTATAGTAAAGATTAATCAAGATTAGGGTTTGATTTGGGTTAATGACTTCTAGTAGATTCTAGAAGGTTTTCTTTTTGTTTTGGAAAAGATATTTTCAAGTGACTCATTCTTAACCTAACCCAAACCCTAGCCTTGGTTAATTCTCTACAAAGGTTAAGTAAACCAGCATTATTGATCATTATCTTCTTTGCATTATTCATCACAAAAGAAATTCTATCATCATTATTCATCTTCTTCCTTCTTCTTTCTTCATGGAAAAAGCTTACTAGCTTTTTCCAAGTGATGAATAAATGTGAGAAAAAGATAAATAAAGAGAGCAAAAATCCTACTTCATCATTCTCATCTTCCCTTGCCCTTTAGATGAGAGTGTTCACTCAATTTTAGTGAGTGTTATCTTGTGTTAATGAAACTTCAAGGTAGATCATCTTTGTATCGAAGATCGGAAGCAAGACTGCATCTTTCTCTTCGTGGAACCTCTCGAGAGTCCGGAACCCGATGATCGCAGCGAAGGGACCACAACACAGAGCTTATGAAGTGAAGGACCGGTTCTACAAAGGTTCTAATCTCTCTCACTTAGTGTTAAAATGTTTAGCATGTTAGTTTTCGCCTAATCTCTTGTTTAAAGATCCGGCTTCGGGTTGTTCGGCACGGCTAATTTTTAAATCGGGCATGGTTGATGCCTCGTAGACCCTTGTGCGCGTGCCAAGCAACCCTACAGTGGTATCAGAGCCAAGCTAGAGCTTTAGGCGAAGTCTAGACAAAATTTAAAGTCCGATCGAACACCGAAACCCCGATACGGAACCCTCTCTGTACATTTTTCAAAAATGTGATTTTTTCTTAATTAAAAATGCTCAGAAAAACAAGAAGGAAAAACTATGAATTACTGCGAAGTACGGTCCCCTAAGTCGACTATTGGACCGCGGAACAGCGGCGAAACCATGGGTTTGGCGGCGGTTCCGCGGCCAAAATTTGGACTTAGTCCCTGAAATTTCATGTAATTATTATTAAGCCCTTTCTTGTTATTATTTTCTGGGAATATTTTAATTCCACTCAAGTGTTGAGTTTTCAAGGGTTGTATTGGGGAATCGTTGATTCGATCGGATAATTTAACTTTGTTTAGTTTGTCCGGATAATTTTAGAAACTGTTAAAAAGTTCGGGCGGATATCAATAACTCACTTTTTCCCCTGTCGGAAAATTTTTCAAAAGTTGGATTTTTCCTCGTGTTTAAGAACGTTCTAAGTCGTGCAAGTAACGCGGTGGACCCTCTAGAAGACAACAAACCTTAACTCGATTATGTGACCGTCTTGAACTGCTTCTGAACCTTAGGGTTTGTGGCAGTACGGCGTGCCGCATGTGAGGCGTTGGCTTGACCCTTCTACGGCTGGACCATTGGTACTGTGGCATGTGATGGATGTTTTTAAACTGATTTCAAGTGTTAAGATATATTGGGGAAATCTTGGGTGTTTGATTATTCGATCGGAAAGTTTAACATTGTCTATTTATCTGGAATGTGATACAATAATTGGAATTCACAAGTAGTTATGAGATAACTAATATGAATGTTATAAACGCAGCACTTTAGTCTCACTTGATCGGTTGCCACGGAATTTTGATGCGATCAAAAGTCCGTCGCAATCACGTAGTGTACGCGGATATTCGCCGATAAACTTAATAGACAGCTACACCCCTTAGCCCCGACCAAGTGACTGTAGGAGAACCCCGTCGCCGAAAGCATCCGTACGGGTGCTCGCGGTAGCGGTGTTCCGCCTTGGTGCACTTCGTCGACGGTATCAGGGGTGCGGCCGCCTACTAAAGTTTGCGACGAGCATTCGATCAAATTGTCGGGAATCTTGTTGAATTGCCCGACTTGATATTGAAAAGTGTTTTCGATAATGAGACTAAAATGCGGGGTTTATAAATATTAGGCATGCGATGTCTAAGAAATTCATTTGGTCAGGTATGCGATGTCTAAGGAGGTTGCGGATTCCAACTGTTGTAGTTTTACACTTTCTTTTCTGTGACCGTAAGTGTAGTATGTGGTGTATCGCCGGCTTCGTTGCTATACATCAACGACAATCGGGATACGCATACTTGCTTACGTTGATGATATGAGATATTATGTGTTGCTGTGATATGTTATATTGGATCGTCGCGTTTTGAATAGCCGGGGGTTTTATGTGAGATGAGAGTTTTTTTTCTTTTTCATTCATGTAAAATTCATTTGTATGTAATATTCTTTTATTGGGGCACTTCCAGGTTGCGGAAGATGTCACCGTTGTATATTTACTTTTCCGCATTAGCTAGACCCAAGGCGGGGAGCACAAGTAACCGGGTTCTAGGGTCCAGTGGGAGACCATCTCGAGGAGTCGAGACCAGGTCTCCTAACCCTAGAATTAGCAGTGTTACTTGCCGCTCTCGTAGGGGTCTAGGGATGTGGGTTTGGCTATTCATCGCGACCGTGGAATCCGTGTTTTATACTGGCTCGTATTGAAAGCACAGACGTCCTAGTATATCCAATATTTCATATATGTTTTTCTGCTGCATTGTTCTGTGATGAGATCATATTACTGCCTGAGACGAATGTTTATATTTTATATATATGAGATATATGTTATATTGCAGATTTCGTTTCAAAAGAAATTCTTATGAAGCATAATAAAATGGGACTTCATTAATGTGATTAATGAAAGAAAAGAAACCTATGATGTTGTGGAATCGAATTTCTTAAAAACAGGTAGCTACAGTTCTTGCTTTGCATCGCGGTGTTCCTTGTAGAACATCCTGCACCTTATTCGATAAGGAAAGGACCGAGATCCCTTCAGCGGGAGTGACTCCTTTAGCAATAACTGGCAGATGCTACAACTCTCGGTTTGTCTTTTGATTGCTTCTATAGTTTCTGCTTTGCACAGTGATATATATGATATATCCCGCACCTCATTCGACGAGGAAAGGGCCGACGATCCCTTCACCGGGAGTGACCCCTTTAGCAAAACTAGAAAAGCCTCAAAAACACTCCATTTTAAAATCACTCGATTCTACAACGATATCAAGTTCATTACGCAAAGGGTTTTCTTAAAAACCTGTCGTAGCCCTCCGTCATTTCAGATAAGTACCAGTTAGTATTCGTGCTGCGGTAGTTTGTCCTTCGTCAAGGCGTAGTGTACGGTAGCTAACTAGTGCTTATCTGCGAGCATATGATGCGATTGGATTAGGGTATTCGTACGGCGTAGTTTGGCCTTCGTCAAGGGTCGTGCGGGTGGGTTTAATTCAATCAAGAAATGTACGGGTTGAACTTGACTAGCGGACTATGGGTAGTTTGGCCTTCGTCAAGGTCATAGGACGCTAGGGGTAAAAAATTATCGGGAATTTCAAGTGTTGAAATTTGCAATGAGATTGCATACCTTCTATGAGATAGTTGGATCCCGATACCCGCTGCGAGTAAGAGTTAATCCTGGGAGAGTTTTACACATTACAATTAGCCGATCAAGTATGTGTCTAGAAAGGTGTTAACGGGGTTACGCCCCTGGGAAAACGAGGTTTACTTTAATTAGGTTCGTGCGAAAGCACGGGGGACCTCCCTCAAAGTACCGACACTGGCCTGGCTGAAAGATTGGAGAACTTGTAGCGTGTAATTAATCCCGGCTAGTCTTTCCTTTTAGGGTTTGAAGGAAGATTTGATTAAAACAGTGGGAGACATCCTGATTAGATATATTAGATAACCAATCTAATCTTGCGAGAGCATACGCTGAGTGTTTTCTTCTCTCTCTCTCCAGGTAGTGACCATATCACGCCTTAATCAAGATAATAAAACGGATGAATTGACCGAACCCGCTTGTTATACTGAGCTGGGGAACGTTGGTCCCGCTCTAACTTATAATTGTTATAAGCCAGAGCAGGAAATTGGGGATTACCAGAATTTCCGTGCCGCCCAAACGAAGAAAGTGCATGCTGATGCATCTTCTTCGGGTGTGTTCATTACAGAGAACTGTTTCTCAGTATCCTTTACGTCCTGGGTATGTGATACCGGATCAGGATCCCGCATATGTAATCTGTTACATGGGCTACAGATAGGTAGAGAACTGAGAACGGGTGATAAGTTTCATGAGACAGAAAACGGTGCAAGTGTTACAGCCAAGTCTGTTGGTCACTATCACCCTGTATTACCTGAATACATTGATTCTGAACGAATGTTATTAGATACCGAACCTGATATACAACATCATATCAGTTTCTTTATTAGTAAAGAAACGATATAATTTTGTATTGTTGGATAATGTTTTGAACATTTCCTATATCAAGAGTTGATCGGTTCAGGCACGTTATCTAAAAGCATTGACGTTCTAAATCAAACTACAGTTCTTAGTATACGGAACACACACAAGAGGAAGAGTTCAGAAATGAACGAATCCTTCTTGAGTTATTGTAGACTAGGTTATATCAATGCGACCCGACTAGCTAAGTTATATATAGATGCATATTTAAATTAGTTTGAATTTACATCTTGTGAAACTTGCCGGTCATGTCACAAAGATAAGATGACCACAGCTCTGTTTATTGGAAACAGAGAAAGAGTTAGTGAACTCTTGGGATTGATACATGCTGATGTATGAAAGTCCCCTGTCTACACATACCAAGACCGGTTCTTTGTACTTCATTACATTCTCTGATGATCTCTCAAGATTCAGACATATGTTCCTGTTGGAACACAAGTCCGAAGCTTTTGAGATATTCACAGAATATAAATTAGAAGTAGAGAACCAAAAATACGGGTATAAGTATTATGTCCTTTGATGAGATCAAGGAGGAGAATACTTGAGCACGGAATTCCTGGACTATTTTAAAGGAGAATGAGATTCTCTCTCAGCATTACTCCTTCGAATACACCACAGCACGTCGGTGTATCGGGGCGGAGCAATAGCACCCTATGTGATATGGTATGCTCAATGATGAGTACTACTGAGTTTCCTATTTCCTTTAGGGAGTTATGCACTTGTGAAGTTGCATACCTATTGAATAGGGTTCAAATCAAATCAGTTGCCTACCACTTCATATGTGATATGGAAAGGGAAGAGCCCATATCTTAAGTTGGTTAAGATTTGGGTTGTCCGGCCTATGTCTAAAAGCAAAATCCGGACAAGCTCGAGGCAAGGTCTGTTATGTACAACTGGAAAGGTTCCAGCTATACAAAATGCAGCTGATGATTTGGTAGAACCAAAGGATTCAATAGTTTCCAACGAACCTCAGCCTCTCCACCGATCTAGTAGGGTTCCTCACCCACCTGAGAGATACTTCGATTTCTCTATGAAAGTGGGAGCGAGGATTGCATCATGAGATGATGACCCAACTAGTTTCGAGCTGGCCATCAGGAGTGGGACTCTGTAAGAATGGCTGGATGCTTAGCGATCTGAGATGGAATCCTTATACACCAACAAAGTATGGACTTTGGTTGCTTTATCTGAAGGGTTAAATCCCCATCAGGAGCGAGTATATCTTGAGAAGATTACTTGGTGTACATGGAAAAGTTGAGACTTTCAAAGCTATGCTTAAGTCCATCCAGATCCTACTTGCCACGGCTACATACCATGACTACGACATCTGGTGGTTGGGTGTCATGACTGCTTTTCTAAATGATGTTTTAAAAGAGAGCGTCTATAAGTACACAGCCAGAGGGCTTCGTAGATAGTGGGAGCAGCGGAAACGTGTGCAAGATGTTTTATGTGATAAAGCAGGCATCGCGGAGTTGGAACGTCTGTTTTGATGTGGTAGTCAAAGAGTTTGACTTCATCAAAATGGTGGATGAACCTTGTATATACAAAAAGGTAGTAGGGAGTATGGTGGTGATCCTCGTAGAGTATGTGGATGACATACTTTTGATAGGGAAAGAATTTCCTATGCTACGCTCGGTCAATCTCCGCTTATCACAAGGATTCTCCATATAGGATCAAAATGATACCTCCTAAATCCTGGGTTCTTAGATCTATGAGATAGATCTAATTGGATGTTAGGATACTCACTAGTTGTAGTGAGATGGTATCAATCGATCCTGGGGAGAATCACTGGAAAGCTTCCAGAGTGATAAGAATGACTGGATGTCAGTCGCAGGCATATTCTATACCCTCAGTGGAGGGACGGTATGTTGGAAGAGTTCCAAGCTAGATACCGTGACATACTAGACGATTAAAGGCAAGATACATCGTTACCAAGGATGCTACCAAAGAGGCAGTCTGGATATTTATAAGTTCATGAGATGAACTTCGTTCCTACCATTGTGTGACAATGGAGTTGTGGCTTTAGCCAAGGAACTACCGTCCCATCTGAAATCCAGATATAATTCTTAGGCAGTATCACCTGATCATGGAGATGGTTGATCTCCAAGGAGATCGAGGTTAGGAGAGTAGACACAGAGGACAACAGCGCGGATCCACTCACAAAGGCCTTTTTCCCAATAGAGACTTTTATGGGATGGTTGAGTATGAGATACTTCAACCACAGCTAATTGTTGGGTATGCGATACCACAATAGATGGCCCTAGTGCAAGTGGGAGATTGTTAGTTATATGTATGCCGTAGAGGCCATTACTGTACATACGATGTATATTGTAATGGATGCTTGGACATATATAGGGAGGACTTTCTTGCTCGACATGATAGTATGCTATCTGGTTGTACTTTATCTTAACATGTACTCTGATTGTCTCTATGTTACATGTTGATAAAGCCCTTAGGATATGTACTCGACTACTGGGACTATGATGAGATCATACTAGTGGGGCCACGGTAGTCGACGAGTACATCCTATAATTGTTCTTAGTCAAGGGTGTATTGAGACAAGGCATCAATACACCAGAGTAGAATAGCGTATACGCATCTTGACCCATATGATGGGCGATGGATGATCCCATATCCATCAGTGTTTGACATCAAGGATGGTGTACGGGTGCTCAGTAGAGACTGGGTACACTGGACGGACTCGCCGAGAACTCCCAGATGGTATTATACCTCATGTCAGATGGCAGTTCTCCGGTGACACTGGTACAGAGTAGTCTGTTGACCCGAGATCGTCATAGAGTCTTGTGTGATTCCCACTGTGCTTTGATTTCCATCATACCATGTCCAAAAGGGCGTGCAAAAAGGTGGCTTTTGGGTACAGTCCCGAATCACATGGAGGCAATGAGCGATAGGAGGGGATTCGTCTCTCCCGGTATAGGGAGTTGATGTTGTGCTGTGTTCGATTGGCTATAACCGGAAATCCCTGGCCAGGGTTGCTGAGATTTACTGGTAAGAGTTATCAGTAGTTTCTCGAACTATTATAGACCTCATATCGACACGACTTATCGAGCTACTAGGGTCTGACGTTTACCACCCCTAGGCGAGTAATGCAACATATCAGACGACGAGACCGGACTGTACGGGAGTGCTACTGTTTGGATTCACAGGAGAATTGTAACGCCTTGAAAAGTCGTTTTGGTGTTTTCCTGAAAATCGGTGAAAATTCGGTATTTTTTTTCCGTAAACCGTCTTTTTTGTTATTTTGCAGTTTAGGACTAATTATACCTAAAATGGATAGGTAATTGGTAGTTTTTAGTAGCAAATGAGTTAATTATGAAATTCTGGTCGTTTAAAAATTTTCCCTAATTTTTCAATTTTTTAATATTATTTTAAGCCGGTAAGAAAATACATTAATTTAGCGATAAATACAAATTTAAATGGGCTAAATTTAAGCTTTAAATTCATGTTAATTAAAATCTAGTTGTAACATAAATTTTTAGTATTTTATTTTAAGTTTTAACTAATTTTTATTATGGAAAACGAAATTTATTGAATTTAAGCTTAAACTTGCAATTTTGGACTTGTAGGGGGTCTTTTTGCATAAAATTTCTTTTGTAAAACCCCATTCACCCTTCCCTCACTCCCTTGGCCGGCCCCACCTCCTACTGCAGCACATTTCCCCCCCCCCCTCTAAATTGTATTCTTCAACTCCTTTTAAATTGTTTAAAAAGGGTTTAAAATGTAGTAATGGGTGGGGGTATTATGGTATTTGGGGGGGCTTTGACTTAGACTTTTACACCATCCCTTCACATCCCCCATCCCTCTCCTCTCAGCAGAAAATCCTGCACCAACAGCCCCAAATATTTTCCCCATTTCTTCTTCTCTTTTGCTTCATTTTCATCTCAAAAATTCAACAAAATCCACAATTTCCTTCACAAATTCAACACAAAACCATATTCCATCTCTTCTCCAACCTAATTTGGTTCAAATCAAGGAGAAAAGAGGTGTCTTGGGAGGCTTGAGCAAGCTTAGGATTGATCTTTTGAGGTATAATTTCTAATCAAATGGTTAAATTGTAGCTTAAGTGTGCTAAACTAGAACCTTGAAATTTGTTTAGTGTTAAATTTAGTGTTAGTTTCATTCTAGATTTTTAAAAAAAGTTCATGGTTGAAATTAAACTAGGGTTTTTAGAAACCATTATTTAGTTAATTAAATCTATTTTGCTATCTAGTTGTTTGCTAATCTAAGTTAATGAGGTTACTTTATTTGTGTGGGCTTCAAATTAGTGTTAATTTGGTATTGTCATGTTTAGTTTTGGATTGAAATTGCTAATTATGAAAATCAAGAAAGGTTTTGTTTATGGAATTAGGTTTTAAGCATTGCTAATGGTTTAAAACTAATGTAGTGGCTATCTAGTGGGTTAGTTGGATGTTTGTGTTGGATTGTGAGCACTTTATCGCATAACGGCGATGTTGCGTCGTTTTTTTTAGAATGTTTGTGCTTACTAGTTTTGTGATAAAAGTATGTGATAAATTATTTTGATATCTTGATGATTGTTTTGGCTTATCCTATGACTTTTAGGATGTGTGAGTGCGGATTTTTGTGTGTTCGGGTTTTAGTTTTTCCGGACGACCAAATCGACGATTCTAGTTAGTTTTGCGATTTTCGCGTGTGTTCCGCGCACCTTGTGCACGTTGTACCTAGCTTGTGAACGTTAGTATTTTCGTTTGGGATTTGCATCGTTCTTGATATGTAACCTTATGTTTGGTATTGATGTAATTACAGGTTCGGTCGCGGAGGCGTCAGACGCGGCACGAAAGGGGAAAGCGGTGATTGGACGTGACTAGCTAGGGATTCCTGTGAGTAGATGTAACATCTACGGGGGACTATCGTTGGATGGCGCAAGCCGCCCGATAGTTTTAGTAGCTTAAAAAGATTCTTAGTAATGTTAGTAATTATGGGTGTAATACTTGTATGATTAATTGCTACATCCATGCCTTATATTGACATACATATGCGAAACCATTCTATAGGACACATGCACCATTGCCAGGGTTTTTATATGCAGCACGAGCACTATTCATGCTTACACACACACCCTGGTAATTGCCATGCCACCACACTAGATAACCTATAATTTGAAACCTTTTACTAATTGATACTTAAACTTGTGCGATTGCCTTTAATTCCTTAAAATGAAATCGTAGGATTGCTATTCATGTGCATGTACCTCATCATATTATTTGTTCATGCCTAGTCTATTAATCATACATCGCAACTTGATTATTGATACCATATGCATTCATTATCATTGACATATGCACTTATGAGGATTTCTTGAGATTTTATGATATTTCTGGATTTCGGGGGAAAGCCGCAAAATTTCTAAACTTATTACTTTTTTTTTAATACGTAAATTGCGGTTTTCTAGTGATGTAAGTGTCATCCACCATGAGTTTGCTGTGGTTTTCGAGATCCGTGTCGAGGAGTGGAGGAACCGTCACGGGTACATAGTGGGCCCGGTAAGGTACCCCGGGGCAAGAGGAATGTGTTGTTGACGTTGAGCCTGGCAGGGGACGGATTACCTACCGGTGACTGTTTGGGACGGCGGATATCCAGAGGATACCGACCGTGGCCGCGAGATGATGAGATATTGATATTGAGATGGGTCAGCCGGATGGCTGAGGCCAGAGATACTATGACATGGATATATGAGATTTGTGATAGTTTTGAGGTGTCGTTGCTGGACACGGGTTCTTGTTGATTCTATTGGTATTGTGCTGGTATTTCAAAAGAGATTCCTAAAGGAAAAACATGATTCTTATACTTACACATTCAGGTCATGAGTTGATTCGCATTGCATTCATACTTGCTAGTATATTCATATTGCATACATACCTGCTATTATGTCCTGCCTTACCTGTATTTTAGATGCTAGGATGCTTGTGTGCATGCATTCGATAGCCTGTGTAGATGTTATTTATTACTCACGAGTTGACAACTCACCCCCGTTGTGCCACAGCCTTTTGCAGGTCCGCTCCGTCAGTACAGTAGCGGCGGGCGCACTTGCTTCTTTTGCCTCTTTTTCCTGGACTCGAGGTTTTGCTCTTAGGTGGGTTATATTATTATTTTTGTACCACCTTGTATATTCCTTGTATCTAGTGTGCTCCATCTACTGTATCCACCAGTATTTTTGTATATTGACCTAGAGATGAGACTGTGAGATTTGTGGACTTTTTATGCTGTATTTTGGGGTCGAGCTCACTTGAGTCGACATGCTGTTTTTCTCATGCTTCCTTATGATTATTTCGCATGTTGTTGCTTTATACTGCGTGGGATTTATGACCGCCTTGTGGCGAAGAGCTAGCTCCCGCTTGGGGATGCCTTATTTGTTGGATTCATATATATTCTTGTTGTACCCATTTTGGGGGCCAGTATTTACAAAGGAGTCTCTGCCGAAATTTTCGGAAAAATTGATATTGTTTTTAAAAAGGTTTTACATGACTTATTTGATAAACTTGTTTTCAATTGATTGGGTTCTTTTCACTCTTTTGCTTATTTGGTTTTGGTTTTCTGGGCTTTGGCTTACTTATTTTACGGACGTCTTGAGATGTTTCATAAACTTAAGTGCCAGTCACGTTCCGTACCCTGCGGGTCATGACAAAGTTGGTATCAAAGCGATAGGTTTTACCTTTTTGAGTGTAGGATGACCCTTGGTAGATGGAGTAAGTGACTTAAGCAGGGTAACGTAGCGTGTGTATGTCCGCGGCATACTTGCGATACGGTACTCCGCCTAAGTGACTTTAGGATATACTTGCTTGAAATTCCTTCTTCAATTCCGTGTATCCTATGATTCTATTGCACTATTCTTATTATCCTTTTTCCTGTACTAGCCACTATGCCGCCGAAGGCTACGAGAGCGCAGAGGGCTGCCGCCCGAGATGAGATCCGAGCAGGCTCGCCCGAGACGAGGACTGAGCAGGGTGGCATGCCCACGCCGCAGGGACAGATTGATCCGCCTTCCCCAGGCTGTATGGATAGGCTTGAGTCCGGTATGGAGGAGCTGCGACAGATGATGGGAGGCGTGCAGGAGCTACGACAGATGGTGGAATCCTCAGTAGAGGTCAATCGAGCGCAGAGATCGGATACTACTCCCCCTACGGTCGTTTCGAGACCGAGTTGGATTCGCACTGATATGTTAGCACTTAGGCGTGTTCGCAGAGGCCGTGGCGGATTCTTTAGGGGCCAGTTGTATCGCCTTCACCCATATGGTCAGCAGCCATGGTTAGGATGTTTTTGGTGTGGTAGCCTACATCATCGTATCAGAGACTGTCCGGTGAGACGACAGGGAGCGGCGACAGTGCCACATGTTACCTTACCACCATCACCACCCCCTCCTCAGAGAGCCCTACTTCCTACCACAGGCGTTGCTCCACGCCAGTTAGATGCACACAGAGGCCGTGGACGCGGCGGTCCTGTTCAGAGACGACGAGGAGGCAGAGGCCGAGGTCGAGGTCAGCCCGCTATCGGTGGAGGACAGGCCCGAGTATTTGCTTTGACACCGCAGGATGCGCAGGCATCCAATGCCGTTGTGACAGGTACCTTGCCAGTTTGCTCTTTCGACGCACGGGTATTATTCGACCTAGGTTCCACACATTCGTACGTCTCTACACACTTTGCACCGTTGTTGGGCCGTGAGTCGTCGTCGTTAGATCAGCCACTTGTTGTTATTACCCCGGTAGGCGAGTCGTTTGTCGCTCGTTTTGTGTTTCGTTTGTGTTCCGTTCGTATCGGGGAGAGGGATTCATCAGTTGATTTGATTCTCCCCGATATGTTGGACTTTGATGTGCTTATGGGCATGGATTGGCTAGCCACTTGTTATGCTTCGGTGGACTGCCGTGAGAAGGCAGTCATATTTAGCTTTCCGGGAGAGCCAGTCCTTGTTATTCAGGGAGACCGCAGCGTCACCCTTCCCATCTTGATTTCGTCTCTTCGTGCTGGTCAGCTCTTGCGGAAGGGATGTCAGGGATTCTTAGCGTATATTTGTGATACTCGAGCTGCAGAGGTTCCGTTGGACCGGGTCCCGGTTGTTTGTGAGTTCCCTGATGTTTTCCCTGATGAGCTACCTGGGCTACCGCCTGAGCGCGATGTTGAGTTCTGCATTGATTTGATTCCCGGCTCGGGGCCTATTTCTCTACCGCCTTATCGGATGGCCCCGGCAGAGCTTCGAGAGCTGAAGGATCAGTTGCAGGATTTGTTAGATAAGGGGCTTATTCGACCTAGTGTTTCTCCATGGGGTGCTCCGGTCCTGTTTGTCAAGAAAAAGGATGGAAGTTTGCGCTTATGTATCGACTACCGCCAGCTGAACAAAGTTACCGTTCGGAACAGATATCCGTTGCCACGCATTGATGATTTGTTCGACCAGCTTCAGGGTGCGGGGTATTTTTCGAGGATCGACTTGCGATCAGGATACCATCAGCTGCGAGTTCGACAGGAGGATATACCGAGGACAGATTTCCACACGCGCTACGGCCACTACGAGTTTTTGGTGATGTCGTTCGGACTCACCAACGCCCCAGCAGCATTCATGGATTTGATGAACCGTACATTCAGGCCGTACCTTGACTTGTTCATCATCGTGTTTATCGACGATATCTTGGTGTACTCCCGGAGCAGATAGGAGCACGAGCAGCACTTGCAGATTACGTTACAGACTCTGAGGGAGCACCAGCTATTCGCAAAGTTCTCCAAGTGTGCATTCTGGCTGGACAGCGTCGGATTCTTGGGTCATGTGGTTACGAGAGACGGCATATGTGTGGACCCGAAGAAGATTGAAGCTGTTCAGCAGTGGCCCCGACCTACATCGGTTACTGAGATCCGTAGTTTTCTAAGCCTGGCGGGCTACTACAGGTGTTTTGTTCAGGATTTCTCCTGTATAGCTGCACCTTTGACCGGTTTGACTCGGAAGGGAGTTCCTTTCGTTTGGACAGAGGAGTGCGAGCGCAGTTTTCAGCAGCTACGGACTTGTTTGACTACGGCGCCGGTATTATCTTTGCCTTCGGGATCAGGCGGATTTGTAGTCTACTGTGATGCTTCGCGAGTGGGGTTAGGATGCGTATTGATGCAGCATGGCCGGGTGATCGTATATGCTTCTCGGCAGTTGAAGAAGCATGAACAGAACTACCCCACTCATGATTTGGAGATGGCTGCAGTGGTCTTTGCATTGAAGATTTGGCGACATTACCTATATGGCGAGTCGTGCCAAATATTCACAGACCACAAGAGCTTAAAATACATATTTCAGCAGCGAGACCTGAACCTCAGACAGCGTCGTTGGATGGAGTTGGTGAAAGACTACGACTGTGAGATCTTATATCACCCAGGCAAGGCGAATGTGGTGGCAGATGCGTTGAGTAGGAGGCCCGGGGGTAGTCTATCCTATTTGCGCGCAGTACAGAGGCAGTCGTCAGCAGATATGCAGATGTTATGTGACTGCCGAGTTGAGTTCGAGTTCACTCAGACAGGGGGACAGCTCGCACATGTTCGTGCACGCCCACAGTTGCTTGACCGTATATATTGTAAGTCCATGTCACGCACCCCACTAACTTGCGGGGAGGTGGAATATATGAAAAACGATTATCAAAGCTTCGTAACACGGACTTGAGCGCATGAATCGTAATCTAAACCATTGCTAACGTTATACTAGAGGTTTAACTACTCGGTACCGGAGTTATACCTCACGTTACATGTCCTTCGGGTCTTCATCGCTGTCCTCCACTCCTCGTAGGCTCCTTGGAACATCGGCAACTTCACGGCCTCCTCGAATCAAAGACGATCCACCCGAAAGCTTCTACGCCAAGCTTAATCTCAAACTTGAGATAACTAGGTTGCTTAAAGTGCTAATCTAAGCTACCTAGAGGATATAGAGTGAGGTTATGGATGTTTTAGTCTAGATAACCCTTGATCTCAACACATGAGAGGTTAGGGTTAGGGTTTCAAGAGAGAGTGAGCTTGAGGAGAGAGAAGGAGAAGATGAGAATGAATATCTTCTTTTATAAAATCCTTCTCACTTGAATATATGATACATAATGAATTATCAAATAATATCAATTAATTGATTATTCACCATGTTTCATTTAATCAAGGAGAGTGATTCATCATGTGAGTCATTAGATCATTAATGAAGCATTAATGATATGATGAATCATATAAATGAGTCACACAAAGTAATCATGAAAAAGCCACCTCAACCCCTCATGTCACCACTCTTCTAGAACCTTCTCGACAAATTACGAGAACGCCCCTCCAATCCGTGAAAACACGGAAAAACTTTAGACTGTATAAATCCAATAACCTTATACTAGAATCTGGCTTAAACCAAAGCCGGCTAGTATAAACTGTCCGAAAAGTCGTACGTGCGAAAACACACGTACGCATCCGAACCCTTGTCGTAAAACCATACGACCTCTATATCGTTTCGCCTGGAGCAGGGAAACTCTCTGTGTGGGACTCTAAATACTCGACACTACGCTGGCAGTGGGTTTAACCACAGACCGCAAGCAGCACTAGCTGTACGTAACGGTCCCCAGGTAGATGTCGATAAGAAGGCCGATGAGGAAAACCATCTTGAACCCCTACTGAGCCTGATGTGACAATCTCCGTACAGTCCGGTCTGTTCGTCTAAGACTATCGCATATCAAGCCTAGGGGGCGGCAAGCGTCAGTCCCCTAATAGCTGTATAAGTCGTGTTGGAGCGAAGCCCATTACGCCCTGAGAAGCTACTGGAACCTACCAGTATATCTCGCTTGCCCTGGCCAGGGAATTTGCGTAATGGCTCTCTGACACAGTGCGATATCAACTCCCAATACCGGGAGAGACGAATCCTATCTAACCGCCACTGCCTCCAAGTGCTCGGGACTGCACCCAACTGCTACCTGTTTGCACGACTCCTTTGAGCCGTGGTAGGGTAGCAATCTAAGAACAGTGGGACACACTCGAGGCGAAGCAGCAGTGTCAAGTCTGCGGACTATGCTGTACTCATGTCACCTGGGAACTGATAACTGACGATGGGTATAATACCAACCAATCAGTTCCTCGGCGAGTCCTGTCCGGTGTACCCGTAACCTAACGAGCACCTGTATACTATCTCTAGTACGACGTACTGATGGCTGTGGGACAGACCATCTCCCCAACTGGGATGAGAAGTGTATACACTTAGTCTACTCCGGAATATCGATGCCCTATCTCGATAATCCAACGACCAGGGACCTGTATAGGATGTTGCTTACAGACTACCCAGCCCCCACTAGTGTGATTGCCATCACGACGCTGGTAATCAAGCAAAGATCCTATGGGCTCTACTAATATGTATAAGTGATACATTACAAGAAATATATGCACATATTAAAGTAGACTCAAACCAAGTAGCATACTACCATTTTTAGCAAGACTGTATATATAACTGTGAATATCCCAAGCTTCCATTAAGTAATATACAATCTAGTATGATACAATAATGGCCTCTAGGGCATATACACTAACAATCTCCCACTTGCACTAGGGCCATGAGCTGGCATATCGTAGACTTATCATCTCGAATAGCCTCTCGAACTGCGTCTGAGGAATGGCCTTTGTGAATGGATCAGCAATGTTATCCTCCTTCTTTACTCTCTTCACCTCGATCTCCCGGCGATCTATGATCTCCCTGATCAGGTGATACCGCCTTAAGATGTGTCTGGACTTCTGATGGGACCTGGGTTCCTTTGCTAAAGCTATAGCGCCGTTGTTGTCACAATACAGAGGTATTGGATCAACACTGGTAGGAACCACCTGAAGTTCTGTGAGGAACTTTTTCATCCAGACTGCTTCTTTTGCGGCATCGCAAGCAGCTATGTACTCTGCTTCCATCGTTGAGTCTGCAACGGTCTCCTTCTTGGAACTCTTCCAACAGACCGCCCCTCCATTGAGGGTGAAGACAAAACCCGACATGGATTTGGAGTCATCTTTGTCACTCTGGAAGCCGGAGTCGGCAAAGGCCTCCATCTGAAGGTCTTTTCCGCCATATACCAAGAACATCTCCTTAGTCCTCCTCAGGTACTTAAGAATGTTCTTTACTGCTATCCAGTGATTCTCCCCTGGGTTTGCTTGATACCGGCTTACTACGCTCAATGCGTATGCTACATCTGGTCTGGTACATAACATTGCATACATTATAGAGCCTACCGCAGAAGCGTAGGGTATAATCGACATGCGATCCCTTTCCAAATCAGTCTTGGAAGACATATCTTTTGAGAGGGTGATTCCGTGACAAGCCGGTAGGTTACCGCTCTTAGAATCTTCCATACTGAATCTCTTCACTATGGTGTCTATGTACCTGGACTGTGAAAGTCCCAATATCCTTTTTGATCTATCACGATAGATCCGGATCCCCAGAATGTAGCTGGCATCACCCAAGTCTTTCATGGAGAATTTATGTGACAAGAATCTTTTGACTGACTGTAATATAGGAATATCATTTCCTATTAGGAGAATGTCATCCACGTACAAGACGAGGAATACTACAGCTCTCCCTACAATCTTACTGTATATGCATGGTTCATCTAGATTTTTGATAAAGTCAAATTCTTTGACAGCATCATCAAAACAGATGTTCCAACTCCGCGATGCCTGCTTTAGTCCATAAATGGACTTAAGCAGCTTGCATACTTTACCGCTGCTCCCACTCTGAATGAATCCTTCTGGCTGATCCATATAGACGCTTTCTTTCAAATTACCATTTAGAAAGGCCGTCTTTACGTCCATCTGCCAGATTTCATAATCGTGGAAGGCAGCAATAGCAAGAAGGACCCGAATAGATTTAAGCATAGCCACTGGAGAAAAGGTTTCGTCATAGTCCAAACCAGTTCTTTGATGAAAACCCTTTGCAACAAGTCTAGCCTTATAGGTTTCAACCTGTCTATCTACACCAATCTTCTTTTTGAAGATCCATTTGCATCCTACGGGTTTTACCCCTTCTGGAGCAATGTCCAAAGTCCATACTTTGTTGGTGTACATGGACTCCATTTCGGTCCGCATTGCATCTAGCCATTTTACCGAGTCACCGCTCTGAATGGCTTGCTGGAAGCTAGTAGGCTCATCATATTCAATAGTGCAATCCTCTCTATCCCCGTCTATGAGAAAACCGTAGTATCTCTCGGGCGGATGAGATTGCCTACTACTCCTGCGGAGTGGCGTCGGGATGTCCTGTTCTCCTGAACCTTCTGGTTCTACCATACTTTCAGTAACAGTTTGTGGTTCTAGAATTTCTACCAGTTCTACTGTGCTCCCACTCTTCTGATTTTCTAAAAATTCAGTTTCCAAGAAGTGGGGATGCTGAGAAACAAAAACCTTTTGTTCCTCTGCGGAATAGAAAAGATACCCCCTGGAGTTCTTTGGGTATCCCACAAACTTACATAGTACTGAGCGTGCCTCGAGCTTGTCCGTATGCTGCTTCTTTACAAAAGCTGGACATCCCCATGTCTTTAGATACTTAAGACAGGGTTTCTTCCCACTCCACATCTGATATGGGGTGGTAGACACAGTTTTGGTTGGAGCCTTGTTTAAGAGATATGCAGCTGTTTCTAGTGCATAACCCCAGAAAGATCGAGGCAACTCAGCCTTACTCATCATGGAACGAACCATATCTAATAGGGTTCGATTTCTCCTTTCCGATACACCGTTGTGTTGTGGTGTGTATGGAGGAGTAAGCTGAGAGAGAATTCCATTCTCTTTTAAGTAACCTAGGAACTCGGCACTTAAGTATTCACCACCTCGATCAGATCTTAGTGTCTTGATACTTTTGCCGGTTTGTTTTTCCACTTCATTCTTGTATTCTTGGAATTTCTCAAAGGCCTCGGATTTGTGCTTCATCAAGAAGACATATCCATACCTAGAAAAATCATCTGTAAAAGTAATGAAGTAGGAATAACCACCTCGCGCATGTGTAGACATTGGACCGCACACATCACTGTGTATGATCCCTAAGAGCTCGCTTGCTCTTACTCCGTGTCCAGTAAACGGAGTCTTTGTCATCTTTCCCATGAGACAAGATTCACAAGTAGCATAAGATTGATATTCGAACGGATTCAAATATCCTTCTCTATGTAACTTAGTCAACCTTCTCTCATTGATGTGACCTAGTCTACAATGCCATAAGAAAGCCTGATTTAATTCCGGAGACTTTCTTTTAAGTGTGTTCTGGACACTGAAAATATGTGCTTGATTTAATACGTATATTCCGTTTTCTAATGTACCTGACCCAATCAAATCTTGATTTAGGTGGATGTGAACCACATCTCTTGTAAAAGCAAAATCATATCCTTCCTTAGAAAGTAAGGGTACGGATATGATATTACAAGTCGTACCTGGTACATAAAAACAGTTACGCAGAATCAATATCTGCCCAGTTGTCATTCCAAGATGATATTCCCCTACGGATTCAGCGTTCATGCTCATTCCGTTAGCAACTGTGAGGGTCATATCTCCTATCCCGATAACCCTACGATTTCTCAGAGCCTGTAATGAATTACAAATGTGAGTTCCTGATCCGGTATCCAATACCCAGGAAGTAGGGTTAACTGACATACAGTTCTCTATCATAAACACATCCGAAGTCGAAGCCACAACATGCTTCGTATCCTGGCTACTGGCTTCTAAAGCCCCGCAATCATTCTGCCAATGCCCAATCCCATAACAATAGGAATGTCCCTCAATAGGGTGGTCCAGCTTGTCATAGGCAATGGACATCTGGACAGACTTTTGCCAGTCATATAAGTCAGATTCAGTCAAATTTTTATCTAGATGTAACCTATGTGTGGTCACAGGGTCGCTGCAATTTAAGAGAGAGAAGAAGATACTATTAGCATGATGCTCTTGCAAGTTTAGAGTGGTTTAATTTATTTAAACAGGATGGCTCCCACTGTTTCTCGAATCCCTCCTCAAACCATAAAAGAAGAATTAGCCAGGATAATTCTCACCGTACAATACTTGCTTAACCGTTCAGCCAGGCCAGTGTCGATACTTCGAGGGAGGTTTTCCAACGCTTTCGCGAAGTTCCTTAATTAAATAACCTCTTTTCTCTGGGGGCGTAACCCTGCTGACACCTTTCTTGGCACCTACTTGGTTTATAGCATTGATCGTTAAGTGACGAATCTCCTGATAAGTAGCATGTACTCATAGTAGGATCGGGATCCAAAATATCATCGTATGATAATGTTGAAGGAATCCTACCAACATTCATCAAACTCCAAAATGGTATGCTGTCTCTGCAAATTTCTGTTTCTTTAGAAATTCCCAATATGGATTTCTGCCCCATGCTCCTATGACCTTGACGAAGGTCAACAAATCATAAGTCACATGTCAAGTTCTACCCATCATTGTCCAGGTTAATTTGAACCCATCCGTACATACCCTTGACGAAGGTCAACAAGGTAATACGACTGTCCCAAACCAACGCATCTATCTATGCTACATATGAACACCCAACAGCTACCAATCACTATGCCTTGACGAAGGTCAACAAACATAGCTTGAATACTATTGAATATCCGTATGAAATGACGGAGGGCTACGAATGGTTTTGGCAAAACCGTGAACGTAGTGAACTTGATATAATCGAAGGAACCAGATACTTTTTAAAAGGAGTGGTTAAAGCTCCGCAATTTAAAAATTCTGCTCTTTTTAAAATAACCGAGTGGTTTCTTTTAAATTTGTTCCAACGATTTAAACTTTGGTTTATTTTCTTTGCATTATAAATAATGCGTCCCATCATTAAACTATCATTGCAGAAAACAACGAAAATACCACGTCCTCTTATGCCATCCGCATTCGCCACGGGGTCCCGTCATCACCCGTCAGGTTACTTAACTGACGACAGAGCGGGGGCTGGGCTAGCACGGGTGTAAAACATAAGTGACGTCTAATAGCTATTTATATATAGATATTGTACATTCGTCAGACGCAATAATAAGCATTCCAGATCACAGATAAACTTTATTGGATATGCAAGTAATCCGCGTTTCTTTTGAGCCTGCAAGGAAAGACGGATTACACAGTTGTGATGAATAGCCATTACCCCACCCCAGACCCCTACGGGTACGGCAAACTACCAGCCAAGTACCAGAAGTGAAGCGGTCTGCCTCAACACTTCAAAATACCCGGTAGTTTGTACACCCCACCTTGGGTCTATCCTAGGAGCAAAAACAGTAAAAAGAAATAATACAACGGTGGCTACAACCGCAACCTGGATGTGCCCCGCAAAATAATATTACAACTTATTACAATTATATCGAATGAATTAATACAATAACCCATCACAAAACCCGGCTCTTCACCACAACAGTCCAATACAGTTTATATACACAAACAGATAAAATCCATTACAGAAATGTGCAACCCCCTGCCAACCGACATACTAGCAGTTAGGGGAGGTTTACGAACACATTAAACATTACAGATAAAGATCCAATTAGCAAATAGTTTAGAACATCGATCGATTACCTATATCCGTGTCTACCCCCAAAAGCAAATCATCACAGAGGCAACCTGGGCAGAAACAGTATATACAGGAAAACAAAAAACCCAAAAATATGAATTACTGTGAAACTCCGAGTCAACTCGGCGTTGACTCGGCGGCGGTTCCGCGGCAAACGCTCTCTGTTGCCGCGGAAACGCGGCCGTTTAGTCGAGTTGCCTCCTCGAATTTTCCCAGATTTCTTATAATTCCCTGCTGTGAATTTTAAGGTATGTCAAAAAAATTTTGCGACACATTTAAAATTTACAGAAACTGTTATGGAATAGGGTTTTGTTTTCCGTGTTTTTCGTCGATCGAACTTCTAATCAATTGCTAACAAGCTAGTAATGGTTTAGTTGGCTCTGATACCACTGTAAGTCCATGTCACGCACCCCACTAACTTGCGGGGAGGCGGAATATATGAAAAACGATTATCAAAGCTTCGTAACACGGACTTGAGCGCATGAATCGTAATCTAAACCATTGCTAACGTTATACTAGAGGTTTAACTACTCGGTACCGGAGTTATACCTCACGTTACATGTCCTTCGGGTCTTCATCGCTGTCCTCCACTCCTCGTAGGCTCCTTGGAACATCGGCAACTTCACGGCCTCCTCGAATCAAAGACGATCCACCCGAAAGCTTCTACGCCAAGCTTAATCTCAAACTTGAGATAACTAGGTTGCTTAAAGTGCTAATCTAAGCTACCTAGAGGATATAGAGTGAGGTTATGGATGTTTTAGTCTAGCTAACCCTTGATCTCAACACATGAGAGGTTAGGGTTAGGGTTTCAAGAGAGAGTGAGCTTGAGGAGAGAGAAGGAGAAGATGAGAATGAATATCTTATTTTATAAAATCCTTCTCACTTGAATATATGATACATAATGAATTATCAAATAATATCAATTAATTGATTATTCACCATGTTTCATTTAATCAAGGAGAGTGATTCATCATGAGAGTCATTAGATCATTAATGAAGCATTAATGATATGATGAATCATATAAATGAGTCACACAAAGTAATCATGAAAAAGCCACCTCAACCCCTCATGTCACCACTCTTCTAGAACCTTCTCGACAAATTACGAGAACGCCCCTCCAATCCGTGAAAACACGGAAAAACTTTAGACTGTATAAATCCAATAACCTTATACTAGAATCTGGCTTAAACCAAAGCCGGCTAGTATAAACTGTCCGAAAAGTCGTACGTGCGAAAACACACGTACGCATCCGAACCCTTGTCGTAAAACCATACGACCTCTATATCGTTTCGCCTGGAGCAGGGAAACTCTCTGTGTGGGACTCTAAAGACTCGACACTACGCTGGCAGTGGGTTTAACCACAGACCGCAAGCGGCACTAGCTGTACGTAACGGTCCCAAGGTAGATGTCGATAAGAAGGCCGATGAGGAAAACCATCTCGAACCCCTACTGAGCCTGATGTGACAATCTCCGTACAGTCCGGTCTGTTCGTCTAAGACTATCGCATATCAAGCCTAGGGGCGGCAAGCGTCAGTCCCCTAATAGCTGTATAAGTCGTGTTGGAGCGAAGCCCATTACGCCCTGAGAAGCTACTGGAACCTACCAGTATATCTCGCTTGCCCTGGCCAGGGACTTTGCGTAATGGCTCTCTGACACAGTGCGATATCAACTCCCAATACCGGGAGAGACGAATCCTATCTAACCGCTACTGCCTCCAAGTGCTCGGGACTGCACCCAACTGCTACCTGTTTGCACGACTCCTTTGAGCCGTGGTAGGGTAGCAATCTAAGAACAGTGGGACACACTCGAGGCGAAGCAGCAGTGTCAAGTCTGCGGACTATGCTGTACTCATGTCACCTGGGAACTGATAACTGACGATGGGTATAATACCAACCAATCAGTTCCTCGGCGAGTCCTGTCCGGTGTACCCGTAACCTAACGAGCACCTGTATACTATCTCTAGTACGACGTACTGATGGCTGTGGGACAGACCATCTCCCCAACTGGGATGAGAAGTGTATACACTTAGTCTACTCCGGAATATCGATGCCCTATCTCGATAATCCAACGACCAGGGACCTGTATAGGATGTTGCTTACAGACTACCCAGCCCCCACTAGTGTGATTGCCATCACGACGCTGGTAATCAAGCAAAGATCCTATGGGCTCTACTAATATGTATAAGTGATACGTTACAAGAAACATATGCACATATTAAAGTAGACTCAAACCAAGTAGCATACTACCATTTTTAGCAAGACTGTATATATAACTGTGAATATCCCAAGCTTCCATTAAGTAATATACAATCTAGTATGATACAATAATGGCCTCTAGGGCATATACACTAACATATATGAGGCACAGCGCAGTGACGACCGTTGCTCAGAGATCATGGCACAGATGGGACAGGGCAGATTTTCCGAGTTCGTGATTGACGATCAGGGGATTTTACGCTATGGATCTAGACTGTGCGTACCAGATGCTGATGGATTACGGCGCGACATTCTTGAGGAGGCACACCGATCAGTGTATAGTGTCCATCCCGGTTCCACCAAGATGTACCATGATATGAGAGACCTACTGGTGGGACGGGATGAAGAGGGACATTGCGGAGTTTGTATCGAGATGCCTGACTTGTCAGCAAGTCAAGGCCGAGCACCAGAGGCCCGCAGGAGAGCTACAGCCGTTACCCATTCCGTAGTGGAAATGGGAGCAGACTTCGATGGATTTCGTTGTGGGTCTACCCAGGACCAGTCGAGGGTATGACTCCATCTGGGTGATCGTAGATCGATTGACGAAAGCGGCTCACTTCCTGCCAGTGAAGACCACTTTCAGCTTCGCTCAGTATGCCCAGCTTTACATCGAAGAGATCGTGCGGTTGCATGGCGTACCGACTTGTATCGTGTCAGATCGAGGCACCCAGTTCACCAGCCGACTTTGGCAGAGACTTCAGGAGGCTTTGGGCACTCGTTTGAGCTTCAGCACAGCATTTCATCCGCAGACCGACGGACAGTCAGAGCGGACCATTCAGACTCTCGAGGACATGCTCAGAGCGTGCGTTTTAGACTTCGGCGGTAGCTGGGATCGTCATTTACCTCTAGTGGAGTTCTCCTACAACAACAGCTTCCATGATACTATTCAGATGGCACCTTTCGAGGCATTGTATGGGGGGAGATGCAGATCGCCCGTCTGTTGGACAGAGCTCAGCGAGAGCAGTATTTTGGGGCCGCAGCTTGTTGAGGAGACAACAGCGAAGATACAGTTGATCCGAGACCGGATGAGAGCGGTTCAGAGCAGGCAGAAATCATATGCGGACAGGCGCCGTCGCAGATTAGAGTTCGCAGTTGGCGACCATGTTTTTCTGAGGGTCTCTCCGTTGAAGGGCGTGATGCGATTTGGGCGAAAAGGAAAGCTTAGCCCTAGATTCGTAGGTCCCTTCGAGATTCTCGAGCGTGTCGGCGCAGTTGCATATCGTTTGGCTCTTCCACCCAGCTTTCCCGATGTTCACCCCGTCTTCCATGTTTCGATGCTCCGCAAGTACCTTCACGACCCTTCGCATGCGATTCAGCACCCGACAGTCCAGCTAGAGCGCGACCTTTCTTTTGCAGAGCAGCCGGTGGCCATCCTGGATCGGCAGGTGAAGAAGTTGAGATCGAGAGTTATACCAACCGTCAAGGTCCTTTGGCGTAGCCCGAGCAGCGAGGAGGTTACCTGGGAGACCGAGGGCGAGATGAGGAAGAAATATCCCCATCTCTTTGAAGGTACGCGTAGCTATATTTTTAAATTCGGGGACCGAATTTCTTTAAGGGGGGAAGATTGTAACGCCTTGAAAAGTCGTTTTGGTGTTTTCCTGAAAATCGGTGAAAATTCGGTATTTTTTTTCCGTAAACCGTCTTTTTTGTTATTTTGCAGTTTAGGACTAATTATACCTAAAATGGATAGGTAATTGCTAGTTTTTAGTAGCAAATGAGTTAATTATGAAATTCTGGTCGTTTAAAAATTTTCCCTAATTTTTCAATTTTTTAATATTATTTTAAGCCGGTAAGAAAATACATTAATTTAGCGATAAATACAAATTTAAATGGGCTAAATTTAAGATTTAAATTCATGTTAATTAAAATCTAGTTGTAACATAAATTTTTAGTATTTTATTTTAAGTTTTAACTAATTTTTATTATGGAAAACGAAATTTATTGAATTTAAGCTTAAACTTGCAATTTTGGACTTGTAGGGGGTCTTTTTGCATAAAATTTCTTTTGTAAAACCCCATTCACCCTTCCCTCACTCCCTTGGCCGGCCCCACCTCCTACTGCAGCACATTTTCCCCCCCTCCAAATTGTATTCTTCAACTCCTTTTAAATTGTTTAAAAAGGGTTTAAAATGTAGTAATGGGTGGGGGTATTATGGTATTTTGGGGGGGGGCTTTGACTTAGACTTTTACACCATCCCTTCACATCCCCCATCCCTCTCCTCTCAGCAGAAAATCCTGCACCAACAGCCCCAAATATTTTCCCCATTTCTTCTTCTCTTTTGCTTCATTTTCATCTCAAAAATTCAACAAAATCCACAATTTCCTTCACAAATTCAACATAAAACCATATTCCATCTCTTCTCCAACCTAATTTGGTTCAAATCAAGGAGAAAGGAGGTGTCTTGGGAGGCTTGAGCAAGCTTAGGATTGATCTTTTGAGGTATAATTTCTAATTAAATGGTTAAATTGTAGCTTAAGTGTGCTAAACTAGAACCTTGAAATTTGTTTAGTGTTAAATTTAGTGTTAGTTTCATTCTAGATTTTTAAAAAAAGTTCATGGTTGAAATTAAACTAGGGTTTTTAGAAACCATTATTTAGTTAATTAAATCTATTTTGCTATCTAGTTGTTTGCTAATCTAAGTTAATGAGGTTACTTTATTTGTGTGGGCTTCAAATTAGTGTTAATTTGGTATTGTCATGTTTAGTTTTGGATTGAAATTGCTAATTATGAAAATCAAGAAAGATTTTGTTTATGGAATTAGGTTTTAAGCATTGCTAATGGTTTAAAACTAATGTAGTGGCTATCTAGTGGGTTAGTTAGATGTTTGTGTTGGATTGTGAGCACTTTATCGCATAACGGCGATATTGCGTCGTTTTTTTTAGAATGTTTGTGCTTACTAGTTTTGTGATAAAAGTATGTGATAAATTATTTTGATATCTTGATGATTGTTTTGGCTTATCCTATGACTTTTAGGATGTGTGAGTGCGGATTTTTGTGTGTTCGGGTTTTAGTTTTTCCGGACGACCAAATCGACGATTCTAGTTAGTTTTGCGATTTTCGCGTGTGTTCCGCGCACCTTGTGCACGTTGTACCTAGCTTGTGAACGTTAGTATTTTCGTTTGGGATTTGTGTCGTTCTTGATATGTAACCTTATGTTTGGTATTGATGTAATTACAGGTTCGGTCGCGGAGGCGTCAGACGCGGCACGAAAGGGGAAAGCGGTGATTGGACGTGACTAGCTAGGGATTCCTGTGAGTAGATGTAATATCTACGGGGGACTATCGTTGGATGGCGCAAGCCGCCCGATAGTTTTAGTAGCTTAAAAAGATTCTTAGTAATGTTAGTAATTATGGGTGTAATACTTGTATGATTAATTGCTACATCCATGCCTTATATTGACATACATATGCGAAACCATTCTATAGGACACATGCACCATTGCCAGGGTTTTTATATGCAGCACGAGCACTATTCATGCTTACACACACACCCTGGTAATTGCCATGCCACCACACTAGATAACCTATAATTTGAAACCTTTTACTAATTGATACTTAAACTTGTGCGATTGCCTTTAATTCCTTAAAATGAAATCGTAGGATTGCTATTCATGTGCATGTACCTCATCATATTATTTGTTCATGCCTAGTCTATTAATCATACATCGCAACTTGATTATTGATACCATATGCATTCATTATCATTGACATATGCACTTATGAGGATTTCTTGAGATTTTATGATATTTCTGGATTTCGGGGGAAAGCCGCAAAATTTCTAAACTTATTACTTTTTTTTAATACGTAAATTGCGGTTTTCTAGTGATGTAAGTGTCGTCCACCATGAGTTTGCTGTGGTTTTCGAGATCCGTGTCGAGGAGTGGAGGAACCGTCACGGGTACATAGTGGGCCCGGTAAGGTACCCCGGGGCAAGAGGAATGTGTTGTTGACGTTGAGCCTGGCAGGGGACGGATTACCTACCGGTGACTGTTTGGGACGGCGGATATCCAGAGGATACCGACCGTGGCCGCGAGATGATGAGATATTGATATTGAGATGGGTCAGCCGGATGGCTGAGGCCAGAGATACTATGACATGGATATATGAGATTTGTGATAGTTTTGAGGTGTCGTTGCTGGACACAGGTTCTTGTTGATTCTATTGGTATTGTGCTGGTATTTCAAAAGAGATTCCTAAAGGAAAAACATGATTCTTATACTTACACATTCAGGTCATGAGTTGATTCGCATTGCATTCATACCTGCTAGTATATTCATATTGCATACATACCTGCTATTATGTCCTGCCTTACCTGTATTTTAGATGCTAGGATGCTTGTGTGCATGCATTCGATAGCCTGTATAGATGTTATTTATTACTCACGAGTTGGCAACTCACCCCCGTTGTGCCACAGCCTTTTGCAGGTCCGCTCCGTCAGTACAGTAGCGGCGGGCGCACTTGCTTCTTTTGCCTCTTTTTCCTGGACTCGAGGTTTTGCTCTTAGGTGGGTTATATTATTATTTTTGTACCACCTTGTATATTCCTTGTATCTAGTGTGCTCCATCTACTGTATCCACCAGTATTTTTGTATATTGACCTAGAGATGAGACTGTGAGATTTGTGGACTTTTTATGCTGTATTTTGGGGTCAAGCTCACTTGAGTCGACATGCTGTTTTTCTCATGCTTCCTTATGATTATTTCGCATGTTGTTGCTTTATATTGCGTGGGATTTGTGACCGCCTTGTGGCGAAGAGCTAGCTCCCGCTTGGGGATGCCTTATTTGTTGGATTCATATATATTCTTGTTGTACCCATTTTGGGGGCCAGTATTTACAAAGGAGACTCTACCGAAATTTTCGGAAAAATTGATATTGTTTTTAAAAAGGTTTTACATGACTTATTTGATAAACTCGTTTTCAATTGAGTGGGTTCTCTTCACTCTTTTGCTTATTTGGTTTTGGTTTTCTGGGCTTTGGCTTACTTATTTTACGGACGTCTTGAGACGTTTCGTAAACTTAAGTGCCAGTCACGTTCCGTACCCTGCGGGTCATGACAAGAATGTACAGGCTTGCTTGTTGATCTTCTGAGCGCTCAATACCTGGATAGCTGTTACGTTTAGCTGACCGCTTGCAGCTTGTGGGTGTTTGATATGATCATCACCTACTGCCGGCGTATTGACGATTCTTTAGAGTCCTACACAGAGGTTTCTTGACTCAGGCAAAACGGAGTAGGGGCACTTATGTGATATGTGCGGGACCGAGGATAATACGATATGAGATACCGTATTCTATTCTCGCGATATTTGATATCAGCCGGGTCATCGGATCAAGTGTTGATTCGATTAATCGGTACGGATAAATATTAGTCGGTTATATGCGATATAGCCGGATTGTCGGATCAAGTGTTGATTCGATAATTTAATGTATAATAATATATATGATATATTAAATGACATTAACTAATATTAGCTCACTAAAAGATTCTTTTTCTCACTCGGATAATACATTGATATATATGCGATATATGTTAATTGTATTATTTTATTTGGTTACAATAAATATTATATATGTGATATATAATATTGTAACATGATATGATAACTAATGCAACATGTTTAGTAAAGATTAATCAAGATTAGGGTTTGATTTGGGTTAATGACTTCTAGTAGATTCTAGAAGGTTTTCTTTTTGTTTTGGAAAAGATATTTTCAAGTGACTCATTCTTAACCTAACCCAAACCCTAACCTTGGTTAATTCTCTACAAAGGTTAAGTAAACCATGGTTGCATTATTGATCATTATCTTCTTTGCATTATTCATCACAAAAGAAATTCTATCATCATTCTTCATCTTCTTCCTTCTTCTTTCTTCATGGAAAAAGCTTACTAGCTTTTTCCAAGTGATGAATAAATGTGAGAAAAAGATAAATAAAGAGAGCAAAAATCCTACTTCATCATTCTCATCTTCCCTTGCCCTTTAGATGATAGTGTTCACTCAATTTTAGTGAGTGTTAGCTTGTGTTAATGAAACTTCAAGGTAGATCATCTTTGTATCGAAGATCGGAAGCAAGACTGCATCTTTCTCTTCGTGGAACCTCTCGAGAGTCCGGAACCCGATGATCGCAGCGAAGAGACCACAACACGGAGCTTATGAAGTGAAGGACCGGATCTACAAAGGTTGTAATCTCTCTCACTTAGTGTTAAAATATTTAGCATGTTAGTTTTCGCCTAATCTCTAGTTTAAAGATCCGGCTTCGGGTTGTTCGGCACGGCTAATTTTTAAATCGGGCATGGTTGATGCCTCGTAGACCCTTGTGCGCGTGCCTAGCAACCCTACAGGAGCTCGGGGTCTATAAGCACATCTTTAAATGTCCCTAATCATAGGAGTATCGAGACTGGGCATCGATACTCCAGTGTAGACTCGTGTATACTGATCGAGACCCCGACGAGGGGTGTTGGTCAGGTCTCACAAGCCATTGGTATTGGTTTGTTTACCTAAGATAGTATACAAGTGCCCATTGGGTTATGAGTACACTGGACGAACTCGCCGGGAACATGCTAGTTGGTATTATACCTATTGTCAGATAGCAGCTCCCAGGTGACATGTGTATAGGTTAGTCTGTCGACCTGAGATCGTCATTTATCTCATGTGAGTTCCCACTGTGCTTTGATTACTACCCTACCACGGATCAAAGGAGTCGTGCAAACAGGTTTTAGTTGGGTACAGTCCCGAGCCACATAGAGGCAGTGATCGGATCGTCGGGATTCGCCTCTCCCGGTATTGGGGGCTGATGTCGCGATGTGCATGGGTGGCCATCACCAGAAATCCATGGCCATGGTGGACGAGAATTACCGATCTAGGATCGATAGTTTCTCAGGTGGTGATGGATTTCATGCCGATATTAAATGTCGCGTTGTTAGGGGTCTGACTTTATCCACTCCCTAGACTCGATATACGATACTCTTAGACGAACAGACCGGACTGTACGGATATTGTCACTGTCAGGATCAGTAGGGGTTCGGGATGAGTTTGCTCGTCGTCCTCCCTTTCGCTCAATTCCTGGATAGCCGTTACGTACAGCTAGTGCCGCTGACGTGCTTGTAGTTAAACCTACTGCCAGCGTATTGACGAGTATTTAGAGTCCCACACAGAGGGTTTTCACGGTTCAGGCGATATGGTGTAGATGACGTATGTTGGTACCTACAGGTGTCCGATTAAATATGTGCACATGCTGCGTAGACTTTAATCGGACGGTTGATAATACTAGCGGCTTAGGATTAAGCCGGATTATTAAATCAGGTTTTGATTTAATAATTTATATATATGTATTCTAGTATTATTGTTCACTATTCATTTTCTCTCTTGGGTATTCGTATTTTTGTACGAATACGCGTATTTGTATTTCGATGCGTGTACCGGGAAGCATCTGTATTTATACGAAATAACTTCTAGAAGGTGGCCACCTCATTATTGTTTTTCTTTTTAGAAAAACAATTATGGAAATGAGGTGGAGGGATGAGTTGGCATGAGCATGGACTTAGGCATGTAGAGGGGTATGGTTCACAATTGTTTATTGCTAAAATTGTGGAGATATTTTTGTGTATGTGATTGTGAGGAGAGAAGGGTGGCAGCCATCTCATGAGTGTGCTTGGCTCATTTGTTTTCTACACTTGCTTTTCTCTACACTCTCACTCTCACTTGGAAACACTTAGCCATTTTCTTGAGTTGCTCATGGCATTGTTTCCTCACCTCCTTCATCTTCTAAGGTTGCTCCCTTGAGCAATTGTGATGAGAGAATATTATAGTGACATATTCCTACACCTCCACTCTCCATTGCTAGCAACTTTGGAGCGTCGGTTGCCTCGATCGATGAGGCTGAAGCTTGCGACGTTTCCCTCAAGTGGATCATCGTAGGTGGAGGAAGACCGGCAACCAAACTCGATCAAGGAACCACTAGGAGCTTGGAAAGAAGACCGAAGGACATGGATCAACTCGGTATAATCATTCTAACTTCTTTTTATAGCTTGCTAGTTTAGGGTATAAGGTAGATCCGGGCATCGGGTAATGGTAGCGCCAGTTTAGTAAATTTTTGTTCCACATTTGGCCACGGTTTGATGGCTGGGGCGCTGTCGTAACCCAACATGGTATCAGAGCTAGCCTTTAAACCCTTAGCTAGCTAGTTTAGAAAATGTTAAAGTATCGAAATCCAAACAATCCCAAAACGATGCACTGCAGATTCCACTCTCTGTCGATTTTCAAAGTCTTCAAAAAAAATTTAAACAACTGCCGAAGACTACTTATATGACCACAAGAGCACACACAAAACACGAACCCTTTTCACCCTATTTGGACAGGCCACATATGCCTAAAATCCGAGTTGGCCGGCCCTATGAGGGAGTTTGGGCTTCGTATTTTTTGTGTGGTTTGGTCTCTGGAATCTTGGTTCAGCGGTATTGTTTGTTTTGCCCATTTTGGATTTTTTGTTATCTGTTGTTCGGGGGCAATTCGGGGTGTTTCGAAGTCGATGTTTTAACACTTTTTAAATGTTTATCAGTACTTACATTACTATCTGCAACCACGAATGTCATTAGATCGGTACAACTTGTCTAATTGCTATAGTTCTTTTAGACGGGTTTGCTAACGTGACATTCACGTTGATGTTCTGTGTTGTGCTGTGATGTTGGTTTGATATTTAGTGTCAAAAAGCGATACGTGTGCCCCAATTGCTGCACACACAAAATTAGAAATATCAAACAAGATCAAAAGAGTACCAACACATCACTGGAGGTTACCAAAAAAAAAATCAAAACCCCTACAAGAAGGCCGGCGAGCTCGGAATTACCTTGGATGTCGCCGGTTTTTTATAGTGGTTAGGTGCTAAAATTTTTGATGTGATCTCTAGGCTAGCTAAGTATTCTTATGGTCTTACTTGATTTTTTAATTGAGGTTCAAGGTGATAGCAGGTATAAACAACAGAGAAAAAAATGAAAGAATTGTGTTTTTGTTAGTTTTGAAAAAAATTGTGTTAAAAGTTAGTTATGTTAGTAGAACCAGAAATAACAGTACCTAATGACTACAACTCCCCGACAACAGCGCCTAAAACTTGTTGGGAACTCACCCGCGCACGCAAACGCGTATGTTATGGAAATGCTATATAAAAATCAAGGGATTTTCAAGCACTTGATCACGACATAACATATCCAAACTTAGCAAACTTAACACTAAATGGATTTTAACTTAATCATTGAAAATGGGGAAAGGGAATGAATACGGTATATGAGGAGGTTACAAGTAACCATGTGTCAAAATACTGTATCATATCAATACATTAGCAATATTTAAGTTAGAATCATAAGTTAAGCATTTGAAACATAATCAAGAGGTGGAGGAGGAAAAGCCTTTCATCTCACTTCCCCACCCACACCACAACCAAAGAATTAGTTAGGCATGATAATAAAGTAAGTAAAGAAAGCAAGTAAATAAAAGAAAGCAACAATATATTAAGCACTTGAAGAATTGAGATACAAGATTATGGTAGCTTGTTCAACCTCCTTAATGAAGCTCTCCAAAGAGAGCTTCAAGAGGTAAGAAGAAGAAACCAAATGAAGATCACTCACCCTCAAGCTAAACCAAAAATAAGCAAACTATTAAAATGTATTGCATCTATTTGGAATGGCCCCTTTCTTTAGATCAATTCTAGTATTTATAGGCCACAAAACAGAATAAACAAACAATATACAAGTGATGATGTGGCACTAATAAACAATCAGAGAAAATATGGGGTCAAAAGGGGGTAGGGGGCCGAGGTCGCCGGATATGGTGGTCTTCTCGCCGGCCCAAATCCAAGGAGGGGGCTCGGGTTTGCAGGATGGGTTTGTGTGCACTCCAATAGCACTCTGGTTTTGTTTTCTTTATCAATTGTAACCTGGTTTGTATGCAGAGATTTGCAGGGAACTAGGTGCTTCAACTCACATCAACACTTTTTTGCATTTATTGCACCATTCAATACCCATCACACCATATGTGCCCACTTGCTCTAGCCATCATGCCATGGCTGCCCCACTTGATTCAAGCTATATGCACACTTGTGTGTTGGACCAATTTCATACAAAAAATGTGTACACATGTATTATTTCCAAAAGAGCTCATGGGATATCGGTCGGTTTCCTGGTCTGCTTGCAGTGTTGGCTCCCAAACGTCATATCCGTGAATTTGAGTATGTTTTCAGTGTTGTATTACGAATACCTGTAAATGGTAATAAATGAGCAGACACTGATTAAAAGTATCGATATATAGCAAAACAGATAACGAATGAGAGGTAATAAAATGCAGTTTTATGAGATGAACAAATACCCCCAAACTTATCTTTTGCTCGTCCCGAGCAAAACAAAAAATCCTAACCTCACTTTCACAGGGAACGCGATTGCACTGAGCACATGCAACAAGTCGTTAAACCTCTAAGTGTCCCTAGTAGGAGGAGTGTCGTCTCCTGAGGGTTTTCAGCGGATTACACCCACAAAATCCAATCAAGTTAGTAACGCGGAGGAACTGTTGATTCTAATCTTACGGTTGGATATCAAAGTTAGAAGTTCTATCACCCAAATTAGATACATTAAACCCTATTTTTCACTCCTCACAATTTGTTTAACAAAAGCCCATACGTATCTTTACATGATTGTGCGGTAGTGTCGACAGGTTTTTTAAGAACTTGATTACGGTCATCATGTCAAAAATTACGGACCAAAATAAACTTCTAAAGGATCACACGAGTTTGAAAGGAGTTAAGATTTTCTCAAGTTTTATTCACCAGTTAGGTTTCAGGTCAGAATATATATATCAATTTTAAAAGAGAACCTAAGTCTTATTTTTCACTCCTACCTTTCACTTGTTTTTGTTTATACACACCTTTCACTATCATGCAAAATGTCTTAATAAATACAAACTTTCATATCTCCGCGAAAAAATTGTTTTACTAGAAAATTCGTCTCCGCCAAGATTATTCTCCCACAAAGAACCATTAGGACTTTTAACTCGAAGAGAACACTTGCTTATATTGCTTTATCTGGTGAATGGAAACTTAGCGAGCTTTGGGTCAATGACTCCCAAACCAGATGGTTTTAGGGAATTAGGTGTGGAGATACCCTAAGGACTTAATTACCCAAGTTACCACGGCCACAAAAAAAACTCATTTTATTTTAAATAATTCAGCACTTTAGTGAAAACGGAGATATAGCCAGCTTTTTCTTTTAAATCAGAAGACGTTACATGTGATAAGGTGTGTAATTACTCCAACAAGATTCTAGATGGGTTATTTTTCAGACTTATAGCTTCTGTTAAAATCTCTATAAAATTCTTCATATCTACTTTACTGTATGAACTATTTTTGATATTTTGCTTAACTCAGCCAAACCTGTTTGATCCTAAAAATGTTTATCAATTTAAAAAATTATAGACATGTCAGACTTTCATCATATTCTAAAAAACATACGACACGTGAAAAGTGTTATAAAAGACGTATATCAGCTAAAGTTAAATACACAGGAGGGTTATTTTTCAGGTCGTCAATCTCATAGCAAGAATTTAGTTATTTCAACTTATCAACCGAACCATCAAATTTTGAATCACAATTCCCCTGCTAACCAACATGACAAAGTTTTTATAATTTTCATGAATTTTTTAATTTTTATAAATTTTTCAAATTTTTCAATATACAATGCAGTACAAAAGCAGATATGAAATGCAACTATATGCAAAAGAAAAGAAAAATACAATAAGTAGATGCTAAAATGCAGGAAATATGCAAATGCAAACTATATGCAGATACAAAATGCCGCCGCCAAGCTCCACCCCCAAACTGATCCAGACGATGTCCTCATCGTCGTTTTTCTTTGCCTTTGCCTTTGCCTTTGCCTCTGCCTCGGCTGCTTCCGCTATCATCGTCCTGTTTAGCTAAGAGCAGGCTGAGCTGCTCTTTGATCTCCTTGTTCTGCCGGATAATAGTCTTGATGCCACGGACTTGCATTCTGTGAAGCTCGTAGGGATCCGTCGGAACGTCATCTCCCAAGTATATCTCGGATGAAGTCTGCGGGGCCGCGTGCTCACTGGGGTCGGTAGGGGTCCAAATCTGCTGCTCACTCCTGGGATCCGTGTACCCTGGTGAGATCTTCTCTATCGCCACCAGTACAGTATCATACATCATGAGACAGGCCGTGAAATCGTCATCCGTCATATAAGATCGGCAAATTTGGGTAATGAGGACGGGAAGCAGAGATTTCCGCACAGCAATACTTTCCTTGATTTTGGTAAAGAGCATGCTCGCCATGCAGAACTGGTAGTCTCTGATCATCAAACAATGGACCATGTGCTCTACAATTGCTGGAAAAGATGATATGCGCGCGATCCCCCTAACGTTGCGATACACCCAGCGGCATGCCGTATAGGCGTTCCTGTAAATCTGTTGTGTATTCAGCCCAGCATCTCGTAGTTCGCATCGATTTCCCAGAACTGTCTTATACTGTGCCAGTTCTAAGGGTTTTTGAGAGCCAGAACGCATCGGGATACTGGTGACGTTGGATATGGTTTCAGCGGAAAATATCATACGTCTACCCGGAAATTGAATTCTAACCCTATCTTGAAGTATTTCGCCATCTCTTAACGCATCATAGAACCCATCGACTAAACTCTCACATGCACACAAACCCTCTTCCCCATAGAGCAGAAATTCCCAACCTAATTGTCGGATGGCATCACAAAAATAATGCCCAAACACATCGTGCGAGAAAATAGCAACGAAATTACGTTCCAATTCAAATGGGGCCATTCTCAAAGGTCTGTTGAATTTGCAGAAAATAAACAATGTAGGAGAGGGGGAGAAAGAGTTTCTTACAGCAAGGAAGAAGAAGATCGGATCTAGGAGGAAGCCAGGCCGAGCTCACCGAAATTTGAGGCTTCGTCGCCGACCGGAATCCGAAGGGGAGATCTAGGGTTTGGTGGGAGGCTGCGGGAAGAGAAAAGAAGAAATATATATCTGTTTGCGAGAATGGGAAGTGAGGGCTCGGGTTGGGGCAGTGGGCTCTTATAAAGGAATTTTGAAAAAAAAAACCACAATAAAATCCCAACATATTTACACTCCTTCTCAAACAAAAAATTGAAAACAGTCTCGTCCCGCAAAAAAAACAGCACTCACCCCCTAACGGGTGAGATTTTATTAAAAACTAGGAGAAAACAAAGAAAACAAAAATCATAATATTCACAATCTAAACGACATGGTTAATGCAGAAATTAATACCAGCCATAAAAAAAATTTGTCAATATAGTGCCATGGCTGGCCAAAGAATAGGTATATTAAAAAGAAAAAGAAAATATACAAAGAATGGTTAGATGTTAGTAAAGGGCATGGGTGCGTGAAGGAATGGGTTAGAAGACGCTGAAGGTAAAGACGAAGTTTTGACGACGGAAAAGAATTATTGTTCAAATGAAATGAATTTTCCAGAATTACATGTGAAGTTTCAAAGTCAGGTTCGTTTAAAACCGGAGTTCATCCGCAAAAAATTCAGAAAAAGAAAGGTTCAAAGGATGATCCCAAAATGATCCCGACTCAAACTCACCAAGAATATCAAGTTCATCAACAAAAATTTCGTCAAAACTCGACAAGAAAGAATAGTGTTCAGTGTTGTCTTCTTCCCTGTTATTTTTCACAATCCTACTCTCATTATTCACAAACTCTCCCAAAACGATTTCTTCCTCATCACATTCACAAATGGGTAAGTTCATATCATCTAAAAAAGTAGGTTCCCACCTTAATGTTTCTTCTGAAACAATATCACTAGGTGATACAAAAATTGTGGGTTCCTGATCATTAATCTTTTCTAACAATTTATCCCAACCATACCTGTCAAATTCACAAGGTTCCTCCTCTAAAGTTGGAAAGCAAAAATCAGTCAGTTCAAGAATATCCTTTTCAAGTATTATTTCAGTTAAATCAATCTCTAAATCACAAGTGACAAGAGACTCAGTGGATACCTGAAGGCTAATGGTGGACTGACTTAGAGGGTTTGCTTGTGTGTCATGTGAACACCTAGTCAATACAGTGGTATCATCATCTAAAAAATTATCCAAATTGATCTGATCATTTATTTCACTCGGGTGATTCCCTAGCTGACAGATGTTGACACTATGGGGTTCTGATTGACTGTGTTCACTCCTTAGAATCCTTTCAGCTAAATGTTTCGTTTGTTCCTCAATTCTAGCCAACGATTGAGCTTGAGCAACAAACAATTGCTTAGATTGCTGTAAAAACAGGGCTAGCGTCGTAGCTGATTGGTTCTCGACCGCAGCCATTACTTCAATACCCTTTTCAAAAGTGGTCAACCTAGCATCTATCTCACCGTCACTCCCTAATGATGGTTCAGTTGTTTCGGGTTGGAGGGGTTGTGATGGTGGTGATGCTAGAGCAGTCATTCCGTCGACCTCTTTTTCTAAATCTTTAATCATTTGGTCTATTGTTGAAGTGGGACTGGGTTCAGGAGTGTTAGGTGGGTGACCGTTATCAACAATTTGGGACGGTTGGTCACCCCTAGAAAAGGACAATTTTCATGAATGTGAGAAGAATCTTGGCAATTTGAACAAATGAATTGGGACTGAGTATAAACAAATGAATAAGAATCGTGAAAAATAGAAGTGTATTGTGTATCACCCATAATAACAAGAATTCACAAATATCACAAAAATAAAGAATATCACACCCCTAGCAGTCTATGTTATGCTAAGTCAACTAGACCTGCTCAAGAATCTGATTGACGAAGTAAAACTGTATCGAGAAATAGGCTCAAGATATACTGATTACGAAGCCAGGTAAGTGCAAGAGAGAAGGGGAGGTTTTCCAACGCTTTCGCGAAGGTCCTTAATTAAATAACCTTTTTCTCTTTTGGCGGTTGCGCCGTGAACACTTGCCTAGATACCTCGTAAACGATATACCGTTAAACAAAATTCTAAATACAGTTAACTCCTCCTAATGAGCGCGAAGTCCTTAAAGTCAGAGTTCTAATTGATTTTAAATGTTAGTTATATGTATGCCCTAGAGGCTATTACTGTACATAGGATGTATATTATAGTGGATGCTGGGACATATATAGGGAGGACTTTCTTGCTCGACGTGATAGTATGCTATCTGGTTACTCTTTACCTTAACGTGTACTCAGATTGTCTCTCTATTACATGTTGGTAAAGCCCTTAGGATGTGTACTTGACTACCTGGACTATGATGCGGATCATACTAGTGGGGACAGGGTAGTCCATAAGTACATCCTTCAAAGTCCCTATTCGTGGGTGTATCGAGACGGGGCATCGATATACCAGAGTAGACTAGCGTGTACCTTCTCGACCCATACAGATGGGCGATGGATGATCCCATATCCATTGGTGTTTGACAACAGAGGAGATATACGGGTGCTCAGTAGAGACTGGGTACGCTGGACGGACTCGCCGAGAACTCCCAGATGGTAATATACCTTACGTCAGATGGCAGTTCTCTGGTGACACTGGTACAGAGTAGTCTGTTGACCCGAGATCGTCATAGAGTCTTGTGTGGTTCCCACTGTGCTTTGATTTCCATCTTACCACGTCCAAGAGGGCATGCAAAACGGTGGTTTTTGGGTACAGTCCCGAGTCACATGGAGGCAATGAGCGATAGGAGGGGATTCGTCTCTCCCGGTATAGGGAGTTGATATTGCGCTGTGTTCGATTGGCTATAACAGGAAATCCCTGTCCAGGGTTGCTGAGATTTACTGGTAAGTGTTACCAGTAGTTTCTCGAATTGTTATAGACCTCATATCGACACGACTTATCGAGCTATTGGGGTCTGACGTTTACCACCCCTAGGCGAGATATGCGACATATCAGACGATCAGACCGGACTGTACGGTAAGTGTTACTGGTTGGATTCACTGGAGTGTGAGCGGGCTTGCTCGTCGATCTTCTGATCGCTCAATACCCGGGTGGCCGTTACGTTTAGCAGACCGCTTGCGGCTTGTGGATGTTTGATATGATTATCATCCGCTGCCGGCGTATTGACGAGTCTTTAGAGTCCTACACAGAGGTTTCCTGGCTCAAGCGAAACGAAATAGGGGCGCATATGAGATATGTGCGAGACCGAGAATGATACCAGTATATGATACCGTATTTCATTCTCGCGATCAATGTGTCGAATGGTTGTATGCGATATAACCTAGTTATCGATTCAAGCGTTGATTCGATAAGCCGATACATTGTATACTAGTCGGTTGTGTGCGACATGACCGGATCATTGAATCAAGTGTTGATTTAATGATTTAATGCATATTTATATATTTGATATATTACTTTGCATTAACTAGTATCGGTTCACTTTAAATGGATTTTCTCACTCGGATGTGCGCATTGCATATGCGATATGATTTTGTGCACTTGCTTGTATCATGTTTGATGATACATGCCTTTTGGTTAAGTGTAAAGAATTAAACCTTGGTTAATGAAATGGTTAGGGTTTACTATTTCCTTATTCATTTATTCATTTATTTATTCTTTTGGAAATAGAAAAGCAAATGAGAAAATGGTGGCTTGTTTTGTTTTGTTCATGAAGCTTCATGAAGACTTTGACCAAGTGACCATTTTGTCTCATGCTTAACCCTAACCATCCCACTAACCATGATATATTCTCTACACTTGACCATGGTTTGGTCATGATAAGTATTCTTTTAATTTTCTTTTTGGAATTAACTTATCATAACTTTATCTTCTTCTTCTTCTTCATCTTCAATGAAGAAACCTCCACTTCATCAATGGTGATTGATGAAGATGAGTGAGAAATCCAATTCTAAAGTCTACCCACTTCCTATTTCTTCATCCTCTACCTCTTGCCAAGTAGTAGAGTGTGTTTCCTTCACAAGTTTTCATGGCTTGGTGAAGGTGGAGCTTGATCTAGTGATGCCTCGACGTAGATCATCTTCGGCACGTCGTCGATGACCTAGCCCGTCCATTCTCCGATGAGCCGACGCTAGAGCCCGGGGTTCGACTTGGACAGCGAGGGGACTTCGTTGCGGAGCTATGGAGGTGGAGCACCGGATCTACAAAGGTTGTATTTCCGTATTCTTTTAGTTAAGTGTTAACTAGATTTAATTTTCGCCTAGTTTTCTAGCCAACGATCCGTAGTCGGGTTTCTCGGCACCTAGATTTTTTGAAACGGGCATGGTTGATGCCTTATGAGACCTCCTTAGGGTGCCTAGGAACCCTACAGTGGTATCAGAGCCTAACTAGAGCCTTAGGCGAAGTCTAGACGGATTTTGAAGTCCGATCGACCCGAAACCCCAACCCTAAATTGCTCTCTGGACAATTTCTGAAATCTGGTCTTTTTCAAAATTAAAAATATGCAGAGAACACATCACAAACATCTAAGAGTTACTGTGAAATTCGACAGTCAAATTCCACTAAGGAGCCGCGGATCCGCGGCATGAGCAATAGCTCATGCGGCGGTTCAGCGGCTGTACGGCAGCATTATTTAAAGTTGTTTGCACAGTAATTCTTAGTTTCCAGTGGTGCTTTTCCTGGGAATTTTTAATATTTTTCTAGAGTTGAATTTTCTGGGGTTGTTTTGGGGATTCGGTGTTTCGATCGGATTATCAAATTTTGTCTATGTGGCTTTCCGGATAAATTTTAGAATATGTTAAAAAGTTCGACCGGATATAAATACCCAATTTTTCCCCTGTCGGAAAATTTCCAAGTGTTGGATTTTTCCGTAGTTTAACGACGTTCTAAGTAGTGCAAGTAACTCGATGGACCCTCTAGAAGACAACAAACCTTAACTCGATTATGTGACCGTCTTGAACTGCCCTTTGAACCTTCGGGTTTGGGTCAGTACGGCGTGCCACATGTGAGGCGTTGGCTTGACCCTTCTACGGCTGGACCGTTGGTACTGAGGCACGAACTGAATGTTTTTAGACTTGTTTCATGTGTTGATCTGTATCGGGAAAACTTGGGTGTTCGATTGTTCGATCGAAAAGTTTAGCATTTTCTATTTATCCGGAATGTGATACAATAATTGGAATTCACAATAAGTTATGGGATAACTGAATGAATGTTATAAACATAGCAGTTTAGTCTCACTTGATCGGTTGCCACGGAATTTTGATGTGATCAAAAGTCCGTCGCAATCACGTAGCGTACGCGGATACTCGCCGGATAAACTTAATAGACAGCCTCACCCCATAGCCCCGACCAAGTGACTGTAGGAGAACCCCGTCGCCGAAAGCATCCGTCCGGGTGCTCGCGGTAGCGGTGTTCCGCCTTGGTGCACTTCGTCGACGGTATCGGGGGTGCAGCCGTCTACTGAAGTTTGCGACGAGCATTCGATCAGGATGTCGGGAATCTTGTTGAATTGCCCGACTTGATATTGAAAAGTGTTTTCTATAATGAGACTAAAATGCGGGGTTTATAATTGTTAGGCATGCGATGTCTACGTAATTCATTTGGTCAGGCATGCGATGTCTAAAGAGATTGCGGATTCCAACTGTTGTAGTTTTACACTTTCTTTTCTGTGACCGTAAGTGTAATATGTGATATCGCCGATTTCGTTGCTATATGTCAACGACAATTGGGATGCGCATATTTACTTACGTTGATGACATGTGATGTTATGTGTTGCTGGATATGTTATATTGGATCGTCGTGTTCGAATAGCCGAGGGTTTTTATGTGAGATGAGTGTTTTTCATTTTCATTCATGTAAAAACTTGTATGTAATATTCTTTTATTGGGGCACTTCCAGGTAGCGGAAGTTGTCACCCGTTGTATATTATTTACTTTTCCGCACTAGGATAGACCCAAGGAGGAGGGCACAAGTAACCGGGTTCTGGAGTCCAGTGGGAGACCAACTCGAGGAGTCGAGTCCGGGTCTTCTAACTCCAGAATTGGTAGGGTTGCTTGCCGCTCTCGTAGGGGTCTAGGGGTGTGGGTTTGGCTATTCATCACGACCGTGGAATCCGTGTTTTATACTGGCTCGTATTGAAAACACGGACGTCCTAGTATATCCAATATTTCATATGTTTCTTCTGCTGCGATATCTGTGATGTGATCATGTGATGTTCTGTATATAGTATATATGATATATTATATAGACGTTACTTATGTTTTACACCCGCGCTAGCCCTGCCCCGCTCTGTCGTTAGTTACCTAACCTAACGGTGCACGAGGGGACATCGAGGCGAATGCGGATGGCATAAGTGTACGTCGTATTTATCTGTGATGTTTAGGTACTTTAAATGATGGGACTTCATTAATGTGATTAATGAAATAAAAGAAACCTAAGATGTTGTAGAATCGAATTTCAAAATAAAACAGGTAGCTACAGTTCTTGCTTTGCACAGCGGTATATATGATATATCCTGCACCTTATTCGATTAGGAAAGGACTGAGATCCCTTCACCGGGAGTGACTCCTTTAGCAATAACTGGCAGATGCTACACACTCGGTTTGTCTTTTGATTGCTTTTAAGTGTTTTTGCTTTGCACCGTGATATATATGATATATCCCGCACCTCATTCGACGAGGAAAGGACCGACGATCCCTTCACCGGGAGTGACTCCTTTAGCAAAACTAGAAAAGCCTCAAAAGCACTCCATTTCAAAATCATTTGATTCTACAACGATATCAAGTTCATTACGCAATAGGTTTTCAGAAAAACCTGTCGTAGCCCTCCGTCATTTCAGATAAGTAGTAGTTAGTATTCGTGTTGCGTTTGTTGGCCTTTGTCAAGGCGCAGTGTGCGGTAGCTAATTGGTGCTTATCTGCTTATGCATATGATGCAGATTGGGTTAGGGTAGTCGTGCGACCTTGTTGGCCTTTGTCAAGGGCCGTGCGGGTGGGTTTAATTCAATCAGGAAATGACGGGTTGAACTTGACTAGCATCCTATGGTTTGTTGGCCTTTGTCAAGGTCATAGGAGGTTAGGGGCAAAATATTATCGGGAATTTCAAGTGTTGAAATTTGCAATGAGATTGCATACCTTCTATGAGATAGTTGGATCCCGATACCCGCTGCGAGTAAGAGTTACTTCTGGGAGAGTCTTATACATTACAATTAGCCGATCAAGTAGGTGTCTAGAAATGTGTCAACGGGGTTATGCCTCTGGGAAAACGAGGTTTACATTAATTAGGTTCGTGCGAAAGCACGGGGGACCTCCCTCAAAGTACCGACACTGGCCTGGCTGAAAGATTGGCGAACTTGTAGTGTGTAATTAATCCCGGCTAGTCTTTCCTTTTAGGGTTTGAAGGAAGATTTGATAAAAAGCAGTGGGAGCCATCCTGATTAGATAAAATAAAAACCAATCTATTCTTGACAGAGCGCACGCTGAGTGTTTTCTTCTCTCTCTCTCCTGGTAGCGACCATATCACGCCTTAATCAAGATAATAATACGGATTATTTGACCGAACCCACTTGTTATACTGAGCTGGGGAACGTTGGTCCCGCTCCAACTTATAATTGTTATAAGACAGAGCAGGAATTTGGGGAATACCAGATTTCCCGTGCCGCCCAAACGAAGAGAATGCATGCTGATGCATCATCTTCGGGTGTGTTCATTACAAAGAACTGTTTCTCAGTATCCTCCGTATCCTGGGTATTTGATACCGGATCAGGATCCCAGATATGTAAGATGTTACATAGGGCTACAAAAGGGTAGAAAAACTGAGAACGGGTGATAAGTTTCATGAGGCAGAAAACGGGGCAAGAGTTGCAGCCAAGTCTGTTGGTCACTGTCACCCTGTATTACTAATACATTGATTCTGAACGTATGTTATTAGATACCGAACCTGATATACAAAATCATATCTGTCTCTTTATTAGTAAAGAAACGATAATATTTTGTATTGTTGGATAATGTTTTGAACATTTCCTATATCAAAAGTTGATCGGTTCAGGCACATTATCTAAAAGCATTGATGTTCTAAATCAAATTACAGTTCTTAGTATATGGAACACACACAAGAGGAAGAGTTCAGAAATGAACGGATCCTTCTTGAGGTATTGTAGACTAGGTCATATCAATGCGACCCGACTGGCTAGAGTTACATATAGATGCATATTTAAATCAGTTTGAATTTACATCTTGTGAAACTCGCCAGTCATGTCACAAAGATAAAATGACCATAGCTCTGTTTATTGGAAACAGAGAAAGAGTTAGTGAACTCTTGGGATGATACATGTTGATGTATAAAGGTCCCCTGTCTACACATACCTGGTAAGGTTCTTTGTACTTCATTACATTCTCTGATAATCTCTCGAGATTCAGACATATGTTCCTGTTGAAACAGAAGTCTGAACCTTTTGAGATATTCACAGAATATAAGATAGAAGTAGAGAACCAATACGGGTATAAGTATTATGTCCTATGATGAGATCAAGGAGGAGAATACTTGAGCATAGAATTTCTGGACTATTCTAAAGGAGAATGAGATTCTCTCTCAGCATTACTCCTCCGTATACACCATTACACGATGGTATGTCGGGGCGGAGCAATTGCACCCTATTCGATATGGTGTGCTCTATGATGAGTACTACTGAGTTACCTATTTCCTTTTGGGAGTTATGCACTTATGAAGCTGCATACCTATTGAATTACGGTTCGAATCAAATCAAAGCCTACCATTTCATATGTGATATGGAAAGGGAAGAGCCCATATCTTAAGTTGGTTAAGATTTGGGGTTGTCCGGCCTATGTCTAAAAGCAAAATCCGGACAAGCTCGAGGCAACGTCTGTTATGTAGAACTGGAAACGTTCCAGCTATACAAACTGGAGTTGATGATTTGGTAGAACCGAAGGATTCAGTAGATTCCAACGAACCTCAGCCTCTCCGCCGATCTAGTAGGGTTCCTCACCCACCTGAAAGATACTTCGGTTTCTCTATGACAGTGGGAGCGAGGAATGCATCATGAGATGATGACCCAACTAGCTTCGAGCTGGCCATCAGGAGTGAGACTCTCTAAGAATGGCTGGATGTTTAGCGATCTGAGATGGAATCCTTATACACCAACAAAGTATGGACTTTGGTCGCTAGATCTGAAGGGTTAAATCCCCATCAGGAGCAAGTATATCTTGATAAGATTACTTGGTGTAGATCGAAAAGTTGAGACTTTCAAAGCTAGACTTGTTAAAGGTTTTCTTCATCGACCAGGCGTGGATAATGATGAAACCTTTTCCAGTACCTATGCTTAAGTCCATCCAGATCCTACTTGCCACGGCTACATACCATGACTACGATATCTGGTGGTTGGGTGTCATGACAGCTTTTCTAAATGATGTTTTAGAAGAGTGCGTCTATAAGTACACAGCCAGAGGGCCTCGTAGACAGTGGGAGCAGCGGAAACGTGTGCAAGATGTTTTATATGATAAAGCAGGCATCGCAGAGTTGGAACGTCTGTTTTGATGTAATAGTCAAAGAAGTTGACATCATAAAAATGGTAGATGAACCTTGTATAAACAAAAAGGTAATAGGGAGTATGGTGACAATCCTCGTAGAGTACGTGGATGACATACTCTTGATAGGGAAGCAGTTTCCTATGCTACGCTCGATCAATCTCCGCTTATCACAATGATTCTTCATATAGGATCAAAGTGATACCTCCTAAATCCTGAGTTTTAGATCTATGAGATAGATTTAATTGGATGTTGGGATTCTCACTAGTTGTAGTGAGATGGTATCAATCGATCCTGGGGAGAATCACTGGAAGTGTTCCAGGGTGATAAAGACGACTGAATGTCAGTCGCAGGCATTGTCTTTACCCTCAGTAAAGGGACGGTATGTTGGAAGAGTTCCAAGCTAGATACCGTGACATACTAGACGATAAAGGCAGGATACATCGCTACTTAAGATGCTACCAAAGAGGCTGTTTGGATGTATAATAGTTCATGAGATGAACATAGTTCCTACCATTGTGTGACAATGGAGTTGTGGCTTATGCCAGGAACCCCCATCCCATCAGTGATCCAGACATATTCTAAGGCAGTATCACCTGATCATGGAGATGGTTGATCTCCAGGCTGATCGAGGCAAGGAGAGTAGACTCAGAGGACAACACGGCGGATCCACTCACGAAGGCCTATTCCCAGAGAGAGATTTTTATAGGATGGTTGAGTATGAGATACTACAACCACTGCTACAGATGGCCCTAGTGCAAGTGGGAGATTGTTAGTTATATGTATGCCCATTACTGTACATAGGATGTATATTGTGGTGGATGCTGGGACATATATAGGGAGGACTTTCTTGCTCGACATGATAGTATGCTATCTGGTTACTCTTTACCTTAACGTGTACTCAGATTGTCTCTCTATTACATGTTGGTAAAGCCCTTAGGATGTGTACTTGACTACCTGGACAATGATGCGGATCATACTAGTGGGGACAGGGTAGTCCATAAGTACATCCTTCAAAGTCCCTAGTCGTGGGTGTATCGAGACGGGGCATCGATATACCAGAGTAGACTAGCGTGTACCTTCTCGACCCATACAGATGGGCGATGGATGATCCCATATCCATTGGTGTTTGACAACAGAGGAGATATATGGGTGCTCAGTAGAGACTGGGTACACTGGACGGACTCGCCGAGAACTCCCAGATGGTAATATACCTTACGTCAGATGGCAGTTCTCTGGTGACACTGGTACAGAGTAGTCTGTTGACCCGAGATCGTCATAGAGTCTTGTGTGGTTCTCACTGTGCTTTGATTTCCATCTTACCACGTCCAAGAGGGCGTGCAAAACGGTGGTTTTTGGGTACAGTCCCGAGTCACATGGAGGCAATGAGCGATAGGAGGGGATTCGTCTCTCCCGGTATAGGGAGTTGATGTTGCGCTGTGTTCGATTGGCTATAACAGGAAATCCCTGGCCAGGGTTGCTGAGATTTACTGGTAAGTGTAACCAGTAGTTTCTTGAATTTTTATAGACCTCATATCGACACGACTTATCGAGCTATTGGGGTCTGACGTTTACCACCCCTAGGCGAGATATGCGACATATCAGACGATCAGACCGGACTGTACGGTAAGTGTTACTGGTTGGATTCACTGGAGTGTGAGCGGGCTTGCTCGTCGATCTTCTGATCGCTCAATACCCGGGTGGCCGTTACGTTTAGCAGACCGCTTGCGGCTTGTAGATGTTTGATATGATCATCATCCGCTGCCGGCGTATTCACGAGTCTTTAGAGTCCTACACAGAGGTTTCCTGGCTCAAGCGAAACGAAATAGGGGTGCATATGAGATATGTGCGGGACCGAGAATGATACCAGTATATGATACCGTATTTCATTCTCGCGATCAATGTGTCGAATGGTTGTATGCGATATAACCTAGTTATCGATTCAAGCGTTGATTCGATAAGCCGATACATTGTATACTAGTCGGTTGTGTGCGACATGACCGGATCATTGAATCAAGTGTTGATTTAATGATTTAATGCATATTTATATATTTGATATATTACTTTGCATTAACTAGTATCGGTTCACTTTAAATGGATTTTCTCATTCGGATGTGCGCATTGCATATGCGATATGATTTTGTGCACTTGCTTGTATCATGTTTGATGATACATGCCTTTTGGTTAAGTGTAAAGAATTAAACCTTGGTTAATGAAATGGTTAGGGTTTACTATTTCCTTATTCATTTATTCATTTATTTATTCTTTTGGAAATAGAAAAGCAAATGAGAAAATGGTGGCTTGTTTTGTTTTGTTCATGAAGCTTCATGAAGACTTTGACCAAGTGACCATTTTGTCTCATGCTTAACCCTAACCATCCCACTAACCATGATTTATTCTCTACACTTGACCATGGTTTGGTCATGATAAGTATTCTTTTAATTTTCTTTTTGAAATTAACTTATCATAACTTTATCTTCTTCTTCTTCTTCATCTTCAATGAAGAAACCTCCACTTCATCAATGGTGATTGATGAAGATGAGTGAGAAATCCAATTCTAAAGTCTACCCACTTCCTATTTCTTCATCCTCTACCTCTTGCCAAGTAGTAGAGTGTGTTTCCTTCACAAGTTTTCATGGCTTGGTGAAGGTGGAGCTTGATCTAGTGATGCCTCGACGTAGATCATCTTCGGCACGTCGTCGATGACCTAGCCCGTCCATTCTCCGATGAAGCCGACGCTAGAGCCCGGGGTTCGACTTGGACAGCGAGGGGACTTCGTTGCGGAGCTATGGAGGTGGAGCACCGGATCTACAAAGGTTGTATTTCCGTATTCTTTTAGTTAAGTGTTAACTAGATTTAATTTTCGCCTAGTTTTCTAGCCAACGATCCGTAGTCGGGTTTCTCGGCACCTAGATTTTTTGAAACGGGCATGGTTGATGCCTTATGAGACCTCCTTAGGGTGCCTAGGAACCCTACAGTAAATTACTGGGGGTATGCAAAAATGCAGTTTTGTGATTTGTGGGCTACGGAGAAAAGGTGATGAAATCCTTTACCGTATCTTATTTTGGTCTTTGTGCCCTTAATTCCGTATTAAAATGCAATGCGCAATCAATAAAAGAATTTAAGAAAATCAATCAATTAAAGCAATTCTTTTTCAATTTTGTATTATGCGCTGCAAGAAATACGGTTAGTTCTCTTTACAATTGGCGGCAAAATTATGCGAAGAATCCTGCAAAAGATAGAAAATTGGATTGCGTCGGATTTGAGCGAAGGTGTTAGGAATTACGTACCGATATGATTTGGTTTAAGAAAACCCCTTTGAAAGTGATCTGGGTCGTTGAATGTTCGCTTGCGCGTGTCAAACTACCCGAATCATTGGCACTAAACTTTGCTAACGTCTTGAAACTGAATTTGAACCTCGCTCCGCACGATCGCTGGTCGTAATTCCACGAAAAACCTAAAATGTTGGAAAATACGATATTTAGTGTCAAAAAGCGATACGTGTGCCCCAATTCCTGCACACACAAAATTAGAAATATCAAACAAGATCAAAAGAGTACCAACACATCACTGGAGGTCACCAAAAAAGAAAAAATCAAAACCCCTACAAGAAGGCCGGCGAGCTTGGAATTACCTTGGATGTCGCCGGTTTTTTATAGGGGTTAGGTACTGAAATTTTTGGTGTGATCTCTAAGCTAGCTAAGTATTCTTATGGTCTTACTTGATTGTTTAATTGAGGTTCAAGGTGATAGCAGGTATAAACAACAGAGAAAAAAATGAAAGAATTGTGTCTTTGTTAGTTTTGAAAAAAATTGTGTTAAAAGTTAGTTATGTTAGTAGAACCAGAAATAACAGTATCTAATGACTACAACTCCCCGACAACGGTGCCAAAAACTTGTTGGGAATTCACCCACGCACGCAAACGCGTATGTTATAGAAATGTGATATCAGTTTTGGAAATAACGAATTGCGCACGCGAGATCGTTCTCGTTTTACAATTTATAACCGCAAGTGCACGGCGCGTTGTAGCGAACCGGCAAGCACGGGTCGATCCGCAGGGAATTGTGTATTAAGTATTGTTGTTTAAAGTTAACAAATTAACGAATTGGGGTTTGTCATAATAAATATATAAAAGAATAGAAACAAGGAAAAAGCAAGAAAAGGAGTTAAGGAAAGAGTGGTTGTGGCTTGGTTCGAAAGCTTTAAATCGCGACGTTTACCTCTACACTCCCTTGGTCATGAGATGTATGTTTGATCACTTACCGTTCATATGTCCGCGCTTGGGTATCAATACTAAACACGGGGATTAGCAAGCATACCGCAACAACAAAAACACAAAGTAGTTAGTGAGAGCGAATGGTTTTAGTATAGAGTTTGCTAGGGGTTTGTGAAGGTATATGCTATATGAAATCAAGGGATTGTCAAGCACTTGATCACGACATAACATATCCAAACATAGCAAACTTAACACTAAATGGATTTTAACTTAATCATTGAAAATGGGGAAAGGGAATGAATACGCTATATGAGGAGGTTACAAGTAACCATGTGTCAAAATACTGTATCATATCAATACATTAGCAATATTTAAGTTAGAATCATAAGTTAAGCATTTGAAACATAATCAAGAGGTGGAGGAGGAAAAGCCTTTCATCTCACTTCCCCACCCACACCACAACAAAAGAATTAGTTAAGCATGATAATAAAGTAAGTAAAGAAAGCATGTAAATAAAAGAAAGCAACAATATATTAAGCACTTGAAGAATTGAGATACAAGATTATGGTAGCTTGTTCAACCTCCTTAATGAAGCTCTCCAAAGAGAGCTTCAAGAGGGAAGAAGAAGAAGAAACCAAATGAAGATCACTCACCCTCAAGCTAAACCAAAAATAAGCAAACTATTAAAATGTATTGCATCTATTTGGCATGGCCCCTTTCTTTAGATCAGTTCTGGTATTTATAGGCCACAAAACAGAATAAACAAACAATATACAAGTGATGATATGGCACTAATAAACAATCAGAGAAAATATGGGGTCAAAAGGGGGTAGGGGGTGGGGGGGCCGAGGTCGCCGGATATGGTGGTCTTCTCACTGGCCCAAATCCAAGGAGGGGGGCTCGGGTTTGCAGTGTGTGTTTGTGTGCACTCCAATAGCACTCTGGTTTTGTTTGCTTTATCAATTGTAACCTGGTTTGTATGCAGAGATTTGGAGGGAACTAGGTGCTTCAACTGACATCAACACTTTTTTGCATTTATTGCACCATTCAATGCCCATCACACCATATGTGCCCACTTGCTCTAGCCATCATGCCATGGCTGCCCCACTTGATCCAAGCTATGTGCACACTTGCGTGTTGGACCAATTTCATACAAAAAATGTGTACACATGTATTATTTCCAAAAGAGCTCATGGGATATCAGTCGGGTTCCTGGTCTGCTTGTAGTGTCGGCTCCCAAACGTCATATCCGTGAATTTGAGTATGTTTTCAGTGTTGTATCATGAATACCTGTAAACTGTAATAACTGAGCAGACACTGATTAAAAGTACCGATATATAGCAAAACAGATAACGAATGAGAGGTAATAAAATGCATTTTTATGAGATGAACATGTAGTCAAAGTAGATAAATATCAACCATTAGTGAATTATCTTTTCTTTAACTCAAAATAAATAAACATATACATATTTACAACCATATGAGTCTTGCATTGCCACCATTTGTGTATCATCAACCATGATACAATGTATGCATGTATGTGTCCATGCATATCATCATGTGCATACATGAATGCATACATCAACAAAGAAATTAAATAAAGAATTGAGCTAAAAGTCAAATGTTGAATCAACACTTGATTTAACAAACCGGTCATATCACATACAACCTGACCAATAGAAAAAACGCCTGATTAATATACGGTATCACATACACGCATTTAATCGGGTCCCCACGCATATCTCATATGCACACCACATCATTTCGCCTGAGCTAGAAAACTTCTTTGTGGGACTCTAAGACTCGTCAATACGCCGGCAGTAGGAGATGATCATATCAAACACCCACAAGCCGCAAGCGGTCAGCTAAACGTAATGGCCACCCGGGTATTGAGCGATCAGAAGAAAACCAGCGAAGCTGTCAAAACTCCTGTTGAGCCAACTGGCAAAACTTACCGTACAGTCCGGTCTCTTCGTCAGATATGTTGCATATCGAGTCCAGGGATGGAATCGTCGACCCCAATAACTCAATAAGTCATGCCGGTGTATGGCTCATAACATATCGAGAAACTACTGATAACTCTTATCAGCAAATCTCTGTAGCCCTGGCCAGGGACTTCCTGTTATAGCCAATCGAGCATAGCACAACATCAACCCCTAATACCCGGAGAGATGAAACCCCTCATATCGCTCATTGCCTCCATGTGCCTCGGGACTGTACCCAAAATCCACCTGTTTGCACGACTCAGTAGAGCCATGGTAGGGTGGAGATCAAAGTACAGTGGGAGGACACACAAGACTCTATGACAATCTCGGGTCTACAGACTAACCTGTACCAGTGTCACCTGAGAACTGCTATCCGATGATAGATATAATACCACATAGGAGTTCACGGCGAGTCCGTTCAGTGTACCCAGTCTCCACTGAGCACCTGCATACAATATTTGGTGTCACTACACCAGATGGATATGGGATCATCCATCGCTCATCATATGGGACAAGAATGGTATACGCTAGTCTACTCTGGAATATCGATGCCCCGTCTCGATACACCCATGACTAGGAATAGTTAAAGGATATGCTTATAAACTACAGGTGTCCCACTAGTATGATCTGCATCATAGTCACAGTAGTCAAGCAAATATCCTATAGGCTTTATCAACATGTACTAAATGAGTAAGATGCATGATCAAATGAACATGTCAAGATAAAGTAAACCAGATAGCATACTATCATGTCGAGCAAGAAAGTCATCTATATACATATATACATGTCCAAGCATCCACTATACATATAATGGCCTCTAGGGCATACATATATCCAACAAGCATCTGCATCCCAGAAGACCAACAATGGCGTTCCTCCTCATTCCAACAGGATACGGAAGCGACACCATCAATCGGAGCCACGGCAAAGTTCCTAGTTCCAAGGCTCTATGGTTCACGTCATCCAATGACCCCGTCGCGGAAATACGTCATCCAATGACCCCGTCGTGGAAACACGTCAGCAAATGACCCCGTCTCGGAAATACGTCATCCAATGACCCTGTCGCAGAAATACGTCATCCAATGACCCCGTCGCGGAGATACGTCATCCAATGACCCCGTCGCGGAAGCACGTCAGCAAATGACGCCGTCTCGGAAATACGTCATCCAATGACCCCATCACGGAAATACGTCAGCAAATGACCCCGTCGCGGAAATACGTCATCCAATGACCCCGTCGCGGAAACACGTCAGCAAATGACCCAGTCTCAGAAATACGTCACCCAATGACCCCATCGCGGAAATACGTCATCAAATGACCCCGTCGCGGAAATACGTCATCCAATGACCCCGTCACGGAAATACGTCAGCAAATGACCCCGTCGCGGAAATACGTCATCCAATGACCCCATCGTAGAAACACGTCAGCAAATGACCCCGTCGCGGAAATACGTCAGCCAATGACCCCGTCGCGGAAACACGTCATCCAATGACCCCGTCTCGGAAATACGTGAGCAAATGACCTCGTCGCGGAAATACGTCATCCAATGACCCCGTCGCTGAAATACGTCAACCAATGACCTCCTCGTCGGAGCAATACTTCAATTTGGGAACAAGTCGACTCACCAGTCACTTACGAGTCCTCTCGACTTGTAAGGGAGAAAACTCTCTTGTGAGATCCTTATGACTCTCAAGAGAAACACACTTAGGAATCCTCACGACTCCTAAGTAGAAAATACACCTACGAGATCCTCACGACTCGTGGGGAGAAAAGTCTTTATGAGACCCTCATGGCTCATAAAGTTGAAAAGTCTTAGGTGGCAGATCCTAACCCTGTCTCCTAAGCCTGCGCTACCCTACAATCTTCAAGATGAATTGTTATTTATTATCTACAAACCACACTTGCCAAAATTACATGCCATCGAAATTGAAGTGCTACTCAAGAGTACGTAAACTGCTTTGCGCCAAGTCAATACAAAAAGGCATAACCCACGGACGTCAATCACATATTATGCAAGGCAATAAGGAGAACATTTGGTTTACATCCAATTGGGCGTCCGAAGCGTACCCACTCATGTATGTGCGAAAAGGATAAAATAAACGCATGGAAAGGAAAAATTTGCTATTCATATCTCAGAAAGTTCTTACATTAATGAAAACAGTAAACAAAAACGTCATTAAAATGTTTACAATGGCAAAATATTGAGTCCGGGACACGGATTGAAAAATTCGAAAGTGGGGCCGTCTAAAATATTTCTGGCCTCTCTGACCATTCTCGTGTGCATCCTCTTATGATCACAAGCGTCAGGATCTTCGCTGATATCCTCCACTCTACGATAAGCAGCGATTATCGTCATCTGTTGGAAAGTTTGATGCAAAATATCAATGAGATTATCCCGCCGCTTCTTCGAGATCAGGCCCGTCAGATACACTGAGTGCACCTTATCTTCAGCATCATCCAGTGTATTAAGCGGCATGGCTTCATAAAATCCAGGAAGTGCTCCCCAAATTGCTCTCACTATAATCTTCAAGAGAGCGGAGCAATGAGGAAGTAGTCGACCGTTGTGTGCATTAAAACGATTCATAATTTCAACACATTGGGCGTTTGTAAACTCCTGGTTTTGACAACGTCCTTGTGCGTGAATGTCCTCATAAGAAATGATTTCGTCAAGACAGTACAGATGAGCGGCCATAGCGCCTGAAAATGAAAATCAATGAGAGTTTAGTGGACAGACAGATCAAGAAAATGCTTATACAGACATGGGGATTTAAATCAACTCTTGATATCCGCCAGAAGAAAACAAGTGCTGATTAAGACACCCAATAAATTCAAATCTGTGCAAATAAAGAGGAAATCCTAAAAGGATTCTCATTTAATGAGAGGCCCCTCGGGCCAAGGAGTAAAACTCCCTTGAGAGCAGCGCTCTGCAGACAAGAGCCACATCTGTCAACTCTAATCATGAGAAGAATAAAATTCCCTAAAAATTTTAAGAGCTATGCTCTGTGAAGACGATGGAATCATCCATTAAAACCCTAAAAAAGCGAAGCTTTTGCAGAGTAAAAAACTCCAAGATCTTCAAGATCTGTGAACAAACTCTAAGAGTTCTTCAAGGAAGACGAACAGCGTTCCAGTTCATGAGTTAAAATCACCCTAGAAAGATTATATCTTGAAGATCTATGATCTAACGATGAGCACGGCTCTGTTGATGGGTAAAACCCTAAAATATTTTTTTAAGATCTACGATCTGAGAAGAGCAAAGCTCTATTAATAAGTTCAATTCTTACCAAATTTGGGCAGAGTTTTGACTTTGAGAAATTTCTTAAGGTAGAGAGCTTGGCTCTGAAAAAGAATTAAATTCTCAAGAAACAAGAAAGGGAGAAGATGAACAGAAATCATCTCAAAGGGCCAAAGGCCCTATTTATAGGCATTAAGAGCCATTTCAAATTCTAAGTTGATCTAACGGTGGAAAGGCTACCACTGTTGCACTCACGTGTGAGCCATATGAGCGCAACGGTGGGGGGGCATTTATTTCCCCCAATCAGAGCAAAGCTCTGTTCAAATTTTAAAATTTGAAATGAAGCAGCGCTTCATAAAAGCGCTGGCGCAAAGAATGCCAGCGCTAAGAGTCAAAGACTCTGAGGCAGCGCTCACGTGCAAAGCACGAGAGCGCTGGCGCCAAGAGCGCCAGCGTTGAGAGTCAAAGACTCTGAGGCAGCGCTCACGTGCAGAGCACGAGAGCTCTAGCGCCAAGTGCGCCAGCGCTAAGAGTCAAAGACTCTGAGGCAGCGCTCACGTGCAAAGCACGAGAGCGCTAGCGCCATGTGCGCCAGCGCTAAGAGTCAAAGACTCTGAAGAAGCGCTCACGTGCAAGGCACGAGAGCGCCAAGCGCTAGAACTAAATGTTCCCCACCGTTGGATCAAAGATCCAACGAAGATGATAAATCATCAAATTACCAGAATAAAATTCTGTTAAAGAAATACTCCTCAGAATCATTCCAAACAAGAAAGATTGTGCTCTGTAAATCAGAGCACCGTTGGATCAATGATCCAATGGTGATTAAAAATCACCAAGATACAGAACAATCTCTGTATGGGAAAATAATTTCCCAATCTTGTTAAAAATAAGAAGATTGTCTTCTGTAAAACAGAAGCCCTAGGATCAAAGATCCAATGGTGGGAAAACATCCTCAAATCAATCAGAGAAAGATCTCCTTAACTGATTCAACAAATCAGCCTCACATATATAAATGCCCCAAGACTTCAAGTCTTACACAGAGGAACCCCCCCTACACACACACACACAAACTTTGAGAAATTTCAAAGAGAATAGCAAGCTCTCGGAAGAAGAATTTCTTCAAGGTAAATAAAACAGAGAGATCGAAGCATCTCATCAAAAAAGAAGAAGAGCTTATGTAACACCCTAGTTCATTTATACCAATTCCAGTTCTCGTATTTCCTTAATTGTGGTATTTTCCTGATTTATCGCGTTTTGGATGAGAATAGTATTTTACATTTTACATTGCATTCGACCCGACCCGCTTGCTTGAACCTGTTTGATTCATATTTATAGATTACCCTGACTTGTTACATAGACACGTGCATCTCATGTATACTGCATACTGACATTTTACCTGGCATTGCAACTTTTACCATATAACATTTTAGGTCATGTAAAATAATTTAAAATTGCATTTCATAGCCTGCATGATACCCCTAACCCCGTAGTAGCATCCGCGCATCTTGTTCTCGTCCCGTTCAGTGAAACGGGAGTGTTTGGATAGCTACGCGCATGTACGTGCATCCTTTCTTGGGGGTATGCATTTTCGCTATCTGAGCATTTTGAATTTTGAATTTTGAAAGTCGCACATATTTTTCGTATTTTAAATCTGAATTTTTACACCCGACCCGGGCGCGTTTTGAAATATTTTTGTATCCCGCCAAAATTCAATTTATTTAATTTTAAAATTTTAGTTTAAATATTTTCATACGATTTCTTTAACAAACTGAAACCTCTTATCTAAAATTTTAAATCTAAAAATCTTTTAAATTTTAAATCTAATTTCCTAACAAACTAACAACTCCTTTCTCTCTCTCTCTCTCCTCTGCATATATATATTTATATATATTTTATTTATTTAATTTTTCTTTCCTTATTTAATACACAACCTCTTTTTCTTTCTTCTTTCTTCTTTCTTCTTTCTTCTTTCTTTTCTTGATCTTGTTTCTTGATTCCGGTGATCACCGCCGGAGCCGTGCTCATCGCTGACGATCCGAGTGATCCAGTGAACGTACCTGACTTGCGTGATCACCCCCGTGCGTTGTTTGGAACCGTTCCGTGTACCGTGCGCGCGTCACGACATTTCGCCGACGAAGGACATTCCGTACACATCCGTTCTTGTTCCGTCTAGGCAAGTTAATCTTGCTACATGCTATATAATTCATTTTATACCTATTTAAATAAATACCATACCTATAGTTTAAATCTAGTACCCCATGTTTAATTTTATAACGTTTCGATGTTCCGTTTGCATCCGTTTATATCATTTTAAATCTAGATCATGAAAACTTATCTTGTGACATACTAGATTACATTATACTGCATCCATATCATTTAAAATATATATCGTCGTAATATTTCTTATTATTATCTTTAATTAGTTTATAATCTGCATTTTATAATGTTATACATTTGAAAATATTATAGTTTATACATGAAACGTCGTTGAAAAAGCGGATACGACAAATCTGAAATTTACTGTACACCTTACCTTATAAAATTCATTATAAATCATAGAAAAATCATTAGTATACGTTCTTTAGTTCGTTACGAATCTAACTCAGAATACTATAACTCTATGAAATATTTACTTGCAAAATAAATTGTTTAAATAACGTAAAATGCAAATGAAAATGTCTCTAAACTGCTGTCCAGGGAAATTCCAGCAGCAAACTTTCAACTTCGAATGTTCATAGCTTTTTGTAGGGACAACCTGAGATTCTTATACTTATAAAAATGAAAACCTTATTGAATTATCTTTGTTTTGGTATAAGATATGTCCCTTTTGGAGAACGTTTGTTATTTTTAAGCTATTTTACAAATCAGGGTGACGCTGAATTTCTGAACGGAACTTTCTTGTGCATGGTTAATCAATACCACTTTTATAGTTATTAATCGTTTTGAATAAGCTATCCATATTAATATTATTATATCAATATTTATATCACATATTGCTTAGTTGTACATCCCACATTACCATTTTATAGTTTTATAACTTTTCGGATACCCGTTTGCATCCATCGCATTTAAGATACATATAATTGCATCCATAGATCATATTACTACATACTACTGTGATATTAACACTCCATGTTTAATAAATTGCATCCTAATTAATATTGGAACTATAAATGTAACCCTAATCGATAACTGTGCATCCATATCCTTGAAATTATATCTATTTGCATACCATATCACATTATTCCATTTTATTGTTATATTAGTACACATGCTTTTTCTGTATGCCCATGATTATGCTAGGTTGATTTATAAGCACCCACATGATATCTTGTACACCCTAACATGACTTGCTACACCTACTACTTGACACGACATGGTACCGTACACACTTGACATGACATGACACCTTTATACATTACTTGGCTTGACATGATGTACCATGGCCTTACCTGTTACCTGATCTTGTGACTAATGCCAACAAACCTGACATGTTGTCCCTACGGACATTTCCTGTTGTCTATCCAGACAAACATGTACCTGCCTGATCCTGTGTTGGCATTAGCTCTAGATTATTTAATACTTGACTTGAACATATATAACTTGGGGGTATGGGGAAATCGGTATTGTAACCGAACGTAACTCAAAGGGCCATCCCATTGTTTGTCGTTTTTCCGGGCGTTACGGAATACCCATTATTTGTCGTTTTTCCGGGCGTTACGGAATACCCATTGTTTGCCGTTTTTCCGGGCGTTACGGAATAATCACCGATGGGTTACGATGAGGATTACACTACTTGGTTTCGAAGACTTTAGAATAGATAACCACGTAGCACAGTTTAGATATCTCTGCACGTCACTTATACTGACACATTCACTGTTATATATTCTCATTATATTCTTGCTCATACTCATACATGCATGTCTTACTGCCCCTGTTTATACTATTGCTTGATGTTATGACGCGCTGACGTCTGGGTTTTGCATGGCCCAGATTCCTCTACCTTTGTTGCAGACTGATCAGGAGTTTTGCCGCTGTTAGACCGAGCGGTAAGGATCCTGTTGGTATGCAGTTTTACTTTCCAGGTGTTTCATTTATTGTATTCTTTTTCTTCCGCATATTATTATTTCTTGACTCATTCATTCTGGCTCATGGACATGTACTAGATAGTTAGTTTACTTTCCTGTTCTTGATATCTCTACAGCCGTAATGTGACTGTGGAAGGATTTTTCCTATCCACAGGTAGCATGGTTGGCTATGTCACGTGCCCATCTTAGCGTACTCTGGGAAGCGGGGCGTGACAGCTTAGTTCTTTTTCTAGATCATAGATCTATAAGACAGAGGTCTTTCATAAAAAGAGATCATAGCATCTCATCATAAAAAGGGGGGAGAAGAACTTAGTTCTCTTTAGATCACAGATCTATAAGATAAAGACAAAGTCTTTCACAAAAAACATAAGAGATTGTAAAATCTCCTCTTAAAATAAGAACCTTGTTCTTAGAGCCACGAGACAAAGTCTCTTATAAACGAGAACTTAATTCTCAAAGCACAAAATTGATCAAGAGCGCTCTGCACTCATTGGCTGGCGCTCATCGCAAAGCGCGCCACGTGCTCCTCACGTGTGCGCTATTTCATAAGGAGTGCTCTGCACTCATGGGCTGGCGTTCAGCGCCAAGCGCGCCACGTGCTCCTCACGTGGGCGCTACTTAATAAAGAGCGCTCTGCACTCATTGGTTGGCTCTCAGCGCCAAGCGCGCTACGTGCTCCTCACGTATGCGATATTTCATAAGGAGCGCTCTGCACTCATGGGCTGGCGCTCAGCGCCAAGCGCGCCATGTGCTCCTCACGTGGGCGCTGAGGGAACACAAAGTGTTCTATAAAGCCCCTGAGCTATAAGGAGTGCTCAACACTCAAATTAATGCTCAGCATTATTGAACAAAAGAGGCTAAGCTCAAACAAATGTTCAACGCCCAAATAAATGTTCAACATTTTATTTAAACTGAGTGGGCTGAGCCCAAGTTGGCCACAAGTCCCAAGCTCAGACCAACCAAGCCCATGTGCTCATAATTCCCTAATTGATCTTAGTCCCAAACCTAACTACAAAACTCCCAACCAACATCGGTTCAAAGGTACATCTCTTCATTCCTCTGATATGTGTCGTTATAATTCTTCAACGTCTTCAGAGAGGTGGCGGGTCCCGATAACCAGACAAACTCATGGACTATGATGTCCTTAAACTTTATGGACTGTGAGGTCCTTAAACTCATAGACTATGATGTCTTTAAACTTTACAGACTATGATGTCTTTAAACTGTCACGGACTATGATGGATCACGATGTCCCTAAACTAAGACGATAGAGTCCAAATGCTCTTTTGTTGGATCTAAATGATCCCAAAATCCTGTTGAGTAGATCTTAGTCTAAAATTAGACTAACGTGTCCTTAAAAAACTTTTAAGTTGATCTTAATCTCAACGAGATTAACGATCCTTAAACCCAAACCAAACCCAAATCTAAGAAAATACGGATTTGGACTAATCCACGCCCGACGGGCGACAACATAAATTAGTCTCCGTATACAATCCACGGGCAACCAAAAATAAAACAAACACACACGATACGAAGTGACCATCTGGAGAAGGAGAAAGCGGTTATCGCGATGCTGTAGCGTAATTAACTGCAGGGGATTGCGCCAGCAGGGAAGAGCGTCCCACAGTCAAAAACCCTTCACAATGAGGGGGAATCTGACGAAGTCTGCTACAACGGCCGCATCCGTCTAAACCTCCGATACATGGTGCCATAAATCAACTTGGCATCTTCGGAGAGGTGGACGGATAAAACCAAATAGCATCTGCCCCCAAAATTCAGGCCGGACGTCCCAATGTCCCGGTCGCGTCTTTCGGCGAAGAACAGATTCTGGCACGCCCGGTGGGACCTTTTCCTCTTTCCACTCCACACTTCATGTGTCGTATTTTTCTACGATCAAATAATCGTGGTATATATGTTTATGGTTGCCCTTAGGGGAGGGGATACTGAAGCCGGCGTTTGGTCCTACCTTAGCAACTCAGGCTCTGTCATATCTGGTGGAGTCAAGTACGGGCCACTTGCAGCCTTAAATCTCTGCAATACGGCTCTTCAAGAAATCAACGGGCTTATCTTTAGGTCGATGCTCCCACCTCCCACCCTCGGTGCCTCAACGCCGATGGAAGAAGCCCAGAGGAAGTCTGTCTTCCACAGGCGGGCTCCCCAAGCAGCAGCTTTGCCGACGGAATCAGTCCTCGAACAACTGGCACATGCCAAGGACCAAGGTCGACGGAGGGGGCAGAATATTCAAGCTCTCAAAGGAAACAGGGGGCAGGCTCAGCAAAATCATGAAGCTAATCAAATCCCAGCCGTAAGAAACGGCCAACGTCGATATCGACATCATACAAAATGAGCTGGGAACAGCTCATTGGTGAATGTTGTTCCAGCTGGGAACGGCTTCAAACTGTTGCGAAGGGTTAGACAAAATTCTCCTACCGCAATACTGAAAAAGTCTCCGTGGCATATAGAGATCCCACGAGAGCAGAAACAAGTTCGCTCCCTGAGAAAACTTTCCTTATCTATATATATATAAGGTGTGAAAGCAGGTGAAGGGGACTCACCCCAAGACGGATCCTGATACAGCGGTTCCTCCCAAAACCAAAGCGGATTTTCACAACAAGAGGCCTAATAAAGCTCAAGTGCCCGGAGCAAACTCCATAGGCCAAAACACCAAACACCCCAAGCCATGGGGTATGGTAGTTCACATAGTCTATGTGGTGAATTCCAAAGACGAAGTTCGAGCTTCTACTAGTCACCGACCTCAAACTCGGTCCCTGACAAAAGTTCAACTGCAACGTGAAAATCTGCAGGAGATGCTTGCTCAAGCGGCATCACTCGCTAATCCATCGTCTAAGGCAAATTCAGAAGACGCACCTGGAGAAAGAACAGAGCACGAGTTGGATATTGATTTCCTAAATCACGCTCTCAAAAAAAACGATATGTCCACAAGCAAAATGGGCACGGATGAAAACCCGAAAGGGCGCCATGAGTAAAAACAACAGAACTGCCGGCGAGCTTGTGAAAACCTGGAAGGGCGCAATCTCGTTAAAAAAATGGTATGTCCACAAGCAAAATGGGCACGGATGAAAACCCGAAAGGGTGGCGTGAGTAAAAACAGCAGGACTGTCGGCAAGTTTGTGAAAACCCAGAAGGGCGCAACCTCGTTAAAATAAATACACTTACGAGATCCTTAAGACTCGTGAGGAGAATCTGTAAGTCCACGGTAGCGCCTCGGCCGTCTAACAGACGCCAAATGCGGAACAAAAACTTTTTACAACTGGCGCTATCGCGTACCATAACCCGGATCTGCCATTAAAGCTAAACTAACAATCTACAAAGTGGGTAGAAACGTTATACCGAATGATCCGAGTCCTTCGGTCTTCAACCATCATCCCATGCTTTGTTGCGGCTGCTCCGATCTCCTAAATCTCCAATCTTCTCGTCCAGGTGGAACCACGTCGACGGATCTTTAAATGGGCTCCCGCCTCTGAACCGAGGCAACTCGATCGTCAAGTTTGCTAAAAGAGACGACCAAGATGAAGTAGAGAATGGGTAGAATACTTTGTCTCGTTACGTCCAAGGCTATGGACGAACGGTTAATGGAGTTGCCTTTTGGAATCGGGTGAAATAAGAAATGAGGCTTATCTAATTTCCATGAGTCCAAAACAATACCAATCTTTTTCTAGCAACCATAATCAAAACTCAAGGGGGTGGCCGGCCACTTATAGGAGGTGGGGGGTGAGTGTAGGAGGAGGGAGTGGTGACCACAAGCAAAAGATCATGAAAGAAACAATGAGTCACAAATACACCTAGTATGAATGCAATCAATGCATACATTGAACCTTAACCCTTAGTCATCAAGCATTAATTGCTCCATTAATGCACTAATGACTCACTAGCCTTATCACCCTCTCTAAAAACTTCTAGAACACTGACTCACCTCATCAAGAAAAGATAAATCCGCATTTAACCGAATGTCAAAATACGGCTGATAGAAAACTGGAAACTGGCAACTTCCAAAAGTGATCCTGAAACGAATTTCAGGATAACCCCGTATCAGTATAAACATACCCGCATTTATATTACGACCGAATACAAATGCAACTGAGACAAAGATATTATATCTACACAGTATAATACTGGGTTCCGGCTTAAACCAAAGCCTACCAGTATTATCTGCCCGAAAAACGACACGTGCGAAAACGCACGTGCTTTTTCCGAACCTTGCCATATCACCATACGGCCTCTACAACGTTTCGCACGAACTTGGGAAAGTGTCTGTGGGGGACTCTAATGACTCATCAACACACTGGCACTGGGTATAACCCCTAGCACGTCAGAGCTACAAGCTGTACGTAATGGTTTGCCTATGTATTGATTGGAAGGGAAGCTGACGAGCGAACTCATCCATAAACCCTACTGAGCCTGACAGTGACAATGTATATACAGTCCGGTCCATTCGTCTAAAGAGTATCGCATATCGAGTCTAGGGGGTGGATAAAGTCAGACCCCTAATAACGCGATAAATCGTGTCGGCATAAAGCCCATCACCACTTGAGAAACCACTGATCAAAATCAGTAATTCTCCACTACCTCGGCCGAGGATTCCTAGTGATGGCCACCCGTGCACTGCGCGACATCAACCCCCAATACCGGGAGAGACGAATCCCCGACGATCCGCTCACTTGCCTCCAATGTGGCTCGGGACTGTACCCAACTAAAACCTGTTTGCACAACTCCTTTGAGCGTGGTAGGGTAGTAATCTAAGCACAGTGGGAACTCACATGAGACAAACGACGATCTCAGGTCGATGAACTAACCTGTACACATGTCACCAGGGAATTGCTATCTGACGATATGTATAATACCAACTAGCAGATTCCCGGCGAGTCATGTCCGGTATACTCATAACCCAATGAGCACCTGTATACATCTTAGGTGATCAAACTGACACCAATGGCTTGTGAGACCGGCCATCGCCCCTCGTCGGGGTCTCGACTGTATACACTAGTCTACTCTGGAGTATCGATGCCCTGTCTCGAAACTCCCACGACTAGGGACACTTTTAAGGATGTGCTTATAGACTCCAGCTCCCACGTATATGATCGCCATCATACTGCTGGCTATCAAGCAGAATCCTATGGGCTCTATCAATCATGCAATAGCGAACTAAAGCATGTATACGATGATAAAGACAAACCGGATAGCATACTATCATCTTGAGTAAGACTGTCATATCGGTATAGGTCCTTCCTCAATCATTGCAATCACGTACCAGCGATCCAATAATTGACTTTGAGGGCACTATCTCCAACAATCTCCCACTTGCACTCAAGGCTAATTATTGCGATGTCGCATACTCACAGCCCGTGTGATACCGAACATCTAACTCCTCTACTAATCAGTTTCACAAAGCTAGTTTGTAAAACTCTTGTGTTCGAGAAATAGCCTCAGTGAGTGGATCTGCCCTGATGTTTCTTTCTATGTCTCTCTTAATCTCAAGTTCGCGGAGAAAGCCATCTCTCGAATCGAGTAATACATGTCTTAGAATATGTCTGGATATCTGATGGGACCTAGTTCATCAATGAACTCCAAATCCAAACTTCTTAGACTGTATCGATAACTGAACCTAATCAGTATCCAGCACCATGCCTCCCACAGTATCCTCTTGGACTACCTATCCATAATACCGTCCCTCTTCAGAGAAAAAACTATTACTCTGACAATCACTCTGTCATCTATGTCACCTTGGAAGCCTGGAATGATAACCGTTTCCCTATGGAGGTTGCCGTCATCAAATCCTTAGAAGATACACTCATGTTCTAAAACTGCTTTCTTATGTTTCTCCAGGATTGGATTAATATAAACTTATCGCAACTAGTGCAAAAACAACATCTGGTGTGGTACTTGACATCTCATGATTGACTCAATTGCCTAAGCAAGTGATCCGCCAATCATGTACATCCCTCTCTCCTTTAGTCTGTAAGACACATTTAGAGAGGGTGACTCCATCACCTGCAGGTACACCACCATGCCAGGAGTCATCTATTCTAAAACCTATTAGAATACTGTCAAAGTACCCATATTGGAAAACCACCCAAATCTAGATCTAAAACCATAGATCTAGTAACCAGAATGTCTGATATTTTATCCATGTCCTTTGTGAAGAAACAACTGTGTGATAACCATAGTACAACCGATCGTAGTATAGGAATTTTACTTCCTATTCTGTGTATGTCATCCAAATACTAGGACATCACACCCTACTACCTTCTTAACAGGTTCATCCCCTATTCTGATGAAGTCAAAGCCATGACCGTCTCATCAAAATTAGATGATCTATCTCCGCTATAACTGTTGAAGTCTATATAAATAGACATAAGTTACTTGTCCACTATACTTCCACTGCTCCCATTGACTACGATAACCCTCTGGCAGAATAATATCTACGTACACTTCTAAAGCTAGTTTAGAACGACGTTATACTTATCCTCTTGCCGGGTCTCATAGTCTGGAACAACAGTACTGTCAAGTCTGGGTAAACAAGAACCTCCATGTCACCGTCCTTGAGGCTACCTGAGTACCTTTCGGGCGTCTGAGGTTACCCACCATATCTGCGGAGTGGCTATTGGAATGTCAAACCTGATTGAATATATGGGTCCTATTAAATTTTCCGTAATCGTTTGCGGTTCTGGAATTACTTCCAGTTCTACCATACTCCCACTACTGTTTTCTGAAAAAATATCCATTTTACTAAAACTGTGGCGAGTCAAGAACAATATCACTATTGATCTTCCTGATGGTAGAAATGTCAACCCTCGTCAAAGCCAGGGTCAACCCACAAACAGCCATTACAGAAACGTGCCTTGAGTTATCCAGTGTCTGGTTTTAAGTATAAGCTGGACAACTCCCCTTACCTTAACATCGTTAAGGTATGAACCATTCTATATCCAATATAGAAATAGAGGCACTAATTTAATTGGAACCAGATTCAAATCATGCAGCTGTCTCCAGTGCATAACAACTTAATGGAGAGAGGCTAATCAGCATTACTCAACTTAGGAATCCATCCAATTATGAGTAACCTGAAAGAGAAACAAGTTTCTCAAAACCATTACTATCATCTGAATACCAATCACAAGAATCTATATCTTCAATCTCTTTGAAGAATCCCGATACTTGCGATACCTGGTTCTCTACTTTATTCCTATACCCACAACTTCTCAAAACACAGACATTGCATTTCTACGAAACACTTGTCTAAAAACTAGAGAAGTTATAAGTAAACAGAATATAGTACGAGGACCTGCCCCTTTGTCCTGACGGACATTGGACAATATACAATACTCTGTATAAGTCCGCTGAGTTGAATAACTCATAACCTGTGCATCGTAGGTTGAAAACTGTACCCAGGCGATTTCCTAAAATATCACCAATTACAACGAATTCCGATATAATGAGGATGATCACCTAATTCCTAATAACTTACTCCTACTTATCATATGTAAAAACATACAGATATGAGAATAAAACCTGGTAAATACATGCCCTGGAGTAAGTATGTAATCGGGAAATCAGTTTACAATTAACAATGCACAGTTAAACTGAAACATGAAAATGTTTCGTAGGGGTATTCTGGTATTCTTAGTAATGCCTCTTCCATAATCCAATTCATGACTGTAACCGTATATTTCTTTGCCATCTCTCCAAATCCCTTTATTTTTCTTTAGTCGTTACCTTCTGTACACCATCGTTAGGCTAAATGGTTTTCTTCCTTCCCTACCGTTCGGCACCAGCCTATGGTTTGGAAGAAGACTATCCAGTAAGCATAACAGGTGTACCCTCCTAAACCAAGGAGTACTCGTATCTTGAGAGAAGGTGATGATAAAAGACAATTGAATAATACCTTATTCTATTTCTCCAGAACTGGGGAAAAAGCAAAGGTGAAATAGGAGTAGCGATGAAGTATGCGGTTTGGTCGTGAATGATAACAGTCGCAATTTACTTTGCCCTCTTTCCAATCCCTTTATTTTGTCTTTACATATTACCTTCTGCACACCCTACTTAGGCTAATTGGTTTTCTTCATTCCCTACCTTTCGGCACCTGCCTATGGTTTGGAATAAGACTATCCAATAAGCGTAATAGGTGTACTCTCCTAAACTAAGGAGCCCTCGCAACCTGAGAGAAGGTGATAATAAAAGACAACTGAATAAACCAATTCTATTTCTCCTGAACCTGGATCCATCCTCGAAGGAGTCCCTTCGAGTTCGTATATAACCATACGATGGATCTATCCAATGGAAGTGGATATCCGTAGTAATACGGGGTGTTCTGAGAAATACAAAGGGTAAAAGAAGGAGCGGCAATGACTTATGCAACTCAGACAATCCAAAAGCCAGTATTTTAAGAAAGTTCGGTCAACTTGGTCACTGAGTCATAGTCTAGGGTCGGTCAAAGGTCGCTGCCAAAGAGAGAGAGAGAGAAAAGAAACACTCTGCGTGCACTCTAACCTAGATCAGAATGGTTATCAATTTATCTAATCAGGAAACCTCCCACTGTAATCTCAAATTCTCCTCCAAACCTGAAAGAAGAATTAGTCGGGATCATCCGAAGAGTAAACTAACTCATCAGTGAGAATCGGGATCCAACTATCATCGTATGATAACTTGATGGAAGCCTCTCAAGTTATCACACTCCAGAAGGTATGCGCATGCTTGGCAAGTTTCTAGTATGTTTGAAACTCCCGATGTGATTTTTGCCCCATGCTCTTATGACCTTGGCGTTAGGTCAAAATATCATAAGTCACATGTCAAGTTCTATCCGTCATTATCCAGGTTAATTTGAACCCACCCTCACAAGCCCTTGGCGTTAGGTCAAAATGGCAGAACGACTGTCCCAAACCAACTCATCTATCTATGCAACAATTGAATACCCAGCAGCTACCAAACACTATGCCTTGGCGTTAGGTCAAAATACAGAGCTTGAATACTACTGAATACCCAAAAGAAATGACGGAGGGCTACGGCTGGTTTTTGGCGAAAAACCTTTAACGTAATGAACTTGATCTCGTTGAAGGAAACTGATAGCTTTTTATAAAAATATAGTGGCGAAAAACGTTTTGCTAAAGAGGTCACTCCCGGTGAAAGGATCTCGGCTCTTTCCTCATGGAATGAGGTGCAGGATATTCCATCTGAATACCGTGATGCAAAGCAACTTGTAATCGACTATATTAAAGTTACTACCCTGACGTAAACTTCTGCCCAAGGGGTTTTTCCCGGTGAAGGGATATCAGCCCTTGCCTCGTTGAATGAGGTGCAGGATATTCTAACTGAATATCACTATGCAAAACAAAAGGAAATGTTTTTGTAATAACAATTTTTTTAAAATTGGTTCCAACAACATCAAATATAGGTTTGTTTTATCTTTGCATTGATAAGAATCAATGCAGTCCCAACAATCAATCACACCAGAAAAGAACGAAAATATAATGTACGTATATGCCATCCGCATTCGCCACTGGGTCCCGTCATCACCCGTTAGGTTACTTAACTAACGACAGAGCGGGGGCTGGACTAGCGCGGGTGTAAAACATATACAACATCTAATAGTATATATACCAATATACAATAATCGCTCCAGGCGTGATAATATGCAATATTACAGAAAAGTAATAAGCATCACATAACAGTACAGATAATCTGGGATCCCCGGGTTTCACAGAGCCGCTGCTGAAACCTGACGTTCCCCTGGTCGTGTGGATAGCTTGTGCAATGAAACCTAGACCCCTACGGGTGCGGCAAGTTACCCGCCAAAACCTGAAGCGAGGTAGTCCCCACAGCATAGTGAATGGAACACCCGGCACTTCACGGAATCCGGTAAATTGAGCACCCCTCCTTGGGTCAACCTGTACCCCCTACGAGTGTGGCGAATAGTCTGCCAATTCTAGAGTGAGGTCCCTCTGCCTCTCAAAGCCATGAGATACGGACCCGTTGCCCTCCAGAACCCGGCTATCCGTGCACTCCTTCGCGGGATAAACCTAGTACAGAAATAAAAATATACAACGGGTACATCGACCTCAACCTGGTCGTGCCCCAAAAGAATATTATACAACAGGCGGTGACGGCAGTCCACATGTTGGACGCTCGCCCCGCAATATCAAATGTACAAATAAATCCATACAGCACTATCATTGCACCCTGTTATCCACCACGACAAATCCGCAACATCACAGCACAACACAGAACATCACGTGAATGTCACGTTCGCAAACCCGTCTAAAAGAACTATAGCAATCAGACGCGGTTTACCGATCAAATGACATTCCCGGTCGGAGATATAAAGTAAGTACTGCATACTAACAAGTTTAAAATTTCGATCGACTAAATTTCCTGAAGTAGGCCCCACGTACATCTGCTATACAGTAACAAAATATGGGCCCAAAAGAACTATTCCAAAACCCACAATTTCCCAAATTCAGCTCACTGTGAAAAATTGATGCACTGTTCCCACTAAAGCGCCGCGGTTCCGCGGTCAAACCCTAGGTTTGACCGCGGATCCGCGGTGCACTTGTGGGATCACGTGCCCAATTTTCTCCAGTATGCTTAGAAAACCCTGCACGCTTTTCTGTGATATGTAAAATTATTTTTAAGCCCTTTTAAAAATCGACAGAAACCTGTGTGCCAGAAAAATTGCGATTTCGGAAATTCGTTTGATCGATGTTCTAAACACGTTAGTACAAGTTAGTATAGCTTAATGGTGAGGCTCTGATACCACTATAAGTCCACGGTAGCGCCCCGGCCGTCTAACAGACACCAAATGCGGAACAAAAACTTTTTACAACTGGCGCTATCGCGTACCGTAACCCGGATCTGCCATTAAAGCTAAACTAACAATCTACAAAGTGGGTAGAAACGTTATACCGAATGATCTGAGTCCTTCGGTCTTCAACCATCATCCCACGCTTTGTTGCGGCAGCTCCGATCTCCTGAATCTCCAATCTTCTCGTCCAGGTGGCACCACGTCGACGGATCTTTAAACGGGCTCCCGCCTCTGAACCGAGGCAACTCGATCGTCAAGTTTGCTAAAAGAGACGACCAAGATGAAGTAGAGAATGAGTAGAACACTTTGTCTCGTTACGTCCAAGGCTATGGACGAACGGTTAATGAAGTTGCCTTTTGGAATCGGGTGAAATGAGAAATGAGGCTTATCTAATCTCCATGAGTCCAAAACAATACCAATTTTTTTCTAGCAACCATAATCAAAACTCAAGGGGGTGGCCGGCCACTTATAGGAGGTTGGGGGTGAGTGTAGGAGGAGGGAGTGGTGACCACAAGCAAAAGATCATAAAAGAAACAATGAGTCACAAATACACCTAGTATGAATGCAATCAATGCATACATTGAACCTTAACCCTTAGTCATCAAGCATTAATTGCTCCATTAATGCACTAATGACTCACTAGCCTTGTCACCCTCTCTAGAACCTTCTAGAACACTGACTCACCTCATCAAGAAAAGATAATCCGCATTTAACCGAATGTCAAAATACGGCTGATAGAAAACTGGAAACTGGCAACTTCCAAAAGTGATCCTGAAACGAATTTCAGGATAACCCCGTATCAGTATAAACATACCCGCATTTGTATTACGACCAAATACAAATGCAACTGAGACAAAGATATTATATCTACACAGTATAATACTGGGTTCCGGCTTAAACCAAAGCCTACCAGTATTATCTGCCCGAAAAACGACACGTGCGAAAACGCACGTGCTTTTTCCGAACCTTGCCATATCACCATACGGCCTCTACAACGTTTCGTCCAAACTTGGGAAAGTGTCTGTGGGGGACTCTAATGACTCATCAACACACTGGCACTAGGTATAACCCCTAGCACGTAAGAGGTACAAGCTGTACGTAATGGTTTGCCTATGTATTGATTGGAAGGGAAGCTGACGAGCGAACTCATCTATAAACCCTACTGAGCCTGACAGTGACAATGTATATACAGTCCGGTCCATTCGTATAAAGAGTATCGCATATCGAGTCTAGGGGGGTGGATAAAGTCAGACCCCTAATAACGCGATAAATCGTGTCGGCATGAAGCCCATCACTACTTGAGAAACCACTGATCCAAATCAGTAATTCTCCACTACCTCGGCCGAAGATTCCTAGTGATGGCCACCCGTGCACTGCGCGACATCAACCCCCAATACCGGGAGAGACGAATCCACGACGATCCGCTCACTTGCCTCCAATGTGGCTCGGGACTGTACCCAACTAAAACCTGTTTGCATAACTCCTTTGAGCGTGGTAGGGTAGTAATCTAAGCACAGTGGGAACTCACATGAGACAAACGACGATCTCAGGTCAATGAACTAACCTGTACACATGTCACCAGGGAATTGCTATCTGACGATATGTATAATACCAACAGCAGATTCCCGGCGAGTCCTGTCCGGTGTACTCATAACCCAATGAGCACCTGTATACATCTTAGGTGATCAAACTGACACCAATGGCTTGTGAGACCGGCCATCGCCCCTCGTCGGGGTCTTGACTGTATGCACTAGTTACTCTGGAGTATCGATGCCCTGTCTCGAAACTCCCACGACTAGGGACACTTTTAAGGATGTGCTTATAGACTCCAGCTCCCACGTATATGATCGCCATCATACTGCTGGCTGTCAAGCAGAATCCTATGGGCTCTATCAATCATGCAATAGCGAACTAAAGCATGTATACGATGATAAAGACAAACCGGATAGCATACTATCATCTTGAGTAAGACTGTCATATCGGTATAGGTCCTTCCTCAATCATTGCAATCACATACTAGCGATCCAATAATTGACTTTGAGGGCACTATCTCCAACAGAATCCCCCCTGTGAGACCCTCACGGCTAATAGAATTCAAAAGCCTTAAGTTACAGGGATCTAGACCTGTTCTTAAGCCATCATATCTCTCAAATTGCCTTACAGGCATGGGCACGAATAAATACTTCTTTGCCAAGTTCTACAAATTGCAAAAAATGTCCCCATATGGTGAATAACACTTGTAGGTCCTCTCGACTTATAAGGAGAAAATACTCTTGGAAGATCCTTACGACTTACAAGAGAAGACATCACTTAGGAATCCCCACGATTCTTAAGGAGAAAATACGTCTCCGAGATCCTCACGACTCGTAGGGAGAAAACCCTTTTTGAAACCCCTTACGGCTCATAAAGTCAAAAGTCTTAGTCCACAGAGTCTTAACCCTATCTACTAAGCCACCTTTGTCCAAATCGACAGGGGCAAATGATGAGTCGCTCCAGGCGATATCCCAGTTGTAGCGATGCAGATACCTAAACAGGTGTCAAACTCCAAGTCAACCTCTCCGGCAAATGTCGCCCCTACAGTCATCTGATGAAGAAGGGGACCTCATTCGTCTGGGATCGCAAATGCCAAAGCGCACTGGACAAAATCAAGCAATGCCTACAGAATCCGCCGGTACTGACTGCACCGGTCAAGGGGAAACCTCTTATCCTGTATACAACTGCCCTTGAAGGTTCCTTAGGCGCATTATGGGCACAGGAAAATGACCAAGGGAATGAGAGAGCTCTCTAATATTTGAGTCGAGTTCTCCTGGGGGCAAAAAATAACTACCCCCATCGAAAAACACTGCCTGGTGTTAATCTTCGCGATAACGAAGCTCAGACACTATGCATTGGCGCATGAGGTCCATCTTATGTCAAAAGTGGATCCTCTCAAGTATTTGATGTCAAGAGCCATACTAACGGGACGACTCGCTAAATGGGCCCTTCTCTTGATGTAGTTCTCAATAACATACCGACCCCTCAAGGCAGTAAAAGGCCAGGCTATCGCTGACTTCCTCGCTGAGCATCCGATACCTGCCGATTCACCTTTAAATTGCGAGTTGCTGGATGAGCATGCGTTTGACATGATTGATGGGGAAAGATGAGGGAGTGATACCCGATAGGAACTCTACTTCAACGGGGCATCTTCCATGAAGAAGCGTCAACACAACACCCTTATAATCAAATCAGGGATAGGCCTTATCTTCGTAACTCCACAAGGAGGGATAATGCGCTTTGCCTTTTCCTTAACAAAGCCGAGGATGAACAACGAGGCAGAATATGAAGCTCTGATAGCAGGTCTTGAGATCGCTGTCAGCATGGGAATCGAAAACCTTCTCATATACGGAGACTCCCAGCTAGTCGTTAGCCAAGTAAACGGCGACTATCAAACATGCAAACCAGAGTTGGTAAAGTACGGCGGGAGAGTACAGCAACTGCTGGCGCAAATTCCCTCCTACATTCTGGAAAGCATACCGCGTGCGGAAAATAGCAAAGCGGATGCATTAGCCAAGCTCGCTAAAGAACTGGCTGACGAAAACCTCGATGACATAAGGATCGTTGTACAAAGCCGTCGAGTTCTTGCACCAGCGGAAATATCTCCGAAGTCGTCTGAAGAAAAGGAAGCAACCAAGCCAACAGCCCTACAAATAGAGGACCAAGAAAGGACTAAGGATTGGAGGGAAATATTTATAGATTACTTCAAATCCCGTCGAACACCTGAAGATGCATCCTCAAGACATTATCTCATGAAACGAGCTCTGTCTTTCGCCTTCGTCAATGATACTCTATATAAGAAATCATTCAACTCTCTATGGCTGAGATTCCTGGGGCCGGAAGAAGCAAGTAAAGTCGTCCAAGAAACTCATGACGGACTCTACGGTTCTCATCAAGCCGGGCCAAAGATGAAGCTAAAGATCAAAAGGATAGGCTATCATTGGCCCATGATGATTCAGGACTGTCTCGAATACGCGAAGCAGTGCCACTCGTGCCAGATTCACGGAGACTTCATCCACCAGCATCCGAATCCGCTACACCCAAAGGTGGCTAGTTGGCCATTCGAAATGTGGGGAACTGACATAATTGGGCCCATCGAACCAGCGTCATCCAGAGGACATCGGTTCATATTGGCAACAACCGATTACTTCTATAAGTGAGAAGAAGCAGTACCGCTAAGAGAAGTGAAGATGGAGAATATTCTCTATTTCTTCAAGACACGCGTCATCTACCAGTTCGGCACTCCGCGACGGATTATCTCCGATAATGGGCCGGTGTTCGGCACAATTTGTTACATTTTAATACCATCCATTTTGTATCATTTTTTCAATAAACAGTGCTATTTAATCCATGTCTGCTCATTTATACAGATTACAGGTACACAGACGGAAACATTGATTTTTGTACACAACATGCACAAGAAGACGGATTTTTAGCTGGAACTGCAAACAGGACATTATACAGATCAAGATTTGAAAAGAGTTTGCAACAAATATATGTGTGTACAAAAAGAATGTGTGAAATGGTCCAACACATACTTGTGTGAACACTTTTGGAGATGCATGAACCTTGTGTGCTGCCATGGCACACAACAATGATGTGTTGTGCAAGTGGTCTTGATGTGCATTAAATGCATAAAGTAGGATGCGATATGAAACTTTTGCACTTAATCTCTTTTCTGTGATATAGCTCCAGATTGCACATATGTGTTAATTAAAAAGAATTGCAATTACAGAGATATACCCTATGGACCAGATGACTACTGAAGAAAGATGGGCCCCACTCTCCACATTATGGCCGCAAATAATATCAATTTGGCCGCAAACTGCAGCCAAGTTGGCTCCAATTTGGCTCGTGCTTTTTGTGTGGGTCCCTGGTGGTCATGTTAGTCTATTGTCACCTGCAACTTTTGCTTTTGGATTCTCTATAAATAGCAAATCAGTTCATGAGGCCAAGGGAGAACTTTTTGCATACTTGTAACTCTTGTGATAAATTTCTTGTAGCTCTTGGGATTATACTGAGTTCTTTGCCTTCCTCTGGTCTTGCAACCTCTATTTTTGAGCTTGCAAGATTAGGTTTTGGTAGTTGAGCTCATTTACTTGTATTTTGAACCACTGCAATAAAATCTTCATTACGTTCAAGTTTGATTCTTGTATCTCTTTTCTATTTTGTCATTCATTTTTATTATTCAGTTGTGTTATTTCTATGATGATGTGTGAGTAGTTATTCTTGGGCTATGGTGAGGTAGGTTGTGGAATGACTTTACTTCCAACCCCTCCCTTTTGATTCTTGCATTTTTCACTTCTTTTCTTAATTATGCAATATTATTATGTTTTGCTTGATAGGATATATCGTTTTGAATGGTTGCAAATCAACCTTTAACATATATCATATTCCTTCTTAACATTTTATCGTTGCTATATTACGATTTGAAGTTGACATGAATACGGAATTACTTTAAGTGTCGCAACTAGCTAGATAGGATGTATGGCATACTTGCATATATTCTATACTTTCTACTTCACTTAACGAATTCCATACTCATTTCATTCTCAATCTCATTCTTTTTAGTTTCCATTTTAATTAACCTTGATGTCGTATTTCATCCCGATACATGTTTCGGATAAATATTGTAGGGTTGCTGTGCACGCGCACAAGGGTCTACGAGGCATCAACCATGCCCGATTAAAAATTTAACCGTGCCGAACAACCCGATACAAGATCTTTAAACTAGAGATTAGGTGAAAACTATCATGCTAAACACTTTAACACTAAGTGAGAGGGATTACAACCTTTGTAGATCCGGTCCTTCACTTCATATGCTCCGTGTTGTGGTTGTAAGTCCATATTGCGACCCCCGGTTCTTACGGGGAGGCGGAAACGGTATAAAAAAAAAATTTATCGCAAGAGGCAACATGGACTAAACAAGGTCGGGATCGTGTCTAAACTAAACTAGCATACATGCTAAAGAGTCTTAGCTACTCGGATGAAGGTTATACCTAAACTTGAACTCCTTCTTCTTCAAACCTTGTAGAGGTTGATGGTTCTTGCCTTGTAGCCTTCTTCCGTCGAAGATGGATCCACCTCGAGAGTTCAACCTTCGGGCTCTTCCTCGTGCTTTGAGTGAACTAGGGTTTCCGGCTTGCTAAACCTTGAACCTAGAATGAGTAGAGAGTGTTTAAGAGGTGCTTTTCTTTTAAAAGAGAAGGATTCTCAACACATGAGAAGGGTTCTCTTTTGCTAGAGGAAGAAGAAGATGAAGAGAGGAGAGAGAAGCTAAATGAGATAATGAGCTATATCTTTCTTTCTTTCAACCATAATGCCAAAAGAAAAATAATTATCTAAATAATAATAATTCAAAATAAGAATAGTTGATGGTAATTTGGAATGACCACTATCATGCTTCATTAAATGAAATGTAAGCATGAATCAAGGAGGATCTTTACAAAGCATGATGGTGGTCAACATTCAACCATGGTCAACAAGTCAACCATGGTCAACAAGTCAACAAAATCAACCATAACTTAATTCTCATTTAATTACTATTATTAATAGATAATCCAAAAATCCATTAGGGTTTGGAAAATGATAACTGTCAATTGTGCATACGCACTCGTTCCGAAACCCTAATGAAAGTCATCTTCCTCCTCCTCAAATAACTGTGCATACACACCTGCATTCTTGTTCCGAGGAACATGAATACTGAGAGATAAAAGCAACCCCAAAACATATACCGGTATCTGACTCAAACCAGAGCCAGCCAGTAATATCCGTCCGGACTCCAAACGTGCACAAGTGCGCGGATGAGAACGAACCCTGTCGCAAAACCATGCGACCTCTACTCTGTTTTGCCCAGAGGCGAATACCCTCTGTGTGGGACTCTAAAGACTCGACACTACGCTGGCAGTGGGTTTAACCACAGACCGCAAGCGGCACTAGCTGTGCGTAACGGCCCCCAGGTAGATGTCGACAAGAAGGCTGACGAGGTGAAACCCCATCTGTACTCCTACTGAGTCTGAATGTGACAGTCTCCGTACAGTCCGGTCTGTTCGTCTGATACATCGCATGTCGGGCCTAGGGGGCGGTAAAACGTCAGTCCCCCAATAGCGGTACAAGTCGTGTCGGAGTGAAGCCCAAAACACCCTGAGATAACACTGGAACCTACCAGTATATCTCGCTTGCCCTGGCCAGGGACTACTCATGTAATGGCTCTCCTAGACACAGCGCGATGTCAACCCCCAATACCGGGAGAGACGAATCCTGTCTAACCGTCACTGCCTCCAAGTGCTTCGGGACTGCACCCATCCACCACCTGTTTGCACGACTCCTTTGAGCCGTGGTAGGGTAGTGATCAAAGTGCAGTGGGAACACACTTGAGGCGAAGTGGCAGTGTCAAGTCAGCGGACTAAGCTGTACTCATGTCAGCTGGGAACTGATAACTGACGATAGGTATAATACCAACCTGTCAGTTCCCGACGAGTCCTGTCCAGTGTACTCGTAACCCAACGAGCACCCGTATACTATCTCCAGCACGACGTACTGATGGCTGTGGGACAGACCATCTCCCACACTGGGATGAGAAGCGCATACGCTAGTCTACTCCGGAGTATCGATGCCCTGTCTCGATAGTCCTATGACTAGGGACCTGTATAAGGATGTGTTTATAGATTACCCAGCCCCCACTAGTGTGACTGCCATCACAACGCTGGTAATCAAGCAAAAATCCTAAGGGCTCCACTAATGCGTATAAGTGATATAGTAAAATAAACACAAGTACACATTGAAGTAGAGACAAACCAAGTAGCATACTACTATATTGAGCAAGATTGTTTATACAAGGTGAATATCCCAAGCTTCCATTAAGTAATATACAAACTAGTATGATACAGTAATGGCCTCTAGGGCATATACACTAACAATCTCCCACTTGCACTAAGGCCATGTACTGGCGTATCGAAGACCTATCATCTCGATCAGCCGCTCGAACTGAGTCTGGGGTAGGGCCTTGGTGAATGGATCTGCAGTGTTCTCTTCTGAAGCAACCCTCCGAACCTCGATCTCCTTGCGATCCACGATCTCCCTGATTAGGTGATACCGCCTCAAGATGTGCCTGGATCTCTGATGGGACCTGGGTTCCGTCGCTAAAGCTATAGCCCCGTTGTTGTCGCAATACAGAGGTATTGGGTCAACAATGGACGGAACCACCTGAAGTTCTTTTAAGAACTTCCTCATCCAGACAGCTTCTTTTGCGGCATCAGATGCAGCAATGTATTCCGCTTCCATAGTCGAGTCTGCAACGGTTTCCTGTTTGGAGCTCTTCCAACACACCGCCCCTCCATTGAGGGTAAAGACAAAACCCGACATGGACTTGGAATCATCCTTGTCACTCTGGAAGCTGGAGTCAGCAAAGGCCTCGATCTGGAGGTCTTTTCCGCCATACACCAAGAACATCTCCTTAGTCCTTCTCAGGTACTTGAGAATGTTCTTTACCGCTATCCAGTGTCTTTCCCCAGGGTTTGACTGATACCGGCTTACCACACTCAGTGCATAAGCTACATCCGGTCTGGTACACAACATCGCATACATTATAGAGCCTACCGCAGAAGCGTAGGGTATAATAGACATGCGATCCCTCTCCAAATCAGTCTTGGGAGACATCGCTTTAGAGAGGGTGATCCCGTGACAAGCCGGTAGGTTACCGCGCTTGGAATCTTCCATACTGAATCTCTTCACTATGGTGTCGATGTACCTGGACTGAGAAAGTTCTAATATCCTCTTGGATCTATCACGATGGATCCGGATCCCCAGGATGTAGGAGGCATCACCCAGGTCTTTCATGGAGAACCTGTGTGACAAGAACCCCTTGACAGATTGTAGCATAGGAATGTCATTTCCTATTAAAAGAATGTCATCCACGTATAAAACGAGGAATACTACAGTTCTTGCTACAAATCTACTATAGATGCATGGTTCATCTGGATTTTTGATAAAGCCAAATTCCTTGACCGTCTCATCAAAACAGATGTTCCAACTCCGCGATGCCTGCTTTAGTCTATAGATGGACTTAAGCAACTTGCACACCTTTCCGCTGCTCCCACTCTGAATGAAACCCTCTGGCTGATCCATATAGACACACTCCTTTAAATTTCCATTCAGAAAAGCGGTCTTTACGTCCATCTGCCAAATCTCATAATCGTGGAAGGCAGCAATGGCAAGAAGGATCCGAATGGATTTCAGCATAGCCACTGGAGAAAAGGTTTCGTCATAGTCCAAGCCAGGTCTTTGACGGAAACCCTTTGCTACAAGTCTAGCTTTATAGGTCTCAACCTGTCCATCTACACCAATCTTCCTTTTGAAGATCCACTTGCATCCTACGGGTTTTACCCCGTCTGGAGCAATGTCCAACGTCCATACTTTGTTGGTGTACATGGACTCCATTTCGGTCCGCATTGCATCCAGCCATTTTACCGAGTCAACGCTCTGAATGGCCTGCTGGAAGCTAGTAGGCTCATCATAATCTATGATGCAATCCTCTCGATCCCCGTCTATGAGAAAACCGTAGTATCTCTCGGGCGGATGAGACTGCCTACTACTCCTGCGGAGCGGCGTAGGAATGTCTTGTTCATTTGAACCCTCTGGTTCCACTAAGCTTTCAGTAATAGTCTGTGGTTCTGGAATTTCTTCCAGTTCTACTGCGCTCCCACTAATCTCCTTTTCTAAGAACTGGTGTTCTAGAAAGTGGGCATTACGAGAAACAAGGACTTTTTGTTCTTCTGCGTAGTAGAAAAGATACCCCCTGGTGCTCTTTGGGTATCCCACAAACTTGCACAGTACTGAGCGTGCCTCGAGTTTGTCCGCATGCTGCTTTTTGACAAAAGCCGGACATCCCCAGATCTTCAGATATTGAAGATAGGGTTTCTTCCCACTCCATAACTCATATGGTGTGGTAGGCACAGTCTTAGTGGGAACTCGGTTCAAAAGGTACGCAGCTGATTCTAGTGCATACCCCCAGAATGATCGCGGTAACTCAGCGTTACTCATCATGGACCGTACCATATCCAATAGGGTGCGGTTCCGTCTCTCCGATACACCGTTATGTTGCGGAGTGTATGGAGGAGTAAGCTGAGAGAGAATTCCATTCTCTTTTAAGTAGTTCAGGAACTCGGCACTCAAGTATTCTCCACCTCGATCCGATCTTAGAATCTTGACACTTTTGCCGGTTTGTTTTTCTACCTCATTCTTGTATTCCTGGAATTTTCCAAAGGCTTCAGATTTATGTTTCATCAAGAAGACATGTCCGAACCTTGAAAAATCATCCGTAAAAGTAATGAAGTAAGAAAAACCGCTTCGCGCAAGTGTAGACATTGGACCGCACACGTCGCTGTGTACGAGCCCTAAGAGCTCGCTCGCTCTCACTCCGTGTCCGGTGAACGGAGTCTTTGTCATCTTTCCTTTGAGACAGGATTGACAAGTGGCATACGAATGGTATTCGAACGGATTCAAATACCCTTCTTTATGTAACTTAGTCAACCTTCTCTCATTGATGTGACCCAGTCTACAATGCCATAAGAAAGCCTGATTGATATCTGGAGACTTTCTTTTGTGTGTATTCTGGACATTAAAAATCTGTGGTTGGTTTAACACGTATATACCATTGCTCAGTGTACCTGACCCAATCAGAACTTGATTAAGGTGAATGTTTACAACATTACTTACAAACGCAAATTCATAACCTTCTTTAGAAACTAAAGATACAGAAATGATATTACAAGTTGCGTTGGGTACAAAAAACCAATTACGCAAAACCAAAACATGCCCATCTGACATTCCCAGGTGATAGTCCCCCACGGCTTTAGCATCCATGCTAGCTCCGTTCGCAACTCTGAGGGTCATGTCACCTGCCTTCAAAACCCTACGGTTTCTCAACGCCTGCAAAGAATTACAGATATGAGATCCTGATCCGGTATCCAATACCCAGGAAGTAGAGTTTATAGAAAGACAGTTTTCAATAACATACACACCTGAAGCTGAAGCCGCAACCTGCTTCAGTTCCTGTGTCCTGGCCTTCCAAGCCCTGCAATCTTTCTTCCAGTGTCCACTCTTGTGACAATAGAAGCATTCCTCTTTACCCACAAGCTTCCCCGCGATCTTTGTTGCCAATTCTTTTCCCTTCGTACCCACTTTACTAACACCGCCTCTTGGTTTGGCGGGGGCTTTCCTCCTCTTTCCCTTGGCTTTCGCCTTGGACCTAGAGGAAGAAGATCCTCCTACAAACAAAGCGGGTGTTTCCCTACCCTTCTGTAGGGTGCCCTCTGCGCTCCTCAGCATGTTGAGGAGTTCTGAAAGTTCAACTTCCTTTTCTTGCAAGTTGAAATTCAGTATGAACTGGGCGTAAGTGGATGGAAGGGACTGGAGAATTATATCCGTATAGAGTTCACTGTCCAACGTGGTCCCAAGTTCCGCGAGCTCCTCAGTGTAGCCAATCATCTTAAGCACGTGGTCCGCTACCGATGATCCGACGGCCAACTTTGTCGAAAACAACTTCTTCGACACTTCGTATCTTGCGATACGAGACTGCTCTCCATACAGTTCTTTTGTATGAAGAAATATGGATTCCAAATCCATATTCTCGTGCCTCCTCTGATGTTCGTTGTCCATCGAGGCAAGTACGAGGCACCTGGCCTTCGCGCTGTCAATCTCCCAAGTCTTACGGATTTCCTTATCCGCGACGCTGGAGGTGGGATCTGGGACGGGGGGAGCTTTGGTGGTAAGAAGATACCCCAGCTTGTCGTAAGTGATTGCTAACTTGACATTCCTGAGCCAATCTTTGTAGTTTGGCCCTGTCAATATGTTTTTATCTAGAATCAACTTAAGTCCAGTCATTTCGATTTGGTCGCTGCAGGGGGGAGAGAAGGAACACTTTAGCACGATGCTCTTGCAAGTTTAGAATGGTTTTTAATTTGTCTAAACAGGATGGCTCCCACTGTCTCTCGAATCCCTCCTCAAACCATAAAGGAAGAATTAGTCAGGATCAATCCCACCGCACAATACTTGCTTAACCGTTCAGCCAGGCCAGTGTCGGTACTTCGAGGGAGGTTTTCCAACGCTTTCGCGAAGTTCCTTAATTAAATAACCTCTTTTCCCTAGGGGCGTAGCCCCGCTAACACCTTTCTAGGCACCTACTAGGTTTATAGCATTGATCGTTTAGTGAAAAATTTCCCGAGGAGTAGCATATACTCACAGTAGGATCGGGATCCAAATATCATCGCGTGACGAAACTGAAGGAATCCTACCAGAATCACCACACTCCAAATGGTATGCAAATCTAGCAAGTTTCAGTACTTATGAAACTCCCGATGTGGATTTTTTTCCCCATGCTCTTATGACCTTGGCGTGAGGTCAAAATGTCATAAGTCACATGTCAAGTTCTTCCCATCATTATCCTGGTTAATTTGAACCCACCCGTACCTACCCTTGACGTAGGCCAAAATGGCAGTACGACTGTCTCAAAACAACGCATTCTATCTATGCAACAGATAAATATCCGGCAGCTACCAATCACTATGCCTTGGCGTGAGGTCAAAATACATAGCTTGAATACTACCGTATATTTAACTGAAATGATGGAGGGCTACGAATGGTTTTGGCGAAACCGTGAACGTAGTGAACTTGATATTTTCGATGGAACGAGATAGCTTTTAGAAGGAGTGGCTCGAGCTCCGCATTTAAAAGTTAGTTTTGAAAAGAACCGAGTGGTTTTTCGAAAGTGTTCCAACGACTTTAACTTGGTTTATTATCTTGCATTAGTTCTTTTAATGCGTGATATTCTTGCATTAGTACTTTTAATGCGTCCCATCATTTAATTCCTACCCTTGCAGAAAACAACCAAAATATGACGTACGCTTATGCCATTCGCATTCGCCACGGGGTCCCGTCATCACTCGTTAGGTTACTTAACTAACGACAGAGCGGGGGCTGGGCTAGCGCGGCTGTAAAACATAAGCAACGCCTAAATAGAAAGCAATGATAGACATTACAGATCACAGATGAATACATTGGATATACTAGCAATCCGCAATCCTTTCGAGCCTGAAACGAAAAGCGGATTACACGGTCGCGGTGAATAGCCAAATACCCCACCCAAGACCCCTACGGGTGCGGCAAACTACCCGCCAAGTACTCGGCAGTTTGTGCACCCCCTCCATGGGTCTATCCTAGGAGCAAAAACAGTAAAAAGAATTATACAATGACGGCTACAACCCCGACCCGGTTGTGCGGCCAAACAAATAATAATTATTACATCAATTTACATTTACAATGAATGAAAGAAAAACAAGAGCTCATCTCACATCCACCCCGGCTATTCACCCGCGACAGTCCAACACATTCATATACACATTCCAATATCAAACACAGATCATGTATAACCCCGACTAATCGTCTTATAGCGATTAGCCGACGTTCAATACATGCAAGCATCACAGATATAACCATCATAGTCAAAGTGCAGTGAAGTTCGGAAAAAATACGGAATTATAGGACCCCAAAAGCAAATTTCAGTTCTGGAAAATCTGGGCACATATAATATATTTTAAAAATCCCAAAACCAACACAGACACACACTGCACGAAAAACGATGCACAGAAGACGACAAACCGCGGCGCTTCCGCGGCAGATGCCTACCTCGTGCGGCGGAAGGGCGGCGGTTTGAACGAATCACTGTGTCGTTTTTCATGGGTGTTCATACAAAACCCTGAGCCGAATTTACAAGTATAAAGTTTTTCATTTAGAGCAGAAAATATTTTAACAGAAACTTAGGGTTTTGTTTTTCCGGTTTTGTGACTTTTTCGGTTCCGAACTTCGTTACACTTTACTACCAAGCTAGTTTAAGTTTAGTTAGGCTCTGATACCACTGTAAGTCCATATTGCGACCCCCGGTTCTTACGGGGAGGCGGAAACGGTATAAAAACCAAATTTTTATCGCAAGAGGCAACATGGACTAAACAAGGTCGGGATCGTGTCTAAACTAAACTAGCATACATGCTAAAGAGTCTTAGCTACTCGGATGAAGGTTATACCTAAACTTGAACTCCTTCTTCTTCAAACCTTGTAGAGGTTGATGGTTCTTGCCTTGTAGCCTTCTTCTGTCGAAGATGGATCCACCTCGAGAGTTCAACCTTCGGGCTCTTCCTCGTGCTTTGAGTGAACTAGGGTTTCCGGCTTGCTAAACCTTGAACCTAGAATGAGTAGAGAGTGTTTAAGAGGTGCTTTTCTTTTAAAAGAGAAGGATTCTCAACACATGAGAAGGGTTCTCTTTTGTTAGAGGAAGAAGAAGATGAAGAGAGGAGAGAGAAGCTAAATGAGATAATGAGCTATATCTTTCTTTCTTGCAACCATAATGCCAAAAGAAAAATAATTATCTAAATAATAATAATTCAAAATAAGAATAGTTGATGGTAATTTGGAATGACCACTATCATGCTTCATTAAATGAAATGTAAGCATGAATCAAGGAGGATCTTTACAAAGCATGATGGTGGTCAACATTCAACCATGGTCAACAAGTCAACCATGGTCAACAAGTCAACAAAATCAACCATAACTTAATTCTCATTTAATTACTACTATTAATAGATAATCCAAAAATCCATTAGGGTTTGGAAAATGATAATTGTCAATTGTGCATACGCACCCGTTCCGAAACCCTAATGAAAGTCATCTTCCTCCTCCTCAAATAACTGTGCATACACACTTGCATTCTTGTTCCGAGGAACATGAATACTGAGAGATAAAAGCAACCCCAAAACATATACCGGTATCTGACTCAAACCAGAGCCAGCCAGTAATATCCGTCCGGACTCCAAACGTGCACAAGTGCGCGGATGAGAACGAACCCTGTCGCAAAACCATGCGACCTCTACTCTGTTTTGCCCAGAGGCGAATACCCTCTGTGTGGGACTCTAAAGACTCGACACTACGCTGGCAGTGGGTTTAACCACAGACCGCAGGCGGCACTAGCTGTGCGTAACGGTCCCCAGGTAGATGTCGACAAGAAGGCTGACGAGGTGAAACCCCATCTGTACTCCTACTGAGTCTGAATATGACAGTCTCCGTACAGTCCGGTCTGTTCGTCTGATACATCGCATGTCGGGCCTAGGGGGCGGTAAAACGTCAGTCCCCCAATAGCGGTACAAGTCGTGTCGGAGTGAAGCCCAAAACACCCTGAGATAACACTGGAACCTACCAGTATATCTCGCTTGCCCTGGCCAGGGACTACTCGTGTAATGGCTCTCCTAGACACAGCGCGATGTCAACCCCCAATACCGGGAGAGACGAATCCTGTCTAACCGTCACTGCCTCCAAGTGCTTCGGGACTGCACCCATCCACCACCTATTTGCATGACTCCTTTGAGCCGTGGTAGGGTAGTGATCAAAGTGCAGTGGGAACACACTTGAGGCGAAGTGGCAGTGTCAAGTCAGCGGACTAAGCTGTACTCATGTCAGCTGGGAACTGATAACTGACGATTGGTATAATACCAACCTGTCAGTTCCCGACGAGTCCTGTCCAGTGTACTCGTAACCCAACGAGCACCCGTATACTATCTCCAGCACGACGTACTGATGGCTGTGGGACAGACCATCTCCCATACTGGGATGAGAAGCGCATACGCTAGTCTACTCCGGAGTATCGATGCCCTGTCTCGATAGTCCTGCGACTAGGGACCTGTATAAGGATGTGCTTATAGATTACCCAGCCCCCACTAGTGTGACTGCCATCACAACGCTGGTAATCAAGCAAAAATCCTAAGGGCTCCACTAATGCGTATAAGTGATATAGTAAAATAAACACAAGTACACATTGAAGTAGAGACAAACCAAGTAGCATACTACTATATTGAGCAAGATTGTTTATACAAGGTGAATATCCCAAGCTTCCATTAAGTAATATACAAACTAGTATGATACAGTAATGGCCTCTAGGGCATATATACTAACAGTGGTCCCTTCGCTGCGATCATCGGGATCCGGACTCTCGAGAGGTTCCACGAAAAGAAAGATGCAACCTTTGCTTCCGATCTTCGATACTAAGATGATCTACCTTGAAGTTCCGTTAACACAAGCTAACACTCATGAAATGATGTGAACACCCTCATCTAAATGGCAAGGGAAGATGAGGATGATGAAGTAGGATTTTTGCTCTCTTTATTTATCTTTTTCTCATATTTATTCATCACTAAAATCAAAGCAAGAAAGCATTTCAAGCAAAGAAGAAGAAGGAAGAAGATGAACAATATTAAGAAATCCTTTTGTGATGAATAGGAAAAGAAATGATATGATGAATAATGTAACCATGGTCAAACTAACCCTTGTAGAGATTTGACTAAGGTTAAAGGTTTGGTTAGGTTAAGGAAATATCTAGCATAATATCTTAACAAAGACAAAGAAAGAAAGCTTCTAGAAACTTCTAGAAAACCTTAACCCTAATCAAACCCTAACCATGTTTAATCTCTACTAAACAAGTTGCATTATTTATCATATCATGTTACAATATTATATATCACATATATAATATTTATCGTAACAAAATAAAACAATACAATTAACATATATCGCATATATATCAATGTATTATCCGAGTGAGAAAAAGAATCTTTTAGTGAGCAAATATTAGTTAATGTAATTTAATATATCATATATATTATTATACATTAAATTATCGAATCAACACTTGATCCGACAATCCGGCTATATCGCATATAACCGACTAATATTTATCCGTACCGATTCATCGAATCAACACTTGATCCGATGACCCGGCTGATGTCAAATGTCGCGAGAATACAATACGATATCACATACCGCATTATCCTCGGTCCCGCACATATCTCATACGTGCCCCTACTCCGTTTTGCCTGAGCCAAGAAACCTCTGTGTAGGACTCTAAAGAATCGTCAATACGCCGGCAGTAGGTGATGATCATATCAAACACCCACAAGTTGCAAGCGGTCAGCTAAACGTAACAGCTACCCAGGTATTGAGCGCTCATAAGATCAACAAGCAAGCCTGTACATTCTCCTGTGAATCCAAACAGTAACACTCCCGTACAGTCCGGTCTCGTCGTCTGATATGTTGCATATCTCGCCTAGGGGTGGTAAACGTCAGACCCCAGTAGCTCGATAAGTCGTGTCGATATGAGGTCTATAACAGTTCGAGAAACTACTGATAACACTTACCAGTAAATCTCAGCAACCCTGGCCAGGGATTTCCGGTTATAGCCAATCGAACACAGCACAACATCAACTCCCTATACCGGGAGAGACGAATCCCCTCCTATCGCTCATTGCCTCCATGTGATTCGGGACTGTACCCAAAAGCCACCTTTTTGCACGCCCTCTTGGACGTGGTATGATGGAAATCAAAGCACAGTGGGAATCACACAAGACTCTATGACGATCTCGGGTCAACAGACTACTCTGTACCAGTGTCACCGGAGAACTGCCATCTGACGTATGGTATAATGCCATCTGACGTATGGTATAATACCATGTGAGAGTTCTCGACGAGTCCGTCCAGTGTACCCAGTCTCCACTGAGCACCCGTACACCATCCTTGATGTCAAACACCGATGGATATGGGATCATCCATCGCCCATCATATGGGTCAAGATGCGTATACGCTAGTCTACTCTGGTGTATCGATGCCCTGTCTCGATACACCCTCGACTAGGAACAATTATAGGATGTACTCGTCGACTACCGTGGCCCCACTAGTATGATCTCATCATAGTCCCAGTAGTCGAGTACATATCCTAAGGGCTTTATCAACATGTAACATAGAGACAATCAGAGTACATGTTAAGATAAAGTACAACCAGATAGCATACTATCATGTCGAGCAAGAAAGTCCTCCCTATATATGTCCTAGCATCCACTACAATATACATCGTATGTACAGTAATGGCCTCTAGGGCATACATATAACTAACAAATATGGCATGCTTTCGCTATTCTAATGGAAACTAAAAGGAATGAATCTTGAATAAAAAAAGAGAGTTGGGGGTAAATATCGTATTTCACTCTTACTAAACCATAGCCTAAGTTTTCCGTATTCCAAAACCTAGCTTCTTCTATGTATTATACTAAAACGTGACAAAACACCCATTTTCCAACCTATTGTTCCATAACTCAATTTGATGTTGTGATATCCACTCCTTGTGGTTCGACCCGTGCTTGCCGGCTTGCTTCAACGCACCGTGCACTTGCGGTATTTTTAAACTCGATACTCACGTCGTGCACTATTTTCACCGACAAAACCGGCATATCCAATATTGACCATATTCTTCAAAATCACGACACCGTGATTCTCGAATAAGTTTTTGGAGCCGTTGCCAGGGAGTGGCAACACCACGAAGTTATTTTGAGTTATCTCTATATATACTTTGTATAAAACAAACAAAAATAAAAACGCCAAAAGCGCCTCAAATATCCGACTTTTTGCTCTCTGTGTTTTGTGTTCTGCAGTTGATATTATTGTTCTAAAAATATTTTGCATATAGAAAGGGGACACTAACAGAAATAAAAGAAGACATAAAGAAATTGGAGCAATAATACTAGAATTTGGCCGCAATTTTAACCATATTGGCCGCAATTTGCAGCCATACCCTAGTATTTTGCCCCAATTTTTCTGTTACTTCTCTATATTTCTGTTATTAATCCATTTTTATATGCAAAATTTTATAATTATATATCTACAGAACTTTGGCCATAGATATCGTATTGTGCACTAAATATCGTATTTTTTTTAAATTCCAGATTGCAACGGAAATACGAACTACGATCGTGCGGAGCTAAGAACAGAATTCTGGAGAAAGGCGTTAAGAAGTTAACAGTACCAAAGATCCGGGTAGATCGACCCGTACAAGAGAACACTCAAGCGATCATGGATCAAGTCAACGGGAGTTTCTAAACTCAAAAATTCAAAGTACGCACTTTTCCTAACACCTTCTCCTCAAATCCAACGCTCCAATACTTCAATTATGTGTAAGATTTCTTTTGCAAACTCCGCTGCACAAGTGCCAAAAGAAACTAACCGTATTTTTTTGCAGCGCACCGCTTATAACATAAAAAACGATTGATTGATGAGTTGAACAATTTTTATTGGTTGCGCATTGCATAAATTTAATACGGACTTAAGGGCAAAGAACCCCAACAAGATACGGTAAGGGATTTCATCACCCTTCTCCGTGACCCATAAACCACAAAGAACGAGCATTTTCACACCCTCATTAACTTTAAAAGAAATTAGACTTTCAGCCTCTAAGGACTTCGCGCTCACTAGGGAAAGTTGAGTGTATTTCGAACACCGCCCATCGGTACATTGTTCAAGAAGTGTCTAGGAAAGTGTGAAAGGCGCAACCGCCGAAAGAGAGAAGGTTATTCTAATTAAGGAACCTCGCGAAAGCGAGGGAAAACCTCCCTTCCTCTCTGCACTTACCTGGCTTCTGGATCAGTCTATCTTGGGCCCGTTTCGCAGTACATTTTTACTTCAGAAAGCAAGTTTTTTTGAGCAGGTCTAGTTGACCTAGGTAACCCTAGACTGATTAGGTGTGTGCAGTGTGTCTTGTTTGTGCTCTTGTTGTATCTTTTTTGTGTGATATTTGTGGTTGTGAATATTTTGGTTGAAAAACGTTTTTTACATTTTCTCAGTCTTCCCCTACCACTTCCGGATAGTGCATGTCAGCTTGGACTAGAAATTCACAATATCGATTAGTCTGGTTTGTGCCTGTATCTTCCGACTCTTCTACACCTTCTGATTCCTCGGAACCTTCCGAGACCTTTTTACCTTCTGCCTCATCGAAACCGTCCGATTCTACACTTTCACCTTCTTCTCCTACACCACCAACAATAACGGAGCAAACATTCATTGAGCAACAGGAAGCGGCATTACAGGACAGATGTTACCTACACCGTTCATCCCTTCCTTCATGCATAGTGTTGCCCACCATTGCGGCAAACAACTATGAGATCAAGCCACAATTCATACCACTACTCCCCAAATTCCACGGACTCGAATCCGAAGATGCTTACCTGTTAATCAGTGAATTTGAAGGAGTATGTGCGATGATGAAGATTCACGGAGTGGGAAAGGATGTCGTTAAGCTCAAATTCATTCCCTTTACGCTTAAAGATAATGCGAAAAGTTGGTTAAACGGTTTGCCAGCTAGATCAATCACGACATGGGATGACTTTGTGAAAGTGTTTCTAAAAAAATTTTACCCTATTCATAAAACCGTGTGAATTTTAAATGAACTCCACAATTTCAAACAAAAAGAAGATGAAATTTTTTGGAAATGCTTAGAAAGATTTAAAGACATCTTAATCAAATGTCCCCATCACGAGTTAGAACAGTAGAGGTTGTGTCAGATTGTCTATGAAGGTTTAGACTCCAGTTCACGTATGATGTTAGAATCCATGTGTCAGTGCAAATTCCTGAGCTATGGTGCAAAGGACGCATGGAATTTTTTGAAAGAACTGGCTGATAAGACTATCCAGTGGGAAAGTGTGAGTGAGAAACCATCTGTGAATAGGGGCGGTGCACACATAGTTAACACCTCTATAGCTGCTGAAGCAAAAATCGCCGCTCTTGTACGGCGAATGGAAGCTTTAGAGGGCAAAAATTCACCGCTATCGGTCAATGAAATTTCTCCGACTTTGTGCACTAACTGTCAGCATCCTAGCCACATAACGGAAGAATGCCCGTTTCTCGTTGGGTCCCAGGGACCTGAAAACGTTAATGCGCTGTATCAAAACCAGCGTCCCAGGAACGACCCCTTCGCACCAACATACAACCCTGGTTGGAAGAATCATCCCAATTTTTCTTGGAATCAGGCACCTTTTCAAAACAACAATTCAAACCCGTCTTTCCAACAATTTCAAAATTCAAATTTTCAAAACCAAAAATTGGGATACTCAACCAACCAGCCCCAACAACCCCAACAGCCAAATCAGCACAACCCAACCTTTGCCCTGGGTTCGTCCAAGACGCCAAGAGGGTGTCACCCATTGAAAAAGGGTTAGAGGCTTTGATTAAAACTTCTGCGCAGACTTCATCTAGTATGGCTACTTTTATGCAAATATCCGGTCAGTTGCATAGCGCTAACACTCAAGCGATAGCCAGATTAGAAATCCAAATCAGTCAAGTGGCTACAGCAGTTAATGAACGTGAGAAGGGAACATTTCCCTCTCAACTCGTGATGAACCCAAGAGAGCAGAGAAACAACAACGCTCATGTTTTTCAGACTAACAATATTGAGAGTGCGAACGCCGTCACCGTCCTCAGATCAGGACGAACGTTTGACAACAAGGTTGTCAACCCCAATGACTCATCCAAGCGTGCGGTTGTCAGTTTACCAGCACGTAGTTCATCTTCTGTTCCTCATTGTGATCCGTCGTCATCTTCATCAACTTCTTCTTCTTTTTCTCCTTCTTCTTCTTCTTCGTCGTCGTCTGCTGCACATCCTTCAAGGCAGCTTGAGAATTCGCCACATGACCGCCATGATGATCCAGCGAGAACATTCCCGCCTTCTGCACCTATTCCATCTGCAACTTCTCCAAACCTAGTGTTTGGACCCAAGGCTCCCTATCATAATAGGTTGAAATCAAAGAAGTCTTCAGCAAATATGGAAAACGTGTTAGAAGTTTTTAAACGTTGTGAAGTCAACATTCCTTTGTTGGACGTGGTCCAATAAGTTTCGGCGTATGCGAAATTTCTGAAGGACCTGTGCACGCAAAAACGATGCACAAATGTGCCCAAAACTGTCTTCTTGGCCGCCACTCTGAGCGATGTCTTGTCCAAGTCCATTCCGGTGAAATATAAGGACCCAGGCTATCCGACTATTTCTTGCACTATTTGGGACAAACAAATCAACCATGCCTTGTTAGACTTAGGGGCAAGCGTAAACCTCCTCCCCTACTCAGTTTATAAACAACTGGGATTGGGAGAACTCAAGCCAACCAGAGTGACTCTGCAACTGGCAGATCGATCAACGAAAGTACCGAGGGGAGAAATCGATGATGTTCTAATCAAGGTCGGGGAATTCATATTCCCTATAGATTTCATTGTATTGGAGACTGAGCCCGTCACCAATCCCAGCGGTCAAATTCCAGTCATACTGGGACGGCCTTTCCTAGCCACATCCAACGCGTTGACAACTGTCGTAATGGATCCATGAAACTCTCATTTGGAAACATGACAGTTGACCTCAACATCTTCACGCTAGGAAACCGAGCGAGAAACACGATGACACTTTTGAAGTCAACGCTGTATACGATATGTCTGAGGAGGGGACATTTGACTTCAAAAATGAATGTCTTGAAGAAACGTTTGAAGAACTGTTTTCTGAGGAGCTTCTTTTCCTTGAGAAGCTATGTCCTGAACAGGCTTCCTACGCACACTGGGGACCCCAATTTGAACCACTTCGTAATGAACCGGCCCCTGAAGTGCGACCATCTGTGGAGGAGCCACCAAAACTCGACCTCAAAGTTCTTCCTGACCACCTCAAGTATGCGTACTTGGGAAATAATGAAACGCTTCCAGTAATAATTGCAACCGACCTTGCGCCTGAACAAGAGTTGGCCCTCATGGACGTTCTGAGAAAGAACATGGAAGCGATTGGGTGGTCAATGGCTGATATCAAAGGAATTAGCCTTTCTATCTGCCAGCACAGAATCCATATGACTGATGATTCCAAACTCTTCAAGGATCCTCAACGCCGGCTTAACCCAGTAATGAAATAAGCGGTAAGGAATGAAATGCTGAAGTGTCTGGACAATGGGATCATCTATCCCACATCTGATAGCAAATGGGTAAGCCCCATTCACATGGTACCAAAGAAATCGGGACTCGCCGTCATCACGAATGAAGCAAACGAGCTAATCCCAACCCGCACACAAACGGGATGGAGAGTCTGATTACAGAAAACTCAACGCAGCCACTCGCAAGGATCATTTCCCGCTGCCCTTCATTGATCAAATGCTTGAACGCCTAGCCGGACACGCCTACTATTGTTTCTTAGATGGGTATTCCGGCTACAATCAAATCCCGATTGATCTGGAGGATCAGGACAAAACAACCTTCACTTGTCCTTTTGGTACCTTCGCCTACCGTCGCATGCCTTTTGGGCTATGCAATGCACCTGCAACATTTCAGCGGTGCATGATGAGCATCTTTTCTGATATGGTAGAGCGATTCTTAGAAGTTTTCATGGATGATTTCTCCGTCTTTGGAGATTCATTTTCTGAGTGTTTGAGGCATCTGGAGTTAGTCATGCTACGATGTAAAGAAAAACACTTCACACTCAACTGGGAGAAGTGTCATTTCATGGTCAAACACGGCATTGTGTTAGGCCATATCATTTCTGAAAAAGGTATTGAAGTCGATAAGACAAAAATCGACGTCATTTCAAGCCTCCCACCTCCACGGACTGTCCGTGACATTAAGGCGTTCTTAGGCCACATCGGTTTTTACAGGCATTTCATCAAGGATTTTAGCAAACTGGCTAGACCCTTGACTTCTTTGCTGGCTAAAGAAACTCCCTTTGATTTCAACTCTGAGTGCCTTCATGCATTCAAGCTTCTGAAGTCGGAACTCACTTCTGCTCCGATTTTAAGTGCACCAGACTGGAGTGAACCTTTTGAGCTAATGTGCGACGCTTCTGACTTTGCGATAGGTGCTGTCTTAGGACAGCGATTTGAAAAGAAGCCGCATGTTATCTATTACGCGAGCAGGACATTGAATGACGCACAGCTAAATTACACCACCACAGAAAAAGAATTCTTAGCTGTTGTGTACGCACTTGAGAAATTCCGTCCTTACTTGATCGGAACCCACGTCACTATCTACACTGATCATTCTGCGCTTAATCACCTCTTTGCAAAAAAGGATGCCAAGACCAGATTGATACGTTGGATTCTCCTTCTTCAAGAATTTGACTTAACCATCAAAGATAAGAAGGGAACCGACAATGTTGTGGCCGATCATTTGTCTCGCTTGCCAAATGCACCAACCGAGGATATTCCAATCAATGAGAAGTTCCCCGACGAACAACTTCTCTCTGTATCAGTCGAACCCTGGTTCGTTGATATTGTAAACTTTGTAGTCACCGGAGAAACACCATCTTTTTGGTCGAATCAGGACAGGTCTAAATTTCTTTCCCAGGTCAAATTCTTTTACTGGGATGAACTATACTTGTTCAAATACTGTCCTGATCAGATTATTAGACGGTGCATCTCCAACTCTGAGACAAGAAGTGCTCTGTCCTTCTGCCATGACCAAGCTTGCGGGGGATATTTTAGACCCAGAAAGACGGCCGAAAAGGTTTCGCAAAGCGGCTTCTACTGGCCGACGCTTTTCAAGGATGCTTTTGAATATTGCAAGACCTGCAGCCGCTGCCAGCACTTGGGAAAGATTGGAAAGCGGAATCAGATGCCCCTACAATCCATTCGGATTGTAGAAATTTTTGACGTCTGGGGCATTGATTTCATGGGGCCATTCCCAAACTCTTTTGGGAATTTTTACATTTTGCTGGCTGTGGACTATGTGTCCAAATGGGTGAAGGCTATCCCATGTCGAACCAACGACAACAAGGTTGTCGTAAAATTCTTGAAAGAAAACATTTTTTTCTCGGTTCGGAACGCCTCGCACCATCATTAGTGATAATGGAACGCATTTTTGCAACCGATCTTTTGAATCACTAATGAAAAAGTACTCCATCAGCCATAAATTGTCAACGCCCTACCATCCTCAAACTTGCGGCCAGTTTGAAGTCTCTAATAGACAAATTAAACAGATTTTGGAAAAGATGGTCAGCCATAACCGCAAGGATTGGTCGTTGAAGTTAAGTGACGCGCATTGGGAATTTCACACAGCCTTCAAAACAAACATCGGTATGTCCCCATACCGACACATCTTTGGAAAAGCGTGCCACATACCTTGTCACGACCCGAAATAATAGCTCGTGACCAGCACTTGAATCACGCAACGTCTAAAGGCGTAACGGATTTCAAGTAAGCTGAAACCAGAAATCTAAACCTTTTAAGAAAAATAAAGGAGGTGAAGTTTTGAAATAAAGGTATAATGAAATCAAGTTTCCTTAATGCATAAAAAAGAAACATGAATGATGCAAGTGAAGTTTATGTTAGTGTATATGCCCTAGAGGCCATTACTGTATCATACTAGTTTGTATATTACTTAATGGAAGCTTGGGATATTCACCTTGTATAAACAATCTTGCTCAATATAGTAGTATGCTACTTGGTTTGTCTCTACTTCAATGTGTACTTGTGTTTATTTTACTATATCACTTATACGCATTAGTGGAGCCCTTAGGATTTTTGCTTGATTACCAGCGTTGTGATGGCAGTCACACTAGTGGGGGCTGGGTAATCTATAAGCACATCCTTATACAGGTCCCTAGTCGCAGGACTATCGAGACAGGGCATCGATACTCCGGAGTAGACTAGCGTATGCGCTTCTCATCCCAGTGTGGGAGATGGTCTGTCCCACAGCCATCAGTACGTCGTGCTGGAGATAGTATACGGGTGCTCGTTGGGTTACGAGTACACTGGACAGGACTCGTCGGGAACTGACAGGTTGGTATTATACCTATCGTCAGTTATCAGTTCCCAGCTGACATGAGTACAGCTTAGTCCGCTGACTTGACACTGCCACTTCGCCTCAAGTGTGTTCCCACTGCACTTTGATCACTACCCTACCACGGCTCAAAGGAGTCGTGCAAACAGGTGGTGGATGGGTGCAGTCCCGAAGCACTTGGAGGCAGTGACGGTTAGACAGGATTCGTCTCTCCCGGTATTGGGGGTTGACATCGCGCTGTGTCTAGGAGAGCCATTACACGAGTAGTCCCTGACCAGGGCAAGCGAGATATACTGGTAGGTTCCAGTGTTATCTCAGGGTGTTTTGGGCTTCACTCCGACATGACTTGTACCGCTATTGGGGGACTGACGTTTTACCGCCCCCTAGGCCCGACATGCGATGTATCAGACGAACAGACCGGACTGTACGGAGACTGTCACATTCAGACTCAGTAGGAGTACAGATGGGGTTTCACCTCGTCAGCCTTCTTGTCGACATCTACCTGGGGACCGTTACGCACAGCTAGTGCCGCTTGCGGTCTGTGGTTAAACCCACTGCCAGCGTAGTGTCGAGTCTTTAGAGTCCCACACAGAGGGTATTCGCCTCTGGGCAAAACAGAGTAGAGGTCGCATGGTTTTGCGACAGGGTTCGTTCTCATCCGCGCACTTGTGCACGTTTGGAGTCCGGACGGATATTACTGGCTGGCTCTGGTTTGAGTCAGATACCGGTATATGTTTTGGGGTTGCTTTTATCTCTCAGTATTCATGTTCCTCGGAACAAGAATGCAGGTGTGTATGCACAGTTATTTGAGGAGGAGGAAGATGACTTTCATTAGGGTTTCGGAACGGGTGCGTATGCACAATTGACAGTTATCATTTTCCAAACCCTAATGGATTTTTGGATTATCTATTAATAATAGTAATTAAATGAGAATTAAGTTATGGTTGATTTTGTTGACTTGTTGACCATGGTTGACTTGTTGACCATGGTTGAATGTTGACCACCATCATGCTTTGTAAAGATCCTCCTTGATTCATGCTTACATTTCATTTAATGAAGCATGATAGTGGTCATTCCAAATTACCATCAACTATTCTTATTTTGAATTATTATTATTTAGATAATTATTTTTCTTTTGGCATTATGGTTGCAAGAAAGAAAGATATAGCTCATTATCTCATTTAGCTTCTCTCTCCTCTCTTCATCTTCTTCTTCCTCTAGCAAAAGAGAACCCTTCTCATGTGTTGAGAATCCTTCTCTTTTAAAAGAAAAGCACCTCTTAAACACTCTCTACTCATTCTAGGTTCAAGGTTTAGCAAGCCGGAAACCCTAGTTCACTCAAAGCACGAGGAAGAGCCCGAAGGTTGAACTCTCGAGGTGGATCCATCTTCGACGGAAGAAGGCTACAAGGCAAGAACCATCAACCTCTACAAGGTTTGAAGAAGAAGGAGTTCAAGTTTAGGTATAACCTTCATCCGAGTAGCTAAGACTCTTTAGCATGTATGCTAGTTTAGTTTAGACACGATCCCGACCTTGTTTAGTCCATGTTGCCTCTTGCGATAAAAATTTGTTTTTTATACCGTTTCCGCCTCCCCGTAAGAACCGGGGGTCGCAATATGGACTTACAGTGGTATCAGAGCCTAACTAAACTTAAACTAGCTTGGTAGTAAAGTGTAACGAAGTTCGGAACCGAAAAAGTCACAAAACCGGAAAAACAAAACCCTAAGTTTCTGTTAAAATATTTTCTGCTCTAAATGAAAAACTTTATACTTGTAAATTCGGCTCAGGGTTTTGTATGAACACCCATGAAAAACGACACAGTGATTCGTTCAAACCGCCGCCCTTCCGCCGCACGAGGTAGGCATCTGCCGCGGAAGCGCCGCGGTTTGTCGTCTTCTGTGCATCGTTTTTCGTGCAGTGTGTGTCTGTGTTGGTTTTGGGATTTTTAAAATATATTATATGTGCCCAGATTTTCCAGAACTGAAATTTGCTTTTGGGGTCCTATAATTCCGTATTTTTTCCGAACTTCACTGCACTTTGACTTTGACTATGATGGTTATATCTGTGATGCTTGCATGTATTGAACGTCGGCTAATCGCTATAAGACGATTAGTCGGGGTTATACATGATCTGTGTTTGATATTGGAATGTGTATATGAATGTGTTGGACTGTCGCGGGTGAATAGCCGGGGTGGATGTGAGATGAGCTCTTGTTTTTCTTTCATTCATTGTAAATGTAAATTGATGTAATAATTATTATTTGTTTGGCCGCACAACCGGGTCGGGGTTGTAGCCGTCATTGTATAATTCTTTTTACTGTTTTTGCTCCTAGGATAGACCCATGGAGGGGGTGCACAAACTGCCGAGTACTTGGCGGGTAGTTTGCCGCACCCGTAGGGGTCTTGGGTGGGGTATTTGGCTATTCACCGCGACCGTGTAATCCGCTTTTCGTTTCAGGCTCGAAAGGATTGCGGATTGCTAGTATATCCAATGTATTCATCTGTGATCTGTAATGTCTATCATTGCTTTCTATTTAGGCGTTGCTTATGTTTTACAGCCGCGCTAGCCCAGCCCCCGCTCTGTCGTTAGTTAAGTAACCTAACGAGTGATGACGGGACCCCGTGGCGAATGCGAATGGCATAAGCGTACGTCATATTTTGGTTGTTTTCTGCAAGGGTAGGAATTAAATGATGGGACGCATTAAAAGTACTAATGCAAGAATATCACGCATTAAAAGAACTAATGCAAGATAATAAACCAAGTTAAAGTCGTTGGAACACTTTCGAAAAACCACTCGGTTCTTTTCAAAACTAACTTTTAAATGCGGAGCTCGAGCCACTCCTTCTAAAAGCTATCTCGTTCCATCGAAAATATCAAGTTCACTACGTTCACGGTTTCGCCAAAACCATTCGTAGCCCTCCATCATTTCAGTTAAATATACGGTAGTATTCAAGCTATGTATTTTGACCTCACGCCAAGGCATAGTGATTGGTAGCTGCCGGATATTTATCTGTTGCATAGATAGAATGCGTTGTTTTGAGACAGTCGTACTGCCATTTTGGCCTACGTCAAGGGTAGGTACGGGTGGGTTCAAATTAACCAGGATAATGATGGGAAGAACTTGACATGTGACTTATGACATTTTGACCTCACGCCAAGGTCATAAGAGCATGGGGAAAAAAATCCACATCGGGAGTTTCATAAGTACTGAAACTTGCTAGATTTGCATACCATTTGGAGTGTGGTGATTCTGGTAGGATTCCTTCAGTTTCGTCACGCGATGATATTTGGATCCCGATCCTACTGTGAGTATATGCTACTCCTCGGGAAATTTTTCACTAAACGATCAATGCTATAAACCTAGTAGGTGCCTAGAAAGGTGTTAGCGGGGCTACGCCCCTAGGGAAAAGAGGTTATTTAATTAAGGAACTTCGCGAAAGCGTTGGAAAACCTCCCTCGAAGTACCGACACTGGCCTGGCTGAACGGTTAAGCAAGTATTGTGCGGTGGGATTGATCCTGACTAATTCTTCCTTTATGGTTTGAGGAGGGATTCGAGAGACAGTGGGAGCCATCCTGTTTAGACAAATTAAAAACCATTCTAAACTTGCAAGAGCATCGTGCTAAAGTGTTCCTTCTCTCCCCCCTGCAGCGACCAAATCGAAATGACTGGACTTAAGTTGATTCTAGATAAAAACATATTGACAGGGCCAAACTACAAAGATTGGCTCAGGAATGTCAAGTTAGCAATCACTTACGACAAGCTGGGGTATCTTCTTACCACCAAAGCTCCCCCCGTCCCAGATCCCACCTCCAGCGTCGCGGATAAGGAAATCCGTAAGACTTGGGAGATTGACAGCGCGAAGGCCAGGTGCCTCGTACTTGCCTCGATGGACAACGAACATCAGAGGAGGCACGAGAATATGGATTTGGAATCCATATTTCTTCATACAAAAGAACTGTATGGAGAGCAGTCTCGTATCGCAAGATACGAAGTGTCGAAGAAGTTGTTTTCGACAAAGTTGGCCGTCGGATCATCGGTAGCGGACCACGTGCTTAAGATGATTGGCTACACTGAGGAGCTCGCGGAACTTGGGACCACGTTGGACAGTGAACTCTATACGGATATAATTCTCCAGTCCCTTCCATCCACTTACGCCCAGTTCATACTGAATTTCAACTTGCAAGAAAAGGAAGTTGAACTTTCAGAACTCCTCAACATGCTGAGGAGCGCAGAGGGCACCCTACAGAAGGGTAGGGAAACACCCGCTTTGTTTGTAGGAGGATCTTCTTCCTCTAGGTCCAAGGCGAAAGCCAAGGGAAAGAGGAGGAAAGCCCCCGCCAAACCAAGAGGCGGTGTTAGTAAAGTGGGTACGAAGGGAAAAGAATTGGCAACAAAGATCGCGGGGAAGCTTGTGGGTAAAGAGGAATGCTTCTATTGTCACAAGAGTGGACACTGGAAGAAAGATTGCAGGGCTTGGAAGGCCAGGACACAGGAACTGAAGCAGGTTGCGGCTTCAGCTTCAGGTGTGTATGTTATTGAAAACTGTCTTTCTATAAACTCTACTTCCTGGGTATTGGATACCGGATCAGGATCTCATATCTGTAATTCTTTGCAGGCGTTGAGAAACCGTAGGGTTTTGAAGGCAGGTGACATGACCCTCAGAGTTGCGAACGGAGCTAGCATGGATGCTAAAGCCGTGGGGGACTATCACCTGGGAATGTCAGATGGGCATGTTTTGGTTTTGCGTAATTGTTTTTTTGTACCCAACGCAACTTGTAATATCATTTCTGTATCTTTAGTTTCTAAAGAAGGTTATGAATTTGCGTTTGTAAGTAATGTTGTAAACATTCACCTTAATCAAGTTCTGATTGGGTCAGGTACACTGAGCAATGGTATATACGTGTTAAACCAACCACAGATTTTTAATGTCCAGAATACACACAAAAGAAAGTCTCCAGATATCAATCAGGCTTTCTTATGGCATTGTAGACTGGGTCACATCAATGAGAGAAGGTTGACTAAGTTACATAAAGAAGGGTATTTGAATCCGTTCGAATACCATTCGTATGCCACTTGTCAATCCTGTCTCAAAGGAAAGATGACAAAGACTCCGTTCACCGGACACGGAGTGAGAGCGAGCGAGCTCTTAGGGCTCGTACACAGCGACGTGTGCGGTCCAATGTCTACACTTGCGCGAAGCGGTTTTTCTTACTTCATTACTTTTACGGATGATTTTTCAAGGTTCGGACATGTCTTCTTGATGAAACATAAATCTGAAGCCTTTGGAAAATTCCAGGAATACAAGAATGAGGTAGAAAAACAAACCGGCAAAAGTGTCAAGATTCTAAGATCGGATCGAGGTGGAGAATACTTGAGTGCCGAGTTCCTGAACTACTTAAAAGAGAATGGAATTCTCTCTCAGCTTACTCCTCCATACACTCCGCAACATAACGGTGTATCGGAGAGACGGAACCGCACCCTATTGGATATGGTACGGTCCATGATGAGTAACGCTGAGTTACCGCGATCATTCTGGGGGTATGCACTAGAATCAGCTGCGTACCTTTTGAACCGAGTTCCCACTAAGACTGTGCCTACCACACCATATGAGTTATGGAGTGGGAAGAAACCCTATCTTCAATATCTGAAGATCTGGGGATGTCCGGCTTTTGTCAAAAAGCAGCATGCGGACAAACTCGAGGCACGCTCAGTACTGTGCAAGTTTGTGGGATACCCAAAGAGCACCAGGGGGTATCTTTTCTACTACGCAGAAGAACAAAAAGTCCTTGTTTCTCGTAATGCCCACTTTCTAGAACACCAGTTCTTAGAAAAGGAGATTAGTGGGAGCGCAGTAGAACTGGAAGAAATTCCAGAACCACAGACTATTACTGAAAGCTTAGTGGAACCAGAGGGTTCAAATGAACAAGACATTCCTACGCCGCTCCGCAGGAGTAGTAGGCAGTCTCATCCGCCCGAGAGATACTACGGTTTTCTCATAGACGGGGATCGAGAGGATTGCATCATAGATTATGATGAGCCTACTAGCTTCCAGCAGGCCATTCAGAGCGTTGACTCGGTAAAATGGCTGGATGCAATGCGGACCGAAATGGAGTCCATGTACACCAACAAAGTATGGACGTTGGACATTGCTCCAGACGGGGTAAAACCCGTAGGATGCAAGTGGATCTTCAAAAGGAAGATTGGTGTAGATGGACAGGTTGAGACCTATAAAGCTAGACTTGTAGCAAAGGGTTTCCGTCAAAGACCTGGCTTGGACTATGACGAAACCTTTTCTCCAGTGGCTATGCTGAAATCCATTCGGATCCTTCTTGCCATTGCTGCCTTCCACGATTATGAGATTTGGCAGATGGACGTAAAGACCGCTTTTCTGAATGGAAATTTAAAGGAGTGTGTCTATATGGATCAGCCAGAGGGTTTCATTCAGAGTGGGAGCAGCGGAAAGGTGTGCAAGTTGCTTAAGTCCATCTATAGACTAAAGCAGGCATCGCGGAGTTGGAACATCTGTTTTGATGAGACGGTCAAGGAATTTGGCTTTATCAAAAATCCAGATGAACCATGCATCTATAATAGATTTGTAGCAAGAACTGTAGTATTCCTCGTTTTATACGTGGATGACATTCTTTTAATAGGAAATGACATTCCTAAGCTACAATCTGTCAAGGGGTTCTTGTCACACAGGTTCTCCATGAAAGACCTGGGTGATGCCTCCTACATCCTGGGGATCCGGATCCATCGTGATAGATCCAAGAGGATATTAGAACTTTCTCAGTCCAGGTACATCGACACCATAGTGAAGAGATTCAGTATGGAAGATTCCAAGCGCGGTAACCTACCGGCTTGTCACGGGATCACCCTCTCTAAAGCGATGTCTCCCAAGACTGATTTGGAGAGGGATCGCATGTCTATTATACCCTACGCTTCTGCGGTAGGCTCTATAATGTATGCGATGTTGTGTACCAGACCGGATGTAGCTTATGCACTGAGTATGGTAAGCCGGTATCAGTCAAACCCTGGGGAAAGACACTGGATAGCGGTAAAGAACATTCTCAAGTACCTGAGAAGGACTAAGGAGATGTTCTTGGTGTATGGCGGAAAAGACCTCCAGATCGAGGCCTTTGCTGACTCCAGCTTCCAGAGTGACAAGGATGATTCCAAGTCCATGTCGGGTTTTGTCTTTACCCTCAATGGAGGGGCGGTGTGTTGGAAGAGCTCCAAACAGGAAACCGTTGCAGACTCGACTATGGAAGCGGAATACATTGCTGCATCTGATGCCGCAAAAGAAGCTGTCTGGATGAGGAAGTTCTTAAAAGAACTTCAGGTGGTTCCGTCCATTGTTGACCCAATACCTCTGTATTGCGACAACAACGGGGCTATAGCTTTAGCGACGGAACCCAGGTCCCATCAGAGATCCAGGCACATCTTGAGGCGGTATCACCTAATCAGGGAGATCGTGGATCGCAAGGAGATCGAGGTTCGGAGGGTTGCTTCAGAAGAGAACACTGCAGATCCATTCACCAAGGCCCTACCCCAGACTCAGTTCGAGCGGCTGATCGAGATGATAGGTCTTCGATACGCCAGTACATGGCCTTAGTGCAAGTGGGAGATTGTTAGTGTATATGCCCTAGAGGCCATTACTGTATCATACTAGTTTGTATATTACTTAATGGAAGCTTGGGATATTCACCTTGTATAAACAATCTTGCTCAATATAGTAGTATGCTACTTGGTTTGTCTCTACTTCAATGTGTACTTGTGTTTATTTTACTATATCACTTATACGCATTAGTGGAGCCCTTAGGATTTTTGCTTGATTACCAGCGTTGTGATGGCAGTCACACTAGTGGGGGCTGGGTAATCTATAAACACATCCTTATACAGGTCCCTAGTCATAGGACTATCGAGACAGGGCATCGATACTCCGGAGTAGACTAGCGTATGCGCTTCTCATCCCAGTATGGGAGATGGTCTGTCCCACAGCCATCAGTACGTCGTGCTGGAGATAGTATACGGGTGCTCGTTGGGTTACGAGTACACTGGACAGGACTCGTCGGGAACTGACAGGTTGGTATTATACCTATCGTCAGTTATCAGTTCCCAGCTGACATGAGTACAGCTTAGTCCGCTGACTTGACACTGCCACTTCGCCTCAAGTGTGTTCCCACTGCACTTTGATCACTACCCTACCACGGATCAAAGGAGTCGTGCAAACAGGTGGTGGATGGGTGCAGTCCCGAAGCACTTGGAGGCAGTGATGGTTAGACAGGATTCGTCTCTCCCGGTATTGGGGGTTGACATCGCGCTGTGTCTAGGAGAGCCATTACACGAGTAGTCCCTGGCCAGGGCAAGCGAGATATACTGGTAGGTTCCAGTGTTATCTCAGGGTGTTTTGGGCTTCACTCCGACACGACTTGTACCGCTATTGGGGGACTGACGTTTTACCGCCCCCTAGGCCCGACATGCGATGTATCAGACGAACAGACCGGACTGTACGGAGACTGTCACATTCAGACTCAGTAGGAGTACAGATGGGGTTTCACCTCGTCAGCCTTCTTGTCGACATCTACCTGGGGGCCGTTACGCACAGCTAGTGCCGCTTGCGGTCTGTGGTTAAACCCACTGCCAGCGTAGTGTCGAGTCTTTAGAGTCCCACACAGAGGGTATTCGCCTCTAGGCAAAACAGAGTAGAGGTCGCATGGTTTTGCGACAGGGTTCGTTCTCATCCGCGCACTTGTGCACGTTTGGAGTCCGGACGGATATTACTGGCTGGCTCTGGTTTGAGTCAGATACCGGTATATGTTTTGGGGTTGCTTTTATCTCTCAGTATTCATGTTCCTCGGAACAAGAATGCAGGTGTGTATGCACAGTTATTTGAGGAGGAGGAAGATGACTTTCATTAGGGTTTCGGAACGAGTGCGTATGCACAATTGACAGTTATCATTTTCCAAACCCTAATGGATTTTTGGATTATCTATTAATAATAGTAATTAAATGAGAATTAAGTTATGGTTGATTTTGTTGACTTGTTGACCATGGTTGACTTGTTGACCATGGTTGAATGTTGACCACCATCATGCTTTGTAAAGATCCTCCTTGATTCATGCTTACATTTCATTTAATGAAGCATGATAGTGGTCATTCCAAATTACCATCAACTATTCTTATTTTGAATTATTATTATTTAGATAATTATTTTTCTTTTGGCATTATGGTTGCAAAAAAAAAGAAAGATATAGCTCATTATCTCATTTAGCTTCTCTCTCCTCTCTTCATCTTCTTCTTCCTCTAGCAAAAGAGAACCCTTCTCATGTGTTGAGAATCCTTCTCTTTTAAAAGAAAAGCACCTCTTAAACACTCTCTACTCATTCTAGGTTCAAGGTTTAGCAAGCCGGAAACCCTAGTTCACTCAAAGCACGAGGAAGAGCCCGAAGGTTGAACTCTCGAGGTGGATCCATCTTCGACGGAAGAAGGCTACAAGGCAAGAACCATCAACCTCTACAAGGTTTGAAGAAGAAGGAGTTCAAGTTTAGGTATAACCTTCATCCGAGTAGCTAAGACTCTTTAGCATGTATGCTAGTTTAGTTTAGACACGATCCCGACCTTGTTTAGTCCATGTTGCCTCTTGCGATAAAAATTTGTTTTTTATACTGTTTCCACCTCCCCGTAAGAACCGGGGGTCGCAATATGGACTTACAGTTTACTAGTTTGAAAACATGTTTCGTCTTTTAAAAATTTTGGCAGCACCTCCTTTGTATTTTTTGATCCAAAACCACAAATACATAATAAGAATAAAGGCATCCCCAAGCGGGAGCTAGCTCTTCGCCAAACGGCGGATCACAACCACGCAATACAGTATAAATAAGTATACGACGCCCAACGGCGAAGTTCACCACAAAAGATAAAGAAATGAGCAAGACATAACCCTAAAGTGAATATAAAACCCATCGCTCAAATCTCGCAACTACAAGTCTCACTAAGTTTCATCCCTTATACAATTTACAACTTTTGATTGATGGAGTTAACTAGATACAATAAGAAATATAGATACAAGAGTGGGTACGATACAAATGTCCCACCTACCAATGCAAAACACCCGAATGCAACTGTGTGCCAGCGAAGCCGCTACTAATCCAAGCGGTCAACCTGCAAGAACTGTGGCACAACGGGAGTGAGTTTCCAACTCGTGAGTAGAAAAATATCAACAGATAGAAATCGAATAAACAACAACTCCTAGGTCAACTATATCATAAAGGTAATACTATGATATCTAGGGTGACCGGGTCTGTATATGTGCCAACAAGGTAGTCAATACCTATATGCATGTGTATAACATCCAACAGTATAGTCAATGCATGTATGCAAGTGGGTCTCATCCGCCCATATAATCAAAGTATGTATGCATGTGGATCTCGTCCACTCGTATAATCAATGTATGTATGCATGTGGATCTCGTCCACTCATATAATCAATGTATGGAAATATCATAAAAGCATATGCATGAAAATGTGAGGATATAAATCAACATGTGTCCCTCGCGACACCTCAAAATCATGGAACCTGAGTGTCCAGCATCGACACTCGAAACATCATGAAAACCGTGCCCAGCATCGACACGTAAATACTATATATCTCAGGCGCCGCATCCTCAGATCGGCCCTCAGGCGCCGCACACCCTGGTCGGCCCTCATATCCATCTCGCTACTCCGGTCGGTATCCTCCGGATAACCGCCGAGTCTAAATACTATCACCGGTAGGTAGTTCTCCCCTGCCGGGTTCACCGTCTAACATATACGAGTCTTCTTGCCCCGGGGTACCTCACCGGGTCCACCATGCACCCGCAGACGGTGCCTACCGCTCCTCGAATCGGGTTTCATATGCCACTCTCAGAACTAAGAAAACACATGGTGGACGCACTGAAATAGCATATCAAGATAAACCGGGTTTTTAAAACAATATATGCTTTCTTTTGAAATAGCCACGGATCTCAAATCTAGAAATCTCATGAAAACGGCATATCTCAATGCGTAAAAGCGTAAAGCATGATGTATGCGACATATAACAGAAATGTAAGCATATCAATATATCATGCAACATAGAACTGTGATATGACATACAAAGGGAAAAAACGCTCTTTTAAATGATCCCAGTTTTTAAAATATATCCTGCGGTTCCCAATCTCCCAATAAAACCAGTGATCTATGTTGGTACAATATGTATATGCGCAAGTATAGATGTACCAATGTATGTGTGCACCAATATGGATATAAAAATGTGTATATCCGCAAGTATAGATGTATCAATGCATATGTGCACCAATATGGATATACAAATGTGTACATCCGCAAATATAGATGTATCAATGTATATGTGCACCAATATGGATATACAAATGTGTATATCCGAAAGTATGGGTGTATCAATGTATATGTGCACCAATATGGATATACGAATGTGTATATCCGCAAGTATGGGTGCATCAATGTATATGTGCACCAATATGGATATACGAATGTGTATATCCGCAAGTATGGGTGTATCAATGTATATGTGCACCAATATGGATATACGCAAGTATGGGTGTATCAATGTATATGTGCACCAATATGAATATACGAATGTGTATATCCGCAAGTATAGATGTATCAATGTATATGTGCACGAATATGGATATACGAATGTGTATATCCGCAAGTATAGATGTATCAATATATATGTGCACCAATATGGATATACAAATGTGTATATCCGCAAATATAGATGTATCAATGTATATGTGCACCAATGTGGATATACAAATGTGTATATCCGCAAATATAGATGTATCAATGTATATGTGCAAGCATGTTATGCAAAGAGTCATGTCATGATGCAGCAATCCTATTGTGTAGTGACATGGCAATTATCGATGATGAAGTGTGTGAGCCTACAATCAGTGTACGTGTAACATACGCATCATCGATAATGGTGAAGGTGTACTATCACAGGTATGAGTAATGCAATGCTAATATCATGAATGCAGCACAAGGTAAATCATCAGCTAAAAGCTACAAGGTATACGTAACTATCATATGTCTGAGTCGGTGAATCTATCAATCGGCACCTAGCCTCACAGCATCACGCACGGTATAATCCATCGTACGGCATCCTCTAATCAAGGGTATGGATCAACATCAACTCAAACTCATCACGCACGGAAAATCATCGTACGGCGGCATTAAGCTAATAGGGATCCTAACATCCTATACGACAAATGATGATACGGCCTAATATCACATACGGCCTATCATCCATGATTCACAACATTCTATATATGGATATATATCTATGTACCTATGTCCCGGTTCACATCCGCAATAATCTCATATCAGGGGACCGGCAGGGTATAAATCATCTCGATCGACTCGCATCCGTATACCAACATATCATCATATCATCATATTCGTCTTATATATCTTCATCGCATTTATATCACACATCAAATCGAATTTACATAACACTTTATCTCTACTATAAGTATAGGTATCTAATCTAACATACACACCCGAACCATACAATCAGATTTTTAAAGAAGCGAATCGTAGTTTTGAAAATAGGGATTACGGTGTTTTTAAGGAAAAAGGTATCATTTGAAAATCCGTAGCATCCCTCAAGGTATATATTTAAAAGATACATACGATTCTTCAGTTTAGAAAAAGGTATGGTTCGGATGACGCATCTATATCGACTATCTAGTCCTATTGTACCCTAAACGGCAATATCGCTAATGTCATCCTATGATAGTAGTCACATATCACTTGTAACTATCCTCTAGTTTCTAATATGGTTTCATAGCTATCCTCATTGTAACCCTAGTTTCCTAATCTAGGTTTCCTTAGCCATATCCTATAAATCGGTTTCCCATCAAAACTTTGCGGGGGTGCTATACGCCATCCACCCGACTTCCCCCCGTGGATATAGATCCACTCACCTTTCTTCTTGCTTGCCGATGTCGATGACGCCATGCTCCGTCGTCTCAGAATCCACGCGAAGGTACCTACAATAATAAACAATCGCAATGCGTATTAAAATCAAGGCGGAAAACCAAAACGGCACAAGTTTCGCTCATAGGTTAAAACCTATAGCTTCGCGTGCAAAACACGACAAATAACCCTGGTCGTGGACGTCCAAACGCCACACGACGGAAACAAAATATCAAATACCAAATTCAAATTCATTAAAAGCCGCAAAACAATTCCAGAAAATAAGTGAAACACTCCAAGATATTCCCCAGGTGACAATTAGCCAAAACTGCATACAGGAGGGGTCTAATTTAGTGCAAAAGGAGCCATGGACCAAACCTGGGACCCTAATTCCCTGCTCTGGCCGCAAATTGCGGCCAGAATGATTAAATCTGTGGCCATTTGGTGGAGTTGGGGTCTCGGGTCTCTGTGGTAGCTTCCTGGGTGCCTGCATGGGTCACTGTGTTCACAAAATTATTTTTAGTGGTCTCGGGTTGCTCCAGATTCCAAAATACTCACACAACTCACACATTTATCCGATGTCGGGGTTTCTAAATCCGTGTTTTGGGGCTTCTAGGCTCTAGTCCAGGTCATTAAAGAGCCCCCAAGTCTAGTTAACAGCCACAACATCTCCAATTTTAACCAACACTCAAACCCTTTACTAGGGTTTCCAAAAGCTCACTAAACATCACAATTTCACCTCTAAACTTGCATGAAAGGTAAAGTGAAGGAAATACTATGCTAAGGGTGATGAAATTACCTCACTTGGGCAACCCAAGAAAAACCCTTGCTTGCCAAAGTTGTCCAAATCCCACTTTTCTTAGTCCATTGGGTAGAGATTGAAGAGGTGATCCTATTTTTGTGAAAGGGGTATAGGATTTTGGTGGATATTTTTAGATGATCTCTAGGGGTGAAGTGGAGGGAATGAGATTGAGAAAGATGAAGAAAAATATGAGAAAATAGTGGAGGGTGATGGAATGAGGCAGCCACTCTCTCTCTGTCCTCTCTTATTCTCACCCTCTCTCTCAATATTACCCTTTTACCCTTTCTCTTTTTAACCCTTTCCTTATTATTTAAAACCCAAGTCACAAAATACCAAAAATAACACAAGAATACTACATGTAATCAAAATATGACATGACATGGTGCACTGGCCACGAAAAACTGTAGAAATGCGGGTTTGGCTTAATCGCGATTAGCAGTGCACTAATCGGGTTTTTATCGAAACTGCATATAAAAAATTTTAAAATGCCAAATCCTTTAATTATATTATTAAATGAATAAATCATTTTAATTTCTATTAATTTCACAATTATTGGCATATTTTTATACCCTTTTTCGAAAACCCCAATTTCGCAAATCGGGCAGTTTTCGGGAAATATATTATTTTAATATTAAATTCCAAAAAATAATATTTTATATTTTCTGAAATATTACAGTCTTCCCCCCTTAAATAAATCGGTCCCCGAATTTAAATTTAAACCCCCAAAATATAAAACATTTCAATAATCGGCTCAAAACAACGGGGCTCCGAAATCATGGAAAATGCAGAAATAACACAACTCGCGAAGTGCGCATGAAAACGAGTACAAAGCTCAAAATCGAACTCCGTCAAGCGTCACGCAATCATAGGATTCGCACGCACATCCTCAGAGTTACAATAGAGATGCAGATCTCGAAATCCATTATACACTAGTCAAATACTATAATACGTGTATAGTACGCATCTTTGAAAACTCCAAAATCTGAATAAAATACATGCAAAATCTTTTCTAAATCGCCGCGGAAATGCGTAACTCACGGCATAACTGACGGACGCTCATTTTAAAATAATAATATATGTCCATATATGTTTTCTTAAATACACATTCCGTCGTTTTCAAAATATCTCAAAAGGTTTTCCTTTATAAACGTTCGTGTCGCTCACAGACACGTAGTAAAATAGCGAGACTATAGCTCCTCTTGAAAACCCTTTTGGTAATCTTTTAATGCATGCAAGGTACTCAGTTACTGTCCTCGGATCAGTCCTGTTTGGCTACTACACACTATAGTACCCAAATCCTGAAAACAAAGTGCTCAAAAGCAAAATCAGCCTCAAAAAGGCGTATCCCATAATCACATGCGTCTGGTGCGAATGGAAATCAAATCCAAATACAGGTGTCACAATATACGCAAAAGCCCAAAACTACGTGCAACGGGTGTGCATGAAAGCATCTGTCCAGTGCAACGGGTGTGCACAACAACAATATCAAGTGCATCTAGAGTGCACTAAAATCTCAATCCAGTGCATCCGGTGTGCACAGAATCGCATCTCATATCATGCGCCCAACATGCGCGAAAATCCAAATCAGTGCATATGTCCTGCAAGAATGAAATCGCATCCAATATGCAAGGAAGAAATCTAAATCAAGAGCATCCATCATGCACGAGTAAAATCTCACTCAAGTGCATCCGATGCGCACAAAAATCCAAAATCAAGCGCCTAATATGCGCAAAAATCCAACCAAAGCGCGTCGGGTCCGTAAAAGCATATGGTGCAGTAGCATGTACGAAAACGAACGGCAAGTGCCAACGCGCACGAAAATACAAATCTGGTAAAACGAATGCTCAAGGATATAAATCGGGTGCAACCAAGGTACGGAGTATAAATCCAGTGCGACAAACGCATAAATACCCGTCCAGTGCAACAAATGCAAGAAATGCAAATCTAGTGCATCCAGTGCACGAAATACAAATCCATAACTCAAATGCGTAAACCGCAACACAGAGTGTACCAAGGTGTATAAAATCATAAACGTGTGCAACTGCGTGTACAAAACGCATATCAATGCACTACAAGCACATGTAAGCTATACCGAGTGCAAAAATTAAATCGAGTGAGTACCACACGCACAAAATCAAATCAACCGTATGAAATCCATGAAATCATAAACATGTGCAGCCAAAGCAGAAAACCGAATCTCAAGTGTAATATGTATGCATAAATCGCAAATCAACACAACGGTGTATAAAATATATATATATCAAGTGCAATAACTATGCACAAAATGTAAATACCCAGTAGGTGCAGCCATGGTGCATGAAATCAATATCAGAAAACTCGTCATCAAAACTCAAATCCAAGCGATATAAGCGTGATACTCGGATCACAAACGCAAACCGCAAAAAAGGACATTGAGGTACACCTCCTACAATGTCGAAAAAAGTCGGTGCGCCCAAAACTGGCAGAACAAGAACATCTGCTTGCTTCCTACTCATGGTCTGGCATCCTCAGTCCCTGGGTATTCATCTTCTCCTCGAATTACCAATCTCGCAATCCATCGGCTCATCGGCCCAGTCAGGTGTGCTAACGGGGACGATTCTGTTCTGGCACTTCTCTGGTCATCTCTTGGTCAATCATCATGACCACTCATAAGGCAGCACGTCACTAGCGTCGGCCTCTGACTCTCTGAATCAACATGACACATCTGATCCTGGGTGCAAATCTCATTGCAGCAGTGTCCCGGAAGGAATCCCGCCCAAGGTCTCTTCCGATCTTGCCTATGCCGAACTGTACGGAGGCCGGTACTCTTGCATAATCCTTTCTCATTTTCTGGACATCTGCGTGTTCCGCACAACGTTTCCTCGAGAATTGGCCGTATCCCAACGCCTCTGTAAGCATATCAGGTCTCTAATCTCGACGGGGAGTAATAATAGCTCGTCAGCGTCTCGCACGAACCTCTGGTCCCACTCGTATTCATCATCTCCCACTATGACGTCACGCCATGCTATCTGCGCACTGCAACTGTTCTCGGCTACGGTCAATCTGGAGTCTTTCACATGGACTCGAAGTTACAAACTTGGTATCTTCATCACTCTGTAGAAGATATCTGGCCGAACACGTCCTCGGGAACTTGTCCCAACCATCGGAGGAATACTCCATACTCGTCCGTCCTCGATCACTCCCAACGCATCTGGGTGAGGTCCTCCATCCAAAGCTGGTCAGCTTGCTGATCTCTTATCACATGGTATCCGGACGACGTCAAACTTTTCGATCGAGTCATCAAGGTCCCAAAATTTCCCGAAGGCTCAACACCTGAGCACAGTCTAAAAATATCTGGTACATACCACAGCACCTCTGGACCAGCCGTAGAAGGGCAAACCCAAGCCTCACTGATGGCACCGCTAAACTGCCATAAACCCTAAGGTTCAAAGCGGTTCCATGGTCATCATGTCGAGTTAGGGTTTCATTCTTCTAGAGGGTCCACAGAATTACCTGCATGTTCCTCCGAACACTTTAAACTTGGGGAAAATGGGTTTCTGGCACTCGCTCGAACATTTTAGCTTCGCCTATACAACATGTGAATGTTCTTCGCGCGCATGCTATGCAATTCCTCCATCCTCCAGGAAGGGCGATACATCGGCGGTCACCTCTGGTTCGGTCTGCTCTAGGTCTCAGTAAGACTCTCCACACTGGAAATCTTCAACTCAAATGGGCCTGCGTCGGCACATCAATCTGACGAATAACCTTCGTCTCTCAAATCGGGATAGACTAGCTATCATTTGTCGCATTTCTGCCTGGAAGCTCCGGCGGTCTTAGCTTGTAAGCTCTGGAAGCGACATCCCATCATCTCAGCAACAGCTGGGTCACCTGTCTGCACGGTAGGCGACATCAAAATCTCTGAGGTATGCTGCACATCAACAGTCCTCTTGCAACTGGCAGCTCTAACAGTGACCCGATCATCCTGTGCAAAACCAAATACTCGCCTCATCAGGAGGCCACAACACACATTACATCGAGACGTTCCCATGTTACCAGAAAACACAATGGTCGGCCCTCGTACCCGACGAGCTCACCCTGACCGCAACACTAGCAGCAGCTCAAACTGCGCTCAAACTATGGTGACAGGAACCTCAATCGAGTATCGAAGAGAAAAGATCAACGGCATGAGAGGAAACGACATATCCAGAATGGATACATGATCATAAGAAGGAACAACATCAATGAAAGTATGATCATGGAACTAATAGAATCGAGGATCTCAAATGGATGTATAATCATGGATACGAAGTGAATCACTGGTCTCAAAATATGTACATCCTAAGGTTTCTTAAGTGGAGTATCGTATCGTAAATATACCGCGGAACATACGTACAGTACGTCATTCTACTCAAGCTACCTACTCCATCAATCAGGGTCAGCCTATGAAACTAAAGTTCATGTCTAATACCACCCCCCACCCCCCGTTCAAGTCTAAGTTCCGTAAGGTCAAGCCTAGGTTCCGAAATACACTCCCGCCCTAGACTCCGCATAGTCAAACATAGACTCGAACAAAGGTTAAACCTAGCGCTCTGATACCAACTTTGTCACGACCCGAAATAATAGCTCGTGACCAGCACTTGAATCACGCAACGTCTAAAGGCGTAACGGAATTCAAGTAAGCTGAAACCCAGAAATCTAAACCTTTTAAGAAAAATAAAGGAGGTGAAGTTTTGAAATAAAGGTATAATGAAATCAAATTTCCTTAATGCATAGAAAAGAAACATGAATGATGCAAGTGAAGTTTACTAGTTTGAAAACATGTTTCGTCTTTTAAAAATTTGGACAGCACCTCCTTTGTATTTTTTGATCCGAAACCACAAATACATAATAAGAATAAAGGCATCCCCAAGCGGGAGCTAGCTCTTCGCCAAACGGTGGATCACAACCACGCAATACAGTATAAATAAGTATACGACGCCCAACGGCGAAGTTCACCACAAAACATAAAGAAATGAGCAAGACATAACCCTAAAGTGAATATAAAACCCATCAATCAAATCTCGCAACTACAAGTCTCACTAAGTTTCATCACTTATACAATTTGCAACTTTTGATTGATGGAGGTAACTAGATACAATAAGAAATATAGATACAAGAGTGGGTACGATACAAATGTCCCACCTACCAATGCAAAACACCCGAATGCAATTGTGTGCCAGCGAAGCTGCTACTGATCCAAGCGGTCAACATGCAAGAACTGTGGCACAACGGGGGTGAGTTGCCAACTCGTGAGTAGAAAAATATCAACAGATATAAATCGAATAAACAACAACTCCTAGGTCAACTATATCATAAAGGTAATACTATGATATCCAGGGTGACCGGGTCTGTATATGTGCCAACAAGGTAGTCAATACCTATATGCATGTGTATAACATCCAACAGTATAGTCAATGCATGTATGCAAGTGGGGTACCTCACCGGGTCCACCATGTACCCGCAGACGGTGCCTACCACTCCTCGAATCGGGGTTCACATGCCACTCTCAGAACCGAGAAAACACATGGTGGACGCACTGAAATATCATATCAAGATAAACCGGGTTTTTAAAACAATATATGCTTTCTTTTGAAATAGCCACGGTTCTCAAATCCAGAAATCTCATGAAAACAGCATATCTCAATGCGTAAAAGTGTAAAGCATGATGTATGCGACATATAACAGAAATGTAAGCATATCAATATATCATGCAACATGGAACTGTGATATGACATACTAAGGGAAAACCGCTCTTTTAAATGATCCCAGTTTTTGAAATATATCCTGTGGTTCCCAATCTCCCAATAAAACCAGTGATCTATGTAGGTACAATATGTATATGCGCAAGTATAGATGTACCAATGTATGTGTGCACCAATATGGATATAAAAATGTGTATATCCGCAAGTATAGATGTATCAATGTATATGTGCACCAATATGAATATACGAATGTGTATATCCGCAAGTATGGGTGTATCAATGTATATGTGCACCAATATGGATATACGAATGTGTATATCCGCAAGTATGGGTGTATCAATGTATATGTGCACCAATATGGATATACGAATGTGTATATCCGCAAGTATGGGTGTATCAATGTATATGTGCACCAATATGGATATACGAATGTATATATCCGCAAGTATGGGTGTATCAATGTATATGTGCACCAATATGGATATACGAATGTGTATATCCGCAAGTATAGATGTATCAATGTATATGTGCACTAATGTGGATATACAAATGTGTATATCCGCAAATATAGATGTATCAATGTATATATGCAAGCATGTTATGCAAAGAGTCATGTCATGATGCAGCAATCCTACTGTGTAGTGACATGGCAATTATCGATGATGAAGTGTGTGAGCCTACAATCAGTGTACGTGTAACATATGCATCATCGATAATGGTGCAGGTGTACTATCACAGGTATGAGTAATGCAATGCTAATATCATGAATGCTGCACAAGGTAAATCATCAGCTAAAAGCTACAAGGTATACGTAACTATCATATGTCTGAGTCGGTGAATCTATCAATCGGCACCTAGCCTCACAGCATCACACACGGTATAATCCATCGTACGGCATCCTCTAGTCAAGGGTATGGATCAACATCAAGTCAAACTCATCACGCACGGAAAATCATCGTGCGGCGGCATTAAGCTAATAGGGATCCTAACATCCTATACAATAAATGAGGGTACGGCCTAATATCACATACGGCCTATCATCCATGATTCACAACATTTTATATATGGATATATATCTATGTACCTATGTCCCGGTTCACATCCGCAATAATCTCATATCAGGGGACCGGCAGGGTATAAATCATCTCGATCGACTCGTATTCGTATTCCAACATATCATCATATCATCATATCCGTCTTATATTCCTTCATCGCATTTATATCACACATCAAATCGAATTTACATAACACTTTATCTCTACTATAAGTATAGGTATCTAATCTAACATACACACCCGAACCATACAATCAGATTTTTAAAGAAGCGAATCGTAATTTTGAAAATAGGGATTACGGTGTTTTTAAAGAAAAATGTATCATTTGAAAATCCGTAGCATCCCTCAAGGTATATATTTAAAAGATACATACGATTCTTCGGTTTAGAAAAAGGTATGGTTCGGATGACGCATCTATATCGACTATCTAGTCCTATTGTACCCTAAACGGCAATATCGCTAATGTCATCCTATGATAGTAGTCACATATCACTTCTAACTATCCTCTAGTTTCTAATATGGTTTCATAGCTATCCTCATTGTAACCCTAGTTTCCTAATCTAGGTTTCCTTAACCATATCCTATAAATCGGTTTCCCATCAAAACTTTGCGGGGGTGCTATACGCCATCCACCCGACTTCCCCCGTAGATATAGATCCACTCACCTTGCTTCTTGCTTGCCGATGTCGATGACGCCACGCTCCGTCGTCTCGGAATCCACGCGAAGGTACCTACAATAATAAACAATCGCAATGCGTATTAAAATCATGGCGGAAAACCGAAACGGCACAAGTTTCGCTCATAGGTTAAAACCTATAGCTTCGCGTGCAAAACACGACAAATAACCCTGGTCGTGGACGTCCAAACGCCACACGACGGAAACACAATATCAAATACCAAATTCAAATTCATTAAAAGCCGCAAAACAATTCCAGAAACTAAGTGAAACACTCCCAGATTTTCCCCAGGTGACAATTAGCCAAAACTGCATACAGGAGGGGTCTAATTGAGTGCAAAAGGAGCCATGGACCAAACCTGGGACCCTAATTCCCTGCTCTGGCCGCAAATTGCGGCCAGAATGATTAAATCTGCGGCCATTTGGTGGAGTTGGGGTCTCGGGTCTCTGTGGAAGCTTCCTGGGTGCCTGCATGGGTCACTGTGTTCACAAAATTATTTTTAGTGGTCTCGGGTTGCTCCAGATTCCAAAATACTCACACAACTCACACATTTATCCGATGTCAGGGTTTCTAAATCCGTGTTTTGGGGCTTCTAAGCTCTGGTCCAGGTCATTAAACAGCCCCCAAGTCTAGTTAACAGCCACAACATCACCAATTTTAACCAACACTCAAACCCTTTACTAGGGTTTCCAAAAGCTCACTAAACATCACAATTTCACATCTAAACTTGCATGAAAGGTAAAGTGAAGGAAATACTATGCTAAGGGTGATGAAATTACCTCACTTGGGCAACCCAAGAAAAACCCTAGCTTGCCAAAGTTGTCCAAATCACACTTTTCTTGGTCCATTGGGTAGAGCTTGAAGAGGTGATCCTATTTTTGTGAAAGGGGTATAGGATTTTGGTGGATATTTTTAGATGATCTCTAGGGGTGAAGTGGAGGGAATGAGCTTGAGAAAGATGAAGGAAAATATGAGAAAATGGTGGAGGGTGATGGAATGAGGCAGCCCCTCTCTCTCTCCTCTCTTATTCTCACCCTCTCTCAATATTACCCTTTTACCCTTTCTCTTTTTAACCCTTTCCTTATTATTTAAAACCCAAGTCATAAAATACCCAAAATAACACAAGAATACTACATGTAATCAAAATATGACATGACATGGTGCACTGGCCACGAAAAACTGTAGAAATGCGGGTTTGGCTTAATCGCGATTAGCAGTGTACTAATCGGGTTTTTATCGAAACTGCATATAAAAATTTTTAAAATGCCAAATCCTTTAATTATATTATTAAATGAATAAATCATTTTAATTTCTATTAATTTCACATTTATTGGCATATTTTTATACCCTTTTTCGAAAACCCCAATTTCGCAAATCGGGCAGTTTTCGGGAAATATATTATTTTAATATTAAATTCCAAAAAATAATATTTTATATTTTCTGAAATGTTACAGTCTTCCCCCCTTAAATAAATTCGGTCCCCGAATTTAAATTTAAACCCCCAAAATCTAAAACATTTCAATAATCGGCTCAAAACAACGGGGCTCCGAAATCATGGAAAACGCAGAAATAACACAACGCGCGAAGTGCGCATGAAAACGATTACAAAGCTCAAAATCGAACTCCGTCAAGCGTCACGCAATCATAGGATTCGCACGCATATCCTCGGAGTTACAATAGAGATGCAGATCTCGAAATCGATTATACACTAGTCAAATATTATAATACGTGTATAGTACGCATCTTTGAAAACTCCAAAATCTGTATAAAATACATTCAAAATCTTTTCTAAATCGCTGCGGAAATGCGTAACTCACGGCATAACTGACGGACGCTCATTTTAAAATAATAACATATATCCATATATGTTTTCTTAAATACACGTTCCGTCGTTTTCAAAATATCTCAAAAGGTTTTCCTTTATAAACGTTCGTGTCGCTCATGGACACGTAGTAAAATAGCGAGACTATAGCTCCTCTTGAAAACCCTTTTGGTAATCTTTTAATGCATGCAAGGTACTCAGGTACTGTCCTCGGATCAGTCATGTTTGGCTACTACACACTATAGTGCCCAAATCCTGAAAACAAAGTGCTCAAAAGCAAAATCAGCCTCAAAAAGGCGTATCCCATAATCACATGCGTCTGGTGCGCATGGAAATCAAATCCAAATACGGGTGTCACAATATGCGCAAAAGCCTAAAACTAAGTGCAACGGGTATGCATGAAAGCATCTGTCTAGTGCAACGGGTGTGCACGACAACAATATCAAGTGCATCTTGAGTGCACTAAAATCTCAATCCAGTGCATCCGGTGTGCACAGAATCGCATCTCATATCATGTGCCCAACATGCGCGAAAATCCAAATCTGTGCATATGTCCTGCATGAATGAAATCGCATCCAATATGCACGAAAGAAATCTAAATCAAGATCATCCAACATGCACGAGTAAAATCTCACTCAAGTGCATCCGATGCGCACAAAAATCCAAAATCAAGCGCCTAATATGCGCAAAAATCCAACCAAATAGCGCCGGGTCCGTAAAAGCATATGGTGCAGTAGCATGCACGAAAACGAACGACAAGTGCCAATGCGCACGAAAATACAAATCTGGTAAAACGAATGCTCAAGGATATAAATCGGGTGCAACCTAGGTACGGAGTATAAATCCAGTGCGACAAAGGCATAAATACCCGTCCGGTGCAACAAATGCAAGAAATGCAAATCTAGTGCATCCAGTGCACGAAATACAAATCCATAACTCAAATGCGTAAACCGCAACACAGAGTGTACCAAGGTGTATAAAATCATAAACGTGTGCAATTGCGTATACAAAACGCATATCAATGCACTACAAGCACATGTAAGCTATACCGAGTGCAAAAATCAAATCGAGTGCATACCACACGCAAAAAATCAAATCAACCGTATGAAATCCATGAAATCATAAACATGTGCAGCCAAAGCAGAAAACCGAATATCAAGTGTAATAGGTATACATAAATCGCAAATCAACACAACGGTGTATAAAATATATATATCAAGTGCAATAACTATGCACAAAATGTAAATACCTAGTAGGTGCAGCCATGGTGTACAAAATCAATATCAGGAAACTCGTCATCAAAACTCAAATCCAAGCGATATAAGCGTGATACTCGGATCACAAACGCAAACCGCAAAAAAGGATATTGAGGTACACCTCCTACAATGTCGAAAAAAGTCGGTGCGCCCAAAACTGGCAGAACAAGAACATCCGCTTGCATCCTACTCATGGTCTGGCGTCCTCAGTCCCTGGGTATTCATCTTCTCCTCGGATTACCAATCTCGCAATCCATCGGCTCATCGGCCCAGTCAGGTGTGCTAACGGGGACGATACCGTTCTGGAACTTCTCTGGTCATCTCTCGGTCAATCATCACGACCACTCGTAAGGCAGCACGTCACTGGTATCGGCCTCAACCTCTCTGAATAAACATGACACATCTGATCCTGGGTGCAAATCTCATTGCAGCAGTGTCCCGGAAGGAATTCCGCCAAGGTCTCTTCCGATCTTGCCTATGCCGAACTGTACGGAGGCCGGTACTCTTGCATAATCCTTTCTTGTTTTCTGGACATCTGCGTGTTCCGCACAACGTTTCCTCGAGAATTGGCCGTATCCCAACGCCTCTGTAAGCATATCAGGTCTTTAATCTCGACGGGGAGTAATAATAGCTCGTCAGCGTCTCGCACGAACCTCTGGTCCCACTCGTCTTCATCATCTGCCACTATGACGTCACGCCATGCTATCTGCGCACTGCAACTGTTCTCGGCCACGGTCAATCCGGAGTCTCTCACGCGGACTCGAAGTTACAAACTCGGTATCTTTATCACTCTATAGAAGATATTTGGCCGAACACGTCCTCGGGAACTTGTCTCAACCATCGGAGGAATACTCCATACTCGTCCGTCCTCGATCACTCCCAACGCATCTGGGTGAGGTCCTCCATCCAAAGCTGGTCAGCTTGCTGATCTCTTATCACATGGTATCCGGACAACGTCAAACTTTTCGATCGAGTCATCAAGGTCCCAAAATTTCCCGAAGGCTCAACACCTGAGCACAGTCTAAAAATATCTGGTACATACCACAGCACCTCTGGACCAGCCGTAGAAGGGCAAACCCAAGCCTCACTGATGGCACCGCTAAACTTCCACAAACCCTAAGGTTCAAAGTGGTTTCATGGTCATCATGTCGAGTTAGGGTTTCATTCTTCTAGAGGGTCCACAGAATTACCTGCATGTTCCTCCGAACACTTTAAACTTGGGAAAAATGGGTTTCTGGCACTCGCTCGAACATTTTAGCTTCGCCTATACAACATGTGAATGTTCTCCGCCCGCATGCTAAGCAATGCCTCCATCCTCCAGGAAGGGTGATACATCGGCGGTCACCTCTGGCTCGGTCTGCTCTAGGTCTCAGTAAGTGTAACACCTTAGGTCGTGTTTAGGGGTTAATTATATTTTACTAGAGAGGTTTTGGTAAAAAGTTTACCAAATTAAGTTTCCGATATTTTATTCTAATTAATGAATATTTTATTAGGATTTTTCTAGGCACACACACACTTGTGTATGTAAACTAGGGTTTAGATTTGGGGTTAAAACCATGATTAGAAACCATGGTGGGTTAACCTATTTGTTTTAAGTGTTTTGGGCTTTAGTGGGGTTTTATTTATTTGAGTGTTTTGTTAATTTGAATTTCTTTTCTTTTCTTTTGTTGACTTGGTGCATGAGAAAGGGAGTATGGGCATGGCTTGAGCCATGCTCATTAAATGAAGAGAGAGGGGGGTTTTGACTTAGGGCCTCATTTCTTTCCTCATTTTTCCTCACAACTCTCACACACACACACACTCAGCTGAGGCTGAGAGAGAGAGAGAGAGAGAGGCAGCATCAGCAGCAGCAGCAAGCAGTAACAACAGCAGCAGCAGGCAGTGGCAGCAGCAGCAACACCAACAGCAGCCCCCAGCAGCTGCAGCAGCACTTCCCATCTTCTCCGCCTCCTTTCTCCTTGCACCTAGGGTCTTGTAAGGTATAGAATCTGAGCCCAACTTCTTGTTTGCTTAACGTATGTGTAGTTTAGCTTCGGTTTGTGTAAAAAGTGAGATTTTGTGCTTGAAATGGTGAATTGTGTGGACTTATGGTTTAGTGCTGTTAATATTGATTAACCTAGCCTAATTAGGTGTTATTAAGGCCATGTAAACCTAGTTAGACCCCAGATTACACCAAAATACCATAGGATTTCTAATTGTGCAAATTTAGTGTTTTTAAGTGAACTTTTTGGATTTCTGTGATCTGCTATAGGCCCGAGTAGTTCAGGTTGAAATTGAGTTAACTGGAGCTTGTATACAAGGTATAGACCACACCACCAGAGCCCGAGACCCCCACCCCATAGCGAGGCCGCCGGTTTAATCTTTCTGGCCGCAATTTGCGGCCAGATAGGGGAATTTTTGGGTGATGTTTGGATAGGTAGGAGTCTGTTGTTATTTCTAGGCCAGTGGTATATATAGTTTTGTAAGTTGTTAGCCTGGGTAGAATCTGGGACGTTATATCATATTTCTAGTACGTTTGGTTCGCGCGATACGCGAGAGGGTTCCATGATTCAGCGTATCGCGGCGTATCGGGGTTAGTTTTAGACGCGTGCACACGTTTAGCGTATCGTACACACGCGCGTTTAGTTCGCGACGCGAGCGTATCGTTTGACTTCGATATCGAGTTTTGCGAGATAGTTGCTTATATATGGATTCTTGTGTAATTCCAGGTTCGCAGGCGGGTACGTCGGACGAAGATAAGAAAGGGAAGCAGGTGGTCGGCTACGAGTAGCGCACGACCAGGTGAGTAGATTTAACATCTACGGGGAAATCGCCCGTATGGCGTTAAGCGTCAGGGCGAGTCAGGATATTAGATTGTAGATGTTCATATGGACTGTAGTAGCATACCTTATTGTTGCATATAGAAATGATAGCATAGGACACTGCACTGTCACTAACGGTTCAAGTCGCACGAGCACGATTGATATGCTACACTCACACCGTTAGTGATTGCCATGACACTCACATTATAGGATTGCTATAAATCATATATCATACTGATTCTACCTTATTGATGTTGTCATGATTTGCCGCATAACAGGATATGTTCTATCCATATTTGGGCACATATGCATCACATACCCATACTGGTACTACATGCACACATATATTGATATCTTCATGCCTGCGTACATGCACACTGTATATTCATACCAGTGCACACATATATTGATATCTTCATGCCTGCGTACATGCACACTGTATATTCATACCAGTGCACACATATATTGATATCTTCATGCCTGCGTACATGCACACTGTATATCCATACCAGTGCACACATATATTGATATCTTCATGCCTGCGTACATGCACACTGTATATTCATACCAGTGCACACATATATTGATATCTTCATGCCTGCGCACATGCACACTGTATATTCATACCAGTGCACACATATATTGATATCTTCATGCCTGCGCACATGCACACTGTACATTCATGCCAGTGCACACATATATTGGTATTTCATACTTGCTTAGATTACGCATTGAGATATGTTGTTTCCATGTTAATTCTGGATTTGGGGAACCGTGGATATTTCAAAGAGAATAGTTAATTATTTAAAAACCCGGTTTCCCTTGATATGATATTTCGGTGCGTCCACCATGTGTTTTCTCTGTACTAGAGTGATATATATGAACCCGAATCGAGGAGTTGGATGAGGCCGATTACGGGTACATGGTGGACCCGGTATGGTATCCCGGGGTGAGAACGGTTTCGCTGTGTAGTAGACGGTGAGCCTGGCAGAGGGACTACTACCTACCGGTGATTGGTTGGACCTGGCGGTTATCCGGAGGATACCGACCAGAGGCGATGGTTTGATACGGGACGACTCGTACTGCCGGGGCCGAGGGCCGATACCGCAGACAGAGCCCGTGGGCTGATCCGGACTGACGGATGCCTATACTGGAGGATTTGCGTGTCGATGCTTGGCACGAGTATTTCTTGATATTTTGGGTGCCGATGTTGGGCACTCACGATTATATGAGATTTACAGGATTTGAGGACCGAGGAGGATGACGACGCCTGAGCAGTATTGGGATTTGGGTGCATTGATGAGTACCGATTATACTTTCCACGATGACGTTCCGTGTAGATGTTATATTTCCCATGCTCAGTATGTAGTAATTGATATCTCATCCTGTACCTATTGTACCTGATATAGTACACATTGCTATACCTGATCATTGCATACCCTGTTCATTCTATATAGGGTTGTTAGATTGCATTGCTATACCTGATCATCACATTTCTTGCTCATCACATGGAGATGTTATTAGATCGCACTTGTTGCATGTTTTGAGCATCCAGTTCATCATATAGATGTTATCTGTTGATATAGGTTAGAGTATCGTTATACGTGCATACTCGCGATTACCTTTATATGTTATCTTCTATTCATGAGTTGGCAACTCACCCCCGTTGTGCCACAGTGTTTGCAGGTTGCCCTTCGGAGTAGTCGCGGCAGGCTGCGTTCTTGCATCTTTTGACACAGATACCCCTACAGTTGGTATACTAGCTCTTTTGCTGATAGGTGGGTTTTGTGCGGTATCTGGTTATCTTTCAGTTATGTACATTGTTATATCTAGTACTCTCCATCTACCACTTATGTATTGACTTAGAGACCAGTTGTGAGGACGATGTATAGTATTTTGTATTATGGCGTCGAGCTCGTTGTGAGCCGACTTTACTTATGCAGTTTATTCTATCTGTGATGTTTCCCACTTGTTGCTCATTTTCTTCACTACGGCGTCGTATATTGTTATCTTGGTGATTGTCTACTTAGTGTTTCTTGACATCTTGGTAATTGATTCTATCAAAAGCTTAAAACACTTTATACTTCTACTGGTTTGATTTCTGGGTTTTCGGCTTACTTAGTCGCGTTACGCCTGTAGACGTTACGTGGTTAAGTGCCGTTCACGGGCCAAACTTTGGGTCGTGACAAAGTTGGTATCAGAGCGTAGGTTTTACCTTCGGAGTGTAGGATGACCCTGGTATGATGGAGTAGGTAGCTGCAGCAGAGTGGCGTAGCGTGCGTATGTTCCGCGGCATACTCACGACACGGTACTCCGCCTAAGCGACCTTAGGACTTATTGATTGAATTTCCTTCATGATCGTATACATTCTTGTGATTCGATTTTTGTATCCTCATCGAATCCTACCTTCTTTTCAGCCATTATGCCGCCAAGGACTACGAAGGTGCAGAGAGAGGCCGGGAGAGCCGAGGTTCGAGTTGATTTATCTGAGGCGAGGACTGATCCGAGTAGTGCCCATGTTGTACCAGGACAGATTATTTCTCCTACGACAGGTCAGATCGCTAGACTAGTGGCAGAGATGCAGAGCTTGCGCCAGACGATGAGCTCATTGGTAGAGGTCGTTCGAGCGCAGCGACAGGTGGTTGTCACCCCTGTTACCCAGTTGTTCCTTGCGATCATCATGCAGTATTCCGTCCCCTACATAGCACCGGTGGAGGCAGCCCCAGTTTACGAGACACGTCTTCCAGAGACCGTGAGAGTTCCGGAACAGTTGTGGAATCGTACTGGTGTACCAGCCCAGAGCAGAGGCTTAGGACAAGGACAGTCGTTTGGCTTCCATCCCCAGGCAGGAAAGCATTCAGCGCGTAGGTGTTTACGATGCGGAAGCCTTCAACACCTCATCAGGCAGTGTTCCTTCACAGCACGTCAGGGTCGTATTCTGAGACGTCGTGGACACGGAGGGTTCGCACAGAGGGGTCAGGCTAGTAGAGGAGGAGTTCGATCAGTCGCCGATGGAGGGCAGGCCCAAGTTTTCGCTTCGACTCATCAGGATTCTCCGGGGTCCAATGCTGTGGTTTCAGGTACTCTTTCAGTATGTCCTTTTGTTGCGCTCGTATGTTCCACTTTTCGTGCCGAGTTTAGGACGAGAGTCGTGCTGGGTAGATTAGCCATTTGTTGTGTTAACTTCTGTCAGCAATCCTTTTGTTGTGCAACACGTACTTCGGTTGTGTGCCCATCGGATAGGAGATAGAGATTCGTCTGTCATTTTGATCCTCCTAAAGATGTTGGATTTGGCGATCTCCTGGGCACGGACTGGTTAGCTACGTGCTAGGCGTTGTGGGCTACCGTGAGGAAACAGTTAGGTTTTGTCTTCCCGGGCAAGTCAGTTCTTGTTGTGCGGGTGGATAGTGGTGCCGCCTCTTACAGCTTGAATTCAGCCTTGTTTGCTAATCGGCTCTGAGGAGATGTTAGGGATTCTTGGCGTTTTTTGTGCTACCGTAGCCACAGTTGGGTTGTTGGACCGGTTTTCTTTCGTGCGAGAATTTTTCCGATGTCGATCCAGATGAGCCGGCGAAGCTTAAAGAGCTAAGGATCTGCTGCAGAGTGGTTGTTGAGGGAGTTGCGCGTCTGAGTGTTTCGCATTTAGGAAGCTCCTATTTCTGTTCGTCCAGGAGGAAAACGACAGATTGAGGTTGTGTATTGATGGATCGTCACTTGAATCGGCTTACGGTGCGGATAAGTATCCTGTACCTCGCATTGACGATTTCTTCGATCAGCACCAGAGTGCGAGACCTTGTCTAAGTTGGTTAGGGATCAGGTCATCATTGTTGCGGGTCTGGAGTGATGACATTCCGAAGACTGCCTTGTGCGTGCTACGGGCTTTGTGTGTTTTGGGTGTGTCACTGGACTCACCAATGCTCTAGCAGTATTCGTAGGTGTGATGAACTGGTTTTCTTCGGGCCGTTCCTCGACCAGTTATTGTTGTGCTATTTACGACATCCTGGTCTTTTTAGTGTGTCTTGAGGGATAGGAGTAGCACTCGAGGATCTGTTTTATGGATACTGGGAGAGCCCCAGCAGTTTGCTGGATTCTCGGAGTGTTCCCTTTAAGCTTGTTGTGTTGACTCCTAGGTTTTGTAGTTACCGAGACGACTTTGTATGGTTCCGAGGAAGATCGTGGCCGTACAGCTTGGACCCAGACTTGTGAGCAGAACGGAGGTCCGTAGATTTTTGGGCTTAGTAGGTTTTTACTGCCGTTTCTTCCAGGATTGCTAGTGTAATGCTGCACCGTTGACTAAATTGACTGGAATGGAGGTTTCTTTCTTTGGACTGAGGGTTGTGTGCGGAGTTTCCGCAGTTGAAGACTCGGTTAACAACTGCTTCAGCCCTTTCCTTGCTTTTTGGTTCGGGCAACCTTGTGGTTTAACTGTGATGTTTCGTGAGTAGGACTCGAATATGTACTGAGGTGACACAATGGAGTTATCGCTTTTGCTTCTTTACATTTGGAGGAAGTACGAGAAGGATATCCCACCCATGATCTGGAGATGGCCACGATGGTTTTGCGTTGGAAATTAGAGACACCACTTGTTTGAGAGTCGTGTCAGATTTTCACGGACCACCAGAGTTAAAGGTACACCTTCCTGCGGCGGAATTTGATTGTTGTGATAGTCCTCCGCAGATTCACAGTTCTTGTGCGATCGTTGAGTACAGAATAAGTTCGTCTCTTCTGAGGAGACAGCTGGCTCATGTCCGCGCCCGACCACCCTTCTTAAATCGCTTTCGCGAGGCACTGCCCGCCGACACTCGTTCGTCAGAGATATTGGAGCCTACTCGGCCGGGTAATGCAAGGGTGTGCTAGGCTAGAGAGACACTTGTGTACCTAATGTTATGGGTAAGAGACGTGGAATCCTAGGGCAGGCACATCAGTCAACTCTCTGTACTCATTCAAGCCCCACCAACTATTAACGTGACTTGTAAGGTAGTTACGGGTGTGCAGGGATAGAAAAAGAAGTCTTGGAATTCGTTTCAAGGTGTCTGTCTTGTTGTGTGCTTGAGTTGGGCAACTGAGACCGGCTGGAGAGTTGCAACCTTTAACCGTTCCGAAGAGGGAACGAGAGCAGATCTTCCCGGAATTCATTATGGTGTCCACCCAGGTTTAGTTAAAATGTGACTCCTTTCGGATGTTTGTCATCCGGTGATACTCAGTTGTTCTTGTTAAGTTGTGCGTATGTAGAAATTGTTGTCGGCAGTTGGTGATCGTCGTTTGCCATCAATAGGGTTCTCCTTTGATAGCAGTTATCAGGAGACACTCCAATGGGTAACCCTTAGGATTAAAGGTTAGGTCATGTCGATCACCAGTCTGTTTTTCCTAACTCCGTGTTATAGGATTATTGGACCTCAGCTAGTTTAGAAATTTCGGAAATGACTCGGTTGTTTTGGGACAGGATGAGAATGGTCTATTGCGGATAGAGATCAGATGCTGACCAAGAGGGTCGCAGATTCGAGCTCGCAATGGCAGATCATGTATTCCCACGGAAATTTCCGATAAATGACATGTTGAGTTTTGGGAAGCTTTCCAGGATAGTAAGTCTTTTTAGGATCCTTAAGGCGAGTTGGTTCGTTGCCTTAAGTTGGGCACTTCCACCCAGATCATTGAGTATTCACCCCGTATTCCCTATGTCGATACTTTGCAATTACCTTCATGACCTTTCTCATTGGATTCAGCGCCAGACCATTTAGTTCGAGCGTGATCCTTCGTTCACCCAACAGCCAGCCGTAATATTGGACCGGCAGGTGAAGAAGCTTCGATCGAAGGTCTTGCCATCAGTGAAGGTATATTGGTGCATCCCAAATGGTGAAGAGATCACTTGGGAGGCTGAGGGCGAGATGTGGAAGGAGTTCCCTCATCCCTCTGAAGGTATGCGTAGCTTTGTATTTTAAAAATTCGGGGACGAATTTTCTTTAAGGGGGGAAGATTGTAACACCTTAGGTCGTGTTTAGGGGTTAATTATATTTTACTAGATAGTTTTTGGTAAAAAGTTTACCAAATTAAGTTTCTGATATTTTATTCTAATTAATGAATATTTTATTAGGATTTTTCTAGGCGCACACACACTTGTGCATGTAAACTAGGGTTTAGATTTGGGGTTAAAACCATGATTAGCAACCATGGTGGGTTAACCTATTTGTTTTAAGTGTTTTGGGCTTTAGTGGGGTTTTATTTATTTGAGTGTTTTGTTAATTTGAATTTCTTTTCTTTTCTTTTGTTGACTTGGAGCATGAGAGAGGGAGTATGGGCATGGCTTGAGCCATGCTCATTAAATGAAGAGAGAGGGAAAGAGAGAGGGGGGTTTTGACTTGGGGCCTCATTTCTTTCCTCATTTTTCCTCACAACTCTCACACACACACACTCAGCTGAGAGAGAGAGAGAGAGAGAGAGAGAGAGAGAGAGGCAGCATCAGCAGCAGCAGCAAGCAGTAACAACAGCAGCAGCAGCAGGCAGTGGCAGCAGCAGCAACACCAACAGCAGCCCCCAGCAGCTGCAGCAGCACTTCCCATCTTCTCCGCCTCCTTTCTCCTTGCACCTAGGGTCTTGTAAGGTATAGAATCTGAGCCCAACTTCTTGTTTGCTTAACGTATGTGTAGTTTAGCTTCGGTTTGTGTAAAAAGTGAGATTTTGTGCTTGAAATGGTGAATTGTGTGGACTTATGGTTTAGTGCTGTTAATATTGGTTAACCTATCCTAATTAGGTGTTATTAAGGCCATGTAAACCTAGTTAGACCCCAGATTACACCAAAATACCATAGGATTTCTAATTGTGCAAATTTAGTGTTTTTAAGTGAACTTTTTGGATTTCTGTGATCTGCTATAGGCCCGAGTAGTTTAGGTTGAAATTGAGTTAACTGGAGCTTGTATACAAGGTATAGACCACACCACCAGAGCCCGAGACCCCCACCCCATAGCGAGGCCGCCGGTTTAATCTTTCTGGCCGCAATTTGCGGCCAGATAGGGGAATTTTTGGGTGATGTTTGGATAGGTAGGAGTCTGTTGTTATTTCTAGGCCAGTGGTATGTATAGTTTTGTAAGTTGTTAGCCTGGGTAGAATCTGGGACGTTATATCATATTTCTACTATGTTTGGTTCGCGCGATAAGCGCGATACGCGAGAGGGTTCCATGATTCAGCGTATCGCGGCGTATCGGGGTTAGTTTTAGACGCGTGCACACGTTTAGCGTATCGTACACACGCGCGTTTAGTTCGCGACGCGAGCGTATCGTTTGACTTCGATATCACGTTTTGCGAGATAGTTGCTTATATATGGATTCTTGTGTAATTCCAGGTTCGCAGGCGGGTACGTCGGACGAAGCTAAGAAAGGGAAGCAGGTGGTCGGCTACGAGTAGCGCACGACCAGGTGAGTAGATTTAACATCTACGGGGAAATCGCCCGTATGGCGTTAAGCGTCAGGGCGAGTCAGGATATTAGATTGTAGATGTTCTTACGGACTGTAGTAGCATACCTTATTGTTGCATATAGAAATGATAGCATAGGACACTGCACTGTCACTAACGGTTCAAGTCGCACGAGCACGATTGATATGCTACACTCACACCGTTAGTGATTGCCATGACACTCACATTATAGGATTGCTATAAATCATATATCATACTGATTCTACCTTATTGATGTTGTCATGATTTGCCTCATAACAGGATATGTTCTATCCATATTTGGGCACATATGCATCACATACCCATACTGGTACTACATGCACACATATATTGATATCTTCATGCCTGCGTACATGCACACTGTATATTCATACCAGTGCACACATATATTGATATCTTCATGCCTGCGTACATGCACACTGTATATTCATACCAGTGCACACATATATTGATATCTTCATGCCTGCGTACATGCACACTGTATATCCATACCAGTGCACACATATATTGATATCTTCATGCCTGCGTACATGCACACTGTATATTCATACCAGTGCACACATATATTGATATCTTCATGCCTGCGCACATGCACACTGTATATTCATACCAGTGCACACATATATTGATATCTTCATGCCTGCGCACATGCACACTGTACATTCATGCCAGTGCACACATATATTGATATCTTCATACTTGCTTAGATTACGCATTGAGATATGTTGTTTCCATGTTAATTCTGGATTTGCGGAACCGTGGATATTTCAAAGAGAATAGTTAATTATTTACAAACCCAGTTTCCCTTGATATGATATTTCGGTGCGTCCACCATGTGTTTTCTCGGTACTAGAGTGATATATGTGAACCCGAATCGAGGAGTTGGATGAGGCCAATTACGGGTACATGGTGGACCCGGTATGGTACCCCGGGGCGAGAACGGTTTCGCTGTGTAGTAGACGGTGAGCCTGGCAGAGGGACTACTACCTACCGGTGATTGGTTGGACCTGGCGGTTATCCGGAGGATACCGACCAGAGGCGATGGTTGGATACGGGACGACTCGTACTGCCGGGGCCGAGGGCCGATACCGCAGACAGAGCCCGTGGGCTGATCCGGACTGACGGATGCCCTATACAGGAGGATTTGCGTGTCGATGCTTTGCACGAGTATTTCTTGGTATTTTGGGTGCCGATATTAGGCACTCACGATTATATGAGATTTACAGGATTTGAGGACCGAGGAGGATGACGACGCCTGAGCAGTATTAGGATTTGGGTGCATTGATGAGTACCGATTATACTTTCCACGATGACGTTCCGTGTAGATGTTATATTTCCCATGCTCAGTATGTAGTAATTGATATCTCATCATGTACCTATTGTACCTGATATAGTACACATTGCTATACCTGATCATTGCATACCCTGTTCATTCTATATAGGGTTGTTAGATTGCATTGCTATACCTGATCATCACATTTCTTGCTCATCACATGGAGATGTTATTAGATCGCACTTGTTGCATATTTTGAGCATCCAGTTCATCATATAGATGTTATCTGTTGATATAGGTTAGAGTATCATTATACGTGCATACTCGCGATTACCTTTATATGTTATCTTCTATTCACGAGTTTGCAACTCACCCCCGTTGTGCCACAGTGTTTGCAGGTTGCCCTTCGGAGTAGTCGCGGCAGGCTGCGTTCTTGCATCTTTTGACACAGATACCCCTACAGTTGGTATACTAGCTCTTTTGCTGATAGGTGGGTTTTGTGCGGTATCTGGTTATCTTTCAGTTATGTACATTGTTATATCTAGTACTCTCCATCTACCACTTATGTATTGACTTAGAGACCAGTTGTGAGGACGATGTATAGTATTTTGTATTCTGGCGTCGAGCTCGTTGTGAGCCAACTTTACTTATGCAGTTTATTCTATCTGTGATGTTTCCCACTTGTTGCTCATTTTCTTCACTACGGCGTCGTATATTGTTATCTTGGTGATTGTCTACTTAGTGTTTCTTGACATCTTGGTAATTGATTCTATCAAAAGCTTAAAACACTCTATACTTCTACTGGTTTGATTTCTGGGTTTTTGGCTTACTTAGTCACGTTACGCCTGTAGACGTTACGTGGTTAAGTTCCGGTCACGGGCCAAACTTTGGGTCGTGACAGTAAGACTCTCCACACTGGAAATCTTCAGCTCAAATGGGCCTGCGTCGGTGTTAGGTTTACCTAGCACCCTATGAAAGGTTTGGAAGCATCACATGTCACAAAGATTAAGTTTTTAGAGTGCTAAGTGAACACACAAAGAATCAATCCTAGAAAATTAGGGTTTCATAACTTTAAACCACACCACAAGTAACAAAGGCTAGGGTTTTGAGAGTACAACCTTTGTAGCTCCCTATTCTTGACTCCTTGGCCACTTGAGAGTTGGAAAACGGTTAGCTTGAGGTCTTCTAACGTCCACGACGATCCACCCGAAGCTCCTTTGTCCAAGCTTGCAACTTCACTTGATCAAGAGAAGAGAATGAAGCTAACACTCTAAACAAGTGGGCAAGACTTGTGTAGTTAGGTGTTGTGGTTCTTTTTCTCACTTCAAAATCCTATCTTGTTGAGTGTTTTGCTCACTTGAGAGATCTAGAGAGCAAGAAGAGCAAGGTTGAAGAAGATGATGGCTTTTTAAGAAGAAGAGAAAAAGATAATCCCACATGAAAAATGAAAAATATATGTATATATATTTTTCACTTCTCATCTCAAACCATGGTTATATTATATGGATATTTATTTTACTTGAGTTAAAACAAAAGAGGAAGATTAACTCATGGTTAATAAGTAGGTGAGCATGGTTAGTTGAAGAAGAGTGTAGAATCAAACCATGAATTATCCTTTCCTTTTTCATTTTGTTTTAACCCAAATAGAAATAATAATCCATATATAAAACCAAGGTGTGAGTCTTATATTGCCACCATTTTCTATGTATATACAACCATGATAGAATGATGTATGTATGCATGTGTGCATGCACATCCATATGTGCATGAACAAGAATGAATGCATACATGCATGCATACATCAAAAAGGACAAGAAAGGATTTCTAGTGAGAAGCTAATGGTTAAATGATAAATCAACACTTGATTTATCAACCCGGTCATATCACATACGACCCGACCAAAAGCAAGCCGCCCGATTAATATACGGTATCTCATACGCGCATTTTAACCGGGTCCATGCGCATATCGCATACGCGCACCACAACGTTTCGCCTGGACTAGGTAACTCCTTTGTGGGACTCTAAGACTCGTCAATACGCCGGCAGTGGGTGATGATCATATCAAGTACCCCCAAGCCGCAAGCGGTCAGCTAAACGTAACGGCCACCCGGGTATTGAGCGATCAGAAGAAAACAAGCGAACCTGCTACAACTCCCATCGAACCAACTGGCAACACTACCGTACAGTCCGGTCTCTTCGTCAGATATGCTGCATATCGAGCCTAGGGATGGTCACGTCGACCCCAATAACTCAATAAGTCATGCCGGTGAATGGTCTATAACAGATCGAGAAACTACTGATAACACTTATCAGTAAATCTCAGTAGCCCTGGCCAGGGACTTACTGATATAGCCAGTCGAGCACAGCACAACATCAACTCCCAATACCGGGAGAGACAAAACCCCTCCTATCGCTCATCGCCTTCGTGTGTCTCGGGACTGTACCCAACGGCCACCTGTTTGCACGATTCAGTAGAGCCGTGGTAGGGTGGTAATCAAAGTACAGTGGGAGAGCACACAAGACTCTATGACGATCTCGGGTCTACAGACTAACCTGTACCAGTGTCACCTGAGAACTGCTATCCGACGATAGATATAATTCCATATAGGAGTTCTCGGTGAGTCCGTCCAGTGTACCCAGTCACCACTGAGCACACGTATATGATCTTGATGTCAAACATCGATGAATGTGGGAACATTCATCGCCCATCGTATGGGTCTAGTATCATATACGCTAGTCTACTCTGGTATATCAATGCCCCATCTTGATATACCTATGACTAGGGACATTCCAGGATATGCTTATAAACTACAGATGTCCCACTAGTATGATCTCCATCATAATCACAGTAGTCAAGTCGATATCCTCAGGGCTTTATCAGCATGTATGAATGAATAAAAGCATGATCAAATCAACATGTCAGATAAAGAAGAACCAGATAGCATACTATCATGTCGAGCAAGAATGTACACTAAATATATATATACATGTACAGATACATCCACTATCATATAATGGCCTCTAGGGCATACATATATCCAACAGTCGGCGCATCAATCTGACGAATCACCTTCGTCTCTCAAATCGGGATAGACTAGCTATCATCTGTCGCATTTCTGCCTGGAAGCTCCGGCGGTCTTAGCTCGTAAGCTCTGGAAGCGACATCCCATCATCTCAGCAACAGCTGGGTCACCTGTCTGCACGGTAGGCGACATCAAAATCTCTGAGGTACGCTGCACATCAACAGTCCTCTCGCAACTGGTGGCTCTAACAGTGACCCGATCATCCTGTGCAAAACCAAATACTCGCCTCATCAGGAGGTCACAACACAACATTACATCGAGACGTTCCTATGTCACCAGAAAACACAATGGTCGGCACTCATACCCGACGAGCTCGCCCTGACCGCAACACTAGCAGCAGCTCAAACTGCCCTCAAACTATGGTGACAGGAACCTCAATCGAGTATCGAAGAGAGCAGATCAACGGCATGAGAGGAAACGACATATCCAGAATGGATACATGATCATAAGAAGGAACAGCATCAATGAAAGTATGATCATGGAACTAATAGAATCGAGGATCTCAAATGGATGTATAATTATGGATACGAAGAGAATCGCTGGTCTCAAAATATGTACATCTTAAGGTTTCTTAAGTGGAGCATCGTATCGTAAATATACCGCGGAATATACGTACGGTACGTCACTCTACTCAAGCTACCTACTCCATCAATCAGGGTCAGCCTATGAAACGAAAGTTCGGGTCTAATACCATCCCACCCCACCCCGTTCAAGTCTAAGTTCCGTAAGGTCAAGCCTAGGTTCCGAAATACGCTCCCGCCCTAGACTCTGCATAGTCAAACATAGACTCGAACAAAGGTTAAACTTAACGCTCTGATACCAACTTTGTCACGACCCGAAATAATAGCTCGTGACCAGCACTTGAATCATGCAACGTATAAAGGCGTAACGGAATTCAAGTAAGCTGAAACCCAGAAATCTAAACCTTTTAAGAAAAATAAAGGAGGTGAAGTTTTGAAATAAAGGTATAATGAAATCAAGTTTCCTTAATGCATAGAAAAGAAACATGAATGATGCAAGTGAAGTTTCCTAGTTTGAAAACATGTTTCGTCTTTTAAAAAATTTGGCAGCACCTCCTTTGTATTTTTTGATCCAAAACCACAAATACATAATAAGAATAAAGGCATCCCCAAGCGGGAGCTAGCTCTTCGCCAAACGGAGGATCACAACTACGCAATACAGTATAAATAAGTATACGACGCCCAACGGCGAATTTCACCACAAAAGATAAAGAAATGAGCAAGACATAACCCTAAAGTGAATATAAAACCCATCGCTCAAATCTCGCAACTACAAGTCTCACTAAGTTTCATCACTTATACAATTTACAACTTTTGATTGATGGAGTTAACTAGATACAATAAGAAATATAGATACAAGAGTGGGTACGATACAAATGTCCCACCTACCAATGCAAAACACCCGAATGCAACTGTGTGCCAGCGAAGCCGCTATTGATCCAAGCGGTCAACCTGCAAGAACTGTGGTACAACAGGGGTGAGTTGCCAACTCGTGAGTAGAAAAATATCAACAGATAGAAATCGAATAAACAACGACTCCTAGGTCAACTATATCATAAAGGTAATACTATGATATTTAGGGTGACCGGGTCTGTATATGTGCCAACAAGGTAGTCAATACCTATATGCATGTGTATAACATCCAACAGTATAGTCAATGCATGTATGCAAGTGGGTCTCATCCGCCCATATAATCAAAGTATGTATGCATGTGGATCTCGTCCACTCGTATAATCAATGTATGTATGCATGTGGATCTCGTCCACATAATCAATTTATGTATGCATGTGGATCTCGTCCACTCATATAATCAATGTATGTATGCATGTGGATCTCGTCCACTCATATAATCAATGTATGTAAATATCATAAAAGCATATGCATTAAAATGTGAGGATATAAATCAACATGTGACCCTCGCGACACCTCAAAATCATGGAACCTGAGTGTCCAGCATCGACACTCGAAACATCATGAAAACCATGCCCAGCATCGACACGTAAATCCTCATATATCTCAGGCGCCGCATCCTCAGATCGGCCCTCAGACGCCGTACACCCTGGTCGGCCCTCATATCCATCTCGCTACTGCGATCAGTATCCTCCGGATAACCGCCGAGTATAAATACTATCACCGGTAGGTAGTGCTCCCCTGCCGAGCTCACCGTCTAACATATACAAGTCTTCTTTCCCCGGGGTACCTCACCGGGTCCACCATATACCCGCAGACGGTGCCTACCGCTCATCGAATCGGGTTTCACATGCCCTCTCAGAACCGAGAAAACACATGGTGGACGCACTGAAATATCATATCAAGATAAACCGGGTTTTTAAAACAATATATGCTTTCTTTTGAAATAGCCACGGTTCAAATCCAGAAATCTCATGAAAACAGCATATCTCAATGCGTAAAAGCGTAAAGCATGATGTATGCGACATATAACAGAAATGTAAGCATATCAATATATCATGCAACATGGAACTGTGATATGATATACTAAGGGAAAACCGCTCTTTTAAATGATCCCAGTTTTTAAAATATATCCTGCGGTTCCCAATCTCCCAATAAAACCGGTGATCTATGTAGGTACAATATGTATATGCGCAAGTATAGATGTACCAATGTATGTGTGCACCAATATGGATATAAAAATGCGTATATCCGCAAGTATAGATGTATCAATGTATATGTGCACCAAAATGGATATACAAATGTGTATATCCGCAAATATAGATGTATCAATGTATATGTGCACCAATATGGATATACGAATGTGTATATCCGCAAGTATGGGTGTATCAATGTATATGTGCACCAATATGGATATACGAATGTGTATATCCGCAAGTATGGGTGTATCAATGTATATGTGTACCAATATGGATATACGAATGTGTATATCCGCAAGTATGGGTGTATCAATGTATATGTGCACCAATATGGATATACGAATGTGTATATCCGCAAGTATAGATGTATCAATGTATATGTGCACCAATATGGATATACGAATGTGTATATCCGCAAGTATAGATGTATCAATGTATATGTGCACCAATATGGATATACAAATGTGTATATCCGCAAATATAGATGCATCAATGTATATGTGCACCAATGTGGATATACAAATGTGTATATCCGCAAATATAGATGTATCAATGTATATGTGCAAGCATGTTATGCAAAGAGTCATGTCATGATGCAGCAATCATACTGTGTAATGACATAGCAATTATCGATGATGAAGTGTGTGAGCCTACAATCAGTGTACGTGTAACATACGCATCATCGATAATGGTGCAGGTGTACTATCACAGGTATGAGTAATGCAATGCTAATATCATGAATGCAGCACAAGGTAAATCATCAGCTAAAAGCTACAAGGTATACGTAACTATCATATGTCTGAGTCGGTGAATCTATCAATCGGCACCTAGCCTCACAGCATCACGCACGGTATAATCCATCGTACGGCATCCTCTAGTCAAGGGTATGGATCAACATCAAGTCAAACTCATCAAGCACGGAAAATCATCATGCGGCGGCATTAAGCTAATAGGGATCCTAACATCCTATACGACAAACGAGGGTACGGCCTAATATCACATACGGCCTATCATCCATGATTCACAACATTCTATATATGGATATATATCTATGTACCTATGTCCCGGTTCACATCCGCAATAATCTCATATCAGGGGACCGGCAGGGTATAAATCATCTCGATCGACTCGCATCCGTATACCAACATATCATCATATCATCATACCCGTCTTATATTCCATCATCGCATTTATATCACACATCAAATCGAATTTACATAACACTTTATCTCTACTATAAGTATAGGTATCTAATCTAACATACACACCCGAACCATACAATCAGATTTTTAAAGAAGCGAATCGTAGTTTTGAAAATAGGGATTACGGTGTTTTTAAGGAAAAAGGTATCATTTGAAAATCTGTAGCATCCCTCAAGGTATATATTTAAAAGATACATACGATTCTTCGGTTTAGAAAAAGGTATGGTTCGGATGACGCATCTATATCGACTATCTAGTCCTATTGTACCCTAAACGGCAATATCGCTAATGTCATCCTATGATAGTAGTCACATATCACTTGTAACTATCCTCTAGTTTCTAATATGGTTTCATAGCTATCATCATTCTAACCCTAGTTTCCTAATCTAGGTTTCCTTAACCATATCCTATAAATCGGTTCCCCATCAAAACTTCGCGGGGGTGCTATACGCCATCCACCTGACTCCCACCGTGGATATAGATCCACTCACCTTGCTTCTTGCTTGCCGATGTCAATGACGCCACGCTCCGTCGTCACGGAATCCACACGAAGGTACCTACAATAATAAACAATCGCAATGCGTATTAAAATCAAGGCGGAAAACCAAAACGGCACAAGTTTCGCTCATAGGTTAAAACCTATAGCTTCGCGTGCAAAACACGACAAATAACCCTGGTCGTGGACGTCCAAACGCCACACGACGGAAACACAATATCAAATACCAAATTCAAATTCATTAAAAGCCGCAAAACAATTCCAGAAACTAAGTGAAACACTCCCAGATTTTCCCCTGGTGACAATTAGCCAAAACTGCATACAGGAGGGGTCTAATTTAGTGCAAAAGGAGCCATGGACCAAACCTGGGACACTAATTCCCTGCTCTGGCCGCAAATTGCGGCCAGAATGATTAAATCTGCGGCCATTTGGTGGAGTTGGGGTCTCGGGTCTCTGTGGTAGCTTCCTGGGTGCCTGCATGGGTCACTGTGTTCACAAAATTATTTTTAGTGATCTCGGGTTGCTCCAGATTCCAAAATACTCACACAACTCACACATTTATCCGATGTCGGGGTTTCTAAATCCATGTTTTGGGGTTTCTAGGCTCTAGTCCAGGTCATTAAACAGCCCCCAAGTCTAGTTAACATCACCAATTTTAACCAACACTCAAACCCTTTACTAGGGTTTCCAAAAGCTCACTAAACATCACAATTTCACCTCTAAACTTGCATGAAAGGTAAAGTGAAGGAAATACTATGCTAAGAGTGATGAAATTACCTCACTTGGGCAATCCAAGAAAAACCCTAGCTTGCCAAAGTTGTCCAAATCCCACTTTTCTTGGTCCATTGGGTAGAGGTTGAAGAGGTGATCCCTTTTTATGAAAGGGGTATAGGATTTTGGGGGATATTTTTAGATGATCTCTAGGGGTGAAGTGGAGGGAATGAGCTTGAGAAAGATGAAGGAAAAGATGAGAAAATGGTGGAGGGTGATGGAATGAGGCAGCCCCTCTCTCTCTCCTCTCTTATTCCCACCATCTCTCTCTCAATATTACCCTTTTACCCTTTCTCTTTTTAACTCTTTCCTTATTATTTAAAACCAAAGTCACAAAATACCCAAAGTAACACAAGAATACCACATGTAATCAAAATATATGACATGGTGCACTGGCCACGAAAAACTGTAGAAATGCAGGTTTGGCTTAATCGCGATTAGCAGTGCACTAATCGGGTTTTTATCGAAACTGCATATAAAAATTTTTAAAATGCCAAATCCTTTAATTATATTATTAAATGAATAAATCATTTTAATTTCTATTAATTTCACAATTATTGGCATATTTTTATACCCTTTTTCAAAAACCCCAATTTCGCAAATCGGGCAATTTTCAGGAAATATATTATTTTAATATTAAATTCCAAAAAATAATATTTTATATTTTCTGAAATGTTACATACCTGTTGAATTGGAACACCGCGCTTTCTGGGCAATCAAACAGCTCAATGTCAACCTAGAAAAAGCCGGTGAAGCAAGAAGACTTCAACTGAACGAACTTGACGAGATACGCAATGATGCGTATGAGAACGCCAAACTTTATAAGGATAAAACGAAAGTTTTTCATGGCAAGGCGATTCTCCGGAAGACATTCACCGTGGGGCAAAAGGTTCTGCTCTATGACTCCCGACTTTATTTGTTTACTGGAAAGTTGAAATCACGCTGGACAGGTCCATTTTTTGTGCGCACCGTCTTTCCGCACGGTGCTGTTGAGATTGAAGATCAGCAATCGGGCAATACTTTCAAAGTCATTGGCCAACGGCTCAAGCCATTCTTAGAATTTCCCGCGGAAACGGGGGAGCTCATGTTTTTACATGAGCCATGTTATATCGATTAAATCACGTCCCCAAGTTGTTTTTCCTGTATACACTCTTTTGAGCTTTTTGTAATTATTGGTTTTCTTTTATTATTTCCCTTTATAGGGGGTTGTTTTTACAAATTACCCTTTATAAACTGCCCCAACCCAACCTGAGCCTCATATTCTATTTTTCCCAAAACCTTGCATCTCTCTCCCCAAACCAAACCCTAGCACCCAAAATCAACCCCATATCCTTCGATCAGGCCGCCGGAATCGCCATTCTGGCCGCAATTTGCGGCCCGTTCTCCTCCATCAGCCCCGATTCTTTTCTCTCTGTAAGATCTTCTTCTCCTATTGTTTAATTTCTGTGCAAAAAATTCAGTTCAGATCTGAAATGGTGGCGTTTGATTGTGAGAAGAATTTCTTTGAAATTTTTTCCGACAAAACTTACAGACAGTATTTCTACAATGAAATCTGTCAAAGGGAGTAGGATTTTCTGATTTTTAACAGTGACAATCTTTTCGCTGTGAGGGAATTAGTGGAGGATTTCTATAAAGCGTTGAGACATGGTCAAATCGGATCAAGGTTCGTAGAATTTTTCTTTCAAGGGAGACGTAGGATTTTCCAACCCGAAACCATCTCAATGGTTACAAATATCCCGATGCGACCAGGAAATCAGCAACCGCGAGAATTGGCGGTTTATCGATCTTTATTAGGGGATTTTGTGGAGCTGAAAAATAAGGGGTTGAACCCCGCGCAGATGTATAGAAACGTACTTGCGGTCTGCCGGTGGGCAAACCGCAATATCAGGGGGAAAAGCCATGTCTCTTCTTTTCCGGCTGGTGTAGGACACATCGTGCATTGCTTTATGCAAAAAGATCAACATTTCTGTGTGGTGACACAGTTGTTCAGCATGATCATGGAGGGGTAACCCAGAAGAAGCCCTTGCTGCCAGTCCTAGTGACCCTCATTGCAAAATACTATATGGACTGGATTGAGTTCGATGGTTATGCGGCAGTTTACGCAAATTGGCTGGTTGAGATAGAGCGGATCTCACAGAGATACACCGGCGACCATTATGAACAAAAGAACTGGACGAGAGAGGACCCGAGCGAGCATCCAGGCCCCGAAAGCTCTACGGAAGCACTTTTGAATGAGCCTGAACCAGACAATGAAAAGGACATGCAGCGCTGTTCATATCATAATATTGCATTTTATATTCCCTATTCTTATGCATTTTACAATAAAACAGGTGCTTTTGACACATGTCTGCTACATATTACAGGTTACAGGTTCTTGGACAGAAAACAGTGAAAACGATGGAAAGACGATGCAAAAGTGGACTTTGACCAACAAACAGAAGACTCTTGATCAAGCCTACATCAAAGATAAAATTCATAAAGTACAAGGCAATGCAAGGTCCAAGATTACAAAGCGAACGGTTAAAAGTCCACCGCAATTATTCACTGGAGATCTGGAAGAAACATAGAAGCTATTTTAATAAAAGAACCAAATAATAAGGAAGCCCAAAGACAGAAGAGCCCACAAAGGAAATTTCAAGGCCCAATACTTCCTTTCAATAAAGGACGGAGACATAAAATTTTACCAAAACTTGGAGTCTACTTTGACTGGGTCTTCCTAAGGATATTTTGGTAAATGTAGACGTGCGAATCAATTGTAACCTAGGGTTTCCTATCCTCTATAAATAGGAACTCTAAATCATTGTAAAGGCTATGCCTCCCTTCATTAAAAAATTTTAGAATTCTTTTGGAGAGCATCGGTGCCTCTTTTCATTTCATGAATTCAGATCTGACAACCCTGTGTTGATATTTGGAGAGAGCCATCTGTAAGTAGTTTTATTTAATTGCTCTAGTTTAGATTTTAATTCCTTACCTTAGATGTTAGCTTTGGGGAAGGCTTTTGAGAGATGAGATCTCTCATCCCTTTCGTACCCATCACATATAATCTATAGGACTCCATGCATACACGCACACACCGCGCCCTACGGCACCCTATCCCTCGAGGTAGCGGTGATACCGTAGTATAAAGGCCCGGTTGCGCGCGTTTTCCATGGAGGTTAGGGTAAGGATCTCTAGAGGAAGGACAAGAACCTGGAGGAAGGAACACCTTCCCGAATGGATCTAATCCCCTTTATTGATAATTACCATAACTCCTTTTAGATCCTAATTTGGGTATAGAAAGCGTTGAGATTTATTTACATCTCCAAACCATTTCTAAACCTAACCCTAGCAAGATTTAGATCTAGATAATCTTAGTATAAATAGATTTAGTTTTTAGATTTAATAAATCAATCCGAACTCCCATCGGAATTAACTCGTTTGAGCGATTAGGAGATTCACAACATCCCTGTGGACCGACCCGTACTCACCGGCTAGCTGCAAAGCGACGCCGTTCTTGATTGCGGTAATAGATAGCATTTGAGACCAATCAAATGGCGTCGTTGCCGGGGATGGCGTGTTATTTCCTTTTTGCAATTTCGGGTTAATCAAAATTTAAAAAAATCTGAAAAATCTGAAAAATCAAAAAAATATAAAAATATATCATATGTTATTTTTGGGAAGAGTATTTTTGTGTGAATTTTGCAGGATCTACGAAAAAATTCGGATCTGGAAATCTACAGAGATCAAAACAGCAAATATCAAATCCGAACAAACAGAGGAATATCACAATAGACAACAGAAGAAATTTGGAGGACCGAGTCAAACAAGAAGAATCGCGGTGATCTGGTCCAAAAAAAAACGCCGCGCGACCCCATTCCTGCCGCGGAACCGCCGCGCGAGCCTACCTACGACCGCGGAACCGTCGCGCCCTGGTCGGTTCAGTGCTTGGAAAAAAAACAGTTCCGCCACTGCAAATCTCTATGAGTTTTCTCTCTCCTCCTCTGCAAATCTCCGATATATCTTCTGAAAAATCTCCTGCAGGATTTCTTTGCGCTTAAAAATCTTCCCCCTTCCAAATAACAAATCTTGTGCAGGATTCTTTGAGCGCGTTTAAAATAAAAATTGATTGCAAGAAATCTTTTCTGGTTTGCATATCTTTTCTCAAATTGCAATAACAACAAAAAATCTTTGATTACAAGTGATTTATTGTTTTGCATATCTTTAATCGGATTTTAAGGGGCTTTTGACCAATTCAGATTGGGTGGGGATTTCATCACCCTTCCCAGGACCCCAGAAATCACATAAGGCATTTGCATTGACCATATCTTAATTAAAAAAATACTAGACTCAGCCCTAAGGACTTCGAGCTCAATAGGACAGAGGACTAGTTATAGGCATCAGTTGTTTATCCTCACCTGACTTTGCGGTGTCTAGGCAAGTGTGTCAAGGCAAGTGGTTACTTAATTAGGACCGCTACTTGTAGCGGGGAGCCTCCCACTTACCTGGCACTTACCTGGCCGCAATTGGCGGTGAAGAGGCGGTTTGAGGTCCTATTTCTAGCCCTTTGGAACAGTTAGGAGCTGTCTAGGTAACCCTAGATCTAGGCCTGATTGTGCATTTCTGGTTGATTGCATTTGTGTCTAAGCCCTTCATCGAAAATTTTTGCAAAACAAATAAAAAATAAGAGGAAAATTTTTATAAAAAGACTTGCAACTTTTGTCGCTAAGAAATCCGTGCACTCCAATCTTCTTTCTTTTCTCATTCTTCTATCATGGGTACCCCACATCATAAATATCTTGCCGAACTTTGGTATCCCGAACCTAACTTTGCGTCGTACGTCAATTGTTTCGGTCGATTTAAAGAAGATCCCTCCATGCCAAAAATATCTTTGAAAGATCAAATAGAAGCGTCTAGGAGAAACAGTTTGACTTTGCAACCCACTTTGTGTCAACCATGCCAACCTTTACCACCTTCATATGTTGATACCACTTTTTCAAGTCCTGCTGTGACTCCTAAACCGATGTCCATTGCTGAGCATATCGCTCAATCTCGCAGCCGATCTTTCACCCCTCTCCCCTCATCTAGTTCTAGGAATCAACAAGTCCATCCACCTTTTTATCCACATGTTGATCCTAATCCTGTCCAACCATCCACTTCCTACCAGTCCTACCCGACTTTCCCACCTTCACTAGACCCTGTTTCTACACAGCCTTTTGGAAGTTTCACGTATCCAAACAATTTTGAATCTTTTACCGAAACCCCTTCACTACCGATGTCTAGTTTGGAACAGTCGTTGGCAGCTTATATTGCAGCAACAAACAAAATGACTAGGAATGTAGAAGCGTCCATGGCCGCCCTTATGCAACCTAGTGAACCGGTCGCTAGTTTCCCGCTAGCTTCAAATTTTTCAATGTATAAGGAGGCGGTTGGACAGAGTGCGAATTTGAGAGGGTTTCCAAATCAAACCTACCCTTACCTAATTGAAGCCCACAACTCCGGTTTTCCATCGATTATCCCAAATGATTCATCAGTTAAGGATAAAAATGAGTTGTGTGATTTTGTAGTGCTTGATTTGCCAAATTGTGAAGAACCCCTTTCGAGTGAAACCACACTTAATCCTTTCGATCTTTACACATCCACTCTAGAACCTAAATCGATAAATATCCATGCTTTTGACGAGGTGTCAGAAAAAATTGATTTTCACTTGATTGAGGATATAGACGCCGGGAAAATTTCGGATGATGAACCTGTCGATTTGATTGAACTTTTATGTCCAATTCATCATCCCGAGTCATTAAATGTTTCTCCCGAACTTCATATGCGTCTTGATTTTAATGATAATGGCATGGATGAGTTAAATATTGAGGAGAATTATGAGGATAGTATTGAGGAGAGTATTGAGGTTGAACCATTCTTGTTTGATGTGTCAGATTTTCCAATTCATCCTCTTGAACCTTTAACTAAATCACCCTCCCTCCTTTCCATCGTTCCGACCACGCCTAATATCACGCTTGAAGACTGTGAGCTTGAAAAATTTTCATTTGAATCTGACACAGTTCTCACAGCCGATAACACGTACGAGTGTTTCACTTTTTCGGACGATGTTGATGACTCACCGCCCGAGTTTGAGTCCTTTGAATTTTCAGATGAGTTAGTTGAACCATCAGACTCGGTTGCTTACAGTCGTTTCGAACCATTGTTGGAATCTTTCAAGTTCGAAACAGTTTACTACGGTGAGAATGAGACTATCCCTAATTCACTCCCTTCCCTACCTTCCATTGTTCCGACCGTGCAAGTGACCGTTACGCTTTCACCTCCTATACCAAGTTCGGAGTACCCATGCTTTCTTGCGAATCTTGAGGGATTTGACCCCATTTCTCGACGGGTTGATAGGTTAGCACAATCGCTTTTAACACATCGGTCATCACAAATTGTGCTAATTTATTCACTCGATTTACACCCTCAAGATCGAACTCTACTTCTTTCTTTTTTCCGCCATTCTTCTCCCTCACCGAGACCGTATCCCGTTTCTACCTCCACACGGTCTCGTGTGTTTCTCATTTCTTTTCTTTCTACTCCATTCTTTCACCAACTCGATCATTACCACGATAAGATTTTTGAATAGTTGGTGCTAACCTTTGGCTTGTGTAAGGCCAAGCTTAAATTTGGGGGGAAACTTGTTGTATATATGTACATATATTTTTTGTTTTCTTTTTCTATAAAAAATAACAAAAAAAATTCAAACCAATAAAATAAAAAAACAGGGGAGTGCCGGCATTTTGACCCTCTTGGTGTGATATGACAGTGAGGACACTGTCAAGTTTAAGTTTGGGGGTATGCTCGGTACGTCTTCTTCCTTCGCATTCATTTGTACATATTTTTTGCATTTGCATTCTTATTTTTAAAACCCATAAAAAATTGAAAATTTTCAAAAATTATTGTATTCAATTTTGGCCTTATTTGACTTGAGTTTGACAAATAGGTTAACTGGCTAGGAACAACTAGATCTTAGACTTAGTAAATTAAAAACCCTAAAAATAACCTTCCTTAAAAGTTTAACGGTAGAAAGTATATGTCTTTGTAGTTTATTTAGAAATAAGCAAATTTTGGGTTCACTCCTTGGGGTAAGTCGAAACAAAGGAAAAGTATTGATGTTCTTATTAGAGTATAAGTTTGAAAAATAGTTCCTAACTTAAGTCTAGATTCTGAAAATGTATACCCTACAATTTGCACAAACACGCACCTTGAAACTTGGAATAGTAGAAGAGACCTTAAAATGCTCCTGTCTAAAGTCCTTAGTACAATGAAAATAAAAAAAAGTGAATAAAAAAAATGAACACTGGTTTTTGTGATTACTTAAGGCTGCAAAAATAGAAAAATGTTTAGCGAGGGTGCTTCATCACCCAGTGCCTTAGACCAACTGGTTTGGGAGTCACTGCTAAAGCCTTAAGTGTTGCAAGACTAGGAATTACGCTTTAAAAGTGCAAACGCATTTTGTAATCGGTCGTTGGTACTTCAAAAAGTATAAACGGTCGCATGAAGGATGTGTAAGCAAAATTCAATTAAAAATTCACCAATTAATAAGTACTTTGGACAACGGACAAGGGTATGATTGCTTGATTTGAATTTCCAAGTGTAGGGGTGACTTATACACACACGTAGGGATATGTGATTGGAGTTTAGATGAGAGAAAGGGGTGAAGAATAGAACTTGTATCTTTAGTAGAGTTGATAGAAATTCCTAAGTGGAGATGGAACCCTGGAAGGAAAACTTAAGAGATGCCGAAAGCTTAGGTCTGCAGGATATATATGATCTTAAGTTAAATGATGAGGAAGTGTGACGAATATGGGTGGATAATTTACGGGTCGACGATAATAGAATTCCTTGTTAGAAACCCTAATTGGAGAATTAAAGTCGAAAAAGCCAAATTGATAGGATTTTGTGGGTAGTATCCGCTGAAAACCCTCAGGAGACAACACTCCTCCTACTAGGGACACCTAGAGGTTTAACGGCTTGTTGCACGAGCTCAGTGCAATCGCGTTTCCCTGCGAAAGTGCGGTTAGGTTTTTGTAGAGAATAAAATAATAAGTCTGCTCGAGGACGAGCAAAAGATAAGTTTGGGGGTATTTGTTCATATCATAATATTGCATTTTATATTCCACATTCTTATGCATTTTACAATAAAACAGGTGCTTTTGACACATGTCTGCTACATATTACAGGTTACAGGTTCTTGGACAGAAAACAGTGAAAACGATGGAAAGACGATGCAAAAGTGGACTTTGACCAACAAACAGAAGACTTTTGATCAAGCCTACATCAAAGATAAAATTCACAAAGTACAAGGCAATGCAAGGTCCAAGATTACAAAGCGAACGGTTAAAAGTCCACCGCAATTATTCACTGGAGATCTGGAAGAAACATAGAAGCTATTTTAATAAAAGAACCAAATAATAAGGAAGCCCAAAGACAGAAGAGCCCACAAAGGAAATTTCAAGGCCCAATACTTCCTTTCAATAAAAGACGGAAACATAAAATTTTACCAAAGCTCGGAGTCTACTTTGACTAGGTCTTCCTAAGGATATTTTGGTAAATGTAGACGTGCGAATCAATTGTAACCTAGGGTTTCCTATCCTCTATAAATAGGAACTCTAAATCATTGTAAAGGCTATGCCTCCCTTCATTAATAAATTTTAGAATTCTTTTGGAGAGCATCGGTGCCTCTTTTCATTTCATGAATTCAGATATGACAACCCTGTATTGATGTTTGGAGAGAGCCATCTGTAAGTAGTTTTATTTAATTGCTCTAGTTTAGATTTTAATTCCTTGCCTTAGATGTTAGCTTTGGAGAAGGCTTTTGAGAGATGAGATCTCTCATCCCTTTCGTACCCATCACATATAATCTATAGGACTCCATGCATACACGCACACACCGCGCCCTACGGCACCCTATCCCTCGAGGTAGCGGTGATACCGTAGTATAAAGGCCCGGTTGCGCGCGTTTTCCATGAAGGTTAGGGTAAGGATCTCTAGAGGAAGGACAAGAACCTGGAGGAAGGAACACCTTCCCGAATGGATTTAATCCCCTTTATTGATAATTACCATAACTCCTTTTAGATCCTAATTTGGGTATAGAAAGTGTTGAGATTTATTTACATCTCCAAACCATTTCTAAACCTAACCCTAGCAAGATTTAGATCTAGATAATCTTAGTATAAATAGATTTAGTTTTTAGATTTAATAAATCAATCCGAACTCCCATCGTAATTAACTCGTTTGAGCGATTAGGAGATTCACAACATCCATGTGGACCGACCCGTACTCACCGGCTAGCTGCAAAGCGACGCCGTTCTTGATTGCGGTAATAGATAGTTTTTGAGATCAATCAAGCGCTTAACATTTCGGAGTATCCGCCACATACTCAAGAAACAACAAAAGATGCAGGAGCAGTTGGACAGAATTGAAGCATCTCATCAAGTAGCGCAAGACGAAGCAAGCGGCAGCAGGAAGGGCAGGGGAAATCCAAAAGGCATTGAGGACAATGCAAGTTTCAAGTTGGGGGGGGGATAGCATATAGTCTGCATTTGCATATTTCCTGCATTTCAGCACTTATATTGTATTTTTCTTTTCTTTTGCATGTAGCTGCATTTCATATCTGCTTTTGTACTGCATTGTATTAAAAAAATTTTAAAAAAATTGAAAATTTCTTGAAAAAAATATAAAAACTGTGTTATGTTGGCTAGCAGGGGGCTTAGATTCAAAGTCTGACGGTTCGATTAATAAGGTAGAAATAACTAAATTCTTGCTATGAGATTGACGACCTGAAAAATAACCCTCCTGTGTGTTTAACCTTAGCTGATACGCGTCTTTTATATCACTTACACGTGTCGTATGCTTTTGAGAGTTAGATAAATGTCTGATATGTCTTTAAAACCTTTTGAAAATTGATAAACATCTTTAGGATCAAACAGGTTTGTCTGAGTTTAGTATTATCAAGATGAGTTCATACAGTGAAGTGGATATAAAGAATTGTATAGAGATTTTAACAGAAGCTATAAGTCTGAAAAATAACCCATCTGAAACCTTGTTAGAGTAATTACACACCTTATCACATGTAACGTCTTCGGTTTTAAAAGAAAAGGCTGGCTATATCCCCGTTTTCACTGAGTGCAAAATTTAAAACTAAATGAGTCTTTTGTTTTGTGGCCTTGGTAACTTGGGTAATTAAGTCCTTGGGGTGTCTCCACACCTAATGCCCTAAAACCATCTGGTTTGGGAGTCATTGACCCAAAACTCGCTAAGTTTCCAATCGCCAGATAAAACAAGCTAAGCAAGTGTTCTCTCCGAGTTAAAAGTCCTAACGGTTCTTTGTGGGAGAATAATCTTGGCAGAGACGAATTTCCTAGAAAAACGGTTTTTTTGTGGAGATATGAAAGTTTTTATTTATTAAAAACGTTTTGCACGAAAATGAAGGGTGTGCATGAACAAAAAAAGGTGAAAGGTAGGAGTGAAAAATAAGACTTAGGTTCTCTATTAAAATTGATATATATTCTGACTTAAAACCTAACTGGAGAACGAAAATTGAGAAAATCTTAAGTCTTTTTAAACTCGTATGATCCTTTAGAAGTATATTCTGGTCCGTATTTTTGACATAATGACACTAATCTAGTTCTTAGAAGCTTATAGACACTATCCACACAAATCACATAGAGATGCATTTTGGCTTATGTTAAATAAACTGTGAGGAGTGAAAAATAGGGTTGGATATTTTCAAACTTAGATAATAGAACTTCTAGCTTTGATACTTAATCTTAAGATTAGAATCAACTGTTTTCTTGCGAAACTAACTTGACTGGATTTTGTGGGTGCAATCCGCTGAAAACCCTCAGGAGACAACACTCCTCCTACTAGGGACACCTAGAGATTTAATGGTTTGTTGCACATGCTCAATGCAATCGCGTTCCCTGCGAAAGTGAGGCTAGGAATTTTTGTTTTGCTCGGGACGAGCAAAAGATAAGTTTAGGGGTATTTGTTCGGCACGATTTGTTACATTTTAATACCACCCATTTTGTATCATTTTGTCAATAAACAGTGCTATTTAATCCATGTCTGCTCATTTATACAGACTACAGGTACGCAGACGGAAACATTGATTTTTGTACACAACATGCACAAGAAGACGGATTTTTAGCTGAAACTGCAAACAGGACATTATACAGATCAAGATTTGAAAAGAGTTTGCAACAAATATATGTGTGTACAAAAAGAATGTGTGAAATGGTCCAACACATACTTGTGTGAACACTTTTGGAGATGCATGAACCTTGTGTGCTGCCATGGCACACAACAATGATGTGTTGTGCAAGTGGTCTTGATGTGCATTAAATGCATAAAGTAGGATGCGATATGAAACTTTTGCACTTGATATCTTTTCTGTGATATAGCTCCAGATTGCACATATGTATTAATTAAAAAGAATTGCAATTACAGAGATATACCCTATGGACCAGATGACTACTGAAGAAAGATGGGCCCCACTCTTCACATTATGGCCGCAAATAATATCAATTTGGCCGCAAATTGCGGCCAAGTTGGCTCCAATTTGGCTCGTGCTCTTTGTGTAGGTCCCTGGTGGTCATATTAGTCTATTGTCACCTGCAACTTTTGCTTTTGGATTCTCTATAAATAGCAGATCAGTTCATGAGACCAAGGGAGAACTTTTTGCATACTTGTAACTCATGTGATACATTTCTTGTAGCTCTTGGGATTATACTGAGTTCTTTGCCTTCCTCTAGTCTTGCAACCTCTATTTTTGAGCTTGCAAGATTAGGTTTTGGTAGTTGAGCTCATTTACTTGTATTTTGAACCACTGCAATAAAATCTTCATTACGTTCAAGTTTGATTCTTGTATCTCTTTTCTATTTTGTCATTTATTTTTATTATTCAGTTGTGTTATTTCTATGATGATGTGTGAGTAGTTATTCTTGGGCTATGGTGAGGTAGGTTGTGGAATGACTTTACTTCCAACCCCTCCCTTTTGATTCTTGCATTTTTCACTTATTTTCTTAATTATGCAATATTATTATGTTTTGCTTGATAGGATATATCGTTTTGAATGGTTGCAAATCAACCTTTAACATATATCATATTCCTTCTTTACATTTTATCGTTGCTATATTACGATTTGAAGTTGACGTGAATACGGAATTACTTTAAGTGTCGCAACTAGCTAGATAGGATGTATAGCATACTTGCATATATTCTATACTTGCTACTTCACTTAACGAATTCCATATTCATTTCATTCTCAATATCATTCTTTTTAGTTTCCGTTTTAATTAATCTTGATGTCGTATTTCATCCCGATACATGTTTCGGATAAATATGGCATGCTTTCGCTATTCTAATGGAAACTAAAAAGAATGAATCTTGAATCAAAAAGGAGAGTTGGGGGTAAATGTCGTATTTCACTCTTACTAAACCTTAGCCTAAGTTTTCCGTATTCCAAAACCTAGCTTCTTTTAAGTATTATACTAAAACGTGACAAAACACCCATTTTCCAACCTATTGTTCCATAACTCAATTTGATGTCGTGATATCCACTCCTTGTGGTTCGACTCGTGCTTGCCGGCTTGCTTCAACGCACCGTGCACTTGCGGTATTTTTAAACTCGATACTCACGTCGTGCACTATTTTCACCGACAAAACCGACATATCCGATATTGACTATATTCTTCAAAAGCACGACACCGTGAGTCTCGAACAGCTGGCCTACAGAAGTCACAAAATCAGCCACTTCGCACTGCAGCATAATATAGACTGGTGATACTCTTCGGTCTATAATCTCCAAGCTAACGGTCTAGCTGAGGCTTTCAACAAGACCTTGACGAAGATCATAAAGAAGACGGTGTCCAAAAATAAGAAGGACTGGCACGAGAGACTGCATGAAACTCTCTGGGCATATCGGACCACGTTCAAAACGGCCACCAATACAACGCCATATGCGTTGGTATTCGGCACAGAAGCAGTACTCCCCTTGGAGATAGAGCTACCCTCCCTATGAGTGGAGATTCATTACGAGCTAACAGACGAAGAGAATGCTCATCTCCGGCTTGAAGAGCTCGACGCCCTTGATGAAACTCGACTCACGGCGCAGCAAAACTTGGAGGCTTACAAAGAAAAGAGGACACGCTCATACGAGAGATTGACTCCGCCGAGAACATTTCGCCAAGGCAAACTCGTGCTAGTGGTCAAGAGACCTATGATCCCCAATCGTGCCAAACGGGGGAAATTCGAGCCAAATTATGAGGGCTCGTACATCATAGACAAAGTCTACCAAGTTGGGGCTTACTTGCTCATGGATATACATGGCGAAAGACCCCTCCAGCCAATAAATGGCCGATTCCTGAAAAAATACTACGCCTGACGAATCACGAACCAGATTAATGATAGATGACGACGCCTATATCCGCTCGCTATCTTCTTGAGTCAAGGCTCTAAAAATAGTATCCAACGATACCCCGTCCCAGACACGGAAGACTCCTGACCGAAACGTCGTTAAACTACTACAAACTGCGGCATCCTAGGGCTGACACAAAAAAAAGGGTACGTCTAGAAGCGAAATGGGTACGGATGAAAACCCGAAAGGGCTCTGTGAGTAAAAATAGCAGGGCTACCAGCGAGTTTGTGAAAACCCGAAAGGGCGCAATCTCGTTAAAAGACACTTGCAAGGTCCTCTCGACCTTGTAAGGAGAAAATACCTGCGTGAGATCCTTACGACTCACAAAGGAGTAACACACTTAGGGATCCCCACGACTCCTAAGGAGAAAATACACCTACGAGATCCTTACGACTCGTAGGGAGAAAAGTCTTTATGAGACCCTCACGGCTCATAGGGTTCAAAAACCTTAAGCTACAGGGATCTGAACATGTTCTTAAGCCATCACATTCCACAGATTGCCCTACAAGCGGTTCAATACTGACCCTTGTATACAATCCACGGGCACAAACAAACGTCTCCCCCACCAAGTTCCACCGATGGCGCGAAATGTCCTCATGTGGTGAACGACACTTGTAAGTCCTCTCGACTTATAAAGAGAAAACACTCTTGTAAGATCCTTACGACTTATGAGAGACCATGCACTTAAGAATCCTCACGATTCTTAAGAAGAAAACACACTTACGAGATCCTCACGACTCGTAAGGAGAAACATCTTTATGAGACCCTTACGGCTCATAAAGGCAAAAGCCTTAGTCGACAGGATCTTAACCCGGTCTACTAAGCCACCTTTGTTCGAACCGACAAAGGTAAATAATGATTCGCTCCTGGAAATATCCCAGTTATAGCGATGCTGATGCCAAAATCGGTATCAGATGCCAGGTTCCATACTTGCAGCAAAAAGTCAGCGAGATATAAATGCATATGAAATAGCCGAAATGATAGGGCAATTTGCAACAAAATCAGCAAGTAAAATATATGCATACAAAAATAGCCGAAATGATTGGGCAACTCGCAATAAAAAGCAGCGAGTAAAAAGAAAAATAGCCGAAATGATTGGGCACCGCGAAAAAATAGCCGAAATTATTGGGCAATCACGACTTTCGCGATATAAAAAGATGAAATGATAGAGCATCGCGGAAAGAAAGAAAAGAAAAGAAAGAATGAAACTTTGCCATACAGGCGAGTCCATACTGACCCCTGTATATAATCCATGGGCATAAACGAAAAGGGAACCACATGTCCCATCGAACTCTATTAAAGGGAAAGTCGGATCTCAACGGCAGCATCTGCATCCCAGAAGACCAACAATGGCGTTCCTCCCCATTCCAACAGGATACGGACACGACACCACCAATCGGAGCCACGGCAAAGTCCCTAGTTCCAAGACTCTACGGTTCACGTCATCCAATGACCCCGTCGCGGAAATACGTCATCTAATGACCCCGTCGCGGAAACACGTCAGCAAATGACCCCGTCTCGGAAATACATCATCCAATGACCCCCGTTGTGGAAATACGTCATCCAATGACCCCGTCGCGGAGATACGTCATCCAATGACCCCGTCGCGGAGATACGTCATCCAATGACCCCGTCGCGGAAACACGTCAGCAAATGACCCCGTCTCGGAAATACGTCATCCAATGACCCCGTCGCGGAAATACGTCAGCAAATGACCCCGTCGCGGAAATACATCATCCAATGAACCCGTCCCGGAAAGACATCAGCAAATGACTCCGTCTCGGAAATACGTCACCCAATGACCCCGTCGCGGAAATACGTCATCCAATGACCCCGCCGCGGAAACACGTCAGCAAATGACCCCGTCGCGGAAATACGTCATCCAATGATCCCGTCGCGGAAACACGTCAGCAAATGACCCCATCGCGGAAATACGTCAGCCAATGACCCCGTCGCGGAAATACGTCATCCAATGACCCCGTCTAGGAAATACGTCAGCAAATGACCCCGTCACGGAAACACGTCAGCAAATGACCCCGTCGCGGAAATACGTCATCCAATGACCCCGTCGCGGAAATACGTCAACCAATGACCTCCTCGTCGGAGCAATGCTTCAATTTTGGAACAAGTCAACTCACCAGTCACTTATGAGTCCTCTCGACTTGTAAGGGAGAAAACTCTCTTGTGAGATCCTTATGACTCTCAAGAGGAAACACACATAGAAATCCTCACGACTCCTAAGGAGAAAATACACCTACGAGATCCTCACGACTCGTAGGGAGAAAAGTCTTTATGAGACCCTCATGGCTCATAAAGTTGAAAAGTCTTAGGTGGCAGATCCTAACCATGTCTCCTAAGCCAACGCTACCCTACAATCTTCAAGACGAATTGTTATTTATTATCTACAAACCACACTTGCCAAAATTGCATGCCATCGAAATCGAAGTGCTACTCAAGAGTACGTAAACTGCTTTGCGCCAAGTCAAAACAAAAAGGTATAACCCATGGACGTCAATCACATATTATGCAAAGCAATAAGGAGAACATTTGGTTTACATCCAATTGGGCGTCCGAAGCGTACCCACTCATGTATGTGCGAAAAGGATAAAATAAACGCATGGAAAGGAAAAAATTGTTATTCATACCTCAGAAAGTTCTTACATTGATGAAAACGGTAAACAAAAGCGTCATTAAAATGTTTACAATGGCAAAATATTGAGTCCGGGACACGGATTGAGAAATTCTAAAGTGAGGCCATCTAAAATATTTCTGGCCTCTCTGACCATTCTCGTGTGCATCCTCTCATGATCACAAGCGTCAGGATCTTCGCTGATGTCCTCTGCCCTCTGATAAACAGCGATTATCGTCGTCTGTTGGAAAGTTTGATACAAAATATCAATGAGATTATCCTGCCGCTTCTTCGAGATCAGTCCCGTCAGATACACTGAGTGCACCTTATCTTCAGTGTTATCCAGTGCATTAACCGGCATGGCTTCATAAAATCTAGGAAGTGCTCCCCAAATTGCTCTCACTATAATCTTCAAGAGAGCGGAGTGACGAAAAGGTAGTCGACCGTGGTGTGCATTAAAACGATTCATAATTTCAGCGCATTGGGCATTTGTAAACTCCTGGTTTTGACAACGGCCTTGTGCGCGAATGTCCTCATAAGAAATGATTTCGTCAAGACAGTACAGATGAGCGGCTATAGCGCCTAGCCGCCTGAAAATGAAAATCAGTGAGAGTTTAGTGGACAGACAGATCAAGAAAATGCTTATTGAAACATACATGAGGATTTAAATCAACTCTTGATATCCGCATGAAGAAAACAAGTGCTGATTAAGACACTCAATAAATTCAAATCTGTGCAAATAAAGAGGAAATCCTAAAAGGATTCTCATTTAATGAGAGGCACCTCGGGCCAAGGAGTAAAACTCTCTTGAGAGCAGCGCTCTGCAGACAAGAGCGACATCTGTCAACTCTAATCATGAGAGGAATAAAATTCCCTAAAAATTTTAAGAGCTATGCTCTGTGAAGACGATGGAATTATCCATCAAAACCCTAAAAAAGCGAAGCTTTTGCAGAGTAAAAAGCTCCAAGATCTTCAAGATCTGTGAACAAACTCTAAGAGTTCTTCACGGAAGACGAACAGTGTTCCAGTTCATGGGTTAAAATCACCCTAGAAAGATTATATCTTGAAGATCTATGATCTAAAGATGAGCACGGCTTTGTTAATGGGTAAAACCCTAAAATATTTTTTTAAGATCTACGATCTGAGAAGAGCAAAGCTCTGTTAATAAGTTCAATTCTTACCAAATTTGGGCAGGGTTTTAACTCTGAGAAATTTCTTAAAGCAGAGAGCTTGGCTCTGAAAAAGAATTAAATTCTCAAGAAACAAGAAAGGGAGAAGAAGAACAGAAATCATCTCAAAGGGCCAAAGGCCCTATTTATAGGCACTGAGATCCGTTTCAACTTCTAAGTTGATCTAACGGTGGAAAGGCTACCACCGTTGCACTCACGTATGAGTCACGTGAGCGCAACGGTGGGGGGCATTTGTTTCCCCCAATCATAGCAAAGATCAATTCAAATTTTGAAATGAAGCAGCGCTTCATAAAAGCGCCGGCGCTAAGAGTCAAAGATTCTGAGGCAGCGCTCACGTGCAGAGCACGAGAGCGCTGGCGCCAAGAGCGCTGGCGCCAAGAGTGCTGGCGCTGAGAGTCAAAGGATCTGAGGCGGCGCTCACGTACAGAGCACGAGAGCGCTAGCGCCAAGTGCGCCATCGCTAAGAGTCAAAGACTCTAAGACCGCGCTCGCGTGCAAAGCATGAGAGCGCTAGCGCCAAGTGTACCAGCGCCAAGTGCGCCAGCGCTAAGAGTGAAAGACTCTAAAGCAGCGCTCACGTGCAAAGCACGAGAGCGTCAAGCGCTGGAACTAAATGTTCCCCACCGTTGGATCAAAGATCCAACGAGGATGATAAATCATCAAATTACCAGAATAAAATTCTGTTAAGGAAATACTCCTCAGAATCTTTCCAAATAAGAAAGATTGTGCTATGTAAATCAGAGCACCGTTGGATCAATAATCCAATGGTGATTAAAAATCACCAAGATACAGAATAATCTCTGTATGGCAAAATAATTTCCCAATCTTGTTAAAAACAAGAAGATTGTCTTCTGTAAAACAGAAGCCCTAGGATCAAAGATCCAATGGTGGGGAAACATCCCTAAATCAATCAGAGAAAGATCTCCTTAACTGATTCAACAAATCAGCCTCCCCTATATAAAGGCCCCAAGACTTCAAGTCTTACACAGTGGAAACCCCCCCCACACACACACACAAACTTTGAGAAATTTCAAAGAGAAGAGCAAGCTCTCGGAAGAAGAATTTCTTCAAAGTAAATAAAACAGAGAGATCGAAGCATCTCATCAAAAAAGAAGAAGAACTTAGTTCTTTTTCTAGATCATAGATCTATAAAACAGAGGTCTTTCATAAAAAGAGATCATAGCATCTCATTATAAAAAGGGGGAGAAGAACTTGGTTCTCTTTAGATCACAGATCTATAAGATAAAGACAAAGTCTTTCACAAAAAACATAAGAGATTATAACATCTGCTCTTAAAATAAGAACCTTGTTCTTAGAGCCACGAGACAAAGTCTCTTATAAACGAGAACTTAATTCTCAGAGCACAAAATTGATCAAGAGCGCTCTGCACTCATTGGCTGGCGCTCCGCCCCAAGCACGCCACGTGCTCCTCACGTGTGCGCTATTTCATAAGGAGTGTTCTGCACTCATGGGCTGGCGTTCAGCGCCAAGCGCGCCACGTTCTCCTCACATGGGCGCTACTTAATAAAGAGTGCTCTGCACTCATTGGCTGGCGCTCAGCGCCAAGCGCGCTACGTGTTCCTTACGTGTGCGCTATTTCATAAGGAGTGCTCTGCACTCATGGGCTGGCGTTCAGCGCCAAGCGCGCCATGTGCTCCTTACGTGGGCGCTACTTAATAAAGAACGCTTTGCACTCATTGGCTGGCGCTCAGCGCCAAGCGCGCCGCGTGCTCCTCACGTGTGCGCTATTTCATAAGAAACGCTCTGCACTCATTGACTGGCGCTCAGCGCCAAGCGCGCCACGTGCTCCTCACGTAGGCGCTGAGGGAACACAAAGTGTTTTATAAAGCCCCAGAGTCATAAGGAGTGCTCAACACTCAAATTAATGCTCAGCATTATTGAACAAAAGAGGCTAAGCCCAAACAAACGTTCAACGTCCAAATAAATGTTCAACATTTTATTTAAACTGAGTGGGCTGAGCCCAAGTTAGCCACAAGTCCCAAGCTCAGACCAACCGAGCCCATGTGCTCATAATTTCCCTAATTGGTCTTTGTCCCAAACCTGACTACAGAACTCCCAACCAACATCGGTTCAAGGGTACATCTCTTCATTTCTCCGATATGTGTCGTTGTAATTCTTCAACGTCTTCAAAGAGGTGGCGGGTCCCGATAACCAGACAAACTCATGGACTATGATGTCCTTAAACTTTATGGGTTGTGAGGTCCTTAAACTCATAGACTATGATGTCTTTAAATTTTACAGACTATGATGTCTTTAAACTGTCACGGACTATGATGGATCGCGATGTCCCTAAACTAAGACGATAGAGTCCAAATGCTCTTTTGTTGGATCTAAATGATCCCAAAATCCCGTTGAGCAGATCTTAGTCTAAAATTAGACTAACATATTCTTAACAAACTTTTAAGTTGATCTTAATCTCAACGAGATTAACGATCCTTAAACCCAAACCAAACCTAAATCTAAGAAAATACGGATTTGGACTAATCCACGCCCTACGGACGACAACATAAATTAGTCTCCGTATACAATCCACGGGCAACCAAAAATAAAACAAACACACACGACACGAAGTGACCATCTGGAGAAGGAGAAAGTGGTTACTGCGATGCGGTAGCATAATTAACTGCAGGGGTTTGCGCCTGCAGGGAAGAGCGTCCCCACAATCAAAAACCCCTCACAATGAGGGAGAATCTGACGAAGTCTGCTACAACTGCCGCATCCGTCTAAACCTCCGATACATGGTGTCATAAATCAACTTAGAATTTTCGGAGAGGTGGACGGATAAAACCAAATAGCATCTGCCCCCAAAATTCAGGCCAGACGTCCCAACGTCCCGGTTGCGTCTTTCGGCGGAGAACACCCATGCTGAGGTTTTCCAACTCAGGCAAAACTCTGTAGAGCACGTATGGTGATACGTGCAAGAGTTCAGTCAAACACGTGTATTTGATATACGTAGTTGGATCGGACGTTTAAATAATACTATCCGACTCTTATTGAAGCCTGATCGATTATTAAATCAAGTGTTGATTATATATATATATATATATATATATATATATATATATATATATATATATATATATATATATATATTCTAATATTATTCTCACTATATATTCTAATATTATTCTCACTATTTATTCTCACTTTTGTGTTTGTATTTGATACAAATACTATTTGATGTATTTGATACATTAAAGTGTCATGTATGATAACACATGAAACTTGTATGTACAAGACCACATGAAGTGGATATGTTATGCTATATTATTCTTTATTTATGAAATAAAGATATGTGAAAAGGAAAAAGGAAAAAGAAAGTGTGAGAAATTTCATGACTTGATGACTAAGAAAGCAAAGTCTAACTTTGCTTCTTAACTATTCTTATTCTCTTCTCTTTTTCTCTTCCTTTTTGAATATGGCTAGCATATACACCCGTTACTTCATTCTCTCTCTTGAAATGTTAAAGTGAGAAAAAGAGAAGAAGACCCTGAGAGAGAAATGAGTGAGCACTAACCTACATCCTCACTAATTATTCATGGCAAGTTTAATTAGTGAGTTGTTTCATAGTGATGAAACTAGAGCTTGTGTTGTGTTGCCTCATGGTGGATCATTTTCGGTAGGTGGATCATTTTCGGTAAGGAGATCATTGTTCTGGACCTAGTGGAGACTAGCCGGAGTTCAAGGAGAGATGGGTAATGCGCTACAAAGGTTGTAATTCGCCACACTTCTAGTTTTAACTTACTAGTTTAGTTACAAGTTTAGTTACAAGTTTAGTCTTTTGGTTAGATTCTTAGGTTGGGGTTGCTATTACTCTCTAGATTTTTAAAATTGCTGCTTCCGCCGCGCTTTAAAACTTACTAGGCGAGCCTAGCATCCCAGCACGTATTTCATCCATGGCGTTTTTTTCCTGGTATACGTATAGTCGTCTGCATTTAGAAGAAATATGATGGGTAAAGTGTCCTTGCAGTTATTGCATGAACAATCACTTGCAACCAAAGTTAGAGCTTGAGAAACACATTCAACAATGAGATTTCATCAAGGATTATTTTCGTTTGGAGATTTCACAGTGAAGTCCGTGTTGAAACCCCGTTATTGGATGTGTTTCTTAACCTCCAACTTCGGTTGCAATCGATTGTTCATACAGTAATTGCAAGGACACTTTACCCAACATATTTCTTTTAAATGCAGGCAACCATATGCATATCGCGTGAAAAGCTGAACGTCACGGATGAAATACGGATCTCTCCTTCGTATGTGATCTACATACATCCAACTCTTATCGCGAAGGTACGCGTCTTCCATTTCCTACCGGGGAAGTTAAACATCGTCATCGACTAGTTCATAATTATGTTTTCTTTAGTTCAATAACATTTTAATTGATCGGTCTAAGACGATTATGAGGCCTATTAAGAATGTATAGAACGTAGACCCATTCATTTATGTTTTTCATCCGTTTTGAGAAAATTTCGGCAGCACCTCATCGCCGTTCTTCGAGTACACTGCAGTAAACCAGATAAACATCTCAATGCACTTATTTGCTATTGAAATGACCGTCTAGTCTATATTTGTACACGTAGAACTAACGGAAAGATACCGACGAAGCTTTTCTCGAAATGAATGAAAACACAATTGCATGTTTTATACTTTCCTAACTTGTCCACACTAAACAAATCTATCAGATATCATGCAGAAAGTCTCTCGTCGTATAAACTACGAGATGGTTGTCAACACCGAACGTCTGATATTGAAAACCGTCGTATAGTTCTATGTCACGATGGAAACCACACATGATAGCATGATAGCTGATAGGCGGGATCCACAACTTGTTATTTAGTTTGATGGATACATTTTTTATTCGATTTTCTTTAAGTTGTGTTAATGAGTTTGTTTTCGAGTTACGCTTCTACTAGAGTTTTTGATTGTATTGATGGAATTGGTTTTGTTACGCATCTAGTGTGATTGTCGATGTCATTAATTACTAGGTTCTTTTATGTTTTCCAATTAGTTTACATGGCTGGGTTGTTTCAAATATTAGAAGAGCAAGTCATGCAAATAGTATCTTCATGTATATGTCTTGTGAGAACTGTATAAAAAAAATACAACATGCAGCTAAACAAATACAACATTCAACTAAAACACTAGCTCTCAAATCTCGAGAATCCAACATAAATTACAATTTACGTGGACAAAACGATATGAATTGCCAAACATATTCAAAATTCATGTTTATATATATGCAAAAGGTCCCGATTTCTATTTTAGGGTTTTCTCAAATTTAACCGTAATCATTTATTTCATCCCCAAATCATATATCTCAAATAATATGAATTACTAACCATCAATTTCACCCCAAATCACACACCTAACCCTAGCTCTCAATTTCACCATCAGATCACATATATATCCAACCAGAATCCTCCATTTCAATCCTAAATATATCTAAAATTAGTTTTTAATTAAACACTTAAATAAAAAAAATCCCTGTAATATACCCTAATCGCACAACAATTTGTATACCTTGATTCTATAGAGAAAGCGCTAGATCGAGATTGTCTCCACATCACGCCGGAGAAAAGCGGCCTAGTGCAGTTTATCTCTCAAAATTTTGAAGCCAAAACTGTAGGAAATTAAGATACATCGGCTGAGCAGTTGAAATATTTTACCGTAATATTTTCAAGTTCAGCATAATATATAGGAAATTAAGATACATGTATTAAATTCTGCAATTATTGCATTTTTTGCATGAGTCATCGATGAGATGCGGTCTTTTCATATGTTGTGTTAATCTCACATTCATTTTCTACAGAGATCTCTCGTTGTTGCCGCTGCAAAATAGAAAGTTACTTGTTATAACCATTATGATTCGCAGCAATTTTCCTTTTCCATGGCCATGATTTTCTGTTTGTGTGCTTCTATTTCAGGTTTTGCCCTTGTTTTTATTGTTGCTTGCTTGTTTGTTTATGTATGCACTATGTGTTGCATGCCTTCGCAGAATTCATAGCCTGTATATTCTTAGCATCAACTAGCGTTTGGTGCTGTGTGCTTGGATGATGCTTACGGGTCAATTCCCAGAAGAAAAAGAAAAAGGTAAAAACTTGTGTTTGGTGGTATCATGTTGCTTGTAGGATGTTGTCTTGATTTGGCGACCGAGGATGGATTTCACTATTACTTGTTTATTGATGGTTTGTTTTTATTATGATGCTATTTCTGCATCATTTATTATATTTTTAGTTTTGTACTATTGTAACCCAAACTAAAGATGGCGGCCTATCCTTTAAAAATATATTTAGATTTAGATTTAGGCTTGGTTCATCAAAATCATCTCGTAGTTTACTCCACTTGCTGAAAACTCTCTAGGGTTAAAACCCAACATTCTACCTTGTGTTAAACAACACCCCCCCCCCCTCCAGATAGTTCTTACATGAATGAATTGACCAAGAAAAAAGATAGCAATTTTAGGGATACAAAGAGGTTGAAAGTGTGCAAACTAATTGCCATGGGGTGCATTTTAACGGAAGGTAACGCTCATATGGGCTCACGCTCATATGAACCGAGCCAAAGCCCAAAGAAAAATTGAGAGGCCGATTCGGAACCCTCAGCATGCATGTGTGGACGCATGCACATTCACATGCGGGGATAGAAACTGAGAATTTCCTCTGTTTTTCATCTCGCAAAATCCATTCATTTCCACCATTATTCGGGTGCATCCTTTGGGGAGGACATTGACGATTTGACACGTCACTATTCCTCAATCTTGTTGTTTTTCATTTCGGGTTTTCTGCAATTTATTTGCCATTACACTGCATCCAACAGCAAGAGCAAGTGTATTTTACAGTGATGAGCGTGAAATTACATTCTACAAGCAAAAGGATGAAAACTTACGGAACTCATGGTTCCCGTTGATCAAATTATCAGCAGTTAGAGAGAGTGCGAGCTGCGGTTTTTAGGCCGCAAGCAAAAGGGAAATTCTAGTTTTTTTAAGAATTATGGTCTTCGTCACAATTCTTACTCATTAACACATACATCTTCGACCAAAAATTATTATGTATTTTGCACTCTATGTTTGCAAAGTAAAATTTGGCATATAAATACTCGTCGTTTTATCCAAATAGCAGATTAATACCTATGTTTTAAAATGTGGTACCTTAATACCTGAAGTCTTGTATTTTTAGCACTTTAGTACCTACCTGTTTTTCAGAAATGCGTTGATTCCCTCTAAATTTGCATGTGATTCTCACAAAACTTGTTTAGATTTTTTCTTGGTATCGGAAATATACAAAGATTTTACTCATCTTTGCAAAACTGATAGGCAGCAAGCCTGGAAGAACAAAACTTTAGGTATTATTTGCTATTTGGGCGAAACAATAGCATTTGCATGTTACGAGCATCAAAACACTACTATCAGGGCCTGTTTGGTTGCAAGATTATGATATTTGGATTCCAAAATAGTACGGTTGGAATTTCTGGATTTGGTAATTTGTTGTTTGGTTGGTTTTGGATTCCTAGTATTGGATTTGAAGATCTTGTAATCTTTATTTGGTTGGTGAAAATAAAGTGGGAAAGCCCAAAAAAAAATGAGCAAGCCGATTCGGAAACCCTTAGCATGCATTGTGGACGCATGCACATTCACATGGGGGAATAGAAACCGAGAATTTCCTCAGTTTTTCATCTCGCAAAATCCATCCATTTCCACCATTATTCGGGTAGATCCTTTAGGGAGGACATTGACGATTTGATGCGTCACTATTCCTCAATCTTGCAGTTTTTCATTTCGGATTTTATGCAATTTATTTGCCATTACACTGCATCCAACAACAAGAGCACGTGTATTTTATAGTGATTAGGGAGAAATTACATTCTACAAGCAAAAGGATGAAACATACGGAACTCATGGTTCCCGTTGATCAAATTATCAGCAGTCAGAGAGAGTGCGAGCTGCGGTATTTTGGCGGCAAGCAAAAGGGTTTCACTATATCAACTGAAGTAAAAAATTCTAGGTTTTTTAAAGAATTATGGTCTTCCTCACAATTCTCACTCATAAACACATACATCTTTGACCAAAAATTATTATGTATTTTGCACTCTATGTTTGCAAAGTAAAATTTGGCATATAAATACTCGTTGTTTTATCCAAATAGTAGATTAATACCTATGTTTTAAAATGTGGTACTTTGATACCTGAAGTCTTGTATTTTTAGCACTTTTGTACCTACCTGTTCTCCAGAAATGTGTTGATTCCCTCTAAATTTGCATGTGATTCATTTTTTCTTGGTATGGGAAATATAGAAAGATTTTGCTCGTCTTTGCAAAACTGACAGGTAGCCCTGGAAGAACAAATCTTTAGGTATTTTTTGCTCGTCTTTGCAAAACTGACAGGTAGCCCTGGAAGAACAAATCTTTAGGTATTTTTTGCTCTTTGGGTGAAACAATAGCATTTGCATGTTACGTGCATGGCACGTGCAAAAACAGTAGCATCAAAACACTACTATCAGGGCCTGTTTGGTTGCAAGATTATGATATTTGGATTCCAAAATGGTACAGTTGAAATTTCTGGATTTGGTAATTTGTTGTTTGGTTGGTTTTGAATCCTTAGTATTGGATTTGTAGATTCTTATAACGTTTGTTTGGTTGGTGAAAATAAAGTGGAATTTGGATTTGAGGATTTTAGAGAGATAGAGATAGAGAGATGATTATTAAATAAATAAAGTACACGGGTCCCATCTAAAAGTACAATGAATAATGCCAAATCCTTGAAAATCTTTAAAAAAATTTAAGATTCAAGAATCCTTGTTTCATGGTAGGCCGCATAAAAACCAAAGAAATCTTAGAAATCCAAAACTATCACCAAACACAAAATTATGGTCAATGCTTCATGGAGGTCCTTTTCAGGCCTCCGCCTGATGTTGTCTTCCGTTGATCTCGCGGTGAACTTTGTTGATTATCTCCTGTTGCGTGTGGGTCTCAATGGGTTTTGGAGGAAGAAGTGGAGTGAGGAGTTTGGTGCCGAATACCTGCAAAGAAGTTCCGGATGGTTTGGTACCATCAAGGACCCTCCGACGATCAAGTTAGTGCTGAGATCCGAGCAGAGTAACGACTTAAAGAGTAAAAAATGGCTTACTTGACCCCTCTGTGATGGGGTTTTTTATAGTGGCGGCAGCACGCAGTAGAAGGCATGAGAATCTCGCCGTCGGTTACGCTCCCGACGTCACGCCCGCGTAAAAAGCGGATCGTCCATTAATGGGGATCGTGATGGCGTGGAACGTGGGATGTTGCTGGCGGAGAATCTGCGCATGACGAGATTTACGGAGCGGCGGTTACGCAGTGGTGGAGTTGGTCGGTCGGAGGAACCGAGAAAGATGGTCTCGGCGGGAGAGCTCGTGAACGAGCGTGAGGGCCGAGGTATCTTGGTCTTGCGGTAGCTCGGAGGCGAGCTGAGAGGCCTAGGAGGCCAATTTGCAGGGCTTCTGAGGTGAGCCAGCTTTGTACCTGTAGGTCGGATACAGGGGTGGCCTGATCGGCCCTCTCTTCTGAGTTCTGGGATACGTCACCTGCCACTTGTCCAGATCTCGCCAATACAGAGCATCATCAATGCTAATCCTGCAGCCCCTCAGTGAGAGATCGAAATCGAAATCGAAGGAGACCATGAGCGAGAGAATCAAAGAAGCGGCAGCAGAGACGATGAGCGAGAGAATCAAAGATGCAACAGCAGCAGAAGAATCCATTGAATCATCATCATCATCTTCATCAATGATGATGATAACAATGGAGGAATGGAGAGGATCTTCATCGACAAAGCTGTCCAAAACCTCCACTCTCATCGCCACCTCCTCCTCTCTCCATCTCCACAGGTCTCTCTTCATTTACTTGGCTTTTCTTTCTGCTCATCTTCAACTAAAAACCTCATCTTTACATAAAAATCTTGGTTTTTTTTATAGGTATGGAAGCAGATTGAGCGAGATCTGGAGAAAAATCCTCGAAGCCTTTGTCCCTGAGGTTTTTGATCCTTCATTTTTAGAACTTTCCCTTTAATTTAGTGAGCAAATAGGGGGGAAAATGAATTTTTTTGATCTTTTGATGATAGGGTTTCCCAGCAAGCGTGACCCCAGATTATCTTCCGTTTCAAGTATGGGATTCTTTGCAGGTAACCGAGATGAATTTCTGTCAAATTTTGAAATTTTTAGTGATTGTTAAACTTTGTTTGTGTTGCTTTAGGGTCTCTCGACTTACATAAGATCCATGCTTTCTACTCAAGTGAGTTCTGTTACCAATTTTTCGGCTCATTTTATTTAAATGAGGACCAGATTTAATTCTCACTTTGTGCAAAACGATTTGTGTTTCTTTATTGGCGTTAGGCGCTTTTAAGTGCTATTGGCGTTGGCGAAAAATCTGCCACTGTCATTGGTGCAACTTTTCAGGTACTTGAAACTCTACTCTTTGAGTTGTGTGCTTGTCGATTCGTTGACATGACAATGTGTGTCTCAGGCTGTTTATATATGTGATCGTGGAGTTTGAATCCAATAAATTTTGTTGGTTGTATTTTGCATATCAATAATGAATGATGATTCATAACTCTCAAACAGAATTTGAATAAACAATACAAACATAATGCAGTAGCGTAAACTATCATTGATCAGCCTAAACATTGGGGGTCGGAGATCATTTATATACAGTGACCAATAAAACTATAATTAACCATGCATGTGATTGTCCATAACAGCCATCACATTGTATGTCTAAGCTTCACCAATTTTAACTGTATAAATGGGAAAAGAAGTCATGTGACAATAATCCTGTAGTCACATTGCGCTATTGGAGTTGTCCATATATTTTGGTGCAACAGTTCTGCATCAACATCCTTTTTAGTTGTCCTCAATTATAATATTTATAAGGTTATTTATTGAAAGCTGTACACTTAAACTTAACCATTATTATGTTGAGTAAAAACACAGCTCAGCATAAGAAATAATAGAATGTCTATTTGGTGGCCTTCTTTATGGATTTTCTGAGCTTATTATGGATTTTCTGAGCTTATGCCTCAAGGATATCATTTATGTCGAAATAATATCTCACAATTATGGTCGTTGTGTAATTCTTTTTATTTCTGATTGAATTTGGATTCGAGTTCTCCTTTAAAAAAAAACCTATTTTAGTATATCATACCATATATAACCATGCTGTTACTTTCATGCTTTTATATTCTTTCTTAGCTTTGCTAACAGTGGACCTTTAAATGGAAGACTTGGACAGTGGTTTTTGAGGGATTTTACTGGGATGCTTGGAGGCATCTTATTTACGTTTTACCAGGTATCTAATCTCTATTCTCTGTAAATTTAAATTTAGCTCGATCATCTTGTCCACTTCAATTTTTTATTAACTACTATATTCAAAATTACTTTAAGCATAAATTTCTTTTTATTGTTATTATTTAATCAGTGTATTCTTGTGATTACTAGATCTTTTTCGTTTTTTGAGTATATTGATGCCATGCCTCTTGTTGCAGGGTTCTAATCTTGATAGCAATGCTAAGATGTGGCGTTTGGTTGCAGATTTCATGAACGACCTAGGTATCATTTTTCTAATTGTCTTAAACAAACAGCAGAAATTTTTGAACTAAATATATATTATCCAAGGATTGTAACAAATTCTTGGATGCATCATGGAATAAAAACTATAAATTGTTTGGTCAGACCATGCAAATGGGACATCTTAGATTTTTCCACATGGGAAAATAATCTGATTCAAGTTTTTCTTTTTTAAAAAAATCACATTTCATTCCATCATCTATGATGTTTTATACAGATTTCATGAATGGTCTAGGTTTCATTTTTTTCAATTGTTTTAATCAAGCAGCAGAAATTTGGGAACTGAATATAGATTATACAAGGACTTCAACAAATGCTTGGATGCATCATGGAAATGAAAATTATAAATTGTGTGGTCAGACTGCAAATGGGACATCTTAGATATTTTCTCATGGGAAAAAAATCTGATTCAACTTTATTTTTCCTTAAAAAGGAAATTCCATTACATCATCTAAGGTATTCTTTGTTGCATTTTGATAAAACCAAAGATTGAAAAATAGTGGGGTATAAAAAACGTAGATATGCCTTATATAGACAGCTATTTTCTACTTCATGCAAGACTATATTCTTTCGCATAGTTTCATCATATTCGATATTGACTCAGTCGGTTAGCATCTGACTGTTTTGGCCAATTTCTTAAAGGGGCGTTCTAATTTCCAAGTGTTCTCCTGACCCCACCAATTTAGGCAAGGAATGACAATTATGATTTGTAACATTCCATAAAATAATGATATTTCATACAGTAAAATTTATTCTCTATTCATTACTCAAATTGGCAAGAGTTTTGTAATCAACAGTGTGAATAACAAAATTACTAGAGAATATCTATCAAATACACAACTATTAAGAATATATATGATCCTGTCCCTTTCTTCTTGCTTGTGAATCACAAAGGCTATTGTTGGGTTACAGGAATGTTACTGGATCTTCTCTCTCCTTTGTTTCCATCAGCTTTAATTGTGATAGTTTGCTTAGGGAGCTTGTCAAGGTCATTCAGTAAGTCCATACACCGTTAACCTCTTACATTTTTTTTGATTGAATTCTAGTGTTCTTGTTGAGTGTGGTCTACTTATGGATGGATTTGCACACCAGATGTTTTAGCACGTTTTCTATCGGCAGTGTTCTGATTCTTCTGAACCTTAAAAGATATGATAAGGAAAATCCAGGACCAAAACCGCCTAAGCTTACATCAGCTGACCCGTGCAGTTCAATGACTAGTTACCATGTTTATGTTGGTTGGATGTGCGCTATTGAAGCGCTCCTGAATTTTGGTTGATATGTTGGACTAATGTAGGGTTTCTTAAAATAATGCTATATAAATTGACAAAAATTTCATTTATTTACTTGCACATATGATTATTTTTCATGCTAGATTACTGATTTGGCTTTGCGCAGAGTATTGATGCATATTGCATTGAAACTTGTGCTATAATGTTCTAAATATCGGATATCGGTATCGTATCGCCCCGAAGATTTTCATATAGGATAGCGGATATCGTGAAATATTGGGTGATATTTTCTAAATATCGGACAACAAAGTTTTGTATTAAAAATAGGTTGAATTGCACAAATGTATCCATGAACTTTCATGTTCTTTTGCGACTGATACCATAAACCTTAATAATTGCAAATAGGTACCATGAACCTTGGTTTGCATCTCAATGCTTTGTTTTTTCTATTTCTTTTTTTTTTGAAATTGAAGGTTATGGACTGAGATATCTCATAAGGGTAAAATGGGGAAAACAACTCAAATTATTGCCGATGTGGCAGTAAAATGGTATTAGTTGCAATCGGGGGTGATAGTTCATGGTACTTGTTTGTAATTAAATTAGTTCATGGCATCGATCGTAAAAAACTTGAAAGTTCATGGATACAATTGTGCAATTTAGCCTTAAAAATATCATAAATATAACTTAATATAAAGAGATGATTTTCTTAAATGATATAAAGAGATGACTTTCTTAAATAAGTTTTTTCTTAATAGCTCAGTGGCAGTCGCCTATTAAGCGATTGGTCATCGCTTATTTTTAACATATTTAAATTTTTTTAACATCGCAAAAAATTGGGCAGAAAAAAATTGAGGGCTAAACATGACCCTGAATTTGGGCATCGATTTCAGTAATACTCATTCAAAAAAGAAAAAGAGAAAGATAGGACAATAGAGGCACAAGCAATTTCAAATAATAATCAGGCTCAACATCAAAAAAGAAAGAGAAAGACATGGGTGAAGAAAGAGAAAGACATGGGCATCTTGAGGGTCGATCTAGGGTTTGTCAATTTGGGAGAGAGGTTGGTCATCGAGCTTTCAAGACGTGAAATATCTAGGGTTTATGAACTTTGAACGAGAGAAATAGAAATACAAAGAAAGCGAGATTTTGCTTTATTATGCCCTCATTTTTTAAAATTTTAATTGGTATGGGTTACTCCAAGATGGGTCGGGCTTGCTAGAATACTATCCGAAACCCAATAAGTCGAAACAAGTTTTATGAGAAAATATCGTAATATATCAATAGATACTATATTTCCGATATATCGACCGATATTTAGATATTTGATATATATGTTGCCGATATTTAAAACGTTGGTGTTATGTTGGGTTTTCATCCTATAAAGGACATGTATACATACCTATTTAGTGCATCAGCCTCCACAGAAAACCATTAACAACTATTTATTATATTAAAAAGCTAAACTTTAAAACCTAACTTTGAGATGTGAAAGTGCAGCGGATAGATGTTATCAAATCCTGCTTATTTATTTTTCTAGGCGGGGGTGCAGGGCCGGAGCCAAAAACTGTATTCGGGGGGGGCCCAAAAAATATTCATAAAAACAATATTTGTTCACTATAAGAAAAATTCATACCATGAAAAAATTATTTATATTAAACTCATTTAATACATTAATAGATTCATCTTTTCCATATTCATAACGGTGTTATAATGAGATTCTATTTTTAAAAAATGATTTAATTTTAATTGAAATAGATCGGATGCTAGTTAAATTGACCTATTATGATAATTTGTTATATGCTTTAGGACTATTGATTGCTTATTTTGGTAAAATAATGAAGTTTATATTGACAAAATCTTAATGGGTTATTATGATAAAAAGATTTCATAATGTTTATATGATCACAAAAGCTTAAAAGATACATAAATCTTCCAACTTGAAGGAGCCAAAATTGATATGCAGTGAATGCAATGTTGAGATAGGGTTAATCTTTTGACCAATCAATTATATTATTCGTTATAAACAAATGTTATCACTCATCTAATCAAGCACATTTGGTAAGAGTATTGATATAATTACAAGAGCAAATATAGTACTTTGATATTTAATAAGGGCAATACTACAATTAAAAGAACAAATAGAGTTTTTTATTGATAATTCCATAGCTAATTAAGCATTCTTAGAATAGAATCTTAGAACCAATTAAGCATATAAACTAATATATTCATGGTCTAATAGTAAGGCGTCCAAACTAATAAAGAAATAGAAATAAGCAGAGGGTATTTGTGAAATAATAAGTGTGGTGACTCCCATTTGTTTTTTAATTAAGTTATGGATCCCACACTTGTTTTTTAGTTGTGGATTTTTTTTGGTTTTGGGCCTAATCGGCTAATTCGTTCGAATGTCCGCGTTATTCGGCCATGAATTCGCTTTATTCGGCCGAATACGCGGTTTGTGCAGTGAATATTCGGTTTGACCGAATATTACAGTTCGTTTTGCCCCCGAATCCGAATATGCAGTTCGCCCGAATATTCCGGTTTTTTCAACATTGGCGAAATCTACCAAGGCGATCGACCCGATCTGCTAGTCCAGGTTTGTAATCGACCAATCATGACTGTTTGGGTCATTGTTTTGACTTATTTGGATGATTGTCATGAACCTAGTTATGATAGGTGTCTCTATATCTATATGGAGCATTCTATGATTTTTGCACAAGATTTCTTTGGGATATTTGTGCGAGGATGTGTGTGAAAGGGCTTCTAATTCCATAGGCCTTTGAAGAGGAGCTTTGGTGAAATATTGGAGGTGGTTTGTTGATTTGACCATTTTCTTTGATTTAATGGGATATCACCCAAATGGTTGTGGATTTGCTTCTGTAATTGGATAATCCCTCTCATACTATATAGTGAATCGCTTAGAAAGAAGTTGTGAACGCAGTCCATTATGGCAAACCTGTCACGTCCCGCTTCCCAAAATACGGAAAACGAGGGATGACTAGGCCAGCCATGCTCCTACGGTCAAGCAATAATCCCGCCGTAGTCACACTTCGGCTTCTAGCATTACATGGTAATCAGTAAACAAAGCACAGAAGTAAAGGAAATACACCACTAAATTATTACATCAACTTTCATTGTTCACAATTTACAATAAAACAAGGAAAAGAACTATTAACCAAGTTCGAATACAAGGTTTCTTTAGGGAAAGCAGTTAAAGTGAAGGAGATACTCCCGACTAAATCTCCGCAAGCTCGAAGGGCAAGTCCGACTTCTGCACTGGTTCTTCCTCGAGGTCTGAGCATGCAAACTCAGGTCGTGAGAGCGACGTAATAGCAATATTATAATAGTGACAAGAAACATGCAAAGAATGTAATAACAGTGGAAGTAAAATGCAGGTAATCAATATGTTACTAACTGATGCAAAGTATGATCTGTATCCCTATCATTTTCTAAGTCATCTTTGAAATCGAGTTGTGGAAAGGAGGATCATGTTTAACGAGGGTCTCGTACATACCCGAGACTACGGCCCGCTATCGCCCGGGACATAATCATGTCAGCCGGACCGCTAGGCCCAACCTAATATATATAAGAGTCGCTGTTCGAATAATCATCCTCTAAATCACTGTCCTTGCTAAATACAATGGTCTTTCCACTTCGATTTTCCCTTTTTCCCCAGGTTTACACTATTTATGAGTATGGTCTAGTCGTGTACAAGTATGCACCAATAACACGGTTTTGTCACTGTTCATTGTATTGTTCACTGTCACGAATCATTCACTTTTTCATTGGCGTACTTGACACTCCTAAACCAATACCATTCACGCACGATAATGCATTGTGCACTGAATAATAACGCGCACTATCACTATAAGTATGTCAATCGGGTAAAATGTGCATTTATGCCGTTAAGAAGTTATGTGTAATATGAACTATTATGCACCTTATGAACTTATAAAAATTGCATTAAATCATACGTTCAAAATTCAGTAATATGATACAAAGGCGGTAGCATGTAAACTCAGTCAGCAGTTCAACAAAATTTATTTCAGTGCATTCGGATTTCGGGTTTGCAAGTTACAACCGTTTCATTTTAAGTTTCCAGATACTGGAAATTCAGTTCCTGAACTGAACGTCCATTTCGCAACACAATTTTCACCCTGTGGGGATCAGAATTAGGCGACGCTATAGTTAAACAAAATTTAGGTTTATCAATAGGGTTTCCAACGCACCAGACGGATTCTCAATCGCGTCTCTACGTCAGAAGTTATGTACTGTACAACAATGGGGTATCCGTTCTGTTTCTGTTTGGGACCCAGTTTAAATAGTAAACGACAGTGAAAAGGGGTGAAATCACTTTCATTAGTTAGCTAACTGTTTCATCTTCACTATGGTGTAGGGTTCCGCGATATAACATGTTCAAGCAGTAGAAGGTAAGCATTACAAGATGAGAATCAACAGCCATAGCTGCTCTGGACTGCAGTTCAGAGCCGCTCTCCGAACAAGTTCCCGTCGTCTTTTCAGTATAGAAACAATTTAAAACTTTTATAGGGTTCTAGGTCGTCGAGTCGGCTTCGATTTGAGCCCTCGAACGCATCATTCCAATTTATATACAATTAGTTATGCTTTCTACAAGTTTCAGACGCGGGAAATTTTCAGTTTTAACGGGTGTAATTGGGGATGATCGTTCACGTCAGTAACGACGGTATTTTTCAGCCAAGTTTTAACACGATGTTCATTACCACACGGGCCAGCTTATGTGATCAATTTCCGTCAGTTTAATAGAAGGTTTTCGTTCGGGTTTTGCATCAAACACTTGCGTCATATAACTTTACACGAATTGTATACACGGAATTCATAGGATTTTGAATTGTAACAGAACAATTTAGCATGAAGCAAGTAGGGTACTTGCCTGAAGACGCGTTGACGACGCACGGCAGCGGCAGCGGCGAGATCGCGCTACGAATGGCACGGTTAGGGTTCACGGCCTCGGCTCGAGTTTTGGTTCTTGGCAGCGGGGCTTCGGTTTCTGGGCGAGGCGGCTGCGAGTGATGGTGGGGCGTCAGAGGCGTTCGGGCACTGGAAGGGAGGCAGCCGGGGTGGATGAGATGGTCGCCGGCGAGGGTGCAGCGAGGGGGTTCGGGGTTGAAGTTTGGTGGCCGAGGAGAGAGGGAGGAAGCAGTGGGTGGTGCTCGGGTTGGTAGGAGGTGATGATGATGATGATCCAGAGGGGTCGACGAGGTGGCCGGCGGCGCGATGGGAGCGGGTGATCGTCGGCGGCGAGAGGGTGTGCAGGGGAAGCTCGGCGGTGGGTTGAAGATGAATGGGTTTAGGATGATAGGTAGAGAGAGGAGATGGGGTCGGCTGTGAGGTGAGGAGAAGAGCTCTATGGAATAGTAGAGGTCGCCGGAGAGGGAGAGGAGTTGTTGGGAGCGGGAAGTGCTCGGCTGAAGTGAGAGTTAGAGAGGGATCGAGAGAGTGAGAGGGAGGAGAAAGTTAGAGAGACGAGGTGGCCTGAGGAGCTCGTGAGCGCGCGCGGTCATGGTCGACGAGCGGGGACGTGGGGCGATGACGTGGGGGTGTGGGCGACGACGTGGGCACGTAGGGGAAACAGGTGGGAAAAAGAAAGGAGTGGGGAAGAGGATGGAGGCGGGTCGGGTCGGGTTTGGAGAGGCATGGGCCTGTAAGGTTTGAGCCGAGAAAAGTTTTGAGATTAATTCATTTATTTAGTTTTTTTTGTGTGGAGGAAAAAAGAATATGGAAGTGGGCCGGGCTTGTGAATTGGGTTTATTTATTTAATTAGAATTTTGTCTTGGGCTGGGGTTTATTTGTTTAGGAAAATTTAACTAGTAAAAGTTCAAGCAACCAATTTAATACGAAAATACGAGGAAAAATAGGAAAACATTCAGGGGACTAGGAAAATATAGAAAGATTTTATTGATGGAAACGGGATTTACATCATACCCTCCTTACAAAAATTTCGTCCTCGAAATTCAAAAAGAGACAACGAAACAACAGTACTAAACAAAGAGATGTGGAAAACGTGCACGGATATCTTCCTCACGCTCCCAGGTAGATTCTCCTGGAGAACGACCGCCCCAAGACACTCGGACTAACGGAATGACCTTATTCTTCAGCACTTTTTCTCTGCGGTCGAGAATAGTGGTGGGCTGCTCCTCATAAGATAGGTCGGTACTCAAAGCTAACTCCGAATAGTCCAGAACATGGCTCTCATCCCGAACATAACGCCGCAACTGAGATACGTGGAAGGTATTGTGCACACCAGCTAGCGATGGAGGCAAGGCGAGTCGATAGGCCACCTCTCCTACTCGCTCTAGCACCTCAAAAGGTCCGATGAAACGGGGACTGGGTTTCTCGCGACCTCCAAACCTGATAACTCCTCGGGTAGGGGAAATCTTCAGGAAAACGTGATCTCCGACTTCAAATTCTAGTGCTCTCCTTCTGGTGTCCGCCCAACTCTTCTGTCGATTCTGAGCCGTCTTAATGCGCTACCTGATCATTTGGACCTTATCGACTGTCTGAACAATGAGCTCGGGACCCAGTAATCTTCGTTCTCCCACATCATCCCAACAAACCGGTGATCGACACTTCCGCCCGTAAAGTGCTTCGAAAGGAGCCATCTGGATGCTAGCCTGGTAACTGTTATACGAAAACTCGACTAGATGTAGATGATCTTCCCAGGAACCCTGGAAGTCCAGCATGCAAGCTCTTAGCATATCCTCGAGCGTCTGAATCGTACGCTCGGATTGTCCATCCTTCTGCGGGTGATAAGCTGTGCTGAACTTGAGGCGGGTATCCAAACTCTCCTGTAAGCTCCTCCAAAAGTGCGAAACAAATCTGGTGTCTCGATTTGACACAATGCTGACCGGAACTCCGTGAAGTCGCACTATCTCCTGCATGTATCTCTCCGCAAGTGACTCGGTCGACTGTCCCACTCGGAATGGTAAGAAGTGTGTAGGTTTCGTGAGGCGGTCGACGATAACCCAAATGGCGTTGTTGCCCCTAGGGCTCCGTGGCAAGGCCGTCACGAAATCCATAGTAATGTGCTCCCACTTCCATTCTGGTATCGGAAGCGGTTGTAACAGTCGTTCCGCCTTCACCTGCTGGCATACCAAGCATCTGGATACAAACCGCGCAATTTCTCGCTTCATCCCATTCCACCAAAAATGCTGCTTTAGATCTCGATACATTTTCGTACCTCCCGGATGCACAGAATAAGTTGAACTATGCGCCTCAGCCAGTACCTCTTCTCGAACATCCCCTTGGATACGCAGAGTCTGTTACCGAATCTCAGAGAACCGACTTCATGTATGAGTAAGTCCGTTCTCAGCCCGGCTTCTACTTGTGCTATGAACTTTTGCAATCGAGGATCATCCGCTTGTGCAGTCTTGATGCGATCCATAAGAGAAGACTGCACCTGTAGTTGCCAAAACTGCCTGATTGCGCTCGGTGTAACAACTTCAAGCTCGAGTCTCTGAAAATCCTCAATGATGCTCCTCTTACTGGTCAACATCATGACCGCTGGCTTGCGACTGAGAGCATCTGGTACAACATTTACTTTTCCCGGGTGATATTGAAGGTCCAAGTTGTAATCCGCCATCAGTTCTAGCTATCGGCGCTGCCTCATGTTTAGTTCTTTCTGAGTGAAGACGTACTTCAGACTTTTGTGATCCGTGTACACCTCCACCTTCTCGCCCAACAGGTAGTGCCTCCAGATCTTCAATGCAAAAACCACTGCGGCTAACTCCAAGTCATGCGTAGGGTAGTTCCTCCCGTGATTTCTCAGTTGTCGAGAGTGCAAGTCCATGTCACGCACCCCACGAGCTTGCGGGGAGGCGGAATATATGAAAAACAATTATCAAAGCTTCGTAACACGGACTTGAGCACACGGATCGTGTCTAAGCCATTACTAGCAAACTACGAAAGGTTTAACTACTCTGATTCGAAGTTATACCTCGCGTGACTTGTCCTTCGGGTCTTCATCGCTATCTTCCACGCCTCGTAGGCTCTGTGGAACGTCGGCACCTCAACGGCCTCCTCGAGTCAAAGACGATCCACCCGAGAGTCTATAGTCCGAGCTTCTATCTCGAATCTGAGATAACTACGACTCCTAGATCGCTAATCTAGAAGTCCTAGAGGGTGTAGAGTAATAAGATGGATTAGTTAGTGACTTAAACCCTAGGTTTCTCAACTCATGAGAGCTATTAGGGTTTGAGGAAGAAGATGAAGATTTGAGGAGAGAGAAAGCTTTTGTGATAATGATATGAATAATAACTCATGAAAGAATAATATCAAGCATACAAATATCTCTTTGATAAATATCTAGAAATATCTTGCAAGCTTCATTTAAATTCTAAATGGTGAATCACCTCATGAGTCATTAAGCATTCAATGAAAACTTACACCTCATCTCTCCACCTCATTTGTGTTTAATCTAAAAAGAAATAAATACAAATGAGTCATCTTCTTCTAGAAGCTTCCCGACAAATTACGAGACTGCCCCTCCCATCCGTATTTCCGAAAAACACGGATAATCTTTGACTGAATAAATCCATCTGTATAAGAATCTGGCTTAAACCAAAGCCCGCTAGTATTATCTGCCCGATCATAATACGTGCACAAGTGTACGTAAGTGATCGCGGTCCTGCCGTAAAACCATACGGCCTCTACACGTTTTGCCCGGTGCAGGGAAACTCTCTGTGTGGGACTCTAAAGACTCGACACTACGCTGACAGTGGGTTTAACCACAGGCCGCAAGCGGTACTAGCTGTACGTAACGGTCCCCAGGTAGATGTCGATAAGAAGGATGATTAAGAAACCCATCCGAACTCCTACTGAGCCTGATGTGACAATCTCCGTACAGTCCGGTCTGTTCGTTTAGGACTATCGCATATCGGGCTTAGGGGTCGGTAAACGTCAGACCCCTAATAGCGGTATAAGTCGTGTCGGAGTGAAGCCCATTACACCTTGAGAAACTACTGGAAGCCACCAGTAAATCTCGCTTGCCCTGACCAGGGACTTTGCATAATGACTCTCCATACACAGCGCGATATCAACCCCCAATACCGGGAGAGACGAATCCTGTCTAACCGCCACTGCCTCCAAGTGCTTCGGGACTGCACCCAACTACTACCTGTTTGCACTACTCCTTTGAGCCCTGGTAAGGTAGTAATCTAAGTACAGTGGGAACACACCCGAGGCGAAGTAGCAGTGTCAAGTCGACGGACTAAGCTGTACTCATGTCACCTGGGAACTGCTATCTGACGATGGGTATAATACCAACCTGCAGTTCCCAGCAAGTCCTGTCCGTTGTACCCGTAACCTAACGAGCACCTGTATACTATCTCCAGTACGACGTACTGATGGCTGTGGGACAGACCATCTCCCAAACTGGGATGAGAAGCGTACACACTAGTCTACTCCGGAGTATCGATGCCCTGTCTCGATAATCTTACGACCAGGGATCTGTATAGGATGTTGCTTATAGACTACCCAGCCCCCACTATTGTGACTGCCATCACGACGTTGGTAATCAAGCAAAGATCCTAAGGGCTCTACTAATATGTATAAGCGATACGTTAAAAGAAACATATGCACATATTAAAGTAGACACAAACCAAGTAGCATACTACCATTTTTAGCAAGACTGTCAATATAACTGTGAATATCCCAAGTTTCCATTAAGTAATATACAAACTAGTATGATACAGTAATGGTCTCTAGGGCATAAACACTAACAATTTCCCACTTGCATTAGGGCCATGTACTGGCATATCGCAGACCTATCATCTCGAATAGCCTCTCGAACTGCGTCTGAGGAATGGCCTTTGTGAATGGATCAGCAGTGTTATTCTCCGTACCAACTCTCTTTACCTCGATCTCCCGGCGATCTACGATCTCCCTAATCAGGTGATACCGCCTTAAGATGTGTCTGGACTTCTGATGGGACCTGGGTTCCTTCGCTAAAGCTATAGCGCCGTTGTTGTCGTAATACAGAGGTATTGGATTAACACTGATAGGAACCACCTGAAGTTCAATGAGGAACTTCTTCATCCAGACAGCTTCTTTTGCGGCATCGCAAGCAGCTATCTACCCCGCTTCCATCGTTGAGTCAGCAACGGCGTCCTGCTTGGAACTCTTCCAACAGACCGCCCCTCCATTGAGGGTAAAGACATAACCCGACATGGACTTGGAGCCATCCTTGTCACTCTGGAAGCTGGAGTTGGCAAAGGCCTCGATCTGGAGGTCTTTTCCGCCATACACCAAGAACATCTCTTTAGTCCTCCTCAGGTACTTGAGAATGTTCTTTACTGCTATCCAGTGCTTCTCCTCTGGGTTTGACTGATACCGGCTTACAACGCTTAATGCGTATGCTACATCTGGTCTGGTACATAACATCGCATACATTATAGAGCCTACCGCAGAAACGTAGGGTATAATCGACATGCGATCCCTTTCCAAATCAGTCTTGGGAGACATCTCTTTGGAGAGGTTGATTCCGTGACAAGCCGGTAGGTTACCGCGCTTAGAATCTTCCATACTGAATCTTTTCAATATGGTGTCTATGTACCTGGACTGCGAAAGTCCCAACATCCTCTTTGATCTATCACGATAGATCTGGATCCCCAGAATCTAGGTGGCATCACCCAGGTCCTTCATGGAGAACTTCTATGACAAGAATCTTTTGACCGACTGTAGCGTAGGAATATCATTTCCTATTAGGAGAATGACATCCACGTACAAGACGAGAAATACTACAACTCTCCCTACAATCTTACTGTATATGCATGGTTTATCTGGATTCTTGATAAAGTCGAATTCTTTGACAGTATCATCAAAACAGATGTTCCAACTCTGCGATGCCTGATTTAGTCCATAAATGGACTTAAGCAACTTGCACACTTTACCGCTGCTCCCATTCTGAATGAATCCCTCTGGCTGATCCATATAGACACATTCTTCCAAATTACCATTTAGAAAAGCCGTCTTTACGTCCATCTGCCAGATCTCATAATCGTGGAAGGCAACAATGGCAAGAAGGACCCGAGTGGATTTGAGCATAGCCACTGGATAAAAGGTTTCGTCATAGTCCAAACCAGGTCTTTGACGAAAACCCTTTGCAACAAGTCTAGCCTTATAGGTTTCAACCTGTCCATCTACACCAATCTTCTTTCTGAAGATCCACTTGCATCCTACGGGTTTTACCCCATCTGGAGCAATGTCCAAAGTCCATACTTTGTTAGTGTACATGGACTCCATTTCGGTCCGCATTGCATCCAGCCATTTTACCGAGTCGCCGCTCTGAATGGCTTGCTGGAAGCTAGTAGGGTCATCATTATCAATGATGCAATCTTCTCGATCCCGTCTATGAGAAAACCGTAGTATCTCTCGGGCGGATGAGACTGCCTACTACTTCTGCGGATAGGCGCTGGTATGTCCTTTTCTTCAGAAACTTCTGGTTCTCCATACTTTCAGTAACAGCTTGTGGTTCTGGAATTTCTTCCAGTTCTATTGCGCTCACACTCTTCTGATTTTCTAAAAATTCAGCTTCCAAAAAGTGGGCATGACGAGAAACAAAAACCTTTTGTTTCTCTGCGTAATAGAAATAATACCCCTTGGAGTTCTTTGGATATCCCACAAACTTACACTGTATTGAGCGTGCCTCGAGCTTGTCCGGATGCTGCTTTTTTACAAAAGCTGGACATCCCCATGTCCTAAAGTGTTTAAGACAGGGTTTCTTCCCACTCCATATCTAATATGGTGTGGTAGGCACAGTCTTGGTTGGAACCTGGTTCAAAAGATATGCAGCTGATTCTAGTGCATAACCCCAGAAAGATCGCGGTAACTCAGCCTTACTCATCATGGAACGAACCATATCCAATAGGGTTCGATTCCTCCTTTCCGATACACCGTTGTGTTGTGGTGTCTATGGAGGAGTAAGCTGAGAGAGAATTCTATTCTCTTTTAAGTAACCCAGGAACTCGGCACTTAAGTATTCACCACTTCAATCAGATCTCAGTGTCTTGATACTTTTGCCTGTTTGGTTTTCCACTTCATTCTTGTATTCCTGGAATTTCTCAAAGGCCTCGGATTTATGCTTCATTAAGAAGATATATCCATACCTAGAGAAATCATCCGTAAAAGTAATGAAGTAGGAATAACCACTTCGCGCATGTGTAGACATTGGACCGCACACGTCACTGTGTACGAGTCCCAAGAGCTCGCTCGCTCTTACTCCGTGTCCAGTAAACGGAGTCTTTGTCATCTTTCTCATGAGACAAGATTCATAAGTAGCATAAGATTGATATTCAAACGGATTCAAATATCCTTCTCTATGTAACTTTATCAGCCGTGTTTCATTGATGTGACCTAGTCTACAATGCCATAAGAAAGCCTGATTTATTTCTGGAGACTTTCTTTTAAGTGTGTTCTGGACATTGAAAACCTGAACTTGATTCAATACGTATGTACCGTCATTTAATGCACCAGACCCAATCAGAACTTGACATAGGTGGATGTGAACTACATCGCTTACGAATGTAAAGTCATATCCCTCTCCCGAAAGTGAGGATACTGATATGATATTACAAGTCAAACTAGGTACATACAAACAGTTACGTAGAATCAATATCTGCCCACTTGTTAAACCTAGGCGATATTCTCCCACGGATTCAGCATCCACGCTTATTCCGTTCGCAACTCTGAGAGATAAATCGCCTATCCTGATAACTCTACGGTTTCTCAAAGCATGTAATGAATTACAGATATGAGATCCTGCTCCGGTATCTAGTACCCAGGAAGTAGAGTTAATTGACAAACAGTTCTCAATTACATACACACTCGAGGCCGAAGTCACAACATGCTTCGAATCCTGGCTACTGGCTTCTAAAGCCCTGCAATCTTTCTGCCAATGCCCAATCCTATAATAATAGGAACATCTCTCCTTACCTACACCAAGTCCCGAAACTTTTGCTCTTCCCTTTCCTTCTACTTCATTGATACCGTATATCGGCTTTGTGGAGGTCTTCTTCTTTTCACCCTTTGCTTTTGTCCTGGATGCATAAGAAGAATGTCCCCCATTAAGCAGAGCGGGTGTCTCCCTAGTTTCTTTCAGGATGTAAGTAGAGGGTAGGGACTGTGGAAATAAGTCAGCGTATGACCTGTTTCCCAACGTGGTCTCCAGGTCCTTGAGCTCATTAATATAGCTAGTCATCGTAAGGACGTCGTCCCCTACAGATGATCCGACAGCCAACATCGCTTGAAATAATTCGTTCGAGGTCTCATATCTTGCGATACGAGATTGCTCTCCATATAAATCTTTGTTATGGAGAAAGATGGAAACTAAGTCCATCTTCTCGTGCTGCTTCTGGTATATACCATCAACTGAAGCCAACACGAGGCACTGGGCATTCGCATTTTCCTTTTCCCTTGTCTGACGGATATCCATATCCGCGACGGTGGAAACTGGACCTGGGACGGTGGGGGCTTGAGTAGTAATAGGGTGGTCCAGTTTGTCATAGGCAATGGACATCTGGACAGACCTTTGCCAATTATATAAGTCAGATTCAGTCATTTTGTTATCTAGATGTAACCTAGTCATGGTCACAAGGTCGCTGCAAAGAGAGAGAGAGAGGGAACACTTTAGCATGATGTTCTTGCAAGTTTAGATTGGTTTTTAGTTTATCTAAACTGGATGGCTCCCACTGTTTCTCGAATCCTTCCTCAAACCATAAAAGAAGAATTAGTCAGGACTGATCTCACCGTACAATACTTGCTTAACCGTTCAGCCAGGCTAGTGTCGGTACTTCGAGGGAGGTTTTACGACGCTTTCGCGAAGTTCCTTAATTAAATAACCTCTTTTCTCTGGAGGTGTAGCCCCGCTGACACTGTTCTAGACACCTACTTGGTTTATAGCATTGATCGTTAAGTGACGAATCTCCCGATAAGTAGCATATACTCACAGTAGGATCGGGATCCAAATATCATCGTGTGATAATGCTGAAGGAATCCTACCAAATATTCATCAAACTCCAAATGGTATGCAACACTAGCAAGTTTCAGTTTCTTTAGAAACTCCCGATGTGGATTTTTGCCCCATGCTCTTATGACCTTGACTAAGGGCCAACAAATCATAAGTCACATGTCAAGTTCTACCCATCATTATCTTGTTAATTTGAACCCACCCGTATATACTCTTGACTAAGGGCCAAACAAAGTAATACGACTGTCCCAAACCAACGCATCTATCTATACTACATGTGAGCACCCCAGCAGCTACCAATCACTATGTCTTGACTAAGGGCCAAACAAACATAGCTTGAATACTATTGACCATTCATATGAAATGACGGAGGGCTACGACTGGTTTTGGCGAAACCGTGAACGTAGTGAACTTGATATAACCGAAGGAACCTGATAGCTTTTTTTTAAAAGGAGTGGTTAAAACTCCGCAATTAAAAATTTTGCTCTTTTTTAAAATAACCGAGTGGTTTCTTTTGAACTGTTCCAACGATTTCAACTTTGGTTTGTTTTCTTTACATTAAAATAATGCGTCCCATCAATTAACCTATCATTGCAGAAAATAACGAAAATACAACGTCCTCTTATGCCATCCGCATTCGCCACTGGGTCCCGTCATTCACCCGTTGGGTTACTTAACTAACGACAGAGCGGGGCTGGGCTAGCGTGGGTGTAAAACATAAGTAACGTCTAATAGCTGTCATATATAGATATTGTACATTCGTCAGACGCAATAATAGGCATTCCAGATCACAGATGCACATTATTGGATATACAAGCAATCCGCGTTTCCTTTGAGCCTGCAACGAAAGACGGATTACACAGTTGTGATGAATAGCCATTACCCCACCCTAGACCCCTACGGGTACGGCAAACTACCCGCCAAGTACCCGAAGTGAAGCGGTCTCCCTCAACAACGTGAGTATGCCACTAAACACTTCAAAGTACCCGGTAGTTTATGCACCCCACCTTGGGTTTATCCTAGGAGCATAAAACAGTAAATGAAATAATACAACGGTGGCTACAACCTCAGCCCGGATGTGCCCCGCAAAAGAATATTACATCATATTACAATTTACATCGAATGAATGAATATAAAATCTCATCTCAAACCCCGGCTAATCATCACAACGATCTAATCAAGTTCATATACACAAGCCAGTAAAAACCATTACAGAAATATGCAACCCCCTGCTAACCGACATACTAGCAATTAGGGGAGGTTTACGAACACATTAAACATCACAGATAAAACCCGATTAGCAAATAACTTAGAATATCGATCGACAACCTTTTTCCGTCTCTACCCCATGTGCAAGCCATCATTGAAATAACCTGGGCAGAAACAGAATATACAGGAAAACAAAACACCACATAATAAAAGTTATTGTGTAAATACGAGTCAACTCTGAGTTGACTCGGCCGCGGATCCGCGGCGGATCGCACCAATCCGCCGCGCTTCCGCGGCAGTCTAAACGAGTTAGCTCCTCGTATTTCTCCAGTATTCTTAGAATTCCCTGCTGTGAATTTTCATACCTATCAAATAATTTTTTCGACACGTTTAAAATTGACAGAAACTTGAGGGGTCCGGGGTTATGTTTTCGCGTTTTTCCGACGATCGAAGTTCTAATTAGTTGGTAACAAGCTAGTAAAGGCTTAGTAGGCTCTGATACCACTGTAAGTCCATGTCACGCACCCCACGAGCTTGCGGGGAGGCGGAATATATGAAAAACAATTATCAAAGATTCGTAACACGGACTTGAGCACACGGATCGTGTCTAAACCATTACTAGCAAACTACGAAAGGTTTAACTACTCTGATTCGAAGTTATACCTCACGTGACTTGACCTTCGGGTCTTCATCGCTATCCTCCACGCCTCGTAGGCTCTATGGAACGTCGGCATCTCAACGACCTCCTCGAGTCAAAGACGATCCACCCGAGAATCTATAGTCCGAGCTCCTATCTTGAATCTGAGATAACTACGACTCCTAGATCGCTAATCTAGAAATCCTAGAGGGTGTAGAGTAATAAGATGGATTAGTTAGTGACTTAAACCCTAGGTTTCTCAACTCATGAGAGCTATTAGGGTTTGAGGAAGAAGATGAAGACTTAAGGAGAGAGAAAGCTTTTGTGATAATGATATGAATAATAACTCATGAAAGAATAATATCAAGAATACAAATATCTCTTTGATAAATATCTAGAAATATCTTGTAAGCTTCATTTAATTCTAAATGGTGAATCACCTCATGAGTCATTAAGCATTCAATGAAAACTTACACCTCATCTCTCCACCTCATTTGTGTTTAATCTAAAAAGAAATAAATACAAATGAGTCATCTTCTTCTAGAAGCTTCCCGACAAATTACGAGACTGCCCCTCCCATCCGTATTTCCGAAAAACACGGATAATCTTTGACTGAATAAATCCATCTGTATAATACTAGAATCTGGCTTAAACCAAAACCCGCTAGTATTATCTGCCCGATCATAATACGTGCATAAGTGTACGTAAGTGATCGCGGCCCTGCCGTAAAACCATACGGCCTCTACACGTTTTGCCCGGTGCAGGGAAACTCTCTGTGTGGGACTTTAAAGACTCGACACTACGCTGGCAGTGGGTTTAACCACAGACCGCAAGCGGTACTAGCTGTACATAACGGTCCCCAGGTAGATGTCGATAAGAAGGACGATGAGGAAACCCATCTGAACTCCTACTGAGCCTGATGTGACAATCTCCGTACAGTCCGGTCTGTTCGTCAAGGACTATCGCATATCGGGCCTAGAGGGCGGTAAACGTCAGACCCCTAATAGCAGTATAAGTCGTGTCGGAGTGAAGCCCATTACATCTTGAGAAACTACTGGAAGCCACCAGTAAATCTCGCTTGCCCTGGCCAGGGACTTTGCGTAATGGCTCTCCATACACAACGCGATATCAACCCCCAATACCGGGAGAGACGAATCCTGTCTAACCGCCACTGCCTCCAAGTGCTTCGAGACTGCACCCAACTACTACCTGTTTGCACGACTCCTTTGGGCCCTGGTAGGGTAGTAATCTAAGTACAGTGGGAACACACCCGAGGCGAAGAAGCAGTGTCAAGTCGACGGACTAAGCTGTACTCATGTCACCTGGGAACTGCTATCTGACGATGGGTATAATACCAACCTGCAGTTCCCGGCGAGTCATGTCCGGTGTACTCGTAACCTAACGAGCACATGTATACTATCTCCAGTACGACGTACTGATGGCTGTGGGACAGACCATCTCCCCAACTGGGATGAGAAGCGTACACACTAGTCTACTCCGGAGTATCGATGCCGTGTCTCGACAATCCTACGACCAGGGACCTGTATAGGATGTTGCTTATAGACTACCCAGCCCCCACTAGTGTGACTGCCATCACGACGCTGGTAATCAAGCAAAGATCCTAAGGGCTCTACTAATATGTATAAGCGATACGTTAAAAGAAACATATGCACATATTAAAGTAGACACAAACCAAATAGCATACTACTATTTTTAGCAAGACTGTCAATATAACTGTGAATATCCCAAGCTTCCCTTAAGTAATATACAAACTAGTATGATACCGTAATGGCCTCTAGGGCATAAACACTAACAGAGAGGCGTACGCAACCACCCGACCGTGCTGCATCAGAACACAGCCTAAGCCCTTCCCCGAGGCATCACTATGTATCACCAAACCACCGGAATCATCTGGTACTATAAGAATGGGTGCCGTGGTTAACTTCTGCTTCAGTGTCTTAAATGCCCGAGTACACTCCTCTGTCCACGCAAACGGTACATCCTTCCGTGCCAGCCTCGTCAACGGTTCAGCGATTCTTGAAAAGTCTTGGACGAACCGCCGATAATATCCTGCCAGTCCCAGAAAGCTTCTGATCTCGGCCACTGACTTCGGTGTTGGCCAATCTCTGACAGATTCTATCTTTGCCGGGTCCACTGAGATGCCTTCGCCCGAAACAATGTGTCCCAAGAACTGAACCTTGTCGAGCCAGAACTCACACTTGCTTAATTTCCCGTACAGCTTCTCTTCCCGAAGAATTTGTAGAACCGTGCGCAAATGCTCGACATGCTCCTCCCGGGTCTTCGAGTAGACTAGTATGTCGATAAATACAACGACAAACGTGTCCAAGTACTTCACAAACACCATGTTCATCAAATCCATAAATATCGCTGGAGCATTGGTAACACCGAACGGCATCACAAGGAACTCATAATGTCTGTATCGCGTCCTGAAAACCGTTTTGCATATATCCTCGGTCGCTACTCTGATATGATGATAGCCAGAACGGAGATCCAATTTCGAAAATACCTTGGCCCCACTTAACTGATCGAATAGTCGTCGATGCGCGGAATTGGGTACTTGTTCTTTATTGTGACTTTGTTCAGCTCTCGATAGTCTATACACATCCGCAGTGATCCATCATTCTTCTTCACCAACAGAACTGGTACACCCCAAGGTGAAACGCTTGGCCGGATAAATCCCTTCTCCAGGAGTTCTTCAATTCTGCCAACTCAACCGGTGCCATTCTGTACGGGGCCTTGGAAACTGGTGCTGTACCTGGAGTCAAATCAATCGAGAATTCCAAGACGCGTTCAGGTGGTAGATCTGGTAAATCTTCAGGAAACGCGTCCAGAAAATCCCGAACAATCTCTGGGGCTGGGCTCTCATCAATCTCCATAGCTGTCAACTCTTTTGGCTTGGCTCTATACTTGGCTGGCTCCAAAGATTCGCTCCCGCCTTCGAAAATAAATTCTAGGTGATTGGCAATGCGGAAGGTCACATTCCTTGCTCGGCAATCAATAACTGCATGGAAGGTACTCATCCAATCCATCCCGAGAATTGCGTCATAGCTGCCTGTTTCGATCAGAAGGAAATTCGTATAGAATTCCCTGCCACACACTACAACTGGACAGGATCAACATTCTCGATTAGATACTATAACACCATTACCCGTATGTATGGTTAATGGTTCATGTGGTATGGAGTGTGTATCAACGAAATACGCATATATGAAACAGTGCGATGCTCCAGAATTAAATAGTACTCTAGCTGGCATGGAATGTACGAGTAGAATACCTGTGCAACTTCGCCTGAAGCCTCTGCCTGCTCGGCGGTCAAGGTGAAAGCCCGTCCCTGACCGCGACCTGTGTAGGGTTGCCTCTGCTCCTGTGATCTCTGCTGCTGCGGTCCAGACCCTCCCTGTAACTCTATTTGCTCGGGGCAACCGCTAACTCTGTGCCGACTGGATCCGCAAATCAAACACTGTCCCTTGGCGCGGCGACAGTCCTTCTGGGTGTGCCCATCTTTGTTGCAGTAGCCGCAAACTAAGTTCTTGCTTTGGGGGCGATGCTGGGGCACGAATGGACGCTTCATCTGTGTCGTTCCTGGCCTGTGAACTGGTATGACTCCTCGAAACGGTGCGTGGGTATGTGCTGGAACAACTGGGGGCTTCCTAAATTTATTGATCAGCTTCTCCTGAATTCGTGCCGCGTTGAGTACCTGTGCAAAAGTCTGCAACTCAAGTGACGCGATCAACAGCTGTAGCTCGAAATCGAGTCCCTGTAAGAAGCGTCTGGCCCTGGTGGACTCTGAAGCGACCATATACGGAGCAAATCGGCTCAGACGGTTGAATTCTGCCGCGTATACGTCCACGGGACGGCCATTCTGCTTCAGTAGGATGAATCTTTCCTCCATCTCTGCCTTGGCGGTGGAAAAAAAATAGTGGTCCAAAAAGCACTCCTTGAATTTGCTCCATTCGATTAGCCTTTCTAGTCTGTTTTCTTCAACTGACCACCAAGTACGGACTTCATCCTCCAACTGGATCTTTATCACATTCACTTTATCTTCATCTGGTATCCTGGCGGCCGTCAATAGGTTCTCCATATTAACCAGCCATTGTTGGGCCTCGAGTGGTTCGGTTAGTCCCGTAAATGCAGCTGGATGTAACCTCCGAAAATCTGACACGGTGCCAGCCTTGGTAGAAAAAGCTGGTGGAGCAATGCTCTCGGGGGCGGTAATGAGGGCGGAAGGTCCCCCTGTTAGTTATATGTATGCCCTAGAGGCCATTACTATACATGAGATGTATATTGTAGTGGATGCTTAGACATATATAGGGAGGACTTTCTTGCTCGACATGATAGTATGCTATCTGGTTACTCTTTACCTTAACGTGTATACTGATTGTCTCTCTGTTACATGTTGGTAAAGCCCTTAGGATGTGTACTTGATTACCTGGACTATGATGCGGATTATACTAGTGGGGACATGGTAGTCCATAAGTACATCCTTCAAGGTCCCTAGTCGTTGGTGTATCGAGACGGGACATCGATATACCAGAGTAGACTAGCGTATACCTTCTCGACCCATGTAGATGGGCAATGGATGATCCCATATCCATTGGTGTTTGACATCAGAGATGATATACGGGTGCTCAGTGGAGACTGGGTACACTGGACGGACTCGCCGAGAACTCCCTGATGGTATTATACCTTACGTCAGATGACAGTTCTCTGGTGACACTGGTGCAGATTAGTCTGTAGACCCGAGATCGTCATAGAGTTGTGTGATTCCCACTGTGCTTTGATTTCCACCTTACCACGTCCAAGAGGGCGTGCAAAACGGTGGTTTTTGGGTACAGTCCCGAGTCATATGGAGGCAATGAGCGATAGGAGGGGTTTCGTCTCTCCCGGTATTGGGGGTTGATGTTGCGCTATGCTCGATTGGCCATCACAGGGAAGTCCCTGGCCAGGGCTGGTTTAGAGATTTACTGGTAAGTGTTACCAGTAGTTTCTCGACCCATTATGAGCCTCATATCGGCATGACTTATCGGTTATTGGGGTCTGACGTTTACCACCCTAGACATGATATGCGACATATCAGACGAGGAGACCGGATTGTACGGTAGTGTCACTGTCAGGCTTTTTGCAGGAGTTGGAGCGGGGCTTGCTTGCTGATTTTCTGATCGCTCAATACCCGGGTAGCCGTTACGTCCAGCTAGTACCGCTGACGGCTTGTGGATGCTTGATATGATCATCACCTACTGCCGGCGTATTGACGAGTCTTTAGAGTCTTACATAGATGTTTTACTGGCTCAGGCAAAACGAAATAGGAGCGCATATGTGATATGTGCGGGACCGAGAATAATGCGAGTATGTGATACCGTATTCTATTCTCGCGACTATTGTATCGGCCGGTTATATGTGATATAGCCGGGTTATCGAGTCAAGTGTTGATTCGATAAGTTGGTACATTTTGTGTTAGTCGGTTATGTGTGATATAACCGGATTATTAAGTCAAGTGTTGATTTAATAATTTAGTGTATAATTGTATATGTGATATACTAATTTACATTAACTAACATTGGTTCACTTAAGCATTTGTTTTTCTCACTTGTGCACAACTTAATATATATGTGATATATATTCATTTGTGTTCATTTTGTATCATGGTTGTTGATACACACTACATGGGTGTATGAGACATACACCATTATAATTATATTGGTGGGGTTTTTAATATACAAAGTAAATACAAAATTAGTGGATAATTGTTCAAGTGCATGAAGCTTCATGAAGTTTGTGAGTGCATTGACCAAAGTCCACTAGTTTTGTTTTAGGATATTCATAAACCTAACCACTATAATTAGCCATGGTTATATCTCTACATGAGTTAGTATATGATACCCACTCACCCATGGTTAGCTCTCTCCTTGATTAGTTTTCATTCTCATTTTGAGCTCATCTTCTTCCTCCTTGAAATGCTTGCTAGGGTTTGATAAAGAGAGAAAGATTGTGAGAAAAGAAATCTGAAGTGTATCCATTTCCTATTTCATCATCCTCTACTAGACTAGCACTTTAGTTTAGGGTATTTGCTTCACTAATTCTCTAGTTAGTGAAATAGAAACTTGAGTTCGTATTCCCTCGACGTAGATCATCTTCGGCCTCGAAGACTTCAAGCAAAACCGTTGCCCTCTTCTCATGGAGCCGTCCGAGAGTCCGGGAGTTCGATGATCGTAACGAAGGGACTACAACAAGGAGCTTAAGAAGTGAAGGACCGATCTACAAAGGTTGTATTTTGTATCCACTTAGATGATAATTGTTATTTACTTGCATGTGTTACCCTAATTATCTAGCAAAGATCTTGTTTAGGGTTATTCGGCACGGCTAAAATTTTAATCGGGCATGGTTGATGTCTTGTAGAACCTTATTAGAGTGCCTAGTAACCCTACAGTGGTATCAGAGCCTAGCTAGAGCATTAGGCGACGTGTATACGAAGTTAAAACTCCGAACGAACTCCGAATCGACAAAATATACCCTTCTCGGGACATTTTTTTAAAACTGTGTTTTTATCTGAATTAAAAATACCTAAAAGAATCAGCAGGTAAATATAAACATTACTGTAGAAAACGAGCACCTTACTCGTACGGACCGCCGCGGAACCGCGGCAATACCTTGCTTATGCCGCGGATCCGCGGCCGTACAGTGACATTCTGCTTTTTTTCGTACAGTAATGTCTATTTATGTTAGTGTATCTTTCTGGGTATTTTTAATCTGATTAAGTGTTGAGTGTTCTGGGGTTTATTTTGTAATCGTAGATTCGATCGGAAAATTTAATTTCGTAACGTTTTCCGGATATTTAGAAAGTATTAAAATGTTCGAACGGATATCAATAACCCATTTTTTCCCGACCCGGAAAATTTCCAAGTGTTGGATTTTTCCGTAGTTTAAGAACGTCTAAATCGTGCAAGTTGCGCAATGGACCCTCTAGAAGACAACAAACCTTAACTCGATTATGTGACCGTCTTGAACTGTCTTTTGAACCTTAGGGTTTCGGACAGTACGGCGTTGCCACATGTGAGGCGTTGGCTTGACCCTTCTACGGCTGGACCATTGGTACTGTGGCATGTGATGGATGTTTTTAAACTCCCCTCAAGTGTTGAGAACTATTTAGGAAATCTTGGGTGTTTGATTATTCGATCGGAAAGTTTAACATTGTCTATTTATCTGGAATGTGATACAATATTTGGAATCCACAAGTAGTTATGAGATAACTAATTTGAATGTTATAAATATAGCAGTTTAGTCTCAAATGATCGGTTGCCACGGGATTTTGATTCGATCAAAAGTCCGTCGCAATCACGTTGCGTACGCGGATACTCGCCGGGTAAACTTAATAGACAGCTACGCCCCAAAGCCCCGACCAAGTGACTGTAGGAGAACCCCGTCACCAAAAGCATCCGTTTGGGTGCTCGCGGCAGCGGTGTTCCGCCTTAGTGCACTTCGTCGACGGCATTCGGGGGTGCGACCGTCTACTAAAGTTTGCGACGAGCATTCGATCATATATCGGGAATCTTGTTGAATTGCCCGACTTGGTATTGAAAAGTGTTTTCGATATAGAGACTAAAATGCGGGGTTTATAATTGTTAGGCATGCGATGTCTAAGGAATTCATTTGGTTAGGCATGAGATGTCTAAGGAGGTTGCGGATTCCAACTGTTGTAGTTTTATATTTTCTTTTCTGCGACCGTAAGTGTAATATGTGATATCGCCGGTTTCGTTGCTATATGTCAACGACAATTGGGATGCGCATATTTACTTACGTTGATGACATGTGATGTTATGTGTTGCTGGATATGTTATATTGGATCGTCGCATTCTGAATAGCCGGGGGTTTTATGTAAGATGAGGGTTTTTATTTTCATTCATGTAAAATTCATTGTATGTAATATTCTTTTATTGGGGCACTTTCGGGATGAGGATGATGCCACCATTGTATATTATTTACTTTTCCGCATTAGGTAGACCCAAGGAGGAGAGCACAAGTAACCGGGTTCTAGAGTGCAGTGGGAGACAAACTCGAGGAGTCGAGTCCGGGTCTCATAACTCTAGAATTGGTAGGGTTGCTTGCCGCTCTCGTAGGGGTCTAGGGGTGTGGGTTTGGCTATTCATCGCGACCGTGGAATCCGTGTTTTATAGAGGCTCAAAATAAAATACGGACGTCCTAGTATATCCAATATTTCATATGTTTCTTCTGCTGCGATATCTGTGATGTGATCATTTGATATGTTGTGATAGATACTGCATATAGTATATATGATATATTATATAGACGTTACTTATGTTTTACACCCGCGTTAGCCCTGCCCTGCTCTGCCGTTAGTTACCTAACCTAACGGTGCACGAGGGGACATCGAGGCGAATGCGGATGGCATAAGTGTGCGTCGTATTTATCTGTGATGTTTAGGTGACTTAAATGATGGGACTTCATTAATATGATTAGTGAAAGAAAATAAACCTAAAAGATGTTGTGGAATCGAATTTTGAAAAACAGGTAGCTACAGTTCTTGCTTTGTATAGCGGTGTTCTTTGTAGAACATCCTGCACCTTATTCGATAAGAAAAGGGCCGAGATCCCTTCACCGGGAGTGACCCCTTTAGCAATAACTGGCAGATGCTACAACACTCGGTTTGTCTTTTGATTGCTTTTGGAGTTTTTGCTTTGCACAGTGATATATATGATATATCCTGCACCTCATTCGACGAGGAAAGAGCCGAGATCCCTTCACCGGGAGTGACCTCTTTAGCGAAACTAGCAAAAGCCTAAAAAATACTCCATTTTAAAATCATTTGATTCTACAACGATATCAAGTTCATTACGCAATAGGTTTTTGTTTTCAGAAAAACCTGTTGTAGCCCTCCGTCATTTCAGATAAGTTGTATATAGTATTCGTGCTGCATTTGTTGGCTTTCGTCAAGGTGTAGTGTGCGGTAGCTATATGCTACTTATCTGCTGCATATGATGCGCTTGGATTAGGGTAGTCGTACGGCTTTGTTGGCTTTCGTCAAGGGTCGTGCGGGTGGGTTTAATTCAGTCAAGAAATGTACGGGTTGAACTTGACTAGCGGGCTATGGTTTGTTGGCTTTCGTCAAGGTCATAGCACGTTAGGGGCAAAATTATCGGGAATTTTAAGTGTTGAAATTTGCAATGAGATTGCATACCTTCTATGAGATAGTTGGATCCCGATACCCACTGCGAGTAATTGTTACTCCTGGGAGAGTTTTACACATTACAATTATGATCAAGTAGGTGTCTAGAAAGGTGTCAACGGGGTTACACCTCTGGGAAAACGAGGTTTACTTTAATTAGATCCGTGCGAAAGCACGGGGAACCTCCCTCAAAGTACCGACACTGGCCTGGCTGAAAGATTGGCGAAATTGTAGGGTGTAATTAATCCCGGCTAGTCTTTCCTTTTAGGGTTTGAAGGAAGATTTGATAAAAACAGTGGGAGCCATCCTGATTAGATAAAATAATAACCAATCTGATCTTGTAAGAGCGCACGCAGAGTGTTTTCTTCTCTCTCTCCGGATAGCGACCATATCATGCCTTAATCAAGATAATAATATGGATGTATTGACCGAACCCGCTTATTATACTGAGTTGGGGAACGTTGGTCCCGCTCCAACCTATAATTGTTATAAGACAGAGCAGGAAATAGGGGATTACCAGAATTCCGGTGCCGCCCAAACGAAGAAAGTGCATGATGACGCATCTTCTTCGGGTGTGTTCATTACAGAGAACTGTTTCTCAGTATTCTTTATGTCCTGGGTATGAGATACCGGATCAGGATCCCAGATATGTAATTTGTTACATGGGCTACTGATAGGTAGAGAACTGAGAACGGGTGATAAGTTTCATCAGATAGAAACGGTGCAAGTGTTGCAGCCAATTCTGTTGGTAGTTATCACCCTGTATTACCAGAATACATTGATTCTGAACAAATGTCATTAGATACCGAACCTGATATACATCATATCAGTCTCTTTATTAGTAAAGAAGGATATAATTTTGTATTGTTGGATAATGTTTTGAACATTTCCTATATCAAGAGTTGATCGGTTCAGGCACGTTATCTAAAAGCATTAACGTTCTAAATCAAACTACAGTTCTTAGTATACAGAACACACACAAGAGGAAGAGTTCAGAAATGAACGAATCCTTCTTAAGGTATTGTAGACTAGGTCATATCAATGTGACCTGACTAGCTGAAGTTATATACTGATGCATATTTAAATTAGTTTGAATTTACATCTTGTGAAACTTGCCGGTCATGTCACAGAGATAAGATGACCATAGCTCTGTTTATAGGAAACGGAGAAAGAGTTAGTGAACTCTTGGGATGATACATGTTGATGTATGAAGTTCCCCTGTCTACACATGCCAAGACCGGTTCTTTGTACTTCATTACATTCTCTGATGATCTCTCAAGATTCAGACATATGTTCCTGTTGAAATACAAGTCCGAAGCTTTTGAGATATTCACAGAATATAAGTTAGAAAGTAGAGAACCAAAAACGGGTATAAGTATTATGTCCTTTGATGTGATCAAGGAGGAGAATACTTAGCACGGAATTCCTGGATTATTCTAAAGGAGAATGAGATTCTCTCTCAACATTACTCCTCCGTATACACCACAACACGTCGGTGTATCGGGATAGAGCAATCACACCCTATGTAATAAGGTGTGCTATATGATGAGTACTACTGAGTTACCTATTTCCTTTTAGGGAGTTATGCACTTGTGAAGTTGCATACCTATTGAATAGGGTTCCGATCAAATCAGTTGCCTACCACTTCATATGAGATATGGAAAGGGAAGAGCCCATATCTTAAGTAGGTTAAGATTTGGGGTTGTCCAGCCTATGTCTAAAAGCATAATCCGGACAAGCTCGAGGCAAAGTCAGTTCTGTAGAAGTTTGTTGGATATCCCAAGCATTCGCAAGGGAATATCTTCTACCTAACCGAGGAACAAAAGATGTTTTGTTTCTCAATATGCCACCTTTGTGAAAGGGAATTTTTTTGTAAAGAAATTAGTGGACATAAGGTAGAACTGGAAGGAGTTCCAGCTATACAAACTGCAGCTGATGATTTGGTAGAACCAAGGAATTCAATAGTTTCTAACGAACCTCAGCCTCTCCGCCGATCTAGTAGGGTTCCTCACCTACCTGAGAGATACTTCGGTTTCTCTATGACAGTGGGAGCGAGGAATGCATCATGAGATGATGACCCAACTAGTTTCGAGCTGGCCATCAGGAGTAGGACTCTGTAAGAATGGCTGGATGCTTAGCGATCTGAGATGGAATCCTTATACACCAACAAAGTATGGACTTTGGTTGCTTTATCTGAAGGGTTAAATCCCCATCAGAAGCAAGTATATCTTGAGAAGATTACTTGGTGTACATGGAAAAGTTGAGACTTTCAAAGCTATGCTTAAGTCCATCCATATCCTACTTTCCACAGCTACATACCATGACTACGATATCTGGCGGTTAGGTGTCATGACTGCTTTTCTAAATAATGATTTGGAAGAGAGCGTCTATAAGTACACAGCCAGAGGGCTTCGTAGACAGTGGGAGCAGCGGAAACGTGTGCAAGATGCTTTATGTAATAGATCAGGCATCGCGGAGAAGGAACGTCTGTTTTGATGCGGTAGTCAAAGAGTTTGACTTCATCAAAGTGGTAGATGAACCTTGTATATACAAAAAGGTAGTAGGGAGTATGGTGGTGATCCTCGTAGAGTACGTGGATGACATACTCTTGATAGGGAAGGAGTTTCCTATGCTACGCTCGGTCAATCTCCGCTTATCACAAGGATTCTACATATAGGATCAAAGTGATACCTACTAAATCCTGGGTTTTGGATCTATGAGATAGATCTAATTGGATGTTAGGATACTCACTGGCTGTAGTGAGATGGTATCAATTGATCCTGGAGAGAATCACTGGAAGGGTTCCGGGTGATAAGGACGACTGAATGTCAGTCACAGGCATTGTCTTTACCCTCAGTAAAGGGACGGTATGTTGGAAGAGTTCCAAGACAGATACCGTGGCATACTAGACGATAAAGGCTAGATACATCGCTACCAAAGATGCTACCAAAGAGGCAGTCTGGGTGTATATTAGTTCATGAGATGAACTTCGTTCCTACCATTGTGTGACAATGGAGTTGTGGCTTATGCCTAGGAACGCCCGTCCCATCAGTGATCCAGACATATTCTAAGGCAGTATCACCTGATCATGGAGATGGTTGATCTCCAGGGGATCGAGGTCAGGAGAGTAGACTCAGAGGACAACACGGCGGATCCACTCACAAAGGCCTTTTCCCAGAGAGAGACTTTTATGGGATGGTTGAGTATGAGATACTACAACCACTGTTATCAGATGGCCCTAGTGCAAGTGGGAGATTGTTAGTTATATGTATGCCCTAGAGGCCATTACTATACATGAGATGTATATTGTAGTGGATGCTTGGACATATATAGGGAGGACTTTCTTGCTCGACATGATAGTATGCTATCTGGTTACTCTTTACCTTAACGTGTATACTGATTGTCTCTCTGTTACATGTTGGTAAAGCCCTTAGGATGTGTACTTGACTACCTGGACTATGATGCGGATCATACTAGTGGGGACATGGTAGTCCATAAGTACATCCTTCAAGGTCCCTAGTCATGGGTGTATCGAGACGGGGCATCGATATACGAGGGTAGACTAGCGTATACCTTCTCGACCCATGTAGATGGGCGATGGATGATCCCATATCCATTGGTGTTTGACATCAGAGATGATATACGGGTGCTCAGTGGAGACTGGGTACACTGGACGGACTCGCTGAGAACTCCCAGATGGTATTATACCTTACGTCAGATGGCAGTTCTCTGGTGACACTGGTGCAGATTAGTCTGTAGACCCGAGATCGTCATAGAGTCTTGTGTGATTCCCACTGTGCTTGATTTCCACCTTACCACGTCCAAGAGGGCGTGCAAAACGGTGGTTTTTGGGTACAGTCTCGAGTCATATGGAGGCAATGAGCGATAGGAGGGGTTTCGTCTCTCCCGGTATTGGGGGTTGATGTCGCGCTATGCTCGATTGGCTATAACAGGGAAGTCCCTGGCCAGGGCTGGTTTAGAAATTTACTGGTAAGTGTTACCAGTAGTTTCTCGACCCGTTATGAGCCTCATATCGGCATGACTTATCGGTTATTGGGGTCTGACGTTACCACCCCTAGACATGATATGCGACATTTCAGACAAGGAGACCGGACTGTACGGTAGTGTCACTGTCATGCTTTTTGCAGGAGTTGGAGCGGGCTTGCTTGCTGATTTTCTGATCGCTCAATACCCGGGTAGCCGTTACGTCCAGCTAGTACCGCTGACGGCTTGTGGGTGCTTGATATGATCATCACCTACTGCCGGCGTATTGACGAGTTTTTAGAGTCCTACATAGAGGTTTTACTAGCTCAGGCAAAACGAAATAGGAGCGCATATGTGATATGTGCGGGACCGAGAATAATGCGAGTATGTGATACCGTATTCTATTCTCGCGACTATTGTATCGGCCGGTTATATGTGATATAGCCGGGTTATCGAATCAAGTGTTGATTCGATAAGTTGGTACATTTTGTGTTAGTCGGTTATATGTGATATAACCGGATTATTAAGTCAAGTGTTGATTTAATAATTTAGTGTATAATTGTATATGTGATATACTAATTTACATTAACTAACATTGGTTCACTTAAGCATTTGTTTTTCTCACTTGTGCACAACTTAATATATATGTGATATATATTCATTTGTGTTCATTTTGTATCATGGTTGTTGATACACACTATATAGGTGTATGAGACATACACCATTATAATTATATTGGTGGGGGTTTTAATATACAAAGTAAATACAAAATTAGTGGATAATTGTTCAAGTGCATGAAGCTTCATGAAGCTTGTGAGTGCATTGACCAAAGTCCACTAGTTTTGTTTTACTTAGGATATTCATAAACCTAACTACTATAATTAGCCATGGTTATGTCTCTACATGAGTTAGTATATGATACCCACTCACCCATGGTTAGCTCTCTCTCTCCTTGATTAGTTTTCATTCTCATTTTGAGCTCATCTTCTTCCTCCTTGAAATGCTTGCTAGGGTTTGATAAAGAGAGAAAGATTGTGAGAAAAGAAATTCTAAAGTGTACCCATTTCCTATTTCATCATCCTCTACTAGACTAGCACTTTAGTTTAGGGTATTTGTTTCACTAATTCTCTAGTTAGTGAAGTAGAAGCTTGAGTTTGTATTCCCTCGACGTAGATCATTTTCGGCCTCGAAGACTTCAAGCAAAACCGTTGCCCTCTTCTCATGGAGCCGTCCGAGAGTCCGGGAGTTCGATGATCGCAGCGAAAGGACTACAACAAGGAGCTTAAGAAGTGAAGGACCGATCTACAAAGGTTGTATTTCGTATTCACTTAGATGATAATTGTTATTTACTTGCATGTGTTACCCTAATTATCTAGCAAAGATCTTGTTTAGGGTTATTCGGCACGGCTAAAATTTTAATCGGGCATGGTTGATGCCTTGTAGAACCTTATTAGAGTGCCTAGTAACCCTACACCCCCTACTGCGGTAATAACCCTGAGTCCCTCAGTGAGTAGGTCCGTCTTTCTCTCCTGAGCTTCTGCAAGAGTCGTCAGTGCACTCAAGATCCTCTCCGTGCGATCCTGAGAACTTGAGTCCGAGGAGTGGTCGTTCGGGGACGTCATATCGCTGGAAGATATTTAAAAGGATATGATTAGATACAAGGATGAAAGTCAGGAATAGTGAAGCGAAAATAATGTAATACAATGTAGTTAATGTTATCCCTTACTACTAAACCCGGCTCTGATACCAACAAAACCATGTCACGCCTCGCTTCCCAAAATACGGAAAACGAGGGATGGCCAGGCCAGCCATGCTCCTACGGTCAAGGAATAATCCTGCTGTAGTCACACTTCGGCTTCCAGCATTACATGGTAATCAGTAAACAAAGTACAGAAGTAAAGAAAATACATCACTAAATTATTACATCAACTTTCATTGTTCACAATTTACAATAAAATAAGGAATAGAACTACTAACCAAGTTCGAATACAAGGTTTCTTTAGGGAAAGCAGTAAAAGTGAAGGAGGTACTCCCGACTAAATCTCCTCAAGCTCGAAGGGTAAGTCCGACTCTTGTGCTGGTTCTTCCTCGAGGTCTGAGCATGCATACTCAGGTCGTCAGAGCGAAGTAATAGCAATATTATAATAGTGACAAGAAACAGGCAAAGAAGGTAATAACAGTGGAAGTAAAATACAGGTAATCAATATGTCATTAACTGATGCAAAGTATGATCTGTGTCCCTATCAGTCTCTAAGTCATCTTTGAAATCGAGTTGTGGAAAGGAGGATCATGTTTAACGAGGGTCTCGTACATACCCGAGACTACGGCCCGCTATCGTCCGGGACATAACCCTGTCAGCCGGACCGCTAGGTCCAACCTAATATATATAAGAGTCGTTGTTCGAATGACCATCCTCTAAATCACTGTCCTCGCTAAATATAATACTCTTTCCACTTCGATTTTCCCCTTTTTCCCAGGTTTACACTATTTATGAGGATGGTCTAGTCGTGTACAAGTATGCACCAATAGCACGGTTTTGTCACTGTTCACTGTATTGTTCACTGTCACGAATCATTCATTTTTTCATTGGCGTACTTGACACTCCTAAACCAATACCATTCACGCACGATAATGCATTGTGCACTGAATAATAATGCGCATTATCACTGTAAGCATGGCAATCGGGTAAAATATGTGCATTTATGCCGTTAACAAGTTATGTGTAATATGAACTATTATGCACCTTATGAACTTATAAAAATTGCATTAAATCATACGTTCAAAATTCAGTAAAATGATACAAAGGTGGTAGCATGTAAACTCAGTCAGCAGTTCAACAAAATTTATTTCAGTGCATTCGGATTTCAGGTTTGCAACTTGCAGCGTTTCATTTTAAGTGTTCGCTGCTGGAAATTCAGTTCCTGAACTGAACGTCCATTTCATAACACAATTTTCACCCTGTGGGGATCAGAATTAAGCGACGCTATAGTTGAACAAAATTTAGGTTTATCAATAGGGTTTCCAACGCACCAGACGGATTCTCAATCGCGCCTCTACGTCAGAAGTTATGTACTGTACAACAATGGGGTATCCGTTCTGTTTCTGTTTGGGACTACTATATGTCCTGTTAATCTAAATTACAGTTTAAATAATAAACGACAGTGAAAAGGGGTGAAATTACTTTCATTAGTTAGCTAACTGTTTCATCTTCACTATGGTGTAGGGTTCCGCAATATAACATGTTCAAGCAGTAGAATGTAAGCATTACAAGATGGGAATCAACAGCCGGAGCTGCTCTGGACTGCAGTCCAGAGCCGCTCTCTGAACCAGTTCCCGTCGTCTTTTCAGTATAGAAACAATTTGAAACTTTTATGGGGTTCTAGGTCGTCGAGTCGGCTTCGATTTGAGCCCTCGAACGCATCATTTCAATTTATAAACAATTAGTTATGCTTTCTACAAGATTCAGACGCGGGAAATTTTCAGTTTTAACGGGTGTAATTGGGGATGATCGTTCACGTCAGTAACGACGGTATTTTTCAGCCAAGTTTTAACACGATGTTCATTACCACACGGGCCAGCTTATGTGATCAATTTCCGTCAGTTTAATGGAAGATTTCCGTTCGGGTTTTGCATCAAACACTTACGTCATATAACTTTACACGAATTGTATACACGGAATTCATAGGATTTTGAATTGTAACAGAACAATTTAGCATGAAACAAGTAGGGTACTTGCCTGAAGACGCGTTGACGCGCGGCAGCGGCAACGACGAGATCGCGCTACGAATGGCACGGTTAGGGTTCACGGCCTCGGCTCGAGTTTTGGTTCTTGGCAGCGGGGCTTGGGTTTCTGGGCGAGGCGGCTGCGAGTGATGGTGGGGTGTCGGAGGCGTTCGGGCACTGGAAGGGAGGCAGCCGGGGTGGATGAGATGGTCGCCGGCGAGGGTGCAGCGAGGGGGTTCGGGGTTGAAGTTTGGTGGCCGAGGAGAGAGGGAGGAAGCAGTGGGTGGTGCTCGGGTTGGTAGGAGGTGATGATGATGATGATGCAGAGGGGTCGACGAGGTGGCCGGCGGCGCGATGGGAGCGGGTGATCGTCGGCGGCGAGAGGATGTGCAGGGGAGGCTCGGCGGTGGGTTGAAGATGAATGGGTTTAGGATGATAGGTAGAGAGAGGAGATGGGGTCGGCTGTGAGATGAGGAGAAGAGCTCTATGGAATAGTAGAGGTCGCCGGAGAAGGAGAGGAGTTGTTGGGAGCGGGAAGTGCTCGGCTGAGGTGAGAGTTAGAGAGGGATCGAGAGAGTGAGGGGGAGGAGAAAGTTAGAGAGACGAGGTGAGAGACGAGGTGGCTTGAGGAGCTCGTGAGCGCGCGCGGTCGTGGTCGACGAGCGGGGACGTGGGGCGACGACGTGGGCACGTAGGGAAACGGGCGGGAAAAAGAAAGGAGTGGGGAAGAGGATGGAGGCGGGACGGGTCGGGTTTGGAGAGGCATGGGCCTGTAAGGTTTGAGCCGGGAAAAGTTTTGGGATTAATTCATTTATTTAGTTTTTTTGTGTAGAGGGAAAAAGAATATGGAAGTGGGCTGGGCTTGTGAATTGGGTTTATTTATTTAATTAGAATTTTGTCTTGGGCTGGGGTTTATTTGTTTAGGAAAATTTAACTATTATAAGTCTAAGCAACCAATTTCATACGAAAATACGAGGAAAAATAGGAAAACATTCAGGGGACTAGGAAAATATAGAAAGATTTTATTGATGGAAACAGGGATTTACAAAACCTTAAAAAAGATTGTGTATATCTCCTTCTCACATCCCTTTCTTATTATTTTTTCTATTATTCTATGTTTGTTTTATTGCCTTTGGCATATGGATGTGCTTCTGTGCTTTCTTTGTTGGAACTTCACCGCTGATTCCGGCTAAAAGCTTGAGGTGTAGAGATTCAATAGGAAAGAAAACTCCAAAGCAAGCTTGATGGAACTACGTAGATTTCATTAGATGCCCAATGTGTCCTTGAATAATAAATCCTACCAGCTAAGTACTGTAGATACCAAGGGTACTGGTACTGAGCTCAAGGTGAAGTGGTCGTCGTTTGGAGGGGAACCTGTGTTGTCATCAACGAACAATGCACTGGACATAATAGACCACTGTTAGTTCTTGAGTAAGCTTCAGCTTCAGGCGAGGTCAGATAGGGAATGCTAATCTTTGCAAAGACGTGATGTGTTTTTATTTGTGAGTTCGATGTGAACTTTTGACTCTATAAACCTTGAGAATCGATGAACATACTTTTAGGGCATTGGTTTAGGGATTTAAGAAACTGAATTTATAAAGAGACTTATCAAAACTCACCCCACTAGTAATCATACCCGCTATAATATAATTTGCAGGACTTGGATATTTTCTCTTTAAGTTCCATATGGCGAATGCATGCCAAGGTGGAGATTGTTGGGAATCACAATGCATGCATCCTAAATTTTTTGGAGAAATAGTCTTACAACCTTGAAAAAGAGAGGTTGAATGGTCATTAGGAATGAAAAATTAGCTTAAATCCATGGTCATACATATATGTATTGAGACAGGCCTTCAATCCAACTGCAAGAAATACAATACAGAGAATTAAGGAAAAAAGAATTAGACGAATATATTTGACAAACTCAATTCTTATCATGAACTTAGGTATTGTGGTCAAACTTGGAATGGCTGGAACATATTTATGTTCTCTGGAATTTCATGTATATATGCTTGTTGCACAGGAGATTTCTAGAGATTCTCAATGAGAGCTTTTGAAAGGGGAATTCTTTTTGTTAGACCTTTGAATGTATTCTTGGTGAGTTATTGGAGATGGTCCTCTATTAATTATATGCTTCTCATTGATAATAGCGGAAGCATTCTGCATGTCTTCATTGGTGGATTTATCCCTTCTAAAGATAAATTATGTAATTTTGTGTTCCTAACTTCATATACTTTCTCTTGTCCCTTACTCTTATAATGTTCATCTGTTGTTCTATTGCTTTTCATATCGGGTGTGCTCTGCACTCCACTGGGCCTATCTCCTACAATATGTAGGTTGAATAAAAATCCATTAAAAAAGTCTGATTTCCTTCAAATCTCTTAGAAATCAACTCTCACAGGGTTTATTTGAGATATTTGAGTTGCCTGTTTTTGAAATCTTTAATCAATTATGGTGCCATAATCGTGCAGCTGGTGTTGCAAGCGGGGCAACTAGAGCAGCGTTGACACAGCATTTTTCACTTGAGAACAATGCAGCAGATATTTCTGCCAAGGTATGAATGCCATCATCATGCATGCAGAATAGTGGCTATATAAATAAATATATTTTGATGGTTTAGAAATTTGGCAGGAGGGTAGTCAAGAGACAGTTGCTACAATTATAGGGATGGCATTGGGAATGCTTCTTGCTCATATTACTAGAGGACGCCCTTTAGCAGTATGGATTTTGTTTTTGTCTCTCACCCTGTTTCATATGTTTGGTGAGTATTTTCTATTGTGTGAGCCTTGGAGCCTATTTCGTAACAATGATCTATATCTTCTAGAAGAAGAAATTTTACAAGTGACTTGGAATTGCCCTTTAGAAATTGCATACCTGATATTTACAATTGGCCTCTCAATGTTGTTCTCTTCCAATTTTCCTATTCATACTAGGGATGGTGAGATCAGTTGGTTTTTATATGGTAAAAGAGAGAGAGAAAATGATTGTCATATTTGAATAATTATTTTCACATCTGTATCTTTCGATGCAATGCTGGCATCTTTCAAAATGTCTACATGGGACTGGTTCTGAATAGGGCACTACTTGGCTAGGGAGTTTATTCTCTAAATTGAATTTGGTTGATGTAGTATTTAAGGTTGATTAAACTATTAACATCTTGGATTACTGCTACCATGGTTTTCTATTTTAAAGATACTTTGCATGACCTTTGACTGATTCACCTATAACCTTTTCAGCGAATTACATGGCTGTTCGTTGCCTCTCTCTGACAACTTTAAATAATGAAAGAAGCTCTTTACTTCTGAAGCACTTCATGAAAACTGGGCAAGGTGATGCTTTATGCTTTTATTTTGTAAGTTATATATGTAGTCTTGATGCAATACAGCTTTTTATGTACATGAAGGAGTTCAGAAACTCCTTAGGAAATTCTCAGTTCATACACTATCCTTTCCTCTTAGTTTCTATTTTCTTTCGTTTGAAGGCAGAAGGTGTTGACTCTGTACTAAGATATGTATAATGGAGCTAATGTTGCATCATCCCATTGGCTATACTACCTATTATTTAAAATATGTGATATAAATCAATCAAAAAAACAAAACAAAACAGGTAAGCTGATTAGATGATGTGAAGCCATATGAGATCCTTTGTGTTTATTCCCCTACACTGAAATGCTTTGTGTTCTGTGCAATTATTATTTGGATATTCTGTTTTAAATAACTTTTTTTTTGGGAACTGACCCGTAAGCCTGACCCACGGACACAACACACCCACGAACACGGCAAACACACGCACACAACACACGCAGACACCCATGGGACCATGAATCTACCCCGAAAGCATTAAAATTGGGGCCGCTTCCCCTCCTGGGGATCGAACCTCGCACTTTTTCCAGGAGGGAAGTGCCATACCGACTGAGCTATTGCTCGTTATTCTGTTTTAAATACTGATGCTTCCTTCCATCAGTTCTGTCACCTCAACAGATTTCTAGGATGGAGCATGTGTTTCCTGTTTGGGCCTGTTCATGGGGTTCCAAGGAAAAAGCTAAATTATTTCACAAACATATACGCCTAGGCGTTAAGGTTTCTTCCCTAAAACATCCCGACATGTGAGTTAAGTTCTTATCCCTAGTTTTAATTAGAGGACCAAACAACCAATTGGCAATTAATTGAAATTTTGAACTCGTGCTGCACATCTCAGGATTGAACTTTCAGGATCAGCAAGCTCTCACTACAAAAAAGGTACTTTGTTCCAAAGAAATCTAATTATTAAATACTTCAATGACAATCTTCCGAAGAATTTTGCTGATTTCTTGCTCTCGTGTCAGCTAAATATTTGTTGCTGGAGAAAAAAGGAGTTATTCAGGTCATCATCCATAAGCAGTCAGCACAAGCAGATATTTTGCAAGCGTTCATTCATGCTCTTGTTATTGCTAGTTTCATCGGTAGAAGCAAGGCTGTGCATACTGATAGTCGTCTATGGATGAATGACCACTACCCTGATTTCCTTGCAAAGGTATTCTTTAAGATCTGCTTATTGTTGCTCATTTTAAATCTCATATGAGTTGATGTTCTTAAAATTTTATTTTAAAAAAATTATGAGAATGTCTTAGTCTTAAGGACTTCACACAAAGTACCATATTAATAAAAGAATTCGAGTATGGCTGCTTGACTCATACATAGATGAATGTTTTGGGCAAATTCCGAACACCGAAAACAACGGAATATACATGAATCATGGTTTTGCACATTCGACCTTCAATTATAATAGATATTCACTGAAAATTATCTTAAGCTTGTACAACACCAACTTGAAAATTGAATCTTTAGTTTGTCTCACCCAGCACCTTATCTCTATATTTTATTATGTGTTTGTATATGTGTGGAGCACACGCCAATTCGCTAGTAAGTTTGGAATGTTCATAAATTACCATTGGTAATTGCAGCTACGATCTGGAGGATGGGCAACTGAAAGGCTTCTTTCGCCGTCTATTGTTTGGAGGGCAGATTGGAGCCATGGCGTCGTAGACGAAAAGACCGGTTAGGCAAGGAAGAATGCGTCATCATTGGTTCTATATTGTTCCTCGCAATCAGCCTGAATCGTAAATCTGAGGGATATTACTTTGTCACTTTTAGACCCAGCTCATTCACAAAATTTGGGGATTTTTGGAGAATTGTATTATGTCTTATTTGCCAAAGCTTTGTTCACGTTGAGTCTCTGGATGCAGTCACACTAGTTTCAGGTGAGCTTGCAGTGTTCTTAGGTTTTTGGGGAAAAAGGGATCCAACTCCCTAACTTTGAAGGGCAATATTAGGTCCCTGATAAAAAAACAAATAGGTTTAGGTTTCTATGATCCATCTATTATTCTTTATGCTAATACTGACCTTTCAGGTAATCTATTATATTAACCCTTAAAATTGATATATATATATTTTTTAAAGTGCTACATTTATATTGAAATAGGTCAAATGTAATAGATATAGTAATTTTACTAAAATTATGTAACAGTTTCATGTCAAATGTAGTATTTTAACATAAATGTAGTACTTTATATTATAAATGTGGTATTTTGAAAGATAACTATAGTACTTTAGGTTAATGTAGTAGTTTTCATGTCAAATGTAGTATTTTAACACAAATGTAGTATTTTATAATATAAATATAGTATTTTGAAAGATAATTATAGTACTTTAAAAGGTAAATATGGTAGTTTGTCTAAAAGGATAGTGCTGGCATAAAACAATAATAAATGTACTTTCAGCACTAAAATACAAGAATCTAAGTCAAGTTTTTCACAATTTTTTTGGGCAAGGTATATAAGGGCCCGTTTGGATTGGATATATTTGATCACTAAGTGATTAAAATCACTTCAAGGTGGATCCTAAGTAGATAGCGTGTTTGGATCTTTCTTACTATTCAATTAGTGATTATTTTATCATGGATCCCATAATAACTAGCTTAAAAATGACATCTTTTCCCATTTAAAAATAAACTAAGAATTCGCAACTTACTTTATAAGTGATTATGAAATAGCAGAGTTGATAAGGTAATATGCCATAATACCTCTTGTCTTTTCATCGATATTTAAAGATGATATTAATGATACGTCCTTTTGGTCATATTACATTCAATAACCATTTATCTATATTTTTATCGAAACACACTATCTATTTATAATCATTTTTCATACAAATTATCCGAACACTAAATAATTTATTTGCTATAAGCACTTAAAAGTGTTTTTATTTTTCGTTTTTTCCAGAAATAATCACTTATAAGTGATTATGGAAAATAGTCGCTTAAAAATAAGCTCATCCAAACATGTTTTAAACCTATTGCTTTTCAAAACACGGAAGTTGGACCATTTTTTTCTCTAGGTTTTTTGTCCTTTTTTTCCCGTTTTCCTTTTATTTTTTCCAAAAGCCCAGAGTGATTTGATGTGCAATTGGGTTATCATTTTGTGTTCCGGTATGTGTCCGGATTAAGACTCTACACTGGTTCGGGTCTAAATTATTTCAAAGCTTTCTTCAATAGCTTTTATTTCAAATATCATCTCTACTACCATATCTTGCATTTATAGTCTTGTTGCCCGGTATAAGAAATGTCATTTTGACGAATGAGAGATCCTGTGAAATGAAGAGCGTATTGCGGAAATTTTTGGGACCTTTCACTAATGTTAGCTACATGGTGTTCTCATGTAAGTTCAAATTTAATATCAATAAAACGAGAAAGGTTGATGGTTCACATCTTTGACTCATTTGATTTGACGACAGAGAATCATGTAGAATCAATAACCGTGAAAGCCTAAAATCCTAAAATTAGTTTGAAACAAAAGATATTTAAGAAGATTATTATGGCCAAAATACCTTCAATAATTATAATAAATTGCAAACCTAAATGTTTTGAGTTACTGATGATGCTCAATATTGGCGATCTCCAAGATCATGACACGTGGCAGATGATGTGTCCCAGAACTCAGAAGGAAGGGCCCAAGGGGCAGGCCAACCCTGTACCCGACCTGCAAGCACAAGTTGGCCCTCCTCAGGGCCCCTTACAAATCGGCATCCTCGGCCCCATAGCTCGCCCCGAGCTGCCACAAGACCAAGACTCCTCAGCCTCTTCGCTCGTCCCCGAGTTTCCGGCCGAGGACGTCTTCCTCGGTCCTCCGACCAACTCCACCACTCACGGGTGTAACCGCCGCTCCGCGAATCTCGCCATGTGCAGATTCTACGCCAGCAACACCCCACGTTCCACGCCATCACGATCCATTAATGGGCGATCCGCTCTCTACGCGGGCGTGACGTCGGGAGCGTAACTGCCGGCGAGATTCGTACGCCTGCTGCTGCGTGCCACCACCGCTATATAAACCCCCATCACAGAGGGGTCAAGTAAGCCATTTTTTATTCCACTTAGCCGTTATTCTGCTCGGATCTAGCACTAACTTGATCGTCGGAGGGTCCTCGGTGGTACCAAACCACCCCGGGACTTCTTTGTAGGCACTCGGCGCTAAACTCCTCAAATCACCAATCTCCTCAAACCTATTGAGACCCACATGCAACAGGAGATCATCTCCAAAATCCACCGGGAGATTGACGGAAGACAACATCTGAAGGAGGCCTGAAAAGGATCTCCATCAGTTGGCGCCGTCTGTGGGAAAAACGCAAACTCCACAAAAACAAAGTTGGCCTTCCGATCTCCGTCCGTATGGCCAGCAACCATCATGAAGATCCAGATACCAGCCGTCGCCTTCCCCTCACCGGAGGCGCGGATGAACCTCCACCGGCAACCATCATCAATGCCCTCGCCAGCCGGATAGATAGGCTACAATCCCTCATGGAGGCGCTCATCCGCGTCCAAGTGGCCGGGCCCGGGCCCTAGATCGCCGCTCCACCGCCCCCAGAAGGCTCTGCCCCAGTCGGGACGGCTGACCACCAGCAGGCTACGACTCCTGGCCACATATCTCTCGGGCCGATACTCCCTGAGGCCCGCTGGACGCCCCACGGCTCCACACCGAGGTCCGCCGCCAGAACGCCTCGCCTCGAGCCTCCTCACGACCCTTACCCCCCTGAGGAGATGTCGGTCACCTCGCCTGTCCACAAGCATGGTCGGCACCCCTTCCCTTGACGGGGTCGCGCAGAAGGGGCTCGCCGCGACGATTCGAGAGCCACCTTGCCCGAGGATCTGAGGAATCTCATCGAGAGGAACCGGGGCCGCTCCCAGATGCAGGTCTCCCGCAGCAGAGGCCAGGGATCCCAAGGGGCCGAATCCTCGGGATACCACGGTCGACTCGACGCCCTCGAGAAGAAGATCGAGGGCATACGCCGGGAGGGTCACCTCTCGAGCGACGGGGCTAAGTACGCCTCCGACTTGCTCACAAAGCCGTTCACCGAGGAACTGCTCGCCGTCCACGTCTCCTCGCGCAACAAACCCCCGAAGGTCTCTCTGTTCGATGGGAAAACCGACCCGAAAGACCATTTGGACGCTTTCACCGTGGGGATGAGCTTCCAGGACCACTCCTATGCCGCCCAGTACAGGGCCTTCCCGGCCACCCCTCCTATGCCGCCCAGTACAGGGCCTTCCCGGCCACCCTCATCCGCGCGGGTCGGGACTGGTTCCGAGGGCTCGAACCGCGCTCAATCTCGACCTTCGACAAGCTGGCTACTCAGTTCCTCGGCCACTTCGTTGGGAACCATCGGCAGAAGTGTACGGTCGACTACCTCTTCACGATTAAGAGTGGGGACAAAGAGACGTTCAAGGCCTACATCACCTGATTCTACAACGCCCTCCTCGAGGTCCCCGAGCACCGGGACGAGACCGTCATCACGGCGCTCAGATCTGGTCTGAGGCATAAGGAGTGGTTGCGCTCCTTTGCGTTGGCACAGCCTAAGACCATGGCCGAGGTCAAGGCGTGGACCGAGCGCGAGGTTCAGCTGGAATCCGAGGTGAACGTAAATCTCCCCCGAGCGGAGCAATCCGACCAGAAGAAGAGGGCTAGGGAGGACCGTCCGGAGCGTCAGCGGCCCTATCACCCGAAGTTCCAGGAGTACACCCTGCTCAACGTCTCCTTCGCAGTGTTGCTAGAGGAGGCCCAGGGCGAGGGGTTCTTCAAGTTCCCTTCGATCCCGCGCCAGGCCTCGAAGCGAACCCGAGGCCCTTACTGCGCCTTCCACCGGACGCTGGGCCACGCAACGGAGGATTGCAAGCAGCTCCGGGACTATATCGAGGAGCTCATCCGATCGGGGCACCTCGCCTCCTACTTGAGGGACAAATGGCAGGCTGACCGCGGGCAGGAACAGCGCCCCCCCCCCCCCCGCCGAGCTGACCATCGGCCAGATCATGCTGTTTCGGCGGACGACCAGTCCGGCGCTGTCACGACCCAAAATTTGGCCTGTAACCGGCACTTAAACTACGTAACGACTACAGGCGTACGCAGCTTAAGTAAGCCGAAACCCAGAAATCTAAACCACCCAAAACTGGATAAACAGAGAAAAACATAGTTTAAAACATTCGGAAAATCACAAGTAAAATCTCTAACTCTGGTTTTCTTTCTTGAAAATTTCGGCAGCGCTTCTTTTGTAAAAACTAGTCCCGAAAACGGGTACAACATAGATAATATATAAAGCATCCCAAACGGGAGCAAATCACGCCCAACGGCGGAGACAACCACCACAAATATATATATACGACGCCGAAGCGAAGAAATATAAAAGATAACTGCATAAAAAAGTAAACTTTTCAACAAAACCGGCTCCCACGAGCACGGCACCCAAAGTCACCAAAAATAATAATACAACACCGAATCCTCACAACTCGTCTCTAAGTCATATACAAACAGTGGTAGATGGAGAATACTAGATCCAACAAAAGATATACAATGTACAAACAGATAACCGCAAACCCACCTAAAAGCAAAGGCCTCACAGCCAAACGTAGCGGTATCCGCAAAAGTAGAGATGATAAGATGCCCTGCCGCGACTACTCTGAGGGTAAGTCCTGCAAAACACTGTGGCACAACGGGGGTGAGTTGCCAACTCATGAATAGTAAATAACATCATACTGTAATCGCAAGTATCCACGAATAGCGATTAATCTATCCCAGGTAACCTGATAGCATAAGTATGACAATAAGAATATGCAACAATCATGTAAAGGTACATCATCAGGGTACTACAACTACATGAAACAATGCATATCAAAAATAATCTTGAGTGTATGGGATGATATAATAAAATCTCATGCAAAATCATCAGCATGGAAAAAAACACCAGTGTCCCTCACTAACACATCAAATCCCAAATCCTCAGGCACCGCATTCACAGATCGGCCCTCACATCCTGTAAGTCTCATGGAACCTGAGCGTCAAACATCGACACCTGAAACATCATGAAAATATATCCCTGTATGTGTGTGTGTGTGTGTGTGTGTGTGTGTGTATATATATATATATATATATAAGTATGAAGATATCAACCCCGTATGTCCACCGACGATACGTAGAAATCATGGAAAACCTGAGTGTCTAACACCGACACTCGAAACATCATGAAACCCGTGTCTAGTATCGACACGTAAATCCTCATAACTCAGGCGCTGTCACCATGACTGGCCCTGACGATTGTTTCCCCCAATCAGAGCAAAGCTCTGTTTTGAATTTCAAAATTCAAAAATCGAAGCAACGCTTCAGATCCCGTGCGCTGCGCGCTGCGCGCCACGTGTCAAAAGCAGATACGTCGGCGTCAGGTGCGCTGCGCCCTAGGCAGCGCACCCCTAATCAGAGCAAAGCTCTGTTTTAAAATTCAAAATTAAATTGAAGCAACGCGCCACGTGTCAAACACAGATGCGCTAGCGAAGTTGCGCTGCGCTCTGCGCTGCGCGCCACGTGTCGAACGTAGGTGCGCTGGCGCAGTTGCGCTGCGCGCCACGTGTCGTACGTAGGTGCACTAACGCAAAGTGCGCCAGCGCTGGAATTAAAAGAATTCCCCGCCGTCAGATCAAAAGATCTAATAATAATAAATTATTAATTAATCAGAATTAAAATTCTGTTATGGAAAGATTTTTCAATCTTATTAAAACAAGAAGATTATCTTCTGTAAAACAGAAGCCTTAGGATCAAAGATCCAACGGTGGAAAATATTCCAAATCAATCAGAGAAAGATCTCTTAAAACTGATTTAACAAATCAATTGGCCCTATATAAAGGCCCCTAAACTTCAAGTCTCACATACAGAATACAAGGGAGAGAAAAGATAGAGAAAACTCTCTGCAAACTTTGAGAAAAACTCAAAGAGAAAGAAATGCAAGCCTTTAGAAGAAAGAAGATCATTTCTTCATCTTTAAAGGTAAAGAATTAATTCTTGAACAACAGAGATGAAATCATCTCCTAAAAACAAGAACCATTTTCTAAAAAGATCATAGATCTGAAAAAAGACCAAGATTTTTAATAAAAAGGAAAAGATCAAAAGATCTAATCATAAAGAACTAAAAGAAGTATTTTACTTCATTCACAAATCTTTTGATCTATAAAGGCAGAGCCTTTTATAAAAACAAGAACTTTTGTTCTTGGATCTTGACGAAAAAGCCTCCTTTGAAGAACATAAATTTGTTCTTTGATCTTAAAATTGATCAAAATGCGCTTTGCGCTATTAAAAAGTGCTTTGCACTCATGAACTACGCCTTCGCGCTCCTTGGATCGACGCTCAGCACCAGAACATGCCACGTGTCAACCATAGACACGATCTGCGCTTTGCGCTCCTGAAAACAGTGCACTGCGCTCTTGGTTTGGCGCTCAGCGCCAAGCGCACCACGTGTCACTCACTGGCGCACCCATAAACTAGTGCAGCACATTCATAAATTAAAAGCGCAGTGCGCTAACAAACTAACGCTTAGCGCTAAGCGCGACACGTGTCCTCCTCGTGTGCGCTAACCGACAGAAGCGCAATGCGCTTTTTGACTGGCGCAAAGTGCCTGACGCGCCACGTGGCGCGCTGTCAGAACACACTTTGTTCTGATGAATGCTATGCATTAAATATAAGACAAAAAAATGTGTCACGGCCTAATGCTTAGCATTATTAAAAGGGCAGAGCCCAAACAAAGGCCTAACAGGCAGAACAAAAATAAAATGTTAAACATTTTTTTAACTGGACTTAGCCCAATTCTGGACATAAGTCCTCAATTTAAATTGAACTGAGCTCATCTGCTCTTCCAATCAATTTACACCCGGTTCAAGGGTACATCTCTTCACTCCTTTGATATTTGTCGTTGTAATCCCTCAACGTCGTCAGAGAGGTGGCGGGTCCCGACAACCACACATTACTACGGACTGTGGGGTCGTTAAACTCATGGACTATGATGTCCTTAACCTCGACCGTGATGTCTTAAAACTAACATCGGACTGTGGGGTCCTTAAACTCACGGACTATGATGTCCTTAACCTTGACAGTGATGTCTTAAAACTAACAACGGACTGTGGGGTCCTTAAACTCACGGACTATGATGTCCTTAATCTCGACCGTGATGTCTTAAAACTAACACCGGACTGTGAGGTCCTTAAACTCACGGACTATGATGTCCTTAATCTCGACCGCGATGTCTTAAAACTAACATTGGACCGTAATGTCCCTAAACTAATTATCGACCGCAATGTCACTAAACTAAACAATAGAGCCCAATTGCTCTCTTGTCGGATCTAAACGATCCCGTTAAGTTGATCTTAGTCTAAAATTAGACTAACGTATCCTTAACAAATGTTTAAGTTGATCTTAGACTCAAATGAGGCTAACGTATCCTTAAACTCAACCCCCCCAAACCCAAATCTAAGAAAGATACGGATTTGGACTAGTCCACGCCCTACGGACGACAACATAACTTAGTCTCCGTATACAATCCACGGGCAACCAAACACAAAACAAACGCCCACGACACGAAGTGACCATCTGGAGAAGGAGAAAGTTGTTACCGCGATGCGGTAGCGTAATTAACTGCAGGGGCTTGCGCCTGCAGGGAAGAGCGTCCCCACAATCAAAAACCCCTCGAACGAGGGGGAATCTGACGAAGTCTGCTAAATTAGCCGCATCCGTTTAAACCTTCGATACATGGTGCCATAAATCAACTTGGCATCTTCGGAGAGGTGGACGGATAGCACCAATTAGCATCTGCCCCGAAATTCAGTCTAGACGTTCGCCGCGTCTCCGCCGCATCTTTCGGAGGGGAACAAATTCTGGCATGCCCGGTGGGACCTTTTCCTCTTTCCACTCCACACTTCGTGTGTCGTGTTTGCGAACCAATCGCGGTTTGCTAATGGTTGCCCTTGGGTTTCGAGGTACTAAGATTTAGCGTTTTGCTTGGTGCAGAAAGCAAAGGATCAATGGCGTTCACCTGCTCAAAGTGTTCCACATGCAACTGCAACCCGCGTCCTGCCTCAACTGGGGGCATAGCCTACGGGCCCCAAGCTGCTTCCCTGTTCACGATGCCCGTGGAACAGGTCACTCAAGCCACCACAGGGTTATTTTTCGGGACCATGCTCCCGCCAACGAGCTTCACCGTTCCTGTGCCAACGCCGGAAGTTCCCAAGAAGTCGGTCTTCGACCGGCTTACAGCTACTACGGCCCCTCTCAACGGGTCGTCCAGCACCGGCGCCTCGGTCTTCTCCAGATTGGGCCAAAGTTTAGGTGGGTCCATGATGAAGCCTGCACCTCCAGAGAAGGTTATTCCGAAGAGAGTAACCAACCCTGCTCCTGAAGTCGTCAAGGCGGCTTCTCCTGCCAAGGGGCCGGTCTTTACAAGACTGACTGTCCCAACTCCCGCTCCCGCTCCTGCTACTTAAAGAACATCAGTCTTCAACAGGCTGACACCAGCAACGGCCCCTCACCTGAACAGGGGGCAAGACAAAGCCATCCCCATCACCAAGCCAACTCCATCAGCTCGACACGCTCGACGTCGCCACTGGCGCCGAGTAAGGTGTTAGTTGTATGTATGCCCTAGAGGCCAGTATTGTACAGATGATGTATATTATATTGGATGCTTGGACATATATAGAGATGACTTTCTTGCTCAATATGATAGTATGCTATCTGGTTACTCTTTATCTTAACATGTAACTAGTCTCTTTAAACTGTCTTATGGTTACATGTTGGTAAAGCCCTTAGGATGTGTACTTGACTACCTGGACTATGATGCAGATCATACTAGTGGGGACATGGTAGTCCATAAGTACATCCTTCAAGGTCCCTAGTCGTGGGTGTATCGAGACGGGGCATCGATATACCAGAGTAGACTAGCGTATACGCTTCTCGACCCATGAGATGGGCGATGGATGATCCCATATCCATTGGTGTTTGACATCAGAGATGGTATACGGGTGCTCAGTGGAGACTGGGTACACTGGACGGACTCACCGAGAACTCCCAGATGGTATTATACCTCACGTCAGATGACAGTTCTCAGGTGACACTTGTGCAGGTTAGTCTGTAGACCCGAGATCGTCATAGAGTCTTGTGTGATTCCCACCGTGATTTGATCTCCACCTTACCACGTCCATGAGGGCGTGCAAAACGGTGGTCTTTGGGTACAGTCCCGAGTCACATGGAGGCAATGAGCGATAGGAGGGGTTTCGTCTCTCCCGGTATTGGGGGTTGATATTGCGCTGTGCTCGATTGGCCGTAACAGGGAAGTCCCTGACCAGGGCTGATCAGAGATTTGCTGGTAAGTGTTACCAGTAGTTTCTCGACCCGTTATGAGCCTCACATCAGCACGACTTATCGGTTATTGGGGTCTGACGTTTACCACCCCTAGACTTGATATGCGACATATCAGACGAACAGATCGGACTGTACGGTAAGTGTTACTGGTCGGATTCACAGGAGTGTGAGCGGGCTAGCTCGTCGATCTTCTGATCGCTCAATACCCGGATGGCCGTTACATTTAGCAGACCGCTTGCGGCTTGTGGATGTTTGATATGATCATCATCTGCTACCGGCGTATTGACGAGTCTTTAGAGTCCTACACAGAGGTTTCCTGGCTCAAGCGAAACGAAATAGGAGCGCATATGAGATATGTGCGGGACCGAGAATAATGCGTGTATGTGATACCGCATTTCATTCTCGCGATGAATGTTTCGATTGGTTGTATGCGATATGACCTAGTTATCGAATCATTGATTCGATAAATCGATACATTAGATACTAGTCGGTTATGTGCGACATGACCGGATCATTGAATCAAATGTTGATTTAATGATTTAATGTATAATTATATATTTGATATATTACTTTGCATTAACTAGTATTGGTTCACTTTAAATGGATTTTCTCACTTGATGTGCAAGTTGTATATGTGATATACTTTTGTGCACATGTTTGTATCATGTTTGATGATACTTGCTCATTTGGTTAAGTGTATAGAATTATACCATGGTTAAGTTGATGTTTAGGGTTTTGCTTTTTCATTTATTTATTTATTTGGAAAAGATAAAGATGAGAATGGTGGCTTTCTTTGTTTCTTATTGAAGCTTCATGAAGCTTTGACTTAGTCCACCTTTCTTATCTCATCCTTAACCCTAACCATTCCAACTAACCCTAGTTTACTCTCTACACTTGATTATGGTAAGGATATGATAAGTATTCATATTAGTTTCTTTTTAAATAAAAAAAACTTATCATATTCTTTATCTTCTCCTTCTTCTTCTTCAAGAAAAACCTTGACTTCATCAATGGTAACTTGAGCAAACAAGTGAGAAATCCAATTCTAAAGTGAACCCACCTCCTATTTCTTCACCCTCTACCTCTTGCCAAGTTGTTTTGGGTGTTTTCTTCATAAGTTTCACAACTTGGTGAAGTTGGAGCTTGAACTTGTGATGCCTCGACGTAGATCATCTTCGGCACGAAGCCGACGACCTAGTCCGCCCATTTTCCCGATGAAGCCGACGATTGAGTTCGGGATTCAAGATGGACAGCGAGAGGACGCCTACATGGAGCTAAGGAAGTGGATATCCGGATCTACAAAGGTTGTAGCTTCTGATCTTTAGTTAAGTTGTTAACTAGATTCGTATTTCGCCTAGATTTCTAGTCGACGATCCGTACTAGGGTTTCTCGGCACCCATAATTTTTGAAATTGGTATGGTTGATGCCTTGTGAGACCTCTATAGTGTGCCTAGGAACCCTACATAAGGAAGGCCAGGGGAAACTCCCCTTCTGGGCAAACTCCACCAGCTCCAACGGTGGAAATTAATGTTGCTATTCCAACCGGGAATAGTTTTGAGCTGCTGAATAGGGTGCGCAGGAATTCTCCTACCGCCGTACTGAAAAGATCCCCTCCATCCATGGAAAATGTTGCGGAAGCAAAGCCAGAACATTCCATTCAGCGGCTATCCTCCAAAATCTACAAAGTTTAGTGGCAGGCTCGAAACTCAGTAGTTGATCAAGCTTACCCTCGCCGACAGAAAAGGGCGAAGGTTCAACAAGAAGAAAGCCATCCTGCCAAGCCACGAAAAGCTATCTGGGTGCCCGCTGCGACGACCCCCTCAACTTTGACCGCTCATAAGAAAAGAAGGCCGGAGAAGATCCCCATGCCTGCGACAAATGTCAAAGGCACTGAGCCCAAACGCCCTAAGTCTGGGGGCATAATGGTACATACTGTTTACTTGGCATCCGGAAAAGAGGATAGCCACGCTTCGACGGGCCACCGACCACTCACTCGATCCATCACAAGAGCTCAGGAACAACAGCAACAGATGCTTCAGGAGATGCTGACTGCGATGGCCGCACTCACCGGGCCAAAAGAAAGCCCGGAAACATCCACGGAGCAGCGCCGTGATCAGGAAACTGATGCTGAATTTCTTCAGAGAATGCTTGAGCAGAAGGACAAAGAGGCTGCGGAGCAAGCGGCCAACATAAAGCGAATGACACTTCTCTTCCAAGACATGGTCGGGATGATGTTACAGCCGGAGCCTCCAGCGGAAGACCCTCCGATCATTATTGAAGACGATAAAGGGGAAACGTCGAATCCTCCTCTGGCTCTTTCAGCAGCCAAAGAGGAAACTATCTCCAAGGCCACCCTGGATGACTATATTGCTCAGCAAATAAGAGTTCACCAGGCGAATGAAGCAGCCGGCTAAGTGGTCAAAACTGGACGACCGTATCCAGGCTGGTATGATCAGATAAAGTACCCGCCAGGCTACACGATCCCTAAATTCCATGTATACAAAGGGACATGCAATCCCCACCAGCACGTCGCCCAGTTCAGAGCTCTGTGCGGCAACACTGGGGGCGATGTAAGCTTTTACTCCGCCAATTCGTTGGCAGCTTATCAGAGACGACGTTTGAATGGTACTCCGAACTTCCAAACGACTCCGTCATAACTTTCGCAGATATGGAGTTATTGTTCACCCAGCGATTTGCGAGCGCAAGTGAACGTACCCCGATAACAGCATTGATCAATGCGAGAGTAAAGCCGGGCGAAATTTGGGTTCAATACGCAATCCGATGGCGAAATCTGTGGTCAAAGTGAGAACAGCGCATCGAAGAAGTACCAGCGGTGGGCATGTTCGTGGGCACCCTAGACCCTCATGCAACTATTTCACAGTTCATGATGTTCTTCAAACCGACCACCTTCCAAGCTTTAATCGACAAGTTAGCCCAGATGGATCAGATGGGTGTTCATATCATAATATTGCATTTTATATTCCCCATTCTTATTCGTTTTATAAATAAACAGGTGCTTTTGATACATGTCTGCTACATATTACAGGTTACAGGTTCTTGGAGCGAAAACAGTGAAAAAGACAAAAGATGATACAAAAAGGGACTTTTGACAAACAAACAGAAGACTCTTGATCAAGCCTACATCAAAGATAAAATTCACAAAGTACAAGGCAATGCAAGGTTCAAGATTTCGAAGCCACGGTTAAAAGTCCACCACAATTATTCACTGGAAAATCTGAAAGAGAACAGAAGCTATTTTAAAGAAAGAATTAAAGAATTAAGTAGCCCAGGAAGCCCAAAGACAGAAGAGCCCACAAAGGAAAGGCCCAATACTTCATTTTTAAGAAGACAAAAGGAAGATTTTATTTTACCAAAATTCATTTGCGGCTTTGACTAGTTGACCTAGGGCTATTTTTGTAATTTCAGACATGCGGATCAAAATGTAACCTAGGGTTTCTATTTCCTATAAATAGAACTCTAAACATTGTAATTCTTCATGCCTCCCTTTAATGAATAAAATTTAGAAATCTTTTGGAGAGCATCGGTGCCTCTCTTTAATTCAGAAATTCAGATCTGACAAACCTGGATGGAAGATTGGAGGGATCCATCTGTAAGTAATTTAATTTCTTGTTCTAGTTTAGATTTTAATTCCTTGCCTTAGATGTTAGCTTTGGGAAAGGCTTTTGAGAGATGAGATCTCTCATCCCTTTCTTACCCATCACATAGAATCTATAGGACTCCATGCATACACGCACACACTGCGCCCTACGGCACCCTATCCCTCGAGGTAGCGGTGATACCGTAGTATAAAGGCTCAGTTGCGCGCGTTTTCCATGGAGGTTAGGGTAAGGATCTCTAAAGGAAGGACAAGAACCTAGAGGAAGGAACACATTCCCGAATGGATCCAATCCCTTTTATTGATAATTACCATAACTCCTCTTAGATCCTAATCTGGGTATAGAAAGCGTTGAGATTTATTTGCATTTCCAAATCATTCCTAAACCTAACCCTAACAAGATTTAGATTTAGATAATTGCCCTAGGTTAATTAGGTTTTTAGATTTAATAACAACTCCGAACACCCTTCGGAATTAACTCGTAAGAACGAATTGGAAATTCACAACATCCCTGTGGACCGACCCGTACTCACCGGCTAGCTGCAAAGCGACGCCGTTCTTGATTGCGGTTACAAATATTTTTTGATCTATCTTTTAGAAAGCGCAAGCACGCTAAATCATTCAATCAAATGACGCCGTTGCCGGGGATGGCGTAGAACTTTCCTTTTCGCAATTTCGGGTTAATCATAAAATTTAAAAAATCATAAAAATCTGAAAAATCACAAAAAAATATAATAAAAATATCCTCTGTTATTTTTGGAAGGGTATTCTTGTTTGAATTTTGCAGGATTTGCACACAAATTCGGATCTGTAAATCTACAGAGATCAAAACAGTAAATATCAAATCCGAACAAATAGAAGATCACAACAACCGAGGAACAGAAAAAATTTGGAGAAACGAGTCAACAAGAAGAATCGCGGTGATCTGGTCAAAAAAAAAACCTCCGAACCTGCCAAAGCGCGGCGGAACCGCCGCGCCAGCCCTCTTTTGGCCACGGAACCGCCGCGGTCTGGTCGAATCAGGGCTTAAAAAAAGGGAAAGAAGCGCGATAAAAAAAAAAACAGTTCCGCCACTGCAAATTTCTGTGAGTTTTCTCTCTCCTCCTCTGCAAATCTTGATATATCTTCTGTAAATTTGCCTGCAGGATTTCTTTGCGCTCAAAAATCTTATTCCTCTCCAAAATAACAATCTTGTGCAGGATTTTTGGGCCCCGTTTGAAATGAAATTAGATTGCAAGTAATATTTTGCTGTTGCATATCTTTTCTCTAAAAATCTTTTTGCAACAAAATTTTTCCAATTAAAGAGATAAAGAATGAAAATAAAAAGAACAAATATTTTATAGAAACTTGCAAAAACTTTTAGCCGCAAATAAATCCTTGCACCACCAACCATTCTTCTTGTCACCTTTCTTCTTCTAACATGGGTACCCCGCATCAAAAATCTCTTGCCGAACTTTGGTATCCTGAACCTAATTTTGCGTCGTATGTCAATGTGTTCGGTCAATTTAAAGACGATCCTTCCATGCCTAAAAAATCTTTAAAAGATCATATAGAGGCGTCTAGGAGAAACAGTTTGACTTTCCAACCCACTTTGTGTCAACCAAGTCAACCTTCACCATCTTCGTATGTTGACACCACTTTTTCAAGTCCTACTGTAACTCCTAGACCGATGTCCATTGCTGAGCATATTGCTCAATCTCGCAATCGATTTTTCACCCCTCTCCACTCATCTAGTTCTAGGGATCCGCACGATTATTCACCTTTTTATCCATATGTTGACCCTACCCCTGCCCAACCACCCACTTCCTACAAGTCATATCCGACCTTCCCACCTTCACTAGAAACTGTTTCTACACAGCCTGTTGGGGGTTTTGCATATCCACACCATTTTGAATCTTTTACCGAAACCCCCTCACCACCCAAGTCTAGTTTGGAAGAGTCGTTGGAGGCATATATTGCTGCAACAAATAAAATGATGAGGAATGTGGAAGCGTCCATGGCCGCTCTTATGCAACCTAGTGAACCGGTAGCTAGTGTCCCGCTAGCTCAAAAATTTTTAATGTATAAGGAGGCGGTTGGACAGAGTGAGAATGAGAGAGGATTTTCAAATCAAACCTACCCTTACCCAATTGAAGCCCACAACTCCGGTTTTCCATCGATTGTTCCAAATGATTCACCAGTTGAAAATAAAAACGAGTTGTGTGATTTTGTAGTGTTTGATTTGCCAGATTGTGAGGAACCCCTTTCGAGTGAAACCGCACCTAATCCTTTCGATCTTTACACCTCCACTCTAGAACCTAAATCGATAGATATCCATGCTTTTGATGAGGTGTCTAAAGAAATTGATTTTCACTTGATTGAGGATATAGACGCCGGGAATATTTCGGATGATGAACCTGTCGTTTTGCTTGAAATTTTATGTTCAAATCATCATCCTGAGTCATTAAATGTTTATCCCGAATCTCATATGCGTCTAGATTTTGATGATAATGGCATGGATGAGTTGAATATTGAGGATGGTATTGAGGAGAGTCTTGAGGATAATATTGAGGTTGAATCATTTTTGTTTGATGTATCTGATTTTCCAATTCATCCTCCTGAACCTTTGACTGTTATATCACCCTCCCTCCTTCCCATCATTCCGACCCCGCTTGAAGACTGTGAGCTTGAAACCTTTTCCATCGAATCTGACACAATTCTCACAGACGATGACACCTACGAGTGTTTCACTTTTTCGGACGATGTTGATGACTCACCACCCGAGTTTGAGTCCTTTACATTTTCAGATGAGCCATCAGACTCGGTTGATTATAGTAGTTTCGAACCATTAATGGAATCTTTCAAGTTCGAAACAGTTTACTACGGTGAGAAAGATACTATCCCTAATTCACTCCCTTTCGTCTTTACCATTGTTCCGACCGAACAAAAGACCGTTACGCTTTCATCTCCAATACCAAGTTCGGCATACCCATGTTTTCTTGCGAATCTTGAGGGATTTGACCCCATTTCCCGATGGGTTGATAGCTTAGCGCAATCTCTTATAACATATCGGTCATCACATATTGCGCTAATGTAAGTCTACGTTAGCGCCCCGGCCGTCTACAGACGCCAATTGCGGAATAAAAACTTTTAAACTGGCGCTATCGTATACTTTAACCCGGATCTGCCATTATTGCTAAACTAACAAACAGTAAAGAGTGTAGAAAGGTTGTACCGAACGATCCGAGTCCTTCGTTCTTCAACCATCATCCCACGCTCCGTTGCGGCTGCTCCGATCTCGTCGATCTCCGATATCCTCGTCGAGGTGGCACCACATCACCGATTCTTTAAACGGGCTCCCGCCTCTGACTTGAGGCAACTCGATCGTCAAGTTTGCTAAAAGAGACGACCAAGAATGATGTAGAGAATGAGTAGATGACTTTGTCTCACTTCGTCCAAATCCGTGGACGATCGGTTAATGAAGTTGCCGAGAGAATTGGGTGATGGAATGAAATAAGCTGTGGATTCCATACACCCCAAATCTATCATAATCTTTTTTCCAATGAAAAACCATCAAGTGAGAGAGAGAGAGGAGGGGGCCGGCCACTTATAGCAAGAGGGGGGTGACCGTAGGAGAGGGGGGTGACTACAAGCAAAAAGCTTCTCACTAAATATCCTAAGGAAAACAAGAAGCATTAATATCAAAGCATAAAGATCTTAATCAAAACAAGAATGATAAGAAATCAAAGCATGAGTCACAAGACACCTCACCATATCTAGAACCTTCTAGAATCTTCTAGAAGCACGACTCACTCTCATCCAAGAAAAGATAAATCCGTCTTTAACCAATGTTAAAAGACGGCTGATAGAAAACTGGAAACTGGCAACTTCCAAAAGTGATCCTGAAACGACTTTCAGGATAACCCCGAAACTGTATAAATATACCCGCATTTGTATTACGACCGAATACAAATGCAACTGAGACAAAGATATTATACCTACTCAATATAATACTCGGATCCGGCTTAAACCAAAGCCGACGAGTATCATCTGCCCGAAAAATAACACGTGCGTAAACGCACGTGCATTTTCCGAACCCTGCCATAAAACCATACGGCCTCTACAACGTTTCGCCCGAACTTGGGAAACTGTCTGTGGGGGACTCTAATGACTCGTCAGTACCCTGGCAGTGGGTTTAACCACAAACCGTCAGCGGCGCTAGCAATGCGTAACGGCTGCCCACGGACTGACCTCAAGGGAAGCTGATGAGCGAACTCAAGAGAGGCCGATGAGTGAACTCATCCAGAAACCCTACTGAGCCTAACAGTGACAATGTATATACAGTCCGGTCCGTTCGTCAATGAGTATCGCATATCTGCCTAAGGGGCTAGTAACGTCAGACCCCCAATAGCAGTATAAGTCGTGTCGGAGTGAAGCCGAATAACACCCTGAGATACTACTGGAGTACCTACCAGTAAATCTCCTGCCACGGCCGTGGGCTTTGTGTAATGGCTCTCCTAGACACAGCACGATCTCGCCCCCAATACCGGGAGAGACGAATCCCCTGCCGATCCGCTCACGTGCCTCCATGTGGCTCGGGACTGTACCCAAAAACTACCTGTTTGCACGACTCCTTTGAGCCGTGGTAGGGTAGAAATCAAAGCACAGTGGGAACTCACACGAGACAAATGACGACCTCAGGTCGATGAACTAACCTGTACACATGTCACCAGGGAACTGCTATCTGACGATAGATATAATACTAACTAGCAGATTCCCGGCGAGTCCTGTCCGGTGTACTCATAACCCAATGAGCACCTGTATACATCTTAGGTGATCCAACTGACACCAGTGGCTTGTGAGACCGGCCACCGCCCCTCGTCGGGGTCTCGACTGTATACACTAGTCTACTCCGGAGTATCGATGCCCTGTCTCGAAACTCCCACGACTAGGGACCACAATTAAGGATATGCATATAAACTACCCAACTCTCACGTATATGATCGCCATCATACTGTTGGTAGTAAAGCAAGATCCTAAGGGCTCTATCAAAGTGTAACATGCAATCAGTCACCTGAACATGTACACGACTGATAAAGGCAAACCAGATAGCATACTATCATCTTGAGTAAGACTGTTCTACCGGTATAGGTCCTCCGCAATCATTGCAATCACGTACCTGCGATCCAATAATTGACTATGAGGGCACTATCTCCAACAATCTCCCACTTGCACTCAAGGCTAATATTGCGATGTCGACTACTCACAGCCCGTGTGAAACCGAACATCCAACTCCTCTACTAATCAGTTCACAAAGCCCGTTTGTAAAACTATTGTGTTCGAGAAATAGCCTCGGTGAGTGGATCCGTCTAGAAGTTTCTTTCTGAATCTCTCTTAATCTCAAGTTCGCGGAAAAAGCCATCTCCCGAATTGAGTAATACCTGTCTTAGAATATGTCTGGATATCTGATGGGACCTTAGTTCATAAATGAACTCCATATCCAAACTTCTTAGACTGTATGGATCACTGAACCTAATCAGTATCCGGCACCATGCCACCCACAGTATCCTCTTGAACCACCTGTCCATAATACTGTCCCTCTTCGTCAGAGGAAAAACTATAACTCTGACAATCACTCTGTCATCCATGTCACCTTTGAAGCCTGGAATGATAACCGTCTCCCGAAGGAGGCTGCCGTCATCAAATCCGTAGAACATGTACTTATGTTCTAAAACTGCTTCCTTATATTTCTCCAGGATTGGATTAATACAAACTTATTGCATCTAGTGCAAAAACAACATCTGGTGTGGTACTTGACATCTCATGATTGACTCAATTGCCTAAGCAAGTGATCTGCCAATCATGCACATCCCTCTCCCCTTTAGTCTGTAAGACACCTTTAGAGAGGGTGACTCCATCACCTGCAGGTACACCACCATGCTAGGAGTCAACTATTCCAAAAACCATTAGAATATCTGTCAAAGTACCCACATTGGGAAACTACCCAAATCCAGATCTAAAGCCATAGATCCAGAAACCAGAATGTCAAATATTATATCCATATCCTGTCTGGAGAAACAACTGTGTGATGACCACAGTACAACCGATCGTAGTATAGGAATTTTACTTCCTACTCTATGTATGTCATCCAGATACCATGACATCACACACTACTACCTCCTTAACAGATCCATCCCCTATTCTGATTGAAGTCAAACCCATGACTGTCACATCAAAATTAGATGATCTATCTCCGCTATAACTGCTCAAGTCTATACATAGATATAAGCATCTTGCCCACTATGCTTCCGTTGCTCCCACTGACTACGACAACCCTCCTACCGGGTCCCATAACCTGGAACAACAGTAGTGTCAAGTCTGGGTAGATAAGAACCTCCCTGTCATCGTCCTTGAGCCTACCGAAGTACCTCTCGGGTGTCTGAGGTTACCTACCAAATCTGCGGAGTGGCTATTGGAATGTCAAACCTGATTGAATATATAGGTCCTATTAAATTTTCCGTAATCGTTCGCGGTTCTGGAATCACTTCCAGTTCTACCATACTCCCACTACTGTTTTCTGAAAAAGATCCATTTTACTAAAACTGTGGCGAGTCAAGAACAATATCACTATTGATCTTCCAAATGGTAGAATATCAACCCTCGTCATAGCCAGGGTCAACCCACAAACAGCCACTACAGAAACGTGCCCTGAGTTATCCAGTGTCTGGTTTTAAGCATAAGCTGGACAACTCCCCGTACCTCAATATCTTTTAAGGTACGAACTATTCTATATCCAATATAGAAACTTTGGCACTTGTTTAATTGGAACCATATTCAATCCATGCATCTGTCTCCAGTGCATATCAACTTAATGGAAAGAGGCTAATCAGCATTACTCAACTTAGGAATCCATCCAATTATGAGTAACCTGAAAGAGAAACACGTTTCTCAAAACCATCACTATCTTCTGAATACCAATCACAAGAATCTACATCTTCGATCTCTTTGAAGAATCCCGATACTTGTGATACCTGGTTCTCTACTTTCTTCTTATACCCACAACTTCTCAAAACTTAGACCTTGTATTTCTACGAAACACTCGTCTAAATACTAGAGAAGTTATAAGTAAACAGAACATAGTACGAGGACCTACCCCTTTGTCCTGATGGACACTTGGACAACATACAATACTCTGTATAAGTCCGCTGAGTTAAACAACTCAAAACCTGTGCGTCGTAGGTAGAAAACTGTACCCTGGCGATTTCCTCAAATATCACCAATTACAACGAATTCCGATATAATGAGGATGATCACCTAATTCCCAATATCTTACTCCCACTCATCGTCTGTAAAACCATACAGATATGAGAATGAAACCTGGTAAATACATACCCTTGGAGTAAGTGTCTAATCGGGAAAACAGTTTTTCCTTTAACAATGCACTGAAACATGAAAATATTTCGTAGGGGTATCCTGGTATTCATAGCAATGCCTCTTCCATAATCCAATTCATGACTTCAACCGTATATTTTATTGCCGTCTCTCCAAATCCCTTTATTTGTCTTTAGTCGTTACCTTCTGTACACCATCGTTAGGCTAAATGGTTTTCTTCCTTCCCTACCGTTCGGCACCAGCCTATGGTTTGGAAGAAGACTATCCAGTAAACATAATAGGTGTACCCTCCTAAACCAAGGAGTACTCGCATCTCGAGAGAAGGTGACGATAAAAGACAACTGAATAATACCTTATTCTTTTAAAGGTGAAATAGGAGTGGCGATGAAGTACGCGGTTTTGGTCGTGAATGATAACAGTCGCAATTTACTTTGCCCTCTTTCTAATCCCTTTATTTTGTCTTTACATATTACCTTCTGCACACCCTACTTAGGCTAATTGGTTTTCTTCATTCCCTACCTTTCGGCACCAGCCTATGGTTTGGAATAAGACTATCCAATAAGCGTAATAGGTGTACTCTCCTAAACCAAGGAGCTCTCGCAACCTGAGAGAAGGTGATAATAAAAGACAACTGAATAAACCAATTCTATTTCTCCTGAACCTGGATCCATCCTCGAAGAAGTCCCTTCGAGTTCGTATATAACCATACGATGGATCTATCCAATGGAAGTGGATATCCGTAGTAATACGGGTGTTCTGAGAAATTCAAAGGGTAAAAGAAGGAGTGGCAATGACTTATGCAACTCGGACAATCCAAAAGCCAGTATTTTAAGAAGGTTCGGTCAACTTGGTCACTGAGTCATAGTCTAGGGTCGGTCAAAGGTCGCTGCCAAAGAGGGAGAGAGAAAAGAAACACTCTGCGTGCACTCTAACCTAGATCAGAATGGTCATCACTTTATCTAATCCGGAAACCTCCCACTGTCCTGTCAAATTCTCCTCCAAACCAAAAGGAAGAATCAATCGGGATCGCCCGAAGAGTAAACCAACTCATCAGTGGGAATCGGGATCCAACTCTCATCGCATGATAACGTGATGGAATGCATCCACGTTACTCATACTCCAGAAGGTATGCGCATACTTGGCAAGTTTCAGTTTCTTTAGAAACTCCCGATATGATTTTTGCCCCATACTCTTATAACCTTGGCTTTGGTCAAAATGTCATAAGTCACATGCCAAGTTCTACCCGTCACTATCTTGTCAATTTGAACCCACCCGCACATGCCCCTGACTTTGGCCAATCGGCAGAACGACTGTCCCAAACTAACTCATCTATCTATGCAACAATTGAATACCCAGCAGCTACCAAACACTATGCCTTAACTTTGGCTAAAATGCATAGCTTGAATACTACTGAATACCCAAAAGAAGTGACGGAGGGCTACGGCTGGTTTTTGGCGAAAAACCTTTAGCGTAGTGAACTTGATATCGCTGAAGGAACCTGATAGCTTTTTAAAATATAGTGGCGAAAACCTTTTGCTAAAGAGGTCACTCCCGGAAAAGGGATCTCGGCTCTTTCCTCGTGGAATGAGGTGCAGGATATTCCACTGAATACCGCTATGCAAAGCAACTTGTAATCGACTATAGTGAAGTTATTACGCTGAAGCAAACTTCTGCCCAAGGGGTCAGTCCCGGTGAAGGGATATCGGCCCTTGCCCCATCGAATGAGGTGCAGGATATTCCACTGAATACCGCTATGCATAACAAAAGGAAACGTCTTTGCAATAACACTTTTTAAATTTGTTCCAACAACTGTAAACAGGTTTGTTTTAACTTTGCATTGATCAGAATCAACGCAGTCCCATCAATCAATCACACCAGAAAAGAACGAAAATAAAATGTACGTATATGCCATCCGCATTCGTCACTGGGTCCCGTCATCACCCGTTAGGTTACTTAACTAACGACAGAGCGGGGACTGGACTAGCGCGGGTGTAAAACATATACAACATCTAATAGTATATAAACCAATATACAATAATCGCTCCAAGCGTGATAATATGCAACATTACAGAAAAGTAATAAGCATCACAGAACAATACAGATAATCTGGGATCCCCGAGTTTCACAGAGCCGCTGCTGAAACCCGACGTTCCCCTGTCATGTGGATAGCCTGTGCAATGAAACTAGACCCCTACGGGTGCGGCAAGTTACCCGCCAAAACCTGAAGCGAGGCAGTCCCCCACAGCATAGTGAATGGAACACCCGGCACTTCACGGAATCCGGTAAATTGAGCACCCCTCCTTGGGTCAACCTGTACCCTCTACGAGTGCGGCGAATAGTCTGCCAATTCTGAAGTGGGACCCCTCTGCCTCTCAAAGCCATGAGATGCAGACCCGTTGCCCCCAGAACCCGGCTATCCGTGCACTCCGTCGCGGGGCAAAACCTAGTACAGTAATGTAAAATAGTACAATAGGTACATCGACCGCAACCTGGTCGTGCCCCAAAAGAATATTATACAACAGGCAGTGACGGCTGTCCACAAGTTGGACGCTCGTCCCGCAATATCAAATATACAAATAAACACAAACTGTACTATCATTGCACACTGCTATCCACCACGACAAATCCGCTACATCACAGCACAACACAGAACATCAACGCGAATGTCACGTTCGCAAACCCGTCTAAAAGAACTATAGCAATCAAACGCGGTTTACCGATCAAATGACATTTCCGGTCGGAGATATAATGTAAGCACTGTAAACTAACGTGTTTAAATTTCGATCGACCAAAGACCAAATATCAAAAAGTGGGCCCCACTGCTTACTGGTGAACAGTAACAAAACCTGGGCCAAAACGATATTTACCAAAAACCCCAAAATCCAACACAGAACCCACTGACCAAATTTGGGAGAACGTGCTCCCCACGTGGCCGCGGATGCGCGGCCAAACCATGGGTTTGGCCGCGTTTCCGCGGCAGCTTGGAGGAATCACGACCCCAAATTTTGTCGTGGCTTTTAAAAACGCCTGCACAGATTTTTAAGATATACAGAAATAATTTTTGAGACCGTTTAAAAACAACAGAAACTGTCAAGCAAGGATTTTGCCGTTTTTGATTTTCGGTTCGATCGATGTTTTGAACGCGTTAGCACAAGTTAGTATAGCAAAATGGTTAGGCTCTGATACCACTGTAAGTCTACGTTAGCGCCCCGGCCGTCTACAGACGCCAATTGCGGAATAAAAACTTTTAAACTGGCGCTATCGTATACTTTAACCCGGATCTGCCATTATTGCTAAACTAACAAACAGTAAAGAGTGTAGAAAGGTTGTACCGAACGATCCGAGTCCTTCGTTCTTCAACCATCATCCCACGCTCCGTTGCGGCTGCTCCGATCTCGTCGATCTCCGATATTCTCGTCGAGGTGGCACCACATCACCGATTCTTTAAACGGGCTCCCGCCTCTGACTTGAGGCAACTCGATCGTCAAGTTTGCTAAAAGAGACGACCAAGAATGATGTAGAGAATGAGTAGATGACTTTGTCTCACTTCGTCCAAATCCGTGGACGATCGGTTAATGAAGTTGCCGAGAGAATTGGGTGATGGAATGAAATAAGCTGTGGATTCTATACACCCCAAATCTATCATAATCTTTTTTCCAATGAAAAACCATCAAGTGAGAGAGAGAGAGAGGAGGGGGCCGGCCACTTATAGCAAGAGGAGGGTGACCGTAGGAGAGGGGGGGTGACTACAAGCAAAAAGCTTCTCACTAAATATCCTAAGGAAAACAAGAAGCATTAATATCAAAGCATAAAGATCTTAATCAAAACAAGAATGATAAGAAATCAAAGCATGAGTCACAAGACATCTCACCATATCTAGAACCTTCTAGAACCTTCTAGAAGCACGACTCACTCTCATCCAAGAAAAGATAAATCCGTCTTTAACCGAATGTTAAAAGACGGCTGATAGAAAACTGGAAACTGGCAACTTCCAAAAGTGATCCTGAAACGACTTTCAGGATAACCCCGAAACTGTATAAATATACCCGCATTTGTATTACGACCGAATACAAATGCAACTGAGACAAAGATATTATACCTACTCAATATAATACTCGGATCCGGCTTAAACCAAAGCCGACGAGTATCATCTGCCCGAAAAATAACACGTGCGTAAACGCACATGCATTTTCCGAACCCTGCCATAAAACCATACGGCCTCTACAACGTTTCGCCCGAACTTGGAAAACTGTCTGTGGGGGACTCTAATGACTCGTCAGTACCCTGGCAGTGGGTTTAACCACAAACCGTCAGCGACACTAGCAATGCGTAACGGCTGCCCACGGACTGACCTCAAGGGAAGCTGATGAGCGAACTCAAGGGAGGCCGATGAGTGAACTCATCCAGAAACCCTACTGAGCCTAACAGTGACAATGTATATACAGTCCGGTCCGTTCGTCAATGAGTATCGCATATCTGCCTAAGGGGCTAGTAACGTCAGACCCCCAATAGCAGTATAAGTCGTGTCGGAGTGAAGCCCAATAACACCCTGAGATACTACTGGAGTACCTACCAGTAAATCTCCTGCCACGGCCGTGGGCTTTGTGTAATGGCTCTCCTAGACACAGCACGATCTCGCCCCCAATACCGGGAGAGACGAATCCCCTGCCGATCCGCTCACGTGCCTCCATGTGGCTCGGGACTGTACCCAAAAACTACCTGTTTGCACGACTCCTTTGAGCCGTGGTAGGGTAGAAATCAAAGCACAGTGGGAACTCACACGAGACAAATGACGACCTCAGGTCGATGAACTAACCTGTACACATGTCACCAGGGAACTGCTATCTGACGATAGATATAATACTAACTAGCAGATTCCCGGCGAGTCCTGTCCGGTGTACTCATAACCCAATGAGCACCTGTATACATCTTAGGTGATCCAACTGACACCAGTGGCTTGTGAGACCGGCCACCGCCCCTCGTCGGGGTCTCGACTGTATACACTAGTCTACTCCGGAGTATCGATGCCCTGTCTCGAAACTCCCATGACTAGGGACCACAATTAAGGATATGCATATAAACTACCCAACTCTCACGTATATGATCGCCATCATACTGTTGGTAGTAAAGCAAGATCCTAAGGGCTCTATCAAAGTGTAACATGCAATCAGTCACCTGAACATGTACACGACTGATAAAGGCAAACCAGATAGCATACTATCATCTTGAGTAAGACTGTTCTACCGGTATAGGTCCTCCGCAATCATTGCAATCACGTACCTGCGATCCAATAATTGACTATGAGGGCACTATCTCCAACAGCTAATTTATTCACTCAATTTACACCCTCAAGATCGTACTCCACTTCCTTCTTCTTTTCGCCATTCTTCTCCCCCACCGAGACCATATTCTACCATTCTTCTTTCCACACGGTCTCGCGTGCTTCTCATTTTCTTGCACCAACTATACCATTTCCACGATAAGATTTTTGAATGGTTGGTGCTAACCTTTGTCTTGTGCAAGGCCAAGCTTAAGTTTGGGGGAATCTTTGTATATATGTATATATATTTTTTTATTTTCTATAAAAAAAAAATAAAATTTCAAACATTAAAAATTATAAATAAATAAACAGGGGAGTGCCGGTATTTTGACCCACTTGGTTTAGCATGATAGTGAGGACACTGTCAAGTTCAAGTTTGGGGGTATGCTCGGTAAGTCTTCTTCCTTCGCATTCATTTGTACATACTTTTGCATTTGCATACTCATTTGAAAAACCATAAAAATTGAAAAAATTTAAAAATTATAAAAATTATTGTATTCAATTTTGGCTTATTTGACTAGAGTTTGACAGATAGGTTAACTAGCTAGGAACAACTAGATCTTAGACTTACTGAATTAAAAACCCTAAAAATAACATTCCTTAAAGTTTAACGGTAGAAAGTATATGCCTTGTAGTTTATTTAGAAATAGGCAAATTTTGGGTTCACTTCTTGGGCTAAGTCGAAACAAGGGAAGAGTATTGATATTCTTATTAAAGTATAAGTTTGAAAAATAGTTCCTAGCTTAAGTCTAAATTCTGAAAATGTATACCCTACAATTTGCACAATCACGCACCTTGAAACTTGGAATAGTAGAAGAGACCTTGAAATGCTCTTGTCTAAAGTCCTTAGTACAATGAAAATAAAAAAATATATAAGTGTGAATAAAGAATAAAAAATGGACACTGGTTTTTGTGATCACTTAAGGCTGCAAAAATAGAAAAATATTTAGCGAGGGTGCTTCATCACCTAGTGCCTTAGACCAACTAGTTTGGGAGTCACTGCTAAAGCCTTGGGTGTTGCAAGACTAGGAATTACGCTTAAATGTGCGAACACATTTTGTAATCGGTCGTTGGTACCTCAAGAAGTATTAACGGTCGCATGAAGGATGTGTAAGCGAAATTCAATTAAAAATTCACTAATTAATAAGTGCTTTGGACAATGGACGAGAGTACAATTGCTTGATTTGAATTTCCAAGTGTAGGGGTGATATTTACACACATGTGGGGATATGTGATTAGAGTTTAGAGGAGAGAAAGGAATGAAGAATAGAACTTATATCTTTAATAGAGTTGATAGAAATTCCCAAGTTGAGATGGAATCCTAGAAGGAAAACTTAAGAGATGCCGAAAGCTAAGTAAGTCTATAGAACATATATAATCTTAAGTTAAATAATGAGGAAGTGTGAAGAATGTGGGTGGATAATTTGCGAGTCAAAAGATAATAGAATTCCTTGTTAGAAAACTTAATTGGAGAACAAAAGTCAATGGGCCGAGTTGATAGGATTTTATGGGTGTAATCCGCTGAAAACCCTCAGGAGACAACACTCCTCCTACTAGGGACACCTAGAGGTTTAACGGCTTGTTGCACGTGCTCAGTGCAATCGCGTTTCTCTGCGAAAGTACGGTTAGGATTTTAGTGAATAAAAATAAGTTTGCTCGAGGACGAGCAAAAGATAAGTTTGGGGGTATTTGTTCATATCATAATATTGCATTTTATATTCCCCATTCTTATTCGTTTTATAAATAAACAGGTGCTTTTGATGCATGTCTGCTACATATTACAGGTTACAGGTTCTTGGAGCGAAAACAGTGAAAAAGACAAAAGATGATACAAAAAAGGACTTTTGACATACAAACAGAAGACTCTTGATCAAGCCTACATCAAAGATAAAATTCACAATGTACAAGGCAATGCAAGGTCCAAGATTTCGAAGCCACGGTTAAAAGTCCACTACAATTATTCACTGGAAAATCTGAAAGAGAACAAAAGCTATTTTAAAGAAAGAATTAAAGAATTAAGTAGCCCAGGAAGCCCAAAGACAGAAGAGCCCACAAAGGAAAGGCCCAATACTTCATTTTTAAGAAGACAAAAGGAAGATTTTATTTTACCAAAATTCATTTGCGGCTTTGACTAGTTGACCTAGGGCTATTTTTGTAATTTCAGACATGCGGATCAAAATGTAACCTAGGGTTTCTATTTCCTATAAATAGAACTCTAAACATTGTAATTCTTCATGCCTCCCTTTAATGAATAAAATTTAGAAATCTTTTGGAGAGCATCGGTGCCTCTCTTTAATTCAGAAATTCAGATCTGACAAACCTGGATGGAAGATTGGAGGGATCCTTCTGTAAGTAATTTAATTTCTTATTCTAGTTTAGATTTTAATTCCTTTCCTTAGATGTTAGCTTTGGGAAAGGCTTTTGAGAGATGAGATCTCTCATCCCTTTCTTACCCATCACATAGAATCTATAGGACTCCATGCATACACGCACACACTGCGCCCTACGGCACCCTATCCCTCGAGGTAGCGGTGATACCGTAGTATAAAGGCTCAGTTGCGCGCGTTTTCTATGGAGGTTAGGGTAAGGATCTCTAAAGGAAAGACAAGAACCTAGAGGAAGGAACACATTCCCGAATGGATCTAATCCCTTTTATTGATAATTACCATAACTCCTCTTAGATCCTAATCTGGGTATAGAAAGCGTTGAGATTTATTTGCATTTCCAAATCATTCCTAAACCTAACCCTAGCAAGATTTAGATTTAGATAATTGCCCTAGGTTAATTAGGTTTTTAGATTTAATAACAACTCCGAACACCCTTCGGAATTAACTCGTAAGAATGAATCGGAAATTCACAACATCCCTGTGGACCGACCCGTACTCACCGGCTAGCTGCAAAGCGACGCCGTTCTTGATTGTGGTTACAAATATTTTTTGATCTATCTTTTAGAAAGCGCAAGCACGCTAAATCATTAAATCAATGGGGCATAGACCGTCTCCTTCGAAGCTGGAGCTGTGGAACGAAAAAGGTAAGGGGAAGGCGACCTTCGTTGCGAATACCCAACAGCAGCCCAGTGCCCCAAAGCTAGCGGATCAACTGGAAGAGAGACGGCGGTATTATAATGAGAAAATGAAGCGCCCTTACTCATTCCCGCGGGATAAAACGAAGAGGCTGTTCGAACTAGCGATGCACAACAGGCTTATCAATTTGCCGAATCCAAGGCGACCATCGCAACCCGGCGAAATGAATAATCCCAATTATTGCCCTTACCACCAAACGGTAAACCATCCGAACGAAGATTGCTTCGTCTTTAAGGGATGGATCGAGGATCGGTACCTACAAGGTAAGTTTGCGCTGTCGGAGAAGTGGAAAGTAAACCCACCACAACCGCACACTCCTAAGAAGATGGACACACCGAGGGCAACGTGCTCTTTTGTCGAAGAAGCTCCATGGAATGTCGTGCTTTCAGCCAAAACCAAAAGGATGCTGAATGATCTCCAGACATGCCCGGCGATCAGGTGGAAGAACCCGCTGGAACCCCAGATCATCGAAGGGATGCTGAGGCCGCACCCAACTCCAAAGATTGGTGGTGATAGCCAAAGTGCTCACACCCAGCCGTCAAATCTTCGAAAAAGAAGAAGAAGTCCAAGAAGCCCATGAAGCCTGGTGACAAGCGCACGGACTTACAGAAGCAGACTGACGCGCTGGAAGAGTATAACCCGAAGGCACGGACTCCAATCACGCTCCAAGAGTTCCTCAGCCATGTTCTTGAAGACGGAGATGATGGAGAAAAATCGTCGGACGGATCCGAGGATTACGTAGCAAGTTGCCATGTGATCTCTCATTCATCGCTAGACAATGAAGAAGCTCCCTGCACAAAGAGACTGGGGGCAGGTACCGAGCCGGAACTTCTATGGCCGTCAGACAAAATGATCGACGCCTTCCTGAATGAAATTCATCTGAAAAGTAAAGCCGATCGGGAGCGTGAGAAGGCCATATTTGAAAGAGCAAAACGCCGGTGACTAGACGAAAGAGTCGAAACACTCCCGCCGAATCAAGGAACATCCGTCGCGAATAAAAACAAGTTCAAGACGAGGAAGAGGTTTGCCAAAGCCATATCGATGGGAATGAAGCTACCACCCTCCGAAGGAAACACTGTCGGTAAAGCAGAGATGCATCCTAGCTACTGCTCATATCATCGAAAGATTTCGCACCCCACCGAAGAATGCGACACTTTTAAAAGATGGTGGCAGGGATATGTTGCTCACCGAGAACATTTTAAGCGGATGAAACGCAAAACTCGTCGGGAGCAAAGAAGCACGACCGAGGAATATGAAAGAACTACCGGTAACTGTCACATGGTCAACGCCGGAGGATCGCAGGTTCTCACCTTTGGGAGCGACCCTGACGAGGAAATGGCTCTAGGCCCTCTCTTTAAAGAATCCACCTTGGGGAAGGAGGAATAACCGAAGGCCTGTGAAAACATTCAGCTGCGCAATCGCACGTTCCAGAAAAGAATATCGGACCCACGAGTAGGAAAGATAAGGGAAAAGAAAAGGTCTCTGAGGACATCGCCCTGGATGACCAAGTCATGAAAGAACTGACTGCCAAGGACCCGCCAAAGAAGAACAAGGTGGACTACAACGTTCTGGCACACTTGAGGAAGTTACCCTCGCAACTCAGCATTCTCGACGCCCTTTTACTATCCGAAGAAGCGAGAAATTCATTGATCAAGGCATTACAAGAGCCAGAACAATTCCAAGCTTTTCTTACCAAAGAAAAGATGAAGGACGAGCTGGAGGAAGTACACACGGCCGTGTAGGGTGTTTTTCGTCACCCCATTGAGATGGGAATACGCGCGCGCTTGTCAGGCATACTACAGATTCCCCCTGCCTAGGGTAGGCCGGGGTTTATTGATTGTGGGGATCCGAATCTCTGGCAGCCGCGGACTAAGCTGCCGTTAATTATCCCTCGCCTTTGGGGCAAGCGAACCTCCGATTAACGGGTTAAACTGGTCATGAGAACTCAATGTGCAGTGTACGTGTGTTCTGTTTTGGAGGGGGCTTGGATATATCGGGAGCCACGCAGAGTTTTACGGGGGTCCCGCTACCCGGATAGCGGGCTGGGGGTCAAAGGGGCTAGCAGCCACCTTGCGGGGTGCAAGGCAGCGCCCCGGCCCAAATTTTTTTGGGAGGGACAGTGTTGTAGAGTGTGTGAGTATCTATATATATATATGTATACATATATATAAAAAAGGGGAAAAAGCGTCCAAAGGACGCGTGGGGCCAGCGCCTCGAGCGATGTGCTCTTAGGTGCTGTGCGCCTAGGCGCTAGCGCCACGTGTTCGACACGTGGGCGCTGGGCGCTCGAGCGGTAGCGCACCACGTGTCGACACGTGGGCGCTTGGTGCTTGAGTGATGGGCACTTGGCGCTTGAGCGCTGGGCGCTCGAGAGCCAGCGCGCCACGTGTCGGCACGTGGGCGCTTGGCGCTTGAGCGCAAGGCGCTCGGGCGCCAGTAAGAAAAAAGGGCTTTTAGCCCCAGAAACTCTCGAAGGAGAAATTAGAGTGGAGTTGAACTCCTAATATGTTTTGAAGCTGATGAAAGGCTTCTTCTTTTGAGCCCCAGCTCTTCCCCAAAATGGGGTTTCTGGAGATGTGCCTCCTTCTTCCTTCTCTGTTGGGAGGATCTTGAAGATCAAGAAGTATGAGATTTAAAAATCTCTCATTTCTGAGATCTGATGGCAGATCTGAGTTCCCCTTTATGGGTTTTGTAGTGAAAAACTATTTTGTTTTATCAAAGGAAGAGTAAAACTCTTGATTTAATTCAAAAGAAAAAAAAGGTTTTAGAACCTTGAGGAAGAAGGAGATCACAGATCTGGATTTTTTGGAGAGAGAAAAAGCTATCGGGATATTTTCATTATCCTTGCCTTTATAGGCTATACACTTTACACATAGTCCCTTGGGCTTCACAAAATGGCATTTTGCCTATCCCGGAGGCGTAACCCCGTTAACATTTTTCTAGACACCTACTTGATCGACTAATTGTCCTGAGTAAAACTCTCCCAGGAGTAACTCTTACTTGCAGTGGGTACCGGGATCCAACTATCTGATAGGAGGTATGCAATCTCATTGCAAATTTCAACACTTGAAATTCCCGATAATGCTTTTACCCCTAGTGACTTATGACCTTAACTATGGTCAACAAATCATAAGCACTAGTCAAGTTCAACCCGTCATTTCTTGATTAATTTAGACCCACCCACATGACCCTTAACTATGGTCAACAAAGTCATATGACTGTCCTAATTAATCACATCTTATGTTATATAGGAAAACATCACTTAGCTACCGTACACTGCGCCTTAACTATGGTCAACAAACGCAGCACGAATATTAAGTACTCTATTTTCCTAAAATGACGGAGGGTTACGCAGGTTTTTCAGAAAACCTCGAGCGTAATGAACTTGATATCGTCGTAGAATCGAGTGTTTTTGAAAAGGAGTGTTTTTGAGGCTTTTCTAGTTTTGCTAAAGAGGTCACTCCCGGTGAAGGGATCTCGGCTCTTTCCCCATCGAATAAGGTGTAGGTTATATCATATATACCGCTGTGCAAAGCAAGAACCATACAAGCTGTCAAAAACTAAACCGCGAGTTTGTAGCATCTGCCAGTTTCGCTAAAGAGGTCACTCCCGGTGAAGGGATCTCGGCACTTTCCTCATCGAATAAGGTGCAGGGTATATCATATATACCGCTATGCAAAGCAAAACTGTAGCTACCCTTTTTATAAAGTTTTGATTCTATAATATCTTTTAGGTTTTTTTTTCTTTTTATTAATCTCATTAATAAAATCCCATCAGCTTATGCTTCCTAAGCATCACAGAAAAAACGAAAGCAGTAATATTTATATATCATCATATATATATAGTATAAGCATTCGTCTCAGGCAGTAATATGATCTCATCACAGAACATTGCAGCAGAAGAACATATATGAAATATTGGATATACTAGGATGTCCGTGTTTTCAATACGAGCCGGTATAAAACACGGATTCCACGGTCGCGATGAATAGCCAAACCCACATCCCTAGACCTCTACGAGAGCGGCAAGTAACACTGCCAATTCTAGGGTTAGGAGACCCGGTCTCGACTCCTCGAGATGGTCTCCCACTGGACCTTAGAACCCGGTTACTTGTGCTCCCCTCCTTGGGTCTACCTAATGCGGAAAAGTAAATAATATACACTGGTGACATCAACCTGATCCCGGAAGTGCCCCAATAAAAGAATATTACATACAAATGAATTTTACATGAATGAATGAAAATTTAAACCCTCATCTCACATAAAACCCCCGGCTATTCAGAACACGACGATCCAATATAACATATCACAGCAACACATAATATCACATATCATCAACATAAGTAAGTATGCATACACCGATCGTCGTTGATGTATAGCAACGAAGACCGGCAATACAACTACATACTACACTTACGGTCACAGAAAAGAAATTGTAAAACTATAACATTTGGAATCCACAATCATTTTAGACATCGTAAATCCGAAATATCACATATTTCGCATTTCATGCCTAACTATATGAATTCCACATATCGTATCACATTCCAGATAAATAGACAGTATTAAACTTTCCGAACAGATAATCAAATACCCAAAATTTCCTAAATAGCTCAACATTTGAGCGGAGTTCAAATAATCCCAGAATCTGTCACAGTACCGATGATCCAGCCGTATAAGGGTCAAGCCAACGCCTCACATGTGGCACGCCGTACTGCCCCAAACCCTAAAGTTTAGAGGCAGTTCAAGACGGTCACATAATCGAGTTAAGCTTTGTGTTCTTCTAGAGGGTCCACCGCGTTACTTGCACATTTTTCTCGAAAGATTTAAACCCGATAAAAATTCAACACTTGAAAGTTTTTCTTACCGGGAAAAAGTGAGTTAATGATATCCGCTCGAACATTTTAACAGTTTCTAAATATCCGGAAAACATCACAAAATTAAATTTTCCGATCGAATCAACGATTACAAAATAAACCCCAGAACACTCAACACTTGAGTCAGTTTAAAAATACCCAGAAAAATAAACAAGCATAACTAGACATTACTGTGTAAAAATAATAGCCCATATCTACAGTACGGCCGCGGTTCCGCGGCCCAAGCGAGGTATGGCCGCGGTTCCGCGGCGATATTTACGTATTGGGTGCTCGTATTTTACAGTAATGTTTATATTTACCTGCTGAATTTTTTAGGTATTTTTAATTCAGAAAAATCACAGTTTTTTAAAAATATCCAGTAAGCGGTTCATTTCGTAGTTTCGGGGTTCGTTCGGAGTTTTAACTTCGTATACACGTCGCCTAATGCTCTAGCTAGGCTCTGATACCACTGTAGGGTTCCTAGGCACTCTTGTGAGGGTCCATAAGGCATCAACCATGCCCGAATAAAATTTTAGACGTGCCGAACAATCCAAAGCCGGGATCTTTGCTAGATTATTAGGGTTTAACATGCAAGTAAACATCTTTACTACTAAGTGTGAGAGATTACAACCTTTGTAGTCCGCTCCTTCGCTTCATAAGCTCCGAGTAGAAGTCCCTTTGCCGCGATCCACGATCTCCCGGACTCAAGAGAGGCTCCATGACTCGAACGATCCATGCTAGCTTGTAGTGTTCCGTTTCTCCGATGATCTACGTTGAAGTTGCAATAACTCAAGCTTTCTCACTCTAATGAGGTGAACACCCTAATCTAATGGGCTAGATTAGATGAGGATGATGGAGTAGTATTTATGCTTTCTTTTTATATCATATTCTCGCAAGAAATCATCACAAAAGGAAAATCTAGCAAGCTTTCTCAAAGCTCAAGAGAGAAGAAGATGATGAAAATGAGATAATCCTTTTGTGATGAATAGTAGAAATGAATATATGATTGATCATGGAACTATGGTCAAGGATGACAAGGATAACCTTTGTAGAGAATAAACTAGGGCTATGGTTTGGTTAGGTTAAAGAATGAGTCATAAGATAATATCAACCATAATATCTTACACTTGACAAAAGGAAAGCTTCTAGATGGTGCAAGAAGGAGCTAACCCTAATCAAACCCTAACCTTGCTTAATCTCTACTAAACATGTTCCATTATTAATCATATCATGTTTCAATAATATATATCACATATATATTATATATTTGCAACAAAAGAAAAATAATACAATTAACATATATCGCATATATATCAATGTATTACCCTGTGAGAAAATGAAATAATAAAGTGAGCCAATATTAGATAATGTAATACAATATATCATATATATTATTATACATTAAATCATCGAATCAACACATGATTCGACAATCCGGCTATATCGAATATAACCGACTAATATATCATGTACCGATTCATCGAATCAACACTTGATCCGATGACCCGGTTCATATCTAAATATCGCGAGAATATAATACGGTATCTCATATCGCATTATCCTCGGTCCTGCACATATCACATATGTGCCACTACTCCGTTTTGCCTGAGCCAAGAAACCTCTGTGTAGGACTCTAAAGAATCGTCAATACGCCGGTAGCAGGTGATGATCATATCTAACACCCACAAGCTGCAAGCGGTCAGCTAAACGTAACAGCCACCCAGGTATTGAGCGATCAGAAGATCAACAAGCTAGCCTGTACGTTCTCCTGTGAATCCAATCAGTAACACTCCCGTACAGTCCGGTCTTTTCGTCTGATATGTCGCATATCAAGTCTAGGGGTGGTATACGTCAGACCCCAGTAACCGATAAGTCGTGTCGATATGTGGCTCATAACGGATCGAGAAACTACTGGTAACACTTACCAGTAAATCTCTATATCAGCCATGGCCAGGGACTTCCAGTTATAGCCAATCGAACACAACACAACATCAACTCCCTATACCGGGAGAGACGAATCCCCTCCTATCGCTCATTGCCTTCATGTGATTCGGGACTGCACCCAAAAGCCACCGTTTTGCACGCCCTCTTAGACGTGGTAAGGTGGAAATCAAAGCACAGTGGGAATCACACAAGAATCTATAACGATTTCGGGTCTACAGACTACCCTGTACCAATGTCACCGGAGAACTGCCATCTGACGTGTGGTATATCACCATCTGGGAGTTCTCGGCGAGTCCGTCCAGTGCACCCAGTCTCCACTGAGCACCCGTACATCATCTCTGAAGTCAAACACCGATGGATATGGGATCATCCATCGCCCATCATATGGGTCAAGATGCGTATACGCTAGTCTACTCTGGTGTATCGATGCCCTGTCTCGATATACCCTCGACTAGGAACAGTTATAGGATGTACTCATCGACTACCATGTCCCCACTAGTATGATCTCATCATAGTCCCAGTAGTCGAGTACAGATCCTAAGGGCTTTATCAACATGTGAGAGAAAAACAGTAAACCAATACAAGTCAACATGTTAAGATAAAGTGAAACCAAATAGCATACTATCATGACAAGCAAGAAAGTCCTTTCTATATATATCCAAGCATCCATCATAATATACATCATATGTACAACAATGGCCTCTAGGGCATATACATAACTAACACGTCCTGGCGTCCATCTTCATCGTGTAGGAGATGGGAGCTGTGTCGAGAGCTGAGCTGATCCTTGGAGACATCTTCGTGTTAGTTATATGTATGCCCTAGAGGCCATTACTGTACATTGGATGTATATTGTAGTGGATGCTGGGACATACATAGGTAGGACTTTCTTGCTCGACATGATAATACGCTATCTGGTTGCTATTTATCTTAACATGTATACTTTCTGTCTCTCTGATTACATGTTGATAAAGCACTTAGGATGTGTACTCGACTTCCAGGACTGTGATGAAGATCATACTAGTGGGGCCTGGGTAGTCAATGAGTACATCCTTCATTGTTCCTAGTCGTGGGAATATCGAGACGGGGCATCGATATTCCAGAGTAGACTAGCGTATATCTTCTCGACCCATGTGATGGGCGATGGATGATCCCATATCCATTGGTGTTTGACATCAGAGATGGTATGCGGGTGTTCAGTGGAGACTGGGTACACTGAACGGACTTGCCGAGAACTCCCAGATGGTATTATACCTCACGTCAGATGGCAGTTCTCTGGTGACACTGGTACAGCTTAGTCTGTTGACCCGAGATCGTCATAGAGTCTTGTGTGTCTCCCACCGTGCTTTGATTTCCACCCTACCACGACTCTACTGAGTTGTGAAAACAGGTGGTTTTTGGGTACAGTCCCGATTCACATGGAGGCAATGAGCGATAGGAGGGGATTCGTCTCTCCCGGTATTGGGGGTGGATGTTGCGCTATGCTCAACTGGCCATAACAGGAAATCCCTGGCCAGGGTTGCAGTGATATATTGGTAAGAGTTATCAGTAGTTTCACGAATGTTATGGACCTTACGTCGGCATGACTTATCAAGCTACTGGGGTCTGACGTTTACCACCCCTAAGCGAGATATGCGACATATCAGACGAACAGATCGGACTATACGGTAAGTGTCACTGGTTGGATTCACAGGAGTGTGAGCGGGCTTGCTCGTCGATCTTCTGATCGCTCAATACCGGGGTGGCCGTTACGTTTAGCAGACCGCTTGCGGTTTGTGGGTGTTTGATATGATCATCATCTGCTGCCGGCGTATTGACGAGTCTTTAGAGTCCTACACAGAGGTTTCCTGGCTCAAGCGAAACAAAATAGGAGCGCATATGAGATATGTGCGGGACCGAGAATAATGCGTGTATGTGATACCGCATTCTATTCTCGCGATGAATGTATCGATTGGTTGTATGCGATATAACCTAGTTATCGAATCAAGGATTGATTCGATAAGCCGATACATTGGATATTAGTCAGTTATATGCGATATGACCGGATCGTTAAATCAAGTATTGATTTAATGATTTAATGCATAATTATATATTTGATATATTACTTTGCATTAACTAGTATCGGTTCACTTTAAATGGATTTTCTCACTTGAAATGCACATTGTATATATGATATATTTTAGTGCACAAGATTGTATCATGTTTGATTATACATGCTCACTTGAGTTTGTGTAAAGAATTAAACCATGGTTATATGAGTGGTTAGGGTTTTGTTTACTTACTTATTTATTTATTTATTTATTTTGGAAAAGAGAAAATGGTGGCTTTCTTTGTTCTTTGCTTGAAGCTTCAAAGCATCTTTGACTAAGTGACCATTTTGTCTTCATCTCCTAAACCTAACCATTCAAGTAACCCTAGTCCATTCTCTACACTTAACCAAGGTTGGATTATGATAAGAATGAATGGGATTTTCTTTTTAAGTTAATCTTTTTTATTCTATCATATTTTTTTTCTTCATCTTCTTCTTCTTCTTCAAGAAGAAAAGCTTGCCTCCATCAATGACAACTTGAGCAAAAGAGTGAGAAATCCAATTCTAAATTGAACCCACCTCTTATTTCTTCATCCTCTACCTCTTGCCAAGTAGTATAGGGTGTTTTCTTCACAAGTTTCATGACTTGGTGAAGTTGGAGTTTGATCTTGAGTTGCCTCGACGTAGATCATCTTCGGCATCGAAGCCGACGACCTAGCCGCCCATTTCTCCGATGAAGCCGATGCTAGAGTCCGGGATTCAATTTGGACAGCGGAGGGACGTCATCACGGAGCCTAGGAGGTGGAGGACTGGATCTACAAAGGTTGTAGCCCCTTTCCTTTAGCTATAATTCGTTTATTTGCATCGCATCACCTATATATCTAGTTAACGATCCGTATTAGGGTTTCTCGGCACTTATAAAATTTTAATTGGCCATGTTTGATCACTTATGAGACTTCATTAGTGTGCCTAGGAACCCTACAGTGGTATCAGAGACTAGCTAGAGCCTTAGGCGATGTGTAGACGAAGTTTGAAGTCCGTACGAACCCGAAACCCTAATACAATAGCCTTCTCTGTACTTTTTTCAAAAACTGGTTTTTTTCCAGATTAAAAATATGTAGAAAAATCAGCAGGTGATTGTAAGAGTTACTGTGAAATTCGAGTGCCTAACTCCATCAAACTGCCGCGGTTCCGCCGCACGAGCATGGCTCGTGCGGCGGTTCCGCGGCCGTACGGCCTCCTTGTTCAATGAATTTTACACAGTAACTCCTAATTGATAGTGCTGGTTTTCATAGGAATTTTTAAACTTTACTCAAGAGTTGAGTTTTCTGGGGTTGTATTGGGAGTTCGTAGATTCGATCGGATTATCAGACTTTGTCTATGTGGCTTTCCGGGTATTTTTGAATATGTTAAAAAGTTCAACCGGATATAAATACCCACTTTTTCCCCTGCCGGAAAATTTCCAAGTGTTGGATTTTTCCGTGGTTTAAAGACGTTCTAAGTAGTGCAAGTAACGCGATGGACCCTCTAGAAGACAACAAACCTTAACTCGATTATGTGACCGTCTTGAACTGCCCTTTGAACCTTCGGGTTTGGGGCAGTACGGCGTGCCACATGTGAGGCATTGGCTTGACCCTTCTACGGCTGGACCGTTGGTACTGAGGCACGAAGTTAATGTTTTTAAACTTATTTCATGTGTTGAGCTGTTTCGGGAAAACTTGGGTGTTCGATTGTTCGATCGGAAAGTTTAACATTTTCTATTTATCCGGAATGTAATACAATAATTGGAATTCACAATTAGTTATGAGATAACTGAATGAATATTATAAACACAGCACTTTAGTCTCACTTGATCGGTTGCCACGGAATTTTGATGCGATCAAAAGTCCGTCGCAATCACGTAGCGTACGCGGATACTCGCCGGATAAACTTAATAGACAGCTACACCCCATAGCCCCGACCAAGTGACTGTAGAAGAACCCCGTCGCCGAAAGCATCCGTTCGGGTGCTCGCGGTAGCGATGTTCCGCCTTGGTGCACTTCGTCGACGGTATCGGGGGTGCGGCCGCCTAATAAAGTTTGCGACGAGCATTCGATCAGGATATCGGGAATCTTGTTGAATTGCCCGATTATGTATTGAAAAGTGTTTTCGATTTTGAGACTAAAATGCGGGGTTTGTAATCGTTAGGCATGTGATGTCTAAGGAATTCATTTGATTAGACATGCGATGTCTATGCAGGTTGCGGATTCCAACTGTTGTAGTTTTACATTTTCTTTTCTGTGACCGTAAGTGTAATATGTGATATCGCCGGTTTCGTTGCTATATGTCAACGACAATTGGGATGGACATGTTTACTTACGTTGATGACATGTGATGTTATGTGTTGCTGGATATGTTATATTGGATCGTCGTGGTTGAATAGCCGGGGTTTTTTTTATGTGAGATGAGTGTTTTTCATTTTCATTCATGTAAAAACTTGTATGTAATATTCTTTTATTGGGGCACTTCCAGGTTGCGGAAGATGTCACCCATTGTATATTATTTACTTTTCCGCACTAGGATAGACCCAAGGAGGGGAGCACAAGTAACCGGGTTCTGGGGTCCAGTGGGAGACCAACTCGAGGAGTCGAGTCCGGGTCTCCTAACCCTAGAATTGGTAGGGTTGCTTGCCGCTCTCGTAGGGGTCTAGGGGTGTGGGATTGGCTATTCATCACGACCGTGGAATCCGTGTTTTATACTGGCTCGTATTGAAAACACGGACGTCCTAGTATATCCAATAGTTCATATGATATTTTCTGCTGCGTTATCTGTGATGTGATCATGTGATGTTCTGTGATAGATATAATATATAGTATATATGATATATTATATAGAAGTTACTTATGTTTTACACCCGCGCTAGCCCTGCCCCGCTCTGCCGTTAGTTACCTAACCTAACGGTGCACGAGGGGACATCGAGGCGAATGCGGATGGCATAAGTGTACGTCATATTTATCTGTGATGTTTAGGTAATTTAAATGATGGGATATTCATTAATGAGATTAATGAAAGAAAATAAACCTAATTGATGTTGTGGAATCGAATTTCAAAATAAACAGGTAGCTACAGTTCTTGCTTTGCATCGCGGTGTTCATTGTAGAACATCCTGCACCTTATTCGATAAGGAAAGGACCGAGATCCCTTCACCGGGAGTGACTCCTTTAGCAATAACTGGCAGATGCTACAACACTCGGTTTGTCTTTTGATTGCTTCTATAGTTTCTGCTTTGCACAGTGATATATATGATATATCCTGCACCTCATTCGACGAGGAAAGGGCCGACGATCCCTTCACCGGGAGTGACCCCTTTAGCAAAACTAGAAAAGCCTAAAAAACATTCCATTTAAAAACCATTTGATTCCGCAACGAGATCAAGTTCAAAGCGTTAAAGGTTTTCATAAAAAACCAGCCGCAACCCTCCGTCATTTTAGGAAGTAGAGTACTTAGTATTCGTGCTGTGTTTGTTGACTTTAGTTAAGGCACAGTGTACGGTAGCTAAGTGATGTCTTCCTACACCGCATATGATGCGATTAGTTAGGACAGTTGCGTGACTTTGTTGACCTTAGTTAAGGGTCATGTGGGTGGGTCTAATTAATCACGAAATGACGGGTAGAACTTGACTAGTACTTATGATTTGTTGACCATAGTTAAGGTCATAAGTGCTAGGGGTAAAAACCATTATCGGGAGTTTCAAGTGTTGAAATTTGCAATGAGATTGCATACCTTCTATATGATAGTTGGATCCCGATACCCACTGCGAGTAATTGTTACTCCTGGGAGAGTTTTGCACTTTGCAATTAGCCGATCAAGTAGGTGTCTAGAAAGGTGTCAACGGGGTTACGCCTCTGGGAAAACGAGGTTTACTGTAATTAGGTCCGTGCGAAAGCACGGGGAACCTCCCTCAAAGTACCGACACTGGCCTGGCTGAAAGATTGGCGAACTTGTAGAGTGTAATTAATCCCGGCTAGTCTTTCCTTTTAAGGTTTGAAGGAAGATTTGATAAAAACAGTGGGAGCCATCCTGATTAGATAAAATAAATAACCAATCTGATCTTGCAAGAGCGCACGCAGAGTGTTTTCTTCTCTCTCTCTCCAGGTAGCGACCATATCACGCCTTAATCAAGATAATAATATGGATGTATTGACCGAACCCGCTTGTTATACTGAGCTGGGGAACGTTTGTCCCGCTCCAACTTATAATTGTTATAAGACAGAGCAGGAAATATGGGAATACCAGAATTCTTATGCCGCCCAAACGAAGAAAGTGCATATGATGCATCTCCTTCGGGTGTGTTCATTACAAAGAACTGTTTCTCAGTATCCTCTGCATCCTGGGTATTTGATACCGGATCAGGATCCCAGATATGTAATCTGTTACATAGGGCTACAAAAGGGTAGAAAACTGAGAAAGGGTGACAAGTTTCATGAGACAGAAAACGGGGCAAGTGTTGCAGCCAAGTCTGTTGGTCACTGTCACCCTGTATTACCAATACATTGATTCTGAACAAATGCTATTAGATACCGAACCTGATATACAAAATCATATCAGTCTCTTTATTAGTAAAGAAAGGATGTAATTTTGTATTGATGGATAATGTTTTGAACATTTTCTATATCAAAAGTTGATCGGTTCAGGCACGTTATCTAAAAGCATTGACGTTCTAAATCAAACTACAGTTCCTAGTATACAGAACACACACAAGAGGAAGAGTTCAGAAATGAACGAATCCTTTTTGAGGCATTGTAGACTAGGTCATATCAATGCGACCCGACTGGCTGAAGTTACATTTTAGATGCATATTTAAATCAGTTTGAATTTACATCTTGTGAAACTTGCCAGTCATGTCACAAAGATTAGATGACCATAGCTCCGTTTACTGAAAACAGAGAAAGAGTTAATGAACTCTTGGGACTGATACATGATGATGTATGTAAGGTCTCCTGTCTACACATGCCAGGACTGGTTCTTTATACTTCATTATATTCTCTGACAATCTCTCAAGATTCAGTCATATGTTTCTGTTGAAACATAAGTCCGAAGCTTTTGAGGTATTCACAGAATATAAGTTAGAAGTAGAGAACCAATAACCGGGTATAAGTATTATGTCCTATGATGAGATCAGGGAGGAGAATACTTGTGCATAGAATTCCTGGACTATTCTATAGGAGAATGAGATTCTCTCTCAGTGTTACTCCTCTGAATACACCACAGCACAACGGTGTATCGGGGTGGAGCAATCGCACAATATTAGATATGGTGTGCTCTATGATGAGTACTACTGAGTTTCCTATTTCCTTTTGGGAGTTATGCGCTTGAGAAGCTGCATACCTATTGAATTAGGTTCGAATCAGATCACTGCCTACCATTCCATATGAGATATGGTATGGGAAGAGCCTATCTCTTAAGTAAGTTAAGATTTAGGGTTGTCCGGCTTATGTTTAAAGCAAAATCCGGACAAGATCGAGGCAAGGTCAGTTCTGTAGAACTGGAAAGGTTCCAGCTATACAAAACTGCAGTTAATGATTTGACAGAACCAAAGAATTCTATAGTTCCCGACGAACCTCAGCCTCTCCGCCTATCTGGTAGGGTTCCTCACCTGCCTGAGAGATACCTCGGTTTCTCGATGACAGTGGGAGCGAGGAATGCATCATGAGATGATGACCCAACTAGTTTCGAGCAGGCCATCAAGAGTAGGGACTCTGTAAGAATGGCTGGATGCTTAGCGATCTGAGATGGAATCCATATACACCAACAAAGTATGGACTTTGGTTGCGATATCTGAAGGGTTAAATCCCCATCAGGAGCAAGTATATCTTGAGAAGATTACTTGGTGTAGATTGAAAAGTTGAGACTTTCAAAGCTAAACTTGTTAAAGGTTTTCGTCATCGACCAAGAGTGGAAAATGATGAAACCTTTTCCAGGGACTATACTTAAGTCCATCCAGATCCTACTTACCATTGCTACATACCATGACTGCGATATCTGGTGGTTGGGTGTCATGACTGCTTTTCTAAATATTGATTTAGAATAGAAAGTCAATAAGTACACAGCCAGAGGGCTTCGTAACAGTTGGAGCAGCGGAAACATGTGCAAGTTGCTTTACAGGATAAAGCAGGCATCGCGGAGTTGGAACATCTGTTTTGATGTGGTGTTCAAAGAGTTTGACTTCATCAAAATGGTACATGAACCTTGTATGTACAAAACGGTAGTAGAGAGTAAAGTGGATGTCCTCGTATTGTACGTGGACAACATACTCTTGATAGGAAAATAGTTTCCTATGCTACGATCGGTCGATCTCCACTTATCACATAGATTCTCCATATAGGATCAAAATGATACCTCCTAAATCCTGAGATTTGGGTCTATGAGATAGATCTAAATGGATGTTAGGATTCTCATTAATTGCAGTGAGATGGTATCAGTTGATCCTGGGGAGAATCACTGGAAAGGTTCCAGGGTGATAAGAACGACTGAATGTCAGTCGCGGGCATTGTCTTTACCCTCAGTGGAGGGACGGTATGTTGGAAGAGTTCCAAGCTAGATACTGTGGCAAACTAGACGATAAAGGCTGATAACATCACTATTAAAGATACTAGCAAAGAGGAAGTTTGGGTGTATATTGGTTCATAAGATGAACTAGGTTCCTGCCATTGTATGACAATGGAAGTGTGGCTTTGGCCAAGGAACCCCGATCCCATCAGTGACTCAGACATATTCTGAAGCAGCATCACCTGATCATGGAGATAGTTGATCTCCAGGGTGATCGAGGTAAGGAGAGAAGACTCAGAGGACAACACGGCGGATCCACTCACGAAGGCCTTTTCCCAAAGAGAGACTTTTATGGGATGGTTGAGTATGTGATACTGCAACCACTGCTACAGATGGCCCTAGTGCAAGTGGGAGATTGTTAGTTATATGTATGCCCTAGAGGCCATTACTGTACATTGGATGTATATTGTAGTGGATGCTGGGACATACATAGGTAGGACTTTCTTGCTCGACATGATAGTACGCTATCTGGTTGCTATTTATCTTAACATGTATACTTTCTGTCTCTCTGATTACATGTTGATAAAGCCCTTAGGATGTATACTCGACTTCCAGGACTGTGATGAAGATCATACTAGTGGGGCCTGGGTAGTCAATGAGTACATCCTTCATTGTTCCTAGTCGTGGGAATATCGAGACGGGGCATCGATATTCCAGAGTAGACTAGCGTATATCTTCTCGACCCATGTGATGGGCGATGGATGATCCCATATCCATTGGTGTTTGACATCAGAGATGGTATGCGGGTGCTCAGTGGAGACTGGGTACACTGAACGGACTCGCCGAGAACTCCCAGATGGTATTATACCTCACGTCAGATGGCAGTTCTCTGGTGACACTGGTACAACTTAGTCTGTTGACCCGAGATCGTCATAGAGTCTTGTGTGTCTCCCACTGTGCTTTGATTTCCACCCTACCATGACTCTACTGAGTTGTGCAAACAGGTGGTTTTTGGGTACAGTCCCGATTCACATGGAGGCAATGAGCGATAGGAGGGGATTCGTCTCTCCCGGTATTTGGGGTGGATGTTGCGCTATGCTCGACTGGCCATAACAGGAAATCCCTGGCCAGGGTTGCAGTGATATACTGGTAAGAGTTATCAGTAGTTTCATGAATGTTATGGACCTTACGTCGGCATGACTTATCAAGCTACTGGGGTCTGACGTTTACCACCCCTAGGCGAGATATGCGACATATCAGACGAACAGACCGGACTATACGGTAAGTGTTACTGGTTGGATTCACAGGAGTGTGAGCGGGCTTGCTCGTCGATGTTCTGATCGCTCAATACCCGGGTGGCGGTTACGTTTAGCAGACCGCTTGCGGCTTGTGGGTGTTTGATATGATCATCATCTGCTGCCGGCGTATTGACGAGTCTTCAGAGTCCTACACAGAGGTTTCCTGGCTCAAGCGAAACGAAATAGGAGCGCATATGAGATATGTGCGGGACCGAGAATAATGCGTGTATGTGATACCGTATTCTATTCTCGCGATGAATGTATCGATTGGTTGTATGCGATATAACCTAGTTATCGAATCAAGGATTGATTCGATAAGCCGATACATTGGATATTAGTCGGTTATATGCGATATGACCGGATCGTTAAATCAAGTATTGATTTAATGATTTAATGCATAATTATATATTTGATATATTACTTTGCATTAACTAGTATCGGTTCACTTTAAATGGATTTTCTCACTTGAAATGCACATTGTATATATGATATATTTTAGTGCACAAGATTGTATCATGTTTGATGATACATGCTCACTTGGGTTTGTGTAAAGAATTAAACCATGGTTATATGAGTGGTTAGGGTTTTGTTTACTTATTTATTTATTTATTTATTTATTTTGGAAAAGAGAAAATGGTGGCTTTCTTTGTTCTTTGCTTGAAGCTTCTTGAAGCTTCAAAGCGTCTTTGACTAAGTGACCATTTTGTCTTCATCTCCTAAACCTAACCATTCAACTAACCCTAGTCCATTCTCTACACTTAACCAAGGTTGGATTATGATAAGAATGAATAGGATTTTCTTTTTAAGTTAATCTTTTTTATTCTATCATATTTTTTTCTTCATCTTCTTCTTCTTCTTCAAGAAGAAAAGCTTGCTTCCATCAATGGCAACTTGAGCAAAAGAGTGAGAAATCCAATTCTAAAGTGAACCCACCTCCTATTTCTTCATCCTCTACCTCTTGCCAAGTAGTATAGGGTGTTTTCTTCACAAGTTTCATGACTTGGTGAAGTTGGAGTTTGATCTTGAGTTGCCTCGACGTAGATCATCTTCGGCATCGAAGCCGACGACCTAGCCCGCCCATTTCTCCGATGAAGCCGATGCTAGAGTCCGGGATTCGATTTGGACAGCGGAGGGACGTCATCACGGAGCCTAGGAGGTGGAGGACCGGATCTACAAAGGTTGTAGCCCCTTTCCTTTAGCTATAATTCGTTTATTTGCATCGCATCACCTATATATCTAGTTAACGATCCGTATTAGGGTTTCTCAGCACTTGTAAAATTTTAATTGGCCATATTTGATCACTTATGAGACTTCATTAGTGTGCCTAGGAACCCTACACTTCGCTGCGTCCGAAGATTGCAAGTGGAGAACGTTAACCTGCACAAAAAAACACGATTTTAGTACATGCAATTGATATGCATATTAATTGAGTTCGCATGAAAGATTAACCCGAAATATGGGAGGAGAGATTGGTCCCACCGGGCGTGCCAGAATCTGTAGGGTGTTTTTCGTCACCCCATTGAGATGGGAATACGCGCGCTTGTCAGGCGTACTACAGATTCCCTCTGCCTAGGGTAGGCCGGGGTTTATTGATTGTGAGGATCCGAATCTCCGGCAGCCGCGGACTAAGCTGCCGTTAATTACCCCTCGCCTTTGGGGCGAGGGAACCTCCGATTAACGGGTTAAACTGGTCATGCAAACTCAATGTGCAGTGTACGTGTGTTTTGTTTTGGAGGGGGCTTGGATATATCGGGAGCCACGCAGAGTTTTTACGGGGTCCCGCTACCCGGATAGCGGGCTGGGGGTCAAAGGGGCCAGCAGCCCCCTTGCGGGGTGCAAGGTAGCGCCCCGGCCCAAATGTTTTTCGGTAGGGACAGTGTTGTGGAGTGTGTGAGTATCTATATATATACATGTATACATATATATAAAAAAAAGGGGGAAAAAGCGCCCAAAGGATGCGTGGGGCCAGCGCCTCGAGCGCTGTGCGCTTAGGTGCTGTGCGCTTAGGCGCTAGTGCGCCACGTGGGTGCTGGGCGCTCGAGCACTAGCGCACCACGTGTCGACACGTGGGCGCTTGGCGCTCGAGCGCCAGCGCGACACGTGTCGGCACGTGGGCGCTGGGCGCTCGAGCGCCGGCGCGGCACGTGTCGGCACGTGTCGGCACGTGGGCGCTGGGCGCTCGAGCGCCGGCGCGGCACGTGTCGGCACGTGGGGGCACGTGGGCGCTGGGCGCTCGAGCGCTGGCGCGCCATGTGTCGGCACGTGGGCGTTGGGCGCTTGAGCGAAAGGCGCTCGGGTGCCTGTTAGAAAAATGGGCTTTTAGCCCCAGAAACTCCCAAAGGAGAAATTAGAGTGGAGTTGAACTCCTAATATGTTTTGAAGCTGATGAAGGGCTTCTTCTTTTGAGCCCTAGCTCTTCTCCAAAATAGGGTTTCTGGAGATGGGCCTCCTTCTTTCTTCTCTGTTGGCAGGATCTTGAAGATCAAGAAGTATGAGATTTAAAAATCTCTCCTTTCTGAGATCTGATGGCAGATCTGAGTTCCCCTTTGTGGGTTTTGTAGTGAAAAACTATTTTGTTTTATCAAAGGAAGAGTAAAACTCTTGATTTAATTCAAAAGAAAAAAGAAGGTTTTAGAACCTTGAGGAAGAAGGAGATCACAGATCTGGATTTTTTGGAGAGAGAAAAAGCTATCGGGATATTTTCATTATCCTTGTCTTTATAGGCTATACACTTTACACATAGCCCCTTGGGCTTCACAAAATGGCATTTTGCATATCCCATGGCTCATGTTCCATTTCTTTTTGCACATAAGTCATGGGCTTTACAAAAATTTGGCTTTATGCCCATTTTGCATACATTCATGCATAAAAAATTACATAAAAATTATTTATTACATGATCTATATTTTGTTATGGAGGAGGCTGGCCGCGTGCTCGACTTGAGCATTGGCCTGCTTGACCTGGGCTTGGGCCCACCAGGTTTGGGGTTGACTTTGACTTTGACTCGGTCAACCGGGGTGCAAATTTTGACCCCAACAAAGTGCCCCCCATCAATAAATGCACACCGCACATTTGAGTTGTGTGCATGAAATTGATGGATCTTGAAGTTGGACTTCGAGGTGGAACATCATTCCAGGGGTGGAGCATCATCCCGGGGAGCATGATTCCCGGGGATCGGAGCATCATTCTGATTCGCGGAGCATTATTCCAGGGTCGGAGTATCCCTCTGGGAGCATGATTCTCGGGGATCAGAGCATCATTCCGTTTTGCGGAGCATGATTCCAAGGATCGGATCATCATTCCGAAGCGCGGAGCATGATTCCAGGGATCGGAGGAGATCGGAGCATCATTCCGAAGCGTAGAGCATAATTCCAAGATCGGAGCATCATCCCGAAGGGCAGAGCATAATTCCAAGTATTGGAACATCATTCCGAAGGGCAGAGCATAATTCCAGAGATCGGAACATCATTCCGAAGGGCGAAGCATGATTCCAGAGATCGGAACATCATTCCGAAGGGCGGAGCATGATTCCAGAGATCGGAGCATCATTCCGAAGGGCAGAGCATAATTCCAAGGATCGGAACACCATTCCGAAGGGCAGAGCATAATTCCAAGGATCGGAACATCATTCCGAAGGGCGGAGCATAATTCTAAGGATCGGAACATCTTTCCGAAGGGCGGAGCATGATTCCAAGGATCGGAGCATCATTCCGAAGGCCGGAGCATGATTCCAGAGATCGGAGCATCATTTCGAAGGGCGGAGCATGATTCCAGAGATCGGAGCATCATTCCGAAGGGCGGCAAACATTCTGACCGAAGCATAATTTCGATGCAGAGGTTGATTCCCAGGCGAAGCATAATTCCGACAGGGAAGGCAAGTACTCCGAGGCGAAGCATGATTTCAACACGGGGTACATTCTGAGACGGAGCATGATTCTGGCACAGAGCTTGTTGGCCGACTTAATTCCGAGACGAAGCATAATTTCGACAGGGAAGGCAGATACACCGAGGTGAAGCATAATTTTGACACGGGGTGCACTCTGAGACGGAGCATGATTCCGGCACAGAGATTGTAGGCCGACTTGATTCCGAGACGAAGCATAATTTCGACAGGGAAGGCAGATACACCGAGGCGAAGCATGATTTTGACACGGGGTGCACATTCTGAGACGAAGCATGATTCCGACGCAAAGCTTGCAGGTTGACTTGATTCCGAGGCGGAGCATAATTCCGACAGGGAAGGCAGATACACCGAGGCGAAGCATGATTTCGATACGGGGTGTACCTTCTGAGACGAAGCATGATTCCGACGCAGAGCTTGTAGGTTGACTTGATTCCGAGGCGGAGCATAATTCCGACGAGGAGGTCGTTGGTTGATTCCGAGCCAAAGCATAATTCCGACATGGAAGGCAGATACACCGAGGCGAAGCATGATTTCGACATGGGGTACATTCTGAGACGGAGCATGATTCCGGTGCAGAGCTTGCTGGTTGACTTGATTCCGAGGCGGAGCATAATTCCGACGAGGAGGTCGTTGGTTGATTCCGAGCCGAAGCATAATTCCGTCAGGGAAGGCAGATACACCGAGGCGAAGCTTGATTTCGACGCGGGGTATACTCTGAGACGGAGCATGACTCCGACGCAGAGCTGGTTGGTTGATTTGATTCCGAGGCGGAGCATAATTCCGGCAGGGAAGGTAGATATCCCGAGGCGAAGCATGATTTCGACACGGGGTAAATTCTGGGACGGAGCATGATTCCGCCGCAGAGGTTGTTGGTTTGATTTGAGTTGAGTTGACATCAGCATCGCTACACTGGAATATGGTACCAGGAGCGAATCATCATTCGCGATGAGAGGATTTGGGGATTTTTTTTTTGGCATCTGTATTGCTGCACTGGAATAATGCCAGGAGCAACTCATCATTTGCTCCGGGAGGATTTGAGAATTGGTTTTTTTGTTTGGCATCTGCATTGCTGCACTGGAATAATGCCAGGAGCAACTCATCATTTGCCCCGGAAGGATTTAGGAATTGGTGGCTTAGGAAACAGGTTTAGATCTCTATCACCTAAGGCTTTTCAATTTTATGGGCCGTAAGGGTCCCATAAAAGCATTTTCTCCCTACGAGTCGAAAGGATTTCGTAGGTGTTTTTTCTCCTTAGGAATCGTGGGGACTTCTAAGTGTGTTGCTCCTTTGTGAGTCGTAAAGATCTCACGCGGGAATTTTCTCCTCACAAAGTCGAGAGGACTTTGCGAATGCATTTCATCTCTTTTTCATGAGTTTGCGCCCTTTCGGGTTTTCACAAACTCGCCGGCAGTCCTGCTGTTTTTACTCACGGACCCCTTTTGAGTTTTCATCCGTGCCCATTTTGCTTGTGGACATACCTTCTTTTTTCTTTCTTTCTTTTTTTTTTGAATCTTCACCGCCGGTGAGACTTTGAATGTGGTATCGCCGGTAGGACTTAGGAGAGATTGGGATCGTTTTACGCCCGTGGATTGTATACGGTTTTGCAGGATGTATGATCCAGACCTTAGGGCCGAAAAAATTTCAGGACTTTGTTGGTGTCTGCATCGCTGCACTGGAATATGGTACCAGGAGCGACTCATCATTCGCCGTTGGGGTATGAGATTTGGAATTTGGTTGGCGTCTGCATCGCTGCATTGGAATATGGTACCAGGAGCGACTCATCATTCGCCGTTGGGGCATGGGATTTAGAATTTGGTTGGCGTCTGCATCGCTGCACTGGAATATGGTACCAGGAGCGACTCATCATTCACCGTTGGGGCATGGGATTTAGAATTTGGTTGGCGTCTGCATCGCTGCACTGGAATATGGTACCAGGAGCGACTCATCATTCGCCGCTTAGGGATTGGAATTTGGAATTTAGTTGGCGTCTGCATCGCTGCACTGGAATATGGTACCAGGAGCGACTCATCATTCGCCACTTGGGGATTGGGGAGCGATGGCTTAGGAGACAGGTTTAGATCCCTATTGCCTAAGGCTTTTCAATTTTATGGATCGTGAGGGTCCCATAAAAGCATTTTCTCCCTACGAGTCGTATGGATCCCGCAGGTGTATTTCTCCTTAGGAGTCGTGAGGACTCCTAAGTGTGTTTTTCCTTTATGAGTCGTTCGTAAGGATCCCACAAAGGTTTGTTCTCCTCATGTATCATGAGGACACATGAGTGGGTCTTCTCAATGGAGCATAATTCCAAAGGCGGAGACCAGCCGCGTAAATGGTGATTACGGTGGGGCATGGGTATGATGAGAATTATTTGACCCTGTGGATTGTATACGGTAGTCAATTTAGGGACTAGTCGTAGGGCTAGGAGAATTTTAGGAAATTGGATTTTGGTTGGCGTCTGCATCGCTGCACTGGAATATGGTACCAGGAGCGACTCATCATTCGCCGCTACTTTTTTTACCGCGATTGCTCTCTCATTTCAGCTTTTCTTATCGCGAAGATCGCGATTGCCCTATCATTTCTGCTTTTATTCACGGTTGCCCCATCATTTCGGCTTTATTTTCATCTTTATTTTACTCGCTGATTTTTATTGCGAGTTGCCCTATTATTTCGGCTTTTCTTTATTTTTCTTTTACTTACACATTTTTTGTTTATTTACATATATATATTTTTTACATTCCCGGTTTAACGACTTAGAGGTCGATTGTTCCCAGTTTAATGACGTGGTGGTCGACTGTTTTCAGAGAAAGACAGATGTCTGAGAGAATCAGTTTCATGAAGAATTTGGGGTTGACATAGCCGCTAGGAAATTCTACCAGATCATACTGAGCAGGATATGGTCTCCCACTACTGCTGATATCTTTTTGCGCTTCGGCTTCGGCCACCAATGTTTTGACTTTGCTGGCAACCAAATCCATAATTTGATCTTGATTTAGCGGGCTGCTGTCATCGGCAGCCAAGACATTTCCCGAGATAGGATGCGACTGATTTTCATGCGGTCCGCCCACTATTGGATTTAAGGGAATGTGCGTCGGCTGTTTCGGGACACCGTTTCCCGGTTCATGAGAGCCCTGCGCCTGATTGGGCGGCTGAGAGGCAAGTTGGGCCGTGAGCTGTAAGACGACATTTGTCAAGTCATCAATTTTTTAGTAGAGCTTGGCCATCTCCTTGTCTTTGCTTCTGAGCTGTTTTCGGAGCTCTTGGAGAAGTTGATGCTCTGCGTTCTTGGGACGGAAGATTGGCTCATCTTTGCTTTCCGAGCCCGACTCCTCATGGACCGAAGGGTCTTTCTGCCTATCATCCTCATCGAGAGGGTTTTCATCATCCAATGGAGGTGGCTGTTCTTGGGAAGCGGCAACCACATTCAAGCCTGATGGGATCTGAGATGTGGTGGCCCCATCCTTACTCTTGCTGCGCGTGCCCACCGTGTAGACAGTGTGGACCACATATCCAGCCATTTCCCCATCTTCGATAGGGTAACCCTGTTCTTCGAACCCCATGAGGTTCAGCCTAGTAGGAGCCCTAGCCCTTTTGTTGGCTCTATATCTGAGCCTTTTCTGCCTTAGCTTCTCAATTTTAAGGTCTTGGCGGGCATCCATTTCCTGGGAAGCCACCGTGATTCGATTAGCGGGGAGCTTAGAGAAGACACCCGATCGAGCAGTTGTCAGGGACACCACCGGAGCTTGCTCGAGAGGCCTTGTTGCTTTGTTGGTGTTGATGGCCTTGCCCCCAGCTGGGGCCAAGAAGAGTCATTCAAACACCGACTTGCGTTTGAGTTGGGGCGCCTTCGAGACCACCACATTTGGCCTCTTGCATCTCGAGACCGGCTTGTCTGTCACTGGGGCTTGAGGAGCTGGGATGGCGTTAGCTGACACGAACAGAATAGAGCCGAATGGTAGCGGCGGCTCTTCCCATTGTCGCCCAAGACTGGCCGGGAGGACCGTCCTGTAGGGTTCCTAGGCACTTTTGTGAGGGTTCATAAGGCATCAACCATGCCCGAATAAAATTTTAGACGTGCCGAACAACCCAAAGCCGGGATCTTTGCTAGATTATTAGGGTTTAACATGCAAGTAAACATCTTTACTACTAAGTGTGAGAGATTACAACCTTTGTAGTCCGCTCCTTCGCTTTATAAGCTCCGAGTAGAAGTCCCTTTGCCGCGATCCACGATCTCCCGGACTCAAGAGAGGCTCCACGACTCGAACGATCCATGCTAGCTTGTAGTGTTCCGTTTCTCCGATGATCTACGTCGAAGTTGCAATAACTCAAGCTCTCTCACTCTAATGAGGTAAACACCCTAATCTAATGGGCTAGATTAGATGAGGATGATGGAGTAGTATTTATGCTTTCTTTTTATATCATATTCTCACAAGAAATCATCACAAAAGGAAAATCTAGCAAGCTTTCTCAAAGCTCAAGAGAGAAGAAGATGATGAAAATGAGATAATCCTTTTGTGATGAATAGTAGAAATGAATATATGATTGATCATGGAACCATGGTCAAGGATGACAAGGATAACCTTTGTAGAGAATAAACTAGGGCTAGGGTTTGGTTAGATTAAAGAATGAGTCATAAGATAATATCAACCATAATCTTACACTTGACAAAAGGAAAGCTTCTAGATGGTGCAAGAAGGAGCTAACCCTAATCAAACCCTATCCTTGCTTAATCTCTACTAAACATGTTCCATTATTAATCATATCATGTTGCAATAATATATATCACATATATATTATATATTTGAAACAAAAGAAAAATAATACAATTAACATATATCGCATATATATCAATGTATTACCCTGTAAGAAAATGAAATAATAAAGTGAGCCAATATTAGATAATGTAATACAATATATCATATATATTATTATACATTAAATCATCGAATCAACACTTGATTCGACAATCCGGCTATATTGAATATAACCGACTAATATATCATGTACCGATTCATCGAATCAACACTTGATCCGATGACCCGGTTCATATCTAAATATCGCGAGAATATAATACGGTATCTCATATCGCATTATCCTCGGTCCTGCACATATCACATATGTGCCACTACTCTGTTTTGCCTGAGCCAAGAAACCTCTGTTTAGGACTCTAAAGAATCGTCAATACGCCGGTAGCAGGTGATGATCATATCTAACACCCACAAGCTGCAAGCGGTCAGCTAAACGTAACAGCCACCCAGGTATTGAGCGATCAGAAGATCAACAAGCTAGCCTGTACGTTCTCCTGTGAATCCAATCAGTAACACTCCCGTACAGTCCGATCTCTTCGTCTGATATGTCGCATATCAAGTCTAGAGGTGGTATACGTCAGACCCCAGTAACCGATAAGTCGTGTCGATGTGTGGCTCATAACGGATCGAGAAACTACTGGTAACACTTACAAGTAAATCTCTATATCAGCCCCGGCCAGGGACTTCCAGTTATAGCCAATCGAACACAGCACAACATCAACTCCCTATACCGGGAGAGACGAATCCCCTCCTATCGCTCATTGCCTCCATGTGATTCAGGACTGCACCCAAAAGCCACCGTTTTGCACGCCCTCTTGGACGTGGTAAGGTGGAAATCAAAGCACAGTGGGAATCACACAAGACTCTATGACGATCTCGGGTCTACAGACTACCCTGTACCAGTGTTACCGGAGAACTGCCATCTAACGTGTGGTATATCACCATCTGGGAGTTCTCGGCGAGTCCGTCCAGTGTACCCAGTCTCCGCGGAGCACCCGTACATCATCTCTGATGTCAAACACCGATGGATATGGGATCATCCATCGCCCATCATATGGGTCAAGATGCGTATACGCTAGTCTACTCTGGTGTATCGATGCCCTGTCTCGATATACCCTCGACTAGGAACAGTTATAGGATGTACTCATCGACTACCATGGCCCCACTAGTATGATCTCATCATAGTCCCAGTAGTCGAGTACAGATCCTAAGGGCTTTATAACCATGTGAGAGAAAAACAGTAAACCAATACAAGTCAACATATTAAGATAAAGTGAAACCAAATAGCATACTATCATGAAGAGCAAGAAAGTCCTTTCTATATATATCCAAGCATCCATCATAATATACATCATATGTACAACAATGGCCTCTAGGGCATATACATAACTAACAATCTCCCACTTGCACTAAGGCCAGCTGCTGTAGTATCTCATACCTAGCATCCTGAATAATCTCTCAAACTGTATCTGGGGAATGGCCTTCGTGAGTGGATCCGCAGTGTTGTCCTTCGTATCTACTCTCCTGACCTCGATCTCCCGGCGATCAACTATCTCCCTGATCAGGTGATACCGCCTCAGAATATGTCTGGACTTTTGATGGGACCTGGGTTCCTTGGCCAAAGCCACAGCTCCATTGTTATCGCAATATAGAGGTATTGGATGCTCAATGGATGGAACCACACCAAGTTCACTAATGAACTTCTTTATTCAGACAGCCTCTTTGGCAGCATCGTTGGCAGCGATGTATTCAGCCTCCATCATCGAGTCTGCAACGGTATCCTGTTTGGAACTCTTCCAACATACCGCCCCTCCATTGAGGGTGAAGACAAAACCCGAGTGCAACTTAGAGTCGTCCTTATCACTTTGGAAGCTGGAATCGGTAAAGGAATCCACCCGGAGTTCTCCGTTACCATACACCAAGAACATGTCTCTAGTCCTTCGCAAGTACTTGAGAATGTTATTCACAGCTGTCCAGTGACTCTCTCCAGGATCTGCTTGATACCGACTCACTACACTTAGTGAGTATGCTACATCAGGTCTGGTACATAGCATCACATGCATGATAGAGCCTACTGCCGAAGCATAGGGTATCTCTTGCATGCGAGCTCTCTCCAAATCAGTCTTGGGAGACATCTCTTTGGAGAGAGTGAGTCCAGAGATCGTGGGTTGGTTCCCACGCTTGGATTCTTCCATACTAAACCTCTTTAGTATGGTGTCAATGTACCTGGATTGGGACAATCCCAGTATCCGTTTAGATCTATCGCTATAGATCATGATTCCCAATATGCAGGAGGCATCACCTGGATCTTTCATTGAGAATCTTTGTGATAAGAAGAGGTTGACTGATTGCAGCATAGGAATATCATTTCCTATCAAGAGTATGTCATCCACGTACAATACGAGAAAGACAACCTTACTCTCTTCTACCTTCTTATAGATACAAGGTTCATCTATATTTTTGATGAAGTTAAACTCTTTGACTACAACATCAAAACAGATGTACCAACTCCGCGATGCTTGCTTTAACCCATAAATGGATTTAAGCAGCTTGCATACCTTTCCGCTGCTCCCACTATCTACGAAGCCCTCTGGCTGAGTCATGTACATGCACTCTTCTAAATCACCGTTTAGAAAGACGGTCTTAACATCCATTTGCCAGATTTCGTAGTCATGGTATGCAGCAATGGCAAGTAAGATCCGGATGGACTTAAGCATAGCCACTGGAGAAAAGGTTTCGTCATAATCCACACCTGGTCGTTGATGAAAACCCTTTGCAACAAGTCTAGCTTTGAAAGTCTCAACTTTTCCATCTACACCAAATTTCTTTTTAAAGATCCACTTGCTTCCAATGGGTTTTACCCCTTCAGGATCATTTTCAAAAGTCCATACTTTGTTGGTGTACATGGATTCCATCTCAGATCGCATTGTATCCAGCCATTTCACAGAGTCACCACTCGTGATGGCCTGCTCGAAACTAGTCGGGTCATCATCTTCCATGATGCAATCCTCACTTCCACCATCAATAAGAAAACCGTAGTATCTCTCAGGTGGATGAGAAACCCTGCTAGATCGGCGGAGAGGCTGGGGTTCGTTGGATACTACTGAATCCTCTGGTTCCAACAAATCATCAGTTGTAGTTTGTGCTGGAACCTCTTCCAGCTCTACCTCTTCGCCACTAATTTCTTTTGCAAGAAATTCCTTTCCTAAAAAGGTGGCATATTGAGAAATAAACACTTTTTGTTCCTCACCGTGGTAGAAGATATATCCATAGGAATCTTTTGGATATCCTACAAACTTACATAGACCTGATCTTGCCTCGAGTTTGTCCGGATTTTGCTTTTTAACATAGGCCGGACAACCCCATATCTTAACTCGTTTAAGAGATGGTCTCTTCCCATTCCATATCTCATATGGAGTGGTAGGCACCGATTTAGTTGGAACTCTATTCAATAGATATGCGGCTGTCTCCAGCGCATAACACCAAAAGGAGATAGGTAACTCAGCATTGCTCATCATAGAGCGCATCATATCTAATAGGGTGCGATTCCTCCGATACACCGTTGTGCTGTGGTGTATAAGGAGGAGTAAGCTGAGAGAGAATCCCATTCTCTTTTAGATAATCCCGGAACTCGTTGCTCAAGTATTCTCCTCTTCGATCAGATCGAAGGATCTTAATACTTTTGCCCGTTTGGTTCTCTACTTCGTGCTTATATTCTCTGAATTTCTCAAAAGCTTCAGATTTGTATTTCATCAGGAACACATGTCCGAATCTTGAGAGATCGTCAGTAAATGTAATAAAGTAGGAAGAACCGTTCCTGGCATGCGTAGACATGGGACCGCATACATCACTATGTACCAGTCCTAAGAGTTCCGTAACTCTTTCTCCGTGTCCACTAAACGGAGCTTTGGTCATTTTACCTTTGAGACATGAATGGCAAGTATCATAAGATGATAATTCGAACGGATTCAAATATCCATCCTTATGTAACTTAGCCAGTCGTATCGCATTGATATGACCAAGTCTACAATGCCACAAGAAGGATTCGTTCATTTCTGAACTTTTCTTCTTGTGTGTGTTTTGTATATTGAGGACTATATTTTGATTGAGAATGAATATGCCATTATGTAACGAGCCTGATGCAATCAACTTTTGATTTAGGAAGATGTTCATAACATTATCCTGTACTACAAAATTATATCCTTCTTTACTTAATAAAGAAATTGATATAATGTTGCACATCATGTTCGGTATATAATAGTACTCATTCAGAATCAGTGTATTACGACTTGGTAATACCAGGTGATATTCGCCAACTGCTTTGGCTACAATACTTGCACCGTTCCCTACTTGAACGGAATGATCACCTTTTCCCAGTTCTCTACCTTTCCGTAGCCCATGTAACAATTTACATATGTAGGATCCTGATCCGGTATCTAATACCGAGGACGTTGGGTGAACTGAAAAACAGTTCTCAATAACTAACACACCCGAAGAAGGTGCATCAACATGCATGTTCTCCGTTTGGGCGGCGTGAGAATCTAGATATTCTCCTATTTCCTGTTCGGTCTTATAACTCTTATAAGAAAGAACGGGTCCAACGTTCCCCTGCTCAGTATAATAAGCGGGTCCAGTCAATACATCCATATTATTATCTTGATTATGGCCTGACATGGTCGCTACCTGGAGAGAGAGAGAAGAAAACACTTTAGCGTATGCTCTTGTAAGATTAGATTGGTTATTATCTTATCTAATCAGGATGTCTCCCACTGTTTTTATCAAATCTTCCTTCAAACCCTAAAAGGTAAGATTAGCCGGGATTAATTACACCCTACAATTTCGTCAATCTTTCAGCCAGATCAGTGTCGGTACTTGAGGGAGGTTCCCCGTGCTCTCGCACGGACCTAATTAAAGTAAACCTCGTTTTCCCAGAGGCGTAACCCCGTTAACACTTTTCTAGACACCTACTTGATCGACTAATTGTCCTGTGTAAAACTCTCCCAGGAGTAACTCTTACTCGCAGTGGGTACCGGGATCCAACTATCTCATAGGAGGTATGCAATCTCATTGCAAATTTCAACACTTGAAATTCCCGATAATGCTTTTACCCCTAGTGACTTATGACCTTAACTATAGTCAACAAATCATAAGCACTAGTCAAGTTCTACCCGTCATTTCTTGATTAATTTAGACCCACCCACATGACCCTTAACTATGGTCAACAAAGTCATATGACTGTCCTAATTAATCACATCTTATGTTATATAGGAAAACATCACTTAGCTACCGTACACTGCGCTTTAACTATGGTCAACAAACGCAGCACGAATACTAAGTACTCTATTTTCCTAAAATGATGGAGGGTTACGCAGGTTTTTCAGAAAACCTCGAGCGTGATGAACTTGATATCGTCGTAGAATCGAGTGTTTTTGAAAAGGAGTGTTTTTAGGCTTTTCTAGTTTTGCTAAAGAGGTCACTCCCGGTGAAGGGATCTCGGCTCTTTCCCCATCGAATAAGGTGCAGGATATCTCATATATACCGCTGTGCAAAGCAAGAACTATACAAGCTGTCAAAAACTAAACCGCGAGTTTGTAGCATTTGCCAGTTTCGCTAAAGAGGTCACTCCCGGTGAAGGGATCTCGGCTCTTTCCTCATCGAATAAGGTGCAGGGTATATCATATATACCGCTATGCAAAGCAAAACTGTAGCTACCCTTTTTATAAAGTTTTGATTCTATAATATCTTTTAGGTTTCTTTTCTTTTTATTAATCTCATTAATAAAATCCCATCAGCTTATGCTTCCTAAGCATCACAGAAGAAACGAAAACAGTAATATTTATATATCATCACATAAATATAGTATAAGCATTCGTCTCAGGTAGTAATATGATCTCATCACAGAACATTGCAGCAGAAGAACATATATGAAATATTGGATATACTAGGATGTCCGTGTTTTCAATACGAGCCGGTATAAAACACGGATTCCACGGTCGCGATGAATAGCCAAACCCACATCCCTAGACCCCTACGAGAGCGGCAAGTAACACTGCCAATTCTAGGGTTAGGAGACCCGGTCTCGACTCCTCGAGATGGTCTCCCACTGGAACCTAGAACCCGGTTACTTGTGCTCCCCTCCTTGGGTCTACCTAATGCGGAAAAGTAAATAATATACACTGGTGACATCAACCTCATCCCGGAAGTGCCCCAATAAAAGAATATTACATACAAATGAATATTACATGAATGAATGAAAATTTAAACCCTCATCTCACATAAAACCCCCGGCTATTCAGAACACGACGATCCAATATAACATATCACAGCAACACATAATATCACATATCATCAACGTAAGTAAGTATGCATACACCGATCGTCGTTGATGTATAGCAACGAAGACCGGCAATACAACTACATACTACACTTACGGTCACAGAAAAGAAATTGTAAAACTACAACATTTGGAATCCACAATCATTTTAGACATCGTAAATCTGAAATATCACATATTTCGCATTTCATGCCTAACTATATGAATTCCACATATTGTATCACATTTCAGATAAATAGACTGTATTAAACTTTCCGAACAGATAATCAAATACCCAAAATTTCCTAAATAGCTCAACACTTGAGCGAAGTTCAAATAATCCCAGAATCTGTCACAGTACCGATGATCCAGCCGTAGAAGGGTCAAGCCAACGCCTCACATGTGGCACGCCGTACTGCCCCAAACCCTAAGGTTTAGAGGCAGTTCAAGACGGTCACATAATCGAGTTAAGGTTTGTGTTCTTCTAGAGGGTCCACCGCGTTACTTGCATATTTTTCCCGAAAGATTTAAACCCGATAAAAATTCAACACTTGAAAGTTTTTCTTGCCGGGAAAAAGTGAGTTAATGATATCCGCTCGAACATTTTAACAGTTTCTAAATATCCGGAAAACATCACAAAATTAAATTTTCCGATCGAATCAACGATTACAAAATAAACCCTAGAACACTCAATACTTGAGTCAGTTTAAAAATACCCAGAAAAATAAACAAGCATAACTAGACATTACTGTGTAAAAATAATAGCCCATATCTACAGTACGGCCGCGGATCTGCGGCCCAAGCGAGGTATGGCCGCGGTTCCGCGGCGATATGTACGTATTGGGTGCTCGTATTTTACAGTAATGTTTATATTTACCTGCTGAATTTTTTAGGTATTTTTAATTCAGAAAAATCACAGTTTTTAAAAAATATCCAGAGAGGGGTTCATTTCGTAGTTTCGGGGTTCGTTCGGAGTTTTAACTTCGTATACACGTCGCCTAATGCTCTAGCTAGGCTCTGATACCACTGTAGGGTTCCTAGGCACTCTTGTGAGGGTTCATAAGGCATCAACCATGCCCGAATAAAATTTTAGACGTGCCGAACAATCCAAAGCCGGGATCTTTGCTAGATTATTAGGGTTTAACATGCAAGTAAACATCTTTACTACTAAGTGTGAGAGATTACAACCTTTGTAGTCCGCTCCTTCGCTTCATAAGCTCCGAGTAGAAGTCCCTTTGCCGCGATCCACGATCTCCCGGACTCAAGAGAGGCTCCACGACTCGAACGATCCATGCTAGCTTGTAGTGTTCCGTTTCTCCGATGATCTACGTCGAAGTTGCAATAACTCAAGCTCTCTAACTCTAATGAGGTGAACACCCTAATCTAATGGGCTAGATTAGATGAGGATGATGGAGTAGTATTTATGCTTTCTTTTTATATCATATTCTCGCAAGAAATCATCACAAAAGGAAAATCTAGCAAGCTTTCTCAAAACTCAAGAGAGAAGAAGATGATGAAAATGAGATAATCCTTTTGTGATGAATAGTAGAAATGAATATATGATTGATCATGGAACCATGGTCAAGGATGACAAGGATAACCTTTGTAGAGAATAAACTAGGGCTATGGTTTGGTTAGGTTAAAGAATGAATCATAAGATAATATCAACCATAATATCTTACACTTGACAAAAGGAAAGCTTCTAGATGGTGCAAGAAGGAGCTAACCCTAATCAAACCCTAACCTTGCTTAATCTCTACTAAACATGTTCCATTATTAATCATATCATGTTTCAATAATATATATCACATATATATTATATATTTGCAACAAAAGAAAAATAATACAATTAACATATATCGCATATATATCAATGTATTACTCTGTGAGAAAATGAAATAATAAAGTGAGCCAATATTAGATAATGTAATACAATATATCATATATATTATTATACATTAAATCATCGAATCAACACTTGATTCGATAATCCGGCTATATCGAATATAACCGACTAATATATCATGTACCGATTCATCGAATCAACACTTGATCCGATGACCCGGTTCATATCTAAATATCGCGAGAATATAATACGGTATCTCATATCGCATTATCCTCGGTCCTGCACATATCACATATGTGCCACTACTCCGTTTTGCCTGAGCCAAGAAACCTCTGTGTAGGACTCTAAAGAATCGTCAATACGCCGGTAGCAGGTGATGATCATATCTAACACCCACAAGCTGCAAGCGGTCAGCTAAACGTAACAGCCACCCAGGTATTGAGCGATCAGAAGATCAACAAGCTAGCCTGTACGTTCTCCTGTGAATCCAATCAGTAACACTCCCATACAGTCCGGTCTTTTCGTCTGATATGTCGCATATCAAGTCTAGGGGTGGTATACGTCAGACCCCAGTAACCGATAAGTCGTGTCGATGTGTGGCTCATAACGGATCGAGAAACTACTGGTAACACTTACCAGTAAATCTCTATATCAGCCATGGCCAGGGACTTCCAGTTATAGCCAATCGAACACAGCACAACATCAACTCCCTATACCGGGAGAGACGAATCCCCTCCTATCGTTCATTGCCTCCATGTGATTCGGGACTGCACCCAAAAGCCACCGTTTTGCACGCCCTCTTGGACGTGGTAAGATGGAAATCAAAGCACAGTAGGAATCACACAAGACTCTATGACGATCTCGGGTCTACAGACTACCCTGTACCAATATCACCGGAGAACTGCCATCTGACGTGTGGTATATCACCATCTGGGAGTTCTCGGCGAGTCCGTCCAGTGCACCCAGTCTCCACTGAGCACCCGTACATCATCTCTGAAGTCAAACACCGATGGATATGGGTTCATCCATCGCCAATCATATGGGTCAAGATGCGTATACGCTAGTCTACTCTGGTGTATCGATGCCCTGTCTCGATATACCCTCGACTAGGAACAGTTATAGGATGTACTCATCGACTACCATGTCCCTACTAGTATGATCTCATCATAGTCCCAGTAGTCGAGTACAGATCCTAAGGGCTTTATCAACATGTGAGAGAAAAACAGTAAACCAATACAAATCAACATGTTAAGATAAAGTGAAACCAAATAGCATACTATCATGACGAGCAAGAAAGTCCTTTCTATATATATCCAAGCATACATCATAATATACATCATATGTACAACAATGGCCTCTAGGGCATATACATAACTAACACGTCCTGGCGTCCATCTTCATCGTGTAGGAGATGGGAGCTGTGTCGAGAGCTGAGCTGATCCTTGGAGACATCTTCGCTGCGTCCGAAGATTGCAAGTGGAGAACGTTAACCTGCACAAAAAAACACGATTTTAGTACATGCAATTGATATGCATATTAATTGAGTTCGCATGAAAGCTTAACCCGAAATATGGGAGGAGAGATTGGTCCCACCGGGCGTGCCAGAATCTGTAGGGTGTTTTTCGTCACCCCATTGAGATGGGAATACGCGCGCTTGTCAGGCGTACTACAGATTCCCTCTGCCTAGGGTAGGCCGGGGTTTATTGATTGTGAGGATCCGAATCTCCGGCAGCCGCGGACTAAGCTGCCGTTAATTACCCCTCGCCTTTGGGGCGAGGGAACCTCCGATTAACGGGTTAAACTGATCATTCGAACTCAATGTGCAGTATACGTGTGTTTTGTTTTGGAGGGGGCTTGGATATATCGGGAGCCACGCTGAGTTTTTACGGGGGTCCCGCTACCCGGATAGCGGGCTGGGGGTCAAAGGGGTTAGCAGCCCCCTTGCGGGGTGCAAGGCAGCGCCCCGGCCCAAATTTTTTTTGGGAGGGACAGTGTTGTGGAGTGTGTGAGTATCTATGTATATACATGTATACATATATATAAAAAAGGGGGGAAAGCGCCCAAAGGATGCGTGGGGCCAGCGCCTCGAGCGCTGTGCGCTTAGGTGCTGTGCGCTTAGGCGCTAGCGCGCCACGTGTTCGACACGTGGGTGCTGGGCGCTCGAGCGCTAGCGCACCACATATGGACACGTGGGCGCTTGGCGCTCGAGCGCTAGCGCGCCATGTGTCGGTACGTGGGCGCTTGGCGCTTGAGCGCTGGGCGCTCGAGCGCTAGCGCGGCACGTGTCGGCACGTGGGCGCTGGGCGCTCGAGCGCTCGGTGCTAAGCGCTCGAGCGCTAGAGCCCCACGTGTCAGCACGTGGGCGCTGGGTGCTCGAGCGCTAGGCGCTCGAGCGCGCCACGTATCGGCATGTGGGCGTTGGGCGCTTGAGCGAAAGGCGCTCGGGCGCTTGGGCGCCGGTAAGAAAAAGGGGCTTTTAGCCCCAGAAACTCCCGAAGGAGAAATTAGAGTGGAGTTGAACTCCTAATATGTTTTGAAGCTGATGAAGGGCTTCTTCTTTTGAGCCCTAGCTCTTCCCCAAAATGGGGTTTCTGGAGATGGGCCTCCTTCTTTCTTCTCTGTTGGCAGGATCTTGAAGATCAAGAAGTATGAGATTTAAAAATCTCTCCTTTATGAGATCTGATGGCAGATCTGAGTTCCTCTTTGTGGGTTTTGTAGTGAAAAACTATTTTGTTTTATCAAAGGAAGAGTAAAACTCTTGATTTAATTCAAAAGAAAAAAGAAGGTTTTAGAACCTTGAGGAAGAAGGAGATCACAGATCTGGATTTTTTGGAGAGAGAAAAAGCTATCGGGATATTTTCATTATCCTTGTCTTTATAGGCTATACATTTTACACATAGCCCCTTGGGCTTCACAAAATAGCATTTTGCATATCCCATGGCTCATGTTCCATTTCTTTTTGCACATAAGTCATGGGCTTTACAAAAATTTGGCTTTATGCCCATTTTGCATACATTCATGCATAAAAAATTACATAAAAATTATTTATTACATGATCTATATTTTGTCATGGAGGAGGCTGGCCGCGTGCTCGACTTGAGCATTGGCCCGCTTGACCTGGGCTTGGGCCCACCAGGCTTGGGGTTGACCTTGACTTTGACTCGGTCAACCGGGGTGCAAATTTTGACCCCAACAGGCCGATATCACCTTCGGCGACGAAGACCTCCTTCTTGGGACGTGCGTGTTAGTTATATGTATGCCCTAGAGGCCATTACTGTACATTGGATGTATATTGTAGTGGATGCTGGTACATATATAGGTAGGACTTTCTTGCTCGACATGATAGTACGCTATCGGTTGCTCTTTATCTTAACATGTATACTTTCCGTCTCTCTGTTACATGTTGATAAAGCCCTTAGGATGTGTACTCGACTTCCAGGACTGTGATGCAGATCATACTAGTGGGGCCTGGATAGTCTATGAGTACATCCTTGAAATGTTCCTAATCGAGGGAATATCGAGACGGGGCATCGATATTCCAGAGTAGACTAGCGTATATCTTCTCGACCCATGCGATGGGCGATGGATGATCCCATATCCATTGGTGTTTGACATCAGAAATGGTATACGGGTGCTCAGTGAAGACTGGGTACACTGAACGGACTCGCCGAGAACTCCCAGATGGTATTATACCTCACGTCAGATGGCAGTTCTCTGGTGACACTGGTACAGCTTAGTCTGTTGACCCGAGATCGTCATAGAGTCTTGTGTGTCTCCCACTGTGCTTTGATTTCCACCCTACCACGGCTCTACTGAGTCGTGCAAACAGGTGGTTTTTGGGTACAGTCCCGATTCACATGGAGGCAATGAGCGATAGGAGGGGATTCGTCTCTCCCGGTATTGGGGGTTGATGTTGCGCAATGCACGACTGGCCATAACAGGAAATCCCTGGCCAGGGTTGCAGTGATATACTGGTAAGAGTTATCAGTAGTTTCACGAATGTTATGGACCCTGCGTCGGCATGACTTATCAAGCTATTGGGGTCTTACGTTTACCACCCCTAGGCAAGATATGCGGCATATCAGACGAACAGACCGGACTGTACGGTAAGTGTTACTGGTTGGATTCACAGGAGTGTGAGCGGGCTTGCTCATCGATCTTCTGATCGCTCAATACCCGGGTGGTCGTTACGTTTAGCAGACCGCTTGCGGCTTGTGGGTGTTTGATATGATCATCATCTGCTGCCGGCGTATTGACGAGTCTTTAGAGTCCTACACAGAGGTTTCCTAGCTCAAGCGAAACGAAATAGGAGTGCATATGAGATATGTGCGGGACCGAGAATAATTCGTGTATGTGATACCGTATTCCATTCTCGCGACGAATGTATCGATTGGTTATATGCGATATAACCTGGTTATCGAATCAAGGATTGATTCGAGAAGCCGATACATTGAATACTAGTCGGTTATATGCGACATGACCGGATCATTGAATCAAGTGTTGATTTAATGATTTAATGCATAATTATATATATTTGATATATTACTTTGCATTAACTAGTATTGGTTCACTTTAAATGGATTTACTCACTTGGTTTGTGCACATTGCATATGTGATATATTTTGTGCACATGATTGTATCATGTTTGATGATACATGCAAGCTAGGGTTAGTGTAAAGAATTAGACCATGGTTAAGATTATGATTAGGGTTTTCTTTCCTCTTATTTATTTATTTATTTATTTTGGAAAAAGATGAGAAAAGAATGGTTGCTATTTTTGTTTGCTAGTTGAAGATTCTTGAAGCTTTGAATTAGTCCACCATCCTTGTCTTATACTTAACCCTAACCATTCTAGTTAACCATGGTCCATTCTCTACAACTAACCAAGGGTTAGTAAATGATAAGTATTGATTTATTTATCATTTACATAATACTTATCATATTCTTTTTCTTCATCTTCTTCTTCTTCAACATGAGAAAAAAGCTTGCTACATCAATGGTGATTGATGTAAAAGTGTGGGAAATCCAATTCTAAAGTCTACCCACTTCCTATTTCTTCATCCTCTACCTCTTGCCAAGTAGTATAGGGTGTTTCCTTCACATGTTTTCAAGGCTTGGTGACGTTGGAGCTTGTTCTTGTGATGCTTCGACGTAGATCATCTTCGGCATCGAACCGACGATCAAGCCCGCCTATTCTTCGATGATGCCAATCCTAGAGTCAAGGGTTTGATTTAGACAGCGGAGGGAGATCATCGCGGAGCTTAGGAAGTGATGGACCGGATCTACAAAGGTTGTAGCCCCTTTCCTTTAGATACATTTCCGTTTACATGCTTGCTTCGCCTATTTATCTAGTTAACGATCCGTATTAGGGTTTATAGGCACCCGTAAAATTTGATTTGAGCATGTTTGATCACTTGTGAGACTCCACTAGAGTGCCTAGGAACCCTACAGTGCGAGCACAACCGTCCCCTTTATGTCTCAGGATACTGCCACGATATAAAGATAGGCAAAATCCTGGTCGACAATGGGTCTTCCGTTAATCTTCTCAACGTGCGGGTGTTAAAGGAAATCCGCATGAGCGTCCAGCATCTCGCTCGTGATAAAATCACCATCTCCGGTTTTGACTCCCAGTCATCGCGGACTCTCGGGTCTGTGATATTGACATTACGATTCGGGTTACTTGTCACGGATATTAAATTTCATGCCATTGACGCCATGACATGCTATAACGCTTTGCTCGGCCGGCCTTGGTTACACGAGTACAACATCATCCCTTCTACACAACATCAGTGTATGAAATACTTTAAGGATGGTCTCGAGTATACCGTAACAGGAGAGTTGAACCCATTCTCCGTGAACGAAGTCCGCAAGTACGAAGATGCAAAATACTTTCTGCCAGATTTCGAGGATACAGAGAGATGTCACAAACCGGAGAACAAAGTTATCACCACCATTCCTGTCTTCGGGAGTGATACTGAGGAAGATGAAGAGATGGTTTATTCAGGTCCACCCCAGCACAACAAGCCAGGACCGTCCGCTCCTATGTTGATCTTTGGCAGTGACTCGGAAGATGAGGTCCATGCTATATTCTCCGCTCGACCTCCAATACAAACATTCGCTGATGAAGAGCGAAGTTTGCAAATTTCCATAGTTCCGCCCAAACATCATAAAGAACTAGACGCACTTGATACCTATAGTGTGGAAGAGCTGCAGACGTTCTATGTCCCTCCCAGGCAAGAAGGCGAACAGGCAATCCTATTCTACCGATCCACGGAAACAAGAGTGGAGAAAGAAGTTTGGCATGGTGCGGATTCTACACTTGACAGGCTCCAGCCCATCCGTCTGCCTAGATATTACACAGAAGGCTTGAAAAGGCTATTGAAGCGCCAAGGGATACCCTTCAAACAGACTGCTCGAAAAGCTAATTTCTATGACAGGATCTGGAACGTTCCCGGAACTCAGCGCAAGTTGCCCAACGGGAGAATGGAAGCGATCGGGCTTGGATATGTTCGGTCCAAGAAACGGGAACTACTCCGTGACTGCTATGTCGTACATGACTTTGATGAAGAAGGAGATGCTCAATGGGAGAATGCTAACCCTGAACCAGAAAGAGCCCCCGACGTGAAAATGCCCAGTCTATCGTTCGAAGAACAAATGGACAAGCTTATCAGGGAAGCGGGTCAAAAGGTTCGAGACTACCGCAATCGCGAAATGGCCATCTATGAGAAAGCCAGGACGCAACGCCTTCTTCAACAGGCTGCGAAAGATGAAAATGCTCCTCCCTGTCAACCCGTCATTCAAAAGGTTCGACGCAGAGGCAGAAACAAGTCAAGGAGCGGAAAAGGCATTTGACAGCGACAAAGCGAGACCAAGAAGTCACGCGATCATGAATCGAGCGGTCCGGATTTTTCCCTTATGAAGAAGATGAGTCGAGCATACTCTTTTCCTCAAGACAAGACAAAGAAGATACTTGATCTATCCATAAGACATCAAATGCTTACACTTCCGGCGTCCAAGCACCCCGAGCAAGCTGGCGAATTCTCTCATCCGGACTATTGCTCCTATCATAGGGCAATAGGACATCCTATTGAAGACTGCTTCACCTTTAAAAACTGGGTCGAAGATCAGTATCAGCAAGGCAGGTTTGCTTTATCCAACAGCTGTAAGGTAACCCCGCCGCAGAAGCATGAACCCAAATCCATGAGGGTAGAACCAGATCCACATCGGTCTTGGAAGCGAGCTTGTACCTGTCACGTGATAATGTTGTCAGAAGAAGAACCCGAGGATATGGATGAACTCCCATGGTGCTTCGAAAACAATGATGACGAGGTGATCTCAGAATTTCCACCGGCGCCGAAAGAGCTGGAAGACGGAATACACACCACTGCAGATAACCTTAAGAAAATTGATTTGGGGACGGCAAATGACCCGCGACCGACATTCGTTAGTGAGCTGCTGTCTGAAGAAAGGGTGGCCGCGCTAAAAGACGTGCTTATGCAGCATAAAGATTGCTTCACATGGAACTATTCCGAGATGCCAGGACTAGACCCAAAGATTGCGGTTCACAAACTGGCCATATCCCTGGACGTCAAGCCAATCAAACAAGCACCGCGAAGAATGCGGCTCGAGCTTGAGATGAGCATCAACGCCGAGGTCAAGAAGCTGATCAACTCTGCTTCATCCAAGAGGTGCAGTATCCTGACTGGATCGCCAACATCGTCCCGGTGATGAAGAAAAATGGGATAGTGCGCATATGTGTGGACTTTCGGGATCTCAATAAAGCCTGCCCGAAAGACGACTTTCCAGTACCGGTCACTGAGCTAATGATAGATAATACATCCACTCACGAAGTCTTCTCCATCATGGATGGCTCGTCAGGATATAATCAGATAAAGATGCACCCCGAGGACCAGAAGCACACCGCTTTCCAGACCCCTTTGGGTATATTCTGCTACAAGGTAATGCCCTTCGGTTTAAAGAACGCCGGTGCCACCTATCAGAGGGCCATGACGAAGATCTTCGATGACCTCATACATGAAATCGTCGAATGCTATATCGACGACCTCGTGGTTAAAAGCAAATCATACGAGGAACATCTGGAGCATCTGAAGACCGTATTTCAACGCCTTCGGCAATACAACTTGAAGATGAACCCTCTCAAATGCGCGTTCGGAGTTTCCTCGGGCAAATTCCTAGGATTCATTGTTCGACACCGAGGCATCGAAATATATCCGTCAAAGATCAAAGCAATTATGGAGATGCCCCCGCCAAGGACTCTCAAGCAATTGCGGTCTCTCCAAGGAAAACTCGCGTATATCCGGCGATTTATAGCCAATCTTTCAGGCAAGTGTCGTCCTTACAGTCACCTGATGAAAAAGGAGACCCCGTTCGTCTGGGATCACAAATGCCAAAGCGCGCTGGACGAAATCAAGCAATACCTCTAGAATCCGCCAGTACTGGCCGCTCCGGTCAAGGGAAAGCCTCTCATTCTGTATACAACCGCCCTTGAAGGTTCCTTAGGCGCATTATGGGCACAGGAGAACGACCAAAGGAAGGAAAGAGCGCTCTACTATTTGAGTCGAGTTCTGCTGGGGGCAGAAAGCAATTATTCTCCCATCGAAGAACACTGCCTGGCTTTAATCTTCGCGATAACGAAACTTAGACACTATGCGCTGGCGCATGAAGTCCGTCTCATATCGAAGGTGGATCCTCTCAAATATTTGATGTCAAAGGCCATATTGACGGGACGGCTAGCTAAATGGGCCTTGCTCTTGATGGAATTCTCAATAATATATCAGCCTCTTAAGGCAATGAAGGGACAGGCCATCGCCGACTTCCTCGCTGAGCATCCGATACTTGTCGATTCTCCCTTGAACTGCGAATTGCCAGACGAACATGCGTTTGACACGATCGACAGAAGTGATACCCGATGGGAACTTTACTTCGATGGAGCGTCTTCCATGAAGAAGCGTAAGCAAAGCACCCCCATAATCAAATCAGGGGTAGGCCTCATCTTCGTAACTCCACAAGGAGGGATAATGCGTTTTGCCTTCTCCTTAACAGAGCCAAGGACAAACAATGAAGCTGAATATGAAGCCTTGATAGTGGGTCTCGAGATCGCTATCGACATTGGAATTGCAATCCTCCTCATATACGGAGACTTCCAACTGGTCGTCAGTCAAGTAAATGGCGACTACCAAACGTGCAAGCCAGAGTTGGTGAGATACGGCGAGAGAGTACAGCAGCTGCTGACTCAAATTCCTTCCTACACCTTGGAAAGCATACCGCATGCGGAAATTAGCAAGGCGGATGCATTAGCCAAGCTCGCTAAGGAACTAGCCGACGAGAACCTCGATGACGTGAGGATCGTTGTGCAAAGTCGTCGGGTCCTCGCACCGGCAGAAATATCTCCGGAATCATCCGAGGAAAAGGAAGAGACTGAGCAGACGGCCCTGCAAATAAAAGACCAAGAAATGATTGAGGATTGGAGAGAAGTCTTTATAGACTACTTCAAATCCCGTCGAACGCCTGAAGATGCGTCCTCAAAACATCAGCTCATGAAGCGAGCCCTATCTTTTGCCTTCATCAACGATACTCTGTACAAGAGGTCATTTGATTCTCTGTGGTTGAGATGCTTGGGACCTGAAGAGGCGAAAAGAGTCGTCCAAGAAGTTCACGACGGACTTTGCGGTTCTCACCAAGCAGGCCCGAAGATGAAGTTGAAGATTAAACGGATGGGCTACTACTGGCCCACGATGATTCAGGACTGTCTCGAATATGCGAAGCAATGCCACTCATGCCAGATCCATGGGGACTTCATCCACCAGCATCCAAATCCATTACACCCGACAGTGGCTAGCTGGTCGTTCGAAATGTGGGGAACTGACATAATAGGCCCCATCGAACCGGCATCGTCCAGAGGACATCGATTCATTTTGGCAACAACTGATTACTTCTCCAAATGGGCAGAAGCAGTACCGCTGAGGGAGGTGAAGATGGAGAATATCCTCTATTTCTTCAAGATACACGTCATTTATGTAAGTCGATGTACTACACCCCAATACTTGTGGGGAGGTGGAATTTTCAAAAACGAACTTGTTTAGTGAACAAATATCGACTAACCGCTTGAATCGAAGCTAAACTATAAATAACCAAACACAAAGTGTTTCTAAACTACTGTGTTTAGGGATTATACCTAATGAACCAACTCCTTCGTCTTTACGATCTCCTTGTCCTCCTCGGCCTTCTCTTTGTAGTAGACGATCCACCCGAGAGCTTTACTCCAAGCTTAGCCTCTAAACTTGAGGCAACTAAACTTCTCTAAGTGCTAATCAATGAAGCTAGGTGTAATATAGAGAGGGTTATGGATTAATTAGTCTTACTAACCCTTGTACTCAACTCATGAGAGGGGAGGATTAGTCTTTTGAAGAGGGAGAGCTTGAGGAGAGAGAAGATGATGAAGATAATGATATGAGAATAGTGAGTCAAGAAGATATATATCAAGCATTTCTTTTATCAAGAAAAGAATAAGAAAAGAATTTAGCAACCATGCTTGATAATATCTAGTGATGATTCATTATAATGACAAAAGACATCTATGAATCATCAAGGTGACTCACTAATCACAATCATTTCATATGCCACCTTAACCTCCTTAGTCACCACCTTCTAGAAGCTTCCCGCACAATTACGAGAACGCCCCTCCTTTCCGCAAAAATACGGAAAAACTTTAGACTGTAAAAGTCCAATAACCGGATACCAGTAACTGGCTTAAACCAAAGCCGACTGGTAAAAACTGTCCGAAAGTTGTACGTGCGTAAACGCACGTATACGTCCGAACCCTTGTCGTAAAACCATACGACCTCTATATCGTTTCGCCTGGAGTAGGGAAACTCTCTGTGTGGGACTCTAGAGACTCGACTACTACGCTGGCAGTGGGTTTAACCACAGACCGCAAGCGGCACTAGCTGTACGTAACGGTCCCCAGGTAGATGTCGATAAGAAGGCCGATGAGGAAACCCATCCGAACTCCTATTGAGTCTGATGTGACAATCTCCATACAGTCCGGTCCGTTCGTCTTAGACTATCGCATATCCGGCCTAGGGGCGGCAAGCGTCAGTCCCCTAATAGCGGTATAAGTCGTGTCGGAGGGAAGCCCATTACACCCTGAGAAACTACTGGAACTTACCAGCAAATCTCGCTTGCCCTGGCCAGGGACTTTGCGTAATGGCTCTCTGACACAGCGCGATATCAACTCCCAATACCGGGAGAGACGAATCCTGTCTAACCGCCACTGCCTCCTAAGTGCTCGGGACTGCACCCAACTGCTACCTGTTTGCACGACTCCTTTGAGCCGTGGTAGGGTAGCAATCTAAGAACAGTGGGACACACTCGAGGCGAAGTAGCAGTGTCAAGTCTGCGGACTATGCTGTACTCATGTCACCTGGGAACTGTTCACTGACGACTGGTATAAAACCAACCAACAGTTCCCTGTGAGTCCTGTCCGGTGTACCCATAACCTAACGAGCACCTGTATACTATCTCCAGTACGACGTACTGACGGCTGTGGGACAGACCATCTCCCCAACTGGGATGAGAAGCGTACACACTAGTCTACTCCGGAGTATCGATGCCCTGTCTCGATAATCCAACGACTAGGGACCTGAATAAGGATGTGCTTGTAGACTACCCAACCCTTACTAGTGTGACTGCCATCACAACGCTGGTAGTCAAGCAAGATCCTAAGAGCTCTATCAATACGTACACTCACATATTAAGATAGAAAAACCAAGTAGCATACTACCATGTTTAGCAAGACTGTTATATACATGTGAATATCCCAAGCTTCCATTAAGTAATATACAAACTAGTATGATACAGTAATGGCCTTCTAGGGCATAAACACTAACAATCTCCCACTTGCACTAGGGCCATGTACTGGCATATCGAAGACCAATGATCTCGAGTAGCCTCTCGAACTGCGTCTGAGGTAGGGCCTTCGTGAATGGATCAGCAATGTTCTCTTCTGAAGCAACTCTCCGAACCTCGATCTCCTGACGATCAATGATCTCCCTGATCAGGTGATACCGCCTCAAGATGTGTCTGGGCTTCTGATGGGACCTTGGTTCCTTCGCTAAAGCTATAGCTCCGTTGTTGTCACAATACAGAGGTATTGGATCAACTATGGTAGGAACCATCTGAAGTTCTGTTAGGAACTTCTTCATCCAGACTGCTTCTTTTGCGGCATCGCAAGCAGCTATATACTCCGCTTCCATCGTCGAGTCAGCAACGGTGTCCTGCTTGGAGCTCTTCCAGCACACCGCCCCTCCATTGAGGGTAAAGACATAACCCGACATGGACTTGGAATCGTCCTTATCACTCTGGAAGCCGGAATCAGCAAAGGCCTCCAACCTGAGGTCTTTTCCGCCGTAAACCAAGAACATCTCCTTAGTCCTTCTCAGGTACTTGAGAATGTTCTTTACTGCTATCCAGTGCTTCTCCCCTGGGTCTGACTGATACCGGCTTACCACGCTCAGTGCGTAAGCTACATCTGGTCTGGTACACAACATCGCATACATTATAGAGCCTACCGCAGAAGCGTAGGGTATAATAGACATGCGATCCCTTTCCAAATCAGTCTTGGGAGACATCTCTTTGGAGAGGGTGATTCCGTGACAAGCCGGTAGATTACCGCGCTTAGAATCTTCCATACTGAATCTTTTTAGTACAGTGTCGATATACCTGGACTGCGAAAGTCCCAACATCCTCTTGGATCTATCACGATAGATCCGGATCCCCAGAATGTAAGAGGCATCACCCAGATCTTTCATGGAGAACCTGTGTGACAAGAATCCTTTGACAGATTGTAGCATAGGAATGTCATTTCCTATCAATAGAATGTCATCCACGTACAAGACGAGGAATACGACACTTCTGGCTACAACTTTACTATATATGCACGGTTCATCTGGATTTTTGATAAAGTCATATTCTTTGACTGTCTCATCAAAACAGATGTTCCAACTCCGCGATGCCTGCTTTAGTCCATAAATGGACTTAAGCAGCTTGCATACTTTCCCGCTGCTCCCACTCTGATTGAAACCCTCTGGCTGATCCATATAGACGCTCTCTTCTAAATTTCCATTTAGAAAAGCCGTCTTTACGTCCATCTGCCAGATTTCATAATCATGGAAGGCAGCAATAGCAAGAAGGACCCGAATGGATTTGAGCATAGCCACTGGAGAAAAAGTTTCGTCATAGTCCAAACCAGGTCTTTGATGAAAACCCTTTGCAACAAGTCTAGCCTTATAGGTTTCCACCTGTCCATCTACACCAATCTTTTTCTTGAAGATCCATTTGCATCCTATGGGTTTTACCCCATCTGGAGCAAAGTCCAAAGTCCATACTTTGTTGGTGTACATGGACTCCATTTCGGTCCGCATTGCATCTAGCTATCGTACCGAGTCGCCGCTCTGGATGGCCTGCTGGAAGTCAGTAGGTTCATCATCATCTATGATGCAATCCTCTCTATCCCCATCTATGAGAAAACCGTAGTATTTCTCAGGCGGATGAGACGGCCTACTACTCCTGCGGAGGGGTGCGGGAATGTCCTGTACTTCTTGAACCTCTGGTTCTACCAAACTTTCAGTAGCAGCTTATGGTTCTGGAATTTCTTCCAGTTCTACTACGCTCCCACTCTTCTGATTTTCTAAAAATTCAGTTTCTAAGAAGCGGGCATGACGAGAAACAAAAACCTTTTGTTCTTCTGCGTAATAGAAACAATATCCTGTAGAGTTCTTTGGATATCCCACAAACTTACACTCTACTGAGCGTGCCTCGAGCTTGTCCGGATGCTGCTTTTTAACAAAAGCTGGACATCCCCATGTCTTCAGGTACTGAAGATAGGGTTTCTTCCCACTCCACATCTGATATGGTGTGGTAGGCACAGTTTTGGTTGGAACTCTGTTCAAAAGATGCGTCGCTGATTCTAGCGCATATCCCCAGAAAGATCGCGGTAACTCAGCATTACTCATCATGGATCGTACCATATCCAATAGGGTTCGATTCCGTCTCTCCGATACACCGTTGTGCTGTGGAGTGTATGGAGGAGTATGCTGAGAGAGAATTCCTTTCTCTTTTAGGTAACCTAGGAACTCGGCACTTAAGTATTCTCCACCTCGATCAGATCTCAGTGTCTTAATACTTTTGCCTGTTTGGTTTTCCGCTTCACTCTTGTATTCCAGGAATTTCTCAAAGGCCTCGGATTTATGCTTCATTAAGAAGACATGTCCAAACCTAGAGAAATCATCTGTAAAAGTAATGAAGTAGGAATAACCACCTCTTGCATGTATAGACATTGGACCACATACATCGCTGTGTATGAGTCCTAAGAGCTCGCTCGCTCTTACTCCTTGTCCAGTGAATGGAGTCTTTGTCATCTTTCCTTTGAGACAAGATTGACAAGTGTCATAAGATTGATATTCGAACGAGTCCAAATATCCTTCTCTATGCAACTTAGTCAACCTTCTCTCATTGATGTGACCCAGTCTACAATGCCATAAGAAAGCTTTATTTAAATCTGGAGACTTTCTTTTTAGTGTGTTCTGGACATTGAAAATTTGGAGTTGGTTTAAAACATATATGCCGTTATTTAGTGTACCTGACCCAATCAAACCATGATTAAGGTGGATGTTGACAACATCTCTTACAAACGTGAAATCATAACCTTTATTTGATAACAAGGAAACTGATATGATATTACACGTTAAGCTTGGTACAAAATAACAGTTATGTAAAACCAAAATGTGTCCACTCGTCAATCCTAGGTGATAATCCCCGACGGACGCAGCTCCCACGCTAGCTCCGTTAGCAACCTTTAGGGTCATATCACCTTCCTTCAGCACTCTACGGTTTCTCAGTGCCTGCAATGAATTGCAAATATGAGATCCTGATCCGGTATCCAATACCCAGGAAGTAGAGTTGATCGACAGACAATTCTCAATTACAAACACACCTGAAGTCGAAGCCACAGCTTGCTTCGGTTCCTGGTTCTTGGCGTTCCACGCCTTGCAATCCTTCTTCCAGTGCCCTTTCCTGTGACAATGGAAGCACTCATCCTGGCCAACTACCGGTGCTGCAAACTTTTTCTTTCCCTTCCCTCCCACCTTACTAACACCTCCTCTAGGTCTGGGTGCGGCCTTCTTCTTCCTTCCTTTGGCCCTTGCCTTGGACCCGGAAGAAGATGTACTGCCAACAAACATAGCGGGTGTTTCCCTTAAATTCTTCAAGGTGCCCTCTGCACTCCTTAACATGTTCAGGAGTTCCGGAAGTTCAACTTCTTTTCTTTGAATGTCGAAGTTCAGGATAAACTGGGCGTAGGTGTGAGGAAGGGACTGGAGAATAAGGTCTGTATAAAGCTCATTATCCAAAGTCGTCCCAAGGTCTGCGAGCTCTTCTATATAGCCGATCATCTTTAGGACATGTTCTCCTACCAATGACCCGACAGCCAACCTCGCTCGAAACAAGTTCTTAGAGGTCTCGTATCTTGCTATACGAGATTGCTCTCCATAAAGTTCCTTTGTATGGAGAAATATGCCATCAAGGTCCATATCCTCGTGCCTCCTCTGATGTTCATTGTTCATCGAGGCAAGCACGATGCACTTGGCTTTCGCGCAATCTAAATCCCAGGTTTTGCGGATTTCCTTATCCGCATTGCTGGATTTGGGACCAGGGACAGCAGGTGCCGTAGCGGTGAGGATGTACCCCAGTTTGTCATAGGTCAAAGCCATTTTGACATTCCGCAGCCAATCTTTATAGTTTGGCCCTGTCAGTATATTTTTCTCTAAAAGTAATTTAAGTCCGGTCATTTTCAGGGTCGCTGCAATTAGGAGAGAGAGAAGAAAACCCTTTAGCATGATGCTCTTGCAAGTTTAGAGTGGTTTTAGTTTATCTAAACTGGATGGCTCCCACTGTTTCTCGAATCCTTCCTCAAACCATAAAAGAAGAATTAGCCAGGACTATTCTCACCGTACAATACTTGCTTAACAGTTCAGCCAGGCTGGTGTCGGTACTTCGAGGGAGGTTTTCCAACGCTTTCGCAAAGTTCCTTAATTAAATAACCTCTTTTCTCTGGGGGCGTAACCCCGCTGACACTTTTCTGGACACCTACTAGGTTTATAGCATTGATCGTTAAGTGACGAATATCCTGATAAGTAGCATATACTCACAGTAGGATCGGGATCCAAATATCATCGTATGATAATGTTGAAGGAATCCTACCAACATTCATCAAACTCCAAATGGTATGCATCTCTTTGCAAATTTCAGTTTCTTTAGAAATTCCCGATATAAGTTTTTGCCCCATGCTCTTATGACCTTGACGTATGCCAACAAATCATAAGTCACATGTCAAGTTCTGCCCATCATTATCTTGTTAATTTGAACCCACCCGTATATACCCTTGACGTATGCCAACAAGGTAATGCGACTGTCCCAAACCAACACATCTATCTATGCAACAAATGAATACCCCAGCAGCTACTAAACACTATGCCTTGACGTATGCCAACAAGCATAGCTTGAATACTACTGACCATCCATAAGAAATGACGGAGGGCTACGACTGGTTTTGGCGAAACCGTGAACGTAGTGAACTTGATATAACCGAAGGAACCTGATAGCTTTTAAAAAGGAGTGGTTAAAGCTCCGCATTTAAAAATATCTGTTTTTAAAATTAACCGAGTGGTTTCTTTTAAATTGTTCCAACGATTTAAAACTTTGGTTTATTTTCTTTGCATTATAGATAATGCGTCCCATCATTAACCTATCATTGCAGAAAACAACGAAAATATGACGTCCTCTTATGCCATCTGCATTCGCCACTGGGTCCCGTCATCACCCGTTAGGTTACTTAACTAACGACAGAGCGGGGACTGGGCTAGCGCGGGTGTAAAACATAAGTGACGTCTAAAATAGCTACAATATATATAGATATTTTACATTCGTCTGACGCAATGATATACATTTCAGAACACAGATAAACTTTATTGGATTTGCAAGCAATCTGTATTTCTTTTGAGCCTGCAAGAAAAGACAGATTACACAGTTGTGATGAATAGCCGTTACCCCACCCAAGATCCCTACGGGTACGGCAAACCACCCGCCCGGCAGTTTGTGTACCCCACCTTGGATCTGTCCTAGGAGCAAAAAAAGTAAAATGAAATAATACAACGGTGGCTACAACCGCAACCTGGATGTGCCCCGCAAAATAATATTACAACAAATTACATTTACAACAAATGAATTAAATAATAACCCATTTCAAAACCCCGGCTATACACCACAACAGTCCAATACAGTTTATATGCATAAACAGATATAACCATTACAGAAATGTGCAACCCCCTGCCAACCGACATACTAGCAGTTAGGGGAGGTTTACGAACACATTATACAATCACAGATATAATCCAATATGCAAATACTGTACAATTTCGATCGATTAAACACTATTAATATTGCTCCAATACTGCTCTGTAAAACTGAAACCTGAGCAAATATTAAATATTCCAGAAAATCCCAAATACCACAGAGAAGCAACACAGGAAATTTGGGTTCCTGACTCGGTAACTCGGCGGCGGAAGCGCGGCGGATCGGTGCGATCCGCAGCGGTTCCGCGGCCGCATTGCCGATTCAGGAGCCCAAATTTCTTGGGTGTTCTTCTGGTGTCTTTTCAAGCTTTCTAAACTTCCCTGAAAAATTTTAGGACATCATTTTAAAATCGACAGAAACTTGATGTTTTTAGGGTTTTCCGGCTTCGTTTTTCCGTTCGAAATTCGTACAAATTTGCAATAAAGTTATTTATTGTTTAGCGAGGCTCTGATACCAATGTAAGTCGATGTACTACACCCCAATACTTGTGGGGAGGCGGAATTTTCAAAAACGAACTTGTTTAGTGAACAAACATCGACTAACCGCTTGAATCGAAGCTAAACTATAAATAACCAAACACAAAGTGTTTCTAAACTACTGTGTTTAGGGATTATACCTAATGAACCAACTCCTTCGTCTTTACGATCTCCTTGTCCTCCTCGGCCTTCTCTTTGCAGTAGACGATCCACCCGAGAGCTTTACTCCAAGCTTAGCCTCTAAACTTGAGGCAACTAAACTTCTCTAAGTGTTAATCAAAGAAGCTAGGTGTAATATAGAGAGGGTTATGGATTAATTAGTCTTACTAACCCTTGTACTCAACTCATGAGAGGGGAGGATTAGTCTTTTGAAGAGGGAGAGCTTGAGGAGAGAGAAGATGATGAAGATAATGATATGAGAATAGTGAGTCAAGAAGATATATATCAAGCATTTCTTTTATCAAGAAAAGAATAAGAAAAGAATTTAGCAACCATGCTTGATAATATCTAGTGATGATTCATTATAATGACAAAAGACATCTATGAATCATCAAGGTGACTCACTAATCACAATCATTTCATATGCCACCTTAACCTCCTTAGTCACCACCTTCTAGAAGCTTCCCGCACAATTACGAGAACGCCCCTCCTTTCCGCAAAAATACGGAAAAACTTTAGACTACAGAAGCCACAAGATCAGCCGCTTCGCACAACAACACAACATAGACTAGAGATACTCCTCAGTTTATAATCCCCGAGCCAACGGTCTAGCTGAAGCTTTTAACAAGACCCTGACCAAGATCGTGAAGAAGATGGTGTCCCGAAATAAGAAGGACTGGCATGAGAGACTGCAAGAAGCCCTCTGGGCGTATCGAACTACGTTCAAAACGGCCACGAACACAACGCCGTACGCATTGGTATTCGGTACAGAAGCGGTACTCCCCCTCGAGATAGAGTTACCATCTCTACGAGTGACAGTCCATTATGAGCTAACGGACGAAGAGAATGCTCACCTTCGCCTCGAGGAGCTCGATGCCCTTGATGAAACCCGGCTCCTGGCGCAGAAAAATCTGGAAGCTTATAAAGCAAAGATGACGCGCTCATATGAAAGATTGACTAGGCCGAGGACATTTGTCACGACCCAAAGTTTGGCCCGTGACCGGCACTTAACCACGTAACGTCTACAGGCGTAACGTGACTAAGGGAACCGGAAACCCAGAAGACAAACCAGTGAAAGTATAGAGTGTGATAAGAATTAAATGAAAAACACCAACTAACATGATAAGAAATCTAAGTATACAATCCCAAGATAACAATATACGACGCCGTAGCGAAGCTCAAGATCCACAAGTGGGAACATCACAGATAGCATAAAAACTGAATAAGAAAAGTCGGCTCACAACGAGCACGACACCAGAACACAGATAAGGTACAACATCGTCCTCACACTGTCTCTAAGTCAAATACATACATGGTAGATGGAGAATACTAGATACAACAATGTACATACAGAAAGATAAACAGATACCGCACAAAACCCACCTATCAGCAAAAGAGCTAATACACCAACTATGGGGGTATCTGTGTCAAAAGATGCAACCGCAGCCTGCCGCGACTACTCCGAAGGGCAACCTGCAAACACTGTGGCACAACGGGGGTGAGTTGCCAACTCGTGAATAGAGATAACATATAAAGGTAATCGCGAGCATGCACGTACTACGCTACTCTATCATATGCCAACAGATGATATCAATATGTGATACGCAGTATGTGCAATAATCATGCAAGTTCTCTATCAGGTACTGTACTACTGGGTGAGGTACAAATGCTCTATCGGGTAATGTAACTACAGGATGAGGTACAAATGCTTTATCAGGTAATGTAACTACAGGATGAGGTACAAATAATAAATGCTGAGCAGGGGAAATATAGTATCTACACGGAATGTCAACGTGGGATATATGTATATCGGTGTCATCAATGCACCCAGATCCCCCAAATAGCTCAGGCGCCGGCACCCCCATCGGCCCTCGAATCCTGTACACCTCTGAGAGTCCCGAGTGCCCAACATCGGCACCCAAATATCATAAATACTCGTGTCCAGCATCGACACGCAAATCCTCATCCATCGGGCCCCGTCAGTCCGGGTCACCCACATCCATCTATAGACTCTGATCAGTATACTCCGGATAACTGTCAGGTCCAACCAATCACCGGTAGGTAGTGGTCCCTCTGCCAGGCTCACCGTCTACTGCACAGCGAAACCGTTCTCGCCCCGGGGTACCATACCGGGTCCACCATGTACCCGTAATCGGCTTCAACCGCCTCCTCGATTCGGGTTTCCATATATCACTCTAGCACCGAGAAAACACATGGTGGACGCACCGAAATATCATATCAAGGGAACCGGGTTTTTAAATGATTACATATTTGAAATAGCCACGGTTCCCAAATCCAGAAATCACATATAATCCAAACAAATACAAGTCAATGATCCGATATGATATGTGCGTCAAATGTAAATATCCGGTCAAGTTACATATAGATAAGTTACAAGATAATAATCCGAAGTGACATATGCATCAGGTATGAATATCAAATCATGTCACATATAATGTGCTACAATGCAATGATCCGATGTGATATAGGCATCAAGTATGAACATATGGTCATGCAACAAATAGATGAACTAGAATGCAATGATCCGATGTGATATAGGCATCAAGTATGAATATATGGTCATGTCACAAATAAATGAACTAGAATGCAATGATCCGATGTGATATAGGCATCAAGTATGAATATATGGTCATGTCACAAGTAGATGAACTAGAATGCAATGATCCGATGTGATATAGGCATCAAGTATGAATATATGGTCATGTCACAAATAAATGAACTAGAATGCAATGATCCGATGTGGTATAGGCATCAAGTATGAATATATGGTCATGTCACAAATAGATGAACTACAATGCAATGATCCGATGTGGTATAGGCATCAAGTATGAATATATGGTCATGTCACAAATAAATGAACTAGAATGCAATGGATCAAATGTGAGGTGTGTAGAAGGTATGCAATGCACTAGCTAGTAACCATGAACATGCAATATATATATAAGGAACACTATAAGGTCCTATCTGCCCTGACGTAGAACGCCATGCGGGCGATATCCCCGTAGATGTGAAATCTACTCACCGTAGTCTCTCGCTAGGTGTAGCCAACAACCTGCTTCCCTTTCTTCACTGCGTCCGCCGTACTCGCCTGCGAACCTAGAATTACACAATATATCATATGTAAGCTCGAAATCACACAAACGCGACAATAAAGCCGAACTAATAACTCGTGTCGCGAACCCAGCACGCGTGTGCGCGATACGCTAAAACGTGTGGTTACGCGTCTGAAATCACTCCGACGCGTCGCGATACGCAAAAACCCAAAACCCACACACACGTAACACGCGTGTCGCGAAAGGTTGAAAATACGGGAAAATAGGTATTCAGCTCCAGATTTTGATACAGGAAAGAAAATGCAAAAATATAAATACCAAAATAACCTACATATAAGCAGAGACCCACACCCCAAACCCCAACCCAAATCTCCCCAGTCTGGCCGCAATTTGCGGCCAGAATGCATTTTTGGCGGCCAGACTTGGGAATTGGGTCCCCAGGTTTGGTTGGTGCACTCCATACCATACATACATGCTACAGCAATCACTAGTTTTGTTCTGAAAAGTCTCGGATAGCAGCAGATTTCCTACAGTGCCTAATATCAGTTCAAATCACACAATTTGCACAAAAATGGAACTTTATGGTATTTTGATGAAATCTGAAACAAATCTAGGTCTAATCACTCACCAATAACTTGTTAATAAGCTAATCAAGCCACAACAACATAAGTTTTAACATGATACACTAAACCCCCTCCAAAAGCACTAAAATGGTACAAAAATGTGATATTTCTAAACTAAACATGCAAGTTATGGAAATTGGGTGCTAGGATTAAGATTTTATACCTTTAATTGACCTTAAAACACCAAGGGTTCCAGCTCTTCTCTCAGTTGTGCAGGTTTGCCCAAGAACACCTCAAAAACCTCAAGTTTTCATGGTTTAGTGAAGGAAAAAGCATTGATGGTGTAGGGTTTTTGGTGTAGGGTTCAAGAGGAAATGAAAAGAGGAGAAAAGAGGAAGAAAGAAGTGTGGTTTCTGGTGAATTTCTGCTGGAGGTGCAGAAATGATTGGAAGAGAGAGAAGAGAGAAGAAAAGGTCAAGAAAAGTCAAATGTTTCACCTAACACCATGCCCTCTTGTTTTATTTGGATTTGAATTTATTAAAAGGGTTAAGATATGAATAAAATGGTGGGGAAAAGATAATTTGCAACCATGCACACAAGAAAATGGTTAACAAGTCACAAAATGCCTAAGTATGCAAGGTGCACCCTACAAAGGGGAAAATTTTAAAAAAAACTAACACTACCCATAAGAACTATAATTAGAAGTCTTAAGAACCCAAAAATAAATATAACATACCCGACTACTAATTATCACCAAAACCATCAAACGGGAATTCAAAGTGTTACAATCTACCCCCCTTAAGGAAATTCGGTCCCCGAATTTAAAAATCTACCCATACGCACCTTCAAAAAGATGGGGATACCTCTTCCTCATCTCGCTCTCGGTCTCCCAAGTGACCTCCTCCCTGCTCTGTCCACGCCAAAGTACCTTGACGGACGGTATCTCTTTCGACCTCAATTTCTTCACTTGTCGATCCAAGATCATCACTGGCTGCTCTGCATAGGAAAGATCGCGCTCAAGCTGGATCGTCGGGTGCTGAATCGCATGCGAAGGATCATGAAGATATCGGCGGAGCATCGAAACGTGAAATACGGGGTGCACGTCTGGAAAACTGGGCGGAAGGGCTAATCGATACGCAACTGCACCAATACGCTCAAGGATCTCGAAGGGGCCTACGTATCTGGGACTAAGCTTCCCCTTCCTTCCAAACCTCATCACGCCCTTCATTGGGGAGACCCTCAAGAAAACATGATCACCAACAGAAAACTCAAGTCTGCGTCGACGATGGTCCGCATAAGATTTCTGCCTACTCTGGGCTACTCTCATCCTATCGCGAATCAACTGGATCTTCGCTGTCGTCTCCTCAACAATCTGTGGCCCTAAAATACTGCTCTCACTGAGCTCTGTCCAACAAGTAGGCGACCTGCATTTCCTCCCATAAAGAGCCTCAAACGGTGCCATCTGAATGGTCTCCTGGTAGCTGTTGTTGTAGGAGAACTCTACTAAGGGCAAATGATGATCCCAGCTACCTCCGAAGTCTAATACGCATGCTCTGAGCATGTCCTCGAGAGTCTGAATAGTCCGCTCTGACTGTCCGTCGGTCTGCGGATGGAATGCTGTGCTGAAACTCAAGCGAGTGCCCAGAGCCTCCTGAAGCCTCTGCCATAGCCGGCTGGTAAACTGGGTGCCTCTATCGGACACGATGCATGCCGGAACTCCGTGCAGTCGCATAATTTGATCAATGTAGACCTGGGCATACTGAGTAAATCCGAAAGTCGTCTTCACCGGTAGGAAGTGAGCCGCTTTCGTCAAACGATCCACGATCACCCAGATGGAGTCATACCCTCGACTAGTCCTGGGTAGACCCACAATGAAGTCCATAGATATCTGTTCCCATTTCCACTCCGGAATGGGTAATGGCTGTAGCTCTCCCGCGGGCCTCTGGTGCTCAGCCTTGACTTGCTGACAAGTCAGGCATCTCGACACAAAATCTGCAATATCCCTCTTCATACCGTCCCACCAGTAAACATCTCTCAGATCGTGGTACATCTTGGTGGAACCGGGATGAACACTATATACCGATCGATGTGCATCCTCAAGAATCTCGCGCCGCAATCCCTCAGCATCCGGTACGCACAGTCTAGCCCCAAATCGTAGTATCCCCTGATCGTCGATCACGAACTCGGAAAATCTGCCATGTCCCATCTGTGTCCTGATCTCTGAACAGCGGTCATCACTGTGCTGTGCCTCGTATATACGGTCAAGCAACTGCGGGCGTGCACGAACATGCGCCATCTGTCCCCCGCTCGGCGTAAACTCAAACTGTACCCGGCTGTCACACAAGATCTGCCAATCTGCCGATGACTGCCTCTGCACTGCGCTCACACAAGATAGACTACCCCTGGGCCTCCTGCTCAACGCATCTGCCACTACATTCGCCTTGCCCGGATGATATAAGATCTCACAATCGTAGTCCTTCACTAACTCCATCCATCGGCGCTGTCTAAGGTTCAGGTCTCGCTGCTGAAATATATATTTTAAGCTCTTGTGGTCGGTGAATATCTGGCACGACTCTCCATACAGATAATGTCGCCAGATCTTGAGTGCAAAGACCACCGCAGCCATCTCCAGATCATGAGTTGGGTAATTCTGTTCATGTTTCTTTAATTGCCGTGAAGCATACGCAATCACCCTGTCATGCTGCATCAAAACGCATCCCAGCCCCACTCGTGAAGCATCGCAGTAGACCGCAAATCCGCCTGATCCTGAAGGCAAAGATAGCACTGGTGTCGTGGTCAGTAGAGCCCGTAACCGCCGGAAACTGTGCTCACACTCCTCTGTCCAATCAAAGTGAACTCCCTTCCGGGTCAACCCGGTCAATGGTGTAGCAATGCGAGAGAAGTCCTGCACAAATCGCCTGTAATAACCTGCCAGCCCTAGAAAGCTGCGAACCTCCGTCACTGACGTGGGTCTAGGCCAACTCCGAACTGCCTCTATCTTCCTCGAGTCGACACATATACCATCTCGTGTAATCACGTGCCCCAAGAAGTCTACGCTGTCTAGCCAGAAGGCACACTTGGAGAATTTGGCGAAAAGCTGATGCTCCCTCAAGGTCTGTAGTGAAATCCGCAGGTGCTGCTCGTGCTCCTCTCTACTCCGAGAATACACCAAGATATCGTCGATAAACACTATAATGAACAGGTCAAGATACGGCCGGAAAATACGGTTCATCATGTCCATAAATGCTGCTGGCGCGTTGGTGAGTCCGAACGACATCACCAAAAACTCATAATGGCCGTAACGTGTGCGGAAAGCCGTCCTAGGAATGTCCTCCTGTCGAACCCGCAGCTGATGGTAGCCTGATCGCAAATCGATCCTCGAAAAGTATCCTGCCCCCTGAAGCTGGTCGAACAAATCGTCGATGCGTGGCAAAGGATATCGATTTCGCACTGTCACCTTGTTCAGCTGGCGGTAGTCAATACACAAACGCATGCTGCCGTCCTTCTTCTTGACGAACAAGACTGGAGCACCCCAAGGAGAAACACTGGGTCGAATAAGTCCCTTATCCAGCAAGTCCTGCAACTGACCCTTCAACTCTCTAAGTTCCGCCGGGGCCATCCGATAAGGCGGTACTGAAATAGGCCCCGTGCCAGGAACCAAATCAATGCAGAAAGAAATGTCACGCTCGGGCGGTAGCCCAGGAAGCTCGTCAGGGAACACATCAGGGAACTCGCTAACCACCGGAACCTGATCCAGAGGAACCTCTGTAGCTCTAGTATCGCAAACATATGCGAGAAATCCCTGACATCCCTTCCGCAAAAGCTGTCCAGCGCGAACAGAAGAAATCACACAGTGAGGGGTGGCACTACGGTCCCCCAACACAACAACAACCGACTCGCCGGGAAAACAAAATCGAACTGTCTTCTCGCGGCAGTCAACAGAAGCATAGCACGTGGCTAACCAATCCATGCCCAACAGAACGTCGAAGTCCAACATCTCAAGAAGGATCAAGTCGACCGGCAACTCTCTCTCGCCAATACGGACGGTACAGGATCGGAACACGTGCCTAGCAACAAACGACTCTCCCACAGGAGTAGTCACAACAAGCGGCTGGCCAAGCAAACCGGACTCTCTACCCAAACTCGGCACAAAGTGTGTGGATACGTACGAGTGCGTGGATCCGGGATCAAACAACACGTGTGCATCAACCGAACATACAGAAAGGATACCTGAGACCACCGCATTGGACGCCTGCGCGTCCTGATGCGTCAAAGAAAAAACTCGTGCCTGTCCTCCACCTGCAACTGACTGTCCCCTGCCGGCCGCTGGCTGTCCTCTACCTCGGCCACCTCGTCCTCTATGAACAAATCCTCCACGACCACGACCTCTCCGTGCATGCGTCTGATGCGGAGTAACAGCAGGTACTATCGGCAACGCCGTCTGGGGTGGTGAAGGTGGTAATGTAACATGCGGTGCTGCCGCCCCACTCCGGGGTACCTCGGGACAATCTCGCACACGATGATAAGAACTCCCGCAACGGTAACATCCTGATGACGGTCTCTGGCCCTCCTGGGAATAGGAGCTAAACAATCGGCCTCGTCTCGAATCTCTGCCACCTGCAAGGTGCCTGTCACGACGCTGGAATGGCCGTCTCTGCACTGACGTATCTGCACGAACTCTCTTCGGCCCTGGAATTGCCGAAGTCTCAGCAAGGCGCTCCTCTACTAATAATGCCGCATCAACTGCTGCTGCGTATTTCTCGTAATGCTGCGCGCTGATAGCAAGGAATAATGGTGTGAGCAAACCTCGGACAAATCTCTTAACTCGCAACTCCTCAGTAGCCACTAGGTACGGGGCATAGATAGCTAGCTCTGTGAACAGCACGTCGTACTCTGCCACTGACATCCCTGGTGTCTGGCGCAAGGACTCAAATCTGCGTGCTCGGGCATCCCTAACACTCTGAGGAAGAAAACGGGCAAGGAATAGCGCTACAAACTCGGTCCAGGTCATAGGAGGAAGACCCGCTGCTCTGCCCTTCTCAACTGAATCACACCACTTCTGTGCAAGACCTTCTAGGCGAAAGCTCACTAACTCGACCCATCTCGCATCCGCGCATCTAAGTGAACGACATATACGGGCCATCTTATCAAGGAAGGACTGGGGGTCCTCGGCTGTGTCGGTGCCTGTGAAAGCCGGAGGTTTTAGCCTCATGAAGTCTGACAGCGATACCGTAATCACCTCTGTGGCTGCAGGGGCAACTGGCTGTGTGGTAGGTACCATCGCGGTCGCTGGAACAGGTGGAGCTACCTCTGGTCGCTGTGCTTGAAGCGTCTCAACTAGCGATCCTATCATCTCACGCATCTCCTGCATGCTAGATCCCACCGTCTGGCGCATCTCCTGCACACCAGCCCCTAGCGTGGCGATCTGATCTGTCAAAGGAGGAACAGTCTGCTCAGGTACAACGGGTGCACTGCCCGGATCAGTCCTCATCTCGGACGAGTCAACTCGAATCTCGGCCCTCGCGGCCGCTCTCTGAGCCCTCGTAGTCTTTGGCGGCATATTGGCTGAAAGGAACAATAGGATTCGATAAGGATACGGAAATCGAATCACGAGAATGTATATACTCAAGAAGGAAATTTATATAAACAAGTCCTAAGGTCGCGTAGGCGGTGTACCGTGTCGTGAGTATGCCGCGGAACATACACACGCTACGCTACCCTGCCGCAGCTACCTACTCCATCATACCAGGGTCATCCTACACTCCGAAAGGTAAAACCTATGCTCTGATACCAACTTTGTCACGACCCAAAGTTTGGCCCGTGACCGGCACTTAACCACGTAACGTCTACAGGCGTAACGTGACTAAGGGAACCGGAAACCCAGAAGACAAACCAGTGAAAGTATAGAGTGTGATAAGAATTAAATGAAAAACACCAACTAACATGATAAGAAATCTAAGTATACAATCCCAAGATAACAATATACGACGCCGTAGCGAAGCTCAAGATCCACAAGTGGGAACATCACAGATAGCATAAAAACTGAATAAGAAAAGTCGGCTCACAACGAGCACGACACCAGAACACAGATAAGGTACAACATCGTCCTCACACTGTCTCTAAGTCAAATACATACATGGTAGATGGAGAATACTAGATACAACAATGTACATACAGAAAGATAAACAGAGACCGCACAAAACCCACCTATCAGCAAAAGAGCTAGTACACCAACTATGGGGGTATCTGTGTCAAAAGATGCAACCGCAGCCTGCCGCGACTACTCCGAAGGGCAACCTGCAAACACTGTGGCACAACGGGGGTGAGTTGCCAACTCGTGAATAGAGATAACATATAAAGGTAATCGCGAGCATGCACGTACTACGCTACTCTATCATATGCCAACAGATGATATCAATATGTGATACGCAGTATGTGCAATAATCATGCAAGTTCTCTATCAGGTACTGTACTACTGGGTGAGGTACAAATGCTCTATCGGGTAATGTAACTACAGGATGAGGTACAAATGCTTTATCAGGTAATGTAACTACAGGATGAGGTACAAATAATAAATGCTGAGCAGGGGAAATATAGTATCTACACGGAATGTCAACGTGGGATATATGTATATCGGTGTCATCAATGCACCCAGATCCCCCAAATAGCTCAGGCGCCGGCACCCCCATCGGCCCTCGAATCCTGTACACCTCTGAGAGTCCCGAGTGCCCAACATCGGCACCCAAATATCATAAATACTCGTGTCCAGCATCGACACGCAAATCCTCATCCATCGGGCCCCGTCAGTCCGGGTCACCCACATCCATCTATAGACTCTGATCAGTATACTCCGGATAACTGTCAGGTCCAACCAATCACCGGTAGGTAGTGGTCCCTCTGCCAGGCTCACCGTCTACTGCACAGCGAAACCGTTCTCGCCCCGGGGTACCATACCGGGTCCACCATGTACCCGTAATCGGCTTCAACCGCCTCCTCGATTCGGGTTTCCATATATCACTCTAGCACCGAGAAAACACATGGTGGACGCACCGAAATATCATATCAAGGGAACCGGGTTTTTAAATGATTACATATTTGAAATAGCCACGGTTCCCAAATCCAGAAATCACATATAATCCAAACAAATACAAGTCAATGATCCGATATGATATGTGCGTCAAATGTAAATATCCGGTCAAGTTACATATAGATAAGTTACAAGATAATAATCCGAAGTGACATATGCATCAGGTATGAATATCAAATCATGTCACATATAATGTGCTACAATGCAATGATCCGATGTGATATAGGCATCAAGTATGAATATATGGTCATGCCACAAATAGATGAACTAGAATGCAATGATCCGATGTGATATAGGCATCAAGTATGAATATATGGTCATGTCACAAATAAATGAACTAGAATGCAATGATCCGATGTGATATAGGCATCAAGTATGAATATATGGTCATGTCACAAGTAGATGAACTAGAATGCAATGATCCGATGTGATATAGGCATCAAGTATGAATATATGGTCATGTCACAAATAAATGAACTAGAATGCAATGATCCGATGTGGTATAGGCATCAAGTATGAATATATGGTCATGTCACAAATAGATGAACTACAATGCAATGATCCGATGTGGTATAGGCATCAAGTATGAATATATGGTCATGTCACAAATAAATGAACTAGAATGCAATGGATCAAATGTGAGGTGTGTAGAAGGTATGCAATGCACTAGCTAGTAACCATGAACATGCAATATATATATAAGGAACACTATAAGGTCCTATCTGCCCTGACGTAGAACGCCATGCGGGCGATATCCCCGTAGATGTGAAATCTACTCACCGTAGTCTCTCGCTAGGTGTAGCCAACAACCTGCTTCCCTTTCTTCACTGCGTCCGCCGTACTCGCCTGCGAACCTAGAATTACACAATATATCATATGTAAGCTCGAAATCACACAAACGCGACAATAAAGCCGAACTAATAACTCGTGTCGCGAACCCAGCGCGCGTGTGCGCGATACGCTAAAACGTGTGGTTACGCGTCTGAAATCACTCCGACGCGTCGCGATACGCAAAAACCCAAAACCCACACACACGTAACACGCGTGTCGCGAAAGGTTGAAAATACGGGAAAATAGGTATTCAGCTCCAGATTTTGATACAGGAAAGAAAATGCAAAAATATAAATATCAAAATAACCTACATATAAGCAGAGACCCACACCCCAAACCCCAACCCAAATCTCCCCAGTCTGGCCGCAATTTGCGGCCAGAATGCATTTTTGGCGGCCAGACTTGGGAATTGGGTCCCCAGGTTTGGTTGGTGCACTCCATACCATACATACATGCTACAGCAATCACTAGTTTTGTTCTGAAAAGTCTCGGATAGCAGCAGATTTCCTACAGTGCCTAATATCAGTTCAAATCACACAATTTGCACAAAAATGGAACTTTATGGTATTTTGATGAAATCTGAAACAAACCTAGGTCTAATCACTCACCAATAACTTGTTAATAAGCTAATCAAGCCACAACAACAAAAGTTTTAACATGATACACTAAACCCCCTCCAAAAGCACTAAAATGGTACAAAAATGTGATATTTCTAAACTAAACATGCAAGTTATGGAAATTGGGTGCTAGGATTAAGATTTTATACCTTTAATTGACCTTAAAACACCAAGGGTTCCAGCTCTTCTCTCAGTTGTGCAGGTTTGCCCAAGAACACCTCAAAAACCTCAAGTTTTCATGGTTTAGTGAAGGAAAAAGCATTGATGGTGTAGGGTTCAAGAGGAAATGAAAAGAGGAGAAAAGAGGAAGAAAGAAGTGTGGTTTCTGGTGAATTTCTGCAGGAGGTGCAGAAATGATTGGAAGAGAGAGAAGAGAGAAGAAAAGGTCAAGAAAAGTCAAATGTTTCACCTAACACCATGCCCTCTTGTTTTATTTGGATTTGAATTTATTAAAAGGGTTAAGATATGAATAAAATGGTGGGGAAAAGATAATTTGCAACCATGCACACAAGAAAATGGTTAACAAGTCACAAAATGCCTAAGTATGCAAGGTGCACCCTACAAAGGGGAAAATTTTTAAAAAAAACTAACACTACCCATAAGAACTATAATTAGAAGTCTTAAGAACCCAAAAATAAATATAACATACCCGACTACTAATTATCACCAAAACCATCAAACGGGAATTCAAAGTGTTACAACATTACACCAAGGCGAACTCGTGTTAGTGGTCAAAAGACCTATGATCCCCAATCGCGCTAAGCGGGGAAAATTCGAGCCGAACTATGAAGGCCCGTATATCATAGACAAGGTCTACCAGGGTGGAGCCTATCTACTCATAGACATGCATGGTGAAAGACCTTTCAGGCCAATAAACGGTCGCTTCCTAAAGAAGTACTACGCTTGACGAGTCGCGGCCTAGGTCAATGATAGATGACGACGACTATGTCCGCTCGCTATCTTCCTAAGCCCAAACTCTATAAGTAGTAACCGGCTTACTTTACAATGGACCGAAACGTCCTTAAACTAACAATGGACCGAAACGTCCTTAAACTAACAACGGACCGAAACGTCTTTAAACTAACGACGGACCACTATGTCCTAAAACTAGCTGTTGACCGAGATGTCGATAAACTACAGTGGATTGCAGCATCCCAAAGCTGATAAAAAAAAGAGAAGGAAAAAAAGACGGTATGTCCATAAGCAAAAGGGGCACGGATGAAAACCCGAAAGGGCTCCGTGAGTAAAAACAGCAGGGCTACCGGCGAGTCTTGTGAAAACCCGAAAGGGCGCAACCTCGTTAGAAAAGAAGAAGAAGAAGACGGTATGTTCATGAGCAAAATGGACACGGATGAAAACCCGAAAGGGCTCCGTGCGTAAAAACAGCAGGGCTACTGGCGAGTGTTTGTGAAAACCCGAACAGGGCGCAACCTCGTTAAAAGACACTTGCAAGGTCCTCTCGACCTTGTAAGGAGAAATCACCCGCGTGAGATCCTTACGACTCACAAGGAAGCAACACACTTAGGGATCCCCACGATTCCTAAGGAGAAACTACACCTACGGGATCCTCTCGACCCGTAGGGAGAATCCTCTTATGGGACCCTCACGGCCCAAAAGATTCAAAAGTATTAAGTTACAGAGACCTGAACCTGTTCTTAAGCTGCCCCCACAACCTCCAATACTGCCCTACAAGCGGCTTAATGCTGACCCTTGTATACAATCAACGGGCGCGAATAAACATTTCCCTAACAAAGTCCCATCCGTGACTAGGGATATGTCCATACGGTGAGCAACCCTTGTGAATCCTCTTGACTTATAAGGGGATAACTCTCTTGTAAGATCCTTACGATTTATAAGAGAACATACACTTAGGAGTCCTCACGATTCCTAAGGAGAAAACGCGTCTACGAGATCCTCACGACTCGCAGGGAGAAATACCTTTATGAGACCCTTACGGCTCATGAAGTCAAAAGCCTTAGTCGACAAGATCCTAACCCTGTTCCCTAAGCCATCTTTGTTCGATATCGACAGAGGAAAATGATGATTCACTCCTGGCAAAATTCCAGTTGTAGCGGTGCCGATGCCGAAATCAGTGTCTAATCCCAAGCTTGCAGCGAAAAGCTAGCAAGCCACACATGCATACGAAATAGCCGAAATGATGGGGCAACTTCCAACAGAAGCAGCAAGTAAAAAAAATGTATGCATGCAAAATAGCCGAAATGATTGGGCAACTCGCAATAAAAAGCAGCGAGTAAAAAATAAAAGAAATAGCCGAAATGATTGGGCAACTCGCAATAAAAAGCAGCGAGTAAAAAATAAAACAAATAGCCGAAATGATTGGGCAATTGCGACCTTCGCGATATAAAAGCTGAAATGATAGAGCATCGCGGAAAGAATTGAAAAATAAAAATGAAATTTATGCCCTACAGATGATATCACATCAATCCCTGTATACAATCCAGGGGCGCAAACAAAGAAGGAATCACACTCCTCCTCCCCAGGTTTCATCAGAAGAAGAAGCCAAATCTCGATGGTTCACAGATAGCCTGGAGATCATCTCAACATTCGTCTCATTACAACAGACACAACATCAAGCAAAGCGGAACAGCGGCAATTACCAGTTCCATGACTCGGCGGTGTACAGATGATCGAGTGTCAAACTCTGACGCCATGAAATGCGGATAAAGTCAAAATTCCTGGCTACGTGGAACGCGGATAACGTCACTTCTGACCCCGTGGAAAACGTCCAGAGTGGATCCTGGTCCTCGCAGAGCGCGGCAGTGAACCCGTGTGAAGCATCCAGAGCGGAGCCTGGTCCTCGCCGAACACGGCAGTGAACCCGTGGGAAGCATCCAGAGCAAAATTTCTGGCTACGTGGAACGCGGATTATGTCACTTCTGACCCCGTGGAAAACGTCCACAGCGGATCCTGGTCCTCGCAGAGCACGGCAGTGAACCCGTGTGAAGCATCCAGAGCGGAGCCTGGTCCTCGCCGAAAACGGCAGTGAACCCGTGGGAAGCATCCAGAGCAAAATTCCTGGCTATGTGGAACGCGGATTATGTCACTTCTGACCCCGTGGAAAATGTCCAGAGCGGATCCTGGTCCTCGCAGAGCACGGCAGTGAACCCGTATGAAGCATCCAGAGTGGAGCCTGGTCCTCGCCGAACACGGCAGTGAACCCGTGGGAAGCATCCAGAGCAAAATTCCTGGCTACGTGGAATGCGGATTATGTCACTTCTGACCCCGTGGAAAACGTCCAGAGCGGATCCTGGTCCTCGCAGAGCACGACAGTGAACCCATGTGAAGCATCCAGAGTGGAGCCCGGTCCTCGCCGAACACGGCAGTGAACCCGTGGGAAGCATCCAGAGCAAAATTCCTGGCTACGTGGAACGCGGATTATGTCACTCCTGACCCCGTGGAAAACGTCCAGAGCAGATCCTGGTCCTCGCAGAGCACGGCAGTGAACCCATGTGAAGCATCCAGAGCGGAGCCTGGTCCTCGCCGAACACGGCAGTGAACCCGTGGGAAGCATCCAGAGCAAAATTCCTGGCTAAGTGGAACGCGGATTATGTGACTTCTGACCCCGTGGAAAACGTCCAGAGCGGATCCTGGGCCTCGCAGAGCACGGCAGTGAACCCGTGTGAAGCATCCAGAGCGGAGCCTGGTCCTCGCCGAATACGGCAGTGAACCCGTGGGAAGGATCCAGAGCAAAATTCTTGGATACGTGGAACGTGGATTATGTCACTTCTGACCCCGTGGAAAACGTCCAGAGCGGATCCTGGTCCTCGCAGAGCACGGCAGTGAACCCGTGTGAAGCATCCAGAGAGGAGCCTGGTCCTCGCCGAACACGGCAGTGAACCCGTGGGAAGCATCCAGAGCAAACAACGGACTGTGGAGTCCTTAAATCCACGGACTATGATGTCCTTAACCTCGACCGTGATGTCTTAAAACTAACAATGGATCGCAATGTCTTTAAACTAATTTTACCTTGGTTCAAGGGTACATCTCTTCACTCCTTTGATATTTGTCGTTGTAATTCCTCAACGTCTTCAAAGAGGTGACGGGTCCCGACAACCACACATTTCATGGACTGTGAGGTCCTTAAACTCATGGACTATGATGTCCTTAACCTCGACCGTGATGTTTTAAAACTAACATTGGACTATGAGTTCCTTAAACTCATGGACTATGATGTCCTTAACCTCGACCGTGATGTCTTAAAACTAACGACGGACTGTGGAGTCCTTAAATCCACGGACTATGATGTCCTTAACCTCGACCGTGATGTCTTAAAACTAACATCGGACTGTGAAGTCCTTAAACTCACGGACTATGATGTCCTTAACCTCGACCGCGATGTCTTTAAACTACGGTATCCTGAAAAACGTCCAGAGCGGAGCCTGGTCCTCGCCAAACAAAGCAGTGAACCGGTGGGAAGTATCCAGAGCAACCCCTGAATCCGTGAAACCCGGATAAGGACAACTTCACCCATCACTTGCGGGTCCTTACGACTCGTAAGGGAGTAAATTCTCTTGTGAGATCCTTACGACTTTTAAGAGAAAACGCACTTAGGAATCCCCACGATTCTTAAGGAGAAACTACACCTACGGAATCCTCTCGACCGGTAGGGAGAAAATTCTTTATGAGACCCTCACGGCTCGTAAAGTTGAAAAGTCTTAGGTGACAGATTCTAACCCTATCTTCTAAGCCACCACCGCCCTGCAAAGAATCCAAGATTGACAGCTATATGCTACCTACAGATCGCACTTGGTAAAATCACATTGCAACAACATAGCAAGGAGAAGAAAGCAACAGTATAACAAAAAGAATGTCTTTATTCATGAAACTCAATTGAATACAAGATACATCATATAAAGGAATAAAAAAAATAGATACATGTTATTCAGAGATTACAAGTGTATGATACAATGGCAGCTACTGAGAAGGAAGCATTTTCAACAAGTCCGCAAGCTGCTCTCGCACTTCTTTCAGTGCCTTCTCATGATCAGCCGCCGCGGCTAGCTCCGCTTCGATTCGAGTCCTTTGCTGCAAGCATGATGAAATCTTCTCATCAATTTCCCATTGGGCAGCTTCGCGACTCTGCGTAACCCGCTCGATAGAGTCGAGCTTCCGTCTCAATACAAACCCATCCGAGATACATCGTTGCAAGGTATCAAAGACGGCTCTCAGTTGTGCGACGTTTGCTTCGACCTGGGCGCGGAACTGGATAGACTCAGCAGAATCCTCCTCGCATTCCTTCCGCCTCAAGGTCGCTTCTTGTTCGAAATGGCGGAGGAAGGACGCGCTCTGCTCGACCCATGCGGCCCGCTGGGAGTTCAAAGCTTGAGTCTCAGGGGCAAGATGCATAAGTTCAAGCTGATGCAGACATGCCTCGGCCTTCCTGCAGTGACTAACCCAAGACTCGACGATGCCTTCATTATGGAAATTTACAAGCGTCGCCAGCATCAGATTGACCTCGGCAGCGAAATCTGCGGCAGATGTAGGAGCTTCCGCATCAAGCTCCTCGACGTATTCGCTCAACATGCGCAGACTCGTCAAAGCACCCTTTGAGGATGGACGTCTGGAGAAGAGGCCTGCCGGCATCATAATGCAAGATTCGAAAGAGGCCAAAGTCGAAGCGATCGCTGCAAAACAAGTCACGATCAGATGACGGATCTAGAAATATAAGAGATTCATGAACAATGGAATTTACTATACCAGCTGCAGCAGGCGGCAAAGCCGGGAGGACCGGTGGCGCAACTAATCTCTCATTTCCTCCTTGAATCTTTAGCACTGCAATCAAGGCAAAGAAGAATCAGAAATAATTTCATTATCGGTAAAAGAAAGAGCATTAATTGAAAGCTGTATTCACCAGCGCCACTGAATGAAGCAATCTCCGACGGGAAAGAGAAGTGGGGATGCAGCACCTGGTACAGGTGGTAAAAATGACTCCTGCAAAAAGGCGATAATGCAACGTCAGTACATGAATTATACGCCCGAGGGATAAGACTAATGGGTTACAAATCCATACCTTCCAACATTTGCGACGGTGCGAGAGAAGGCAGAGAGGTGGTCACCGTCAGGGCGGTAACTGACGGCGCTGTCTCGAGTAGCTTGATTTCAGCACCAGCCGCACCTACATTAGAAGCAGGATAAACTTTATTAGGAAAGATTGCAGAATAAAAAAGAAGAGCGGTGACCCAAAATTTACCTGATGAGTCGCCAGCCGGAGACGTGATGAGGGCATCACTTGATACAACGGTGGCGTCTCCCTCTTCCATTGGGGTGGTCTCGCCTCCCGTTGCCTCATCCCCTGACTCCATAGGAGCCGTCGTCACGCTCGCGACGCTAGGAGACGACAAGGAATCGTAGGCGGGGAGAGCGATGATCGGAGCAGTGCCCGACTCTTGAGAAAGAGCGACCATCTCGTGCCCAGCGATCGTACCCGTTTCGCCCGCTACCACCTCGGGCTCAGTGGTCCCAGCCGTCTCGTCCACTGCTTCCTCAGGCTCGGCCGTAGTAGCCGTCTCACCCGCCGCCACCTCGGGCTCGGCAGTGGTAGCTATCTCGGGCATAGCAGTCGTGACTGTCTCGTCAGCCACTATCTCGGGCCCAACAACTATGGTTACATCGCCTACCGTCGCCTCGGGTTCAGCAGCTACCTCCTCCACCGCCCCCTCAGGCTCAACGGTCGCCGCCACTCCTTCAGTAAGGCTCGGCCCTGCAGGACAAGATATATAAGAACTGATAGTTTAAAGCTTTGACAACGAAGCCTCAAAAAACATTACCCGGGGTTGATTTACCGTTGGCTTCCCGAGCTGCACGTGCCGTCCGTCTATGAGCAGTAGACAAGGCACCCGGGAACTCCTCTAAAGGAGTAGCAGCGGGAGTAACGGCACTTGAACCTGCTCCCGCAGCCAAAGCAGCACTACGTTCCTTTGCTGCGCGCCTCATGCGCTTCCTTTCCTCCCGAGCCTCACGACAGACCTTTTAGAAGCCTCCTCCAGCAAGGCGTCGTCGTCCGCATTCAGGGTTACCTCCAGAGCCGTTAAGGCTTCCATCATCGGTTTTTTAAGTAAAGCCTCTCGCAGCAATGCCGAAGAGGCCGGGACTTCGGTAGCTGGCCTGGGGAGAGTTTCCGCATCGGCTTGCGGAATAGGCCTTGTGGTCCCTGCGATAAGACAAAGAGAGGGTCAGATTACTCATAAGAAACGGAAGCAGAAACATAGAGAACCGAAATGTACCAAGGCCTAAAGAGGCTCGAAGTCGTTCCTCCTCCTCAAAAGTCTTGAGAGAAGCAGCGAGAGCTTCTTCGGTAGAAATTCCTATTAAAGAAGGAAAATCATTAGTCAACAAACAATGATAGAGGAATGATGCAATGGCGAAAAATACAGCTAATGATTACCTGATCGCGCAAGTCTAGCCAACCACTCTTCGCGTCTTGCCAATCGCTCAGAAACTGCGATGGCAGCTGCCAGATCGGTGTCATCGGCGGCATAAATAGGCTGTCGTTGGTCCCGTAGTCACACAAGCCCTCGCTGTAAGGAGCATGAGGTTCCTAACCAAATACAACGTCATCGAAGAGGATCGACTTCTTCTTCCTCTTCTGCGCGTGAACTCCGGTCGCAGCCAAAACCAGCTTACGCTTCGTGGGCACTTTGGGACGGCGGGTCCCAATATCCGAGCCCACGCCGGATTCGGGTGAAGCCACGTTTACCGTCTCCACGGGAGCGCAGGGCACCGAGGGCACGTCCACCGTCTCCACAGGATCACGGGGCAATCCACACGTGGGACTTAGCACACGTGGAGGCTTAACTGCAGCATCTCCTCTTAGAGGAGGAGGGACAGCGATCCGTCGCTTCAAAAGGACGTTGCGATCGCTGGCGGGGGCGCACTCTTGCGATCGAGCAGCAGCCGCCTCTCCTCTCTGATGACAGCGCCAATCGCATGTTGATACCAGGCCCCGTATACGTTGAGGGCCCTTGGAATGCAACTCGGCTCGCTGATGAAGAAGTGTGAGCCCGTATTCAAGCGCATGAAATGATGTAGCGCACCCCGTATTCCCTCTCTGGTGGCAGCAGGTTCTTCCAAAAACGCTTCCAGTGGAACCCTCTGGTTATAGCTCAGCTGCTGGGCAAAATGATGGGGGTTGTATCTCATGAAAAGCGCCGCATCATTTTGCCTGAATACGAGGAAGCCCGGCCTAATGGAGTACAGGTGAAGAACCTCTCGGGCTTTCAACACAGAGGCCCCGTCCTTAAAGGAGTCGCGCAACGCCGGCACCGTTTTGGAAGTTTCCTGGCCGATCGTCAGGACTTTGTCCATGAAAGACATACCGGCCCCGACTGTGCGCGGACGAAGAAGCAAGCCCATAGCCTCCCGCGGAGACGGATTCACGATAGAAGCATCGATCAGCCGCATAATTCTCGGGAATCTGCACTTCTCGTAAAACGAGGGTCTTTTATGAATACCAAACACCCCGAGCACGTGCATTTCTATCCATGAAGTAAAGTAGTGCATCGGGAAATTGGCAGCTTGCACTCCCGGTTCAGTTGTATCTGCCGCCACGCTAAGACCATGGTACAGGTGGGCCAGCCCGGCAATCCCGATGGCCACTTGTATTCCTGCCACCATTCGATATGCTGGGTAGAAGACGGACGGGCTCATATAGAGAGGATGCATTGGGAGCGCGAACCAGCACAACCACAGCCCCAGAAACCCGAGAAAGAAAGTCTCCTCGTCGATGCCCGGAGCAGCGATTTTCGACAGAGGTACAATCGCGGCATCGGGAAGATAAAACCCCTTATGATCATCTTCCAGTGCTGGTCGACGGTCCAAGCCAAAGCCGAAGGGGTCGTCGAGCTTGGCGATTTTTTTGTCTCGTTGCGATAGAATCTCCGGGCGAAGAAACCGGGAAATAAAGTCTGTGAAACTAACCCCCCGGCCGCCGGATTCTAAGAAGAGACTCTCGTACATATTCAGCACCTTTATTAGACTTGGAAACTGGTGCTGAATGGCGTTCTTCGGTGTTAGGCCCATCACCAACGGCTTAGTGGCAAAGACGTATTCATCCGGAGGAAGCAACTCTTCATAGTGCTCTCCCCTCACCGGTAGACCGAAAATCTCAGCAAATTCTTCTAAAGAGATGGAAACTTCTCTGTCCATTAGAAGAAAGGTGTGGGTTGGGATGTTCCATTGCTCCACGAACGCCTTAATCCACCATGTCGGAGGAGCAGAATATTGGAACAACGACGCATAGACTGCAGGATATAGGCCGAGCTTCAGCAAGTGTGTTTTCTTCGCCGACAAGATGTACCTGGCCCACTGCAAATATCCGGCCGAATGTCGGGGAGTCAACCCGATATTGTAAGGTTGTCCCCAAGGGCGCGACTCGCCCTGGCATATGCGCCGCCCCAAAGTATCCAAAGCTGCCGGCAGCTGCATGGGTATGGAGGCAATCGAAGGTTGGAGAAGACCCTCCGAAATTCAATTAACGACCTCCACGGCATAGTTCACCGGGGGCACATCCGCATATGAGATCGATGAGATCGGCTCTGACGGCGTCGCACAAGAGAAGCTTCGGCGACCTTTGATAATTTGGTCGTACCACCTACCCCACAGATGAAGGTTTTTGTATTCCGGGTCGTAGTCTTTAATGAGCGCAAGAACCTCCCGGTCCACCGGTGCCTCAGGGAATCCTCCCTCTGAACGGAAAAACTGGAAAGAAAGATCGGAAGACATGTCGCCTGCGAAAAAGAACAGAATTCAATTATCAGTACTATAATTTAATCTTAAAATTCTGAGTGACACTTTAAAATTTGTACCACACTGCAATGCAGTGGAAAGGGGACCAAAGGTGGACCCACAAAATCCATATGACAATACATCAATTAATAAAACAGCCTCATCATTAGATGAGACTGTCAATTAATGAGGAAATCCACAAAGAATATTCTCATTGAATGAGAAATCCCTCGGGAGAAGGAGAAAATCTCCCTTTCAGAGCAAAGCTCGATAACAGAGTGACACTTGTCAAACTCTGGTCACGAGGGAGTAAAATTCCTTAAAGAGCCTAGCTCTGTAATGATGATGGAAAATCCATCAAAGATTAATGAAAATTAATTCTTGAGAATTAAAATTCTGAGATCTCAAAGATCCATGAAAAAACTCTTAAGAGTTCTTCATCAAAAGATCAAAAGGTCTACATATTGTCAAAAGAGCAGAGCTCTGACTCATGGGCTAAGAAACCCTAAGAAAAGATCTGTTTAGATCTATGGGTTCATGAGAGCAAGGCTCTGCTTATGAAACCCTAAAGGGGTTTTTCTTTAGATCAAAAGATCTATGAAGAGCAAGGCTCTGTTAATGGGTAAAAACCCTAATTTATTAAAATTAATTTAATTTTACCTAAATTTAGTAGAGTTCTAACTCTTGAAAGTTCTTGAGAAAAAGAGCAAGGCTCTGAATAATTTTTTTAAGAAAAAGATGAAAATCATCTGAGGACCAAAAGGTCCTATTTATAGGCGCCGAGCCGCCTCCTCAACTTCTGAGTTGATCCAAAGGCTCATATGTTGCCACCGCTGCACTCACGTGTGCGCCACGTGAGCGCAACGGTGGGGGGGCATTTGTTTCCCCCAATCAGAGCAAAGCTCTGTTTTGAATTTTAAAATTCAAAAATCGAAGCAACGCTTCAGATCCCGTGCGCTGCACGCTGCGCACCACGTGTCAAAAGCAGACACGCCAGCGCCAGGTGCGCTGCGCCCAAGGCAGCGCACCCCTAATCAAAGCAAAGCTCTGCTTTAAAATTCAAAATTAAATTGAAGAAACGCTTCAGATGCTGTGCGCTGCGTGCCACGTGTCAAACACAGGTGCGCTAGCGAAGTTGCACTGCGCTCTGCGTTGCGCGCCACGTGTCAAATAAGGTGCGCTAGCGTAGTTGCGCTGCGCTCTGCGCTGCGCGCCACGTGTCGAACGTAGGTGCGCTGGCGCAGTTGCGCTGCGCGCCACGTGTCGTACGTAGGTGCGCTAACGCAAAGTCCGCTAGCGCTGGAATTAAGAGAATTCCCCGCCGTCAGATCAAAAGATCTAATAATAATAAATTATTAATTAATCAGAATTAAAATTCTGTTATGGAAAGATTTTTCAATCTTATTAAAACAAGAAGATTATCTTCTGTAAAACAAAAGCCTTAGGATCAAAGATCCAACGGTGGAAAATATTCCAAATCAATCAGAGAAAGATCTCTTAAAACTGATTTAACAAATCAATTGGCCTTATATAAAGGCCCCTAGACTTCAAGTCTCACATACAGAATACAAGGGAGAGAAAAGATAGAGAAAACTCTCTGCAAACTTTGAGAAAAACTCAAAGAGAAAGAAAGACAAGCCTTTAGAAGAAAGAAAATCATTTCTTCATCTTTAAAGGTAAAGAATTAATTCTTGAACAACAGAGATGAAATCATCTCGTAAAAAGAAGAACCATCTTCTAAAAAGATCATAGATCTGAAAAAAGACCAAGGTCTTTAATAAAAAGGAAAAGATCAAAAGATCTAATCATAAAAAACTAAAAGAAGTATTTTACTTCATTCACAGATCTTTTGATCTATAAAGGCAGAGCCTTTTATAAAAACAAGAACTTTTGTTCTTGGATCTTGAGGAAAAAGCCTCATATGAAGAACATAAATTTGTTCTTTGATCTTAAAATTGATCAAAATGCGCTTTGCGCTATTAAAAAGTGCCTTGCACTCATGAACTGCGCCTTCGCGCTCCTTGGATCGGCGCTCAGCACCAGAACATGCCACGTGTCAACCATAGACACGATCTGCGCTTTGCGCTCCTGAAAACAGCGCACTGCGCTCTTGGTTTGACGCTCAGCGCCAAGCGCGCCACGTGTCACTCACTGGCGCACCCATAAACTAGTGCAGTGCACTCATAAATTAAAAGCGCAGTGCGCTAACAAACTAGCGCTTAGCGCTAAGCGCGACACGTGTCCTCCTCGTGTGCGCTAACCGACAGAAGCGCAATACGCTTTTTGACTGGCGCAAAGCGCCTGACGCGCCACGTGGCGCGCTGTCAGAACACACTTTGTTCTGATGAATGCTATGCATTCAATATAAGACAAAAAAATGTGTCACGGCCTAATGCTTAGCATTATTAAAAGGGCAGAGCCCAAACAAAGATCTAACAGGCATAACAAAAATAAAATGTTAAACATTTTTTTAACTGGACTTAGCCAAATTCTGGCGATAAGTTCTCAATTTAAATTGAACTGAGCTCATCTGCTCTTCCAATCAATTTACACCCGGTTCGAGGGTACATCTCCTCACTCCTTTGATATTTGTCGTTGTAATCCCTCAACGTCGTCAGAGAGGTGGCGGGTCCCGACAACCACACATTACTACGGACTGTGGGGTCCTTAAACTCATGGACTATGATGTCCTTAACCTCGACCGTGATGTCTTAAAACTAACATCGGACTGTGGGGTCCTTAAACTCATAGAATATGATGTCCTTAACCTTGACCGTGATGTCTTAAAACTAACAACGGACTGTGGGGTCCTTAAACTCACGGACTATGATGTCCTTAACCTCGACCGTGATGTCTTAAAACTAACACCGGACTGTGAGGTCCTTAAACTCACGGACTATGATGTCCTTAACCCTGACCGCGATGTCTTAAAACTAACATTGGACCATAATGTCTCCAAACTAATTATCGACCGCAATGTCACTAAACTAAACAATAGAGCCCAATTGCTCTCTTGTCGGATCTAAACGATCCCGTTAAGTTTATCTTAGTCTCAAATGAGGCTAACGTATCCTTAAACTCAACTCCCCCAAACCCCCCAAACCCAAATCTAAGAAAGATACGGATTTGGACTAGTCCACGCCCTACGGGCGACAACATAACATAGTCTCCGTATACAATCCACGGGCAACCAAACACAAAACAAACACCCACGACACGAAGTGACCATCTGGAGAAGGAGAAAGTTGTTACCGCGATGCGGTAGCGTAATTAACTGCAGGGGCTTGCGCCTGCAGAGAAGAGCATCCCCATAATCAAAAACCCCTCAAACGAGGGGGGATCTGATGAAGTATGCTATATCGGCCGCATCCGTTTAAACCTTCGATACATGGTGCCATAAATCAATTTGGCATCTTCGGAGAGGTGGACGGATAGCACCAATTAGCATATGTCCCGAAATTCAGGCTAGATGTTCGCCGCGTCTCCGCCGCGTCTTTCGGAGGGGAACAACGATATGTCATACATCACTCCGGTCGGTATCCCCACGATAACCGCCGAGTCCAAATACAATCACCGGTAGGTACTTGCCCACCTTCCAGGCTCATCGTCTGTACTACGAACATCTTGCCGAGGGGAACCATACCGGGCTCCACCATGTACCCGCACACGACCCACTCACTCCTTGCATCGGGTATATATCACAAATCTCAAAACCGAGAAATCTCATGGTGGACGCATCAAAATATCATATCAAGAGAAACCGGGTTTTCAAACAATACATAGTTTCTTGAAAATACCCCCACAGTTCTCAAATCCATAAATCATATGAAATCCATACCTCAATGCGTAAAATCTATATAAAACTGATATATGCAACATAAAATATCAATATGAGCATATAAAAGGAAAACCGCTCTTTTAAATGAATCCAGCTTTAAAAATATATCTTGCGGTTCCCAAAATCCTCCGAAAAACAAGTGCAGTATCATATGAGGTGTACATGTAAGTGTAGCAAGGTTTCAGTATCTACATGTAAGCAAGTATGTATGATGCATTTCATAAGCGCAATAATCCACGACTCAATATCACATGTCAAAACAATACTACTTAGGGTATATACAACTATAGCGAAAATATGCGGGTGTACATGTCTGTATGTGTGCATGATGTACATGTAGCTGTAATCGAATATGTGGATGTACATGTCAATATGTATGCATGATGTATAAGTAGCTGGAGTAAGGTATACGTGAAATGGATTAAGAGTTACTATCTTAACTATCCATATCAAATACAATATCACGTATGTAGGTGTCAACAATATCTCATATGCACAATGGGATGAGGGTCACTGCCTCAATTATCCCTCTCCACTACAATAATATGTATGTATGTGGGTTATGCGTGTCATGGCAATTACTGATGGTGTGAGTGTAGATACAATTTAGTGCTCGTGCAACATGAACCGTCAGTAATGTGTTATATCTAAAGGTACAAGTCAAGGTACAACAGATAATACTATGCAATGACGTTCCTATGAAATTAACTAATATGCAATAACATGCAGCTATCCTATCATATCATCCCCGACGCATAACGCCATACGGGCGATTTCCCCGTAGATATTAAATCTACTCACAGATGGTCTCGAGCTATGAAAATCCGACCACCTGCTTCCCCTTGTTCGCAGTGTCAGAAGTCCCCGCTTGCGACGCTATAAATTCACAAACACATAAATAGTGCAAAGAATCTCAGAAATCGACTAAAATAACGTAAAACTACGTTTTAAAACAACGCACCAACACTAAACTAACTCACAAGTGTGCATCTAGTGGCTAATGTGTATGACGATAATACGAAACCAACTCAAGTGCAGCAGCTGCACCAGATCACGATTCGTGTCGGATAACGTAACACGCGGATTCAAAACACTATATTATAGAAAAATGATCCCAGATTTTTCATACTGCAATTACTAAAAATTTAAACAGTACCAAATACCCCTAACCAACAGCAGATAGCTACCCACAAAAAACCCAACGCTTAACTCCCCTCAATAACCGACGTAGCCGGAATTTTTGCTTGGGTCGCCGGTGGGGTGGTGCTCATGTCTCTGATGGAATCTTAGGTTCACTAGTACATCACTAAAATCTTATTTGGTCAATCACTAAAATTTCCAGGCCACAGCAAATCCCAGAGATTCAAAAAGACACTAAAAAACACAATATTGCACTAATCGATACTTTAAGTGTTCTAAACAATAACCAATGAGCTACACATAAAAAAAACTCCTATTTAACAGTTTAAGGATTATACCTAACAATACTTGCTCACAAGATCCAAGCTTTTGTAGCTCCAAGCAATCAAAGAAGCAAAACTCAAGACTTGAAGTGTTTTTGTGATTAATTTTGGGAATTTTGGAGATTTATTGATTTGGAATTGTTGCAAATGATAAAAGAAAGATCAAGGGCAGGAGAAGGAAGGAAAGGCTCGGCCAAGTGATGAGATGGGGGTTTTGTGAAGGCTTGTATGGATGTTCTAGCTAATTCTTGCAATGAATGCTCATCCATGCACATGCCACCTCTTTCCTTCATTTCTTTTCTTTAAACTTAATCCCTTTTCTCACAAGAATATTTAGATATTATAAGTAGGGTTTGGTTTTACCTAAACTTGATTTGTTTGAAAAGATACAAATTTTGGAGAATTTTCCCAAACCCAAAATGTAAATATCACATTAAATAATATTAAAATAGGGAAAATTTCTTTTTGAACCAAAACGTCCCATATACCCCCAAAGCTCGCGCACTAGATTTATTTTAGCTAAACTAGGTGCTGGCAAGTCTATATGGACGTTTGATCACAGTCGGGTTAAAACGGAAAATACCAACAATTTTACCCTAAAACGGAAAAATTCGCAAAACGATTTCTAAAACGTTACAGGCGCTTAGGGAGCCCCGCACCCGGTGCCGAGCACGGAGACTAACAAGCCTCCGGGGAGCTCGGGCCGCGCTAATAAGGTTATCTATTAGCATGTACTTTTCTTTCTGGGCGATGTAAACTCTTTCTAGGGTCTGTTACTAATTTAATAAAGATCAATGGAACATTGCAAAAAGGAAGGAAAAATCTCATTTATTCAAAAGGTATTATGGGCTTCTCAGCCATACATGCAAAAAGAAAAAAAAAGAAAATTACAACAGCGGGAGGAGGGGGTGCAGAGAGCACTGCTCATGGTACTCGGTGAAGATCTCCGCCATCCAAGGCCTCGCGAGATCTAGCCTCTGCCCTCGATTCCCACCGCGCGCGTCGACCTCGAGCCTCAGTTCGTAGCACTCACGGACGAGTGCTTCTGAGCGAGCCAGCCGGGTCGCGGAGATCAGGCCGAAGCGTCTCAGAGATCGCAGCTTACCCATGGCCTCATCATAGAGCTGCTCGGACAAGGGGTTGTAAAGCCCCGGCGACGCCCTCCAGATGGAGTACATCAACAGCTGCAACAGGGTGGAGCGCCGAGGGAGCAACCGGCCGAAGTGGTCTTCGATGCTACCATAGACCAACTGCACCGTGTCCTCGGTGCAATTCTGGTCATAAAGGTACACATCTTCGAAGTGAATGATTTCGGGGATGGTGAAGGGAAAGTCCTGCATTTTCAACGATACGTATACAAAGGAAGGAAGAACCAGCGCTCCTTCAGCCTTATATAGCCCACTGCGCCCCAATAGAGCTCAACAGTCGCCCGCTTCCGCCTAAAAAGTCGCTGCCACGCGGCAATCATCGAGCCTTCTTTGGCGGAATCGAAACGACACGACCCTAGCGCTTCGCCTCCCCCGGCATTCAATGCGCATGCTGCACGCACGGTCGCCGCGACCGTTCCTGTTTCCCGTACCCGCAACGGGATGGTCGGGCGAAACCTCACGAAAGTTTGCCGAGCGGCTACCCTGCTCGGCTATCCCTGGCCAGTGGCTTCCACACTCGCAACGCCAGGGATCAAAGGCCCTCGCCATGAGGCAGCCGCGCAGCTTCACTTCCCGGTTATCCTTAGCGGGCCTCCTACGGCCCCTCCAACGCTAAGGATCAAAGCCCTCGCCAAGAGGCGGCCGCGCAGCCTCACCGCCCGGCCGTCCTTAGCAGGCTTCCTACGGCCCCTCCAACGCTATGGATCCAAGCCCTCCTTAGAGGCAGCCCAGCAGCTTCCCTGCTCGGCTATCCCTGACGGGTAGCTTCCCTACCGCAACGCTAGGGATCAGAAAGCCCTCCCAAAGCCAATCGAGCCTGAGGATCCCTCGCTCGGCTATCCTTCAGGACAAAAGCCCTCGCCAAGAGGCACCGGGCAGTAACCCTGCCCAGCCAAGGGTCCTTGGTAGGCTTCTTACAGCCCCTCCCGTGCTAAGGACCAAAGTCCTCCCGGAGGCAGTCGAGTCCTTGCTCGGCTATCCTCGGCTGGTAGCTTCCTACCATAACCGACAGGGATCAAAGTCCTCGTCAAGAGGCACTTGGCAGTAACCCTGCTCGGTCCCCGTCCTGAAGGATCAAAGCTTTCACAAGAGGCAACCGAGAAGCTACCCTGCTCGGTCATCTCCGGCTGGGAGCTCCCTATCCATGACGCCAGGGATCGAAGCCCTCGCAAAAGGCATCCGAGCGGCTACCCCGCTCGGTCATCCCGGGCTGGTAGTCACCTACCCACGACGCCAGAGATCAAAGCCCTCGCCAAGAGGCGACCGCGCAGCTTCACTGCCCGGTCATCCTTAGCGGGCTTCTTACAGCCCCTCCAACGCTAAAAACCCAAAGTCCACCGTGGGGCCACCAAGCAGCTTCCCATTCATGCTCGGCACAGGTACTGCGAACAACCCTCTGCCCGTTACATGCAAAGGATCCGAGGCCCCCACAAGGGGCATCTAAGTCTAAATGATCCCCCCTCGACTTTGGGACCTATGAGGATGCCTCCTCGCCAACGCTCGGCACGCTCGGCAAGTGATCGAAATCAACTCGACGAACGATCGCTAGACAGATGGCCAACCTGACATGGAAACACAACGGTGCAAGCAGAGATATTTTACAAAGCATCCTTCGCAAACGAAAGATAAAGTGCGAACCGATGAAACCAAAGCAAAAAGTTTCATTACTACCAAAGGCAAAAGCTTTACAAAGGGTATTTTTGGGCCCCCCGGCCTTACAAAATGCCCGAAGGCTTACAAATTCCAGAAGCAAAAAATAAAAAGAGGAAGACGGGGGCTTTAGGTCTCGGGGTCAGGTGCGACCTCGGGGTCCTCGACGACCACCACGTGATGCGCAGGGTCCTCGGCGGTTTCCTCGTCAGGAATCTCTTCCTCCTGCTCATCGGTGTCCACAAGGGGGTATTCGGCCCGGAGGTCTTCATCGGCGAACCCCGGCATCCGGGCCTTAACGGCGTTGAGTGCCTCGTGCCAGATGCGGGTTGTAGCCACGGCCAGGTCATCATAGAAGTCCTTCGACTTCTTGTAGCCCTCCCGCCTTCAGGTCGGCCCATTTCGCCGCCTTCAGGTCGGCCGATTTAGCCGTCTCGGCCGCTGCCCTCAGCTCCTTCCGGAGGGTCTTCACCGTCTTCTTCAGGCTACCGGCAAGCGCCTGAGCGTCCCCAAGCTTGGCCTCGGCAGCCTCGCGGTACCGAGCGACCTCCCGTCTTCCGACCTCCACTGTAACACCCGAGCCCAATGCTGCTATTTTCTGTTACTGGTTGAGTGTTTGGCATTGCTCATTTCATTTATCTTGCTTGTTTGGTTCTTATTGCACAATTTTAACCGGCTAAGTCGTTCTGCATATAACAAATTTTAGCACCTAAAATAAAATTAAAAATATTCATCTTGGCCTACTTGACACCCTTAGCCTCGTGGTAGCGTTCGTGCATTGTGTTCTCGTCCCGTTCAGTGAAACGGGCGAGTTTGGATGGCTACGTGCACGTGCGTGTGTCCGTTTTGTGAGTATGCTTTTTAATCATAAAACATTTCATTTTAAAATTTGGAACCCGCTTAAAATCCTATTATTTGAATTTCGAATTTTTGGACCCAACCCGGGCGCAATTTGGAAATGTTTCATTTGGCGCCAAAATCCTAAATTTTAATATTATTAAAACCATCACATATATTTTTCTAACTAACCTGATATCTTACTGTTCATTACCTATCTTTTAAATCTTTAAGTTAACCATATAATATTTTTACAATCTTTTATATCCTTCTCAATTTATTCTCTCAGCCAATCACAACCTCCCCTTTAACCCCGTGGGCCCCACTTTCTCTCTCTCCTTCTTCTCTCTCTTTCCACTTTCTCTCTCTCTCTACCCCTTATATATTCTCTCGTACTTCTCTTTATCATTTTTCTCTTCTTGCTTCATGTCTCGTTTCTCATTTCTTTTAACTGTTCTTTTGTTACCGGAATTCCGTCGTGGCGGTGACGTTTCTCGACGTTCCAGCGAGATACCCCGACCCGTGTAGTTCCTTTGTTCGTCATTTGGGTTCATTCCGTGAACCGTGCGCCGTCGCGAGTTTTCCCCGCCGACGGTTAACGTTCCGTTTTCCCGATTCGCGACCCATCGAGGCAAGTTAATCTTGCTACATGCTATATACTATTATAATCTTCATTTTATAATGTTATACATTTGAAAATCTTATAGTTTACATATGAAATGTCGTTGAAAAAGCGGATATGACAAATCTGAAATTTACTGTACACCTTATCTTATAAAATTCATTATAAATCATAGAAAAATCATTAGTATATGTTCTTTAGTTCGTTACGAAGCTAATTCAGAATACTATAACTCTATGAAATATTTACTTGCAAAATAAATTGTTTAATTAACGTAAAATGCAAATGAACACGTCTCTAAACTGCTGTCCAGGGAAATTCCAGCAGCAAACTTTCAACTTTGAATATTCATAACTTTTTGTAGGGATAACCTGAGATGCTTATACTTATAAAACTGAAAACCTTATTGAATTATCTTTGTTTTGGTATAAGATACGTCTCTTTTGGAGAACATTTGTTATTTTTAAGCTATTTTACAAATTAGGGTGACGCTAAATTTCTGAACAGAACCTTCTTGTGCATGATTAATCAATACATCTTTTATGGTTACTAATCGCTTTGAATATGCTATCCATATTAATATTATTATATCAATATTTATATCACATATTGTTTAGTTGTACATCCCACATTACCATTTTACAGTTTTATAACTTTTCGGATACCCGTTTGCATCTATCGCATTTAAGATACATATAATTGCACGCATAGATCACACTATTACATAATAATGTGATATTAACACTCCATGTTTAATAAATTGCATCCTAATTAATATTGGAACTATAAATGTAACCCTAATCGATAACTGTGCATCCATATCCTTGAAATTATATTTATTTACATATCATATTACATGTTCCAGTTTATTGTTCTGATAGTACCCATGCTTGTTTATTTATACATATGCTTATGTTAGTTTGATTATGAGCACCCACATGACATCTTGTGCTTCCTGACATGACCTGTTACACTTCCTACTTGACATGACATGGTACCGTACACTCTTGACATGACACGACACCCTATACATATCGACTCATCCTGTTGTACCATGACACTACTTGTTTCATGATTTCATGCCTAATGCCGACAAACCTGACCATTCCTGCTGTCGATCCAGACAGACCTACTTTTACTTGATTTTGTGTTGGCATTAGTCCTTGACTACTGAATACCTGACCTGACATACATAGTTTGGGGGTATGGGGAAATCAAAGGTGAAACCGACTTGTAACTCAACAGTTCGATACATTGTTCTGATCAGTCTTACGGGCTTGGCCAGTCCGGGAGTGATGATGCTGACATCACTCGTCCATCCTTCTACCTTTTACTGCTTAGCGGCACGTCTCGGACTCAGCCCCGAGGATCATGACCGTGGTCCCGGGCACGCACGGGATACTATTGAGTTACATCGACAATTCATCAATTGGTTTCAAAGACTATAGAGTAGAAAACCTGATAGGACAGTTTGTCACCATTGCACATCACCCTGCTTGTTACTTCTTATTACTGCTTTATTCATGTTCATGCTTGCACTATGTATCACCATGTTTACATTATACTTGATGTCATGACGCGCTGACGTCTGGGTTTTGCATGGCCCAGATTCCGTACCACTGTCGACGACCGAGCAGGAGTACTTCAGCCAGCAGGCTGAACTGTGAGTTCCTTAGGGTTTAGTTTATTTATTTCATTTCATTTCCAGATGTGAGCCCGCATTATGGGACGTACTGTTTATTCATTGTATTGGATCATTAGCTTCCGCACTTATTGTTTATTGATTCTTGTTATTATGGATTTGGACATGTATTAGATTAGCTTATTATCTTGTTCTTGATATCCTTACAACCGTAATGTGACTGTGGATGGATACTTCCTACCCACAGGTAGCATGGTTGGCTATGTCACGTGCCCAATCTTGCGTACTCTGGGAAGCGGGGCGTGACATCCACCTCGCCCTCCAAGGCGGCAATCCTCGCCGTCACCGCCTCCAGCTCCCGCTTGGAGCTCTCTTCCAGCGAGGCGAGCTGGCCCGCAGCCGTCATTGCCGGGGCTACCACCTAGGCCTCCATGCGCAAGGCGAGGGCAACGTGCTGGAGAACTTGAGAGATAGGAAAGAGATCAGAAAGATGAAGGAGGCACCGAATTTCACGAAGAGCCAAACACTTACCTGCACGGACTCCTGGGCGATGGACGCCTGCTGAGCCCTGAAGGTCCCCGCGGGGACTCTACCCCCGGCCGATGCCTCTATTTCATGTAGAAGGCTATCCGCAACGGATAGCCCCGATGGCACTGCGAATCGGAGGCCCCCTTCTTCCACCATAATCGGTGAGGACTGGCCCCGGGAAGACCTCTGGGAGCTCCTTTTGAGCGGCTCCGGGGGAGAGCCGATCTCCTCCTCCGAGACCGGGTCATCCAAAACCAGGGCCCGCTTCGGCCCGACACTCTGCTGGGACCCGGGGCGGGATCCGCCCCCGAACGCTCGCGGGACGCAACCACCGGAGAAGGAGGAGCCGGGGCGAGCTTCGCGCAAGAAGAGCTGGCGCCCCCAGCCTTCATAACTTTCCTCGGCTGGCGCATGGAGGCTTTAAGCGAGTCGAAGTCCATGGGTCCTGCACAAAACAAATGCAAAGAAGTCAGCAACACAAGCAATACGTAAGCCAAAAAGCAAGCCTAACTTACCGACGAACTCAACGGGACTGAGCCCGGCCTAACTCAGGACCCTCTCAGATAGCAGAACGTCGGATCGGGGGATGGGCTCCCACGACGCCACTCTCACCGCAGCGGGGTCGTTGGACTGGTTCCCCGGCAAGCATTTCTCCCTCGACCACTTTGTAGGCACGGGCCAGTCCTCGCCCGCTGGAGGAGAAACGAAGAAAAATTTCTTCTTCCAATCATGAATGGAAGAGGGCAGGGCCACGACCCCTGTCCCGGCGGCGCCCCCCGGCCGCTTTCTAAAATAGAGATAAACCCACCTCAGGTCGCCCGCTCGACCACCAGGGTGATTTTTGAAGACGAGAGAAGAATCGAGGAGGGAGAGGCTGAAGGGGATCGCCTGAAATTTCAGGCGGATCAGGAACCCGAGGAGAATCCTCCACGAGTTCGGCACTAACTGGCCAGGGGCCAAACCGAAAAAGTTCAGCGCTGCGACGATCTCGGGAAAGAAGGGCAAGCGCATTCTGCCCCCAAAAGCTTCCAAATACAGGGCGATCTCTCTGCCCCGTACTTGGTCCTCCCTCTCCCCCTCCTTGGCCAATCGGAGCGTGTAACGCGAGGGGATGTGGAAGCGAGCCCGAGCATTGGCGAGCTCGTCCTCATGCCTCACCCAACACGAGGTGCTGGGGGCCACATCTGCCTCCTCCTCCCTGGGGGTTGCCCCGCCCGCACGATCCCGGGGAGAGGATCCGACCCCTGCTCCCCGGGGGAACTCAGACACAACTAAAGGGTCCCTAGAACCTACTCCTACAACATCTACTGACTCTACAAAGGAAGACATCTAACCTTGAGAAAAGGGATCCTTGGGAAACGAAAGCGAGAGAAAGAAGACGAGCGCTGAGCAACCAGGACTTAGAAGCAGGAAATATGAAGGAGTAGGGGCCCAAGGACGGGCCCCACCCCTGTTTATTGCTGCAAGCGGCCTCATCCAACGACTCCCATCATCTCCCGCCAAAACGACTCCTCGTTTCCAGCGGCTCCGATCACTCTACGTATCATTCCTGCGCTGGGCCGCATCCCATCAGACGCCGCAGGCCTGCATACGTCGCGTCGGCCCATCGACGCTTGACATGTGGACCGTCGTTTCAGTGGCAGAATGCACGAACTGGCGCACCTTCCTTAAATGCAGAGATCTCGCCCTGATTCGCTAGCAGAAATGACAACTGACAGCCCGGGGACGCGTCCTGATGAAACTTTAGGAGGGAGCTCACCTCGGGAGGCCCGACAGTCCACTCCTGACCCGACCCGCTAGCTGGTCGGGACATGAGCGGGGGGCTAATGATGATGCTCAATATTGGCGATCTCCAAGATCAGGACACGTGGCAGATGACGTGTCCCAGAACTCAGAAGGAAGGGCCCATAGGGGCCGGCCAGGCCAACCCTGTACCCGACCTGCAAGCACAAGCTGGCCCTCCTCGGGGCTCTCTGCAAATCGGCCTCCTCGGCCCCATAGCTCGCCCCGAGCTGCCACAAGGCCAAGACTCCTCGGCCTCCTCGCTCGTCCCCGAGCTCGCGGCCGAGGCCGTCTTCCACGGTCCTCCGACCAACTCCACCGCTCACAGGCGTAACCGCCGCTCCGCGAATCTAGCCATGCGCAGATTCTACGCCAGCAACACCCCACGTTCCACGCCATCACGATCCCCATTAATGGGCGATCCACTCTCTACGCGGGCGTGACGTCGGGAGCGTAACTGCCGGCGAGATTCGCGTGCCTGCTGCTGCGTGTCACCACCGCTATATAAACCCCCATCACAGAGGGGTCAAGTAAGCCATTTTTTATTCCACTTAGCCGTTACTCTGCTCGGATCTAGCACTAACTTGATCGTCGGAGGATTCTCGGTGGTACCAAACCACCCCAGGACTTCTTTGCAGGTACTCGACGCTAAACTCCTCAAATCACCAATCTCCTCAAACCCATTAAGACCCACATGCAACAGGAGATCATCTCCAAAATCCACCGGGAGATCGACAGAAGATAACATCTGAAGGAGGCCTGAAAAGGACCTCCATCAGTTACCAAATTATAAGATTTGAGTAATGTGTGACGCTTGTGAAAAGGAAAGGAGGAAAAAATAGTTAGAGCAGAAAGAAAGTCGTTACGGCAAGAAAATATGTAGTGGTTAAAATTACACCGAATTTTCTTCTATTTTTTTATTTATAAAATGTTAGAAAAAAATTGGCTAATAGGAAAGGATTTTTCTAAATTTTTTTTGACATTTTTCTTTGAAATTGAAATTGTAACTGCTCAAACCTATGTGTTTAAATCACCAAATTATAACTAACTTCTCAAATCTTTTCAAAAAATTAAGCTAATGAATTAATAGCAAATTACAGTTATATAGCAAATATATTTAGAGCCTTTTACTAAAAAGCTTCTTCGTACTTCGTTAATTATTACAAAGCCTTTTCATACTTTGTATTTACTTAAAAGACCCCCGTACATTTAAATTGCACCAAAAAAAACCCTTAACATGCCAAAAAAGGAATCCTGCCGCCATCTTTCATTATCCGTTAGGGGGTCTGTGGATATCGGGTTAGGGTTTTAAAACCTTCACAACCCCTCTGCTTTTCCCAAAATTCCTAACTTTTCCCCCTCGAATTGGATTTAAGATTTGAGTTTTGATAAAAAAATCTCTCAAATTGATCATGGAAACTGGCTCATCTTTTTCAACATTCTTCAGCAACGAGCTTGTCAAGTTCCGTTGTCCATTCAATTGCAAGTTTCGAGTTTGTGGGTCAATCTCATTTGAAAGGTGAGTGATTCATTAGTTGTATTAAATCCCAATCTTCAACTAAGCGATGATGTGAGTTCTTTCTATGAGAGAAGAACCTACTTAAACACTTAGAAGCTAAGAGATTAACTTAAATACAAATTCCAGCTTCATCTTTCTGACGGGATGCTAATTTTTGATGAAAAACTAGTGAGGTCTTTTTTTAGCGCAACTTAAATGTATGAGGGGTCTTTTTAATAAATATGAAGTATGGATCGGGTTTTTAGTAATTAGCGAAGGTGAGAGGATTTTTAATAAAAAAAATCCATATATTTAAAATATAGAATTAACAAATGTTTTTTTACATCTTATTTTAATTGAATTGAATGGTATGTGATTAATCATGTCGTAGCAAAATGTTAGTAGTTAATTATTAGAAGAAATACATTAAATATATGATCTTTTATATTTCCTTCATATTTTATTGACAGAAAGCCTTGGACCTTGGATCCGAACGCTCGTATTAAGTTTCTAATTTCGATGTCGTCGATCTTGGTTTACAAATAGTTGTGATCAACAAATTTGTAACAAAGCTTTTCTTAAATTGCATAATTCACCCTTTCAATTGTCTCTAGCTAGCATTTTTCTGAAAGGGGTCGGAGTCCAGCGCCCGCCTCCACGCTCAAAAAGCCCTTTTCCCTAAACCCTAACCCTAATCCTAATCCTAATCCTCCTCGATCATCATCATCAATGGCGAATCCAAAGAACCGCTGCCTCTACGAGATCCTCAACGTCTCTCGCGACGCCTCCGACTCGGAGATCCGATCCTCCTACAGGCGCCTCGCCCTCCAGCTGCACCCCGACAAGAACCCTAACGGCGACCCCGCGGAGTTCCAAGCGCTGCAGCACGCCTACGAGGTGCTCTCCGATCCCAAGGAGCGCCAGTTCTACGACTCGCACCGCTCCCAGATCCTCTTCTCGAGCCAGACCTCGTCGAGATCCAACGCTTCATTCTTCGACCTCGATCTCTTCTCCTACTTCTCCACCACGGCCTTCTCCGGCTACGGCGACACCGGGAAGGGGTTCTTCAAGGTCTACGGCGACGTCTTCGGTAAGGTTTACGCGCAGGAGCTCTTCTTCGTGAAGGAATTAGGGCTGGATGAGGAATCGGTGAGGCCGGCGCCTTTGATTGGGAACCTGGAGAGCGATTACGCTCAGGTGACGGCTTTCTATAGCTATTGGCTTGGGTTCGTTACGGTCTTGGATTTCGGATGGGTGGGCGAGTACGACGCTTCGCTGGGGGCGAACCGGAGGTCGAGGAGGCTGATGGAGGAGGAGAACAAGAAGCAGAGGAAGAAGGCGAAGAGGGAGTATGTCGATCTGGTTAGGGATCTGGCCGCGTTTGCGAAGAAGAGGGATAAGAGGGTGAGGGACATGCAGGTGAAGAAGAGCCTGGAGGAGGAGAAGAGGAGGGAGGAGGAGAAGAAGAGGAAGAAGGAGGAGGAGAGGAGGAAGATGGAGAAGGCGAGGATGTACGAGGAGCAAGAGTGGGCGAAGATTGACGATGAGGAAGAGGGCAGGGTTTTTGAAGAGATGGGTGTTGTTGACGATGACGACAACGGCGGTAAAGGGAAGAGAAAGGAGGAGTTTTATTGCGTGGTTTGTAATAAGAAGTTCAAGTCGGACAAGCAGTGGAAGAATCACGAGCAGTCGAAGAAGCATCGGGAGAAGGTCGCGGAGCTGAGAGTTTCTTTTCAGGAAGAGGAGGAGGAGGAGGAAGGAGCAGAAGATGGTTTTGAATCTGTGGATGATGACGGAATCGTAGTAGATGAGGTGTCCGAAGAATTGAAGGATTTGGGATTGAAGGAGGACGTGACTGAAGATGGGGACTTGGATAAGGGCGATGAAGTTTTGAGTTCGGATGATGAAGCTAGCGTATTGGAGGCAATGGTTTCGGGTCGCAAGAGCATGAAGAATGATTACTTGGGTCCTGATGATGATTCATTAACCAATGAAAGTATTTCTCATAATAACAATTCTCAGAAAAGTCGTAGAAATCGAGCTGCGAGCAGAGGGACTGATGCAGACATCGAGGCCGAACTTTTGAGAGAGGAGCCAAGTGGTGTAAGCAGGAAGGTTGAGTTTGAACATAAAAATGAAGAAGAAAATGCCAGGGAACAAAAGGATGGAGAAATTCGAACCGAAGGTGAAGATGTCGAGAAGCCTAAAGAGGAGCCTTCCGCATCGTTCGAAGGCGTTGCTGCAAAAGGCAAGGGAAGTCAAGCTGCTGGAAAGAAGAATAAAAAGCAACAGACAGATGCGAAAGGGCCGGCAAAGAAAGAAATCAACACCTCAAAGACCTCATCAAAAGGGAGAAAACAGAAGGTAACAGTAACCCCATTGACCCCTTTTAATCCATTTGCACTGTATTTCTATTGATGCACACTTCAAAATTAATTACTCAGTTCGTAGTTTTAGTTTTAGAGGTAGATCACCATTGGGGGGAAAAACAATGAAGGCGTATTTTACATTGTTATTTTATAACTCTTTACGTAAGCACATTTGTTTCCTCACCCCCTCGCCCCATTTTACATTGTTATTTTATAACTCTTTTAAGTAAGCACATTTGTTTCCTCACCCCCTCGCCCCATTTATCGTTATTTTGATTCTCCCATCATCCATTGGATTTTGGTGATCATTTGGCCAAAATCGCCCCATTTCCCCATTAATGGTGGAGATATCTATCTCACTTCTTTTTACCTTCCTGTGGGTTGTTGCTTCTCGTGAATTGTTAGGCATCTTAGGCTACTATATTTAAAGATTGTAACTTGATAAGCTTTTGGTATCAGCATTGGTTTTTAGGTTTGGAAACAGTTTGTTATTTTGATTCTCCCATCATCCATTGGATTTTGGTGCCCTGTAAGATCATTTGGCCAAAATCGCCCCCTCACCCCATTTATGGTGGAGTTATCCATCTTACTTCTATTTACCTTCCCTGTGGGTTGTGGCCGCTTGTGAATTGTTAGGCATCTTAGGCTACTATATTTTAAGATTGTAACTTGATAAGCATTTGGTATCAGCATTAGTTATTAGGTTTGGAAACATTTTGTTATGTTCATTGTCCCATCATCCATTGGATGTTGGTGCCCTGTAAGATACATTTTGACCAGAATCACGAAATATAACAAAGGGATCTTTAACAGTTACAAGATTCATTACACCAGAAGGATATATTAAGGAGAGGTAATAGTGAGGGAATGAGGAGTTATTTAAATCAGTCTGCAGGGAGGACAGGTTGATGGACGGTGGGAGAGTGGTGCAAAATAGGTTTAGAAGCTGTAATGCCAAATTGCACAAAATATCCCTATGAGGATTTGAGGTGAAGAAATAGTTTGTGAGAGGCAAGGAACATGCAATGTAACACTCAATAAATTCTGACCCTTCTTTTCACAAAATGGGAGCAGATTTTCAGCTTAAGATGGTTCCATGGAAGATTTGTCAAATTTCCCATTTCATGGTACGTTAATCTTCTGACAATGTGTTGTGCCAAACTCGTTGCCAATGAGTATATGGACATTACACCAGGGGTTAGGGAGGGGTGGGGGGTTGGTATACATATGCCATTACCAAATAACAGAGGGTGGAATTAGCTTAATTAGTTGGAAATTAGAGGAATTATGCTATGCCATCAACATGTCACTGTAGTTGGGGGCAGGGGGAGGAAATATGCCATTACCAAATAGCACAGGGTGGAATTAGCTACAGATGGAAATTAGCGGAATTAAGTTATGACATCAACATTCACCATTAAAAAGGCATTCTTCACATCAAGCTGATGAAGTGTTCATGCCTTAGAAACAACTAAGAATATAAGAAGACGAACTAAAGTTAATTTGGCAACTAGCAAAAAAGTCTAATTATAATCTAAACCACACCGCTGAGTAAATCTTTTGGCTACTAAACGAGCTTTAAGACGGTCAATCGTCCTATCGGGTGTATGCTTAATAGCAAAGATCTATCGACAACCGACAACTTTCTTTTCTGAAGGCGTAGATACCAATTTTCAAGTTTGATTAGAGTGCGGTCCTGCAATATTCTCTAACATAGCTGCATGCCAACCTGGATGCTGAAGAAACCGACTGACGAGCATATGGTGTCAGTCGATGATAGGAAATAAAGTTAGAAAGAGAGAGATCTTCAGTCGATGATAGGAAATAAAGTTAGAAATTGGATGTGCAAATAAAGTTAGACGAGCATATGGTGTTGATTGTTCGTTCTTTTGCGTGCGTTTTAAAATCAAAGAATAGAATATACCGCAATCAAGACGGTGTCGCTTGGTAGCTAGCCGGTTAAGTACGGGTCGGTCCACATGGAAAACGTGTCTTTTCTTATTGTTCTAATGAGCCAATTCCTATTTGTGGTAGGTTTTGATTTTTATAAAAACTAAGATTGAAATTGATTTGGATTAAAACCTTGCTAGGATTAGAATTATGTAAGTTTGGAAAGTTAATTCTACTCACCGCTTTCTTAGCCCTAATTAAGAACTTAGGTGTTAAGGTAATAGTTAACAAAGAGGATTAGCACGACTAGGAAGAAACGTAGTTTCTTCCCTTTGGTCCTTGTCCGTCCTTAACTCTTATCCCTAACCTCTATGTAAATCAACCACTACCGGTCTAACTAGGGAATCACCGCTGTCTCATAGGATAGGGTGCCGTAGTGAGCGATGGGTGTTTGTTTTACATAGAGTCCTAATTTATAAAGTTATGAGGGCAAGAAAGGAGTGAGATTTCCATCTCTCAAACCTACCCAATCCTAATCCTAACAAGTGAGGAACTACTCACTCATTATGGTATTAACAATGGAGTTCATTTTTTTTATTTTCTTTTTAATTACCTAATTAACGTGCAGAGAATAAAAGACAGATACGAAAATTGCAGAATTTAAATCGCAAATAAGAAAATTCAAAATAAAAAACTTACTTTTATTGATGCACTCTTGACGATTACAAGGGAATTAAAATTTAATCTAGAATTAAAAAAAGGCATGCCCCAAAAGAGCTGTAGGGCTTTCTATTTATAGATAGGAGAAACCCTAGGGTTTACATCTGAAATTACAATACTACCCTAAGAAATCCGGGTCAATCACCGACTTCCACCGACAAGCACCGACACGTGCTCTGCACGGCTGCGGATCCGCGGCCGTTTGATGGGTTCTTGGGTTCAGTTCTTCTGTGACGCTTCAAGTTGCTTTTTTCTCCTGTTTTCTTCATTTGGTTATTCAGACTTTTTTCTACTTTCTTCCAGATTTCCAACAGTACAGAATTTTGTGGATCTTTACCGTTAGTTTCGTGTTGAAGTCTTGAATCTTGTGCTGCCTTCGTACTTTGTGCACTCGAACTGTTCATTGATTTTCATTTGTTCCTTAAACTGTAGGCGGCATCAAACAGATTCATCTATTTGTTGGTCGTAGTCTCACATTTGTAGCGTCTTTTCACCATTTTCACTGTATTGTTCTGAGAACCTGTAACCTGCAACTATTTAGCAGATATGGATCAAAAGCACCGATTTATTTGCAATATAATTAAGAATGGGGAATATACTAATGCAAAATTCTGATATGAACAGGTGTCAGTCAATGATAGGAAATAAAGTTAGAAATTGGATGTGCAGTAGTACAGGAACGCTTACCTTTACGTAAGGCAATATGAAGAGAAAAATCTTTTTCTAAAGGCAGTGGCGGTGGAGAATCAGGAACAATGGACTGTATTGGAGTACCTGCAGAAGAATCGTTAGAAGAAGTATCGGTGGGAGGTGGTGGAACAACTTTGGCAAGACGGTGATACACATATGGATAAGGGGCTACAAGCTTAAAAACAGGGTGCACAGGTTGAACAGACGAATCAAGCTCTGAGGAAGGTAGGTGAGGAACATGAATAGTAGGAGTGAGGTCCTTAGCAGTTGGTGAAAAATAGGCTTGATCTTCTAAGAAGGTTATATCATATGAAGTACAAAATTTAGACGGAACATGGTCAAAGCAAACATACCCTTTCTGAGATCGTAACCTACAAACACCATATGGGTAGCTCGAGAATCCAACTTGTCTACATGAGGACCTAGTGTATAAGAATAGCATAAGCAACCAAACACCCTGGGAGGAATAGGAAAATGCTTGCCATGTGGAAACAAAACGGAGAAATGAGACCGATTGCTTATGACCGAAGAAGGCATACGATTGATATAAAAACATGCAGCTAAAACCGTAAAATTTCACAATCGTTTAAGCACATGCATATGTAAAATAAGAGAACGAGCTACCTCAAGTAAATGTTGGTTCTTTGGTTCGGCAATCCCATTTTGCTGGGGAATATAAGAACATGAAATTTGATACTATATTCCACGTGTTATAAAATACAGGAAACTCCGTGCTAATGTACTCCTTAGCATTATCTGAATGAACCTTAATCAAAACAACAAATTGATTAGTAATCTCAGCAACAAAGGTTTTAAAAGTATACAAAAGTTTAGACATATTATGCAGAAGATACAATCAAGTCATGTGTGAATGATTATTAATAAATGTCACAAATATTTGTAATCAAACACACTAAGAAATTTAAAGGGACCCCAAATATCAGAGTAAATTAAAGCAAAAGGTAAATCATGTCTTTTATTAACCGGAAAAAAGAGAAGCGATGATACTTCCCAAGAATACAAGACTCATAATTAAATTCTGATAAACTAAAAGAAGGCAATGTAGTACGTAAAGAAAGGGGAGGGTGACCAAGTCTCCGGTGCCACTGGATGGTAGAAACAGCTGCAGACGCACTTGGAAGGTGATCAATATAGTACAGTCCATTCTGCTTATGCCCCCACTAATCCGTTGTTTCGTCAGAATATCATGTATCACGAAGTAAGATGGATAAAATGTTACAGAGCAGTTGGAATCATTTGTAAGCTGAAGAATAGAAAGCAAGTTTTATTTTAAAGATGATAATGAAAGTATTTTTCAGGTGTAAAGTTGAAGTGGTAAATCAGCAGAATCAGAAACAATTGTATTACCATCAGCCATGGAAATAAACTTGTGAGAACTAGAAGCAAGATCAGATGAGCCATCACGAAACATGTGATTTGAGGCGCCGGAATCGGCTATTCACGAATCAGAATAAGAGTAAAGATATACCTGACGGAGTGGAAAGGTCGGCAGTAGCTACAGAAGAGAGGAGACGACGTAACCGGCATCACTCATCACTAAATAACGGTACCTGGCCGGCAGAAGATGAAGGTTGATCGGTAGTTGCTGGTGTGGATGTCTGGCGAGTTGTATGTGTATCATCAAGATAGCCATGCTTCTCTCAACTCCAGTCTTCGTGATGACTAGTGCTACCACAATGAGCACAATAAAGGTCTTCTCGGCCATGGCCCCATCCACGGGCACCACGACCCCAAATAGTCAGAGGGAGGTGACCACGGGATGGCCCACGACCACCAGAGAGAATCCGAGGAACCGTGTCCAGACTGAGTGTATGTCCGCCCACGTCCTTGAGTAACAAGTGTGGTCGATATAAGCTCAGTGGATGAGGACAAGACTGTGGGTATACGATAAACGCTCGACAGGATGCTTGTCGATGAAGGAGAACCATTCTTTGAAAGAATGAGAGAGCAGACGCCCTCAAAGCTGGGTGGTAGTCGGACCAAGAGTACCGCGCTAACAAGAGACTCGCATTGTTTGCGAGTGACAGCAGGGACAATGGAGATAGGCTGATAGACGCTCCACTGATTAATAAGTCTACCAAAGAGGGTACCAAAATCCTGAATATCTTCTCCAAGAGTAGCCGTAGTAAAGGTATGGAAGATATCATAAAACTTCTACAAGTTATTTTCAGACGAGAACAGAGAACGAAGGTGCGTCCAAACTTCCTTAGCAGTTTTCAGAGACATAATAGACATACAACAGCGAGAATCTATAGAGTTAGATAACCAAATAATTACCTTGTTATCGTTCTGGAACCAGATATCATTGTGGGGATCTTTGGAGTCAAGGGGAGCATCCATCAAGTGGCGGTGAAGACCTTTGCTGTTCAAGGCTCGTTCAACAGCGCTGGACCATTGGAGGTATTTTTTTTGCGTTGGAGAGAGATTGTAGTCAAGCGAAAATCCGTCTTGAAATTAACGGATGATAGAGAGGCCGAGTTAACTTTATCATCACCAGAATTCATGATGAACGACGTAGAAGATCCCGAGAGAGAATAAAGGTTGTCTAACCGCAACAAGTACACAGAGCTATATGATCTAATAGATCATGGAGACGAGTGTTTCAATAGTAGAAGAGACGGTCATATGAGTGCAGAGGGGGCTGGATGGTGAAGAGTTTGCTGTTGCAGGGTTCTGGAGGATCGAGAGGGGTGCTGAGGGCAGGAGTGGGAGCTTTGAAGGGGCTGGAGGTTGTTGTGGAGGTTGCTGGAGGGCTGGAGAGTTGCTGTAGAGGGGGGTTGCTGGAGAGTTGCTGGAGGGCTTTCAAGGGGCATGCGGGTTACTGGAGGGGTGCGAGGGCTGTCGAGGAGGGAGATTGAGGGTGAGGGAGGGCAGGCGAGGGCGATTGAGGGCAGGAGGGGGGCTTTGAAGGGGCTGGAGGTTGCCGTGGAGGGTCTAGGAGAAGGCTGAAGGAGCGCATGAGAGGGCTGAGGGAGACGAGGTGAGGGCTGAGGGAGGGCAGGCGAGTTGGACCAGGGGCTGGTGAAGGGGAATCGAAGGTCTGGAGGAGGGGTTTCTCTTGATTATCTTGACCGCTCTGCTACTATGAAGAAATCAAGAGGAAAATATTTTATTGGCTTAATAAATCAAGAATTTCATACAACTATATACAGAGAGGTATAGATCATCTCTCCTAACTAATATATAATAACTAATTATATTCATAACTAATATATAATAACTAATTATATTCATAACACATTTCATATACATTGCTTCAGGGTACTATAATTACCATATTTAGAAAAATTCTGATTGAAGTTGGAAGCGTTCATATGACATTAAATAAATGCACTTACGGTTCTTTTCGAACGTCCCACATAACTTTCTTTTAGAATAATTAGAATACAATTGCATAAAATTTGTCTGAATGTGCTCTGTTTCGTTCTTGGCTTTAATTGTGACATGTTAGAAGTGAACATAGTTTCCTCTTTTCTGTAAGAAAATTATCATCTATTCCTTTCTTTTTGCCTTTCAGTCTTCCCTAGGACTAGGAGATTTTGAAATATGCCAATTCCTCATCAAGAACAAGTCCTTTCTTGTCCATAGTTTACTAAGCTGACATCAGGTTACTGCTAGTCGTTAAACTTTGCCAAATCTTTCATGGTGCATTGCTTCATAATCAGCCCCATTTCAATAAAATTGGCTTAGAGTATGATGTTGAAGAAGACATTTTATTGAAATTGGATAACGTATTGTTTGTCTATTTACTCCATTTAATATATGACCTGAAATTATAAACCCCTTGTGAAAACTATCTCAATTTCTATATGCCATAGCGCGCTGCCTTTCCCTACCTGCACATGTTTTTTTGGGGGATTAAACGAAGGCTAACACTGCCCCTGCATTTCATTAAACGGAAATTTTAACAAAACTACTACTACATGTTGGAATTTATAGTTTTAATTGTAAAGTTAAGTTGACTTGTATCAAACCATTCCAACCTTCTACAACCTCAGTTACAACATGGCCTCTTCCCAAAATTATGGTGCCAGGCTACATAAAAACCTTTTTCTATGTCATCTCTTTTGAGGACTCTCCCTCCATTAGATCGTACGAAGGTTTGTCTTTTCTTTTGTTACCACAATCCATGTTCATTTCTGGCTGTCTCTAATTCTAATTGGTTCATTAAACTCTGATGTTTCTCCATTTTCTTGGAATCTATTTATTGTCGAACATCAAACTTACACCTGTTTTTTCTTTAAAAAATTGTTTGGTAGACTTTGGAAGATCCATCTGCTTAACAATTCAATCTCATATTGCACCGTGCTTAGGAGCACATTATCATCTATGCCTTTTCTATCAAAATGGCTGGATATGGAGTTAGGCTTGAAAAGCTTGACAAAGTTTTATGAGTGCGTCTTGCCCAACATCAGCCTTCTCTTTACTAGTGCCATAATCATGTCCAAGGGATTATGATGTTTGACAAAGTTCAAGAAAGTTTAGAGAAATGCTCATCATCAGTCCTGTTTGTTGTGTTCATCATTAGAAGGACCTCCTGTTCTAGGTTTTATTCAACTGGTTTTCCGCATGCGTATCATGTCTGGGGCTTTGTGCGATGAGAGGATTGGCGCAAAGGCAGCCTGAAATGTCATATTATTTGCTGGGCTGGAACTTTGTGGTCTGTTCCAATAGAAGACATTTCTTGTGCTGGAGTCGCTAAAACAGTATTTTAAATGTCGGCCGAAATCCGATGTATATCTCCGAAATTTCAGCTTTGGTAAGTAGTCGACACAAAGTTACAAAATTATTTCTTTTTCCGAAATTGAGAATATATCGGCCGAAATTTCTGCCTGGAAGTGAAATTTCACTTTGCTTGCCGAAACCTTTATTATGGGGTTTTTTGGGCCTTAGGTTATAACTATTACAGCTTACCCAACCCATTTTGTAATTAGCATTATTTGCCCAATCAAATCCACTCAAAGACACAAATCAATCCCTCAAAAGGAGGCAGCTCACTCCTCAGCGAAGTCGATCCTCATCAACTCAAGCCGATCTTCATCGACAAAGGCTTTGAGTTCGACTTCAGATCTTAAAAGGCTTGGAGTTGGAGTTCGACTTCGACATCAACTGCTGGCCATCGACAAGGGCTTTCGAGTCCGTCCTCGGCAAGGGCTTCGAGTTTGAACCTACGACCATTCGCTTTATTGGCGACCGCTCTACCATTGAGCTACTGATGAATAAATTCATTTAATAGAACTAACGATTTATATTACGTTATAATGATGTCATTTTTGTTAAAAACATAAATTATATCAATGGCATTTATAATACTAAACTGTAGAACCGATATTTAGCAAATATGACCAAAATTTTTCCGATATCCGGTATCAAAATCTTTGCACCGACACGATACCAATATTCGACATTTAAAACACTGTGCTAAAGAAACATGCATCTCAGCTTATAAGAATTTCAACTTTGTTTGATAAATACGGAGGGGAGATGATAGATTGTATGCTAGTTGTAATTTGTGACGGCTTTTCCTTCCTTTTCCGGCGTTCTTCCTTTTGCCTGTATATGCAGAACCTGCTTCTCTGTTTATATATCTTGTTGTTGGGGAAGCATTGTTACATGGTATCTAGCTTTAGGTCGTTGTCATAGACCGAGAGCAATACTCTTTGTTGCAGAAGTAAATTTTGTGCTAGGTTGACATTTTTTGGGGTCAAATTTGTTCCTGTATATGTTACTTTCTTCTAATCTTGTTGCTGCTGATATTAGGCTGATTTTATTCTTGTGGGGGTATGTTTGTAAGTTTGATCGATTCTCAATAATTCACATGCTCTAGCATACCTTTTAATGGGTGATGAAGCTATTATCATGTGATAACTATATGGAAGAGAGTGCGAGCATAGGATTTCCATCATCAACAATTTTGAGTATCAGCATCACCATTAGACATGCACATATTTCTACATGATTGCTGATTTCTGTCGACTACTTTTGCTGCCAGTCACGTATAAATATTCACCGTCCATCCAAAATTGAATTCTCTGTAATATAAAACTCAAATGCGCTAAAGAGTAACGACAACATATGGTAATGCGTTGCAGTGTAAACCCAAATAACCATTATGCTTGCAATGCAAAAGTCTCCCAGAATATCACACTGCAGATAATATTAATTAGAACCATCAGAAACGCATGAAATGTCGATGAGGGACATAGATTGCTTCAGAATTGTTGGCCATCTATTTATTTTTTTTCTACTTTTGTGATTCTATTTACCATTAGATATATAAGTTCATATATTATAATTCTGCAGCATTGCATAGTTGCACCCTGATCTGGAATGTTTATTTTTCCACCTGACTAAATAAACTATTTGAAATCAGGGAAGCACAAAGGCATCAAGTAATAATGCATGTGATACGTGTGGAGAGAGTTTCGACACAAGGTACTCCATCAGTGCTCTTTTCAAGTCTTTTTGGTCCCCTTTTACAAAATTCTAGTGTTAGTCTGCATGCTTAAATCCTACATTTCTCGAAGGCTAATTTTCACTGATTATTATTTTGTTTTTGACAGGAATAAGTTGTTTGCACATCTGGGTTATACGGGCCATACTGTATTGAAATCTCGATAAGAATACAGGACAATTCGCAATGATATATTTGAGTCCCATGGGCAAGGATTTGCTAAATGAAAGCGCATCCTTTTCGGATTTCCGACACAAAAATGAGATTGAAGCTCCCAATTTATTTTTAGCTGTCAAGACAGCTTACATTTTTTATTTATACCCATGGAAACAAAATTAATGGAAGAAGTGAATGAATTGTCGAAGTAGTTTGGCATATCGAATATATGCGGAATTTACATTTTTGCTGTATAAATGTTTCACGGAGTTTGTTTCAGACTAAGCATGCACATCACCTCTGGCATGCTATTCCGTCATTGGACCAGAATTTTGAAAGCGTAAGAATTTTGGATTGATTTTCAACATTTTTAGGTTGGTATTCATTCTTTTAAAGGGAATTTAAACTAATTTAAATGTCTGTAGAGTTTTGTAATTCAGGATATCGTTAGGATCATGAAAGTCGAAGTCAAGAGAAATGCGGAGGGTCCCAGGTTCAAGTCCTGCTATACCCAAAAAAACAAGGCATCGGAGAGGAGTAGATTTTTTTTTCAGCCGGTCAAATATTGAACAATATATCAATTTTGGTTGAGGACATGCCCCATTCATCTAGAAGACATTTTAAGAGTCAAAATTTGTCGATTTGATACTTTTTCGTTTTACCAATAATAGGACATTTTCAACAAACTAGTCAATGGTCGAAAAGCAACAAAATAATTTGAAATTCCCTTTGCATATATTTTAGATCATAACAATCCAGATAGACAATGTCCATGATTAAAAGAAAAAGAAATATACAAACGAGTTACATGCACATCTGGTGCTTTGCTCTAGGTGCTAAATACACTTAACACATTTGCAAGTACTTAATAAGTGTAATAAGTGTAACGTAAAAGGTTGACTAGAGGGCTTTATATTCAAATTCCATTTTATCAAGACCAAACATCATTATTGATCAGTCATAGCTCATATGGTAAAACTTTTTTCTTAAAAATGAAAAGCTGCATGTTCGATTCCTAAAGGCACCACATCAAAAAGCCGAGGGAAGGAAAAAAAGACTAGATAGCATTTTTGGGACCGGACCAGTTTAGCCGAGCGAATTGTAACGACATGTTGAATAATGAAAGGTGAAAACTCTTGATCTTGCTTTTCTTTATATTTGAGCGTTATGATGAGATCTCAATTCTTGATTGTTTTCTTTGTTATGATGCTTGAGTAAAAACTCCGCTCGTGGAGGAATCGAGAAAATTGATAGATGACGATGATTAAATTCTTGAACGATTCTTAAGTCCTATGAGTTTTGAAAACTCTAGTAAATTGAATCATCGATAACCTAGTTTCGAACGAGATGCTTTCTTGAATGTTTTCGCTCTTATTTAGAGATCAACGATCGATGGTTGAATTTCCTAGAGGCTAGCACTTGAATGATAATCAATGAAAGGACAAGGGATGATAATGAAGAAACCCTAGTTTCTTCAATAGATCCCTAATTCTTGTTGATCGTCATCGATCTAGCAACAAATCATCAATGGCTAAGAATACGTAATCACAAGTTTTCATTCTCACTATCGATTCGATCGATTCCTACGAGCCTCATTACAAATCTTGATAACTAATTCAAATTGGACGATTCTTGATTCTTGAACTATAGTATTTCTTGATATTAGATCTAGTTTTTTGATAATTCTTGAAAATCAATTTCATAAATCTTGAATCAATTTTTCTTTTCTTGATCCTTTAATTTTCAATTCATCTAAATCAAATACGATCAAATCACACTTTCTCAGTGGACGATCCGTCCTCATTGACGAAACTACAATAGACACCGTCAATTGATTGCGGTATAAATTTCTTTGGTTGTGAAATATCTTATAAAACGACACCGAGAATTAATGATCAATCACCCCTACAGTTGTTACCGTAGGGGCAACAGTTGACACCGTAGGGGCAATAGATGCCCCTAAGACTGTAATCGTAGGAGCAAAATATCAGAAAAAACTGATATTTTGCCCCTACGGTGTAATCCTTAGGTCCAAATGTATACCCTATGATGACAACCGTGAGAGCATAAATTACAAAATTTTAAAAAAGATTTATTAAAATGAAAGTCCGGCCCTACGGAGTAATCCGAAAGGCCAAATTTATGCCCCTATAGTAAACTTTAAATTACAGAAAATATTTTAAATTTTTTATTAAAATGAAAGTTTGGCCCTACTGATAATTTTAATTTTCCCCTACGATTATATCCGTAGGGGCAACTTTTCATCCGTAAAGGCAGAAACTTGCCCTTACGGGCTTTTAACCTACGAATGGTTTTTTATCCCTACGGTCCTAGCCGTAGGGGCACCCTCTATTCGCAGTAGCGTGACTTCAAGACATAGAAGATCGCTTACCATCTTGTTAAAACTGCTTAAATGGTCATGAATCGGAGTCCCTTCCTTCATGTGTAAACCGTAGAGTTGCTTTTTTAGATATAGCTTGTTAGACAAAGACTATGTCATGTACAAGCTCTCTAGCTTCAACCATAAACTTGCCGCAAAAGTTTCTGATATGACGTTGTACATCACGTTCTCCGCCAGACAAAGTTTTATCGTATATCGTGCCTTCTGATCCATGTCTGCCCATGCATCATTTGTCATGTCGGTAGGTTTATTACCGCCAAGAACCATAAAAAGCCCTTTTACAAGAAGTGCCTTAACCCTTTTCTGCCACATCGAGAAGTTTCCCTTTACGCTGAATTGCTCCACCTCGAACTTGATGCTATTAACTTTTTTGTTCGCTATCTTTAATTCCAAACAAAAAAAAACTTTCCCTCAAATCCTTATGAACCACTATCAATAAAATCACAATCTAAGAAGATAGAGAGCGGACACAAGCGTCGTCACCCACCGTAAACTTAAATTGCAAAACTACATAAAGCAGCCCTGATACCAGGTGTTGATGATCGAGGGCGCAGCGAATGACCCTTATGAATCTAAACCTAGATCCCTTTAAAACGAATAATAAAAATCGTACAAACGCAATAATAACAGAGGAAGAGATTTAGGAAGCAAAGGGGAGAACATTTATTCGAACTTTAAGAGAAAAAGAAAACCTTACAAAATATTACGGTTAACCTTCTTTATGATCTCAAACGAGAACTTCATCTCTCTACAAGTTCTCTGATCGTTTGATCTCTTATGGAGCCGTCGTCTCCCTTTAAAACCTTATGGTCAAAACCATATTTTAAAACTTTAACTCTAAGATCCTATATATAGCACATACAAATTTGAGTTACAATAAGATCCCAATAATTATGAAACTGTCACCAGAAATTGGATTTTCGAGATAAATTTTGAATCTAGAATTTGCTCTTATCTCAACGACAGATGTTTGAACCTATATAGGTCAGACGTCTGCCTATAATCTATATGTCAAGCAGAGCGTACCCAGACATCCGACCCATAAAGGTCAGATGTCTGTCTTTCACAAGCGTCTGGCCAAAGCATAGCTAGACATCTGAAGCTCTTTGCCCATACGTCTGGGCCTCCTCTGAAATTCTTGAACCTTATTGCCAAACGTCTGAAGCTCATTGTTCTAGACGTCTGGCCCTTTTCTGGATTTTTTAACAGTCTCAATATACAAGATGTCCTTCACAACAATCGTTTATCCCTCGTTATGATGATTGATGTCCATTAGAGCTAAATGTGACAACGAATGTGTAAGAGAAGTCATTGCCTATTCCTTCTTTTTTTTAATTATAATTGAGCATAATAACAGGTCTAACATCTAATATTTAAAGCATAACATATAATTAGCAGTATGTACAAACTAAAAATTGAAGCTACCAGTTATCGCTGGTGAAAAGAAATCAAACGGCATCCTGGCAGCCAATACATTTTGATTTTCGCCGGAGCCAATGCTATATAGCTACTCAATTAATCAGGTACGAAACAAGGAAAGGGCAGTAGTTCTAGCACGAGAATTTGCAAATTCTGCGAGTTATATATAATTTTGCTCCAAAATCAGTTAAATGAAAAATACCATGCAGGTTGAACTTGGGTGACCTAAAAAATAATACTTACGTCAAGCAAGACTGTTCAAAATATAAATTGTGTTCAAGAGTTGTCAGAGAGACGAGATGTATTATTCACCTCCAGCAAGCTTTTGAAGCATGTAGACTTGGAATTTTTTTTCCTTCGGAATTTGATGAAAGGCTTCTTCTGAAAGAAGAACTGGGATCACCATTAACAATCTTTTGTTTTCTAGATCTGTTTTCTGCTCCTTCATGACCCACACTAATATTTTGAATGCACTCTTCACATCACCACAAAGCAGGTGCCTTTATGAGATTGTCTTACATGCAATAGCTATAAAAGTAGGAAAAGAAACTCTCTTAATCAACGCAGTCAATATTATGCTCGTGTATGTGCACGTACAACTAAAATGTTGGAGTCAGTTGATTCTAGAACTATTGTAAACATAATCTTATAGTTATAATTCAGTTCACACACACACACACACACAAGAAAAAGAAGTAACTAATTTAAGCATTTTGTTTAAGATAACTCTTATTCCAATTTATAAATTCTGAACTACTTTATATGAAAAAAGTTGGATATTTTTTCTATCATTAATTGAATTGGTCTCTTTAGAGAATGGCATATGGTATCTACATAGAGGATGCATGGCATTTGAATAGGTAAGTGTGAATGAAGGCAATTGGAATTCAAAAATAGGCAACCCCAAAGAATTTGCATTCCGATGGAAGAGAGTACAAACTTTTACAGTAATGATTGTGAAGATAGGACAGGTTTTCCAATGACTTGAAAAGAAATGGCGATCATAAGAGAAGACGGGCTAATAATTAAAATACTTGTATTGAAAATGTATTTAAGAAAACAAAGAGTGGATCAGCTAATGCAAATGGTTTTATAATAATTGAATAGGGTCCTAGGGCTATTACGACAACTTAGGTAGTTAGGCAAACATAGACAACAGCTTTTAACGAGTCATAAGATCAGCATGACAAGTTGATTCATGGGAGTATAGGTACAAATTTGAATCTCTCCTCCTGGTACCCTAGTGTTTTGGATTGAGAATTTGAGCTTGTTCGCTTTTTTCATCTGGCTGAATCCGATCAAAATATGAGTTTAAGATGGAATGTTGAGATGTTTTGTCATATCAACTTATATGATAAGCACTTTACAAGCTTTAGAAGTAGCTTTTTATAATAGTAAACCATATTCATAAATCCATTTCTATTTCCTTAGGAATTTAGAATGTTCTTAGGGCATGTTTGGATAGTCATGATTAAAATTTGTATAACTTAATTTGGGATTGGAATATTCCAGAATACACCTGCATTTCTTTTGGATGAAAATGCAGGGGCTTTTCAACTTGAATGTGTGTTTGGATAGTTTTAGTTTGGGATAAGGATATTCATTTTTTATTTTTTAAATTGTCGGAAAACATAAGAATTAGAATTTCGGCTGTTAAGAAATCATTCCTTTGTTAAGAAATTGTTGAATCTTTGCTGATTCTCTCGGATCTAAACTTAGATCGATGGATTCCGATCTTTGATCATGGAGGCAATGGAGGAATTGATCCAACTGTCGCAGTCGATGGTGCAGGCGGCTGCTCTGCTCTTCTCGCCGACGATGAACTGGATGAGTCGTCAACCCTTTTTAAAAGATCAAATTTGAGCATGAATCCCAAACTGAATAGCAACTCATCTCTCTCTTTCTCTGCCATTTTCTAAAGAGTTTTGAGATTCAATTTGAGAGAGAGAGAGAGAGAGGCGCCGCAGCAGCAGCGAGGGTTTGAGGGTCGAAGATGGATCTCGAAGACTTGAGGACCTGAGGTGCAGCAGTAGGTTTTTTTTGCATGGGATAGGTACTATCCAAACAAAGTCTTATAGAGAATTCCCCATGTTAAATCTCTATCCGTATTCTTTTTTTATTTCTCTTTTTTCCTCCTTTTTTCTTTTTTGAAATGTCAGTGTAGATGAGGGCATCAACGTTGGACTCGCTACATTGAATGACGCGAATGAAGAGAAAAAGATGCTGAATAAGCCTGCTAAGTCAAAAGGAATGAGTCTCATCTGAAGGATCATAACTCATGTTTAGCTTACAGAAACTTGGACGAAATTAGTCAAAGAATTTGTAGAAAACAGCTATTTCCAAAACTATAACCTGGGTGGTAGGGATGGGTGGGTGGTAGGGATGGGTGGTAGGGATGTAAACGGATACGGATAATCTATATCCATGTTTGATTTTTTTTTTATCAAATACGGATAGTTATTTTGATTTCCGATGACTATCCGCATATTTATCCACATATGTCAATAGACACCGGATAAAGATATGGTAACACCTATATCAGTTTTGTATCCGATATATTAAACAGTAATGTTTTCACTTTATCAGGTATATTTTTTAATATTTATTTTGTATTTGAATATGTGTCCGACTTTTCCCAAATATAATGAGAGTAATTCTCCATTGCTGATAACTATCTGTATCCGTATAAATCCGCTTACAACTACCGGATACCATTCCATCCGCATCCGATCCGTTTACATCCCTACTGGACGGTATCCAGGCACAAATCATACATTTCAAACTATTCCATACATACAACTTTAAAAGGCAGCACTTGCTGACTATCACAAACAATTAAACAATTCTTACTACACCGATGGTCAATTGATTTTCATAAAAAAATGGCCCAAAAGGTCTATTAATAGTACAAGATCCAACAGTTAAAGAACCTTTTTGATCTAGCAAGTGTCGTATATAATAAGGTAGGAGGCATACATATGCTGGGAAGATTTCTTGCAGTGTCTGCAAGTCACAAACTTTTCAGCAAACCCACTGACTCCACAAAGATCATAAACTCTATCCTGCATTGATCAAAAGAATGATACAAAGAACAATAAGCACCATAAATCAACAGCAAAATGAATAGAAAACAATTTAGTAAAAAAAAATGAGAACAAAAGAATCATATGAAACGATTATGAGATAAACTAATCAAAAGAAGCGATACCCATGTCATATTTCAGTAAAATAAGCAAAACCCATATCGTATTTCGCCAAAATAATCAAAAACCCATTTCGGGTTGCCAAAAAAATAAAAAAAAAATAATTCCCAAAAAATTAGGAAGAAGAAGAAAAAAACAGCTCACCATTGGGTTTCTCTTTCTTGTAGCAATGAAAGAAACCTTAGCTTACAAATGGGGATTCTTAATCTTCAAGGGTTTCCAAAGATTGAAGCTTTTTGAGTCTCTTATTTGATCTTCTTCTTCTTTTTTTCTTTCTTTCTTTATGAGATATTGACGTGTATAGAATGAAGGTGAAGGGTCTCATATCATTTTGTCTCTTTGTGTTTATTACCAGTGATGGAGGTCGGATCTCCTTCAGATGCTGTCATCCGTCGATGTAGCGGACGCTGTTGAACGGCTGAGATTTGGCTTGAAGGTTGTCTCCTTGGGCATGAGAATCTCAATAGGTTGATTTTGAGGTGAAGCTGAGCTATCTGCAAAGAAGTCCCGGGATGGATAGCCACCGTAGGACCCTCCGACGATCAAGTTGTGAGCAGAGTAGCGGTTTATTGGATTAAAATTGCCTTACCAGAGTAGTCTGAGAGATGGGTTTTTTATAGTGGTCGCATGGAGCGAGAAGGCGCGAAATCTTCGCCTTCGGTTACGCCCCTGACGTTACGCCAGCGTGAATGACGGGATCCCCTCATTAATGGCGGGATACACCCATTAATGGAGGGATGCGCCAGTGTAGGACGCGGGACGTGGGGCGGCGGATATCTCGCTTTGGCGAGATACGCAGAACCGTTGCGGAAGCACTAGGGCCTCGCGTTCTCGTTTGTCCGGGAGAGCTGGGGAGGCTTAGCTCGGCGTGAGGCTCGGAAACTAGCCGTGAGGCCGAGTGTTGGGAATTCACCTGCGCGCGCAAACGCGTATATTTTGGAAATGGATATGAAATGAAGGAAACGGAATGCGCATGCGAGATCGTTCTCGTTTTAAAATTTATAAACCGCAAGTGCACGGCGCGTTGTAGTAAGCCGGCAAGTACGGGTCGATCCGCAGAGAATTGTGTACTAGGTGTTGTGATTTAAGGTTCAACAAATTAACGAATTGGCTGGTTTTGTCACAAAAAATATATAATACGAAAACAAGGAAAATAAGGAAAACAAGTTAAGAAAGAATGGTCGTGGCTTTGGCTCGGAAGGTCGAATCGCGACGATTCTCTCGACGCTTCTTTGTTTATGAGTTGTCCGTTCTCACATTGATCCCGGCATGAAGCACGACTTGTCAAAGTGGTTGCGAGGCATAAGTCGTCAAATTCCGATATCTCCGCAAACACGAAACTAATCTGTTTTGTTCACTTACCGTTGTATGTTCAAACTTGGGGTATCAACACTAAACACAAGGGTTAGCAAGTATACCACAACATCAAAAACACAATTAGTGAATGAGAGCAAATGGTTTTAGTGTTGAGTTTGCTAGGTGTTTGTGATGGTATATCATATAAGAAACCAAGAGATTGTCAAACACTTGATCACAAAATACGATATCCAAACCTAACAATCTTAACACTAAATTGATTTTAACTTAAACATTGAAATGGGGAAAGGGAGTGAATATAGTATATGAGGAGGTTACAAAGTAACCATGTTTCAAAATACCATATCACATCAATACATAAACAATCTTTGAGTTAGAATCATATAGTTAAGCACATTAAACATTAACAAGAGGAGGAGGATGCAAAGCCTTTCATCTCACTTTCTCACCATAACCACAACCAAATAGAATTAGTTAAGCATAATAACAAGAGAGGTAAATAAAGAAAAGAAAGCAAGTAATAAAAGAAAGAAAACAACAAATATATTAACACTTGAGAAAGAGATACAAGATTTTGGTTACTTGTTCAACCTCCTTAATAAAGCTCTACAAAGAAAGCTTCAAAAGGGAAGAAGAAGAAGAAACCAAGTTGAAGACCACTCATCACTCAAGCCTAAACCAAAAACAAAGAAACTAAGAAAACTAAACAATATGGTAGAATGAGAGAGGATGAGAGAGAGGTCTGTTCCCCTCCGAACGGCGGCCGGGACGCGTGGGGCGTCTCGCCTCGGGTTCGGGGCAGATGCTAATTGGTGCTATCCGTCCGCCTCTCCGAAGATGCCAAGTTGATCTATGGCACCGTGCATCGGAGGCTTAGACGGATGCGGCCGATGTAGCAGACTTCGTCAGATTCCCCCTCGTTTGAGGGGTTTTTGATTGTGGGGACGCTCTTCCCTGCAGGCGCAAGCCCCTGCAGTTAATTACGCTACCGCATCGCGGTAACAACTTTCTCCTTCTCCAGATGGTCACTTCGTGTCGTGTGTATTTATTTTATGTTTTGTTGCCCGTGGATTGTATACGGAGACTGATTTATGTCGTCGCCCGTAGGGCGTGGACTAGTCCAAATCCGTGTTTATCTTAGATTTGGGTTTGGGGGCTTGGTTTGAGGATACGTTAGCCATACTTGAGGCTAAGATCAACTCAAACGTTTGTTAAGGATACGTTAGTCTAACTTTGAGACTAAGATCAACTTAACGGGATCGTTTAGATCCGACAAAGGAGCGTTTTAGGCTCCATTGTTCCAGTTTAGGGACATAGTGGTCCATCGTATGTATGGCCGTCGGGACCCGTCACCTCTCTGACGACGTTGAAGGATTACAACGACGGATGTCAGAGGAGTTCAGGGATGTACCCTCGAGCCAGAGTTAATTGGGGGGATTCATAGTCCAGTCTGTTTGAAGGTTTAAGGATACGTTAGCCATGCTTTGAGGCTAAGATCAACTTAAACGGGACCGTTTAGATTCGACAAAAGAGCATACGGGGCTCTATTGTTCTAGTTTAAGGACGTTGCGGCCCACGGGTAGTTTAAGGACGTTGCGGTCCATTGTTAGTTTTAAGACATCTCGGTCGAGGTTAAGGACGTCGTAGTCCATGGGTTTAAGGACTCCATAGTCCGGTATGTGCTTTGGATGCTTCACACGGGTTCACTGCCGTGCTTGGCGAGGACCAGGCTCCGCTCTGGGTGTTTTCCGCGGGGTCAAAGAGTGACGTTATCCGCGTTCCACGTAACCAGGAATTTTGCACTAGATGCTTCACACGGGTTCACTGCCGTGCTCGGCGAGGACTAGGCTCCGCTCTGGGCGTTTTCCGCGGGGTCAAAGAGTGACGTTATCCGCGTTCCACGTAACCAAGAATTTTGCATTAGACACGGGTTTAAGGACCCCACAGTCCATATCAATGTGTGGTCGTCGGGACCCGTCACCTCTTTGAAGACATTGAGGGATTACAATGCCAAGTATCAAAGGAGTGAAGAGATGTACCCTAGAACCGGAATGGTTTAAATAGTCCTTGACCCAATTTGGGATCAAGACCGATTAATTATGTTATGAGCCTATTAGCCCAGTTAATTACGAATTGAAGATTCATGGCCTAGCTTGGGCTAAGTCCGATCATGTCTGGAATATTGGCTTCTTGTTGGTCCATTGAAGGAGAGGCTTTGCCTCTATCCATTTATCCAATTGGGCCAAAGCCTAGTGTTAAACACTACAGAGCAATCAGTATTGAACACTGGGAATGAGGTTGACAAGTTAGTGTTTAACACTAAAAGATAATTGGTGTTAAACACCAGCAACAAGGCTTTCAAATTATCATAAACACTAAAACAGATCAGTGTTGAACACTGGCAATGGAGATCTCAGATTAGTGTTAAATACTAAGGTAATCAGTGTTGAACACTGCGAATAAAGTTTTTTGATTAGTGTTGAACACTAAGGCCCAATAGTGTTTCAATACTGTATTCGAGAGTTCCAATTTAGTGTTAAACACTAAGGCAAGAGGGGTCACGTGGCAACACGTGAGAGCGCCCTCCCTTCATTTATTCTGCTGAGATTATCGCATCACGTGCCCTCACGTGAAGGGCATTTAAATGCTTATATGTTAAAGCTTCTGCCGAGGGTCACGTGGGTCACGTAGGGTGCTGCCTCAAAGGGGTTTTCTGTAGATCTCTTGGGGGGGGGGGGTCACGTGGTGACACGTGACCCTGCCTCTATGTATGTTGTTTAGAGGATCTGTTAATCTTTTCCAGGAATTAAATTCCTCGTAGGGTTAAACCCTGACAGTAATTTCAGAGGAATTAAATTCCTACTTCCTTTTGAAGATTTATAGAGTTGGACTCTGAATTTTCTGTAGGAATTAAATTCCTCATACATGTGATGAACTAAATAGGGTTAAACCCTAATAAAAGCTTTTAAGGAATTAAATTCCCATTCTCTGTTAAATTATGATCAAGGGAATTAAATCCCCGCTGTTCCAACAGAACTAGGTTCTTAATTAGGGTTAAACCCTGTTTCTTTTTGTTCTGAAGGAATTAAATTCCCATAACACAGGGTCAAGCCCTAGTTTTATTTTAAAGGAATTAAATTCCTATAGCTCTGTGAGAATTAAATTCTCGTGCTTCCATTCCCTCTCTATGTTTTGGATCTGCATGGCAGGATCTCAACCCATTGAGAATTAAATTCTCAAATTCAAGGGGAGATGTGCACTTTGCAGATCCTCTATCAAAGAGAGAAGAAATATATTCTTCTGTTATATATATATATATATATATCAGAGTTAAACTCTGTTGAGAATTAAATTCTCCTTTCTTTCAAGGAGCCTTCCCTTTCTTACCTAGGGTTTTCTTTTGCAGAAGATCCAAGTTCCTCGAGGTATCAAGGCTCTCTCTCCCTTTCTTCCCTCTGCGTATCTATCTTCTTTTTGTGTCTCTTGGCTCCTATTTATAGGAGAAGCAGCCGAGTCAATTAGTTTTTGATGAATCTTCCATCGGGAGATTTGATTTGCATCCATCATTCGTTTTGGACCTTTGGATTATTAGGTGAATTTTATTCACCATTGGATTTCAAATCCAGGGATTCTCCTTTGTTATTTCTGTTAGATTTAAAGGGGAAATCTTTCCAAATTCGAGATTTTCCCATAGATAGATGATATTTAATCACCTCTAAATTTTTAATTTAATCGATTGCTTTTGGAAAGATTTGAGAGGTCTTTTCTCAGAATTTAATTCTGTTGACAAATGGGCTTTGAAGTTGGTCACGTGTGGCCACGTGTTCCTTGGTCACGTGTGGGCACGTGACCCCCTTGGAACGAGCCTTCTTCCTTCTTTTTGCGCTCTGTTTTCTGGTTGCTGCTTAACCGTCACGTGCCACCACGTGACCCCTGGTCACGTGTGAGCACGTGACCCTTGTCTGGACTCTTTTTCTTGGTTTAGCGGGAGAACAAATCTGCTGCTTTTGATTATCACATGCCAACACGTGACCCTGGTCACGTGGGAGCACGTGACCTCTTCTGAAGCCTTTTTCTTGATTTGATCAAGGAACTGTTGTGTCTCTGCCACTGCTTTTAAATGTCACGTGCCGACACGTGACCCAGGTCACGTGGGAACACGTGACCCTTTCTGAAGCCCCTTTTCTTTGATGTATTTGGGAAGCTGAATTTGCCTTGCCGATACTTTTAGGTGTCACGTGCCCACACGTGACTGCTGGTCACGTGTAAGCACGTGACCCTCTTCTGAAGCTTTTTCCATAAACTTTTCTGATTTTAAATCAGGAAACAAATGCCCCCACAGCGTTGTTCTCACGTGTCCGCACGTGAGTGCAACGCTGTCACCTTTTGTGACCGTTGGATTCCTCTAGGGATTTGTGGAGATGAAACGTTCTTTCAGAAGCGCCTTCACTTTTTCATGTCCTTCCTTTCAAACCTTTCTTTTAAGAATTTGATTCTCGTTCTCAGAGCTTAGTTCTCTGTTGTGGCTGTGCAGCGCCGCCTCATTTTCCAATCAGAGGCTAGTGCTCACGTGTTGCGTATGCAGGGATCTGCTTGATGGGGACATTTCATTTCCCTAACCTAATTCCAATGCGTCGTTGGATTTCATTTCCAAAGCTCTCCTCTTCTTTCCGGGCTTTGAGAATAGTCCCACCATGCACGACATTTTTCGTGCATAGCATTAAATGCTCCCCTTTATAACCTGAACCCTATGCCTTACTTCTTTTCTTTACAGAGAAACCCATTCATACCTTAAGGTGGTCATCTTTGAGAACCCGATCAATCGCCATGGCTTGCAATCGTCCCCATGCTCATCGGCAACCATGGGAGGTGCCCCTTGAGGAGATAATTCCTCGCTTCGCTGCGCGGCTGGCGGATCCCCTTCTCACCGACGCTCAATGTGATACGGTGATGTACGAGCTACTGACCCGTCGGGGCTCTCCTCTTCCCATGGGCTCCATTTGGCTCCGGATGATCCTCCTGTCTGTGCTTGCCGATATACCCCCTCATCCGGCGGAGATGACTTCGGCGATCCTTGACGCGGCGGAGGACAAGCTTGAGTGCTTTCATGAGGCTTGTCTAATCACTCAAGCTCTGAAGGATCACTCAGTTCATTTACTGAGTCAGATAAGAGCTCGTCGGGCCGTTATGTCTGCTTTCGTTGACGAGCACGGCTCCAACCGGTGGGGAGCGACTCCTCGCGAAAACCGCCGTTTTGACGTGCTGGAGAAGGCGGAGAGGGAGTTGGAGAATTTTGTGTTTTGCTTTGTTAACCCTTGTATTTCTGATCCCTTGTTTGGTGATCTTTTCCCACCAATGTAGTATGTTTGAATCAATGTACTCCTTTAATCATTGGTGGTTTGCATGCTTTCTGTTGAATTTTCATGCTTGTCAGATAGTCGTACGTGTGTCTTGCTTGCGTAAATGAGCTGTCTGTTTTTCTTTAATTACGAGCACCATCGTTATGTTGCATGCACATCAGTGCCTCGGGCAACATTTCCTTTTAAACATTCGTACAGTTGCACATGCATGCCTGATAGGATACAGATCAGAAACTTGCCTCGTTATCTCCCGTATCGGGTGGTTTGTGCTGGCTTTAGATCGAGTATTGTTGTGGAAGGGAGGTTTATAAATGAAGACATATTCTTCTTTTCAATGGCGTGTCCCCTTTCTATTGAATGTGTTCTGCGGACAATTTATCTTGATCTCCTTGCAGGACAGCGATGGCTTAGGATTCAGGGTTAGGATCTGCTTCCTAAGGCCTTTGCATTTTATGAGCCACGAGGGTCTCATAAAGAGTTTTTCTCCCTACAGGTCGAGAGGATCCCATAGGTGTAAGTTCTTCCTAAGAATCGTGAGGATTCTTAAGCGGGTTTTCCCTTGAGAGTCGTAAGGATCTCACAAGAGAGTTTTTCTTCCTTACAGGTCGTGAGGACCTGCAAGTGTTGGATGTGGTCACCCTTATCCGCGTTTCATGGAGTCAGGGGTTTCTCAAGGCATCGTAGTTTAAAGACGTTGCGGTCAAGGTTAAGGACCTCATAGTCCGTGGATTTAAGGACTCCACAGTCCGATGTTAGTTTTAAGACATCACGGTCAAGGTTAAGGACCTCATAGTCCGTGGATTTAGGGACTCCATAGTCCGATGTTAGTTTTAAGACATCACGGTCAAGGTTAAGGACCTCATAGTCCGTGGATTTAGGGACTCCACAGTCCGATGCTTGGTTGCAGGGACCCGTCACCTCTTTGAAGACGTTGAGGAATTACAACACCAGGTATCAAAGGAGTGAAGAGATGTACCCTTAAACCAAGGCAAAATCCGTAGGGAATCGGGGTGGTTGATCGTTAGTTTTAAGACATCACGGTCGAGGTTAAGGACATCATAGTCCGTGGATTTTAAGGACTCCACAGTCCGGTATTTGCTCTGGATGCTTCACACGGGTTCACTGCCGTGCTTGGCGAGGACCAGGCTCCGCTCTGGGTGCTTCACACGGGTTCACTGCCGTGCTCTGCGAGGACCAGGATCCGCTCTGGACGTTTTCCACGGGGTCAAAGAGTGACATTATCCGCGTTCCACGTAACCAGGAATTTTGCACTAGATGCTTCACACGGGGTCACTGCCGTGCTCGGCGAGGACTAGGCTCCGCTCTGGATGCTTCACACGGGTTCACTGCCGTGCTGTGCGAGGACCAGGATCCGCTCTGGACGTTTTCCACGGGGTCAAAGAGTGACATTATCCGCGTTCCACGTAACCAGGAATTTTGCACTAGATGCTTCACACGCGTTCACTGCCGTGCTCGGCGAGGACTAGGCTCCGCTCTGGATGCTTCACACGGGTTCACTGCCGTGCTCTGCGAGGACCAGGATCCGCTCTGGACGTTTTCCACGGGGTCAAAGAGTGACATTATCCGCGTTCTACGTAACCAGGAATTTTACACTAGATGCTTCACACGGGTTTACTGCCGTGCTCGGCGAGGACTAGGCTCCGCTCTGGATGCTTCACACGGGTTCACTGCCGTGCTCTGCGAGGACCAGGATCCGCTCTGGACGTTTTCCACGGGGTCAAAGAGTGACATTATCCGCGTTCTACGTAACCAGGAATTTTGCACTAGATGCTTCACACGGGTTCACTGCCGTGCTCGGCGAAGACTAGGCTCCGCTCTGGATGCTTCACACGGGTTCACTGCCGTGCTCTGCGAGGACCAGGATCCGCTCTGGACGTTTTCCACGGGGTCAAAGAGTGACATTATCCGCGTTCTACGTAACCAGGAATTTTGCACTAGATGCTTCACACGGGTTCACTGCCGTGCTCGGCGAGGACTAGGCTCCGCTCTGGACGTTTTCCACGGGGTCAAAGAGTGACATTATCCGCGTTCCACGTAACCAGAAATTTTGCACTAGATGCTTCACACGGGTTCACTGCCGTGCTCGGAGAGGACTAGGCTCCGCTCTGGATGCTTCACACGGGTTCACTGCCGTGCTCTGCGAGGACCAGGATCCGCTCTGGACGTTTTCCACGGGGTCAAAGAGTGACATTATCCGCGTTCCACGTAACCAGGAATTTTGCACTAGATGCTTCACACGGGTTCACTGCCGTGCTCGGCGAGGACTAGGCTCCGCTCTGGATGCTTCACACGGGTTCACTGCCGTGCTCTGCGAGGACCAGGATCCGCTCTGGACGTTTTCCACGGGGTCAAAGAGTGACATTATCCGCGTTCTACGTAACCAGGAATTTTGCATTAGATGCTTCACACGGGTTCACTGCCGTGCTCGGCGAGGACTAGGCTCCGCTCTGGACGTTTTCCACAGGGTCAAAGAGTGACATTATCCGCGTTCCATGTAACCAGGAATTTTGCTGATTATATCCGCATTTTACGGAGTTGGGATTTGACTCTCTGTGGGAGTACATCGTCGAGTCATGGAACTGGGAGTTGCCGTCGTTCCGCTTTGCTCGATGATGTGTCCGCTGTGACGAGACGAGTGCTGAGGTGGAGCTGGGATTTTGCCATCACTCCGCTTTGCTGACCATGGGGTCTTTTATTAACTTTGCATGTACATCCTGCTGGACTGCGAAGGAACGCCGTTGTTAACATTGCGTCTGCTGTAATGAGACGAATGCTAAGGCGGAGTTAGGATTTTGCCATCGCTCCGCTTGATGGTGTAACATCTGTGTCCTGCTGGAATGAGGAGGCACGCCGTTGTTGGTCTCCAGGCTGTAGATGTGGCCATTGAGACCCTGAAGCTCGGGATCTTCCTTTTGCTTCGTCTGTTGACATTACGTCTGCGATATTGCGACAGATGTCGAGGTTTGGCTTCGCTTTCTGGCGGAGCCTGTTGGGAAGGTATGGTTCCCTCTTCGTTTGTGCCCGTGGATTGTATACAGGGATCGATGTGATCTCACCTGTAGGGCAAAAAGTTTCATTCTTTCATCATTTTTTTTATTCTTTCCGCGATGCTCTATCATTTCAGCTTTTATATCGCGAAGGTCGCGATTGCCCAATCATTTCGGCTATTTTTCGCGGTGCCCAATCATTTCGGCTATTTATTTTATTTTTACTCGCTGTTTTTTATTGCGAGTTGCCCAATCATTTCGGCTATTTATTTTATTTTTACTCGCTGTTTTTTATTGCGAGTTGCCCAATCATTTCGGCTATTTTGTATGCATACATTTTTACTTGCTGATTCTGTTTGCAAGTTGCCCCATCACTTCGGCTATTTTGCATGCATACATTTTTTTTTGGCTCGCTGATTTTTTTTTCGCGAGTAGGGGATTTGGGATCTGATCCCAATCTTGGCATCAGCGTCGCTGCAACTGGAATATTGCCAGGAGCGAATCATCATTTGCCTTGGAAGGACTTGAAATTTGATAACGGTTTAGGCATCAGCATCGCTGCAACTGGGATATTGCCAGGAGCGAATCATCATTTGCCTTTGTCGATGATGAACAGAGGTGGCTCGGCAAACAGGGTTAAGGGTCCTGTCGACCAAGGCTTTTGACTTCGTGAGCCGTAAGGGTCTCGCAAAGGTATTTCTCCCTACAAGTCGTGAGGATCTTGCAGGTGTATTTTCTCCTTAGGGATCGTGAGTGTATGTCTACGCTAGCGCCCCGGCAGTCTACAGACGCCAAAATGCGGAACAAAACTTTTAAACTGGCGCTATCGTATACTTTAACCCGGATCTGCCATTATTGCTAAACTAACAAACTGTAAAGAGTGTAGAAAGGTTATACCGAACGATCCGAGTCCTTCGTTCTTCAACCATCATCCCACGCTCCTTTGCGGCTGCTCCGATCTCGTCGATCTCCGATATCCTCGTCGAGGTGGCACCACATGATCGGTTCTTTAAACGGGCTCCCGCCTCTGACTCGAGGCAACTCGATCGTCAAGTTTGCTAAAAGAGATGACCAAGAATGGTGTAGAGAATGAGTAGATGACTTTGTCTCTCTTCATCCAAATCCGTGGACGATCGGTTAATGAAGTTGCCGAGGGAATTGGGTGATGGAATGAAATAAACTGTAAAATTCCATGCACCCCAAATGCTATCATAATCTTTTCACAAATGAATCAAGTAACCAAATGAGAGAGGGGAGGGGCCTTTCTTATAAAGAGAAGGAGGAGGGTGAGTGTAGGAGCAAGAGAGTAACCTTAAGCACAAAATATCATATGTGAACACATAATAATATCTTAAGGAAAACAAGAAAGGTTTGAAATCAAAGCATGAGTCATTATTGCATTAATGACACCATTAATGCACTAATGACTCACAAGCCTCATCATCGCTTCTAGAATGATGACTCACCCTAACAGAAGAAAAGATAAACCCGTCTTTAACCGAATGTTAAAAGACGGCTGATAGAAAACTGGAAACTGGCAACTTCCAAAAGTGATCCTGAAACGACTTTCAGGAAAACCCCGAAACTGTATAAATATACCCGCATTTGTATTACGACCGAATACAAATGCAACTGAGACAAAGATATTATACCTACTCAATATAATACTCGGATCCGGCTTAAACCAAAGCCGACCAGTATTATCTGCCCGAAAAATAACACGTGCGTAAACGCACGTGCATTTTCCGAACCCTGCCATAAAACCATACGGCCTCTACAACGTTTCGCCCGAACTTGGGAAACTGTCTGTGGGGGACTCTAATGACTCGTCAGTACCCTGGCAGTGGGTTTAACCACAAACCGTCAGCGGCACTAGCTATGCGTAACGGCTGCCCATGGACTGACCTCAAGGGAAGCTGATGAGCGAACTCAAGGGAGGCCGATGAGTGAACTCATCCAGAAACCCTACTGAGCCAAACAGTGACAATGTATATACAGTCCGGTCCGTTCGTCAATGAGTATCGCATATCCGCCTAGGGGGCTAGTAACATCAGACCCCCAATAGCAGTATAAGTCATGTCGGAGTGAAGCCTCAATACACCCTGAGATACTACTGGAGTACCTACCAGTAAATCTCCTACCATGGCCATGGATTTGTGTAATGGCTCTCCTAGACACAGCACGATCTCGCCCCCAATACCGGGAGAGACGAATCCCCTGCCGATCCGCTCACGTGCCTCCATATGGCTCGGGACTGTACCCAAAAGCTACCTGTTTGCACGACTCCTTTGAGCCGTGGTAGGGTAGAAATCAAAGCACAGTGGGAACTCACACGAGACAAATGACGACCTCAGGTCGATGAACTAACCTGTACACATGTCACCAGGGAACTGCTATCTGACGGTAGATATAATACTAACTAGCAGATTCCCGGGGAGTCCTGTCCGGTGTACTCATAACCCAATGAGCACCTGTATACATCTTAGGTGATCCAACTGTCACCAGTGGCTTGTGAGACCGGCCACCGCCCCTCGTCGGGGTCTCGACTGTACACACTAGTCTACTCCGGAGTATCGATGCCCTGTCTCGAAACTCCCACGACTAGGGACCACAATTAAGGATATGCGTATAAACCACCCAACTCTCACTTATATGATCGCCATCATACTGTTGGTGGTAAAGCAAGATCCTAAGGGCTCTATCAAAGTGTAACATGCAATCAGTCACCTGAACATGTACACGACTGATAAAGGCAAACCAGATAGCATACTATCATCTCGAGTAAGACTGTCCTACCGGTATAGGTCCTCCGCAATCATTGCAATCACGTACCTGCGATCCAATAATTGACTATGAGGGCACTATCTCCAACAATCTCCCACTTGCACTCAAGGCTAATATTACGATATCGACTACTCACAGCCCGTGTGAAACCGAACATCCAACTCCTCTACTAATCAGTTTCACAAAGCCCGTTTGTAAAACTATTGTGTTCGAGAAATAGCCTCAGTGAGTGGATCCGCCTAGAAGTATCTTTCTATATCTCTCTTAATCTCAAATTCGCGGAGAAAAACATCTCCCGAATTGAGTAATACCTGTCTTAGAACATGTCTGGATATCTGATGGGACCTTAGTTCATAAATGAACTCCATATCCAAACTTCTTAGACTGAATCGATCACTGAACCTAATCAGTATCGGGCACCTTGCTTCCCACAGTATCCTCTTGGACCACCTGTCCATAATACTGTCCCTTTTCGTCAGAGGGAAAAACTATAACTCTGACAATCACTCTGTCAACCATGTCACCTTTGAAGCCTGGAATGATAACCGTCTCCCGAAAGAGGCTGCCGTCATCAAATCCGTAGAACATGTACTTATGTTCTAAAACTGCTTCCTTATATTTCTCCAGGATTGGATTAATACAAACTTATTGCATCTAGTGCAAAACCAACATTTGGTGTGGTACTTGACATCTCATGATTGACTCAATTGCCTAAGCAAGTGATCTGCCAATCATGCACATCCCTCTCCACTTTAGTCTGTAAGACACCTTTAGAGAGGGTGACTCCATCACCTGCAGGTACACCACCATGCTAGGAGTCAACTATTCCAAAAACCATTAGAATATCTGTCAAAGTACCCACATTGGGAAACTACCCAAATCCAGATCTAAAACTATAGATCCAGAAACCAGAATGTCAAATATTATATCCATATCCTGTCTGGAGAAACAACTGTGTGACGACCATAGTTCAACCGATCGTAGTATAGGAATTTTACTTCCTACTCTGTGTATGTCATCCAGATACCATGACATCACACCCTACTACCTTCTTAACTGATCCATCCCCTATTCTGATTGAAGTCAAACCCATGACTGTCACATCAAAAAATAGATGATCTATCTCTGCTATAACTGCTCAAATCTATAAATAGATATAAGCATCTTGCCCACTATGCTTCCGTTGCTCCCATTGACTACGACAACCTTCCTACCGGGTCTCATATCCTGGAACAACAGTAGTGTCAAGTCTTGGTAGATAAGAACCTCCCTGTCACCGTCCTTGAGGCTACCGAAGTACCTCTCGGGTGTCTGAGGTTACCTACCATACCTGCGGAGTGGTTATTGGAATGTCAACCTGATTGAATGTATAGGTCCTATTAAATTTTCCGTAATCGTTCGCGGTTCTGGAATCACTTTCAGTTCTACCATACTCCCACTACTGTTTTCTGAAAAAGATCCATTTTTACTAAAACTGTGGCGAGTCAAGAACAATATCACTATTGATCTTCCAAATGGTAGAATATCAACCCTTGTCATAGCCAGGGTCAACCCACAAACAGCCACTACAGAAACGTGCCCTGAGTTATCCAGAGTCTGGTTTTAAGCATAAGCTGGACAACTCCCCGTACCTTAATTTCTTTTAAGGTACGATCCATTCTATATCCAATACAGAAACTTTGGCACTTATTTAATTGGAACCATATTCAAATCATGCAGCTGTCTCCAGTACATATCATCTTAATGGAAAGAGGCTAATCAGCATTACTCAACTTAGGAATCCATCCAATTATGAGCAACCTGAAAGAGAAACACGTTTCTCAAAACCATCACTATCATCTGAATGCCAATCATAAGAATCTACATCTTCGATCTCTTTGAAGAATCCCGATACTTGTGATACCTGGTTCTCTACTTTATTCTTATACCCACAACTTCTCAAAACTTAGACCATGTATTTCTACGAAACACTCGTCTAAATACTAGAGAAGTTATAAGTAAACAGAACATAGTACGAGGACCTACCCCTTTGTCCTGATGGACACTGGACAACATCCAATACTCTGTATAAGTCCGCTGAGTTAAACAACTCAAAACCTGTGCGTTGTAGGTGGAAAACTGTACCCTGGCGATTTCCTCAAATATCACCAATTACAACGAATTCCGATATAATGAGGATAATCACCTAATTCCCAATATCTTACTCCCACTCATCATCTGTAAAACCATACAGATATGAGAATGAAACCTGGTAAATACATACCCTTGGAGTAAGTGTCTAATCGGGAAAAACAGTTTTTCTTTAACAATGCACTGAAACATGAAAATGTTTCGTAGGGGTATCCTGGTATTCATAGCAATGCCTCTTCCATAATCCAATTCATGACTTCAACCGTATATCTCTTTGCCATCTCTCCAAATCCCCTTTATTTGTCTTTAGTCGTTACCTTCTGTAGACCATCGTTAGGCTAAATGGTTTTCTTCCTTCCCTACCGTTCGGCACCAGCCTATGGTTTGGAAGAAGACTATCCAGTAAGCATAATAGGTGTACCCTCCTAAACCAAGGAGTACTCGCATCTCGAGAGAAGGTGACGATAAAAGACAACTGAATAATACCTTATTCTTTTTAAAGGTGAAATAGGAGCGGCGATGAAGTACGCGGTTTTGGTCGTGAATGATATCAGTCGCAATTTACTTTGCCCTCTTTCTAATCCCTTTATTTTGTCTTTACATATTACCTTCTGCACACCCTACTTAGACTAATTGGTTTTCTTCATTCCCTACCTTTCGGCACCAGCCTATGGTTTGGAATAAGACTATCCAATAGGCGTAATAGGTGTACTCTCCTAAACCAAGGAGCTCTCGCAACCTGAGAGAAGGTGATAATAAAAGACAACTGAATAAACCAATTCTATTTCTCCTGAACCTGGATCCATCCCCGAAGAAGTCCCTTCGAGTTCGTATATAACCATACGATGGATCTATCCAATGGAAGTGGATATCCGTAGTAATACGGGTGTTCTGAGAAATTCAAAGGGTAAAAGAAGGAGTGGCAATGACTTATGCAACTCAGACAATCCAAAAGCCAGTATTTTAAGAAGGTTTGGTCAACTTGGTCACTGAGTCATAGTCTAGGGTCGGTCAAAGGTCGCTGCCAAAGAGAGAGAGAGAAAAGAAACACTCTGCGTGCACTCTATCCTAGATCAGAATGGTCATCACTTTATCTAATCCGGAAACCTCCCACTGTCCTGTCAAATTCTCCTCCAAACCTAAAGAAGAATCAATCGGGATTACCCGAAGAGTAAACCAACTCATCAGTGGGAATCGGGATCCAACTCTCATCGCATGATAACGTGATGGAATGCATCCACGTTACTCATACTCCAGATGGTATGCGCATACTTGGCAAGTTTCAGTTTCTTTAGAAACTCCCGATATGATTTTTGCCCCATGCTCTTATAACCTTGGCTTTGGTCAAAATGTCATAAGTCACATGCCAAGTTCTACCCGTCACTATCTTGTCAATTTGAACCCACCCGCACATGCCCCTGACTTTGGCCAATCAGCAGAACGACTGTCCCAAACTAACTCATCTATATATGCAACAATTGAATACCCAGCAGCTACCAAACACTATGCCTTAACTTTGGCTAAAATACATAGCTTGAATACTACTGAATACCCAAAAGAAGTGACGGAGGGCTACGGCTGGTTTTTGGCGAAAAACCTTTAGCGTAGTGAACTTGATATCGCTGAAGGAACCTGATAGCTTTTTAAAATATAGTGGCGAAAACCTTTTGCTAAAGAGGTCACTCCCGGTAAAGGGATCTCGGCTCTTTCCTCGTGGAATGAGGTGCAGGATATTCCACTGAATACCGCTATGCAAAGCAACTTGTAATCGACTATAGTAAAGTTATTACTCTGACTCAATCTTCTGTCCAAGGGGTCAGTCCCGGTGAAGGGATATCGGCCCTTGCCCCGTCGAATGAGGTGCAGGATATTCCACTGAATACCGCTATGCATAACAAAAGGAAACGTCTTTGTAACAACACTTTTTAAATTTGTTCCAACAACTGTAAACAGGTTTGTTTTAACTTTGCATTGATCAGAATCAACGCAGTCCCATCATTTAATCACACCAGAAAAGAACGAAAATAACATGTACGTATATGCCATCCGCATTCGTCACTGGGTCCCGTCATCACTCGTTAGGTTACTTAACTAACGACAGAGCGGGGACTGGACTAGCGCGGGTGTAAAACATATACAACATCTAATAGTATATAAACCAATATACAATAATCGCTCCAGGCGTGATAGTATGCAACATTACAGAAAAGTAATAAGCATCACAGAACAATACAGATATCTGGGATCCCCGAGTTTCACAGAGCCGCTGCTGAAACCCGACGTTCCCCTGTCGTGTGGATAGCCTGTGCAATGAAACCTAGACCCCTACGGGTGCGGCAAGTTACCCGCCAAAACCTGAAGCGAGGCAGCCCCCTTACAGCATAGTGAATGGACCACCCAGCACTTCACGGAATCCGGTAGCTTGAGCACCCCTCCTTGGGTCAACCTGTACCCCCTACGAGTGCGGCGAATAGTCTGCCAATTCTAGAGTGGGGCCCCTCTGCCTCTCAAAGCCATGAGATGCGGACCCGTTGCTTCTCAGAACCCGGCTATCCGTGCACTCCGTCTCGGGGCAAAACCTAGTACAGTAATGAAAATAGTACAATAGGTACATCGACCGCAACCTGGTCGTGCCCCAAAAAGAATATTATACAACAGGCAGTGACGGCTGTCCACAAGTTGGACGCTCGCCCCGCAATATCAAATGTACAAATAAACACAAACTGTACTACCATTGCACACTGCTATCCACCACGACAAATCCGCAACATCACAGCACAACACAGAACATCAACGCGAATGTCACGTTCGCAAACCCGTCTAAAAGAACTATAGCAATTAAACGCGGTTTACCGATCAAATGACATTCCCGGTCGGAGATATAATGTAAGCACTGTAAACTAACGTGTTTAAATTTCGATCGACCAAAGACCAAATATCAAAAAGTGGGCCCCACTGCTTACTGGTGAACAGTAACAAAACCTGGGCCAAAAAGATATATACCAAAAATCACAAAATCCATCAGAGAACCCACTGTCCAAATTTGGGATCATGAACTCCCCAAGTGGCCGCGGATGCGCGGCCAAACCATGGGTTTGGCCGCGTTTCCGCGGCAAGTTGGAGGAATCACGAGACCAAATTTCGTCGTGGTTCTTAGAAAAGCCTGCACAGATTTTTAAGACATACAGAATTTGTTTTTGAGACCATTTAAAATCAACAGAACTGTCGGCTTGGAAAAATGTGATTTTTGATTTCCGGTCGGATCGATGTTTTAAACGCGTTAGCACATGTTAGAATAGCAAAATGGTGAGGCTCTGATACCACTGTAAGTCTACGCTAGCGCCCCGGCAGTCTACAGACGCCAAAATGCGGAACAAAACTTTTAAACTGGCGCTATCGTATACTTTAACCCGGATCTACCATTATTGCTAAACTAACAAACTGTAAAGAGTGTAGAAAGGTTATACCGAACGATCCGAGTCCTTCGTTCTTCAACCATCATCCCACGCTCCTTTGCGGCTGCTCCGATCTCGTCGATCTCCGATATCCTCGTCGAGGTGGCACCACATGATCGGTTCTTTAAACGGGCTCCCGCCTCTGACTCGAGGCAACTCGATCGTCAAGTTTGCTAAAAGAGACGACCAAGAATGGTGTAGAGAATGAGTAGATGACTTTGTCTCTCTTCGTCCAAATCCGTGGACGATCGGTTAATGAAGTTGCCGAGGGAATTGGGTGATGGAATGAAATAAACTGTAAAATTCCATGCACCCCAAATGCTATCATAATCTTTTCACAAATGAATCAAGTAACCAAATGAGAGAGGGGAGGGGCCTTTCTTATAAAGAGAAGGAGGAGGGTGAGTGTAGGAGCAAGAGAGTAACCTTAAGCACAAAATATCATATGTGAACACATAATAATATCTTAAGGAAAACAAGAAAGGTTTGAAATCAAAGCATGAGTCATTATTGCATTAATGACACCATTAATGCACTAATGACTCACAAGCCTCATCATCACTTCTAGAAGCTTCTAGAATGATGACTCACCCTAACAGAAGAAAAGATAAACCCGTCTTTAACCGAATGTTAAAAGACGGCTGATAGAAAACTGGAAACTGGCAACTTCCAAAAGTGATCCTGAAACGACTTTCAGGAAAACCCCGAAACTGTATAAATATACCCGCATTTGTATTACGACCGAATACAAATGCAACTGAGACAAAGATATTATACCTACTCAATATAATACTCGGATCCGGCTTAAACCAAAGCCGACCAGTATTATCTGCCCGAAAAATAACACGTGCGTAAACGCACGTGCATTTTCCGAACCCTGCCATAAAACCATACGGCCTCTACAACGTTTCGCCCGAACTTGGGAAACTGTCTGTGGGGGACTCTAATGACTCGTCAGTACCCTGGCAGTGGGTTTAACCACAAACCGTCAGCGGCACTAGCTATGCGTAACGGCTGCCCATGGAGTGACCTCAAGGGAAGCTGATGAGCGAACTCAAGGGAGGCCGATGAGTGAACTCATCCAGAAACCCTACTGAGCCTAACAGTGACAATGTATATACAGTCCGGTCCGTTCGTCAATGAGTATCGCATATCCGCCTAGGGGGCTAGTAACGTCAGACCCCCAATAGCAATATAAGTCGTGTCGGAGTGAAGCCTCAATACACCCTGAGATACTACTGGAGTACCTACCAGTAAATCTCCTACCATGGCCATGGATTTGTGTAATGGCTCTCCTAGACACAGCACGATCTCGCCCCCAATACCGGGAGAGACGAATCCCCTGCCGATCCGCTCACGTGCCTCCATATGGCTCGGGACTGTACCCAAAAGCTACCTGTTTGCACGACTCCTTTGAGCCGTGGTAGGGTAGAAATCAAAGCACAGTGGGAACTCACACGAGACAAATGACGACCTCAGGTCGATGAACTAACCTGTACACATGTCACCAGGGAACTGCTATCTGACGGTAGATATAATACTAACTAGCAGATTCCCGGCGAGTCCTGTCCGGTGTACTCATAACCCAATGAGCACCTGTATACATCTTAGGTGATCCAACTGTCACCAGTGGCTTGTGAGACCGGCCACCGCCCCTCGTCGGGGTCTCGACTGTACACACTAGTCTACTCCGGAGTATCGATGCCCTATCTCGAAACTCCCACGACTAGGGACCACAATTAAGGATATGCGTATAAACCACCCAACTCTCACTTATATGATCGCCATCATACTGTTGGTGGTAAAGCAAGATCCTAAGGGCTCTATCAAAGTGTAACATGCAATCAGTCACCTGAACATGTACACGACTGATAAAGGCAAACCAGATAGCATACTATCATCTCGAGTAAGACTGTCCTACCGGTATAGGTCCTCCGCAATCATTGCAATCACGTACCTGCGATCCAATAATTGACTATGAGGGCACTATCTCCAACAGTGAGGATTCCTAAGTGTGTGCTCCTCTGTAAGTCGTAAGGATCCTACAAGAGGGCTTTCTCCTTATGGATCGAGAGGACTTACAAGGGTTGGACTTTGCTGGGGAAATGTTTATTCGCGCCCGTGGATTGTATACAAGGGTCAGTATTGAGTGCCTTGTAGGGCAATATCGAAGGTTGTGGAGGATTTGCTTAAGGACAGGTTTAGGTCTCTGTAACTTAAGACTTTCAAATCTTATGAGCCGTGAGGGTCCCATAAGAGAGTTCTCCTTACGAGTCGTGAGGATCTCGTAAGTGTATTTTCTCCTTAGGAATCGTGAGGATCCCTAAGTGTGTTGCTCCTTTGTGAGTCGTAAGGATCTCACGCAGGTGGTTTCTCCTTACAAGGTCGAGAGGACCCTATAAGTGTCTTTTAACGAGGTTGCGCCCTTTCGGGTTTTCGCAAACACTCGCCGGTAGTCCTGCTGTTTTTACTCACGGAGCCCTTTCGGGTTTTCATCCGTGCCCATTTTGCTTATGGACATACCGTTTTTTTTTATTTTATATACTTTTTTTTCTCTTTTTTTTTATCTCGTCAGCCTAAGGATGCTGCGGTAGTAGTTTAGGGACGTTTCGGTCCGTCGCTAGTTTAAGGACGTTTCGGTCCGTTGATAGTTTAAGGACGTTTCGGTCCGTTGTTAGTTTAAGGACGTTTCGGTCCATCGTTAGTTTTAAGGACGTTTCGGTCCATTGTTAGTTTAAGGACGTTTCGGTCCGTCATTAGTTTAAGGACGTTTCGGTCCGTCGTTAGTTTAAGAACGTTTCGGTCCGTCGTTAGTTTAAGGACGTTTCGGTCCATTGTTATGGGAAGGCCGGCTGCTGCTTGTAAAGTCTGAGCTTAGGAAGATAGCGAGCGGACATAGTCGTCGTCATCTATCATTGACCCAGGCTGTGGCTCATTAAGCATAGTATTTCTTTAAGAAGCGGCCGTTTATTGGCCTGAAAGGCCTTTCACCGTGCATGTCCATGAGTAGGTAGGCTCCACCCTGGTAGACCTTGTCTATGATGTACGGGCCTTCATAGTTTGGTTCAAATTTTCCCCGCTTGGCACGATTGGGGATCATAGGTCTTTTGACCACTAGTACGAGTTCGCCTTGGCGGAATGTCCTTGGCCTGGTCAATCTTTCGTACGAGCGCGTCATCTTTGCTTTGTAGGCTTCCAGATGTTGTTGCGCTATGAGCCGGGTTTCATCGAGGGCATCAAGCTCCTCTAGCCGAAGGTGAGCGTTTTCTTCGTCCGTCAGCTCGTGGTGGACTGCCACTCGTAAAGAGGGTAACTCTATCTCGAGGGGGAGCACTGCTTCCGTCCCAAATACCAATGCGTACGGCGTTGTGTTCGTGGCCGTCTTGAATGTAGTTCGATAGGCCCAAAGGGCTTCTTGCAGCCTCTCGTGCCAGTCTCTCTTATTCCTGGAAACAGTCTCTTTTATGATCTTCGTCAAGGTCTTATTGAAGGCCTCGGCCAGACCGTTAGCTCGTGGGTTGTAAACTGAAGAATATCTCTAGTCTATATTGTGCTGCTGTGCGAAGCGGCTAATCTTATGGCTTCGGTAGGCCGGCCCATTATCGGAGATAATCCGCCGTGGGGTTCCAAACCGATAGATGACGTGCGTCTTGAAGAAATGGAGGATATTCTCCGTCTTCACTTCCCTCAGTGGTACTGCTTCTGCCCATTTGGAGAAGTAATCAGTCGTCTCCAGGATAAAACGATGTCCTCGGGATGATGCTGGCTCGATGGGGCCGACTATGTCAGTCCCCCACATCTCGAATGGCCAGCTAGCCATCGTTGGGTGTAGTGGATTCGGATGTTGGTGGATAAAGTCTCCATGAATCTGGCACGAGTGGCATTGCTTCGCATACTCGAGGCAATCCTGGATCATCGTGGGCCAGTAGTAACCCATCCGTTTAATTTTTAACTTCATCTTCGGGCCTGCTTGATGAGAACCACAGATTCCGTCATGAACCTCTTAAACGACTCTTTCTGCTTCGTCCGGTCCTAAACATCTTAGCCATAGAGAATCAAACGATCTCTTATATAGAGTGTCGTTGACGAAAGCGAAAGACAGAGCTCGTTTCATGAGCTGATGTCTTGAGGACGCTTCTTTGGGCATTCGGTGGGACTTAAAGTAGTCTATGAAGACTTCCCTCCAGTCTTCGGCCTTCTCATGGTCTTTTATTTGTAGGGTCGTCTGCTCAGTCGCTCCCTTTTCTTTATATAATTCCGGAGGTATTTCTGCCGGGGCGAGCACTCGACGGCTTTGTACCACGATTATGACGTCATCGAGGTTCTCGTCAGCCAGTTCTTTAGCAAGTTTGGCCAACGCGTCTGCTTTGCTGTTTTCCGCGCGTGGTGTGTTCTCCAAAGTATAGGAGGGGATTTGGGTCAATAGTTGTTGCACCTTTTCGCCGTACTTCACCAACTCCGGTTTGCACGTTTGGTACTCACCATTTACTTGACTAACGACCAGTTGAGAATCCCCGTATATAATGAGGTCTTCAATTCCCATGTCGATGGCGATTTCGAGGCCTGCTATCAGAGCTTCGTATTCAGCTTCATTGTTTGTCCTTGGCTCTGTTAAGGAGAAAGCAAAGCGCATTATCCCTCCTTGTGGAGTTGCAAAGACGAGGCCTACCCCCGATTTGATCATTGGGACACCTTGTTTCCGTTTCTTTACGGAGGACGCTCCATCGAAATAGAGTTCCCATCGGGTGCTTCCGCTGCTAATCGCATCAAATGCATGCTCGTCCGGCAAATCACAGTTCAGAGGAGAATCGGCCGGTATCGGATGCTCAGCGAGGAAATCGGCAATGGCCTGGCCTTTCACTGCCTTGAGAGGTTGATACGTTATCGAGAACTCCATCAAGAGCAGGGCCCACTTAGCGAGTCGTCCCGTCAATATGGCTTTCGACATCAAGTATTTAAGGGGATCCACCTTTGAAATGAGACGGACTTCATGCGCCAACGCATAGTGCCTGAGCTTTGTTATCGCGAAGATTAACACCAAGCAATGTTTTTCAATGGGAGAGTAGTTGCTTTCTGCCCCCAGTAGAACTCGACTTAAGTAGTAGAGTGGCCTCTCTTTCCCCTCATCGTTCTCTTGTGCCCATAATGCGCCCAAGGAACCTTCGAGGGCGGTCGTATAAAGAATGAGGGGTTTTCCCTTGACCGGCGCAGCCAACACCGGAGGGTTCTGCAGGTACTGCTTGATCTCGTCTAATGCACCTTGGCATTTGTGATCCCAAATGAATGGAGTTCCCTTTTTTATCAGGTGGCTGTAAGGACGACATTTGCCTAAAAGATTGGCGATAAATCGCCGGATGTATGCGGGCTTCCCTTGGAGAGACCGCAACCGTTTGAGGGTTCTCGGCGGAGGCATTTCCATTATCGCTTTAATCTTTGACGGATCTATTTCAATACCTCGGTGTCGAACGATGAATCCCAGGAATTTGCCCGAGGAGACTCCAAACGCGCATTTGAGGGGATTCATTTTCAAATTATATTGCCGAAGGCGTTGAAATACAGTCTCCAGATGCTTTAAATGATCTTCGTATGACATGCTCTTTACACCGAGATCATCGATATAGCACTCGACGATGTCATGTATGAGGTTATCGAAGATCTTTGTCATGGCCCTTTGATAGGTAGCGCCAGCGTTCTTTAGACCAAAGGGCATAACCCTGTAACAGAATATACCCAAAGGGGTCCGGAAAGCGGTGTGCTTCTGGTCTTCGGGCTGCATCTTTATTTGATTGTATCCGGACGAACCGTCCATAAAGGAGAAAACCTTGTGAGTGGACGTGTTATCTATCATTAGCTCGGTTACTGGTACTGGGAAATCATCCTTTGGACAGGCTTTATTGAGATCCCTGAAATCCACGCATATGCGTACCGTCCCATTCTTCTTCATTACCGGGACGATATTGGCGATCCAATCGGGGTATTGGACTTCTTGGATAAATCCTGAATCGATCAGTTTCTTGACTTCGGCGTTGATGCTCATCTCAAGCTCGAGTCGCATCCTTCTTGGCGCCTGCTTGACCGGCTTGATATCTGGGGATATTGCTAATTTATGCACAGCAATCTCCGGATCTAATCCTGGCATCTCGGAGTAGTTCCACGCGAAGCAGTCTTTATGCCGTAGAAGCACGCTCTTTAACGCAGCCACCCTTTCTTCAGATAGCCGCTCGCTGACAAATGTCGGTCGCGGGTCGTCTGCCGATCCCAACTCAATCTTCTTGAGGTTATCTGCAGTAGTATGTATACCATCTTCCAGTTCTTTCGGGGCTGGCGGAAATTCTGAGATCACCTCATCATCGCTGTTCTCAAAGCACCGGGGAAGGTCATCCATGTTCTCGGACTCTTCTTTTAATATCGTAATCGTATAACAGGTGCGAACCCGCTCCCAGGACTGAGGTGGATCCGGTTCTGCTCTTGCGGCTTTGGGTTCATGCTTTTGCGGCGGCGTTACCCTCCAGCCGTCGGATAAAGCGAATCTGCCCTGTTGGTACTGGTCCTCGACCCAGTTCTTGAAGGTGAAGCAGTCTTCGGTAGGATGTCCTATGGCTCGGTGATAAGAGCAATAGCTCAGATGAGAAGCCTTGTTAGCTTGCTCAGGATGTCTAGACTCTGGAAGCGCGATCATTTGATGTTTTATAGCGAGCTTGAGTAACTTCTCCGTCTTGTCTCGGGGGAAGGAGTACGCTCGACTCATCTTCTTCATGAGGGACAAATCCGAGCCGTGCAACACCCGACCACGTAACCCTCTAATCCTGCGTCGTTGTTGTCGGCTCCTCTTTCCGCTTCTTGATTTATTTCCGTCTCTGCGTCGGGCCTTTCGTACAACGGATTGACGAGGATGAGCGTCTTTGTCTTTTGCAGCCTGTTGAAATAGACGTTGCATCCTGGCCTTCTCGTAGATGGCCACTTCGCGGTTGTGGTCTTCCCGAGCTTTCTGACCCACTTTCCTGATAGGCTTGCCCATTCGTTCTTCAAACGACGGACTCGGCGCTTCAATCGCGGGGTCTAATTTTGATGAGGGGTTGGCATCTCCTGACAGGGCGTCCTCTTCTTCATCAAAGGTATATATGGCGTAGCTGCTGTGGGCCCGCTCCCGTTTTCCGGCTCTCACGTATCCAAGCCCGAGTGTTTCCATTTTCCCGTTGGGCAATTTGCGTTGAGTCCCGGGGACATTCCAAATCCTGTTGTAGAACCGAGCCTGCCGAACAGTCTGTTTTAAGGGTACTCCTTGGCGCTTCAATAGCTTCTTTAATCCATTTGTATAGTATCTAGGCAGACGGATGGGTTGGAGCCTGTCAAGTGTAGCATCCGCGCCATGCCAGATCTCTTTCTCTATTTTCGACTCTGAGGATCGGTAGAATAGGATCACCTTGTCACCCCTTTGCCTGGGAGGGACGTAAAACGTTTGCAGGTCCTGCACATTGTGAGCTTGAAGCGTGTCGAGATCCTTGTAGTGTTCTCGCGGTACCATGGTGATTTGCAAACTATAGTCATCGCCAATGGGTGCTTATATTGACGGCCGATTGGCGAACACGGCATTAAACTCATCTTCCGAGTCACTTCCGAAGACTAACATGGGGGAGGACGTCCCTGGGTTGTTGCGTTGAGATGGCCCTGCATAAACTACCTCTTCCTCTTCTTCGGTATCGCTCCCGAAAATAGGGATGGCGGCGGCGGTTTTGTTCTCCGAATTGCGACACCTTTCTGTATCCTCAAAATCTGGCAGAAAGTACTTCGCATCTTCGTATTTGCGGACTTCGTTCACGGAAAATGGGTTTAACTCTCCTGTTACAGTATACTCGAAACCATCCTTAAAGTATTTCATACACTGATGTTGTGTAGAAGGGATGATGTTGTACTCGTGTAGCCAAGGACGGCCGAGCAAGGCGTTGTAGCAGGTCTTGGCGTCAATGACATGGAATTTGATGTCTGTGACGAGAAGTCCAAAGCGTAATGTTAGTATCACAGATCCGAGAGTCCGCGACGATTGTGAATCGAAACCGGAGATAGTAATTTTGTCACGAGCGAGGTGTTGCACACTCATACAGATTTCCTTCAACACCCGAACATTAAGGAGATTGACGGAGGATCCATTATCCACCAGGATCTTGCCTATCTTGATATCATGGCAGTATCCGGAGACATATAGGGGACGGTTGTGGTCGCACGTCCCGAGAAGGAGGTCTTCATCACCAAAAGTGACGTCGGCCGTATGCACTTCCTCCAGTTCATCCTTCATCTTTTCAGTGGCGAGGAAGGCTTGGAATTGCTCAGGTTCTTGTAACGCCTTGATTAGTGAGTCTCGCGCTTCTTTTGATAATAGGAGGGCATCGAGAATGCTAAGCTGAGAAGGTAGCTTTCTTAGGTGCGCTAGGATGTTATAGTCCACCTTATCCTTCCTAGGAGGGTCTTTGGCAGCCAGCTCTCTCATGACTTGGTCATCTAAAGTGATATCTTCAGTGACCTTTTCCTTTCCCTTATCTTTTCTACTCACGGGCCCGAGATTCTTTTCTGGGAGCGTGCGATTGCGCAGCTGAATGTTCTCGCAGGCCTCTGATCTCTCCTCTTTCCCTAAAACGGATTCTTTAAAGAGAGGGCCCAGAGCTATTTCTTCATCAGAGTCGCTCCCAAAGGTGAGAACTTGTGACTCCCCGGCGTGAGCCATACAACAGTTGCCAGTAGTTCTGTCGTGCCATTCGACAGTACTTCTTCGCTCCCGACGGTTCTTGCGTTTCATGCGCTTAACGTGTTGTCGACGAGCAACATATCCTTGCCACGATATCTTAAAGGCGTCGCACTCCTCCGTGGGGTGTGAGATTTTCCGATGATATGCGCAATAATCAGGGTGTCTCTCCACCCCATCATGTGTGTTTCCTTCCGAGGGTGGTGGCTTCATCCCCATTGACATGGCTTTGGCATACCTTTTCCTCGTCCTGAATATCTTCTTGTCTACTTCGGATGCCTTTCGCTCTGGCAGGGGTAGTTCAACTCTTTCGTTCAGTCGCCCGCATTTGGTTCCTTATGACGCTGCCATCTTACGCTCCTGATCCGCTTTACTTTTTAGACGAATCTCGTCTAGAAAGGCATTGATCATTTCATTTGTCGGCCCCGCACGCTCTGGTTCAGGCTCTGTCTCCAGCTTCTTAGTGCCAGGAGCTTTCTCATCATCGGTAAACGAGTGGGAGATTACATTACAACTTGCCACATACCCTTCGGATTCCTCCGACGAGCTCTCTCCATCATCTCTCTCTTGAAAGATGTGGCTGAGAAACTCTTGCAGTGTGACAGGAGTTCGCGCCTTTTGATTGTATTCTTCCAGCGCGTCGATTTGCTTCTGCGAGTTCGTGTGCTCGTCTCCAAGCTTCGCGGGCTTCTTGGATTTCTTCTTCTTTTTCTTCGAAGATTTTGACGGTTGGGCGTGAGTATTTGGGCCCTTATCACGAGCCTCCGTAGTTGTGCGGGGCTTCAACATCCCTTCGATAATTTGAGGTTCAAGAGGGTCCTTCCATTCGATCGCAGGGCACGCATGAAGGTCTCTCAGCATTCTTTTGGTTTTAGTTGATAGCACGACCTCCCATGGAGCTTCTTCAATAAAGGAGCAGGTTGCCCCCGGTGTATCTGCTTTCTTAGGAGTATGCGGTTGTGGTGGATTCACCTTCCACTTTTCGGACAGTACAAACTTCCCCTGGAGGTATTGATCTTCAATCCATCCTTTGAAGACGAAGCAATCTTCAATTGGATGGCTTACCGTTTGATGGTAAGGGCAATAGTTAGGGTTATTCACCTCGGTGGGTTGCGGCGGTCGCCTTGGATTTGGCAGGCTTATAAGTCTGTTGCGTATTGCCAGCTCGAATAACCGTTTTGTCTTGTCTCGTGGGAACGAGTAGGGACGTTTCATTTTCTCATTATAATACCGACGTCTTTCTTCCAGTTGATCTGCCGGTTTCGGGACGTTAGGTTGCTGCTGGGCATTCGCGACAAAGGTTGCCCTTCCTTTACCCTTGTCATTCCGAGGTTCTGACTTCGGGGCAGGTGGTCTATGACCCATCTGGTCCATCTGAGCCAACTTTTCGATTAAAGCCTGGAATGTGGTTGGCTTAAAGAACATCATAAACTGGGAGATAGTCGCGTGGGGGTCTAGGGTTCCCACAAACATGCCCACTGCGGGTGCCTCCTCAATGCGTTGTTCACATCTCGACCACAAGTTCCGCCAGCGTATAGCATACTGGACCCAGGTTTCGCCTGGTTTTACCCTGGCGTTAATCAATGCAGTTATTGGAGTGCGTTCGCTGGCACTTGCAAATCGCTGAGTGAATAACAACTCCATTTCAGCGAACGTTTTGATAGAATCGTTCGGGAGTTCCGAATACCATTCGAACGCAGTTTCTGATAAGCTGCCCACGAACTGGCGGAGCAACAGTTTATCATCACCGCTGGTGTTACCACAGAGGGCCCGGAACTGGGCGACATGTTGATGGGGGTTGCCGGTCCCCTTGTACACGTGGAATTTTGGTATCGTATAGCCTTGCGGGTATTTGATTTGGTCGTACCAGCTTTGATACGGCCACCCCGTTTTCACGACTTGACCAGCTGCCTCAGTCGCGTGATGAACCCGGATTTGCCGGGCTATGTAGTCAACCAAGTCAGCCTTAGAGATTGCCTCCTCCTTGGCCGTTGAGAGGGCTGGTGGTGGATTTGACGTTTCTCCTCGGTCGTCTTCAAGAACGATTGGGGGTTCCTCGGCGGGTAAGTCCTGCTGGATCATCATTCCTATCATATCTTGGAAGAGAAGGCCCATACGTTGTATGTTGGCCGCTTGTTCAGCAGCCTCTTTGTCCTTTTTCTCCAGTATCCGGCGAAGGAATTCAGCGTCGGTTTCTTCCTCCTGGCGCGCATCCGAGGACGTTTCTGGGCTTTCTTTTGGCCCGGTAAGTGCGGCCATAGCATTCATCATTTCCTGAAGCTTTTGTTGCTGCTCCTGGGCTTTCGTCACGGACCGGGTAAGCGGTCGGTGGCCTGTAGAAGTGCGGCTTTTCTCCTTTCCAGAGGCCATGTAAACAGTGTGCACCACCATGCTCCCAGACTTCGGGCGTCTGGGCTCAGTGCTTTTAACCGTCGTTGCAGGCTGGGGGATCTTCTCTGGCCTCCTCCTTTTATGAGCCATGGAGGTTGAGGGGGCCGTTGAGGTGGGCGTCCAGACAGCCTTTTGGGGTTTAGCCTGGTGACCAGCTTCCGGTTGGATTTTCAGCTTCTTGTGCTGGCGGGAGAAGTTTGGATCGATGATCGAGTCTCGGGCCTGCCGCCAAACCTTATAGATTTTAGAAGACAGCCGTTGAGGGGATCGGGGCTGTTCTGATTTTATTTCCACAACCTTTTTTAATGGGGGAGGAGACCTCTTTAGCACTGCAGTAGGAGAATTCCTTCGCACCTTATTTAGCATTTCGAAGCTGTTCCCAGTTGGAACAACAGCATTAACTTCTGCCACCGGGGCTGATGGAGTCAACCCAGAGGGGGAGTTGCCCCCAGCCTTCCTCACTCGGCGCCAGTGACGACGTTGAGCGTGTCGAGCGGACGGCGTAGGGTCAGCGGTAAGAATGGTTTCGCCTTGCCCCCTGTGTGGGTGGGGGGTCGCTGTTGGTGCTAGCCTATCAAAGACCGATGTCCTTTGGGCAGCAGGAGCGGGAGCTGAAGCCGCTAATCTTGTGAAGACCGACTTTTTGGCCGGAGGGGCCGCCTTGGCGACTTCGGGGGCAGGAGTGGCCACTTTCTTAGAAGCAGTCTCCTCTGAGATTGTAGGCCCCATGATGGATTCGCAGGATTTCCGGCCCAATCTAGAGAAGACCGAGGCGTTGACGTTGGGCGACTCGTTGAGAGGAGCCGCGGCAGGGGTAAGACGATCAAAGACCGACTTCTTGAGAGCTTCCTTTGTCAGCACCGGCGCCGTGAAGCTTGTTGGCGGGAGTATAGTCCGAAAGAACAACCCGGTAGTGGCCTGAGTCACCTGATCCACCGGCATTGTGAACAACGAAGCAGCTTGGGGTCCATAGGCTATACCTCCTGGCGAGGTAAAGCGTTGGTCGCAATTGCAGTCTGAGCGGTTGGAGGATTTCGCAGAAGTAGAAGCCATCGATCCTTTGCTTTCTGCAATAAGCAAGACACCAATTCTTAGTATCTTGAAACCCAAGGGCAACCATTAGCGAACCGCGATTGGTTCGCGAGTCACGACACACGAAGTGTGGAGTGGAAAGAGGAAAAGGTCCCACCGGGCGTGCCAGAATCTGTTCCCCTCCGAACGGTGGCCGGGACGCGTGGGGCGTCTCGCCTCGGGTTCGGGGCAGATGCTAATTAGTGCTATCCGTCCGCCTCTCCGAAGATGCCAAGTTGATCTATGGCACCGTGCATCGGAGGCTTAGACGGATGCGGCCGATGTAGCAGACTTCGTCAGATTCCCCCTCGTTTGAGGAGTTTTTGATTGTGGGGACGCTCTTCCCTGCAGGCGCAAGCCCCTGCAGTTAATTACGCTACCGCATCGCGGTAACAACTTTCTCCTTCTCCAGATGGTCACTTCGTGTCGTGTGTATTTATTTTATGTTTTGTTGCCCGTGGATTGTATACGGAGACTGATTTATGTCGTCGCCCGTAGGGCGTGGACTAGTCCAAATCCGTGTTTATCTTAGATTTGGGTTTGGGGGCTTGGTTTGAGGATACGTCAGCCATACTTGAGGCTAAGATCAACTCAAACGTTTGTTAAGGATACGTTAGTCTAACTTTGAGACTAAGATCAACTTAACGGGATCGTTTAGATCCGACAAAGGAGCGTTTTAGGCTCCATTGTTCCAGTTTAGGGACATAGTGGTCCATCGTATGTATGGCCGTCGGGACCCGTCACCTCTCTGACGATGTTGAAGGATTACAACGACGGATGTCAGAGGAGTTCAGGGATGTACCCTCGAGCCAGAGTTAATTGGGGGGATTCATAGTCCAGTCTGTTTGAAGGTTTAAGGATACGTTAGCCATGCTTTGAGGCTAAGATCAACTTAAACGGGACCGTTTAGATCCAACAAAAGAGCATACGGGGCTCTATTGTTCTAGTTTAAGGACATTGCGGTCCATGGGTAGTTTAAGGACGTTGCGGTCCATGGGTAGTTTAAGGACGTTGCGGTCCATGGTGTTGGAGATAGTGCCCTCATAGTCAATTATTGGATCACAGGTACGTGATTGCAATGATTGCGGAGGACCTATGACAGTCTTACTCGAGATGATAGTATGCTATCTGGTTTGCCTTTATCAGTCGTGTACATGATCAGGTGACTGATTACACGTTACACTTTGATAGAGCCCTTAGGATCTTGCTTTACCACCAACAGTATGATGGCGATCATATACGTGAGAGTTGGGTAGTTTATACGCATATCCTTAATTGTGGTCCCTAGTCGTGGGAGTTTCGAGACAGGGCATCGATACTCCGGAGTAGACTAGTGTATACAGTCGAGACTCCGACGAGGGGCGGTGGCCGGTCTCACAAGCCACTGGTGTCAGTTGGATCACCTAAGATGTATACAGGTGCTCATTGGGTTATGAGTACACCGGACAGGACTCGCCGGGAATCTGCTAGTTAGTATTATATCTACCGTCAGATAGCAGTTCCCTGGTGACATGTGTACAGGTTAGTTCATCGACCTGAGGTCGTCATTTGTCTCGTGTGAGTTCCCACTGTGCTTTGATTTCTACCCTACCACGGCTCAAAAGAGTCGTGCAAACAGGTAGCTTTTGGGTACAGTCCCGAGCCATATGGAGGCACGTGAGCGGATCGGCAGGGGATTCGTCTCTCCCGGTATTGGGGGCGAGGTCGTGCTGTGTCTAGGAGAGCCATTACACAAAGTCCATGGCCATGGCAGGAGATTTACTGGTAGGTACTCCAGTAGTATCTCAGGGTGTTATTGGGCTTCACTCCGACACGACTTATACTGCTATTGGGGGTTTGACGTTACTAGCCCCCTAGACAAATATGCGATACTCATAGACGAACGGACCGGACTGTATATACATTGTCACTGTTAGGCTCAGTAGGGTTTTCCGGATGAGTGCGCTCATCGGCATCCCTTGAGGTCAGTCCATGGGCAGCCGTTACGCATTGCTAGTGCCGCTGACGGTTTGTGGTTAAACCCACTGCCAGGGTACTGACGAGTCATTAGAGTCCCCCACAGACAGTTTCCCAAGTTCGGGCGAAACGTTGTAGAGGCCGTATGGTTTTATGGCAGGGTTCGGAAAATGCACGTGCGTTTACGCACGTGTTATTTTTCGGGCAGATAATACTGGTCGGCTTTGGTTTAAGCCGGATCCGAGTATTATATTGAGTAGGTATAATATCTTTGTCTCAGTTGCATTTGTATTCGGTCGTAATACAAATGCGGGTATATTTATACAGTTTCGGGGTTTTCCTGAAAGTCGTTTCAGGATCACTTTTGGAAGTTGCCAGTTTCCAGTTTTCTATCAGCCGTCTTTTAACATTCGGTTAAAGACGGGTTTATCTTTTCTTCTGTTAGGGAGAGTCGTGCTTCTAGAAGGTTCTAGAAGGTTCTAGAATTTGGTGACAAGGCTAAGTGACTCATGCTTTGATTTCATTGTATTCTTGTTTTCCTTAAGATATTTGTTTAAGATATTTTGCTTAAGGTTACTCTCTTTCTCCTACGGTCACCTCCCCCTCTTCTATAAGAATGGCCGGCCCTCTCTCTCCTCCACACTCTCTCTCACTTGAGTTTTTCATGGTTGTAAAAAGATATGATAGTATTTGGGGTGTATGGAATTTTACAGTTCATTTCATTCCATCACCCAATTCCCTCGGCAACTTCATTAACCGATCGTCCACGGTTTTGGACGAAGTGAGACAAAGTCATCTACTCATTCTCTACATCATTCTTGGTCGTCTCTTTTAGCAAACTTGACGATCGAGTTGCCTCAAGTCAGAGGCGGGAGCCCGTTTAAAGAATCAGTGATGTGGTGCCACCTCGACGAGGATATCGGAGATCGACGAGATCGGAGCAGCCGCAACGGAGCGTGGGATGTTGGTTGAAGAACGAAGGACTCGGATCGTTCGGTATAACCTTTCTACACTCTTTACAGTTTGTTAGTTTAGCAATAATGGCAGATCCGGGTTAAAGTATACGATAGCGCCAGTTAAAAGTTTTTTTGTTCCGCATTTGGCGTCTGTAGACGGCCGGGGCGCTAGCGTAGACTTACAGTGGTATCAGAGCCTCACCATTTTGCTATACTAACTTGTGCTAACGCGTTTAAAACATCGATCCGACCGGAAATCGAAAATTGTAAAATCCAAGCCTAACAGTTTCTGTCGATTTTAAATGGTCTGATAAAATGGTGAGGCATGTCTTAAAAATCTGTGCAGGCTTTTCTAAGAACCACGACCAAATTTGGGTACGTGTCCCCACCAAAGCGCCGCGGAAACGCGGCCAAACCCATGGTTTGGCCGCGCATCCGCGGCCACGTGGTGAGCTCGTGCTCCCAAATTTGTACAGTGAGTTCTCTGATGGATTTTGGGGGTTTTTGGTAAATATCGTTTTGGCCCAGATTTTGTTACTGTTCACCAGTAAGTCGTGGGGCCCACTTTTTTGATATTTGGTCGATCGAAATTTAAACATGTTAGTTTACAGTGCTTACATTATATCTCCGACCGGGAATGTCATTTGATCGGTAAACCGCGTCTGATTGCTATAGTTCTTTTAGACGGGTTTGCGAACGTGACATTCGCGTTGATGTTCTGTTTTGTGCTGTGATGTTGCGGATTTGTCGTGGTGGATAGCAGTGTGCAATGGTAGTACAGTTTGTGTTTATTTGTACATTTGATATTGCGGGGCGAGCGTCCAACTTGTGGACAGCCGTCACTGCCTGTTGTATAATATTATTTTGGGGCACGACCAGGTTGCGGTCGATGTACCTATTGTACTATTTTTCATTACTGTACTAGGTTTTGCCCCGCGACGGAGTGCACGGATAGCCGGGTTCTGGGGGGCAACGGGTCCGCATCTCATGGCTTTGATAGGCAGAGGGGTCCCACTCTAGAATTGGCAGACTATTCGCCGCACTCGTAGGGGGTACAGGTTGACCCAAGGAGGGGTGCCCAAGATTACCGGATTCCGTGAAGTGCTGGGTGGTCCATTCACTATGCTGTAGGGGGCTGCCTCGCTTCAGGTTTTGGCGGGTAACTTGCCGCACCCGTAGGGGTCTAGGTTTCATTGCACAGGCTATCCACACGACAGGGGAACGTCGAGTTTCAGCAGCGGCTCTGTGAAACTCGGGGATCCCAGATATCTGTATTGTTCTGTGATGCTTATTACTTTTCTGTAATGTTACATACTATCACGCCTGGAGCGATTATTGTATATTGGTTTATATACTATTAGATGTTGTATATGTTTTACACCCGCGCTAGTCCAGTCCCCGCTCTGTCGTTAGTTAAGTAACCTAACGGGTGATGACGGGACCCAGTGACGAATGCGGATGGCATATACGTACATTTTATTTTCGTTCTTTTCTAGTGTGATTAAATGATGGGACTGCGTTGATTCTGATCAATGCAAAGTTAAAACAAACCTGTTTACAGTTGTTGGAACAAATTTAAAAAGTGTTGTTACAAAGACGTTTCCTTTTGTTATGCATAGCGGTATTCAGTGGAATATCCTGCACCTCATTCGACGGGGCAAGGGCCGATATCCCTTCACCGGGACTGACCCCTTGGGCAGAAGTTTGCGTCAGAGTAATAACTTCACTATAGTCGATTACAAGTTGCTTTGCATAGCGGTATTCAGTGGAATATCCTGCACCTCATTCCACGAGGAAAGAGCCGAGATCCCTTTACCGGGAATGACCTCTTTAGCAAAAGGTTTTCGCCACTATATTTTAAAAAGCTATCAGGTTCCTTCAGCGATATCAAGTTCACTACGTTAAAGGTTTTTTCGCCAAAAACCAGCCGTAGCCCTCCGTCACTTCTTTTGGGTATTCAGTAGTATTCAAGCTATGTATTTTGACCAACGCCAAGGCATAGTGTTTGGTAGCTGCTGGGTATTCAATTGTTGCATAGATAGATGAGTTAGTTTGGGACAGTCGTTCTGCCATTTTGGCCAACGTCAAGGGCATGTGCGGGTGGGTTCAAATTGACAAGATAGTGACGGGTAGAACTTGGCATGTGACTTATGACATTTTGACCAATGCCAAGGTTATAAGAGCATGGGGCAAAAATCATATCGGGAGTTTCTAAAGAAACTAAAACTTGCCAAGTATGCGCATACCTTCTGGAGTATGAGTAACGTGGATGCATTCCATCACGTTATCATGCGATGAGAGTTGGATCCCGATTCCCACTGATGAGTTGGTTTACTCTTCGGGTGATCCCGATTGATTCTTCTTTAGGTTTGGAGGAGAATTTGACAGGACAATGGGAGGTTTCCGGATTAGATAAAGTGATAACCATTCTGATCTAGGTTAGAGTGCACGCAGAGTGTTTCTTTTCTCTCTCTCTTTGGCAGCGACCTTTGACCGACCCTAGACTATGACTCAGTGACCAGGTTGACCGAACCTTCTTAAAATACTGGCTTTTGGATTGTCTATGTTGCATAAGTCATTGCCACTCCTTCTTTTACCCTTTGCATTTCTCAGAACACCCGTATTACTACGGATATCCACTTCCATTGGATAGATCCATCGTATGGTTATATACGAACTCGAAGGGACTTCTTCGAGGATGGATCCAGGTTCAGGAGAAATAGAATTGGTTTATTCAGTTGTCTTTTATTATCACCTTCTCTCAGGTTGCGAGAGCTCCTTGGTTTAGGAGAGTACACCTATTACGCTTATTGGATAGTCTTATTCCAAACCATAGGCTGGTGCCGAAAGGTAGGGAATGAAGAAAACCAATTAGCCTAAGTAGGGTGTGCAGAAGGTAATATGTAAAGACAAAATAAAGGGATTAGAAAGAGGGCAAAGTAAATTGCGACTGATATCATTCACGACCAAAACCGCGTACTTCATCGCCACTCCTATTTCACCTTTAAAAGAATAAGGTATTATTCAGTTGTCTTTTATCATCACCTTCTCTCGAGATGCGAGTACTCCTTGGTTTAGGAGGGTACACCTATTATGCTTACTGGATAGTCTTCTTCCAAACCATAGGCTGGTGCCGAACGGTAGGGAAGGAAGAAAACCATTTAGCCTAAACGATGGTGTACAGAAGGTAACGACTAAAGACAAATAAAGGGATTTGGAGAGATGGCAATAAAATATACGGTTGAAGTCATGAATTGGATTATGGAAGAGGCATTACTATGAATACCAGGATACCCCTACGAAACATTTTCATGTTTCAGTGCATTGTTAAAAAAAAACTGTTTTCCCGATTAGACACTTACTCCAAGGGTATGTATTTACCAGGTTTCATTCTCATATCTGTATGGTTTTACAGATGATGAGTGGGAGTAAGATATTGGGAATAAGGTGATCATCCTCATTATATCGGAATTCGTTGTAATTGGTGATATTTGAGGAAATCGCCAGGGTACAGTTTTCAACCTACGACGCACAGGTTTTGAGTTGTTTAACTCAGCGGACTTATACAGAGTATTGTATGTTGTCCAAGTGTCCATCAGGACAAAGGGGTAGGTCCTCGTACTATGTTCTATTTACTTATAACTTCTCTAGTATTTGGACAAGTGTTTCGTAGAAATACAAGGTCTAAGTTTTGAGAAGTTGTGGGTATAAGAATAAAGTAGAGAACCAGGTATCACAAGTATCGGGATTCTTCAAAGAGATCGAAGATGTAGATTCTTGTGATTGGTATTCAGATGATAGTGATGGTTTTGAGAAACGTGTTTCTCTTTCAGGTTGCTCATAATTGGATGGATTCCTAAGTTGAGTAATGCTGATTAGCCTCTTTCCATAAAGATGATATGCACTGGAGACAGCTGCATGATTTGAATCTGGTTCCAATTAAATTAGTGCCAAAGTTTCTATATTGGATATAGAATAGATCGTACCTTAAAAGATATTAAGGTACGGGGAGTTGTCTAGCTTATGCTTAAAACCAGACTCTGGATAACTCAGGGCACGTTTCTGTAATGGCTGTTTGTGGGTTGACCCTGGCTATGACGAGGGTTGATATTCTACCATTTGGAAGATCAATAGTGATATTGTTCTTGACTCGCCACAGTTTTAGTAAAAATGGATCTTTTTCAGAAAACAGTAGTGGGAGTATGGTAGAACTGGAAGTGATTCCAGAACCACGAACGATTATGGAAATTTTAATAGGACCTATATATTCAATCAGGTTTGAAATTCCAATAGCCACTCTGCAGATTTGGTGGGTAACCTCAGACACCCGAGAGGTACTTCGGTAAGCTCAAGGACGGTGACAGGGAGGTTCTTATCTACCCAGACTTGACACTACTGTTGTTCCAGGCTATGAGACCCGGTAGGAGGGTTGTCGTAGTCAGTGGGAGCAGCGGAAGCATAGTGGGCAAGTAGCTTATGTCTATTTATAGACTTGAGCAGTAATAGCGGAGATAGATCATCTAATTTTGATGTGACAGTCATGGGTTTGACTTCAATCAGAATAGGGGATGGATCTGTTAAGAAGGTAGTAGGGTGTGATGTCATGGTATCAGGATGACATACACAGAGTAGGAAGTAAAATTCCTATACTACGATCGGTTGTACTGTGGTCGTCACACAGTTGTTTCTCCAGACAGGATATGGATATAATATTTCACATTTTGGTTTCTAGATCTATGGTTTTAGATCTGGATTTGGGTAGTTTCTCAATGTGGGTACTTTGACAGATATTCTAATGGTTTTTGGAATAGTTGACTCCTAGCATGGTGGTGTACCTGCAGGTGATGGAGTCACCCTCTTTAAAGGTGTCTTACAGACTAAAGGGGAGAGGGATGTGCATGATTGGCAGATCACTTGCTTAGGCAATTGAGTCAATCATGAGATGTCAAGTACCACACCAAATGTTGGTTTTGCACTAGATGCAATAAGTTTGTATTAATCCAATCCTGGAGAAACATAAGGAAGCAGTTTTAGAACATAAGTACATGTTCTACGGATTTGATGACGGCAGCCTCCTTCGGGAGACGGTTATCATTCCAAGCTTCACAGGTGACATGGTTGACAGAGTGATTGTCAGAGTTATATTTTTTCCCTCTGACGAAGAGGGACAGTATTATGGACAGGTGGTCCAAGAGGATACTGTGGGTGGCATGGTGCCGGATACTGATTAGGTTCAGTGATCGATACAGTCTAAGAAGTTTGGATTTGGAGTTCATTTATGAACTAGGTCCCATCAGATATCCAGACATATTCTAAGACAGGTATTACTCAATTCGGGAGATGGCTTTCTCCGCGAACTTGAGATTAAGAGAGATATAGAAAGAAACTTCTAGGCGGATCCACTCACTAAGGCTATTTCTCGAACACAATAGTTTTACAAACGGGCTTTGTGATACTGATTAGTAGAGGAGTTGGATGTTCGGTTTCACACGGGCTGTGAGTAGTCGACATTGCAATAATTAGCCTTGAGTGCAAGTGGGAGATTGTTGGAGATAGTGCCCTCATAGTCAATTATTGGATCACAGGTACGTGATTGCAATGATTGCGGAGGACCTATACCGGTATGACAGTCTTACTCGAGATGATAGTATGCTATCTGGTTTGCCTTTATCAGTCGTGTACATGATCAGGTGACTGATCACATGTTACACTTTGATAGAGCCCTTAGGATCTTGCTTTACCACCAACAGTATGATGACGATCATATACGTGAGAGTTGGGTGGTTTATACGCATATCCTTAATTGTGGTCCCTAGTCGTCGGAGTTTCGAGACAGGGCATCGATACTCCGGAGTAGACTAGTGTATACAGTCGAGACCCCGACGAGGGGCGGTGGCCGGTCTCACAAGCCACTGGTGTCAGTTGGATCACCTAAGATGTATACAGGTGCTCATTGGGTTATGAGTACACCGGACAGGACTCGCCGGGAATCTGCTAGTTAGTATTATATCTACCGTCAGATAGCAGTTCCCTGGTGACATGTGTACAGGTTAGTTCATCGACCTGAGGTCGTCATTTGTCTCGTGTGAGTTCCCACTGTGCTTTGATTTCTACCCTACCACGGCTCAAAGGAGTCGTGCAAACAGGTAGCTTTTGGGTACAGTCCCGAGCCATATGGAGGCACGTGAGCGGATCGACAGGGGATTCGTCTCTCCCGGTATTGGGGGCGAGGTCGTGCTGTGTCTAGGAGAGCCATTACACAAAGTCCATGGCCATGGCAGGAGATTTACTGGTAGGTACTCCAGTAGTATCTCAGGGTGTTATTGGGCTTCACTCCGACACGACTTATACTGCTATTGGGGGTCTGACGTTACTAGCCCCCTAGGCAGATATGCGATACTCATAGACGAACGGACCGGACTGTATATACATTATCACTGTTAGGCTCAGTAGGGTTTTCCGGATGAGTGCGCTCATCGGCATCCCTTGAGGTCAGTCCATGGGCAGCCGTTACACATTGCTAGTGCCGTTGACGGTTTGTGGTTAAACCCACTGCCAGGGTACTGACGAGTTATTAGAGTCCCCCACAGACAGTTTCCCAAGTTCGGACGAAACGTTGTAGAGGCCGTATGGTTTTATGGCAGGGTTCGGAAAATGCACATGCGTTTACGCACGTGTTATTTTTCGGGCAGATAATACTGGTCGGCTTTGGTTTAAGCCGGATCCGAGTATTATATTGAGTAGGTATAATATCTTTGTCTCAGTTGCATTTGTATTCGGTCGTAATACAAATGCGGGTATATTTATACAGTTTCGGGGTTGTCCTGAAATTCGTTTCAGGATCACTTTTGGAAGTTGCCAGTTTCCAGTTTTCTATCAGCCGTCTTTTAACATTCGGTTAAAGACGGATTTATCTTTTCTTGGATGAGAGTGAGTCGTGCTTCTAGAAGGTTCTAGAAGGTTCTAGAATTTGGTGACAAGGCTAAGTGACTCATGCTTTGATTTCATTGTATTCTTGTTTTCCTTAAGATATTTGTTTAAGATATTTTGCTTAAGGTTACTCTCTTTCTCCTACGGTCACCTCCCCCTCTTCTATAAGAATGGCCGGCCCTCTCTCTCCTCCACACTCTCTCTCACTTGAGTTTTTCATGGTTGTAAAAAGATATGATAGTATTTGGGGTGCATGGAATTTTACAGTTCATTTCATTCCATCACCCAATTCCCTCGGCAACTTCATTAACCGATCGTCCACGGTTTTGGACGAAGTGAGACAAAGTCATCTACTCATTCTCTACATCATTCTTGGTTGTCTCTTTTAGCAAACTTGACGATCGAGTTGCCTCAAGTCAGAGGCGGGAGCCCGTTTAAAGAATCAGTGATGTGGTGCCACCTCGACGAGGATATCGGAGATCGACGAGATCGGAGCAGCCGCAACGGAGCGTGGGATGATGGTTGAAGAACGAAGGACTCGGATCGTTCGGTATAACCTTTCTACACTCTTTACAGTTTGTTAGTTTAGCAATAATGGCAGATCCGGGTTAAAGTATACGATAGCGCCAGTTAAAAGTTTTTTTGTTCCGCATTTGGCGTCTGTAGACGGCCGGGGCGCTAGCGTAGACTTACACATGGGTAGTTTAAGGACGTTGCGGTCCACGGGTAGTTTAAGGACGTTGCGGTCCATGGGTAGTTTAAGGATGTTGCGGTCCATTGTTAGTTTTAAGACATCTCGGTCGAGGTTAAGGACGTCGTAGTCCATGGGTTTAAGGACTCCATAGTCCGGTATGTGCTCTGGATGCTTCACACGGGTTCACTGCCGTGCTTGGCGAGGACCAGGCTCCACTCTGGGCGTTTTCCGCGGGGTCAAAGAGTGACGTTATCCGCGTTCCACGTAACCAGGAATTTTGCACTAGATGCTTCACACGGGTTCACTGCCGTGCTCGGCGAGGACTAGGCTCCGCTCTGGGCGTTTTCCGCGGGGTCAAAGAGTGACGTTATCCGCGTTCCACGTAACCAGGAATTTTGCATTAGACACGGGTTTAAGGACCCCACAGTCCATATCAATGTGTGGTCGTCGGGACCCGTCACCTCTTTGAAGACATTGAGGGATTACAATGCCAAGTATCAAAGGAGTGAAGAGATGTACCCTAGAACCGGAATGGCTTAAATAGTCCTTGACCCAATTTGGGATCAAGACCGATTAATTATGTTATGAGCCCATTAGCCCAGTTAATTACGAATTGAAGATTCATGGCCTAGCTTGGGCTAAGTCCGATCATGTCTGGAATATTGGCTTCTTGTTGGTCCATTGAAGGAGAGGCTTTGCTTCTATCCATTTAGCCAATTGGGCCAAAGCCTAGTGTTAAACACTACAGAGCAATCTGTGTTGAACACTGGGAATGAGGTTGACAAGTTAGTGTTTAACACTAAAAGATAATTGGTGTTAAACACCAGCAACAAGGCTTTCAAATTATCATAAACACTAAAACAGATCAGTGTTGAACACTGGCAATGGAGATCTCAGATTAGTGTTAAATACTAAGGTAATCAGTGTTGAACACTGCGAATAAAGTTTTTTGATTAGTGTTGACACTAAGGCTCAATAGTGTTTCAATACTGTATTCGAAAGTTCCAATTTAGTGTTAAACGCTAAGGCAAGAGGGGTCACGTGGCAACACGTGAGAGCGCCCTCCCTTCATTTATTCTGCTGAGATTATCGCATCACGTGCCCTCACGTGAAGGGCATTTAAATGCTTATATGTTAAAGCTTCTGCCGAGGGTCACGTGGGTCACGTGGGGTGCTGCCTCAAAGGGGTTTTCTGTAGATCTCTTGGGGGGGTCACGTGGTGACACGTGACCCTGCCTCTATGTATGTTGTTTAGAGGATCTGTTAATCTTTTCCAGGAATTAAATTCCTCGTAGGGTTAAACCCTGACAGTAATTTCAGAGGAATTAAATTCCTACTTCCTTTTGAAGATTTATAGAGTTGGACTCTGAATTTTCTGTAGGAATTAAATTCCTCATACATTTGAAGAACTAAATAGGGTTAAACCCTAATAAAAGATTTTAAGGAATTAAATTCCCATTCTCTGTTAAATTATGATCAAGGGAATTAAATCCCCACTGTTCCAACAGAACTAGGTTCTTAATTAGGGTTAAACCCTGTTTCTTTTTGTTCTGAAGGAATTAAATTCCCATAACACAGGGTCAAGCCCTAGTTTTATTTTAAAGGAATTAAATTCCTATAGCTCTGTGAGAATTAAATTCTCGTGCTTCCATTCCCTCTCTATGTTTTGGATCTGCATGGCAGGATCTCAACCCATTGAGAATTAAATTCTCAAATTCAAGGAGAGATGTGCACTTTGCAGATCCTCTATCAAAGAGAGAAAAAATATATTCTTCTGTTTTATATATATATCAGGGTTAAACTCTGTTGAGAATTAAATTCTCCTTTCTTTCAAGGAGCCTTCCCTTTCTTACCTAGGGTTTTCTTTTGCAGAAGATCCAAGTTCCTCGAGGTATCAAGGCTCTCTCTCCCTTTCTTCCCTCTGCGTATCTATCTTCTTTTTGTGTCTCTTGGCTCCTATTTATAGGAGAAGCAGCCGAGTCAATTAGTTTTTGATGAATCTTCCATCGGGAGATTTGATTTGCATCCATCATTCGTTTTGGACCTTTGGATTATTAGGTGAATTTTATTCACCATTGGATTTCAAATCCAGAGATTCTCCTTTGTTATTTCTGTTAGATTTAAAGGGGAAATCTTTCCAAATTCGAGATTTCCCATAGATAGATGATATTTAATCACCTCTAAATTTTTAATTTAATCGATTGCTTTTGGAAAGATTTGAGAGGTCTTTTCTCAGAATTTAATTCTGTTGACAAATGGGCTTTGAAGTTGGTCACGTGATCCTTGGTCACGTGTGGGCACGTGACCCCCTTGGAACGAGCCTTCTTCCTTCTTTTTGCGCTCTGTTTTCTGGTTGCTGCTTAACCGTCACGTGCCACCACGTGACCCCTGGTCACGTGTGAGCACGTGACCCTTGTCTGGACTCTTTTTCTTGGTTTAGCGGGAGAACAAATCTGCTGCTTTTGATTATCACGTGCCAACACGGGACCCTGGTCACGTGGGAGCACGTGACCTCTTCTGAAGCCTTTTTCTTGATTTGATCAAGGAACTGTTGTGTCTTTGCCGCTGCTTTTAAATGTCACGTGCCGACACGTGACCCAGGTCACGTGGGAATACATGACCCTTTCTGAAGCCCCTTTTCTTTGATGTATTTGGGAAGCTGAATTTGCCTTGCCGATACTTTTTGGTGTCACGTGCCCACACGTGACTGCTGGTCACGTGTAAGCACGTGACCCTCTTCTGAAGCTTTTTCCATAAACTTTTCTGATTTTAAATCAGGAAACAAGGCCTTCCCTTGCTCACTGGTTCTGCTTTTATAGGCACGAAAGAAAAATAAACAAGCAATAAAATTAAGATGACTTGGCAGGAAGGAAGGGCCCACAGAAATTTGGTGCATATTGGGGAAAGGGGGACCGGCCTGCTCGGCTATAATGGGGATGTGGCCGGTCCAAATGGTGAGTCTTAGGCTCGTGCTAGGTGTGTGGTCTTGTGTGCTTCCCAACATCACTCTGGTGCTGCTAGATATCTCTGTAAAGGCCTTGGATGCACTCAGGGATTTGGAGGGAACAAGATGCCACACATCACATCAAAACTTTTAGCATTAAAACTCATGTCCCTCCATATGCCCACTTCATCATGTCTTGTGTGCCATGGGTAGCCCCACCATGGTCCTAGTGCCAAAGAGCTAGTGTCACACATATATTGTGTTGGACCAGAATTGTGTACACATATTTATTTTGCAAAAGCTCTTTGGATATCGGTCGGTTTCCTGTTATGTTTGCAGTGTCGGCTCCCAAACGTTATATCCGTGATATTGAATGTGTTTCCAGTATTTTATCACGAACACATGTAATCTGTAATTACTGAGCAGACACTGGTTAAAAGTACCGTTAAATTAAAAATAGATCATGAATGAGGATATCAAAATGCAGTTTTCTGATATGAACACCAAGAAAGCTCAGCTCTGCAATAGCTCGGAGACGGGCACAGGAGAATGGGCGCCAGTTCGGCGGCTAGGTCGCTCTTGGGTAAAGGGCGTAGTGTAAGCTCGGAGACGAACCGGGGAAGGTCATTAGTGCTCCACACTGATTTTGCCTCTGGATCCCCCCAGGAGTCTAGTGAGCTGTCTTGGGTGATGCATCATTCGCCACGTGTCGTGATTTGAGAAATTCTCACTTATGAGAATCATCATTAGCCCCCCACTCTCGTTCCGACCTATTTATGGGCCGGGTCGAGAGTGGCCTGCTTGGTTTGCCTCACTCGGTCTGTTGCCGGGAATCCTCGGTGCGGATTTTCCGGGGCGACGTGGTGTTGGGCAGTTGCGTCGTTCAGATTTCCGGACCCACGTGGCATATCCCCCAGCGCTTGGATCTTCACGCATATCTCCGATGATATCAACGGATCAGCGAAATGATCGCGCATTAAAGAGGGGGCGCCGATTCACTCATTCGTATATTGGGTCACAGGCCACGTATCTGAAACGGGTTGGCGGACGCGACAGGCTGTCGCTGTCGCCTGTGACCGAAGAGACGTCCCCAATAGTCATTCGACATATGGAGACTTGACGGCTGGCAGACACGATGCTTCGTTTTGGCGGGAATTGATCTGGGCCGTTGGATGCCTTTTCTGCAGTGTATAAATAGGAGGGGACCGCCCTAGGGCCAACACTTTCCGTCATATTTTCCTTTCGCTGTCAAAGATTGCTCGGCGCTCCCTCCGTTAGATCAGATCCCTTGCGCTTTTCCCCCAGAGAACTAATCCCTTTGAATCAAGTTAGATGTCTTCTTCTGAGAAGTCTGTAGAAGTAATTAGGGTTGAGTCGAGCGATGAGGTTCCAGTTGTTGGAGCCGAGTTTAGAGAGTCTTCCGCCTCTTTGGCCGCTGACAGTCAAGAGGGTTCTCTCGTTGCTTCCTCCATGTCGGGCTCTCCCCAAAGAGTCAGGGCTACCCGCGTCGCTAGCCGTCCGGCGGAGACAAGGGCCCCTAAGGTACACATCGGGAACGCCCGCGATGTGCCCTCCGTCTTGAGGGATCTGGACGAGCTTGCCGAGATCCGGGCTCGTTTCCATATCCCCTTTAACTATTCACTCCGTTTGGCTAAAAGGGGCGAACGGGCGGACTAGGTGCAGGGGAAGGAGATTGCCCTGTATTTGGAAGCATTCTGAGCGGGAATGCGCCTGCCCTTTCCAACCGAGGTATGTGGGGGTACTTCGTTGCTTCCATCTCTCCCCGGGCCAGCTAGCTCCGAACTCGTGGAGAATCCTCCTCGAGTTTCTGGTCCGGTTGAAACTTGAGGACATCCCCTTCAGCTTGACCCTTCTTACTTCTTTTCTCTGTTATAAGAATCACCCCGGCACTAGCAAGAACGAGCCGAGCTGGGTGTATTTTTTCTTTAAAAAATGCAAGGGCGGGGTGGCCGGATCAGGTGTGGTAGTCGTTCCTTCTTCCATCCACGACTGGAAGGAGAAGTTTGTATTCGTCAGGCCACCCGAGGGCGAGGATTGGCCCGTGCCTACACAGTAGCAGATGGCCGACTGTCCGAGGGTGAATCAGTCATCCCCGCCTGAGGCGAGGGCGGTATCCATGTAGGAGACAATCCAGCGGGCCGGCGTCCTGCTCTTCGAGCAGGTTCTTAGCTGAGCCGGGCTCAGCCCCACGCGCTTCATTGGTAAGTTAGGTCTTTGGACGATCTGTTTAGACTTGAATGATTTCTTTTGCCCTTCTAGCACCACTAACTCTTTTGTTTATTCTCCTTTCGCATGACAAATGGATCGATCCAAGATCTTAGCTGCCATATGTTAGTGTATATGCCCTAGAGGCCATTACTGTATCATACTAGTTTGTATATTATTTAATGGAAGCTTGGGATATTCACAGTTGTATAAACAATCTTGCTCAATATAGTAGTATGCTACTTGGTTTGTTTCTACTTCAATGTGTACATGTGTTTATTTTAGTATATCACCTATACACATTAGTGGAGCCCTTAGGATCTTTGCTTGATTACCAGCGTTGTGATGGCAGTCACACTAGTGGGGGCTGGGTAATCTATAAGCACATCCTTATGCAGGTCCCTAGTCGCAGGACTATCGAGACAGGGCATCGATACTCCGGAGTAGACTAGCGTATGCGCTTTTCATCCCAGTGTGGGAGATGGTCTGTCCCACAGCCATCAGTACGTCGTACTGGAGATAGTATGCGGGTGCTCGTTGGGTTACGAGTACACTGGACAGGACTCGTCGGGAACTGTTGGTTGGTACTATACCTATCGTCAGTTATCAGTTCCCAGGTGACATGAGTACAGCTTAGTCCGCTGACTTGATACTGTCAGTTCGCCTCGAGTGTGTTCCCACTGCACTTTGATTACTACCCTACCACGGCTCAAAGGAGTCGTGCAAACAGGTAGTTTTTGGGTGCAGTCCCGAAGCACTTGGAGTCAGTGACGGTTAGACAGGCTTCGTCTCTCCCGGTATTGGGGGTTGACATCGCGCTGTGTCTAGGAGAGCCATTACACGAGTAGTCCCTGGCCAGGGCAAGCGAGATATACTGGTAGGTTTCCAGTGTTATCTCAGGGTGTTCTGGGCTTCACTCCGACACGACTTGTACCGCTATTGGGGGACTGACGTTTACCGCCCCTAGGCCCGCCATGCGATGTATCAGACGAACAGACCGGACTGTATAGAGATTGTCACAGTCAGACTCAGTAGGAGTTCAGATGGGTTTCACCTCGTCAGTCTTCTTGTCGGCATCTACCTGGGGACCGTTACGCACAGCTAGTGCCGCTTGCGGTCTGTGGTTAAACCCACTGCCAGCGTAGTGTCGAGTCTTTAGAGTCCCACACAGAAAGCTATTCGCCTTTAGGCAAAAGAGTAGTGGTCGCATGGTTTTGCGACAGGTCGCGTGGTTTTGCGACAGGGTTCGGTCACATCCATGCACTTGTGCACGTACAGTGTCCGGACAGTGAACACTAGCGGGCTTTGGTTTAAGCCAGATCCTAGTGTACGTTTTGGGGTTGGTTTTATCTCGTATGTATTCGTGTTCCTCGGAACGCAGATGCGGGTGTGTATGCACAGTTGACAGAGAGACAGAGGCAGAGTATTCTCATTGGGGTTGTCGACTGTTGACTGTTGACTGTTGACAGTTGACTGTTGCTTAACCCTAATGAGAATAAGATATATGATTAACATTAATATTAATTAAGTATTATAGTGACATGGTTGTTGAGGGGTTGACATTGTTGACTTGTTGACTTTGTTGACCGGTTGAATAGGTTGGACTAGTTGACCATCATCATGACAATGGCTATCATTCCATGGCAAAGACTTTTGCTTGCTTGTTTATTTATGCAAAATGAGTGCATGAAATGATATAGCCATTTTGACTTAAACCATTTACACAATACTTGATTACTATTTTTGTGATGATGACTTTTGGATTATGAGAGGTGAGAATGAGAAGAGTATGGTTCATTCTATCATTTGCTTTCTCTCTCTTGAGCTCTCTCATTCTCAAGCTCTCCCTCTTCCTCTTGCTCTTTCTACCTCAAGGCAAACCATTCTCATGTGTTGAGACTCATTGCCTTAGAGATAAAAAGACACCAAAACATTCCTCTACTCATTCTAGTTCACAAGGCCTAGCAAGCCAAGTGATCTAGTTTCTTCAAAGTTCGAAGAAGAAGCCAAAGGTAGAAGCTTTCGGGTGGATCCATCTTCGGCGCAAGGAGACGACGAGGTGAGGCCGATCCGTACACCGGGAGGAGTCGAAGACGAAGGAGTTCAAGAAAGGTATAGCCCCCTAACCGAGTAGGTAAACTCTTGTTAGGTTGTTAGCTAGTAGTTTAACAAAGATCCGGTTTTGAGTCCATGTTACCGCCTCTAGAAAATCATTTTTCACCAAATTCCGCATGCCCGAAAGTACCGGGAGAGGTAGCATGGACTTACAGTGGTATCAGAGCCTAGTTAAACTCTATCTAACATGTTAGCAAAGTAACTAGAAGATCGATCAAAGAAAAAGTCACGAAACGAACCCGATATGTCAAGTTTCTGCCGATTTTTTTTCTGTTCAAAAATTGATAAATTTCATCTTAAAAATCGGCTCAGGCTTTTTATTAAATAACCACAAAATTTGGTCCCACGAACCGATCAAAGCGCCGCGGAAACGCGGCCGAGTTGACTCGGCCGAGGTCCAAATCTTGTGCAGTGTATTTCTGGGGTTGTTTTGGGATTTTTGGAATATGTCTTTTCAGCCCAGATTTTCCAGAACAAAAATTGTGTTTGGGGCCTAAAAATCCGTATTTTTGATCGAACTTCTAAAGACTTAAGCTGACGGGTTTTTATCTATCATGTGATATTTGTATTGAACGTCTGCTAATCGCTATATGTCGATTGGTGGGGGTTATACAAATCTGTGATCTGTAATGACATTGGAATGTGTATATGAATTCATTGGATTGTCGCGGGTGAATAGCCGGGGGTTGTGAGACGAGAGTTTTCTTTTCTTTCAATTCATGTAAATTTGTAAATTGATGTAATAATTATTTATATGGCCGCACAACCGGGTCGGGGTTGTAGCCGTCATTGTATAATTTCTTTTTACTGTTTTTGCTCCTAGAATAGACCCATGGAGGGGGTGCACAAACTACCGGGTATGCCGAAGTGCCGAGTGGCCTACTCGCGGAATTGAGGGAGGTTGCTTTGCTTCGGGTACTTGGCGGGTAGTTTGCCGCACCCGTAGGGGTCTTGGGTGGGGTATTGGCTATTCACCGCGACCGTGTAATCTGCTTTTCGTTACAGGCTCGTACGAATTGCGGGTTCCTAGTATATCCAATGTTTTCATCTGTGATCTGAGATGGCTATCATTGCAATATATCTATATATGATATTATTTAGGCGTTGCTTATGTTTTGCAGCCGCGCTAGCCCAGCCCCCGTTCTGTCGTTAGTTAAGTAACCTAACGGGTAATGACGGGGCCCCGTGGCGAATGCGAATGGCATAAGTGTACGTCATATTTTGGTTGTTTTCTGCAATGGTAGGATTAAATGATGGGACGCATTAAAAGAACTAATGCAAGAAAAATACGCATTAAAAGAACTAATGCAAAGAAAAATAAACCAAGTAAAAGTCGATGGAACACTTTCAAAAACCACTCGGTTTCTTTTCAAAATAACTTTTAAACGCGGAGCTTAAGCCACTCCTTTTAAAAGCTATCTCGTTCCATCGATTATATCAAGTTCACTACGTTCACGGTTTCGCCAAAACCATTCGTAGCCCTCCGTCGTTTCATATGGATGGTCAATAGTATTCAAGCTATGTATGTTGGCCAAAATCAAGGCATAGTAATTGGTAGCTATTGGGTATTCATGTGCAGCATAGATAGATGTGTTGGTTTGGGGCAGTCGTACTACCATTTTGGCCAAAGTCAAGGGTATGTACGGATGGGCTCAAATTAACCTGGAGAATGACGGGTAGAACTTGACATGTGACTTATGATATTTTGGCCAAAGTCAAGATCATAAGAGCATGGGGCAAAAATCCACATCGGGAGTTTCAAAAGAACTGAAACTTGCTAGTGTTGCATACCATTTGGAGTGTGATGATTCTGGTAGGATTCCTTCAGTTTCGTCACGCGATGATATTTGGATCCCGATCCTACTGTGAGTATATGCTACTCCTCGGGAAATTTCTCACTTAACGATCAATGCTATAAACCAAGTAGGTGTCTAGAAAGGTGTTAGCGGGGCTACGCCCCCAGGGAAAAGAGGTTCTTAAATTAAGGAACTTCACGAAAGCGTTGGAAAACCTCCCTCGAAGTACCAACACCAGCCTGGCCGAACGGTTAAGCAAGTATTGTACGGTGAGATTGATCCTGACTAATTCTTCCTTTTTGGTTTGAGGAGGGATTCGAGAGACAGTGGGAGCCATCCTGTTTAGACAAACTAAAAACCACTCTAAACTTGCAAGAGCATCATGCTGAGTGTTTCTTCTCTCTCTCATAATTGCAGCGACCAATCAACATGACTGGACTTAAGTTACTTCTAGATAAAAACATACTGACAGGGCCAAACTACAAAGATTGGCTCAGGAATGTCAAAATGGCAATCACTTATGACAAGTTAGGGTATCTCCTTACCACCAAAGCTCCCCCTGTCCCAAGTCCCACCTCCAGCGTCGCGGATAAGGAAATCCGTAAGACTTGGGAGATTGATAGCGCGAAGGCCAAGTGCCTCGTACTTGCCTCTATGGACAATGAACATCAGAGGAGGCACGAGAATATGGACCTCGAATCCATATTTCTCCATACAAAAGAACTGTATGGAGAGCAATCTCGTATCGCAAGATACGAAGTGTCGAAGAAGTTATTTTCGGCAAGGTTGGCCATCGGATCATCGGTAGCGGAACACGTGCTTAAGATGATTGGCTTCATTGAGGAGCTCGCGGAACTTGGGACCACGTTAGAGAACGAGCTCTATACGGACTTGATTCTCCAGTCCCTTCCTTCCACTTACGCCCAGTTTATCCTGAACTTCAACTTACAAGAAAAAAAAGTTGAACTTTCAGAACTCCTCAACATGCTGAGGAGTGCAGAGGGCACCCTACAGAAAGGTAAGGAAACATCCACTTTGTTTGTAGGAGGATCTTCATCTTCTAGATCCAAGGCGAAAGCCAAGGGAAAGAAGAAGAAAGCCTCCGCCAAACCAAGGGGCGGTGTTAGTAAAGTGGATACGAAGGGAAAAGCAAAAGCAACAAAGATAGCGGGGAAGCTTATAGGGAAGGAAGAGTGCTTTTTCTGTCATAAGAGTGGTCACTGGAAGAAAGATTGCAGGGCTTGGAAAGCCAGGACATAGGAACTGAAGCAAGTTGCGGCTTCAGCTTCAGGTGTGTATGTTATTGAAAAATGTCTATCAATAAACTCTACTTCCTGGGTATTGGATACTGGATCAGGATCTCATATCTGTAATTCTTTGCAGGAGTTGAGAAACCGTAGGGTTTTGAAGGCAGGTGACATGACCCTCAAAGTTGCAAACGGAGCTGGCATGGATGCTAAGGCCGTGGGGGACTATCACCTAGGAATGTCAGATGGACATGTTTTGGTTTTGCGTAATTGCTATTTTGTACCGAACGTAACTTGTAATATCATTTCAGTATCTTTGATTTCTAAAGAAGGTTATGAATTTGCGTTTGTAAGTAATGTTGTAAACATTCACCTTAATCAAGTTCTGATTGGGTCAGGTACATTAAGCAATGGTATATACGTACTAAACCAACCACATATTTTCAATGTCCAGAATACACACAAAAGAAAGTCTCCGGAAATAAATCAGACTTTCTTATGGCATTGTAGACTGGGTCACATCAATGAGAGAAGGTTTACGAAGTTACATACAGAAGGATATTTGAATCCGTTCGAATATCAATCGTATGCCACTTGTCAATCATGTCTCAAAGGAAAGATGACAAAGACTCCGTTCACTGGACACGGAGTAAGAGCGAGCGAGCTCTTGGGACTCGTACACAGCGACGTGTGCGGTCCAATGTCTACACATGCGCGAAGCGGTTATTCTTACTTCATTACTTTTACGGATGACTTTTCAAGGTACGGTTATGTCTTCTTAATGAAACATAAGTCCGAAGCCTTTGGAAAATTCCAGGAATATAAGAATGAAGTAGAAAAACAAACCGGCAAAAGTATCAAGATTCTAAGATCGGATCGAGGTGGTGAATACTTAAGTGCCGAGTTCCTGGACTATTTAAAAGAGAACGGAATTCTCTCTCAGCTTACTCCTCCAGACACTCCGCAACATAACGGTGTATCGGAGAGACGGAACCGAACCCTATTGGATATGGTACGGTCCATGATGAGTAACGCTGAGTTACCGCGATCATTCTGGGGATATGCACTAGAATCAGCTGCATACCTTTTGAACCGAGTTCCAACTAAGACTGTGCCTACTACACCATATGAGATGTGGTGTGGGAAGAGACCCTATCTTAATCACATTAAGACATGGGGAAGTCCAGCTTTTGTCAAAAAGCAGCATGCGGACAAGCTCGAGGCACGCTCAGTAGAGTGCAAGTTTGTGGGATATCCAAAGAACTCCAAGGGATATCTCTTCTATTACGCAGAGGAACAGAAGATCATTGTTTCTCGTAATGCCCATTTTCTAGAACACCAGTTCTTAGAAAAGGAAACAAGTGGGAGCGAAATAGAACTGGAAGAAATTTCAGAACCACAGACTATTACTGAAAGCTTAATGGAACCAGAGGGTTCAAAAGAAAATGACATTCCTACGCCGCTCCGCAGGAGTAGTAGGCAGTCTCATCCGCCCGAGAGATACTACGGTTTTCTCATAGACGGGGATAGAGAGGATTGCATTATAGATTATGATGAGCCGACTAGCTTCCAGCAGGCCATTCAGAGCGTTGACTCGGTAAAATGGCTGGATGCAATGCGGACCGAAATGGAGTCCATGTACACCAACAAAGTATGGACGTTGGACGTTGCTCCAGATGGGGTAAACCCCGTAGGATGCAAGTGGATCTTCAAAAGGAAGATTGGTGTAGATGGACAGGTTGAGACCTATAAAGCTAGACTGGTTGCAAAGGGTTTTCGTCAAAGACCTGGTTTGGACTATGACGAGACCTTTTCTCCAGTAGCTATGCTGAAATCCATTCGGATCCTTCTTGCCATTGCTGCCTTCCACGATTATGAGATTTGGAAGATGGACGTAAAGACCGCTTTTCTAAATGGAAATTTAGAGGAGTGTGTCTATATGGACCAGCCAGAGGGTTTCAATCAGAGTGGGAGCAGCGGAAAAGTGTGCAAGTTGCTTAAATCCATCTATGGACTAAAGCAGGCATCGCGGAGTTGGAACATCTATTTTGATGAGACGGTCAAGGAATTTGGATTTATCAAAAATCCAGATGAGCCATGCATCTATAGTAGATTTGTAGTGAGAACTGTAGTATTCCTCGTTTTATACGTGGATGACATTCTCTTAATAGGAAATGACATTCTTATGCTACAATCTGTCAAGGGGTTCTTGTCACACAGGTTCTCCATGAAAGACCTGGGTGATGCCTCATACATTCTGGAGATCCGGATCTATCGTGACAGATCCAAGAGGATATTAGGACTTTCACAGTCCAGGTACATCGACACCATACTGAAAAGATTCAGTATGGAAGATTCCAAGCGCGGTAATCTACCGGCTTGTCACGGGATCACCCTCTCCAAAGAGATGTCTCCCAAGACTGATTTGGAAAGGGATCGCATGTCTATTATACCCTACGCTTCTGCGGTAGGCTCTATAATGTATGCGATGTTGTGTACCAGACCAGATGTAGCTTATGCACTGAGTGTGGTAAGCCGGTATCAGTCAAACCCTGGGGAGAAACATTGGATAGAAGTAAAGAACATTCTCAAGTACCTGAGAAGGACTAAGGAGATGTTCTTGGTGTATGGCGGAAAAGACCTCCAGATCGAGGCCTTTGCTGACTCCAGCTTCCAGAGTGACAAGGATGATTCCAAGTCCATGTCGGGTTATGTCTTTACCCTCAATGGAGGGGCGGTGTGTTGGAAGAGTTCCAAACAGGAAACCGTTGCTGACTCGACGATGGAAGCGGAATATATCGCTGCTGCAGATGCCGCAAAAGAAGCTGTCTGGGTAAGGAAGTTCTTAACTTAACTTCAGGTGGTTCCGTCCATTGTTGATCTAATACCTCTGTATTGCGACAACAACGGGGCTATAGCTTTAGCAAAGGAACCAAGGTCCCATCAGAAGTCCAGACACATCTTAAGGCGGTATCACCTGATCAGGGAGATCGTGGGTCGCCAGGAGATCGAGGTTCGGAGAGTTTCTACAGAAGACAACACTGCTGATCCACTCACAAAGGCCTTGCCCCAGACTCAGTTCGAGCGGCTGATAGAGATGATAGGTCTTCGATACGCCAGTACATGGCCTTAGTGCAAGTGGGAGATTGTTAGTGTATATGCCCTAGAGGCCATTACTGTATCATACTAGTTTGTATATTACTTAATGGAAGCTTGGGATATTCACAGTTGTATAAACAATCTTGCTCAATATAGTAGTATGCTACTTGGTTTGTTTCTACTTCAATGTGTACATGTGTTTATTTTAGTATATCACCTATACACATTAGTGGAGCCCTTAGGATCTTTGCTTGATTACCAGCGTTGTGATGGCAGTCACACTAGTGAGGGCTGGGTAATCTATAAGCACATCCTTATGCAGGTCCCTAGTCGCAGGACTATCGAGACAGGGCATCGATACTCCGGAGTAGACTAGCGTATGCGCTTCTCATCCCAGTGTGGGAGATGGTCTATCCCACAGCCATCAGTACGTCGTACTAGAGATAGTATGCGGGTGCTCGTTGGGTTACGAGTACACTGGACAGGACTCATCGGGAACTGTTGGTTGGTACTATACCTATCGTCAGTTATCAGTTCCCAGGTGACATGAGTACAGCTTAGTCCGCTGACTTGATACTGTCAGTTCGCCTCGAGTGTGTTCCCACTGCACTTTGATTACTACCCTACCACGGCTCAAAGGAGTCGTGCAAACAGGTAGTTTTTGGGTGCAGTCCCGAAGCACTTGGAGGCAGTGACGGTTAGACAGGCTTCGTCTCTCCCGGTATTGGGGGTTGACATCGCGCTGTGTCTAGGAGAGCCATTACACGAGTAGTCCCTGGCCAGGGCAAGCGAGATATACTGGTAGGTTTCCAGTGTTATCTCAGGGTGTTCTGGGCTTCACTCCGACACGACTTGTACCGCTATTGGGGGACTGACGTTTACCGCCCCTAGGCCCGCCATGCGATGTATCAGACGAACAGACCGGACTGTATAGAGATTGTCACAGTCAGACTCAGTAGGAGTTCAGATGGGTTTCACCTCGTCAGTCTTCTTGTCGGCATCTACCTGGGGACCGTTACGCACAGCTAGTGCCGCTTGCGGTCTGTGATTAAACCCACTGCCAGCGTAGTGTCGAGTCTTTAGAGTCCTACACAGAAAGCTATTCTCCTTTAGGCAAAAGAGTAGTGGTCGCATGGTTTTGCGACAGGTCGCGTGGTTTTGCGACAGGGTTCGGTCACATCCGCGCACTTGTGCACGTACAGTGTCCGGACAGTTAACACTAGCGGGCTTTGGTTTAAGCCAGATCCTAGTGTACGTTTTGGGGTTGGTTTTATCTCGTATGTATTCGTGTTCCTCGGAATGCAGATGCGGGTGTGTATGCACAGTTGACAGAGGCAGAGTATTCTCATTGGGGTTGTCGACTGTCGACTGTTGCTTGTTGACAGTTGACTGTTGACCATTGACTTTTGCTTAACCCTAATGAGAATAAGATATATGATTAACATTAATATTAATTAAGTATTATAGTGACATGGTTGTTGAGGGGTTGACATTGTTGACTTGTTGACTTTGTTGACCGGTTGACTAGGTTGGACTACTTGACCATCATCATGACAATGGCTATCATTCCATGGCAAAGACTTTTGCTTGCTTGTTTATTTATGCAAAATGAGTGCATGAAATGATATAGCCATTTTGACTTAAACCATTTACACAATACTTGATTACTATTTTTGTGATGATGACTTTTGGATTATGAGAGGTGAGAATGAGAAGAGTATGGTTCATTCTATCATTTGCTCTCTCTCTCTTGAGCTCTCTCATTCTCAAGCTCTCCCTCTTCCTCTTGCTCTCTCTACCTCAAGGCAAACCATTCTCATGCGTTGAGACTCATTGCCTTAGAGATAAAAAGATACCAAAACATTCCTCTACTCATTCTAGTTCACAAGGCCTAGCAAGCCAAGTGATCTAGTTTCTTCAAAGTTCGAAGAAGAAGCCAAAGGTAGAAGCTTTCGGGTGGATCCATCTTCGGCGCAAGGAGATGACGAGGTGAGGCCGATCCGTACACCGGGAGGAGTCGAAGACTAAGGAGTTCAAGAAAGGTATAGCCCCCTAACCGAGTATGTAAACTCTTGTTAGGTTGTTAGCTAGTAGTTTAACAAAGATCCGGTTTTGAGTCCATGTTACCGCCTCTAGAAAATCGTTTTTCACCAAATTCCGCATGCCCGAAAGTACCGGGAGAGGTAGCATGGACTTACACCATAGCCGCTACGTCCTAGAAGAAGGCCGGGGGCGTGAGCTTGTCCCGAACCGGCCTTAGCTCGGCCCTAGCTCGGCCCTGAGACCATCTCCACCGGTGAGGCCTTCCGCAGCGGCCCGATCCCCCGATGACCGCCGTGGGGCAGCCAGATGCATGCGCAAGACCCGGCGCCCCTGGTGAGGGGGGAAGAGGGTGTCGAGGTTCCCCTTTGTCACGCCCCACTTCCCAAAATACGGGGTACGAGGGGTTGACAAGGCCAGCCATGCTCCTACGGTCAAGGAAACATCCCGCCGTAGTCACACTTCGGCTTCTAGCTTTACGTGGTAATCAGTAATCAATACACATGTAATGAGAAATGCAGTCACTAAATCAAAACAGATACCAAAAACTAACCAGATAGAGATCAAGGAAGTATAACGCTGAGTCGCTGATCTAGATATCCGCAATGTCCTCGGGGTACGTCAGGTCCTGGTCCGAGCTAAATCCACTTCTCACTCTGAGCATGCATACTCAGGTCGTCAAAGCGACACAATAGCAATAAATAGAAATACATATGTAACAAGTGTAATAATGATGAATATGAAACAGTAAGTATGGAGTGATGATATGAGCATGAAGGAGCCAGTACAGGTAAACAATAAAGCGGGTAAACGGTAAGGTAGGTGTATTAGTCAGTAATCAATGCATGTCACTAAACCTATCAGTCTCTAAGTCTCACTGTCTAGGTCGCTAAACCTATCGTCAGTCCAAGTGTGAGAGTCAACCACTCGTGAGTATCCCCCACCCAAGGGTAGGGCCTCAGGAGCAAGGGAACACGGGCCCGAGTCGCTAATAATCAATAATATCACCCATATAACTCCCAGAATCGTTGTGTATGCCGGCAATGGGACTCTCGAGATTCCGTTGAACTCACACTCAAACTACCCCATACCCCGTGGTCTACATCAAACACCAACCATAAACTCAAATACTAGTCGGTCCATGACAAGTCTACGCGAGAACTGAAGATATGATCTCCATCAAGCATGTCTCGACTGGTATCCAAGATAAATGGACGGCGTTTGACGCCTTACCTATGACACTAATATAAGTGCTTCCATAATCGTCCCATACCAATTATAGTCACACTTATACATGTCTCATAGACTTCGACAATGCAATAAATTATCTGGGTCCGTTGATTGTGTACAAGTACGTGTCACTTTCACTTATTCATTCACGCTTTAACACTAACGTACTTACCACAATCAAAACACTAATATCTAAAACTGGGCAATGTACACGACCACTAGGTTATCAATTTATATGAGCTCTACATGATATGATGAGAATGCAATAATTATGATATGAATAAAATATCATCAACCAGTGTCCTACCACTTGCATAATTCACTATAAATCATAAATGCAGAATCGAGCGAAACAATGTAAAGGGGGTAAACAGTATATTTAATTATCTATCCATCAAAAATTGGTTTCGCGTCAATCGGGTTTCAGGTTTACTAGTTATGGCCATTTCAATTTAAGTGTTCACTTCTGGAAATCCGGTTTCAGAATTGGAAGTCTGTTTCGTAACACATTTTACTTCCAGTTGGGATCATAATTATCCAACACTATAGTTGAACAATATTTAGGGTTATCAGTTAGGTTTCCAACGCAATTGGCGGATCAGTAATATCATATATCAACAGGAAGTTATTGTCAGGTTAAGGTTGATGTGTAAAATCTGTCACTGCAGAATTCAGCAAGATACGTCGGCATTATAAAATATGTTAAAAATATCATACGGAACTGAAATCTAGTGAAACCAGTGGATTAAGAAAGATAAATCAAATTTTCACGTAACGATATAGGGTTCCGCACATTCTCGCAATTGAACAAGAATATACAGTGATTTAAAAACAAGGGCTAACTGGGATTACCGCTCTGGACTGCAGTCCAAGATCGTAATTCTCCCGAGTTCTCTCTATCATAACTTGTTAAAATTTAGAGATAAACTATAGAGTACTGTAGGTTAATCTGTTAGCTTCGATACAAGCCAAGGAACACTAGGATCCGATATGTAAATTATTTATTAGGATTTTAACGGTCTAACATGTCCGGAAAAATTCAGATTCCGTAAGGGTTATCAGGATGTCATTTCATAGTGATGATCTCGATATTTTGCGTCCAAACTTCTACATGGTATTCCTTAACAGTAAAGTGGTTCGTTTATCTCAAATTAGGGTGTTTTAAAATAAGTTATGGTTTAGGATTTAACATCGAACATATAGCACGTATATACATAGGTCCATCTTCGTCCAATATACTAACTCATAATTAACCAATTATAATAAATTTAGCATGATTATAGAAAGTGAAAGGGGGTTCATTTGCCTTCGGTCGCTTGATATGGAAGCGACGCCGCTGCAGGGTTTGTCTCGACACACAAGACGGTGCGATGCTGGACACGGGCGTGTGGCGCCAGCACGATACGCGGTGATCCGGTACTGGGCGCGGTGGCGATGCGGGCGTGATACGGTAGTGGGCGTGGTCCTGGCTCGGTACATGGCACGGCGCGACGCGGCACTGGGCACGGTGGCTGGCACGACGTGGCACGGGGACTGGGCACGGGGCGCGACACGTGAGTGGGTCTGCGGTGGCACGGAGGCAGGCACGGTGCGGCACGGGACCGTGGCACGATGTTGGTGCAGTAGCGGTCACAAAGCGGCACGGTCCTTGTCCGGAGGTGGGCACGACATGACATGGCAACTTTATGGGGATCGCGGCTCCGTTGATGGAGGATGTGGTTGCGGTGTCGGCGAAAGTGGTGGTCGAGGCAGTGATGGGTGTCGGGTTCTTGGTGTGCAGGGAAGAAGAGAGAGGAAAGACGGAGATGGAGGTGAGGTCGACGATGGAGGCAGCGACGAGGGTGTAGGCGAGGGTGCACAGGCGAAGGGGTGATGGGGCTCAGGTGTTACTTGGGGCGATGGTGAGAGGTCGCCTGCGAAGGGCGATGGTGGTAGCCGACGGTGTGAAAGGAAGTGGGAGAGCTCGTAGTGAAGGCAAGCAGCAGACGAGGACGAGGTGGGTCGCGGTGCAAGAGACGGGTCGGCGATGGTAGCTCATCGACTGTTGCTGCAGTGGGTGTTGGCCGAAGAGGTAATCGGTGCAGTGGAGGGGTTGTGGTGTAGGCGAGGAGGGAAGAAGATAGCGAGGGAGCTCTGTTGCTTCGGTGGAGGTTGCGACAGTGACCGGTTGGGAATTGGAGGAAGGGGGTTGTCGGGTGGTGGCTTCAGGGGTGTTCTATAGTGGTGTTCGGTGGTTGTGGTGAATTCGCCGGCGGCGGTTGAAATGGAGCTTGAGAAGAGAGAAGGAGGTAGAGAGAGAGATTGTGAGTTTGAGAGAGGTAGAGAGATGAGGTCGAGGGAAGTGAGCGGGCGCACGCGTGAGGTCATGGGCCGAGGGGTGAGGACGTGGTCGCGACGAGGAGGGGGCATGGGAACGAGCGTGATGTGGGGACGAAGAGAAAAGAAGGAGAAAGTAAAGAGGGAGTGGGGAAGAAGGAAGCGGGTCGGGCGTGGAGGGTTGGGTCGGGTCGGTGAAGGGCATGGGATGAGCTTGGGTTTAGGCCGGGATTGTTTATGGAAAAATAAAAAGGGAAAATGGAAAATAAAAGGGAAATAGACACTAGGGTTAGGGTTTTAAAATAAAATAATTATAAATGTATATAAACAAATTTTGTAAGCAACACTTTATAAAAATACGGATATTGGTGTACAAAAAGAACTGGGTATTACACCCTTAAGATGAAAAAGACGATCTCACGCCTGCCGTCAACTGAGATTCCTGAGGGGATTCCCATGCAGGAGGGGGACGTCTGCTTTGTGGTCCCCTCGGGGCTTTCGGTTGCCGACAGCTTGCTCTCTGACATAGAGCAATCGGCCGGGGGAAAAATTCCCCGGGGGACCCTCAAGGCCGAAGTGGCCGCCATCGCTCAGAAGGCGGTTCAGGTCGATACCCGTTTCCTTTAAGGATTCCGTTAAGTGCTCTTTCTTAATTTGAATGTTTCTAACAGTTTTTGCTGCTTTCCTCAGGTTCTCCAACACTGCGCCCTCATCGTAAATATGGAATCCGAGAAGATTGCTCTACCATGAGGAAGGCGGGGGAATCATCTTCGCAGGAGGAGGATCTGCGCCTTGAGCCGCAGCAAGAGAAGGAGAAGACAACCGCCCTCGAAACCCGGTTAGCCACCGAGGCGTTAACGGTCTCCAAGTGCCAGAAGTCCCAACGACTTCTGAGTGCGTCCAACCAAGCCGTTCAGGATAAGTTGGAGGAGATGGGCAAGCGCTATACCATAATGAAAAAGTCGAGGGATGCCAGCAAGAAGGAGGCCAAGGCGGCGCTTGAGGCGGTGAAGATTGCCGAGCTCCGAGCCTCGAAGTCGGTGGAGAAGTATAAGGCGTCAGACCAGTTCTACGCCGACATCGCCGAAGCCTCGGCCAACATTTAGCACGAGGCTCTTGATGCCGTCAAGGCGTTGGTGCCGGAGTTTGCCGATGGTGAGCTCCACGCTAGAATCCCGCTCTCGGTAGATACGCCGCAAGTGGCTGGCGCCGAGGAGGCCATCTGGGGAGAGGAGGTTGCGAAGGTAGAAGCCCCGGCCCCTGAGGATGGTGCCGAGCAAAGCGAGACCCAAGCGGAGCCCGCAGCATGAGCCCTTTTTGCCTTGTGAGTTTTTTGTTTTTCCTTCTTTTTTTTTGTAAGCCTCCGGGCACCTTTTTGTAAGGCAGAGGAGCCCATAGTACCCTATAAAAATTTCTGGAACATAAATAAAGATGAGCTTATTTTCCTCTGCATGACTATGTGTTTTCTGCGTGAGTACTTCAGCTTGCCAGTTTTTTTTCAAATGTTAAGTGTTAGGCTGTAGGTCGATGGCCGACCTTTTAGATAACGATCGCGCGTCGAGTGTAAGTCGATTGACCGCCAGGTGTAGGAAGGTCGGTGCCTTTCCACTTGTGCCCTTCCACTCCCCGGAGTCGAGGTGGCGATCGTTCATTTAGGATGAATCAACAGATATTCAAGTGTTGTAAGGTCGGTACTAGTCCATTCTCAGATCCGAATTGATGACCACGTCTCTTCATAGGGTAGGAATCAACCCGTCGGAGAGTAACCTGCACGGTGGCCTCTTCAGAAGGGCTTTAGATCCTTAGCGTGGATGGGTAGGAAATTACCCACTAGGGATGGACCGGACAGGAAAGCTGCTTGACGGCCTCGTGATGAGGGCTTTGATCCTTAGCGTAGATGGGTAGGGATCTACCTGCCAGGGATGGACCGGACAGGGAAGCTGCTTGACGGCCTCGTGATAAGGGCTTTGATCCTTAGCGTAGATGGGTAGGGATCTACCTGCCAGGGATGGACCGGGCAGGGAAGCTGGTTGACGGCCTCGTGATGATGGCTTTGATCCTTAGCGTAGATGGGTAGGGATCTACCTGCCGGGGATGGACCGGGCAGGGAAGCTGCTCGGTGGCCTCATGATGAGGGCTTTGATCCTTGGCTTAGATGGGTAGGAATCTACCCTCCAGGGATGGGCCGGGCAGGAAAGTTGCTCGGCGGCCTCGTGATGAGGGCTTTGATCCTTAGTGTAGATGGGTAGGGATCTACCCGCTAGGGATGGACCGAGCAGGGAAGCTGCTCGGTGGCCTCTTTAGGAGGGCTTTAGATCCTTGGCGTAGAGGGGTAGGGATCTACCCGTCAGGGATGGACTGGGCAGGGAAGCTGCCCAGTGGCCTCGAGATGGGGGCTATTTAGACTTCCCTTCGCCTTCGTGGGGCATCGTTCAATTTTGCATAACCCGTAAAATCAGGAAGAGTGACCGTCGCGGATGACGCGTGGCAGAAGCGTGCCAGTGGGGTGTGATACTCCAAGTTTCGCACCGTTCAATCTTCAATTTACCACTTAGGGGTTCGTGAGGATCGACATGGTCGCCACGTGGCAGCTCTGTATTGGGAATTTGAAAATATCCCGCGATTCGCGTCGCTGCGTGCATAAATTTCGGCCGTTAGAAGATTTTTGTCGAGGCTATAAATAGCAAAGACGTGTTGGTTCCTTTCTAGCCTTGTGTTTCTGAAGATGGACAGATGTCCGTGCGTGCTCATCAGCGAGATAATTTATCGGGACGATGTGTACCTTTACAACCTTGACCGATCCGAACAGACGTGCGAGGTGGTGATAGACCACATGGAGGGCCACTTCGGACGCCTTCTTCCCCGGCGATCTCCACTCCTCCAAGTGCTTATTTATGCGATCTGGAGGAGATCCCCGGGTCTGCACAATGCTTTGTCTCTGCAGTTGAGGGATGAGGCGATCGAGAAATTGAACTCGCTCTACCATCTCGGCCTGATCTTGAATAGCAGACGGGACCGATCGCTTGGCCTTCTTCTGGAGTATTTCCAGAAGAGGCTGATCGTTGATTTTTGTCCGGCGTGTGGCGCTTCCGAGGTCGCCGAGGAAGCTAGGGCTCGGCTGGCGGAGATTTCGTCGGAGTATCATCGACAGTGCTTCCTCAATCCCCGGCCCTCTTTACTGTAAATTTTTTTTAAGGTTGAGGAGCCCACAATACCTCTTAATGAATAAAATTCTTCTTTTCTGATGTGTTGTGTCTTCTTTTATCCCTTAGCACTTTTTACATATTTTCTAAAAATGAATCTAGTGAATTCGGAACCGAGGAAGAAGAAAATATAATGAAGAAGACTCTTCTAATTCAGGAGATGTTCAGTCGAAAATATCGCACATTTGATATAACATTTTCCTTACTTTTCTTAAATATCTAAAGGTGTTTATTATAAATATGAAACATATGAGGGTTTATCTCTAAAATATCTATTATTATATGTTTATATATTATAATTAACATTATGAAGGAAAATGTATTTATATAATATTTTGATAATTTAAATATGCATATCATATCAAATATCCTGAACCAATATTCTCGAAATATAATATCATATAAAATGGTTAGGATAATATCTCAAAAGTACCAAATATTACTAATATTATTCATTGAGATATTGTGCAAAGTTTAGCTCAGGTCAGGAGATCAAGATATCGAGATGTCGGGAATCAGAAATCTGCCGATGAAGTTAATTAAAATCGAAGAATCAATACTGGCAAAGACTCAGAAAAGATATGAAGATTCCAGACATCAAATAAATCTTCATGTGTCACAACGAAGCAGACCCATAATTTTGAAGTCAATATCCCACCAAACGGCCGCGGTTCCGCGGCCAAACCATGCAATATGCGGCGGATCTTTGGCCGAATCAACGAGTTAGGGTTTGGGATTTTAGGTTTGGATCTTCACAACAACCCCTGATTCTTGAGATCTATAGTTTCTGGTTTTGGGGCTATATAAAAGACCGATGGATAAACCAAGAAAACATCACCTTTTTCACGAAGCAAATCACCGTCAAAGAACAAGTGATCCACGACAGGTCCGTGATTCGACATGATAAGGCGACGTGAGATTCGACGGAACATCTATTTCCTACGAGGCAGAGATCGAGAGCAACTTCTTCTTTCTCTTGTAATCTAAACTTGAAGGTTTTGTAATTGTGATATTGAGTAATAAAGGTAGATCATTAGATTAATTAGTTAGTATTTAATTTCTGCATGATGATCTCATTCTCTATCCGTTCTTCTTCCATCTCCATCATGCGCGAGTAATTCTCCGCTTGATAGGGTTCATACGATTAGGGTAGAACAATAGATGAGAAAATATTTTAACTTCTTGTAAGTCTTATGAAGTTTATAAACTTTAGCAAAAGAATCGTTAACATCCTTATCGGACGCGCTACTAATTTATTGCTAGTCTCGACCGCGATTTGAGATCAGATTAACAATTTTTTTGTTAAGGGCTAGACATGAATAGAGATTAATGAAAGGACAAGGGTCAATAGTGTGGAAACCATACTTTCTTCCAAAGAACCCCAATTCTCATTTATCACTATCGATCTAGATTTAAATCTATCAAAAGATAAAAGGAGTTATCTTTATTAGTCATCCATGACTACTAAATCCTAACGAACCCTACAAGCTCTCTTCTTATAAAATCTACATCCGTATTTAAACTAGATCTGTATTCTATATCCGTATTTAATATAGATCTAGAATCTATTCTTCACTATTCTTTATTCTTCTATTCTTCCTCTTTTCAATCAACACGTCTAAAGTGAGATTAAAAATGTTCCATGCATCCCTGAGGACGACCCGTACTCATCACGGCTAGCTATACGCGACACCGTTATTGATTGCGGTTATTACTACACACTCTCACATAGGGAAAATCAATCAAATAGCGTTGTTGCCGGGGATACGTGCGTAATATTTTTTCTCTTGCTATTCGTGTTGAATTCTTATTCGATTAATATCATAAATGTAAAATAAAACAGTAAATTGTGTATTTAACGATTAGTGTGCGATTTTTGCGAGGGAATCTGGAGACACTAAAGAAAGGAAATCAAGATTCAGAGACTTTCAGAGAGGTCCAGAGGAGCTAGGAAGGTACTGTAGAATTTCTTTTACAAAGAACCCCCTAAATAGCGGCAGAACCGCGGCAAAAGGGTGCATTTTGCGGCGGTTGGGCGGCGAAGTTGGGGAATTCTGGATCCAAATTTCTCTGGTAACTTCCTCTATACTTTCTCTCTCCTATAGAAAATCCAATAATATATTTTTCTGCAGGATTCTTTGCAAAATATCGCCGCTCAAAAATCTTTTTACGTGTTTTGTAATTGGTTTGTGTATATTTTAAATACGGACTTTAAGGGGCAAGACCAAAATTCAGATTATGTGGGGATTTCATCACCCTTCGTAGGCCCCACAAATCACCAAACGTGCATCCGCATCGCCTACATTAATTAAAAAATATCTAGACCAATACTCTAAGGACCGTCGCGGTCAATTAAGACAGAGAAAGGTCGTGGGTAATCTATCGCTTATCTGCATTTTTTTGTAGTGTCTAGAGAAGTGTGTCTAGGCAAGTGGTTACTTAATTAGGCCCACTATTTTCGGTGATTCGTATAGCTTATACCTCCCACTTATCTGGCACTTACCTGGCCACAGGAGCGATAAAAAGGTGGTAGAGGATTGATCCTGCGGTTTGTTCTTTGAAAGTCTAGGAGCGGTCTAGTGACTTGACCTAGGTGACCTTAGTTCTAGGGTTGATTGTACATTTTTGTGTGATTTGTCTCACGTCCGACAATTTTCAAAACAAACCAATTTTTAAGTTCTCACCCATGCTGCCACATGCGCTAAACCTGCTTAGTGCATGCTCGGTTGGACACGGGATTCTAGTGCCCGTCTTGTCCGCGTTTCTGTTATCGACTCCGAAGTCATTACTTCTTCATCTTCTTTTTCCCCTCCACCCACCATATCGACCGAGATGGACGATTCTCCATCAGATTATAACACAACCCTGCCACCACCCGTCGGTGCGCAAAATCCACCGCGTATCTCTCTCCAAGAGAGATGCTATCCTATACGCGGTCCTCTTCCTACCTGTCTATTGTTAGTTATATGTATGTCCTAGAGGCCATTACTGTACATTGGATGTATATTGTAGTGGATGCTGGGACATATATAGGGAGGACTTTCTTGCTCGACATGATAGTATGCTATCTGGTTGATCTTTACCTTAACGTGTATACTGATTGTCTCTCTGTTACATGTTGGTAAAGCCCTTAGGATGTGTACTTGACTACCTGGACTATGATGCGGATCATACTAGTGGGGACATGGTAGTCCATAAGTACATCCTTCAAAGTCCCTAGTCGTGGGTGTATCGAGACGGGGCATCGATATACCAGAGTAGACTAGCGTGTACCTTCTCGACCCATACAGATGGGCGATGGATGATCCCATATCCATTGGTGTTTGACATCAGAGATGATATACGGGTGCTCAGTAGAGACTGGGTACACTGGACGGACTCGCCGAGAACTCCCAGATGGTATTATACCTCACGTCAGATGGCAGTTCTCTGGTGACACTGGTACAGAGTTGTCTGTTGACCCGAGATCGTCATAGAGTCTTGTGTGGTTCCCACTGTGCTTTGATTTCCATCTTACCACGTCCAAGAGGGCGTGCAAAATGGTGGTTTTTGGGTACAATCCCGAGTCACATGGAGGCAATGAGCGATAGGAGGGGATTCGTCTCTCCCGGTATAGGGGGTTGATGTTGCGCTGTGTTCGATTGGCTATAACAGGAAATCCCTGGCCAGGGTTGCTGACATTTACTGGTAAGTGTTACCAGTAGTTTCTCGAATTGTTATAGACCTCATATCGACACGACTTATCGAGCTATTGGGGTCTGACGTTTACCACCCCTAGGCGAGATATGCGACATATCAGACGATCAGACCGGACTGTACGGTAGTGTTACTGGATGGATTCACTGGAGTGTGAGCGGGCTTGCTCGTCGATCTTCTGATCGCTCAATACCCGGGTGGCCGTTACGTTTAGCAGACCGCTTGCGGCTTGTGGGTGCTTGATATGATCATCATCTGCTGCCGGTGTATTGACGAGTCTTTAGAGTCCTACACAGAGGTTTCCTGGCTCAAGCGAAACGAAATAGGAGCGCATATGAGATATGTGCGGGACCGAGAATAATGCGTGTATGTGATACCGTATTCCATTCTCGCGATGAATGTATCGAATGGTTATATGCGATATAACCTAGTTATCGAATCGAGGGTTGATTCGATAAGCCGATACATTGGATATTAGTCGGTTATATGCGATATGACCGGATCGTTAAATCAAGTGTTGATTTAATGATTTAATGTATAATTATATATTTGATATATTACTTTGCATTAACTAATATTGGTTCACTTTAAATGGATTTTCTCACTCGCTTGTGCACATTGTATATTCGATATAGTTTTGTGCACTTGATTGTATCATGTTTGATGATACATGCAAAATTGGTTAAGTGTAAAGATTAAACCATGGTTGTGTAATGGTTAGGGTTTTGTTTTTACTTATTCATTTATTTATTTCATTTATCCTTTTTGGAAAATAAAATGCATAAAGAGAAAATGGTGGCTTTCATTTATTTCTTTCATGAAGATTCATGAAGGTTTGACTAAGTCACCATTTTGTCTCATGCTTAACCCTAACCACTCCATTTAACCATAGTCCACTCTCTACACCTAACTATGGTTTTGTTTATGATAAGTTTTGATTTTCTATTCTAATTTAATTAACTTATCATATTCATTATCTTCTTCTTCTTCTTCAAGAAGAAAACCAAGCATCCATCAATGGTGATTGATGAAAAAGAGTGAGAAATCCAATTCTAAAGTCTACCCACTTCCTATTTCTTCATCCTCTACCTCTTGCCAAGTAGTAGAGTGTGTTTCCTTCACAAGTTTTCAAGGCTTGGTGAAGGTGGAGCTTGATCTAGTGATGCCACGACGTAGATCATCTTCGGCACGTTGTCGACGACCTAGCCCGGTCTTTTCTCCGATGAAACCACCGTGAGAGTCATGGATCGATTTGGACAGCGGAGAGGACTTCATTACGGAGCCGTGGAGGTGGAGCACCGGATCTACAAAGGTTGTATTTCCGTATCCTTTTAGTTAAGTGTTAACTAGTTTCTTTTATCGCCTAAAAATCTAGCCGACGATCCGTAGTCGGGTTTCTCGGCACCGTTAAAATTTGAAATTGGCATGGTTGATGCCTTGTGAGACCTTATTAGGGTGCCTAGGAACCTTTCACTGGTATCAGAGCTACTAGGCATTGGATGTCGACCTATGGGGGGTTCTCACTGTGTGAAAGTGTGGCGAAGCATAGGCTCTTACCCCCAGGGAGTCTCGAGATCGGAAGGTGTTCCGGCGGGTTGTAGTCCTCGCGAGGGGGCATGCGTAAAAAGTAGCGGCTGAGGGACCCGTTGGTGCCACGGCGACCCCATTGGATGGGGTGGCTGCCTAACCTACACTGGTATCAGAGCCTAGCTAGAGTCTTAGGCGAAGTCTAGACGGAGTTTGAAGTCCGATCGACCCGAAACCCCAACTCAAAAAATGCTCTCTGTCCTTTTTTCAAAAAATGGGTTTTTTCAATATTAAAAATTGCTAAAAAATTCAGCAGGGTCCTATTAGAATTACTGTGAAATTCGGTGGGCCAATTCGTCAAGTGTGCGGCGGAACCGCGGCAGAAGCATGGCTTCTGCGGCGGTTCCGCGGCAGTATTATTAAATTGTCCAATAATTTTTGCACAGTAATTCATGTTTGCAGGTGCTGGATTTTCTGGGAATTTTTAATATTTATTCAAGAGTTGAATTTTCTGGAGTTGCTTTGGGAATTCGTATATTCGATCGGATTATCAAATTTTGTCTGTTTGGCTTTCCAGATAAATTTTAGAATATGTTAAAAAGTTCGACCGGATATAAATACCCAATTTTTCCCCTGTCGGGAAATTTCCAAGTGTTGGATTTTTCCGTAGTTTAACGACGTTCTAAGTAGTGCAAGTAACGCGATGGACCCTCTAGAAGACAACAAACCTTAACTCGATTATGTGACCGTCTTGAACTGCCCTTTGAACCTTCGGGTTTGGGGCAGTACGGCGTGCCACATGTGAGCCGTTGGCTTGACCCTTCTACGGCTGGACCGTTGGTACTGAGGCACGAACTGAATGTTGTTAGACTTATTTCATGTGTTGATCTGTATCGGGAAAACTTGGGTGTTCGATTGTTCGATCGGAAAGTTTGACATTTTCTATTTATCTGGAATGGGATACAATAATTGGAATTCACAAAAGTTATGAGATAACTGAATGAATGTTATAAACGTAGCACTTTAGTCTCACTTGATCGGTTGCCACGGAATTTTGATGTGATCAAAAGTCCGTCGCAATCACGTAGCGTACGCGGATACTCGCCGGATAAACTTAATAGACAGCCTCACCCCATAGCCCCGACCAAGTGACTGTAGGAGAACCCCGTCACCGAAAGCATCCGTCCGGGTGCTCGCGGTAGCGGTGTTCCGCCTTGGTGCACTTCGTCGACGGTATCAGGGGTGCAGCCGTCTACTGAAGTTTGCGACGAGCATTCGATCAGGATGTCGGGAATCTTGTTGAATTGCCCGACTTGATATTGAAAAGTGTTTTCGATAATGAGACTAAAATGCGGGGTTTATAATTGTTAGGCATGCGATGTCTAAGTAATTCATTTGGTCAGGCATGCGATGTCTGAAGAGATTGCGGATTCCAACTGTTGTAGTTTTACACTCTCTTTTCTGTGACCGTAAGTGTAATATGTGATATCGCCGGTTTCGTTGCTATATGTCAACGACAATTGGGATACGCATGTTTACTTACGTTGATGACATGTGATGTTATGTGTTGCTGGATATGTTATATTGGATCGTCGTGTTTGAATAGCCCGGGGTTTTTTATGTGAGATGGGTGTTTTTCATTTTCATTCATGTAAAAACTTGTATGTAATATTCTTTTATTGGGGCGCTTCCAGGTTGCGGAAGTTGTCACCTGATGTATATTATTTACTTTTCCGCACTAGGATAGACCCAAGGAGGAGGGCACAAGTAACCGGGTTCTGGAGTCCAGAGGGAGACCAACTCGAGGAGTCGAGTCCGGGTCTCCTAACTCCAGAATTGGTAGGGTTGCTTGCCGCTCTCGTAGGGGTCTAGGGGTGTGGGTTTGGCTATTCATCACGACCGTGGAATCCGTGTTTTATACTGGCTCGTATTGAAAACACGGACGTCCTAGTATATCCAATATTTCATATGATTCTTCTGCTGCGATATCTGTGATGTGATCATGTGATGTTCTGTGATAGATACAGTATATAGTATATATGATATATTATATAGACGTTACTTATGTTTTACACCCGCGCTAGCCCTGCCCCGCTCTGCCGTTAGTTACCTAACCTAACGGTGCACGAGGGGCATCGAGGCGAATGCGGATGGCATAAGTGTACGTCGTATTTATCTGTGATGTTTAGGTACTTAAATGATGGGACTTCATTAATGAGATTAATGAAATAAAAGAAACCTAAGATGTTGTAGAATCGAATTTCAAAATAAAACAGGTAGCTACAGTTTTTGCTTTGCACAGCGGTATATGCGATATATCCAGCACCTTATTCGATAAGGAAAGGACCGAGATCCCTTCACCGGGAGTGACTCCTTTAGCAATAACTGGCAGATGCTACACCCTCGGTTTGTCTTTTGATTGATTTTAAGAGTTTTTGCTTTGCACAGTGATATATATGATATATCCCGCACCTCATTCGACGAGGAAAGGACCGACGATCCCTTCACCGGGAGTGACTCCTTTAGCAAAACTAGAAAAGCCTCAAAAGCACTCCATTTTTAAAATCATTTGATTCTACAACGATATCGAGTTCATTACGCAATAGGTTTTAAGAAAAACCTGTCGTAGCCCTCCGTCATTTCAGATAAGTCCTATTTAGTATTCGTGCTACGTTTGTTGGCCTGCGTCAAGGCGTAGTGTGCGGTAGCTAACTAGTATTTATCTGCTTATGCATATGATGCAGATTGGGTTAGGGTAGTCGTGCGACTTTGTTGGCCTGCGTCAAGGGTCGTGCGGGTGGGTTTAATTCAATCAGGAAATGACGGGTTGAACTTGACTAGCGGACTATGGTTTGTTGGCCTGCGTCAAGGTCATAGGACGCTAGGGGCAAAATATCATCGGGAATTTCAAGTGTTGAAATTTGCAATGAGATTGCATACCTTCTATGAGATAGTTGGATCCCGATACCCGCTGCGAGTAAGAGTTACTCCTGGGAGAGTTTTATACATTACAATTAGCCGATCAAGTAGGTGTCTAGAAAGGTGTCAACGGGGTTACGCCTCTGGGAAAACGAGGTTTACATTAATTAGGTTCGTGCGAAAGCACGGGGGACCTCCCTCAAAGTACCGACACTGGCCTGGCTGAAAGATTGGCGAACTTGTAGTGTGTAATTAATCCCGGCTAGTCTTTCCTTTTAGGGTTTGAAGGAAGATTTGATAAAAAGCAGTGGGAGCCATCCTGATTAGATAAAATAATAACCAATCTATTCTTGCAAGAGCGCACGCTGAGTGTTTTCTTCTCTCTCTCTCTCCAGGTAGCGACCATATCACGCCTTAATCAAGATAATAAAACGGATTATTGACCGAACCCGCTTGTTATACTGAGCTGGGGAACGTTGGTCCCGCTCCAACTTATAATTGTTATAAGACAGAGCAGGTAATTGGGGAATACCAGATTTCCCGTGCCGCCCAAACGAAGAAAGTGCATATGATGCATCATCTTCGGGTGTGTTCATTACAAAGAACTGTTTCTCAGTATCCTCCGCATCCTGGGTATATGATACCGGATCAGGATCCCAGATATGTAATCTGTTACATAGGGCTACAAAAGGGTAGAAAAACTGAGAACGGGTGATAAGTTTCATGAGGCAGAAAACGGGGCAAGTGTTGCAGCCAAGTCTGTCGGTCACTGTCACCCTGTATTACCAATACATTGATTCTGAACGAATGTTATTAGATACCGAACCTGATATACAAAATTATATCGGTCTCTTTATTAGTAAAGAAACGATAAAATTTTGTATTGTTGGATAATGTTTTGAACATTTCCTATATCAAAAGTTGATCGGTTCAGGCACGTTATCTAAAAACATTAATGTTCTAAATCAAACTACAGTTCTTAGTATACAGAACACACACAAGAGGAAGAGTTCAAAAATGAACGAATTCTTCTTGAGGTATTGTAGACTAGGTCAGATCAATGTGACCCGATTAGCTAGAGTTACATAAAGATGCATATTTAAATTAATTTGAATTTACATCTTGTGAAACTCGCCAGTCATGTCACAAAGATAAGAAGACCATAGCTCCGTTTACTGGAAACAGAGAAAGAGTTAGTGAACTCTTGGGACTGATACATGATGATGTATGTAAGGTCTCCTGTCTACACATGCCAGGACTGATTCTTTATACTTCATTATATTCTCTGATAATCTCTCAAGATTCAGTCATATGTTCCTGTTGAAACTTAAGTCCGAACCTTTTGAGATATTCACAGAATATGATTTAGAAGTAGAGAACCGATATACGGGTATAAGTATTATGTCCTTTGATGTGATCGAGGAGGAGAATACTTGAGCACGGAAATTCTGGACTATTCATAAGGAGAATGAGATTCCCTCTCAGCATTACTCCTCCGTATACACCATAGCACGATGGTATATCGGGGCGGAGCAATTGCACCCTATTCGATATGGTGTGCTCTATGATGAGTACTACTGAGTTACCTATTTCCTTTTGGGAGTTATGCACTTATGAAGCTGCATACCTATTGAATTAGGGTTCGAATCAAATCAAAGCCTACCATTTCATATGTGATATGGAAAGGGAAGAGCCCATGTCTTAAGCTAGTTAAGATTTGGGGTTGTCCGGCCTATGTCTGAAAAGCAAAATCCGGACAAGCTCGAGGCAATGTCAGTTATGTACAACTGGAAATGTTCCAGCTATACAAACTGCAACTGATGATTTGACAGAACCAAAGGATTCAGTAGATTCCAACGAACCTCAGCCTCTCCGCCGATCTAGTAGGGTTCCTCACCCACCTGAGAGATACTTCGGTTGCTCTATGACAGTGGGAGCGAGGATTGCATCATGAGATGATAACCCAACTAGTTTCGAGCTGGCCATCAAGAGTAGGGACTCTGTAAGAATGGCTGGATGTTTAGCGATCTGAGATGGAATCCTTATACACCAACAAAGTATGGACTTTAGTTGCTATATCTGAAGGGTTAAATCTCCATCAGGAGCAAGTATATCTTGAGAAGATTACTTGGTGTACATGGAAAAGTTGAGACTTTCAAAGCTAGACTTGTTAAAAGTTTGCATCATTTACCAGGCGTGGATTATGATGAAACCTTTTTCAAGTAGCTATGCTTAAGTCCATCCAGATCCTACTTGCCACGGCTACATACCATGACTACGATATCTGGTGGTTGGGTGTCATGACAGCTCTTCTAAAATGATGTTTTGGAAGAGGGCGTCTATAAGTACACAGCCAGAGGGCTTCATAAACAGTGGGAGCAGCGGAAACGTGAACAAGATACTTTATAGGATAAAGCAGGCATCGTGGAGTTGGAACGTCTGTTTTGATGTCTTAGTCAAATAGTTTGACATCATCAAAATGGTAGATGAACCTTGTATAAACAAAAAGGTAGTAGGGAGTATGGTGACGATCCTCGTGGAGTACGTGGATGACATACTCTTGATAGGGAAGGAGTTTTCTATGCTACGCTCGATCAATCTCCGCTTATCACAATGATTCTCCACATAGGATCAAAGTGATACCTACTAAATCCTGGATTTTGGATCTATGAGATAGATCTAATTGGATGTTAGGAATCTCACTAGGTGTAGTGAGATGGTATCAGTTGATCCTGGGAAGAATCACTGGAAGTGTTCCAGGGTGATAAAGACGACTGAATGTCAGTCGCAGGCATTGTCTTTACCCTCAGTAAAGGGACGGTATGTTGGAAGAGTTCCAAGCTAGATACCGTGGCATACTAGACGATAAAGCCAGGATACATCGCTACTTAAGATGCTACCAAAGAGGCTGTTTGGGTGTATATTGGTTCATGAGATGAACTATGTTCCTCCCATTGTGTGACAATGGAGTTGTGGCTTATGCCAAGGAACGCTGGTCCCATCAGTGATCCAGACATATTCTAAGGCAGTATCACTTGATCATGGAGATGGTTGATCTCTAAGAGATCGAGGTTAGGAGAGTAGACTCAGAGGACAACACGGCGGATCCACTCACGAAGGCCTATTCCCAGAGAGAGACTTTTATGGGATGGTTGAGTATGAGATACTACAACCACTGCTACAGATGGCCCTAGTGCAAGTGGGAGATTGTTAGTTATATGTATGCCCTAGAGGCCATTACTGTACATTGGATGTATATTGTAGTGGATGCTGGGACATATATAGGGAGGACTTTCTTGCTCGACATGATAGTATGCTATCTGGTTGATCTTTACCTTAACGTGTATACTGATTGTCTCTCTGTTACATGTTGGTAAAGCCCTTAGGATGTGTACTTGACTACCTGGACTATGATGCGGATCATACTAGTGGGGACATGGTAGTCCATAAGTACATCCTTCAAAGTCCCTAGTCGTGGGTGTATCGAGACGGGGCATCGATATACCAGAGTAGACTAGCGTGTACCTTCTCGACCCATACAGATGGGCGATGGATGATCCCATATCCATTGGTGTTTGACATCAGAGATGATATACGGGTGCTCAGTAGAGACTGGGTACACTGGACGGACTCGCCGAGAACTCCCAGATGGTATTATACCTCACGTCAGATGGCAGTTCTCTGGTGACACTGGTACAGAGTTGTCTGTTGACCCGAGATCGTCATAGAGTCTTGTGTGGTTCCCACTGTGCTTTGATTTCCATCTTACCACGTCCAAGAGGGCGTGCAAAACGGTGGTTTTTGGGTACAATCCCGAGTCATATGGAGGCAATGAGCGATAGGAGGGGATTCGTCTCTCCCGGTATAGGAGGTTGATGTTGCGCTGTGTTCGATTGGCTATAACAGGAAATCCCTGGCCAGGGTTGCTGACATTTATTGGTAAGTGTTACCAGTAGTTTCTCGAATTGTTATAGACCTCATATCGACACGACTTATCGAGCTATTGGGGTCTGACGTTTACCACCCCTAGGCGAGATATGCGACATATCAGACGATCAGACCGGACTGTACGGTAGTGTTACTGGATGGATTCACTGGAGTGTGAGCGGGCTTGCTCGTCGATCTTCTGATCGCTCAATATCCGGGTGGCCGTTACGTTTAGCAGACCGCTTGCGGCTTGTGGGTGCTTGATATGATCATCATCTGCTGCCGGCGTATTGACGAGTCTTTAGAGTCCTACACAGAGGTTTCCTGGCTCAAGCGAAACGAAATAGGAGCGCATATGAGATATGTGCGGGACCGAGAATAATGCGTGTATGTGATACCGTATTCCATTCTCGCGATGAATGTATCGAATGGTTATATGCGATATAACCTAGTTATCGAATCGAGGGTTGATTCGATAAGCCGATACATTGGATATTAGTCGGTTATATACGATATGACCGGATCGTTAAATCAAGTGTTGATTTAATGATTTAATGTATAATTATATATTTGATATATTACTTTGCATTAACTAATATTGGTTCACTTTAAATGGATTTTCTCACTCGCTTGTGCACATTGTATATTCGATATAGTTTTGTGCACTTGATTGTATCATGTTTAATGATACATGCAAAATTGGTTAAGTGTAAAGATTAAACCATGGTTGTGTAATGGTTAGGGTTTTGTTTTTACTTATTCATTTATTTATTTCATTTATCCTTTTTGGAAAATAAAATGCATAAAGAGAAAATGGTGGCTTTCATTTATTTCTTTCATGAAGATTCATGAAGGTTTGACTAAGTCACCATTTTGTCTCATGCTTAACCCTAACCACTCCATTTAACCATAGTCCACTCTCTACACCTAACTATGGTTTTTTTTATGATAAGTTTTGATTTTCTATTCTAATTTAATTAACTTATCATATTCATTATCTTCTTCTTCTTCTTCTTCAAGAAGAAAACCAAGCATCCATCAATGGTGATTGATGAAAAAGAGTGAGAAATCCAATTCTAAAGTCTACCCACTTCCTATTTCTTCATCCTCTACCTCTTGCCAAGTAGTAGAGTGTGTTTCCTTCACAAGTTTTCAAGGCTTGGTGAAGGTGGAGCTTGATCTAGTGATGCCTCGACGTAGATCATCTTCGGCACGTTGTCGACGACCTAGCCCGGTCTTTTCTCCGATGAAACCACCGTGAGAGTCATGGTTCGATTTAGACAGCGGAGAGGACTTCATTGCGGAGCCGTGGAGGTGGAGCACCGGATCTACAAAGGTTGTATTTCCGTATCCTTTTAGTTAAGTGTTAACTAGTTTCTTTAATCGCCTAAAAATCTAGCCGACGATCCGTAGTCTGGTTTCTCGGCACCGTTAAAATTTGAAATTGGCATGGTTGATGCCTTGTGAGACCTTATTAGGGTGCCTAGGAACCTTTCACCTATCTATTCCATCAGCCAATGGGGATAATTTTGAAATTAAACCCCACTTCATCAAACTGTTGCCCAAATTTCACGGGCTTGAATCCGAAGACGCATACGTTTTTATAAACAAATTCGAAAACGTATGTGCAATGATGGGTAAGTCACAACATTCTGTGGATGCTATGAGATTACGTCTTCTCCCTTTTACTTTGTGCGATCTAGCAGAAAAATGGCTTTATAACACTGCCGCACATTCTATTGCCAATTGGGATGAATTTGTTGTAGCATTCCTTAAGAAATTTTATCCCAATCATAAGACTGCCCGCGTTCGAAGCGAGATTAACCAATTTACCCAACTTCCCAATGAACCATTTTGGAAATGTTTTGAACGGTTTAAGGATCTTCTTCTACAATGCCCTCATCACAAAATCAATAGATGGGACCTTTGTCGCATTATATATGAAGGTGTTGATCCAGCAACAAAACAAATGCTTGAAACCATATGTCAATGTCATTTCCTGTCTAAAGATGATGGTGAAGCTTGGAAATTTCTGGAAGATCTCGCTGAACAAACTTCATAGTGGGAAAGCATTAGATCATCATCTAGGGGAGGTATCCACCAGCTCGATATTTTCTTCATAGTGAAAGCCGAAATGGCCACGATACAAAGGAAACTCGATGCTATAGAAAACAAAGTCTCTTCAGCCTCCCTAAACCAATTTACGCTCCCCAAAACCGTGTGTAGTTGCTGTTCCAACCCATCATATTTGACGGAAGAATATCCTTTGAATCCTCCGTTTCAAGGTCAAGAACAAACTAATACTGCTTTTCAGCAACGACACAGAAACGATCCTTATTCTTCCACATACAATTAGGGATGGAGAAATCATCCTAATTTTGCTTGGAACCAAAACCAAACTCAAAATCAAAACCAGTTCCCAAGCAACTATCAAAGACCTCTCCCACAGCAGCAGCAACCACCACAACCGAGTCAGCACCCCTTTCAACCGCAACCTTTGCAAAACCCGGCCAACAACTTTAATCCTTATAATAATTCTTTTGCCAGTACCGATAAACCCTCTGCACTCGACACGTTCATTAAACATTCCATGCAAACGACGGATACTTTAACATCTTCTATCCAAACGTTAATGCGGAACACCGCTTCCCACTATGAACGCATAAAATCAATAGAAGCACAACTTGCACAGTTAAATGCCGCGATGAGTGCGAGAGAGAAAGGGAAACTTCCATCTCAACCCCTGCCGAATCCTGGCAACTCACAAAGTTATAATGTGAGTGTCGTAACCACGTTGAGATTGGGAAGAGTGCTGAACAACCAAGTGGATAAACAGGTTGATGATGAGGAATCAATTGAAACCCCGGCTTCTACTTCTTTTCCTATTTCGTCTAGTCCACCTTCTTCCGAGCCTATTCTCCGTTTTCCACAAGGCTCGAACACTCAGCCCACTTCCTCGAGTTTACCTAAAACGATCCCCACTCCAATTATGGGGTCCATTCCATCCCCACAAACTTCTCCAATGTTGGACCCAACCCTTATTGATAAAGCACCTTATCCAAACAGGTTAAGAGGCAACAGACCAAGTCCACAAATGGAAAAAATTATGGAAATTTTTAAGCAAGTTAACATAAACATTCCTCTCCTAGATGCTATTCAACAAGTTCCGTCTTATGCAAAAATCCTAAAGGACTTGTGCACTAGGAAGAGAAAAACTCAAGTGCCGAAAAATGTACTCTTAACGAGTAATGTGAGCACGGCGTTTACCCAACAACTACCCAAGAAACGAAAGGACCATGGAAGTCCTACAATATCTATTTCTATTGGGGGTAAAAATATCAATCGTGCTCTACTCGATTTAGGCGCTAGTGTTAACTTACTTCCGTATTCTGTGTACGAGCAATTAGGGATCGGAGAGTTAAAACCGGCGCACTGCTCTCTTCAGATGGCAGATCAATCTATCACCCAACCTGGGGGAGAGCTAGAGGATTGTTCTCCGCCGAAAGACGCGACCGGGACGTTGGGACATCTGGCTTGAATTTTGGGGGCCGATGTTATTTGGGTTTTATCCGTCTACCTCTCCGAAGATGCCAAGTTGATTCATGGCACTGTGTATCGAAGGTTTAGACAGATGCGGCCGTTGTAGCAGACTTCGCCAGATTCCCCCTCATTGTGAGGGTTTTTTTTATTATGGGGACGCTCTTCCATGCAGGCGCAAGCCCTTGCAGTTAATTACGTTACCGCATCGCGGTAACCACTTTCTCCTGCTCCAGAAGGCCACTTCGTGTCTTTTGTGTTTGTTTTATTTTTGGTTGCCCGTGGATTGTATACGGAGACTAATTTATGTTGTCGCCCATAGGGCGTAGATTAGTCCAAATCCGTATTTTCTTAGATTTGGGTTTGGGTTGGTTTAAGGATCGTTAACCTCATTTGAGATTAAGATCAACTTAAATGTTTGTTGAGAATACATTGGTCTAATTTTAGACTAAGATCTACTCAATAGGGTTTTGGGATCATTTAGATCCAACGAAAGAGCATTTGGGCTCTATCGTCTTAATTTAGGGACGTTGCGGTCCATTGGGTTTAAGGACATCATAGTCCATGGGTTTAGAGACATCATAGTATGCAAAGTTTAAAGACATCATAGTCTATGAGTTTAAGGACCTCATAGTCCGTAAAGTTTAAGGACATCATAGTCCATAAAGTTTAAGTACATCATAGTCCATGAGTTTAAGGACATCATAGTCCATGGAGTGTCTGGTTGTCGAGACCCGTCACCTCTCTGAAGACGTTGAAAAATTACAACGACACATATCAGAGGAATGAAGAGATGTACCCTTGAACCAAGGTTGGTTGGGAGATCTGTAGTCAGACTTGGGACCAAGACCAATTGTAAGCACATGGGCTCAGCTGGTCTGAGCTAGAGACTTGTGGTCAACTTGGGCTCAGCCCATTCAGTTCTGGTTAAACTGTTGAACATTTGTTTGGGCGTTAAACATTTGTTTGAGCTTAGCCTCTTTTGTTTAATAATGCTGAGCATTAATTTGGGTTCTGACACCCCTTTTCTTTTGTCTTTTATTGAGTGTTGAACACTCTTTGTAGCGCAGAGCGCTTTATGTACAGAGACTTTATGTACAGAGCACTTGGCGCTGAGTGCCAGACTTGGAGCGCTGAGACGCTTCTTACGAAATAGCGCACACGTGAGAAGCACGTGGTGCGCTGAGCGCCAGACTTGGAGCACCAAGGCTCTTCTTATGAAATAGCGCATACGTGAAGAGCACGTGGCGCGCTTGGCGCTGAGCGCCAGACTTGAAGCGCTAAGGCGCTTCTTATGAAATAGCGCACACGTGAGGAGCACGTTGCGCGCTTGGCGCTGAGCGCTGGCCAGTGAGTGCATAGCTCTCTTGATCAATCTTGTGCTATGAGAATTAAGTTCTCGTTTGTAAGAGACTTTTTCTCGTGGATCTAAGAATTAAGTTCTTATTTTAATAGGAGATGTTACAATCTCTTCTGTTTTTTGTGAAAGACTTTGTCTTATGGATCTGTGATCTATATAAAGAACTGAGTTCTTATGATGTGAGAGTTAAACTCTCAAAATTTCAAGAGATGTTATGATCTCTCTTCTTTACCTTGAAGAAAATTTCTTCTTCCGAGAGCTAGCTCTTCTCTTTGAAATTTCTCAAAGTTTTTTTGGAGGGTAGTTTTCTTCTGTATGAAACTTATGGGGAGTTTCTTCCTTCCAAGACTTGAAGTCTTGGGGCCTTTATATAGTGGAGGCTGATTTGTTGAATCGGTTAAGGAGATCTTTTCTCTAATTGATTTGGGGATGTTTCCCACCGTTGGATCTTTAATCCTGAGGCTTCTATTTTACAGAAGACAATCTTCTTGTTTTTAACAAGATTAGAAAAATATGTTCCCATACAGAACTTATTCTGTATCTTGGTGATTTTTAATCACCATTGGATCTTTGATCCAACGGTGCTCTGATTTACAGAGCACAATCTTTCCTGTTTGGAAAGATTTTGAGGAGTATTCTCTCAACATAATTTAATTCTTTACTTTGGTGATTTTTAATCATCTCCGTTGGATCTTTGATCCAATGGTAAAGAACTTTTAGTTCTGGCGCCAGCGCGCTCGTGCTTTGCATGTGAGGCGCTGCCTCAGAGTCTTTGACTCTTAGCGCTCTCGTGTTTTGCATGTGAGGCGCTGCCTCAGAATTTTTGACTCTTACCGCTGGCGTTGCTAGCGCTCTCGTACTTTGTACGTGAGGCGCTGCCTCAGAGTCTTTGACTCTTAGCGCTAGCGCTCTTGGCTCTAGCGCTTTTATGAAGCGCTGCTTCATTTCAAATTTCAAAATTTGAATAGAGCTTTGCTCTAATTGAGGAAACAAATGCCCCCCACCGTTGCGCTCACGTGGTTTACACGTGAGTGTAGCGGTGGCAGTCTCTCTACCGTTAGATTGTCTTAGAAGTTGGATCGACTTCCAGTGCGTATAAATAGGGCCTTTGGCCTTTGAGATGACCCCTGTTCATCTTCTTGATTTCTTATTTTCTGAGAATTTTATTCTATCTTCAGAGCATAGCTCTTTGTCTTAAGAACTCTCTTAGAGACAGAGCCCAGTCGAAAATTTTAGGTAAAGATTAAATCTTTTGAAAGGATTACTTCATAATCTAGGGTTTCACCCATTAACAGAGTCTTGCTCTTTTCAGATCATAGATCTAAAGAAATTTTTAGGGTTTTCTTAACAGAGCTTTGCTCTCTTGAAATCATAGATCTAAAGAGATCTTTCTTAGGATTTCTTAACCCATAAAGAAGAACTCTTAGAGTTCATTTTGCAGATCTTAAAGATCTCGGAGTTTTTAACTTAGTAAAAGTTTTGCTTTTTAAGGTTTTAATGGATTGTTCCATCTTCTTCACAGAGCATAGCTCTTCAGAATTTTTGGGGGAATTTTTATTCCCTCATAATTAGAGTCGACAGATGTCACTCCTATCTGCAGAACGTTGCTCTCGAGAAGTCTAACTCCTTGACCCGAGGAGCCTCTCATTAAATGAGAATCCTTTTAGGATTCCCTCCTTAATTGCATAAATTTGAATTTGTTGGGTGTCTTAATCAGCACTTGTTTTCTTCATGCGGATATCAAGAGTTGTTTTAAATCCCCGTATCTATTTCAATAAGCATTTTCTTGATCAGTCTGTCCACTAAACTCTCACCGATTTTCATTTTCAGGCGCTATGGCCGCTCATCTATACTGTCTTGACGAAATCATTTCTTATGAGGACATTCGCGCACAAGGCCGTTATCAAAACCAGGAGTTTACAAACGCCCAATGCGCTGAAATTATGAATCGTTTTAATGCACACAACGGTCGACTACTTTCTCGTCGCTCCGCTCTCTTGAAGATTATAGTGAGAGCAATTTGGGGAGCACTTCCTGGATTTTATGAAGCCATGCTGCTTAATGCACTGGATGACGCTGAAGATAAGGTTCACTCAGTGTATCTGACAGGCCTGAACTCGAAGAAGCGGCGGGATGATCTCATTGATATTTTGCATCAAACTATCCAACAGACGATGACAATCGCTGTTTATCAGAGGGCGGAGGACATCAGCGAAGATCCTGACGCTTGTGATTGTGAGAGGATGCACACGAGAATGGTCAGAAAGGCTAGAAATATTTTCGACGGCCTCTCTTTTGAATTTCTCAATCCGTGTCACGGATTCAATATTTTGCCATTGTAAACATTTTAATGATGATTTTGTTTACTGTTTCCATCAATGTAAGAACTTTCTGAGATATGAATAGCAAATTTTTCCTTTCCATGCGTTTACTTTATCCTTTTCGCACATACATGAGTGGGTACGCTTCGGACGCCCAATTGGATGTAAATCAAATGTTCTCCTTATTGCCTTGCATAATACGTGATTGACGTCCGTGGGTTATGCCTTTTTGTTTTGACTTGGCGCAAAGCAGTTTACGTACTCTTGAGTAGCATCTCGATTTCGATGGCATGTAATTTTGGCAAGTGTGGCTTGTAGATAATAACGGTTCGTCTTGAACTCTTTATAGGGTAGCGATGGCTTAAGAGACAGGGTTAGGATCTGCCACTTAAGACTTTTCAACTTTACGAGCCATGAGGGTCTCGTAAAGATTTTTCTCCCTGCGAGTCGAGAGGATCTCGTAGGTGTATTTTCTTCTTAGGAATCATGAGGATTCCTAAGTGTGCTTTCTCTTGAAAGTTGTAACGATCTCGCAAGATAATTTTCTCCCTTACAAGTCGAGAGGACTCGTAAGTGGTTGATGAGTTGACTTGTTTCCGAGTCGAAGCATTGCTTTACGACAGGGAGGTCAGGGTTGATATGTATCCGTGTCGAAGCGTTGCTTGACGATAGGGAGGTTAGGGTTGACATGTATCCGTGTCGAAGCGTTGCTTGACGACAGGGAGGTCAGGGGTTGACATGTATCCGTGTCGAAGCGTTGCTTGATGACAAGGAGGTCAGGGTTGACATGTATCCATATCGAAGCGTTGCTTGACGACAGGGAGGTCAGGGGTTGACATGTATCCGAGTCGAAGCGTTGCTTGACGACAAGGAGGTCAGGGTTGACATGTATCCGTGTTGAAGCGTTGCTTGACGATAGGGAGGTCAGGGTTACATGTATCCGTGTCGAAGAGTTGCTTGACGACAGGGAGGTCAGGGTTGACATGTATCCAAGTCGAAGCGTTGCTTGACGACAAGGAGGTCAAGGGTTGACATGTATCCAAGTCGAAGCGTTGCTTGACGACAGGGAGGTCAGGGGTTGACATGTATCCGAGTCGAAGCGTTGCTTGACAACAAGGAGGTCAAGGGTTGACATGTATCCGAGTCAAAACGTTGCTTGACGACAGGGAGGTTAGGGTTGACATGTATCCAAGTCGAAGCGTTGCTTGACGACAAGGAGGTCAAGGGTTGGCATGTATCCAAGTCGAAGCGTTGCTTGACGACAGGGAGGTCAAGGGTTGACATGTATCCAGGTCGAAGCATTGCTTGATGACAAGGAGGTCATTGGCTGATTCTAGGTTGTCTGTGAACCATAGAGTCTTGGAACAGGGAACTTTGCTGTGGCTCCGATTGATGATGTCGCGTCCGTTTCCTACTGGAATGAGGAGGAATGCCGTTGTTGGTCTTCTGGGATGCAGATGTTGTTGTCAAGATTTGGAACTAGGGGCTCTGCCATGGCTCCACTTCGTTTTGACCCTGAGGTCGGTTGTTGTCGTTACATTTGCGTCCTGCCGGAGTTGAGAAGGAACGCCTTGTTGCTCTTCTGGGATGTTGATGTTGTCGTTGAGATTTGATCCTCTCTTTGACAGAGTTTGGTGGGACAATATGATTCCCTTTTTTGTTTGTGCCCATGGATTGTATACAGGGGTCGATGCGGACTCAACTGCAAGGCAAAAGTTTCATTCTTTCATCATTTTTTTATTTCTTTCCGCGGTGCTCTATCATTTCAGCTTTTATATCGCGAAAGTCGTGATTGCCAAATCATTTCGGCTGATTTTTCGCGGTGCCTAATCATTTCGGCTATTTTTCTTTTTGCTTGCTGCTTTTTATTGCGAGTTGCCCAATCATTTCGGCTATTTTTGTATGCATATATTTTACTTGCCGCTTTTGTTGCAAGTTGCCCCATCATTTCGGCTATTTCATATGCATTTTTGGTTCGCTGATTTTTATCGCGAGTTTAGACTTGGAATTTGATACCGATTTAGGCATCAGCATCGCTACAACCGGGATATGACCAGGAGCGAATCATCATTTGCCTGTGTCGGTTCGAACAAAGGTGGCTTAGCAAACCGGGTTAAGATCCTGTCGACTAAGGCTTTTGACTTTATGAGCCGTAAGGGTCTCATAAAGATGTTTCTCCTTACGAGTCGTGAGGATCTCATAAGTGCGTTTTCTTCTTAAGAATCGTGAGGGTTCTTAAGTGCATGTTCTCTTATAAGTCGTAAGGATATTACAAGAGTGTTTTCCCTTTATAAGTCGAGAGGACTTACAAAGGTCGTTCACCATGTGAAGATATCCCTCATTGCTGGTGGGACTTTGTTGGAGAAATTTTTATTCGTGCCCGTGGATTGTATACAATGGTCAATATTGAAACGCTTGTAGGGCCATATTAGGATGTATGACGGCTTAAGAACAGGTTCAGATCCCTGTAGCTTAAAGCTTTTGAATCCTATGAGCCGTGAGGGTCTCATAGGGGAATTCTCCTTACGAGTCATGAGGATCTCGTAAGTGTAACTTCCCCTCAGGAATCGTAGGGATCCCTAAGTGTGTTGCTCCCTTGTGAGTCGTAAGGATCTCACGCAGGTAATTTCTCCTTACAAGGTCGAGAGGACCTTGCAAGTGTCTTTTAACGAGATTGCGCCCTTTCGGGTTTTCACAAACTCGTCGGTAGCCCTGCTGTTTTTACTCACGGAGCCCTTTCGGGTTTTCATCCGTGCCCATTTCGCTTATGGACATACCGTTTTTTTTGTCACGTCAGCCTAAGGATGCCGCGGCTCGTAGTAGTTTAAGGACGTTACGGTCCGTAGTTAGTTTTAGGACGTTTCGGTCCGTAGTTAGTTTTAGGACGTTTCGGTCCGTCGTTAGTTTAAGGACGTTTCGGTCCGTTGTTAGTTTAAGGATGTTTCGGTCCATAGTTTTCCATGTTTGGGATGGGGTATCGTTGGATACTATTTTTAGAGTCTGAACTCAAGAAGATAGCGAGCGGACATAGGCGTCATCATCTATCATTAACTTGGTTTGTGACTCGTCAAGCATAGTACTTCTTAAGGAACTGACCGTTTATTGGTCGGAATGCTCTTTCGCCATGAATATCCATGAGCAAGTAAGCCCCACCTTGATAGACTTTGTCTATGATATACGGGCCTTCATAGTTCGGCTCGAATTTCCCCCGTTTGGCACGATTGGGGATCATAGGTCTCTTGACCACTAGTACGAGTTCGCCCTGGCGGAATGTTCTCGGCCTAGTCAATCTCTCGTATGAGCGCGTCATCTTTGCTTTGTAAGCTTCTAGGTTTTGCTGCGTCATGAGGCGAGTTTCATCGAGGGCGTCGATCTCCTCATGCCGAAGATGAGAATTCTCTTCGTCCGTTAGCTCATAATGAACTGCCACTCATAGAGAGGGTAGCTCTATCTCCAAGGGGAGTACGGCTTCAGTGCTGAACACCAACGCATATGGCGTTGTGTTGGTGTCCGTTTTGAACGTGGTCCGATACGCCCAGAGAGCTTCATGCAGTCTCTCATGCCAGTCCTTCTTATTTTGGGACACTTCTTTATGATCTTCGTCAAGGACTTGTTGAAAGCCTCAGCTAGACCATTAGCTTGGGGATTGTAGACCGAAGAGTATCTCCAGTCTATATTATGCTGCTGTGCGAAGCGGCTGATTTTGTGACTTCTGTAGGCCAGCCCGTTATCGGAAATAATCCGCCGCGGAGTGCCGAACTGATAGATAACGCGTGTCTTGAAGAAATAAAGAATATTCTCCGTCTTCACTTCTCTCAGCGGTACTGCTTCTGCCCACTTAGAGAAGTAATCGGTTGTCGCCAATATGAACCGATGTCCTCTGGATGATGCTGGTTCGATGGGCTCGATTATGTCAGTTCCCCACATTTCGAACAGCCAGCTAGCCACCATTGGGTGTAGTGTATTTGGATGCTGGTGGATGAAGTCCCCGTGAACCTGGCACGAGTGGCACTGTTTCGCGTATTCGAGACAATCCTGAATCATCATGGGCCAATAGTAGCCCATCCTTTTGATCTTCAGCTTCATCTTTGGCCCGGCTTGATGAGAACCGCGGAGTCCGTCGTGAGTTTCTTGGACGACTCTCCTTGCATCTTTCGGTCCTAGGCATCTCTGCCATAGAGAGTCGAACGATCTCTTATACAGTGTGTCATTGACGAAGGCGAAAGACAGAGCTCGTTTAATGAGCTGATGTCTTAAGGACGCATCTTCAGGTGTTCGACGGGATTTTAGATAATCTATAAAGACTTCTCTCCAATCCTTAGCCTTTTCCTGGTCTTTTATTTGTAGGGTCGTTTGCTTGGTCGCTCTCTTTTCTTCGGACGACTCCGGAGATATTTCTGCCGGTTCAAGAACCCGACGGCTTTGCACAACGATCCTCACATCATCGAGGTTTTCGTCAGCCAATTCTTTAACGAGTTTGGCTAACACATCTGCTTTGCTATTTTCCGTACACGGTATGCTTTCCAGAACGTAGGAAGGAATTTAGGTCAGCAGTTACTGCACTCTCTCTCCGTACTTTACCAACTCTGGTTTGCACGTTTGATAGTTGTCGTTTACTTGGCTAACGACCAGTTGGGAGTCTCTGTATATGAGGAGGTTTTCGATTCCCATGTCGATGGCGATCTTAAGCCCTGCTATCAAAGCCTCATATTCGGCTTCATTATTTGTCCTCGGCTCTGTTAAGGAAAAGGCAAGGCGTATTATCCCTCATTGTAGAGTCACGAAGATGAGGCCTACCCCAGATTTGATTATGGGGAGCTGTGCTTTCGCTTCTTCATGGAAGATGCCCCATCAAAGTAGAGTTCCTATCGGGCATCACTCTCTCCTCTATCCCTGTCGATCGTGTCACACGCGTGCTCGTCTGGCAATTCGCAATTTAGGGATGAATCGGCAGGTATCGGATGCTCAGCGAGGAAGTCGGAGATGGCCTGGCCTTTCACTGCCTTGAGAGGTCGGTATATTATCGAAAACTCCATCAAGAGGAGAGCCCATTTATCGATCCGTCCCGTCAGTATGGCTCTTGACATCAAATATTTGAGAGGATCCACCTTTGAAATGAGGTGGACCTCATGCGCCAACGCATAGTGTCTGAGCTTCATTATCGCGAAGATTAACGCCAGGCAGTGTTTTTCGATCGGGGAGTAGTTGTTTTCTGCCCCCAGGAGAACTCGACTCAAATAGTAGAGGGCTCTCTCCTTCCCTTAGTCATTTTCCTGTGCCCATAGTGCGCCTAAGGAACCTTCAAGGGCTGTTGTGTACAGGATGAGGGGCTTTCCCTTGAACGGAGTGGTTAGTACCGGCGGATTCTGCAGGTATTGCTTGATTTCGTCTAGTGCGCTCTGGCATTTACAATCCCAGACGAACGGGGTCCCTTTCTTCATTAGGTGACTGTAGAGACGACATTTGCCGGAGAGGTTAGCTATGAACCGTCGGATATACGTGAGCTTTCCTTGGAAAGACCGCAGTTACTTGAGAGTTCTTGGTGGAGGCATATCCATGATCGCCTTGATCTTCGACGGGTCTATCTCAATGCCCCGGTGTCGTATGATGAATCCTAGGAATTTGCCTGAGGAAACTCCGAATGCGCATTTGAGTGGGTTCATCTTCAGGTTGTATTTCCGAAGACGTTGGAACACTATCTTCAGATTCTCCCCGTGCGACTTGCTTTTCACCACGAGGTCGTTAATATAGCATTCAACGACTTCATGTATGAGGTCATCGAAAATCTTCATCATGGCCCTCTGATAGGTAGCGTCGGCGTTCTTCAGACCGAAAGGCATCATTTTGTAGCAGAATATGCCCAGAGGAGTCCGGAAAGTGGTATGCTTCTAGTCTTCGGGATGCATCTTTATTTGATTGTACCCTGATGAGCCGTCCATGAAGGAGAAGACTTCGTGAGTGGACGTATTATCTATCATCAGCTCGGTAACCAGTACGGGAAAATCATCCTTCGGGCAAGTTTTGTTGAGGTCCCGAAAGTCTACGCAGATGCGCACCGTCCCATTCTTCTTCATCACTAGGACGATGTTGGCGATCCAGTCAGGGTACTGAACCTCTTGGATGAAGCCGGAGTCGATTAGCTTCTTGACATCGGCGTTGATGCTCATTTCAAGGTCGAGCCGCATTCTTCTCGGCCCTTGTTTGACTGGCTTGATATCCGGCAATATCGCCAGTTTATGCACAGCTATCTCTGGATCTAATCTTGCATCTAGGCATAGTTTCATGCGAAACAGTCTTTATACTGTATAAGCACGTCTTTTAATGTGGCCACATATTTCTCAGATAGCAGCTCACTGACGAACGTTGGCCTCGGGTCGTCTGACGTCCCTAAGTCGATTTTCCTTAAGTTGTCCGCGGTAATATGTATTCCATCTTCCAGCTCTTTTGGCGCCGGTGGAAGTTCCGAGATCAACTCATCTTCATCCTCATTTTTGATGCACCAGGGGAGGTCATCCATATCCTCATGTACTCCTTCTTCTGACAGCGTTATCGTGTGACAGGTACGAGATCGCTTCCAAGACCGATGTTGATCCGGTTCTACTCTCGCTGCATACGTGGCTTTCGGTTCATGCTTCTGTGGTGGGGTTACCCTCCAACTGCTTGATAGAGCGAACCTGCCTTGCTGATACTGGTCTTCTACCTAGTTTTTGAATATGAAGCAGTCTTCAAGAGGATGTCCTATCGCTAGGTGATAGGAGCAAAAATCCGGGTGAGAGACCTCGTCTGCTTGTTCGGGGTGTTTGGATTCCGGGAGCGTAATCATTTGATGTTTCATCACAAGATCGAATATCTTTCTTGTCTTGTCTTGGGAAAAAGAATATGCTCAGCCCATCTTCTTTATAAGAGACGGATCCCGGCTGCTCAATTCTCGATCGCATGGCTTCTTGGACCCGCTTTGCCATTGTCGAACGTTTTTTCCATTCTTTAGTTTGTTTTTGCCTCCACGTCGAGCCGTTTTCTTACCTTGGGAATGCATGGTGGGCTGGCGATGAAGGGCATCGTCATCCCACGTGGCCTGCTGAAGGATACGTTGCATCCTGGCTTTCTCGTAGATGGCCATTTCGCGGCTGTGGTCATTCCGGACTTTTTGACCCGCTTCCCTTATTAGCTTGTCCATCTGTTCTTCAAATGACGGACTTGGCATTTTTACGGCCGGATCTCCTTTTGGTTCAATTGTAGTGTCTTCTAACAGAGCATCTCCTTCTTCATCGAAGTCATGTATAACGCAGCAGCCATGAAATCGCTCCCATTTCTTGGATTGAACATATCCAAGCCCTATCGTTTCCATTTTCCCGTTGGGCAATTTTCGCTGAGTTCCGGGGACATTCCAGATCCTGTTGTAGAACTGAGCTTGTCGAGCAGTCTGTTTGAAGGGTACGCCTTGGCGCCTCAACGGCCTTTTTAATCCTCTTGTATAGTATCTGGGCAGACGGATGGGCTGGAGCCTGTCAGGCACAGAATCGGCACCATACCAAATCTCTTTCTCCACTTTGGTTTCCGCGGATCGATAAAAGAGGATCGCCTTTTCATCTTTTCGCCTAAGAGGGACGTAGAACATCTGCATTTCTTGCACACTATAAGTATCAAGTGCGTCAAGCTCTTTGTAATGCTTTTGCGGAACCATGGCGATTTGCAAACTCCGTTCATCGCCAGTGAAGTCTCGTATTGATGGCCAAATAGAAAATACTGCATTGACCTCATCTTCAGAGTCGCTGCCGAAGATCAGAATAGGGGTGGACGGTCCCGGCTTATTGTATTGGGGCGGCCCTGAATAAACTATCTCTTCTTCCCCCTCGGTATCGCTCCCAAAGACCGGAATAGTGGTGATAGCCTTCTTCTTATTCTCTGGCTTATGACATCTCTCCGTGTCTTCAAAGTCTAGTAAGAAATACTTTGCATCTTCGTACTTCCGGACTTCATTCACAGAGAATGGGTTCAGCTCCCTGTCACGGTATACTCGAGACCATCTTTGAAGTACTTTATACACTGATGTTGTGTAGAAGGGATGACGTTGTACTCGTGTAACCAAGGCCTACAGAGCAAAGCGTTGTAGCAAGTCTTGGCGTCAATGACGTGGAACTTGATGTCAGTGACTAGCAGCCCGAAGCGTAACGTCAGTATCACAAACCCGAGCATCCGTGATGACTAGGAGTCGAACCCGGAGATAGTGATTTTATCCCGAGCGAGGTGTTGAACGCTCATGCAGATTTCTTTTAGCACCCTTACATTTAGGAAGTTGACAGAGAACCCATTGTCAACTAAGATCTTTCCTGTCTTGATGTCATGGCAGTATCCAGTGACATACAAGGGATGGTTATGCTCGCACATTCCGAGGAGAAGATCTTCATCGCCGAAAGTGATGTCAGCTGTGTGCACTTCTTCTATCTCTTCCTTCATCTTTTCTTCGGCAAGGAAGGCTTGAAACTGGTCGGGCTCTTGTAGTGCCTTGATTAGAGAATCTCTCGTCTCTTTAGATAGCAGAAGGGCATCGAGAATGCTTAGTTGCGAAGGTATCTTCCTCAGGCGTGCCAGAACGTTGTAATCCACCTTGTTTTTCTTTGGCGGGTCTTTGGCTGCCACCTCTTCGACAACTCGGTCATTGAGGGCGATATCTTCAGGGACTTTTTCTTTCCCCTTATCTTTTTTGCTCGATCCCTTGTTAGTGGGTTCGAGATTCTTTTCGGGTAACGTGCGATTACGCAGCTGAATGTTCTCGCAGGTCTTCATCTCTTCTGTTTCGGAGATGGATTCCTTGAAGGGAGGGCCGAGGGCTATTTCTTCATCAGAATCGCTCCCGAAGGTGAGAACTTGCGATCCCCCGAAATCAACCATGCGACAGTCGCCGGCGGTTTTTTTGCGCTCATCTGTCGTGTGTTCATATCAGATTTTTGCATTTTCATACCGCCCAATTTTTATCACATTGCATATCGGTAGATACTCTTGAGCCGTGTTTGCTAGTCAATTGCAGGATACAGGTTCTCGGTTCTAAAACAGTGAGATTCATGGAAAACACGACAAAATCCGGGTTCCTGCCAACCACAGATAAAACACGGTCTCCGCTCTTCATCCGTATGTTGCCAGATACCAGTTTAGGGAGACGAAATGTCAAATCAATGTCGTTTTCATGCACAAGGCTCAATGGCAGCACAAGATCCAAGAAATCTACGCGGAGCTCGAGGCAATCATGCCAAATCTTGACAAAAAGTCCACCTTTCCCTCAACAGAAATTCTGGAAAATTCGTGAAGAAATTATGAGAAAATACAGATACCAGAATAAAGGGCACTGAGAACCAGGGAACCACAGAAAATTGGAGGGCCCAACTCAACCAGAAGGCCGCGGATCCGCGGCCAGAGGGGGGTCTAGGCCGCGGATCCGCGGCCGTCTAGGCGCCGCATGTGCAGAGATTTTGGGGGTATTTTGGTATTTTCGTTTTTGTTCTGGTGGTTGCCCTAGGTTTCCATTCTCCAGCCTATAAATAGCCCAGAACTTTGAGAAGGAAAGGGGCCATTCTTGTATTTTCTTTTTGCTAGGTTTTAGATTACATGTTCTTCTTCTTCTCATCTCTTCTCCATTAAACTTGTAGTGAGCTTTGTGAGTGAAGAATGGTGAATAAAGAAGATCATTTTATTATCATGCTTGTCTTGTTTTTTCTATAATTGTTGTAATTTTAATTCGTTAAGTAGTTGTTGTTATTTTCTTGTTGTTTCTTTCTTCTCTCTTTTTCTTTATCCTTAATACGACAATGATGCTTACGCTCGATCCTCGCCAAGGTGAGGTCGCAAATAGCTAGTCGTATTTTTCTAATCTCTTTCTTTCTATCTTCCTCTTTTGTTTTGTTTTATTTTTCCATATCATGATGTGTGAGTAGTTCATACTTGTTAGGGTAGGATAAGGGAAGTTTGAGAGAAGAAAATCTCTCTCACTCTTTCCTTGCCCAACAGCTTAATTCGACTCCCGTTAATTGAACCACAATCCGCTCCTTACGGCACCCTATCCTACATGATAGCGGTGATTCCGTAGTGAGACCGGTTGTGGTTGAATTAACCGGAGGTTATGGCTAAGAGCCAAGAACGGACGGACAAGCACCAAAAGGAAGAACTTATGCGTTGGAAAGCCTAGCTTATACTCGCAAGTTCCTTCCTAGTCGTGCTAATCCCCGTTGTTGCCGATTACCGTAACACCGATATTAAGAGGGGCAACGAAAGATGAGGAGACTCCTAACTCAAACTAACCTAATCCTAACCCTAACAAGCTCTCTTTAAATATCAACTCAACACTTAGATAATCACAACAAAATCTGAACTCTCGGACTTAACTCGTTAAAACACATTGAAAAAGACTCCCATCTCCCTGCGGACGACCCGTACTCAACCGGCTAGCTATAAGCGAAACCGTCTTGATTGCGGTATTTAAACTAGAACTTGAACACGCAGAACAACTAACAATCATCGTGCTTCCCTGCTCTCGACGAGTTTTGCGCTTCATCCACTTGAAATGCTGTCGATGAGCAACGTATTCCTGCCACCACTCCTTGAAGGCGTTACACTCTTCGGTAGGGTGCGTGATCCTCCGATGGTATAAGCAGTAGTTTGGATGTGCATCCGGTTCGTCGGGGCACGTACTTTCTGAAGTACTTTCTTTGAAAGGTGGCAACTTCATTCCCATCGACAGAGCTTTAGCGAACTGCTTCCTTGTCTTAAACTTGCTTTTGCTGGTGGCAGAAGTGCTTCTATCCGGTTGGGGTACTCTATGGCCTCTCAATACCGGAGCTTCTTCAACGTGACGCCGACGTTTGGCCCTTTCGTATATGGACGTTTCACGCTCTCGGTCAGATTTTCTTTTCTGAAGAGCTTCGCTCAGCAATCTGTCAATCAATTTGTCCGATGGCTCTAGAGATTTTGATTCCGGTTCTGGATATGCCCCCAGTTTCTCTGCATCAGGAACTTCTTTGCCATTTATTGATGAGTGAGAGATCGTGTGGCAGCTTGCCATATGATCCTCGGGCTCTTCCGAAGAATTGTCTCCTTCATCAGCGTCATCGGCTTCATTTTCAAGAACATGCTTAAAGAATTCATCCAACGTGATTGGGGTCTGTGCCTTCTAGTTATATTCTTCCAGTGCATCGATGTATTTCTGCAGACCTGTACGACTATCATCGGGTTAGACGGGCTTCTTGGCCTTCTCCTTTTTCTTTAAAGACTTTGGAGGTTTGGCCTGAACGTTTTCCACCTTCACCAACTTTCAGCGTTGGGCGTGACTTCAGCATCCCCTCAATAATCTCGTGCTCCAGCAGGCTCTTCCACCTAATCGCCGGACATGCTTGGAGATCTTTCAGCATTCTTTTCGTTTTAGCTGAAAGAGCAACCTCCCATGGAGCTTCTTCTATAAAAGAGCACGATGCCCCTGGCGTGTCCGCCTTTTTAGGAGCGTGTGGCTGGGGATGGCTTACCTTCCAATTCTCAGACAGCGTGAATTTGCCCTGTTGGTATTGGTCCTCAATCCAACCTTTGAAGACGAAGCAATCTTCGATTGGATGGCTTACTGCTCGGTGGTAGCGGCAGTAATTAGGATTGTTGGCGTCACCCGGCTGCAGTGAACGTCTTGGATCTGATAGATTAATGAGCCTGTTACGTACCGCCAGTTCGAATAGCCTTTTCGTTTTATCCCAAGGAAACGAATAAGGGCGTTTTAGCTTCTCATTGAAGAATCGTTGTCTATCGTTTTGGCGATCAGCTGGTTTTGGACCGCTGGGCTGCTGCTGAGCATTGGCGACGAAGGTCGCTTTCCCTTTTCCTTTTTCGTTTCGAGGATCCATTTTCGAGGACGACGGTCTATGGCCCATCGATCCATTTAGTCCAGCTTGTCAATCAAGGCCTGGAAGGTAGTCAGCTTGAAAAATATCATGAACTGGGTTATGGTCGCCTGCGGATCAAAGGTGCCCACGGACATGCCTACTGCAGGCGCTTCTTCGATGCATTGTTCGCATCTCGACCATAGGTTCCGCCACCGAATTGCATACTGAACCCATGTTTCGCCTGGCTTCACCCTGGCGTTAATTAGTGCGGTGATCAGGGTGCGCTCGCTAGCACTTGCGAGTCTTTGTATAAACAGTAGCTCCATTTCTGTAAATGTCTTGACAGAGTCATTTGGGAGCTCGAAATACCACTCGAATGCTGTCTCCGACAAGCTGCCAACAAACTGGCGAAGCAGCAGTTTTTCATCACCCCCGGTATTACTGCACAAGGCTCTGAATTGAGCTACGTGCTGGTGTGGATTACCCGTCCCCTTATACACATGGAATTTAGGGATCGTATATCCTGGTGGGTACTTTATTTGATCGTACCAACCCAGATAGGGTCGTCCAGTTTTGACGATTTGGCTAGCCGCTTCGCTCGCCTGATGATCTCGTATCTATTGAGCTATATAGTCGTCAAGGGTGGCTTTGGAGATGGTCTCTTCTTTGGTTGCTGATAGAGCCGGAAGAGGGTTCGATGTCTCCCCTCTGTCGTCTTCAAGGATAATTGGAGGGTCTTCAGCTGGAGGATCCGGCTGTATCATCATCCCGACCATATCTTGGAATAAAAGTGACATTTGTTGTATGTTGGCCGCTTGTTCCTCGGCCTCCTTGTCTTTCCTCTCGAGCATTCTTCGGAGGAATTCGGTATCAATTTCCTGTTCTTGGCGCTGCTCTGACGATGTCTCCGGGCTTTCTTTACGCCCAGTGAGTGCGGCCATCTGTGTCAGCATCTCCTGGAGCTTTTGTTGCTGCTCCTGAGTTTTCATCACAGACCGTGTGAGCGGTCGATGACCCGTAGAAGCACGGCTTTCATCTTTTTCGGAAGCCATATAAATGGTGTGCACCACCATGCCCCCAGACTTGGGGTGTTTGGATTCAGTGCCTTTGAGCTTTGTCGCAGGCATAGGGATCTTCTCCGGCCTCCTCTTTTTATGGTCAGTTGAAGCTGAGGGAGTTGCTACAATAGGCACCCGGGCAGACGATACGTTTCGTAGCGTGGCGGCGGGATGGTCCCCTTCTTGTTGAACTTTCATTTTCTTGGATCGACGGGAGTAGTCCTTGTCGATTACTAAGTCTTGGACTCTCCGCCAGACCCAATGAATTTTGGAGGACAGCCGCTGAGGGGGCTGCTCCGGCTTTGCCTTTGTAGCGTTCTCCACAGGTGGAGGAGATCTTTTCAACACAGCAGTCGAAGAGTTTTTGCGCACCCTCCTAAGTGGTTCAAAGCTGTTCCCAGTTGGAACAGCAACCTCAATTTCCACCATTGGAGCTGGTGGAGTCAATCCAGAAGGGAAACTGCCCCCAGCTTTCCTCACCCGGCGCCAGTAGTGACATCGAGCGTGTATTGAAGATGGGATCACTTTCGTTATCGGGGTAGCTGCATCGTGATTCATGCTTTGATGAGAAACTGCTGTTGGTGCTAGCCTGTCGAAGACTAACGCCCATTGAGAGGGACCGTCTAATCTGTCGAAGACCGATTTCTGGGCAGGGAAAGCTGCCTTGGTGATTTCGCCTGAAGCGGGAATCGGAGCTGACAGTCTTGTGAAGAATGATCCTTTAGCAGGAGAAGCCTCTATGATGATTTCGTTTGTTGGAGCCGGAATGGCTATCCTCTTCGGGATAACCCCTTCAGGTATTGTAGGCTTTTTCACGGGCCCACCTGAGCTTTGGCCTAGTCTGTTGAAAACTGAGGCACTGGATTCGGACAACCCATTGAGAAGGGCCGCGGTGGTTGTAAGCCGATCAAAGACCGACTTCTTCGGAGCTTCTTGCGACGGCAGTGGGGCATTGAAGCTCATTAGTGGGAGCATGGTCCCAAAGAATAGCCCAGTTGTGGCTTGCGTCACATGTTCCACTGGCATCGCGAAAATGGAGGCCGTTTGAGGCCCGTAAGTCACTCCTCCAGTGAGGACGGGGTGGGAGTTGTTGTTGCAGCTGGTGCAGTTGTAAGCCATTTTCTCTGCATGGGAGCAAGACACCAAATCTTAGTACCTCGAATTCAGGGGCAACCACATTAAACCGCGATTCTTTCGCGAAAACGACACACGAAGTGTGGAGTGGAAAGAGGAAAAGGTCCCACCGGGCGTGCCGGAACCTGTTCTCCGCCGAAAGACGCGATCGGGACGTTGGGACGTCTGGCCTGAATTTTAGGGGCAGATGCTATTTGGGTTTTATCCGTCTACCTCTCCGAAGATGCCAAGTTAATTTATGGCACCGTGTATCGAAGGTTTAGACAGATGCAGCCGTTGTAGCAGACTTCGTCAGATTCCCCCTCATTATGAGGGGTTTTTGATTGTGGGGACGCTCTTCCCTGTAGGCGCAAGCCCTTGCAATTCATTACGTTACCTCATCGCGGTAACCACTTTCTCCTACTCCAGAAGGTCAGTTCGTGTCGTGTGTGTTTGTTTTATTTTTGGTTGCTCGTGGATTGTATATGGAGACTAATTTATATTGTCGCCTGTAGGGCATAGATTAGTCCAAATCCGTATTTTCTTAGATTTGGGTTTGGGTTGGTTTAAGGATTGTTAACCTCATTTGAGATTAAGATTAACTTAAATATTTTTTGAGGATACGTTGGTCTAATTTTAGACTAAGATCTACTCAACAGGGTTTTGGGATCATTTAGATCCAACGAAAGAGCATTTGGGCTCTATCGTCTTAGTTTAGGGACGTTGCGGTCCACTAGGTTTAAGGACATCATAGTACATGGGTTTAGAGACATCATAGTCTGTAAAGTTTAGAGACATCATAGTCTGTAAAGTTTAAAGATATCATAGTCTCTGAGTTTAAGGACCTTATAGTCCGTAAAGTTTAAGGACATCATAGTCCATAAAGTTTAAGGACGTCATAGTCCATAAAGTTTAAGGACATCATAGTCCATGGAGTGGCTGGTTGTCGGGACCCGTCACCTCTCTGAAGACGTTGAAGAATTACAACGACACATATCAGAGGAATGAAGAGATATACCCTTGAATCAATGTTGGTTGGGAGATCTGTAGTCAGACTTGAGACCAAGACCAATTGTGAGCACATGGGCTCAGCTGGTCTGAGTTAGAGACTTGTGGCCAACTTGGGCTCAGCCCATTCAGTTCTGGTTAAACTGTTGAACATTTGTTGGGCGTTAAACATTTGTTTGGGCTTAGCCTCTTTTGTTCAATAATGCTGAGCATTAATTTGGGTTCTGACACCCTTTTTCTTTTGTCTTTTATTGAGTGTTGAACACTCTTTGTAGCGCAGAGCGCTTTATGTACAGAGCACTTGGCGTTGAGCTCCAGATTTGGAGCGCTAAGGCACTTCTTATGAAATAGCGCATACGTAAGGAGCACGTGGCGCGCTTGGCGCTGAGCGCCGGACTTGGAGCGCTGAGCGCCGGACTTGGAGCGCTAAGGCGCTTCTTATGAAATAGCGCACACGTGAGGAGCACGTGGCGTGCTTGGCGCTGAGCGCTGGCCAATGAGTGCAGAGCGCTCTTGATCAATCCTGTGCTCTGAGAATTAAGTTCTCGTTTATAAGAGACTTTGTCTCGTGGATCTAAGAACTAAGTTCTTATTTTAATAGGAGATGTTACAATCTCTTCTGTTTTTTGTGAAACACTTTGTCTTATGGATATGTGATCTATATAAAGAACTGAGTTCTTATAATGTGAGAGTTAAACTCTCAAAAATTCAGGAGATGTTATGATCTCTCTTCTTTACCTTGAAGAAAATTTCTTCTTCCGAGAGCTTGCTCTTCTCTTTGAAATTTCTCAAAGTTTTGGGGGGGAGTTTTCTTCTGTATAAAATTTATGGGGAGTTTCTTCCTTCTAAGACTTGAAATCTTGGGGCCTTTATATAGTGGAGGCTGATTTGTTGAATCAGTTAAGGAGATCTTTTCTCTAATTGATTTGGGGATGTTTCCCACCGTTGGATCTTTAATCCTGAGGCATCTGTTTTACAGAAGACAATCTTCTTGTTTTTAACAAGATTGGGAAAATATATTCCCATACAGAACTTATTCTGTATTTTAGAGATTTTTAATCACCATTGGATTTTTGATCCAACGGTACTCTGATTTACAGAGCACAATCTTTCCTGTTTGGAAAGATTTTGAGGAGTATTCCCTCAACAGAATTTAATTCTTTACTTTGGTGATTTTTGATCATCTCCGTTGGATCTTTGATCCAACGGTAAAGAACTTTTAGTTCTGGCGCCAGCGCGCTCGCGCTTTGCACGTGAGGCGCTGCCTCAGAGTCTTTGACTCTTAGTGCTCTCGTGCTTTGCACGTGAGGCGCTGCCTCAGAGTCTTTGACTTTTAGCGCCGGCGCTCTTGGCGCGAGCGCTTTTATGAAGCGCTGCTTCATTTCAAATTTCAAAATTTGAACAGAGCTTTGCTCTGATTAGGGAAACAAGTTTGTGTTAATCAAAGTCGGGGAATTTATATTCCCTATGGACTTTATCGTTATAGTACACAGCCTGTAGCAAACCCACGAAACCAAATCCCGGTGATTCTAGGTCGACATTTTCTTGCGACTTCCAACGCTATAATCAATTGTCGAAACGGCTCTATGACCCTATCCTTCGGGAAGATGTCAATTGAGCTTAATATTTTCAAGTTGGGAAGTGAACCCTCCGCTCCCTATGCTCAAGTATTTTCTGTCGAAGCGATAAATTCCGACAGCAGCGAACTTGAAAAGCTTCACGATACTGATCTCGACTCGGCTATTACGTTGTTGTTTGACCCTACTATTTATTATACACATACGGACCCTTTTATCGAGTTGTCCGGGTCAACATCTAACGCTAAATATGAACCTTTTATAGAGTCTGAGTATCATCCCGTGTTATTAATATGTATGTCCTAGAGGCCATTATTGATGATATAGTGGATGCTTAGACATATATATATAGGACTTTCTTGCTCGACATGATAGTATGCTATCAGGTTAGTTTTATCTTAACATGTAGACTGGTATTTATACTGTCTTGCTCTCGCATGTTGATAAAACCATTAGGATATGTACTTGACTACCAGGATTATGATGAGATCATACTGGTGGGGCCAGGGTAGTCCACAAGTACATCCTTTAATCAGTTCCTAGTCATAGGAATATCGAGACTAAGGCATCGATATTCCAGGGTAGACTAGTGTGTACGTTTCTTGTCCCTTAGAGGGCGATGGTTGATCCCACAACCATTGGTATGTGACATCAAAGATTGTACACAGGTGCTTATTGGAGAATGGGTACACCGAACAGGACTCGCCGAGGACTCCTATGTGGTAGTATACCTATCGTCAGATAGCAGTCCTCTGGTAACACTGGTACAGGTTAGTCTGTAGACCCGAGAGTCATAGAGTCTTGTGTGGCTCCCACTGTGCTTTGATTTTCTTCCTACCATGACTCAAAGGAGTCGTGCAAACAGGTGGATTTTGGATACAGTCCCGAGTCACATAGAGGCAATGAACGATATGAGGGGTTTCGTCTCTCCCGGTATTGGGGTTGATGTTGCGCTATGTTCGATTGGCTATAACTGGAAGTCCCTGGCCAGGGCTTCTGCCGAGATTTACTGATAAGTTTTATCAGTAGTTTCTCGAACCGTTATAGGCCAGACACGGCATGACTTATCACATTACTGGCAACTGACGTTTACCACCCCTAGACATGATATGCGACATATCAGACGAAGTGACCGGACTGTATGGTTGGGTTACTGATAGGCTTCATGGAGAGTATGGATGAGCTTTCTTGTTGATCTTCATATCGCTCAATACCCGGTTAGCCGTTACGTCCATCTAGTACCGCTGACGGTTTGTAGGTGATTGATGTGATCATCACCTACTGCTGGTGTATTGACGAGTCTTTAGAGTCCCACACAGAAGTTTCCTGGTTCGAGCGAAACGAAGTAGGGCACATATGTTGATATGTGCGTGGGCTTGATTAAATATGAGTATGTGATACCATATTGTAATCTGCCAGTTATCTGTTATCGGTTCGGTTATATGTGATATAACCAGATTGGCGTATCAAGTGTTGATTTGATAATGTGATATACAGATGAATGATATTAGTCGGTCATATGTGATATAACCGGATTATTAAATCAAGTGTTGATTTAATAATGTGATGTATATTATATGTGATATAATTATATCTTAACTAATATCATTAGCTCACTAATTATTCTTCATTATATATATATAATAATGAAGCATGGCTAGATTTTCTATTTTTGAGAAAAAAAAGAAATGAGGTGGAAAATGAGAGCATGGTTGCGAGCATGGGATTTATTTTTGTTTATTCATCTTGACTCACTATTCAAGCATGGTTGCAATTTTATATTGCAAAATTCCATGCTTGAATGAGTGGGGGTCAAGAATTGTCATTCATTCTTTGCTCATTCTCAACACTTAGCCATTTTGCTTGCTTTGCTCTCGTGGTTGCTCTTTAGGTTCTTCTTCTTCTTCCTCAATCTCATGGTTCAAGCTTCAACCCTCACATGTGATATGAACCATGAAGCTTGAACACAAACTAGTGAGCAAATTAAACCCCTACTTCACCATCACACATTAGATTAGCAATTTGATGTGGAGTGTTGCCTTCACTAATAAGATTAGTGAAGGGTTAGCTTGAGCTTGTGGACTTCGGGTGGATCGTATTTGGCGTGAAGATCACGAAGGAGGTTCGTTCAATTCGAAGAGGAGCCTAGTAGAGTCGCGTGGACTTCAACCCGGAGCTATTGAAGAGAAGGACTCGAACTACACAGGTTGTATGCTCTTTTCTTCTCTTTAGTTCGTCACATCACACAGACAAAACCTTAATAATCTAGTAAAGATCTTGTTAGTCTAACTTAGTATCTAATACAATTAAAATTTGGCATGCTTGATACCTCTAAAACCTCATGGTGGTGCTAAGTTCGACTTTCATGGTATCAAAGCTAAGCTAGAACATTAGGGTAACTTGTAGCGACGTTAGAAATCCGCGTTTTTGTCGCGTAAAAACTGCCGATAAAAACAGTTTCAAAAATGATGTTTTGAGTTGTTTGCATACCCCGCGAGCTCACGGTTTGAACCGAGAAGCCGCGGGGTGGAGCGTGCGCATCCCGGGAACACCTCGGGGGGACCGAACGGCTGGGCCCACTCCCCAAGACCACAACAAGGTGGTCTTGGCAGCGGGGACCCAAAACTACCCCACCTTAGGCAGTTTCGGGTCTGCCTCACCCCCTGGCCACCTCGTGGCGGCCTCATGGGTAGGGTACCCCCTATAAGCACCCCATTCGATAGTTAATTTTGGGATCTTCGCCCCCGCGAAAATTCGGGTTGGTTTCGAGTTCGTTTCGACTCCCGGATTGGCTTAAAACGATCGGTTTTGGAATTTTAGCTCACTGGATTTTTCATGTCTTGGAAAAATTGGTTAAGTTTACTAATTGCGTGCGGAATTCTAATGTCGTGGTTACTTTACAAGCTTTGTGATGTGTGTGATACAATTATTAAAATCCGGATTAATTAGTTTTATGAAAACTAGTTAGTATATTATAAAGCTAGCCGTTTAGTCTCAATTGATCGATTGCCACGAAGTTTGCGTATTGTACGCGATCACTAAGTCGGGAATCTTGTTGAATTATCCGACAACCAATTGAAAAGAGTTTTCAATTTGAGACTAAAATGTAAGTTTTATAAGTTAGGCATGAAATCCGGAATATAAGATATTCCGGGTTTATGATGTCTAAGGAAATTGCGGATTCCAATTATTGTAGTTTTCTGTTTCTTTTTCTGTGACCGTAAGTGTAATATATGGGGTATCCCAATATCATTGCTATATGTCAACAAGTTTTAGAGATACGCATATTTGCTTACGTTGATGATTTGTGATATCATGTGTTGCTGTTGATATGATTTATTGGATCGTCATGAAAGAATAGCCGGGGTTTTATGTGAGATGAGAGTTTTTATTTTCATTCATGTAAAATTTGCATGTAATATTCTTTTATTGGGGCACTTCCGGGTTGAGGATGATGTCACCATTGTTGTATATTATTTACTTTTCCGCATTAGGATAGACCCAAGGAGGGGAGCACCAATAACCGGGTTCTAGAGTTCAATGGGAGACCATCTCAAGGAGTTGAGACCGGGTCTCCTAACTCTAGAATTGGCAGGATTACTTGCCACTCTCGTAGGGGTCTAAGGATGTGGGTTTGGCTATTCATCACGACTGTGGAATCTGTGTTTTACATTACTGGCTAAATTTAAAACACGGACATCCTAATATATCCAATATTTCATATATTGCTTCTGCTGCTTGATTTTCTGATGTTGATCATATAACTGCGTGAGACGAATGTACTATTATATATATGATATATAATAAACGTTGCTTATGTTTTGCACCCGCGCTAGTTCAGCCCCCGCTCCGCCGGTAGTTAAGTAACCTGACGGTGCATGACAGGGCCCAGTGGCGAATGCGCATGGTATAAGCGTACGTTCTATTTTCGTTTCATTTTTGTGTAATGTTTAGGAAACATTAAATGATGTTACTTCATTAATGAGATTAATAAAAAGAAAGAAACCAAAAGATGTTGTAGAATCAAATTTTCAAAAAGGGTAGCTCTATTTTTTTGCTTTGCATAGTGGTATTCCTTAATGAATATACAGCACCTCATTCGATGAGGAAAGAGCCGAGATCCCTTCACCGGGAGTGACCTCTTTAGCGAAACTAGTAAATGCTACAACCCACTCGGTTTTGTCTTTTGACTGCTTCTCTAGTTCTTGCTTTGCATAGTCGTATTCATGAATATCCAGCACCTCATTCAATGAGGAAAGTGACGACATCCCTTCATCGGGAGTGACCTCTTTAGCGAAGCTAGAAAAGCCACAAAAATACTCCTTTATAAAATCACTAGATTCTACAACGATATCAAGTTCATTACGCTCATGATTTTTTTAAAAATCTGCGTAGGCCTCCGTCATTTCAGATAAGTACTATTTAGTATTCGTGCTACGTTTGTTGGCCTTCGTCAAGACGTAGTGTGCGGTAGCTGATTAGTGCTTATCTGCCAGCATGTGATGCGATTGGATTAGGGTAGTCGTGCGACTTTGTTGGCCTTCGTCAAGGGTCGTGCGGGTGGGTTTAATTCAATCAAGAAATGAACGGGTTGAACTTGATTAGCGGCCTATGGTTTCTTGGCCTTCGTCAAGGTCATAGGAAGCTAGGGGTAAAAACCATTATTGGGAATTTCAAGTATTGAAATTTGCAATGAGATTGCATACCTTCTATATGATAGTTGGATCCCGATACCCACTGTGAGTAAAAGTTATTCCTGGGAGAGTTTTGCACTTTACAGTTAGCTAATCTGGTAGGTGTCTAAAAAGGTGTCAACGGGGTTATGCCTCTAGGGAAACGAGGTTTATTTTAATTAGGTCTGTGCGAAAGCACGGGGAACCTCACTCAGAGTACCGATACCTGCCTGGCCGAACGATTGGCGAACCTGTAGGGTGTAATTAATACCGGCTAATCTTACCTTTTAGGGTTTGAAGGAAGATTTGATAAAAACAGTGGGAGCCATCCTGATTAGATAAAATAACTAATCTAATTTTGCAAAGTGCGCACACAAAGTGATTATCCTTCTCTCTCTCCTGGTAGCGACCAATGAAATGCCTTAATCAAGTTAATAATATGGATGTATTGACCGAACCTACTTATTATACCGGGCTAGGTTCCGCTCTATCTTATGTTTGTCATAAGTCTGAGCAAGGAATAGGGGAATATTCAGATTCCCACGCCACCCAAACGAAGAAAAAGCATGTTGATGCATTGTCTTCGGGTGTGTTCGTAACCAAGAACTGTTTCTCAGTTTACTCTACGTCCTGGGTATGGGATACCGGATCAGGATCCCACACATGTAATTTGTTACATGAGCTATAGACAGGTGGAGTACTGGGAAAGGGTGATATGTCTCTAGTAGTAGAGAATGGTGCAATTGTTGCAGCCAAAGCAGTTGGCAGATATCACCTGGTGTTACCAACTGGTAATACATTGATTCTTAGCGACTGTTATTTCGTACCAATAAATATTGTGAATATTTTCCTAAATCAAGTGTTGATTGGGTAAGGTATGTTTTATAACAGTGTACACGTTCTGAATCAAACTACAGTTCTAAACGTATACACATAAGAGGAACAGTTCAGAAATGAACGAAGTCTTCTTGTGGCATTGTAGACTGGGTCATATCGATGAAACAAGACTAGCTAAAGTTCCATAAGGATGCATATTCGAATCCGTTCGAATTCACATCTTATGAAACTTTCCAGTCATGTCTCAAAGAGCAAGGTGACCAAATCTCCGTTTACTGGAAATGGAGAAAGAGCTACTGAACTCTTGGACAGATACATGGTGATGTATACGGTCCTATGTCTACACATTCCAGGGATGGTTCCACGTACTTTATTACATTCACCGATGTTCTCTTAAGATACGGACATGTGTTCTTGTTGAAATACAAATTTGAATCTTTTGAGAATTTTAAGGAATATAAGTACGAAGATGAGAACCAGATGGGTAAAGGTATTCAAATACATCGATATGATCGGCGGGAAGAATACTGGAGCACAGAATTCCGAGACTATTCAAAAGAGAATAAGATTCTCTCTCAGTTTACTCCTGCGTATACACCATAGCACAATGGTATATCGGGATGGAGGAATCGCACCCTATGAGATATGGTCTGCTCTATGATGAGTATTGCCAAGTTGCATATTTCCTTTCAAGGACATGCACTTGAGAAGATGCATACCTATTGAATAGAGTTCCGATCAAATCTGTTGCCTACCACTCCATATGAGATATGGAATGGGAAAAGACCATCTCTTAAACGAGTTAAGATATGGGGCTGTCCGGTCTATGTTGAAAAGCAAAATCCGGACAAGCTCGATACAAGGTCAGTTCTGTGCAAGCTTGTAGGATATCCCAAACATTCGCGAGGGTATATCTTCTACCACACCGAGGAACAAAAGATGTTTTATTTCTCGACATACCACCTTTTTAGAAAAGGAATTTCTTGTGGAAGTAGTTCCAGCAAACACAAAGTATAACTGATGATTTGTTAGAACCGGAGGATTCAATAGTCCCTGACAAACCGAAGCCACTCCGCAGATCTAGTAGGGCTCCTCATCCACCTGAGAGATACTACGGTTTTCTCGTAGACGGTGGGAGCGAGGATTGCATCATGGAGAGGATGACCCAACTAGTTTTGAGCAGGCCATCACAAGTGGAGACTATGTGAAATGGCTGGATGCTATGCGATCTGAGATGGAATCCATGTACACCAATAAAGTGTTGACTTTAGATGTTGCTCCTGAAGGGGTAAAACCCATCGGGAGCAAAAGGATCTTTGAGAAAGATAATTTGGTGTAGATGGAAAAGTTGAGACTTTCAAAGCTATGCTTAAGTCCATCAGGATCCTACTTGCCATTACTGCATACCATGACTACGATATCTGGCAGATTGCACGTCAAAACCGCTTTTCTAAATGATGATTTAGAAGAGAGCGTGTATATGACACTGCCAGAGGGCTTCATAGTCAGTGGGAGCAGCGGAAGCATGTGCAAGCTGCTTAAATCCATCTACGGGTTAAAACAGGTATCGCGGAGATGGAACATCTGTTTTAATGAAGCTGTCAAAGAGTTTGACTTCATCAAAAAGGTAGATGAACCATGTATAAATAAGAAGGTTGTAGAGAGTATGGATGTCTTCCTCGTATTGTACACGGATGACATACTCTTGATAGGAAAGGGTGTTCCTATGCTACACTCGGTCAAGCACCTCTTATCACACAAGTTCTCCATGAAAGATCTAACTGATGCCTCCTACATCCTGGGGTTATAGATCTATAGAGATAGATCTAAATGGATTTTGGATTGTCCCAATCCAGGTACATAGACACCATGCTAAAAGGGTTTTAGTATGGATGATTCTAAGCATGATAATGTACCCTCTTGTTCAGGAATCACTCTCTCCAAAGAGATGTCTCTCGAGACTGATTTAGAGAGGGCTCGCATACAAGGATACCATATGCTTTGGCAGACGGGTCAATCATGTATGCAATGTTATGTACCAGACCAGATGTAGCTTACTCACTAGGTGTAGTGAATAAGTATCGAAAAGATCTTTGGGAAAACCACTGGACAGCTGAAGAACATTCTTAAGTGCTTGAGAAGGACTAAAGAGACGTTCTTGGTATATGGTAACGGTGAACTCTAGATGGAGTCCTTTACCGATTCGAGCTTCCAGAGTGATAAGGATGACTGAAAGTCAGTCTCGGGTTTTGTCTTCACCCTCAGTGGAGGGACGGTATATTGGAAGGGTTCCAAGCTATATACCGTAGCAGACTCATTGATAGAGGCTAATTACATCGCTACCAACAATGCTGCCAAAGAGGTTGTCTGGATGAATAGAGTTCATAAGATGAACTAGGTTCCTACCATTGGGCATCCAGTACCTGTATATTGGGATGACAATGGAGCTGTGGCTTTGGCCTAGGAACCCCGGTCCCGTCAGCGATCCAGACATATTCTTAGACAGTATCACCTGATCAGGGAGATAGTTGTATCTCCGAGAGATCGAGGTCAGGAGAGTTGACACAGAGGATAACACAACGGATCCACTCACCGAGGCCATCCCCCAGATGCTATTCGAGAGAATTTTGGAACGTTGGGTATGAGATACTATAACAACTGGCCTTAGTGCAAGTGGGAGATTGTTAGTAATATGCATGCCCTGAAGGCCATTATTGATGATATAGTAAATTCTTGGATATATATAGAGAGGAATTTCATGCTCGACATGATAGTATGCTATCAGGTTACCTTTATCTTAACATGTAGACTGGTATTTATACTATCTTGCTCTCACATGTTAATAAAGCCCTTAGGATATGTACTTGACTACCAGGATTATGATGAGATCATACTGGTGGGGCCAGGGTGGTCCACAAGTACATCCTTTAATCAGTTCCTAGTCGTGGGAATATCGAGACGGGGGCATCGATATTCCAGTGTAGACCAGTGTGTATGTTTCTTGTCCCTTAGAGGGCGATGGTTGATCCCATAACCATTGGTGTGTGACATCAAAGATTGTACACAGGTGCTCATTGGAGAATGGGTACACCAAACAAGACTCGCCGAGGACTCTTATGTGGTAGTATACCTATCGTCAGATAGCAGTCCTCTGGTGACACTGGTACAGGTTAGTCTGTAGACCCGAGATCGTCATAGAGTCTTGTAAGTTCACGGCGGCGCCCCGGCCGTCAATCCGAGGCCAAAATGCGGAAACGATACTTTTCTTTAAACATTAAAACCGGCACCACCGCGCACTATAAACCCAGATCGGGCCATTAACCTACTCCTAGCATACTAGAGAAGGGGTAGAGAGATATACCGAGCAATCCGTATCCTTCGGTCTTCTCGTCGTCGTCCCGATATTCCCGCGGAATCTCCGGTCTTCATCTCCTCGTCGGAAGGGCACCACATCGCCGGGTTCTTTTACGGGCTCCCACCTCTGGACCGAGGCAACTCGGGCACGAAGTTGGCGAGTCGACGTGTCCAAGAATTGCTGTAGAATAGTGTGGAACTCTATGTCTCATGGGGTTGTAAGAAGTTGCCTTTTGGTGGAGGAATGAGAAGAAATTTTTGTGATGAACTAGAGAATTTTCTAAGCAAAATTCTCTCCACAAATTTTGGACAGCCCCCCCCCCCTCAAATGTGGTCGGCCTCTCATGCTTGAGGAATGAGAGAATGGAGTGAACAACAATGAAAAAGGAGTGAGCCCCAACATAATGCAAGAGAGAGAAAGGGTGATGATGATAAGCAATGATCACAAGCAAATCCAAATCAACTCCCATCATCAACAACCATGATGAACAAAAAGGTAATCATGAGAGGCAAGAATCATGATGAACCAAAAGTCAAATGATGGTTAAACCATCATGAAGCTATCACAAAAAGTCTTCTCCATGCACAATTGCAAATAACCCCTCCACCAAAATTCAGCCAAAGAAAGGAAACAAAGGAAAATGGCCGAAACGGAATGCAAACTGGCAACTTCAAAAAACTGATCCCGTAATAAATTACAGGAAAACCCCGCGATTGTATATACATACCTGCATTTGTATTCCGACCGAATACAAATGCAATGAGACAAAATCTACACTGTACAATACTAGGATCCGGCTTAAACCAAAGCCCGCTAGTATTATCCGTCCGATCATGATCCGTGCAATACCGCACGTATATGATCGAATCCTGCCATATCTCCATACGGCCTCTACAGCGTTTCGCCCGAAACTTGAGAAAACGGTCTGTGGGGGACTCTAAAGACTCGTCAATACTTTGGCTGTGGATTTAACCACTAGCACGTCAGAGGTATTAGCCATACGTAACGGGCTACCAGGTATTGACCAAAAGGGACGTCGATGAGCGAACTCATCCTGACACCCTACTGAGCCTGTCAGTGACAATATCCGTACAGTCCGGTCCGTTCGTCTATGAGCATCGCATGGCGGGCTTAGGGGGTTGGTAAAAGTCAGACTCCCAAAAGCGGTACAAGTCGTGTCGGAGTGTAGACCAGAACACCCTGAGATACTACTGGGATACCTACCAGTAAATATCCTGCCTTGGCCAAGGACTTCGTGTAATGGCTCTCCTAGATACAGCGCGACCTCACCCCCAATACCGGGAGAGACGAACCCCTGCAGATCCGCTCACTGCCTCCATGTGGCTCGGGACTGTACCCAACTAAAACCTGTTTGCACGTCTCCTTTGAGTGTGGTAGGGTAGTAATCAAAGTACAGTGGGAACTCACACGAGACAAATGATGATCTCAGGTCGATGAACTGACCTGTACACATGTCACTAGGGAACTGCTATCTGACGTCTGGTATAAGACCAACTAGCATGTTCCCGGCGAGTCCTGTCCGGTGTACTCATAACCCAATGAGCACCTGTATACATCTTAGGTGAACCAACTGACACCAGTGGCTTGTGAGACCGGCCACTGCCCCGTCGGGGTCTCGACTGTATACACTAGTCTACTCTGTTGTATCGATGCCATGTCTCGAAACTCCCACGACTAGGGACCTTTTAAGGATTTGCTTATAGACCCCAGCTCCCACGTATATGATCACCCTCATACTGCTGGCAGTCAAGCAAGAATCCTAGGGGCTCTATCAACATGCAATAGTGATCAGTAATGTCATCTAAAGCAGTACACGATGATAAAGATAAACCAGATAGCATACTATCATCTTGAGTAAGACCGTCCTACCGGTATAGGTCCTCCCTCAATCATTGCAATCACGTGCCTGTGATCCAATAATTGACTCTGAGGGCACTATATCCAACAATCTCCCACTTGCACTCAAGGCTAATTATTGTGATGTCGTATACTCACAGCCCGTGTGATACCGAACACCCAACTCCTCTACTAATCAGTCTCACAAAGCTCGTTTGCGAAACTATTGAGGAATAGCCTCAGCGAGTGGATCCGCTCTGATGTTTCTTTCTATGTCTCTCTTTATCTCAAGTTCGCGGAGAAAGCCATCTCCCGAAATGAGCAATACCTGTCTTAGAATATGTCTGGATATCTGATGGGACCTAGCTCATAAATGAACTCCAAATCCAAACTTCTTAGACTGTATCGTCAACTGAACTTAATCAGTATCCTGTGTCATGCCTCCCTCAGTATCCCCTTGGACCACCTGTCCAATTTACTGCCCCTCATCAGAAGGAAAACTATAACTCTGACAACCTCTCTGTAATCCAGGTCACCTTGGAAGCCTGGAATGATAACTGTCTCTTAAAAGAGGCTGTTGTTATCATATCCCTAGAACATCCACTTATGTTCTAAAACTGCTTCCGAATGTTTCTCCAGGATTGGATCAATATCAACTTATTGCAGATCGTGCAAAAACAACATCTGGTGTGGTACTTGACATCTCATGATTGACACAATTGCCTAAGCAAGTGATCTGCCAATCATGCACATCCCTCTCCACTTTAGTCAGTAAGACACCTTTAGAGAAGGTGACTCCATTACCTGTAGGTACACTACCGTGTCAGGGGTCGTCCATTCTAAAACACCTTCAGAATGCTGTCTAAGTACCCAGATTGGGAAACTACCCAAATCTAGATCTAAAACCATAGATCTAGTAACCAGAATGTCTGATATTATATCTATATCCTATGTGGAGAAACCACTGTGAGACAACCAAAGTATAACCGATCGTAGTATAGGAATATCACTTCCTACTCTGTGTATGTCATCCAAATACCAGGACATCACACCCTACTACCTTCTTAACAGATCCATCCCCTATTCTGATGAAGTCAAACCTATGACTGTCACACCAGAAATAGATGATCTATCTCCGCTATATTTTCTTTAGTCCATAGACACAAGCTACTTGTCCACCAATGCTTCCGCTGCTCCCACCGACTACGACAACCCTCTGGCAGAGTCATATAGACGTACACTTCTAAAGCCAGTTTAGAACGACGCTATACTCATCCTCCTGCCGGGTCTTACAGTCTGGAACAACAGCAATGGCAAGTCTGGATAAACAAGAACCTCCCTGTCACCGTCCTTGAGGCTACCGGAGTACCTCTCGGGTGCCTGGGGTTACCCACCATATCTGCGGAGTGGCCAATGGAATGTCAAACCAGATTGAATCTTTAGGTTCTTATCAAATCTTCAGTAATCGTTTGCGGTTCTGGAATCACTTCCAGTTCTACCATACTCCCACTACTGTTTTCTGAAAAAAAAATCCATTTTACTTAAAACTGTGGCGAGTCTAAAACAATATCACTATTGATCTTCCAGATGGTAGAAAGTCAACCCTCATCATAACCTGGGTCAACCCACAAACAGCCATTACAGAAACGTGCCTTGAGTTATCCAGAGTCTGGTTTTAAGCATAAGCTGGACAACTCCCCGTACCTTAACAATGTCAAGATATGAACTGTTCTATATCCAATATAGAAATAGAGGCACTGATTTAATTGAACCAGATTCAAATCATGCAGCTATCTCCAGTGCATGTCAACTAAATGGAAAGAGGCCGATCAGCGTTACTCAACTTAGAAATGCTTCCAATTATGAGTAACCTGAAAGAGAAGCAAGTTCTCTTAATCATTACTATCAACTGAATACCATACACAAATATCTACATCTTCGATCACCTTGAAGAATCCCGATACTTGCAATACCCGGTTCTCTACTTTATTCATATACCTATAACTTCTCAAAATTCGGACCTTACGTTTCTACGAAACACTTGTCTAAAACTAGAGAAGTCATAAGTAAATCGAATATAGTACGAGGACCAACCCCTCTGTCCTAATGGACACTGGACAACATACAATACTCTGTATAAGTCCCTTAAGTTTAATAACTCATTCCCTGTGTGTCGTAGGTTGAAAACTGTACTTATGGTTAAGAAGAATTACACCGCTGTTTAATACTCCTTACCTAACCATCCACTGATATAGGTAAATGGCATAGATATAATTTCAAAAAGGTATATCTCACTCTATAAAAATAGACGTACATATATATCAATTTGAAATTGGTGCATAACAGCGGATATTCAAAACCAAATATTTACCGTCTGGCAAACAACCCGGGTGGTTTCCTCAAATATCACCAATTACAACGAATTTCGATATAATGAGGACAATAACCCAATTCCCAATAACTTACTCCCACTCATCATCTGTAAAACCATACAGATGTGAGAATCAAACCTGGTAAATACATACCCTGGAGCAAGGACTAATTAGGAAATCGGTTATCTTTTAACAGTACACAGTGAAACTGAAACATTGAAATGTTTCGTAGGGGTATCCGGGTATTCCTAGTAATGCCTCTTCCATTATCAGATTCACAACTATAACCGTATATCTCTTTGCCGTCTCTCCAAATCCCTTTATATGTCTTTAGTCGTTACCTTCTGTACACCCTCTTAGGCTAAATGGTTTTCTTCCTTCCCTACCGTTCGGCACCAGCCTATGGTTTGGAAGAAGACTATCCAATAAGCATAATAGGTGTACTGTACCAATCCTAGGAGTACTCGCAATGCGAGAGAATGTGAAGATAAAAGACAACCGAATAAAACTTATTCCTATTTCTCCTAAACCAGAATCCATCTCCGAACTGGAACAAGTTCCTTTCGAGTTCGTATATAACCATACGATGGAGTATCCAATAAACTGTGGATCTTCGTAGTGATACGGAGTGTCCTGGAGAAATACAAAGGTGATTTGGGATTGGCTAAGAAGTACTTGGTTTGGTAGTGAATAGCAGTCGCAATTTACTTTGCCCTCTTACTAATCCCTTGATATGTCTTTACTTAATACCTTCTGTACACCATCGTTATGCTAATTGGTTTTCTTCATTCCCCACCGTTCGGCACCAGCCTAAGGTTTGGAAGAAGACTATCCAATTTACGTAATAGGTGTACTATCTCCTAAACCAAGGAGTACTCGCAACCTGAGAGAAGGTAAAAGGAAAAGACAACTGAATAGTCCTATTCGTTTTCTCCAGAACCGGAAACCATCCTCGAATAAAATCCTTCGAGTTCGTATATAACCATACGATGGTTTTATCCAATGGAAGTGGACGTTCGTAGTAATACGGGGTGTCCTGGAGAAAAGGGTAAAAGTGGGAGTGGCAATGAGGTTTGCAACTCTGACAATCCAAAAACCAGTGTTTAAGAAGGTTTGGTTAATCTTGGTCACTGAGTCATAGTCAAGGGTCGGGTCATGGTCGTTGCCAAAGAGAGAGAGAAAAGAAACACTCGGCGTGCACTCTAACCTAGATCAGAATGGTTACCAATTTATCTAATCAGGAAACCTCCCACTGTAACATCAAATTCTTCCCCAAACCTGAAAGAAGAATTAGTCGGGATCACCCGAGGAGTAAACCAACTCATCAGTGGGAATCGGGATCCAACTATCATCGCATGATAACGTGAAGGAATCCGCTCACGTTATCACACTCCGGAAGGTATGCGCATATTTGGCAAGTTTCAGTTTCTTTAGAAACTCCCGATGTGATTTTTGCCCCATGCTCTTATGACCTTGACGAAGGTCAACAAATCATAAGTCACATGTCAAGTTCTACCCGTCATTCTCCTGGTTGATTTGAACCCACCCGTACCTACCCTTGACTTTGGCCAACAAGGCAGTACGACTGTCCCAAACCAACGCATCTATCTATGCTGCAGAAAGGCAACAAGCAGCTACCATACACTATGCCTTGACGAAGGCCAACAAACATAGCATGAATACTACGTGCTACCCGTCTGAAACGACGGAGGGCTACGAATGGTTTCTGGCGAAAAACCTTTAACGTAATGAACTTGATATTGTTGATGGAACCGGATAGCTTTTTATAAAAATATAGTGACGAAAACCTTTGCTAAAGAGGTCACTCCCGGTGAAGGGATCTCGGCTCTTTCCCCGTAGAATGAGGTGCAGGATATTCCAACTGAATACCACGATGCAAAGCAAAAGTAAATGACTATAGTGAAGTTATTGCCCTGACGCAAACTTCTGTCCAAGGGGTCACTCACGGTGAAGGGATCTCGGCCCTTGCCTCATCGACTGAGGTGCTGGATATTCATAACCGAATACCACTGTGCAAAACAAAAGAGAACGTCCTTGTAATAACAGCTTTTTGAAAAATGTTCCAACAACATCAGAATGGGTTTGTTTAGCTTGCATTGATCCGAATCAATGCAGTCCCATCAATTGATCACACCAATAAAGAACGAAAATAATGATGTACGTATATGCCATCCGCATTCGCCACTGGGTCCCGTCATTACCCGTTAGGTTACTTAACTAACGACAGAGCGGGGACTGGACTAGCGCGGATGCAAAACATATACAACATCTACTAGTATATATATCAATATATAATATTCACTCTGAAAGTGCACGGCGGCGCCCCGACCGTCAATCCGAGGCCAAATTGCGGAAACGATAATTTACTTTAACTTTTGAACCGGCACCACCGCGCACAAAAATCCCAGATCGGGCCATTAATCTAGTCCTAACAAAATAGAGAAGGGGTAGAGAGATGTACCGAGCGATCCGTGTCCTTCGGTCTTCTCGTCGTCGTCCCGATCTCCCCGCGGAATCTCCGGTCTTCAACTCCTCGTCGGAAGGGCACCACATTGCCGGGTTCTTTTACGGGCTCCCACCTCTGGACCGAGGCAACTCGGGCACGAAGTTGGCGAGCCGACGTGCCCAAGAATTGCAGTAGAATAATGTAGTGCTATGTCTCATTGGGGTTACTAGAAGTTGCCTTTTAAGTGGAGGAATGAGATATACTTTGGAGATGAGCTAAGGGGTTTTTTAGCAAGCCAAAAAGATGAAAAAACCCACACCAAATTTTTGGACAGCCCCCTCCCTCTTTGGCCGGCCATGCATCATCAAGAGAATGAGAGGAGAGAGTGTATGGATCAAAAAATGAGAGTCTCACATAATGCAAGAGAGAGAAAAGGTTATCATGAAAAGAAATGATCACCAACTAAAACCCACACTCCAATAACCATCATGACTCCAAAGGTCAAGCCATGATGAAGTCAAGAAGTCAAATGATGGTGCAACCATCATGAAGCAACAATATGCAAAGACCACCCTCCACAATGCTAATTTGCACAATTGCAAATAAGCCCTCCTCCACCAAATTTCAGCCAAGGAAAGAAACAAAGGAAAATGGCCGAAACCGAAAACAAACTGGCAACTTCAAAAAACAGACCCCGTAATAAATTACAGGAAACCCCGCTACTGTATATACATACTCGCATTTGTATTCCGACCGAATACAAATGCAATGAGACAAAACCTACACTGTTCAATACTAGGATCCGGCTTTAACCAAAGCCCGCTAGTATTATCCGTCCGATCATGATCCGTGCAATACCGCACATATCTGATCGAACCCTGCCATATCTCCATACGGCCTCTACAGCGTTTCGCCCGAAACTTGAGAAAACGGTCTGTGGGGGACTCTAAAGACTCGTCAATACTTTGGTTGTGGATTTAACCACTAGCACGTTAGAGGTATTAGCCTATACATAACGGGCTACCAGGTATTGACCAAAAGGGACGTCGATGAGCGAACTCATCCTGACACCCTACTGAGCCTGTCAGTGACAATATCCGTACAGTCCGGTCCGTTCGTCTATGAGTATCGCATGGCGGGCCTAGGGGGTTGGTAAAAGTCAGACCCCCAAAAGCGGTACAAGTCGTGTCGGAGTGTAGCCCAGAACACCCTGAGATACTACTGGAATACCTACCAGTAAATCTCCTTCCTTGGCCAAGGACTTCGTGTAATGGCTCTCCTAGACACAGCGCGACCTCACCCCCAATACCGGGAGAGACGAACCCCTGCAGATCCGCTCACTGCCTCCATGTGGCTCGGGACTGTACCCAACTCGCACGTCTCCTTTGAGCGTGGTAAGGTAGTAATCAAAGTACAGTGGGAACTCACACGAGACAAATGACGATCTCAGGTCGATGAACTGACCTGTACACATGTCACCAGGGAACTGCTATCTGACGTCAGGTATAAGACCAACTAGCATGTTCCCGGCGAGTCCTGTCCGGTGTACTCATAACCCAATGAGCACCTGTATACATCTTAGGTGAACCAACTGACACCAGTGGCTTGTGAGACCGGCCACCGCCCCTCGTCGGGGTCTCGACTGTATACACTAGTCTACTCTGGAGTATCGATGCCCTGTCTCGAAACTCCCACGACTAGGGACCTTTTAAGGATGTGCTTATAGACTACCAGCTCCCATGTTAGGTTTACCTAGCACCTCATGAATGGATTAGAAGTATCACATGTACCAAAGATTAAAATTTTAGGGTGCTAAGTAAGCATACAAAGAATCAATCCTAGAAAATTAGGGTTTCTAACACAACACTTCATCACAAGTAAGAAAAGCTAGGGTTTTTGAGAGTACAACCTTTGTAGCTCCCTACGCTAGACTCCTCGGCCACTTGGGGTTTGGAAAAAGTCCGCTTGATCTCCTCTAGGTCCACGATGATCCACCCGGAGTCCGCTTTGTCCAAGCTTGCAACTTCACTTGATCAAGAGAAAGAAATGAAGCTAACACTCTAAACAAGTGGGCAAGACTTGTGTAGAATGATGTTGTGGTGGCTTTTCTCACTTCAAAATCCTAACTAGGTGAGTGTTTTGCTCACTAGAAAAATCTAGAGGGCAAAGGAAGAATGAGGAAGAAGATGATGGCCATTTTAGAACAAGAGAGAAAGATAATCACCTTTGAAAAATAGAAAATATATGAATATATATTTTCCGCTTCTCATCTCAAACCATGGTTAAACAATAAATATATTATTGAACTTGAGTTAAAACACAAAAGGAAAGTTAATCCATGGTTAAATGGTGGGTGAGCATGGTTAGGTCAAAGAAGAGTGTAGAATGAAACCATGAATTATCCTTTCCTTTTTCTTTTGTTTTAAAACAAATGCAATAATAATACATATATATAAAACCATGGTGTGAGTCTTATATTGCCACCATTTTCTATGTATAAACAACCATGAAGGATGATGTATGAATGTATGTGTGCATGCACATCCATATGTGCATGAAACAAGAAAGAATGCATACATGCATGCATACATCCCAAAAATACAAGAAAGGATTTCTAGTGAGAAACTAATGGTTAAATGATAAATCAACACTTGATTTATCAGTCCGGCCATATCACATACGACCCAACCAAAAGCAAGCCGCCCGATTAATATACGGTATCTCATACGCGCATTTTACCCGGGTCCATGCGCATATCGCATACGCGCACCACAACGTTTCGCCTGGACTAGATAACTCCTTTGTGGGACTCTAAGACTCGTCAATACGCCGGCAGTGGGTGATGATCATATCAAGCACCCCCAAGCCGCAAGCGGTCAGCTAAACGTAACGGCCACCCGGGTATTGAGCGATCAGAAGAAAACAAGCGAACCTGCTACAACTCCCGTCGAGCCAACCGGCAACACTACCTGTGCAGTCCGGTCTCCTCGTCTGATATGTCGCATATCAAGTCTAGGGGTGGTAAACGTCAGACCCCAATAACCGATAAGTCATGCCGATGTGAGGCTCATAACGGGTCGAGAAACTACTGGTAACACTTACCAGTAAATCTCTAATCAGCCCTGGCCAGGGACTTCCCTGTTACGGCCAATCGAGCACAGCGCAACATCAACCCCCAATACCGGGAGAGAAGAAACCCCTCCTATCGCTCATTGCCTCCATGTGACTCGGGACTGTACCCAAAAACCACCGTTTTGCACACCCTCATGGACGTGGTAAGGTGGAAATCAAAGCACAGTGGGAATCACACAAGACTCTATGACAATCTCGGGTCTACATACTAACCTGCACAAGTGTCACCTGAGAACTGCCATCTGACGTGAGGTATAATACCATCTGGGAGTTCTCGGTGAGTCCGTCCAGTGTACCCAGTCTCCACTGAGCACCCGTATACCATCTCTGATGTCAAACACCAATGGATATGGGATCATCCATCGCCCATCTCATGGGTCGAGAAGCGTATACGCTAGTCTACACTGGTATATCGATGCCCCATCTCGATACACCCACGACTAGGGACCTTGAAGGATGTACTTATGGACTACCATGTCCCCACTAGTATGATCCGCATCATAGTCCAGGTAGTCAAGTACACATCCTAAGGGCTTTACCAACATGTAACTTTAAGACAGTATAAAGAGACAAGTATACATGTTAAGATAAAGAGCAACCAGATAGCATACTATCATATCGAGCAAGAAAGTCATCTCTATATATGTCCAAGCATCCAATATAATATACATCATCTGTACAATACTGGCCTCTAGGGCATACATACAACTAACAATCTCCCACTTGCACTAGGGCCAGCTGCTGTAGTATCGCATACCGAGCATCCCGAAGAGTCTCTCAAACTGTATCTGGGGAATGGCCTTCGTGAGTGGATCCGCTGTGTTATTCTTTGTGTCAAACCTCGATCTCCCGGCGATCAACTATCTCCCGGATCAGGTGATACCGCCTCAGAATATGCCTCGATCGCTGATGGGACCTGGGTTCCTTGGCCAAAGCCACCGCTCCATTGTTATCGCAATACAAAGGTGTTGGATGCTCAATGGATGGAACCACTCCAAGTTCAGTAATGAACTTCTTGATCCAGACAGCCTCTTTGGCAGCATCGTTGGCAGCGATGTATTCAGCCTCCATCGTCGAGTCTGCCACGGTTTCCTGCTTGGAACTCTTCCAGGTAACCGCCCCTCCGTAAAGGGTAAAGACAAATCCCGACTGCAACTTAGAGTCGTCCTTATCACTCTGGAAGCTCGAATCGGTAAAGGACTCCACTTGGAGTTTTCCGTTACCATACACCAAGAGCATCTCTTTAGTCCTTCATAAGTACTTGAGAATGCTCTTCACAGCTGTCCAGTGACTCTCTCCAGGATCAGCTTGATACCTGCTCACTACACTTAGTGAGTATGCTACATCGGGTCTGGTACATAGCATCGCGTACATGATAGAGCCTACAGTCGAAGCATAGGGTATCCCTTGCATGCGAGCTCTCTCCAAATCAGTCTTGGGAGACATCTCTTTGGAGAGAGTGACTCCAGAGATCGTGGGTAAGTTCCCACGCTTGGATTCTTCCATACTAAACCTCTTTAGTATGGTGTCAATATACCTGGATTGGGACAATCCCAATATCCGTTTGGATCTATCTCTATAGATCCTTATTCCCAATATGCAGGAGGCATCACCAAGATCTTTTATTGAGAATCTTTGTGATAAGAAGAGCTTGACCGATTGCAGCATAGGAATGTCATTTCCTATCAAGAGTATGTCGTCCACGTACAATACGAGGAAGACAACCTTACTCTCTGCCACCTTCTTGTAGATACAAGGTGCATCTACGTTTTTGACGAAATCAAACTCTTTGATAACGACGTCAAAGAAGATGTTCCAACTCCGCGATGCTTGCTTTAATCCATAAATGGATTTAAGCTGCTTGCACACCTTCCCGCTGCTCCCACTATCTACGAAGCCCTCTGGCTGAGTCATGTACATGCACTCTTCTAAATCACCGTTTAGAAAGGCGGTCTTAACATCCATTTGCCAGATTTCGTAATCATGATATGCAGCGATGGCAAGCATGATCCGGATGGATTTAAGCATAGCCACTGGAGAAAAGGTTTCGTCATAGTCCACACCTGGTCTTTGACGAAAACCCTTTGCAACAAGTCTAGCTTTGAAAGTCTCCACTTTCCCATCTACACCAAATTTTTTCTTGAAGATCCACTTGCTCCCAATGGGTTTTACCCCTTCAGGAGCATCTTCCAAAGTCCATACTTTGTTGGTGTACATGGATTCCATCTCGGACCGCATTGCATCCAGCCATTTCACTGAGTCCCCACTCGTGATGGCCTGCTCGAAGCTAGTTGGGTCATCATCCTCCATGATGCAATCCTCGCTCCCACCATTCATGAGAAAACCGTAGTATCTCTCAGGTGGGTGAGGAACCCTACTAGATCGACGGAGAGGCTGAGGTTCGTTGGGAACTACCGAATCCTCCGGTTCAACCAAATCTTCTGTCGTAGTCTGTATTGCTGGAACCTCTTCCGGTTCTACCTCCTTGCCACTAATCTCTTTTTCAAGAAATTCCTTTTATAAAAAGGTGGCATATCGAGAAACAAACACCTTTTGTTCATCGGTGTGGTAGAAGATATACCCACGCGAATGTTTGAGATATCCAATAAACTTACACAGAATGGACCTTGCCGCGAGTTTGTCCGGATTCTGTGTTTTTACATATGTCGGACAACCCCATATCTTAACATAATTAAGACATGGTCTCTTACCTTTCCATATCTCATATGGAGTGGTTGGCACGGATTTGGTGGGAACCATATTCAATAGGTCTGCAACTGTTTCCAGTGCATACCCCCAGAAGAAATAGGTAACTCAGCTGTGCTCATCATAGAGCGCACCATATCCAATAGGGTGCGGTTCCTCTGTTCCGATACACCGTTGTGCTGTGGTGTATATGGAGGAGTCAGCTGAGAGAGAATCCCATTCTCTTTTAGGAAGTCCAGGAATTCATTGCTCAAGTATTCACCTCCTCGATCAGATCGAAGGATTTTAATACTTTTTCCTGTTTGGTTCTCGACTTCTTGTTTGCATTCTCTAAATTTCTCAAAAGCTTCTGATTTGTGTTTCATCAGTAACACATATCCGAATCTAGAGAGATCGGCAGTGAATGTAATGAAGTACGCAGAACCATTCCTAGCATATGTAGACATTAGACCGCATACATCACTATGCACCAGTCCTAAGAGTTCCGTAACTCTTTCTCCGTGTCCCGTAAACGGAGTTTTGGTCATCTTGCCTTTGAGACATGACTAGTAAGTGTCATAAGATGAAAATTCAAACGGATTCAAATATCCATCCTTATGCAACTTAGCTAGTCGTGTCGCATTGATGTGACCCAGTCTACAATGCCACAAGAAGGATTCATTCAGTTCTGAACTCTTCCTCTTTTGTGTGTTTGTTATACTCAGAACTGTTGATTGATTTAGAACATAAATGCCATTGCACAACGTGCCTGATCCAACCAACTTTTGGTTAAGGAAAATGTTCATAACATTATCCTGTAATACAAAATTATATCCTTCTTTACTCAACAAAAAAACTGATATAATGTTGCATATCAGGTTCGGCATGTAATAGCATTCGTTCAGAATCAATGTTTTACCAGTTGGTAATACAAGGTGATATTCCTCGACGGTAACAATTGCACCATTTCCAACCCTTATGTCTTTATCACCTTCTCCAAGTTCTCTACCTTTCTTAAGCCCATGTAACTGATTACATATATGGGATCCTGACCCGGTATCTAATACCCAGGACGTAGGGCAAATGGAGAAACAGTTCTCTGTAACGAACACACCCGAAGAAAATGCATCAACATGTACTTTCTTTATTCGGGTGGCATGGGAATCCTGGTATTACCCTATGTCCTGTTAAGTCCTATAACTCTTATAAGATAGAACAGAACCAACGCTCCCCAGCACAGTATAACATGCGGGTTCAGTCAATACATCCATATTATTATCTTGATTAAGGCATGACAAGGTCTCTACCTGGAGAGAGAGAGAAGAAAACACTTTAGCGTATGATCTTGCAAGATCAGATTGGTTATTATTTTATCTAATCAGGATGGCTCCCACTGTTTTTATCAAATCTTCCTTCAAACCCTAAAAGGAAAGACTAGCCGGGATTAATTACACCCTACAACTTCGCCGATCTTTCAGCCAGGCCAGTGTCGGTACTTTGAGGGAGGTTCCCCGTGCTGTCGCACGGACCTAATTAAAGTAAACCTCGTTTTCCCAGAGGCGTAACCCCGTTGACACCTTTCTAGACACCTACTTGATCGGTTAATTGTCCAGTGTAAAACTCTCCCAGGAGTAACAATTACTCGCAGTGGGTATCGGGATCCAACTATCTCATAGAAGGTATGCAATCTCATTGCAAATTTCAACACTTGAAATTCCCGATAATATTTTGCCCCTAGCGTCCCATGACCTTGACGCAGGCCAACAAACCATAGTGCGCTAGTCAAGTTCAACCCGTCATTTCTTGATTGAATTAAACCCACCCGTACGACCCTTGACGCAGGCCAACAAAGTCGCACGACTACCCTAATCCAATCTGCATCATATGAACAAACAGATAAATACTAGTTAGCTACCGCACACTACGCCTTGACGCAGGCCAACAAACGTAGCGCGAATACTAAGTAGGACTTATCTGAAATGACGGAGGGCTACGACAGGTTTTTCTGAAAACTTATTGCGTAATGAACTTGATATCGTTGTAGAATCTAGTGAATTTTGAAATGGAGTGATTTTGAGGCTTTTATTAGTTTTGCTACAGAGGTCACTCCCGGTGAAGAGATCTCTGCTCTTTCCTCATCGAATAAGGTGCGGGATATATCATATATATCGCTAGGCAAAGCAAAACTCCAAAAGCAATCAAAAGCAAACCGAGTGTTGTAACATCTTCCAGTTTCGCTAAAGAGGCCACTCCCAGTGAAGGGATCTCGGCTCTTTCCTCATCGAATAAGGTGCGGGATATATCATATATATCACTATGCAAAGCAAGACTGTAGCTACCCTTTTTGAAAAAATTTGATTCTATAACATCTTTTAGGTTTATTTTCTTTCATTAATCACATTAATGAAGTCACATCATTTAAGTCACCTAAACATCACAGATAAATACGACGTACACTTATGCCATCCGCATTCGCCTCGATGTCCCCTCGTGCACCGTTAGGTTAGGTAACTAACGACAGAGCAGGGCAGGGCTAGTGCGGGTGTAAAACATAAGTAACGTATATATATAATATATCATATATACTATATACAATATCCATCAGAACATATCAAATGATCACATCACAGATATCACAGCAGAAACATAGATATAATGTGGGATATTCTAGGACGTCCGTATTTAGTATTTAGCCAACAATAGAAAATACGGAATGCACGGTCGCGATGAATAGCCAAGCCCACATCCTGGACCCCTACGAGAGAGGCAAGCGACCCTACCAATTCTGGAGTTTAGGAGACCCGGTCTCGACTCCTCGAGATGGCCTCCCACTGAATCCCAGAACCCGGTCACTTGTGCTCCCCTCCTTGGGTCCATCCTAATGCGGAAAAGTAAATAATATACAACACTGGTGGCATCAACCTCAACCCGGAAGTGCCCCAAATAAAAGAATATTACATTACATTTGAATTTACATGAATGAAAATATAAAACTCTCATCTCACATAAAAAAAACCCGGCTATTCAATCGCGACAATCCTGCACATCATATCTCAGCAACACATAATATCTCATATCATCAACGTAAGTAAGTATGCATACCCCAATTGTCGTTGATGTATAGCAACGAAACCGGAGATATCAACATACTACACTTACGGTCACAGAAAAGAAAGTGTAAAACTACAATATTTGGAATCCACATTCTCTTTAGACATCGTAAATGCGAAATATCACATATTTCGTATTTCATGCCTAACTATATGAATTCCACATATTGTATCACATTCCAGATAAATAGACAGTATTAAAGTTTTTGAACGAATGACCAAATACCCAAAATTCCATAAAGCTCAACACTTGAGCGGAGTTCAAAAACCCGGAATGTGTCACAGTAGTAGCGGTCCAGCCGTAGAAGGGTCAAGCCAACGCCTCACATGTAGCACGCCGTACTGCCCCAAACCCTAAGGTTCAAAAGGCAGTTCAAGACGGTCACATAATCGAGTTAAGGTTTGTTGTCTTCTAGAGAGTCCACCACAAAACTTGCACGTATTTCCGAAAAATTAAAACCCCGTGAAAAAGTGAGTAAATGATACTCGTTCGAACAATTCAATACTTTCTAAATTACACGGAAAGAAACACGAAATCAAAATTCCGATCGAATTGTAGAGTCCAAAACCATCCCCAGAATATTCAGCACTAAAATCAGATTAAAAATACCTAAAAATATATACATACAGTTCTAAACATTACTGTATAAAAACGAGTCATCATTCCTTGTGTACGGCCGCGGAACCGCGGCCCAAGCAAGCTATTGCCGCGGTTCCGCGGCGATATTTACTGTTCATGTCCTCGTATTTCACAGTACTGCTTATATTTGCCTGCTGTAATTTTTACATATTTTAATTCTGAAAAACAACAGTTTTGAAAAAATGTCCAGTGAGTGCTAAAAATCCGTATTTTCCGGTTCGATCGGAGTTTTAACTTCGTTAAAGTGTCGCCTAATATTCTAAGTCGGCTCTGATACCAATGTTGGGTTTACCTAGCACCTCATGAAGGGATTGGAAGCATCACATGTACCAAAGATTAAAATTTTAGGGTGCTAAGTAAGCATACAAAGAATCAATCCTAGAAAATTAGGGTTTCTAACACAACACTTCATCACAAGTAAGAAAAGCTAGGGTTTTTGAGAGTACAACCTTTGTAGCTCCCTACGCTAGACTCCTTGGCCACTTGGGGTTTGGAAAAAGTCCGCTTGATCTCCTCTAGGTCCACGATGATCCACCCGGAGTCCGCTTTGACCAAGCTTGCAATTTCACTTGATCAAGAGAAAGAAATGAAGCTAACACTCTAAACAAGTGGGCAAGACTTGTGTAGAATGATGTTGTGGTGGCTTTTCTCACTTCAAAATCCTAACTTGGTGAGTGTTTTTCTCACTAGAAAAATCTAGAGAGCAAAGGAAGAATGAGGAAGAAGATGATGGCCTTTTTAGAACAAGAGAGAAAGATAATCACCTTTGAAAAATAGAAAATATATGAATATATATTTTCCACTTCTCATCTCAAACCATGGTTAAACAATAAATATATTATTGAACTTGAGTTAAAACACAAAAGGAAAGTTAATCCATGGTTAAATGGTGGGTGAGCATGGTTAGGTCAAAGAAGAGTGTAGAATGAAACCATGAATTATCCTTTCCTTTTTCTTTTGTTTTAAAACAAATGCAATAATAATACATATATATAAAACCATGATGTGAGTCTTATATTGCCACCATTTTCTATGTATAAACAACCATGAAGGATGATGTATGAATGTATGTGTGCATGCACATCTATATGTGCATGAAACAAGAAAGAATGCATACATGCATGCATACATCCCAAAAATACAAGAAAGGATTTCTAGTGAGAAACTAATGGTTAAATGATAAATCAACACTTGATTTATCAGTCCGGCCATATCACAAACGACCCAACCAAAAGCAAGCCGCCCGATTAATATACGGTATCTCATACGCGCATTTTACCCGGGTCCATGCGCATATCGCATACGCGCATCACAACGTTTCGCCTGGACTAGGTAACTCCTTTGTGGGACTCTAAGACTCGTCAATACGCCGGCAGTGGGTGATGATCATATCAAGCACCCCCAAGCCGCAAGCGGTCAGCTAAACGTAACGGCCACCCGGGTATTGAGCGATCAGAAGAAAACAAGCGAACCTGCTACAACTCCCGTCGAGCCAACCGGCAACACTACATGTGAAGTCCGGTCTCCTCATCTGATATGTCGCATATCAAGTCTAGGGGTGGTAAACGTCAGACCCCAATAACCGATAAGTCGTGCCAATGTGAGGCTCATAACGGGTCGAGAAACTACTGGTAACACTTACCAGTAAATCTCTAATCAGCCCTGGCCAGGGACTTCCCTGTTACGGCCAATCGAGCACAGCGCAACATCAACCCCCAATACCGGGAGAGAAGAAACCCCTCCTATCGCTCATTGCCTCCATGTGACTCGGAACTGTACCCAAAAACCACCGTTTTGCACACCCTCATGGACGTGGTAAGGTGGAAATCAAAGCACAGTGGGAATCACACAAGACTCTATGACAATCTCGGGTCTACATACTAACCTGCACAAGTGTCACCTGAGAACTGCCATCTGACGTGAGGTATAATACCATCTGGGAGTTCTCGGTGAGTCCGTCCAGTGTACCCAGTCTCCACTGAGCACCCGTATACCATCTCTGATGTCAAACACCAATGGATATGGGATCATCCATCGCCCATCTCATGGGTCGAGAAGCGTATACGCTAGTCTACATTGGTATATCGATGCCCCATCTCGATACACCCACGACTAGGGACCTTGAAGGATGTACTTATGGACTACCATGTCCCCACTAGTATGATCCGCATCATAGTCCAGGTAGTCAAGTACACATCCTAAGGGCTTTACCAACATGTAACTTTAAGACAGTATAAAGAGACAAGTATACATGTTAAGATAAAGAGCAATCAAATAGCATACTATCATATCGAGCAAGAAAGTCATCTCTATATATGTCCAAGCATCCAATATAATATACATCATCTGTACAATACTGGCCTCTAGGGCATACATACAACTAACAATCTCCCACTTGCACTAGGGCCAGCTGCTGTAGTATCGCATACCGAGCATCCCGAAGAGTCTCTCAAACTGTATCTGGGGAATGGCCTTCGTGAGTGGATCCGCTGTGTTATTCTTCGTGTCAAACCTTGATCTCCCGGCCATCAACTATCTCCCGGATCAGGTGATACCGCCTCAGAATATGCCTGGATCGCTGATGGGACCTGGGTTCCTTGGCCAAAGTCACCGCTCCATTGTTATCGCAATACAAAGGTATTGGATGCTCAATGGATGGAACCACTCCAAGTTCAGTAATGAACTTCTTGATCCAGACAGCCTCTTTGGCAGCATCGTTGGCAGCGATGTATTCAGCCTCCATCGTCGAGTCTGCCACGGTTTCCTGCTTGGAACTCTTCCAGGTAACCGCCCCTCCGTAAAGGGTAAAGACAAATCCCGACTGCGACTTAGAGTCGTCCTTATCACTCTGGAAGCTCGAATCGGTAAAGGACTCCACTTGGAGTTCTCCGTTACCATACACCAAGAGCATCTCTTTAGTCCTTCATAAGTACTTGAGAATGCTCTTCACAGCTGTCCGGTGACTCTCTCCAGGATCAGCTTGATACCTGCTCACTACACTTAGTGAGTATGCTACATCGGGTCTGGTACATAGCATCGCGTACATGATAGAGCCTACAGCCAAAGCATAGGGTATCCCTTGCATGCGAGCTCTCTCCAAATCAGTCTTGGGAGACATCTCTTTAGAGAGAGTGACTCCAGAGATCGTGGGTAAGTTCCCATGCTTGGATTCTTCCATACTAAACCTCTCTAGTATGGTGTCAATGTACCTGGATTGGGACAATCCCAATATCCGTTTGGATCTATCTCTATAGGTCCTCCCTCAATCATTGCAATCACGTGCCTGTGATCCAATAATTGACTCTGAGGGCACTATCTCCAACACGCTCAAGGCGTGATAAAATGCAACATCACAGAAATGTAACAAGCATCACAGAACAATACAGATATCTGGGATCCCCGGGTTTCATAGAGCCGCTACTGAAACCCGACGTTCTCCTGGTCGTGTGGATAGCCTGTGCAATGAAATCCTAGACCCCTATGGGCGCGGCAAGTTACCCGCCAAAACCTGAAGCGAGGCAGCCCCCTTTAGCAATGTGAATGGACCACCCAGCACTTCACGGAATCCGGTAACTTGGGCACCCCTCCTTGGGTCAACCTGTACCCCCTACGAGTGCAGTGAATAGCCCGCCAATTCTAGAGTGAAGCCCCCTCCATCTCAACGACATGAGATGCGGGGCCGTTGCCCTCTAGAACCCGTCTATCCGTGCACCCCACCTTGGGGTAATCCTAGTACAGAAAGTAAAATATATACAACGGGTACATCGACCTCAGCCCGGTCATGCCCCAAAAGAATAATATACAAACAGGCAGTGACGGCAGTCCACATGTCGGACGCTCGCCCCGCAATATCAAATGTACATAAAAATACCAAAACTGTACTAACATTGCATCCAGGCTATCCACCACGACAATCCGCAACATCACAGCACAACACAGAACATCAACGTGAATGTCACGTTCTCAAATCCGTCTAAAAGGGCTATAGCAGTTAAACAGGATTTACCGATCAAGTGACATTCACGGTCGCAGATATAATGTAAATACTGTGAACTAACATGTTTAAAATTTTCGATCGACCAAAATTTTCCCAAGTAGGCCCCAAGCACTACTGTAGCACTCAAAGAAAATCTGGGCCCAAAAAGAATATACCAAAAACCCTATTTCCAAGTCCAAGACCCTCTGTAAAAATTTGGTGCAGTAAGGAGTCAAAGTGGCGGCGGAACCGCGGCCCAAGCATGGGTTTGGCCGCGGTTCCGCGGCGGAATAGTAAGAACATGTGACCAAATTTTCACAGAATGCTTATAATTGCCTGCATGTGTTTCTGCAATGCACTGAAAAAAAATTTGAGCAAAAAAAAATTCGACAGAAACTGATGCAATTGGAAACGCGGTTTTTGGAAAATCCGTTCGATCGAACTTGTAAACACGTTAGACCATGCTAGACAAGGTTAATGGCGTGGCTCTGATACTAGTGTAAGTTCACGGCGCCCCGGCCGTCAATCCGAGGCCAAAATGCGGAAACGATACTTTTCTTTAAACTTTAAAACCGGCACCACTGCGCACTATAAACCCGGATCGGGCCATTAACCTACTCCTAGCATATTAGAGAAGGGGTAGAGAGATATACCGAGCGATCCATGTCCTTCGGTCTTCTCGTCATCGTCCCGATCTCCCCGCGGAATCTCCGGTCTTCATCTCCTCGTCGGAAGGGCACCACATCGCCGGGTTCTTTTACGGGCTCCCACCTCTGGACCGAGGCAACTCGGGCACGAAGTTGGCGAGTCGACATGTCCAAGAATTGCTGTAGAATAGTGTGGAACTCTATGTCTCATGGAGTTGTAAGAAGTTGCCTTTTGGTGGAGGAATGAGATGAAATTTTTGTGATGAACTAGAGAATTTTCCAAGCCAAATAAGAGCAAAATGCTCTCCATAAATTTTGGACAGCCCCCCCCCCCCAAATGTGGCCGGCCTCTCATGCTTGAGGAATGAGAGAATGGAGTGAATAACAATGAAAAAGGAGTGAGCCCCAACATAATGTAAGAGAGAGAAATGGTGATGATAATAAGCAATGATCACAATTAAATCCAAATCAACTCCCATCATCAACAACCATGATGAACAAAAAGGTAATCATGAGAGGCAAGAGTCATGATGAACCAAAAGTCAAATGATGGTTAAATCATCATGAAGCTATCACAAAAAGTCTTCTCCATGCACAATTGCAAATAACCCCCTCCACCAAAATTCAGCCAAGGAAAGGAAACAAAGGAAAATGGCCGAAACGGAATGCAAACTGGCAACTTCAAAAAACTGATCCCGTAATAAATTACAGGAAAACCCCGCGACTGTATATACATACCTGCATTTGTATTCCGACCGAATACAAATGCAATGAGACAATTGTTAGTGTATATGCCCTAGGGGCCATTATTGTATCATACCAGGTTGTATATTACTTAATGGAAGCTTGGGATATTCACAGTTGTATATAACAGCCTTGCTAAAAATGGTAGTATGCTACTTGGTTTGTATCTACTTTAATATGTGCATATGTTTCTTGTAACGTATCACTTATACATATTAGTAGAGCCCATAGGATCTTTGCTTGATTACCAGCGTTGTGATGGCAGTCACACTAGTGGGGGCTGGGTAGTCTGTAAGCAACATCCTATACAGGTCCCTGGTCGTTGGATTATCGAGAGAGGGCATCGATATTCCGGAGTAGACTAAGTGTGTACGCTTCTCATCCCAGTTGGGGAGATGGTCTGTCCCACGGCCATCAGTACGTCGTACTGGAGATAGTATACAGGTGCTCGTTAGGTTACGGGTACACCGGACAGGACTCGCTGGGGAACTGATTGGTTGGTATTATACCCATCGTCAGTTAACAGTTCCCATGTGACATGAGTACAGCATAGTCCGCAGACTTGACACTGCTACTTCGCCTCGAGTGTGTCCCACTGTTCTTAGATTGCTACCCTACCACGGCTCAAAGGAGTTGTGCAAATAGGTAGCAGTTAGGTGCAGTCCCGAGCACTTGGAGGCAGTGGCAGTTAGATAGGATTCGTCTCTCCTGGTATTGGTAGTTGATATCGCGCTGTGTCAGAGAGCCATTACGCAAAGTCCCTGGCCAGGGCAAGCGAGATATACTGGTAGGTTCCAGTAGCTTCTCAGGGTGTAATGGGCTTCGCTTCGACACGACTTATACAGCTATTAGGGGACTGACGCTTGCTGCCCCCTAGGCTTGATATGCGATAGTCTTAGACGAACAGACCGGACTGTACGGAGATTGTCACATCAGGCTCAGTAGGGGTTCGGATGGTTTTCCTCATCGGCCTTCTTATCGACATCTACCTGGGGACCGTTACGTACAGCTAGTGCCGCTTGCGGTCTGTGGTTAAACCCACTGCCAGCGTAGTGTCGAGTCTTTAGAGTCCCACACAGAGAGTTTCCCTGCTCCAGGCGAAACGATATAGAGGTTGTATGGTTTTACGACAAGGGTTCGGATGCGTACGTGTGTTTACGCACGTATGACTTTTCGGACAGTTTTTACTAGCCGGCTTTGGTTTAAGCCAGATTCTAGTATCGGGTTATTGGATTTATACAGTCTAAAGTTTTTCCATGTTTTCACGGATTGGAGGGCCGTTCTCGTAATCTGTCGGGAAGGTTCTAGAAGAGTGGTGACTAAAGGGTTAAGGTGGCATGAGCATTAATTGCTTAATGACTCATTTGTGTGATTCATGCTTTGTATTAAATGATTCATTAATGAGTTAATGAGTCATATGATGAATCACACTAGATGAATGAATCTAACCATGATGATAAATCATTTATATTAATTGTTATGGTTGATATATTCATATGAGTTCATTATTCTTTTCATTATCATCTTCACCTTCTCTCTCCTCAAGTTCACTCTCTCTTCAAACCCTAACCCTAACCTCTCATGTGTTGAGATCAAGGGTTAGGTAGACTAATACATCCATAACCTCACTCTATATCCCCTAGGCAGCTTAGATTAGCACTTTAAGCAACCTAGTTATCTCAAGTTTGAGATTAAGCTTAGCGTAGGAGCTTTCAGGTGGATCGTCTTTGATTCGAGGAGGCCATTGAGATGCCGATGTTCCAAGGAGCCTACGAGGAGTGGGAGACCGCGATGAAGACCCGAAGGACAAGTAACGTGAGGTATAACTTCATATCCGAGTAGTTAAACCTCTAGTACTTTGTTAGCAATGGTTTAGAAACGATTCATGCGCTCAAGTCCGTGTTACGAAGCTTTGATAATCGTTTTTCATATATTCCGCCTCCCCGCAAGTTCGTGGGGTGCGTGACATGGACTTACAACAAAATCTACACTGTACAATACTAGGATCCGGCTTAAACCAAAGCCCGCTAGTATTATCCGTCCGATCATGATCCGTGCAATACCGCACGTATATGATCGAACCCTGCCATATCTCCATACGTCCTCTACAGCGTTTCGCCCGAAACTTGAGAAAACGGTCTGTGGGAGACTCTAAAGACTCGTCAATACTTTGGCTGTGGATTTAACCACTAGCACGTCAGAGGTATTAGCCATACGTAACGGGCTACCAGGTATTGACCAAAAGGGACGTCGATGAGCGAACTCATCCTGACACCCTACTGAGCCTATCAGTGACAATATCCGTACAGTCCGGTCCGTTCGTCTATGAGCATCGCATGGTGGGCCTAGGGGGTTGGTAAAAGTCAGACCCCCAAAAGAGGTACAAGTCGTGTCGGAGTGTAGCCCAGAACACCCTGAGATACTACTGGAATACCTACCAGTAAATCTCCTGCCTTGGCTAAGGACTTCGTGTAATGGCTCTCCTAGACACAGCGCGACCTCACCCCCAATACCGGGAGAGACGAACCCCTGCAGATTCGCTCACTGCCTCAATGTGGCTCGGGACTGTACCCAACTAAAACCTGTTTCCACGTCTCCTTTGAGCGTGGTAGGGTAGTAATCAAAGTACAGTGGGAACTCACATGAGACAAATGACGATCTCACGTCGATGAACTAACCTGTACACATGTCACCAGGGAACCGCTATCTGACGTCTGGTATAAGACCAACTAGCATGTTCCCGGCGAGTCCTGTCCGGTGTACTCATAACCCAATGAGCACCTGTATACATCTTAGGTGAACCAACTGACACCAGTGGCTTGTGAGACCGGCCACCGCCCCTCGTCGGGGTCTCGACTGTATACACTAGTCTACTCTGGAGTATCGATGCCCTGTCTCGAAACTCCCACGACTAGGGACCTTTTAAGGATTTGCTTATAGACCCTAGCTCCCACGTATATGATCGCCCTCATACTGCTGGCAGTCAAGCAAGAATCCTAGGGGCTCTATCAACGTGCAATAGTGATCAGTAATGTCACCTAAAGCAGTACACGATGATAAAGATAAACCAGATAGCATACTATCATCTTGAGTAATACTGTCCTACCGGTATAGGTCCTCCCTCAATCACTACAATCACGTGCCTGTGATCCAATAATTGACTCTGAGGGCACTATATCCAACAAGTCTTGTGTGGCTCCCACTGTGCTTTGATTTCCTCCCTACCACGGCTCAAAGGAGTCGCGCAAACAGGTGGATTTTGGGTACAGTCCCGAGTCACATGGAGGCAATGAGCGATAGGAGGGGTTTCGTCTCTCTCGGTATTAGGGGTTGATGTTGCGCTATGCTCGATTGGCTATAACTGGAAGTCCCTGGCCAGGGCTGCTTCCGAGATTTACTGATAAGTGTTATCAGTAGTTTCTCGAACCGTTATAGGCCAGATATCGGCATGACTTATCACGTTACTGGGGACTGACGTTTACCACCCCTAGACATGATATGCAACATATCAGATGAAGAGACCGGACTGTACGGTAGTGTTACTGATAGGCTTCATGGAAAGTATGGATGAGCTTACTTGTTGATCTTCATATCGCTCAATACCCAGGTAGCTGTTACGTCCAGCTAGTACCGCTGACGGCTTGTAGGTGATTGATGTGATCATCACCTCCTGCTGGCGTATTGACGCGTTTTTAGAGTCCCACACAGAAGTTTCCTGGTACGAGCGAAACGAAGTAGGGCACATATGTTGATATGTGCGTGGACCTGATTAAATATGAGTATGTGATACCGTATTGTAATCTGGCAGTTATCTGTTATCGGTTCAGTTATATGTGATATAACCAGATTGTCGAATCAAGTGTTGATTTGATAATGTGATATACAGATAATGATATTAGTCAGTCATATGTGATATAACCGGATTATTAAATCAAGTATTGATTTAATAATGTGATGTATATTATATGTGATATAATTATATCTTAACTAATATCATTAGCTCACTAATTATTCTTCATTATATATATATATATATATATATATATATATAATGAAGCATGGCTTGATTTTCTATTTTTGAGAAAAAAAAGAAATTAGGTGGAAAATGAGAGCATGGTTGCAAGCATGGGATTTATTTTTGTTTATTCATCTTGACTCGCTATTCAAGCATGATTGCAATTTTATATTGCAAAATTCCATGCTTGAATGAATGGGGGTCAAGAGTTGCCATTCATTCTTGGCACATTCTCAACACTTAGCCATTTTGCTTGCTGTGCTCCCAAGGTTGCTCGCTGGCTTCTTCTTTTTCTTTCTCAATCCTATGGTTCAAGCTTCAACCCTCACATGTGATGTGAACCATAAAGCTTGAACACAAACTAGTGAGCAAATTAAACCTTTACTTCACCATCACACATTAGATTAGCAATTTGATGTGGAGTGTTGCCTTCAATAATGAGATTAGTGAAGGGTTAGCTTGAGCTTGTGGACTTTGGGTAGATCTTCTTTGGAGCGAAAATCACGAAGGAGGTTCATTCAATTCGAAGAGGAACCTAGTAGAGTCGCGTGGACTTCAACCCGAAGCTATTGAAGAGAAGGACTCGAACTACAAAGGTTGTATGCTCTTTTCTTCTCTTTAGTTCGTCACATCATAAAGGCAAAACCTTAATAATCTAGTAAAGATCTTGTTAGTCTAACTTAGCACCTAATAAAATTAAAATTTAGCATGCTTGATGCCTCTAGAACCTCATGGTGGAGCTAAGCTCGACTTTCATCCCGTTCTTTCCGAAGAGATTATTATTCGGGATATCGATGAAAGCTTTGAAGAAATCTTCGCTGAAAATACCAAATATTACTAACATTATTCATTGAGATATTGTGCAAGGTTTAGCTCAGGTCAGGAGATAGAGATATCGAGATGTCAGGAATCAGAAATCTGCCGATGAAGTTAAATAAAATCGAAGAATCAATACTGACAGAGACTCAGAAAAGATATGAAGATTCCAGACGTCAAATAAATCTCCATGTGTCACAACGAAGCAGACCCATAATTTTGAAGCCAAGATCCCACTAAATGGCCGCGGTTCCGCGACCAAACCATGCAATATGCGGTGGATCCGCGGCCGAGTCAACGAGTTAGAGTTTGGGATTTTTAGGTTTGGATCTTCACAACAACCCCTGATTCTTGGGATCTATAGTTTCTGGCTTTGGGGCTATAGGACCGAGGGCTAAACCTAGAAAACATCACCTTTTTCACAAAGCAAATCACCGTCAAAGAACAAGTGATCCACGACAGGTCCACGATTCGACGTGATAAGGCGACGTAAGATTTGACGGAACATCTACTTCCTACGAGGCAGAGATCGAGAGCAACTTTTTCTTCCTCTTGTAATCTAAACTTGAAGGTTTTGTAATTGTGAAGTTGATTGATAAAGGTAGATCATTAGATTAATTAGTTAGTATTTAATATCTGCATTATGATCTCATTCTCTATCCGTTCTTCTTCCATCTCCATCATGCACGAGTAATTCTCCCTTGATATGGTTCATAGGATTAGGGTAGAACAATGGATGAGAAAATATTTTAACTTATTTTAAGTCTTATAAAGTTTATAAACTTTAGCAAAAGAATCGTTAACATCCTTATCGGGCGCGCTACCAATTTATTGCTAGTCTCGACCGCAATTTGAGATAAGATTAACAATTGTTTTGTTAAGAGATAGACATGAATAGAGATTAATGAAAGGACAAGGGTTAATAGTATGGAAACCATAGTTTCTTCCAAAGAACCCTAATCCTCATTTATCACTATCGATCTAGATTTAAATCTATCAAAAGATAAAAGGAGTCATCTTTATTAGTATTCATGACTACTAAATCATAACGAACCCTACAAGCTCTCTTCTTATAAATGTTAGTTGTATGTATGCCCTAGAGGCCAGTATTGTACACATGATGTATATTATATTGGATGCTTGGACATATATAGAGATGACTTTCTTGCTCGATATGATAGTATGCTATCTGGTTACTCTTTATCTTAACATGTATACTAGTCTCTTTAAACTGTCTTATGGTTACATATTGGTAAAGCCCTTAGGATGTGTACTTGACCACCTGGACTATGATGCAGATCATACTAGTGGGGACATGGTAGTCCATAAGTACATCCTTCAAGATCCCTAGTCGTGGGTGTATCGAGACGGGGCATCGATATACCAGAGTAGACTAGCGTATACGCTTCTCGACCCATGAGATGGGCGATGGATGATCCCATATCCATTGGTGTTTGACATCAGAGATGGTGTACGGGTGCTCAGTGGAGACTGGGTACACTGGACGGACTCGCCGAGAACTCCCAGATGGTATTATACCTCACGTCAGATGGCAGTTCTCAGGTGACACTTGTGCAGGTTAGTCTGTAGACCCGAGATCGTCATAGAGTCTTGTGTGATTCCCACTGTGCTTTGATCTCCACCTTACCACGTCCATGAGGGAGTGCAAAACGGTGGTCTTTGGGTACAGTCCCGAGTCACATGGAGGCAATGAGTGATAGGAGGGGTTTCGTCTCTCCCGGTATTGGGGGTTGATGTTGCGCTGTGCTCGATTGGCCGTAACAGGGAAGTCCCTGGCCAGGGCTGATCAGAGATTTGCTGGTAAGTGTTACCAGTAGTTTCTCGACCCGTTATGAGCCTCACATCGGCACGACTTATCGGTTATTGGGGTCTGACGTTTACCACCCCTAGACTTGTTATGCGACGTACCAAACGAACAGACCGGACTGTACGGTAAGTGTTACTGGTTGGATTCACAGGAGTGTGAGCGGGCTAGCTCGTCGTTCTTCTGATCGCTCAATACCCGGATGGCCGTTACGTTTAGCAGACCGCTTGCGGCTTGTGGGTGCTTGATATGATCATCATCTGCTACCGGCGTATTGACGGGTCTTTAGAGTCCTACACAGAGGTTTCCTGGCTCAAGCGAAACGAAATAGGAGCGCATATGAGATATGTGCGGGACCGAGAATAATGCGTGTATGTGATACCGCATTTCATTCTCGCGATAAATGTTTCGATTGGTTATATTCGATATGACCTAGTTATCGAATCATTGATTCGATAAGCCGATACATTAGATACTAGTCGGTTATATGCGATATAACCGGATCGTTAAATCAAGTGTTGATTTAATGATTTAATGTATAATTATATATTTGATATATTATTTTGCATTAGCTAGTATTGGTTCACTTTATATGGATTTTCTCACTTGATGTGCAAATTGTATATGTGATATACTTTTGTGCACATATTTGTATCATGTTTGATGATACTTGATCACTTTGTTAAGTGTAAAGAATTAAAACCATGGTTAAGTGTTGATTAGGGTTTTGCATATTTATTTATTGGTTCATTTATTTATTTGGAAATGATTTAAAGAGAATGGTGGCTTTCTTTTGTCATTAGTTGAAGCTTCATGAAGCCTTGACTTTTGCAACCATTCTTGTCCTCATGCTTAACCCTAACTCTCCAAATGACCATGGTTTATTCTCTACACTTAACCCTTGTTAGATTATGATAAGTATGAATTTTCTTTTCATTTTAAATAACTTATCATAAAACTAGCTTCATCTTCTCCTTCTTCTTCAAGATAGAAACCTTGATGCCATCAATGGCAACTTGTGTTCTAGTGAGAGAAATCCAATTCTAAAGTGAACCCACCTCCTATTTATTCACCCTCTACCTCTTGCCAAGTTGTTTTGGGTGTTTTCTTCACAAGTTTCACAACTTTGTGAAGTCGGAGCTTGAACTTGTGATGCCTCGACGTAGATCATCTTTAACACAAAGCCGACGACCTAGCTCGCCCGTTTCTCCGATGAAGCCGACGATTGAGTTCGGGATTCATGATGGACAGCGAGAGGACACCCACGTGGAGCTAAGGAAGTGGAGAACCGGATCTACAAAGGTTGTAGCATCTAACTTTTAGTTAAGTAGTTAACTTGATTATCTTTTCGCCTAGAATTCTAGTCTAAGATCCGTATTAGGGTATCTCGGCACCCGTAAATTTTTATATTGGCATGTTCTATGCCTTGTGAGACCACTATAGGGTGCCTAGGAACCTTTCACTGGTATCAGAGCCTAGCTAGAGCCTTAGGCGAAGTCTAGACGGAGTTTGAAGTCCGAACGAACCGAAACCCTAACTCACAAAATGCTCTCTGTACATTTTCTAAAATCTGGGATTTTTCCATATTAAAAATGCCTAAAAAATTCAGCAGGAAGATCTAAGAATTATGGTGAAACACGAGCTCATGATTCATCTAAACAGCCGCGGAAACGCGGCAGCAGCATGGCTTCTGCCGCGGTTCCGCCGCCTACTGTTCACATTGCGCAATAGTGTTTGCACAGTAATTCTTCTTTTCTGGTGCTGAGTTTTATGGGAATTTTTAAAATTTATTCAAGAGTTGCATTTTCTGGGGTTGTTTTGGAGCTTTGATAGTTCGATCGGATTATAAAATTTCGACTTTGTGTATTTCCGGATAATTTTTAGAATATGTTAAAAAGTTCGACCGGATATAAATACCCAATTTTTCCCCTGTCGGGAAATTTCCAAGAGTTGGATTTTTCCGTAGTTTAACGACGTTCTAAGTAGTGCAAGTAACGCGATGGACCCTCTAGAAGACAACAAACCTTAACTCGATTATGTGACCGTCTTGAACTGCCCTTTGAACCTTCGGTTTAGGGCAGTACGGCGTGCCACATGTGAGGCGTTGGCTTGACCCTTCTACGGCTGGACCGTTGGTACTGAGGCACGAACTGAATGTTGTTAGACTTATTTCATGTGTTGAGCTGTATCGGGAAAACTTGGGTATTCGACTGTTCGATCGGAAAGTTTAACATTTTCTGTTTATCTGGAATGTGATACAATAATTGGAATTCACAAACAGTTATGAGATAACTGAATGAATGTTATAAATCTAGCGGTTTAGTTTCACTTGATATTGAAAAGAGTTTTCGATAATAAGACTAAAATGCGGGGTTTATAACTGTTAGGCATGTGATGTCTAAGTATTTCATTTGATTAGGCATGCGATGTCTAAAGAGGTTGCAGATTCCAACTGTTGTAGTTTTACACTTTCTTTTCTGTGACCGTAAGTGTAGTATGTTCATATCGCCGGTTTCATTGCTATATGTCAAAGACAATTGGGGTATGCATACTTACTTACGTTGATGACATGTGATGTTATGTGTTGCTGGATATGTTATATTGGATCGTCGTGTTCAAATAGCCGGGGGTTTTTATGTGAGATGAGTGTTTTTCATTTTCATTCATGTAAAAACTTGTATGTAATATTCTTTTATTTGGGGCACTTCCAGGTAGCGGAAGTTGTCACCCTTTGTATATTATTTACTTTTCCGCATTAGGATAGACCCAAGGAGGGGAGCACAAGTAACCGGGTTCTGGGGTCCAGTGGGAGACCAACTCGAGGAGTCGAGTCCGGGTCTCCTAACCCTAGAATTGGCAGGGTTGCTTGCCGCTCTCGTAGGGGTCTAGGGGTGTGGGATTGGCTATTCATCACGACCGTGGAATCCGTGTTTTATACTGGCTCGTATTGAAAACACGGACGTCCTAGTATATCCAATATTTCATATGTTTCTTCTACTGCGATATCTGTGTTGTGATTCTGTGATGGATATAGTATATAGTATATATGATATATTATATAGACGTTACTTATGTTTTACACCCGCGCTAGCCCTGCCCTGCTCTGTCGTTAGTTACCTAACCTAACGGTGCAAGAGGGGACATCGAGGCGAATGCGGATGGCATAAGTGTACGTCATATCTATCTGTGATGTTTAGGTACTTAAATGATGGGACTTCATTAATGTGATTAATGAAAGAAAAGAAACCTAAGATGTTGTGGAATCAAAATTTTAAATAAAAAGGGTAGCTACAGTTCTTGCTTTGCACAGCGATATATATGATATATCCCGCACCTTATTCGATGAGGAAAGGACCGAGATCCCTTCACCGAGAGTGACTCCTTTAGCAATAACTGGCAGATGCTACACACTCGGTTTGGTTTTTGATTGCTTTTAAGAGGTTTTTTCTTTGCACAGCGATATATATGATATATCCCGCACCTCATTCGACGAGGAAAGGGCCGACGATCCCTTTACCGGGAGTGACCCCTTTAGCAAAACTAGAAAAGCCTCAAAATCAATCCATTTCAAAACTTCATTTGATTCTACAACGATATCAAGTTCATTACGCAATAGGTTTTCCGAAAAACCTGCCGCAGCCCTCCGTCATTTCAGATTAGAACTGTTTAATATTCGTGCTGCGTTTGTTGGCCTTTATCAAGGCGTAGTGTGCGGTAGCTGAATAGTGCTTATCTGCTTATGCATGTAATGCAGATTGTTTCAGGATAGTCGTACGACCTTGTTAGCCTTTGTCAAGGGTCGTGCGGGTGGGTTTGATTCAATCAAGAAATGACGGGTTGAACTTGACTAGCATCCTGTGATTTGTTGGCCTTTGTCAAGGTCATAGGACACTAAGGGCAAAATATTATCGGGAATTTCAAGTGTTGAAATTTGCAATGAGATTGCATACCTTCTATGAGATAGTTGGATCCCGATACCCACTGCGAGTAAGAGTTACTCCTGGGAGAGTTTTACACATTGCAATTAGCTGATCAAGTAGGTAGAAAGGTGTCAACGGGGTTACGCCTCTGGGAAAACGAGGTTTACATTAATTAGGTTCGTGCGAAAGCACGGGGGACCTCCCTCAAAGTACCGACACTGGCCTGGCTGAAAGATTGGCGAACTTGTAGTGTGTAATTAATCCCGGCTAATCTTTCCTTTTAGGGTTTGGAGGAAGATTTGATAAAAAGCAGTGGGAGCCATCCTGATTAGATAAGATAATAACCAATCTGATCTTGCACGAGCATACGCTAAAGTGTTTTCTTCTCTCTCTCTCCAGGTAGCGACCATTTCATGCCCTAATGAAGATAATAATATGGATGTATTGACCGAACCCGCATGTTATACTGTGCTGGGGAACGTTGGTTCCGTTCTTTCTTATAAGAGTTATAGGAATGAACAGGATATAGGGGAATACCAGGATTCCCATGCCACCCGATTGAAGAAAATACATGTTGATGCATTTTCTTTGGGTGTGTTCGTTACTGAGAACTGTTTCTCTATTTGCTCTACGGTCCTGGGTATTAGATACCGGGTCAGGATCCCATATATGTAATCAGTTACATGGGCTAAGGAAAGGTAGAGAACTTGGAGAAGGTGATAAAGACATTAGAGTTGGAAATGGTGCAATTGTTGCAGCTAAGACTGTCGGGAAATATCACCTTGTATTACCAACTGGTAATACATTGGTTCTGAACGAATGCTATTACATGCCGAACCTGATATGCAACATTATATCGGTTTCTTTATTAAGTAAAGAGGGATATAATTTTGTATTACAGGACAATGTTATGAACATTTTCCGTAACCAAAAGTTGGTTGGATCAGGCACGTTGTGCAATGGCATTTATGTTCTAAATCAATCAACAGTTCTGAGCATAACAAACACACACAAGAGGAAGAGTTCCGAACTCAACGAATCCTTCTTGTGGCATTGTAGACTGGGTCACATCAATGCGACACGACTAGCTAAGTTGCATAAAGATGGATATTTAAATCCGTTTGAATTTTCATCTTATGACACTTGCCAGTCATGTCTCAAAGGCAAGATGACCAAAACTCCGTTTACGGGACACGGAGAAAGAGTTACCGAACTCTTGGGACTTATTCATAGTGATGTATGCGGTCCCATGTCTACACATGCCAGGGATGGTTCTTCATACTTCATTACATTCAGTGACGATCTCTCCAGGTTCGTGTCACGACCCGAAAAAGCACGTGACTGGCCCTTGAACCATATGAAGCCTATAGGACTCCACCTGATCCAAGTAAGCCAAAAGCCCAGAAATCTAAAACCATTTTTTTAGAATAAGTAAAGAAACTGGTTTAAAGAAGTGAAGAAAACATGTTTGAAATCAAGGTTTTTAAATAACTAAGCCGAAGGTGCGTTTTAAAAACAGTAAGTCTTTTCTAAAATTTCGGCAGAGTTTCTTTTGTAAAACTGGCCCCGAATGGGGTACAACAAAAATAACAATATATATGCAATGATAAAGGCATCCCCAAGCGGGAGCTAGCTCTTCGTCAATAGACGGTCACAACCACACATGCAACAATAATATACAACGCCAAGTGGCGAGGATCAAATCCAAAAGGAAGCTCAAAAGCAACAAGAAACCACAATACTACTAAGCGCGACTCTAAGGTCGAAATATACAACACTAAAGTCTAGGTCTGAAACAATATACAAGTTTTGGTTGATGGAAATTCTAGATACAATGAAATAAATAAATACAATGGTGGTTCTTGATGCAAAAGAAACCACCTACCAAATGCAATTCACCCTCAAGGAAGCAATGTGCCAGAAATGCTGCAAGGAACCTGTACGGCAAAACCTGCAAGGACTGTGGCACAACGGGGGTGAGTTGCCAACTCGTGAATAGAAACATCTACAAGCAGAAACCGAATGCAAGACATAATCCTAGGTCAATACGATCAGTATAGAAAATCCTCAATATAAAACATGCAGCCTATAGCAAGGCTAGGGTAAATATCTAACCCGAGTGCAATCTCATGTGTCTGTGTCAGTGCCTCAGATAACAATATAGCATATGAATGAGATATGAATGCGAGAAAACAGAATACATTTTCATGAAGCAACTGTTTTCAAACTTTAGTGAGATTTCCCTTGTATTTTAAAAGATGAGGTACCATAATGAAATCAGCATAAAACTGTGCCTAGCATCGGCACAAACGAAATCCCAATATCTCGATATCTCAAGTCTCAACCACAATATCTAGGGCGTCGTCAGTCCAGACCGGCCCCTACCATCCATCTCAAGACCACGACGGTATCCTCCGGATATCCGACGCGTCGGGTAAAATCACCGGTAGGTAGTGCTCCCCTGCCAGGCTCACATCGTCATCACCACGCGCTTCTTGCCCCGGGGTACCTTACCGGGTCCACCATGTACCCGAAACGGTTCATCCGTCTCCTCGAATCGGGTTTCCAAATCCATCAGCAAACTCATGGTGGACGACTCATACATCATGGGAAAACCGCACTTTTTATTTTAAAAGAGAGAATAAGATTATTTGTGCCTTTGCGGTTTTCCCCCAAATCCAGAAAATCTCATAGAAATCCAAATCCAAACCTCAATAGCACGTAAAATAATGAATATATGCATGAGAATCCATGAATGTGTCATAACAATGAATAGCAGTGTGCAGGAAGTAACAGGTAATAACTACAATGTCCAATCTAGCATATAAGGCGAGTACACTTACAACCTGTCTAAATTATTAGCTAACAACCTATATCAATGCAATAGTATATTTTCTAAGGTGTACGTGACATGGCAATTACCGATGAAGATGTGTGTGAGCCGGGGAGTAAGTGTACGTGGTACATACGCATCATCGGTAATGGTGCTGGTGTCCTATCAGCATGATATTAAAAATGGAGTATGAAGCATAAAATAAGAATGCGATGCAAACCGAACCACAAAAAGGGAGTGGGAGCTGAAACTAGACGTAACCAAAACTTATCAGCATAAATCTAATATAAGTCCTACGAATGGTGCCTTTTGAAATAACACGAATCATGGGGTTTTGAAAATAGGGGTTACGGTGTTTTTATGAAAAGATACGTCGTTTTTGAAATAGCCGTAGATTCCCTTGAGCTGTCTTTAAAAATGCCCACGATTCGTCAGTTTTTGAAATAGGTAAGGAGTCTAAGCTACTCTAACAACTACACTAAACTATACGGCTGAACTAACAAGCTGAACTACAGGTAAGGGAAACGCCTAACATCTGAGTCGATATATATATAGATATATAGTCGGTGATCTCGCCTCAATGTCATATCGTAAGATATCCTCGAGTTATGAGTGCGGATCTATCATCAATATCGGCTCGTACGGTAAATCATCGTACGGCATCCCCAATAGCTGGGTAGGGTTCAACATCTCACTGTCTCATCACATAATAGGTATCACTATCATCAGATCAAATAGTCTGGGGTACTACTCTATGTCTAGTACAATCGATACCATCAATGAAGTATGCATGCGGGGGTAAACACATATCCCAAGCCCGCAAGAATCACAATTCATATCCCATAAATAAATCGTATCAAATCACCGATCTCACGGCACCAAGCCCACATCATCGACTCATCTCCAAAGTCATCCCATATCATCAAACACAGTGCAAGTACAAGAAACACACAAGTGTATACGTGTGGGTGCAACTCTATCCTATGGTTCGCAACTAGGAGCTATGCTAGTTATTTCTACCCCTAACTAACCAAAACACACTAAAGCTATCACACACATAAATATACTACATAGTACTAATTACGGACTGCGGGGGTGCTATACGCCATCCACCCGACTTCCCCCTGTAGATATAATCTACTCACCTGAATCCTGCGTGTCGATGTCACCGTCATCTTCCGCATCGCCTCGGATCGTCGCGGTGTACCTACACATATCACACGTATCGCATCGCATCAAAACCAAATCAACACTTGAAACGACACACACTAAATCCAATACGATACGCTAAAACCAACACGATACGCTAAAAGGCTTATAGGTTAGAACCTACGGTTAGCCTTCGCAAAACAACTCGAAATCACTCGATATAGACGTACAAACGTCACACGATCGAGATAACACACAAATATCAAAATCACCAAATCAAAATACGCAAACCCAAAACTAAACTCAAAGCAGCAACCCTAGAAAACGATCCCAGATTTCGTCTCAGGCCAAATCAGCTCAAATCAACAACTCTAGGGTGCTATGCAGGGTGTATATGAGGTATAGAATCAACATGGGCACTTAACTCCACAGTGTGGCCGGCCACAACCCCCTCAAAACCGGCCTCGCCGGCCCCCCTAAGTCCAATGGTGCTCGTTTGGTCAGGGTGGCCTCCTATGGTCTCAATTTGGTCCCTGGTATTGCTGATTTTGCCTGAAACAGTCCCAGTGCATTCCAGATTTCCCTGCACACTCTAAACACTCATAAACCGACATGAAAGTCCCGTAATTCCGTATTTTTAGTTTTCCAGTGGGATTGGACTGGGTTTCTAGCACTAGGGTGCTCGTATGGTCTCCACTAAACTCAATTTCCCCATCACAACTCACAATTCCCTCAAACCCTAACTAGTTTTTCACCAAGTCCACAAATCACCCGATATCGATTAAATCTTAACATGGGGTTAAAGAGAAAGCTATAACTAAGCTAATGGTTCAGAATTTACCTCACTTGGCAACTCAAGAATTTTCTTGAGTTGCCCCTAGTGGCCACAATCCACTCTTTCTTGGTCCATCTTGTAGATCTCGAGCTCGTGCACCTTTTTAATGAAATGGACATGGGGTTTTGGGGTTGTTTTTGAGATGAAAAGAGGAGTTGAAGAGGGGAGGAAGATGAGGAAGGGGCAGCAGCAGCTAGAGGAAGAAGAGGGAGGGGAAAATGATGGGAAAAAATGGCTAAGTCCAAGGTCAAAGCAACCCACACCCCTCTCTCACCTACCCTCATTTTCTTTTCTCTTTTTCTTTTTCTTTTCTTTTCTTAAAACCAAACCTTCTCACAAGAATAGTAAACCCAAATATCATGAAAGAAAATGTACAAGTGTGAGAAAAAGTGATATGTGCAAGTTTTGCACAAATTTGCCGAAAAACCCGATTAGCGATTTTAATCGCGATTTGTACTAAATTAGTGTCAAAATGATCACAACAACTTAAAAATGTCATAATTCACTAATTTATCCTATTTTAGAATTTTCCAAAATTTTCCGTAATTTTTCTCCATTTATTTGCATTTAAATATTAATTTAATATTAAAATAATCAATAAAATAATATTAAATTATAAAAATTCCTAAAAAAATATTTTATTATTTTTGAAAATGTTACAATCTACCCCCCTTATAGAAATTCGGTCCCCGAATTTAAATTTAAACCCCCACTACTAAAACAATTCCAGTAATAATCCATTTTGTCGGGGCTCCGAAAATAGCAATGCATAAAACAATCGTAGCGCAACGCATGCGCATGAAAAATGAGCATATAACTCAAATCAGAACTCCATCAAGCATCCCGCAATCATCGGAGTCATGGGGAAGACATCAATACCAAATCCAAAGCAAAACCAATATGATATAACCCGAAACTATACATGTAAAATATATTCAGGCACTGTCCTCTGACTAGTCCTGCTCAGTACGAAAACACATAGCAATATCATAAAAACGTAGTGCTCTATAAGAAAAATCAATCCCAAACTACGTATATAAGAATATCCTATGCATCTGGTGCGCAAGGAATCAAAATCCATATATGTGTCAAACAGGTGTACAAAACAACATCTAGGTGCAACGGGTGTGCACGAAACATCTGTCGTAGGCAACGTGTGTGCCTGACAGAAAAATCAGGTGCATGTGACATGCACGAAGAATCCCGATTTAGTGCATCTGGTGTGCACCAAAATCGTATATCAAAACACTAAAGGTGCATGAAAACTACGCTGTAAGTGCAAATCAAATCACTGCATACGGTAGGCATGAAATCTCAATCAATATCTCAAATGTAATAACTATGCGCAAAATATATAAATATCCAGTGGGTGCATGAAACAAATATCATGAAACTCAATCATCAAAACTAAATCATGCAAACAGAACGCCCAAAATACCGAAATCCAAAATGACGGATACGTGATAATCGAATCACAAAATCACAAATCATAAATACCGTCGTCGGTAGTTCCTCCTTCGAGGTCAAGAAGGAGTCGGTGCATCCACTGCTAGCGGCGCTGGATATCCACGTACCTCTTGCTTACGGTCTGGCGTCCTCTGACCCTGGGTCCTTATCTTCTCTGCGGATTACCTATCACGCGGTCAATCGGCTCATCGGCCCTGTCAGGTGTACTAACGGGGACGATTCCGTTCTGGCACTTCCCTGGTCACCTCTCGGTCAAACCTCACGACCACTCGTAAGGCAGCATATCACTGGCGTCGGCCTCTGGCTCTCTGAAAGCACGTCACACATCTGATCCTGGGTGCAAACATCGTTGCAGCAATGTCCTGGAAGGAATCCTGCTCAAGGTCTCTTCCGATCATTCCTATGCCGATCTGTACGGAGGCTGGCTCTCCTGCACAACCTCTTCTCACTCAAAAGACACCTGTGTCCTCAGCACAACATTTTCTCGGAAATTGGCCGCATCCCAACGCCTCTGTAAGCATATCAAGTCTCTGGTCTCGACGAAAAGTAATGACAGCTCGTCAGTGTCTCACACGAACCTCTTGTTCCACTTGTCTCTATCGTCGTCCACTATGGTGTCACGCCAAGCTACTACGCACTGCACTGTCCTCGGCCACGGTCAATCTGAAGTCTCTCACATGGACTCGAAATCGCGTACTCTGTAGCTTCATCATTCTGTAGAAGATGTCAGGCCGAACAGGTCCTCGGGAACACGTCCTAACCATCGGAGGAATTCACAATACTCGTCCATTCTTGATCAATTCGCACTGCATCTGGGTAAGTTCCTTTATCCGAACCTGGTCAACTACCTCGTCGACAATGCCGAACTCTGGCCTGCTGGGTGTGCGCAATACGACCACTCCTGGGTCCAGGTCTTCTCGTATCGTACTCCAGAACGGTCCTGTCGAGGTTCCTTTCTCAAATCTCAATCCTGCCGAAATGCCCGGAAGTCATCATCCAATGCTGAAGCTAAAGTTTATTCCGGAACGGCTACATACTTATCGCGCTTCTTTCTGGAAGATATATCCATATACCACGCCTCGGGGTGCATATCACATCTCTAATGTCAGCGGAGTGGGACGTTATCTCGTCGAAATCTCATACGAACTCTTTTCTTCACTCTGCTCAAATGCCGACTGATTCGGACTTATCTCATCGTGGCTACACGAACTGCGCTCCGACGGCTACGCTCGCATCTGGAGTCTCTCAAGCAGTGTCCCATCACGATATCCGAAAGATGTCGAACCATCCGATCGACTCGTCAGATCCTCATAATCCCCCAAGAGCTCACATCTCGGGTACAGTTTAATAGTATCGAGTACATGCCACAGCGTCGGTGGTCCAGCCGTAGAAGGCCAAACCTAAGCCTCACTAATGGCGCCGCGGAACCGCCGTAAACCCTAAGGTTCAAAGGCTGTCACACGGTCATTAAGTCGAGTTAGGGTTTCATTCTTCTAGAGGGTCCATAGAATCACCTGCATGTCTCTCCGTATACTTTAAACTTGGAAAATAGGCTCCTGACATTCGATCGTCTCAATCGACTCTCAACGAATCTGCGTGAAGTCGTCTCTAGCTGGAATCAATTCACCTGATGACCTCGCATCGGGGTAAGCGAACTCACCACACGTCCTAGTCATTCATCCTCGGTGACTAGCAACTCGCTATCATCTCTCTAAGAACATGCTCATGCTGCAGTAGCTCCAATCATCTGGGCGATATCTCCTCATTTGCAGCAACAACTGGCTCATACGCCTGTACGCTGAACAACGCCTCAATCCTCCAGGAAAGGCAATACATAAGCGGTCATCTCTGAATCAGCCTGCTCTAGATCTGAGTAAGACTCTCCACACAGGAATCTTCAACTCAACTGGGCCCGCTCTGGCGCAAAATCGGACAAATCACCTTCGTCTCTCAAATCGGGTAGACTAGCTATCATCTGTCGCATATCTGCCTGAAAGCTCCGGCAATCTCAGCTCGTAAGTTCCGAAAGCAACATCCTGTCAATCTCAGCCACGGCTGGTCCATCTGTCTGCACGGTAGACGACATCACAATCTCTGAGGTATGCTGTACATCAACAGTCCTCTCTCAACTGGCAGCTCTAACAATGGCCCGATCATCTGGTGCAAGACCAAGCACTCGCCTCCACTAGAGGTCACAATCACCAATCACTAACTCGAGACGTTTCCATGTCACCAGAAAACACAATGGTCGGCCCTCGTACCAGACGAGCTCACACCGGCCGTAACCCTAGCAGCAGCCCAAACTGCGCTAAAACACGGTGACAGGAACCTCAATCGAGTATCACAAGAGCACATCAATGGCAAGAAAGGGAACAACAGATCCAGAGTGGATACATGATCATAGGAAGGAACAGTATGAATGAAGGTATGATCATGAAACTAATAGAATCGGGAATCTCAAATGGATGTATAATCCAGGATATGAAGAGAATCACTGATCTCAAAAATATGTACATCCTAAGGTTCCTTAAGCGGAGTGACGTGTCGTAAGTATGCCGCGGAACATACCAACGGTACGTCACTCTACTTTAGTCACCTATTCCATCAACCAAGGGTCATCCTACGCGACGAAAGTTCGGGTCTAATACCCCCTCGACCAAGTCTAAGTTCCGTAAGGTCAAGCCTAAGTTCCGCATATATATTGTTATTTTTGTTGTACCCCATTCGGGGCCAGTTTTACAAAAGAAACTCTGCCGAAATTTTTAGAAAAGACTTACTGTTTTTAAAACGCACCTTCGGCTTAGTTATTTAAAAACCTTGATTTCAAACATGTTTTCTTCACTTCTTTAAACCAGTTTCTTTACTTATTCTAAAAAAATGGTTTTAGATTTCTGGGCTTTTGGCTTACTTGGATCAGGTGGAGTCCTATAGGCTTCATATGATTCAAGGGCCAGTCATGTGCTTTTTCGGGTCGTGACAAAGTTGGTATCAGAGCGCTAGGTTGACCTTGGTTCGAGTCTAAGTTTGACTATGTGGAGCCTAGGGAGTTATATATATATACGGAACTTAGGCTTGACCTTACGGAACTTAGACTTGGTCGAGGGGGTATTAGACCCGAACTTTCGTCGCGTAGGATGACCCTTGGTTGATGGAATAGGTGACTAAAGTAGAGTGACGTACCGTTGGTATGTTCCGCGGCATACTTACGACACGCCACTCCGCTTAAGGAACCTTAGGATGTACATATTTTTGAGATCAGTGATTCTCTTCATATCCTGGATTATACATCCATTTGAGATTCCCGATTCTATTAGTTTCATGATCATACCTTCATTGATACTGTTCCTTCCTATGATCATGTATCCACTCTGGATCTGTTGTTCCCTTTCTTGCCATTGATGTGCTCTTGTGATACTCGATTGAGGTTCCTGTCACCGTGTTTTAGCGCAGTTTGGGCTGCTGCTAGGGTTACGGCCGGTGTGAGCTCGTCTGGTACGAGGGCCGACCATTGTGTTTTCTGGTGACATGGAAACGTCTCGAGTTAGTGATTGGTGATTGTGACCTCTAGTGGAGGCGAGTGCTTGGTCTTGCACCAGATGATCGGGCCATTGTTAGAGCTGCCAGTTGAGAGAGGACTGTTGATGTACAGCATACCTCAGAGATTGTGATGTCGTCTACCGTGCAGACAGATGGACCAGCCGTGGCTGAGATTGACAGGATGTTGCTTTCGGAACTTACGAGCTGAGATTGCCGGAGCTTTCAGGCAGATATGCGACAGATGATAGCTAGTCTACCCGATTTGAGAGACGAAGGTGATTTGTCCGATTTTGCGCCAGAGCGGGCCCAGTTGAGTTGAAGATTCCGGTGTGGAGAGTCTTACTCAGATCTAGAGCAGGCTGATTCAGAGATGACCGCTTATGTATTGCCTTTCCTGGAGGATTGAGGCGTTGTTCAGCGTACAGGCGTATGAGCCAGTTGTTGCTGCAAATGAGGAGATATCGCCCAGATGATTGGAGCTACTGCAGCATGAGCATGTTCTTAGAGAGATGATAGCGAGTTGCTAGTCACCGAGGATGAATGACTAGGACGTGTGGTGAGTTCGCTTACCCCGATGCGAGGTCATCAGGTGAATTGATTCCAGCTAGAGACGACTTCACACAGATTCGTTGAGAGTCGATTGAGACGATCGAATGTCAGGAGCCTATTTTCCAAGTTTAAAGTATACGGAGAGACATGCAGGTGATTCTATGGACCCTCTAGAAGAATGAAACCCTAACTCGACTTAATGACCGTGTGACAGCCTTTGAACCTTAGGGTTTACGGCGGTTCCGCGGCGCCATTAGTGAGGCTTAGGTTTGCCCTTCTACGGCTGGACCACCGACGCTGTGGCATGTACTCGATACTATTAAACTGTACCCGAGATGTGAGCTCTTGGGGGATTATGAGGATCTGACGAGTCGATCGGATGGTTCGACATCTTTCGGATATCGTGATGGGACACTGCTTGAGAGACTCCAGATGCGAGCGTAGCCGTCGGAGCGCAGTTCGTGTAGCCACGATGAGATAAGTCCAAATCAGTCGGCATTTGAGCAAAGTGAAGAAAAGAGTTCGTATGAGATTTCGACGAGATGACGTCCCACTCCGCTGACATTAGAGATGTGATATGCACCCCGAGGCGTGGTATATGGATATATCTTCCAGAAAGAAGCGCGATAAGTATGTAGCCGTTCCGGAATAAACTTTAGCTTCAGCATTGGATGATGACTTCCGGGCATTTCGGCAGGATTGAGATTTGAGAAAGGAACCTCGACAGGACCGTTCTGGAGTACGATACGAGAAGACCTGGACCCAGGAGTGGTCGTATTGCGCACACCCAGCAGGCCAGAGTTCGGCATTGTCGACGAGGTAGTTGACCAGGTTCGGATAAAGGAACTTACCCAGATGCAGTGCGAATTGATCAAGAATGGACGAGTATTGTGAATTCCTCCGATGGTTAGGACGTGTTCCCGAGGACCTGTTCGGCCTGACATCTTCTACAGAATGATGAAGCTACAGAGTACGCGATTTCGAGCCCGTGCGAGAGACTTCAGATTGACCGTGGCCGAGGACAGTGCAGTGCGTAGTAGCTTGGCGTGACACCATAGTGGACGACGATAGAGACAAGTGGAACAAGAGGTTCGTGTGAGACACTGACGAGCTGTCATTACTTTTCGTCGAGACCAGAGACTTGATATGCTTACAGAGGCGTTGGGATGCGGCCAATTTCCGAGAAAATGTTGTGCTGAGGACACAGGTGTCTTTTGAGTGAGAAGAGGTTGTGCAGGAGAGCCAGCCTCCGTACAGATCGGCATAGGAATGATCGGAAGAGACCTTGAGCAGGATTCCTTCCAGGACATTGCTGCAACGATGTTTGCACCCAGGATCAGATGTGTGACGTGCTTTCAGAGAGCCAGAGGCCGACGCCAGTGATATGCTGCCTTACGAGTGGTCGTGAGGTTTGACCGAGAGGTGACCAGGGAAGTGCCAGAACGGAATCGTCCCCGTTAGTACACCTGACAGGGCCGATGAGCCGATTGACCGCGTGATAGGTAATCCGCAGAGAAGATAAGGACCCAGGGTCAGAGGACGCCAGACCGTAAGCAAGAGGCACGTGGATATCCAGCGCCGCTAGCAGTGGATGCACCGACTCCTTCTTGACCTCGAAGGAGGAACTACCGACGACGGTATTTATGATTTGTGATTTTGTGATTCGATTATCACGTATCCGTCATTTTGGATTTCGGTATTTTGGGCGTTCTATTTGCATGATTTAGTTTTGATGATTGAGTTTCATGATATTTGTTTCATGCACCCACTGGATATTTATATATTTTGCGCATAGTTATTACATTTGAGATATTGATTGAGATTTCATGCCTACCGTATGCAGTGATTTGATTTGCACTTACAGCGTAGTTTTCATGCACCTTTAGTGTTTTGATATACGATTTTGGTGCACACCAGATGCACTAAATCGGGATTCTTCGTGCATGTCACATGCACCTGATTTTTCTGTCAGGCACACACGTTGCCTACGACAGATGTTTCGTGCACACCCGTTGCACCTAGATGTTGTTTTGTACACCTGTTTGACACATATATGGATTTTGATTCCTTGCGCACCAGACGCATAGGATATTCTTATATACGTAGTTTGGGATTGATTTTTCTTATAGAGCACTACGTTTTTATGATATTGCTATGTGTTTTCGTACTGAGCAGGACTAGTCAGAGGACAGTGCCTGAATATATTTTACATGTATAGTTTCGGGTTATATCATATTGGTTTTGCTTTGGATTTGGTATTGACGTCTTCCCCATGACTCCGATGATTGCGGGATGCTTGATGGAGTTCTGATTTGAGTTATATGCTCATTTTTCATGCGCATGCGTTGCGCTACGATTGTTTTATGCATTGCTATTTTCGGAGCCCCGACAAAATGGATTATTACTGGAATTGTTTTAGTAGTGGGGGTTTAAATTTAAATTCGGGGACCGAATTTCTATAAGGGGGTAGATTGTAACATTTTCAAAAATAATAAAATATTTTTTTAGGAATTTTTATAATTTAATATTTTTTTAGGAATTTTTTAGGAATGGGGTACAACAAAAATAACAATATATATGCAATGATAAAGGCATCCCCAAGCGGGAGCTAGCTCTTCGTCAATAGACGGTCACAACCACACATGCAACAATAATATACAACGCCAAGTGGCGAGGATCAAATCCAAAAGGAAGCTCAAAAGCAACAAGAAACCGCAATACTACTAAGCGCGACTCTAAGGTCGAAATATACAACACTAAAGTCTAGGTCTGAAACAATATACAAGTTTTGGTTGATGGAAATTCTAGATACAATGAAATAAATAAATACAATGTTGGTTCTTGATGCAAAAGAAACCACCTACCAAATGCAATTCACCCTCAAGGAAGCAATGTACCAGAAATGCTGCAAGGAACCTGTACGGCAAAACCTGCAAGGACTGTGGCACAACGGGGGTGAGTTGCCAACTCGTGAATAGAAACATCTACAAGCAGAAACCGAATGCAAGACATAATCCTAGGTCAATACGATCAGTATAGAAAATCTTCAATATAAAACATGCAGCCTATAGCAAGGCTAGGGTAAATATCTAACCCGAGTGCAATCTCATGTGTCTGTGTCAGTGCCTCAGATAACAATATAGCATATGAATGAGATATGAATGCGAGAAAACAGAATACATTTTCATGAAGCAACTGTTTTCAAACTTTAGTGAGATTTCCCTTGTATTTTAAAAGATGAGGTACCATAATGAAATCAGCATAAAACTGTGCCTAGCATCGGCACAAACGAAATCCCAATATCTCGATATCTCAAGTCTCAACCACAATATCTAGGGCGTCGTCAGTCCAGACCGGCCCCTACCATCCATCTCAAGACCACGACGGTATCCTCCGGATATCCGACGCGTCGGGTAAAATCACCGGTAGGTAGTGCTCCCCTGCCAGGCTCACATCGTCATCACCACGCGCTTCTTGCCCCGGGGTACCTTACCGGGTCCACCATGTACCCGAAACGGTTCATCCGTCTCCTCGAATCGGGTTTCCAAATCCATCAGCAAACTCATGGTGGACGACTCATACATCATGGGAAAACCGCACTTTTTATTTTAAAAGAGAGAATAAGATTATTTGTGCCTTTGCGGTTTTCCCCCAAATCCAGAAAATCTCATAGAAATCCAAATCCAAACCTCAATAGCACGTAAAATAATGAATATATGCATGAGAATCCATGAATGTGTCATAACAATGAATAGCAGTGTGCAGGAAGTAACAGGTAATAACTACAATGTCCAATCTAGCATATAAGGCGAGTACACTTACAACCTGTCTAAATTATTAGCTAACAACCTATATCAATGCAATAGTATATTTTCTAAGGTGTACGTGACATGGCAATTACCGATGAAGATGTGTGTGAGCCGGGGAGTAAGTGTACGTGGTACATACGCATCATCGGTAATGGTGCTGGTGTCCTATCAGCATGATATTAAAAATGGAGTATGAAGCATAAAATAAGAATGCGATGCAAACCGAACCACAAAAAGGGAGTGGGAGCTGAAACTAGACGTAACCAAAACTTATCAGCATAAATCTAATATAAGTCCTACGAATGGTGCCTTTTGAAATAACACGAATCATGGGGTTTTGAAAATAGGGGTTACGGTGTTTTTATGAAAAGATACGTCGTTTTTGAAATAGCCGTAGATTCCCTTGAGCTGTCTTTAAAAATGCCCACGATTCGTCAGTTTTTGAAATAGGTAAGGAGTCTAAGCTACTCTAACAACTACACTAAACTATACGGCTGAACTAACAAGCTGAACTACAGGTAAGGGAAACGCCTAACATCTGAGTCGATATATATATAGATATATAGTCGGTGATCTCGCCTCAATGTCATATCGTAAGATATCCTCGAGTTATGAGTGCGGATCTATCATCAATATCGGCTCGTACGGTAAATCATCGTACGGCATCCCCAATAGCTGGGTAGGGTTCAACATCTCACTGTCTCATCACATAATAGGTATCACTATCATCAGATCAAATAGTCTGGGGTACTACTCTATGTCTAGTACAATCGATACCATCAATGAAGTATGCATGCGGGGGTAAACACATATCCCAAGCCCGCAAGAATCACAATTCATATCCCATAAATAAATCGTATCAAATCACCGATCTCACGGCACCAAGCCCACATCATCGACTCATCTCCAAAGTCATCCCATATCATCAAACACAGTGCAAGTACAAGAAACACACAAGTGTATACGTGTGGGTGCAACTCTATCCTATGGTTCGCAACTAGGAGCTATGCTAGTTATTTCTACCCCTAACTAACCAAAACACACTAAAGCTATCACACACATAAATATACTACATAGTACTAATTACGGACTGCGGGGGTGCTATACGCCATCCACCCGACTTCCCCCTGTAGATATAATCTACTCACCTGAATCCTGCGTGTCGATGTCACCGTCATCTTCCGCATCGCCTCGGATCGTCGCGGTGTACCTACACATATCACACGTATCGCATCGCATCAAAACCAAATCAACACTTGAAACAACACACACTAAATCCAATACGATACGCTAAAACCAACACGATACGCTAAAAGGCTTATAGGTTAGAACCTACGGTTAGCCTTCGCAAAACAACTCGAAATCACTCGATATAGACGTACAAACGTCACACGATCGAGATAACACACAAATATCAAAATCACCAAATCAAAATACGCAAACCCAAAACTAAACTCAAAGCAGCAACCCTAGAAAACGATCCCAGATTTCGTCTCAGGCCAAATCAGCTCAAATCAACAACTCTAGGGTGCTATGCAGGGTGTATATGAGGTATAGAATCAACATGGGCACTTAACTCCACAGTGTGGCCGGCCACAACCCCCTCAAAACCGGCCTCGCCGGCCCCCCTAAGTCCAATGGTGCTCGTTTGGTCAGGGTGGCCTCCTATGGTCTCAATTTGGTCCCTGGTATTGCTGATTTTGCCTGAAACAGTCCCAGTGCATTCCAGATTTCCCTGCACACTCTAAACACTCACAAACCGACATGAAAGTCCCGTAATTCCGTATTTTTAGTTTTCCAGTGGGATTGGACTGGGTTTCTAGCACTAGGGTGCTCTTATGGTCTCCACTAAACTCAATTTCCCCATCACAACTCACAATTCCCTCAAACCCTAACTAGTTTTTCACCAAGTCCACAAATCACCCGATATCGATTAAATCTTAACATGGGGTTAAAGAGAAAGCTATAACTAAGCTAATGGTTCAGAATTTACCTCACTTGGCAACTCAAGAATTTTCTTGAGTTGCCCCTAGTGGCCACAATCCACTCTTTCTTGGTCCATCTTGTAGATCTCGAGCTCGTGCACCTTTTTAATGAAATGGACATGGGGTTTTGGGGTTGTTTTTGAGATGAAAAGAGGAGTTGAAGAGGGGAGGAAGATGAGGAAGGGGCAGCAGCAGCTAGAGGAAGAAGAGGGAGGGAAAAATGATGGGAGAAAATGGCTAAGTCCAAGGTCAAAGCAACCCACACCCCTCTCTCACCTACCCTCATTTTCTTTTCTCTTTTTCTTTTTCTTTTCTTTTCTTAAAACCAAACCTTCTCACAAGAATAGTAAACCCAAATATCATGAAAGAAAATGTACAAGTGTGAGAAAAAGTGATATGTGCAAGTTTTGCACAAATTTGCCGAAAAACCCGATTAGCGATTTTAATCGCGATTTGCACTAAATTAGTGTCAAAATGATCACAACAACTTAAAAATGTCATAATTCACTAATTTATCCTATTTTAGAATTTTCCAAAATTTTCCGTAATTTTTCTCCATTTATTTGCATTTAAATATTAATTTAATATTAAAATAATCAATAAAATAATATTAAATTATAAAAATTCCTAAAAAAATATTTTATTATTTTTGAAAATGTTACAGTTCGGGTATGTGTTCCTAATGAAACACAAATCAGAAACTTTTGAGAAATTTAGGGAATATAAACAAGAAGTTGAGAACCAAACCGGAAAAAGTATTAAAATCCTACGATCTGATCGACGAGGAGAATACTTGAGCAATGAATTCCTGGACTTCCTAAAAGAGAATGGGATTCTCTCTCAGCTGACTCCTCCATATACACCACAGCACAACGGTGTATCAGAACGAAGGAACCCGCACCCTATTAGATATGGTGCGCTCTATGATGAGCACAGCTGAGTTACCTGTTTCCTTCTGGGGTTATGCGCTGGAGACAGCAGCATACCTATTGAATCAAGTTCCATCTAAATCTGTGCCTACCACACCATATGAGATATGGAGTGGGAAGAGACCATGTCTTAAACGAGTTAAGATATGGGGTTGCCCGGCCTATGTCAAAAGGCAAAATCCGGACAAACTCGAGGCACGGTCAGTTCTATGCAAGTTTGTGGGATATCCCAAACATTCACATGGATATCTTTTCTACCATACAGAGGAACAAAAAGTGTTTGTTTCTCGCCATGCCACCTTTTTGGAAAAGGAATTTCTTGCAAAGGAAATTAGTGGCGATAAGGTAGAACTGGAAGAAATTCCGGCTACACAAACTCAAACTGAAGATTTAGTGGAACCAGAGGATTCAGTAGCTCCCGACGAACCTCAGCCTCTCCGCCGATCTAGTAGGGTTTCTCGCCAACGTGAGAGATACTACGGTTTTCTCATGGATGGTGGAAGCGAGGATTGCATCATGGAGGATGATGACCCAACTAGCTTCGAGCAGGCCATCACGAGTGGGGACTCAGTGAAATGGCTGGATGCTATGCGGTCCGAGATGGAATCCATGTACACCAACAAAGTATGGACTTTGGACGTTGCTCCTGAAGGGGTAAAACCCATTGGGAGCAAGTGGATCTTCAAGAAGAAACTTGGTGTAGATAGGAAAGTGGAGACTTTCAAAGCTAGACTTGTAGCAAAGGGTTTTCGTCAAAGACCAGGTGTGGACTATGACGAGACCTTTTCTCCAGTGGCTATGCTTAAATCCATCCGGATCATGCTTGCCATCGCTGCATATCATGATTACAAAATCTGGCAAATGGATGTTAAGACCGCCTTTCTAAATGGTGATTTAGAAGAGTGCGTGTACATGACTCAGCCAGAGGGCTTCATAGACAGTGGGAGCAGCGGGAAGGTGTGCAAGCTGCTTAAATACATTTATAGATTAAAGCAAGCATCGCGGAGTTGGAACAACTGCTTTGACGTCGTTATCAAAGAGTTTGATTTCGTCAAAAATCCAGATGAACCTTGTATCTACAAGAAGGTGGCAGAGAGTAAGGTTGTCTTCCTCGTATTGTACGTGGACGACATACTCTTGATAGGAAATGATATTCCTATGCTGCAATCGGTCAAGCTCTTCTTATCACAAAGATTCTCAATGAAAGATCTTGGTGATGCCTCCTGCATATTGGGAATTAGGATCTATAGAGATAGATCCAAACGGATTTTGGGATTGTCCCAATCCAGGTACATTGACACCATACTAAAGAGGTTTAGTATGGAAGAGTCCAAGCGTGGGAACTTGCCCACGATCTCTGGAGTCACTCTCTCCAAAGAGATGTCTCCCAAGACTGATTTGGAGAGAGCTCGCATGCAAGGGATACCCTATGCTTCGGCAGTGGGCTCTATCATGTATGCGATGCTATGTACCAGACCCGATGTAGCATACTCACTAAGTGTAGTGAGCAGGAATCAAGCTGATCCTGGAGAGAGTCACTGGACAGCTGTGAAGAGCATTCTCAAGTACTTGCGAAGGACTAGAGATATGTTCTTGGTGTATGGTAACGGAGAGCTCCAAGTGGAGTCCTTTACCGATTCGAGCTTCCAGAGTGATAAGGACGACTCTAAGTCGCAGTCGGGCTTTGTCTTTACCCTTTACGGAGGGGCGGTTAGCTGGAAGAGTTCCAAGCAGGAAACCGTGGCAGACTCGACGATGGAGGCTGAATACATCGCTGCCAACGATGCTGCCAAAGAGGCTGTCTGGATCAAGAAGTTCATTACTGAACTTGGAGTGGTTCCATCCATTGAGCATCCAATACCTTTGTATTACGATAACAATGGAGCGGTGGCTTTGGCCAAGAAACCCAGGTCCCATCAGCGATCCAGGCATATTCTGAGGCGGTATCACCTGATCCGGGAGATAGTTGATCGCCGGGAGATCGAGGTCAGGAGGGTTAACACGAAGAACAACACGGCGGATCCACTCACGAAGGCCATTCCCCAGATACAGTTTGAGAGACTCTTCGGGATGCTCGGTATCCGATACTACAGCAGCTAGCCCTAGTGCAAGTGGGAGATTGTTAGTTGTATGTATGCCCTAGAGGCCAGTATTGTACACATGATGTATATTATATTGGATGCTTGGACATATATAGAGATGACTTTCTTGCTCGATATGATAGTATGCTATCTGGTTACTCTTTATCTTAACATGTATACTAGTCTCTTTAAACTGTCTTATGGTTACATGTTGGTAAAGCCCTTAGGATGTGTACTTGACCACCTGGACTATGATGCAGATCATACTATTGGGGACATGGTAGTCTATAAGTACATCCTTCAAGGTCCCTAGTCGTGGGTGTATCAAGACGGGGCATCGATATACCAGAGTAGACTAGCGTATACGCTTCTCGACCTATGAGATGGGCGATGGATGATCCCATATCCATTGGTGTTTGACATCAGAGATGGTGTACGGGTGCTCAGTGGAGACTGGGTACACTGGACGGACTCGCCGAGAACTCCCAGATGGTATTATACCTCACGTCAGATGGCAGTTCTCAGGTGACACTTGTGCAGGTTAGTCTGTAGACCCGAGATCGTCATAGAGTCTTGTGTGATTCCCACTGTGCTTTGATCTCCACCTTACCACGTCCATGAGGGCGTGCAAAACGGTGGTCTTTGGGTACAGTCCCGAGTCACATGGAGGCAATGAGCGATAGGAGGGGTTTCGTCTCTCCCGGTATTGGGGGTTGATGTTGCGCTGTGCTCGATTGGCCGTAACAGGGAAGTCCCTGGCCAGGGCTGATCAGAGATTTGCTGGTAAGTGTTACCAGTAGTTTCTCGACCCGTTATGAGCCTCACATCGGCACGACTTATCGGTTATTGGGGTCTGACGTTTACCACCCCTAGACTTGATATGCGACGTACCAGACGAACAGACCGGACTGTACGGTAAGTGTTACTGGTTGGATTCACAGGAGTGTGAGCGGGCTAGCTCGTCGTTCTTCTGATTGCTCAATACCCGGATGGCCGTTACGTTTAGCAGACCGCTTGCGGCTTGTGGGTGCTTGATATGATCATCATCTGCTACCGGCGTATTGACGGGTCTTTAGAGTCCTACACAGAGGTTTCCTGGCTCAAGCGAAACGAAATAGGAGCGCATATGAGATATGTGCGGGACCGAGAATAATGCGTGTATGTGATACCGCATTTCATTCTCGCGATAAATGTTTCGATTGGTTATATTCGATATGACCTAGTTATCGAATCATTGATTCGATAAGCCGATACATTAGATACTAGTCGGTTATATGCGATATAACCGGATCGTTAAATCAAGTGTTGATTTAATGATTTAATGTATAATTATATATTTGATATATTATTTTGCATTAGCTAGTATTGGTTCACTTTATATGGATTTTCTCACTTGATGTGCAAATTGTATATGTGATATACTTTTGTGCACATATTTGTATCATGTTTGATGATACTTGATCACTTTGTTAAGTGTAAAGAATTAAAACCATGGTTAAGTGTTGATTAGGGTTTTGCATATTTATTTATTGGTTCATTTATTTATTTGGAAATGATTTAAAGAGAATGGTGGCTTTCTTTTGTCATTAGTTGAAGCTTCATGAAGCCTTGACTTTTGCAACCATTCTTGTCCTCATGCTTAACCCTAACTCTCCAAATGACCATGGTTTATTCTCTACACTTAACCCTTGTTAGATTATTATAAGTATGAATTTTCTTTTCATTTTAAATAACTTATCATAAAACTAGCTTCATCTTCTCCTTCTTCTTCAAGATAGAAACCTTGATGCCATCAATGGCAACTTGTGTTCTAGTGAGAGAAATCCAATTCTAAAGTGAACCCACCTCCTATTTCTTCACCGTCTACCTCTTGCCAAGTTGTTTTGGGTGTTTTCTTCACAAGTTTCACAACTTTGTGAAGTCGGAGCTTGAACTTGTGATGCCTCGACGTAGATCGTCTTTGACACAAAGCCGACGACCTAGCTCGCCCGTTTCTCCGATGAAGCCAACGATTGAGTTCGGGATTCATGATGGACAGCGAGAGGACACCCACGTGGAGCTAAGGAAGTGGAGAACCGGATCTCCAAAGGTTGTACCATTGTCACGACCCGAAAGAGCACGTGACTGGCCCTTGAACCATATGAAGTCTATAGGACTCCATCTGATCCAAGTAAGCCAAAAGCCCAGAAATCTAAAACCATTTAAAGAGTAAGTAAAGAAAACTGGTTTAAAGAAGCGAAGGAAAATATGTTTGAAGTCAAGGTCTTTAAATAACTAAGCCGAATGTGCATTTTTAAAAGGTAGAGTCTTTTCTAAAAATTTCGGCAGAGTTTCTTTTGTAAATACTGGCCCCGAACGGGGTACAACAAGCACAACATATATACAATGATAAAAGGCATCCCCAAGCGAGAGCTAGCTCTTCGTCAATCGACGGTCACAACCACGCAAGCAACAATAATATACAACGCCGAAAGGCGAGGATCAAATCCAAAAGAAACACAGTAAGCATGAAAACCGCAATACTACTAAGCGCGACTCTAAGGTCAAATAAAACATCACTAAAGTCTGAGTCTGAAACAATATACAAGTTTTGGTTGATGGAAAAATCTAGATACAAGGAATAATACAAGTACAATGGTGGTTCTTGATGCAAAAGAAACCACCTACCAAATGCAATTCACCCGCAAGGAAGTAATGTGCCAGAAATGCCGCAATGAAACCTGTACGGCAAACCTGCAAGAACTGTGGCACAACGGGGGGGTGAGTTGCCAACTCGTGAATAGAGAACAACTACAAGCAGAAACCGAACGCAAGACATAATCCTAGGTCAAAACGATCAGTACAAAATCCTCAATAAAAACATGCAGCCTATAACAAGGCTAGGGTAAATATCTAACCCGAGTGCAATCTCATGTGCCTGTGTCAGTGCCTCAGGTAGCAATATATCATATGAATGAGGTATGAATGCATGAGAACATAATACATGTAAATGAAGAAACTGTTTTCATAATTTAGTGAGATTTCCTTTGTATTTTTAAAATGAGGTATCATAATGAAATCAGCATAAAACAGTGCCTAACATCGGCACAAAACGTAATCCAAATATCTCGATATCTCTGTATCACAGTCTCTGTACCTCAATATCTCGAAATCTCAATGTCTCAATCACAAAATCTAGGGCGCCGTCAGTCCAGACCGGCCCCTACCATCAATCTCAAGACCACGACGGTATCCTCCGGATATCCGACGCGTCAGGTAAAATCACCGGTCGGTAGTGCTCCCCTGCCAGGCTCAACGTCATCACCACATTCATCTTGCCCCGGGGTACCGCACCGGGTCCACCATGTACCCGAAACGGTTCATCCGTCTCCTCGAATCGGGTTTCCAAATCCATCAGCAAACTCATGGTGGACGACTCATACATCATGGGAAAACCGCACTTTTTATTTTAAAAGAGAGAGAATGTTTATTTGTGTTTTTGCGGTTTTCCTCCAAATCCAGAAAATCTCACGGAAATCCAAATCCAAAACCTCAGTAATACGTAAAATAGTGAATATATGCATGAGAATCCATGAATGCGGCATAACAATGAATAACAGTATGCATGAAGTAGCAGGTAATAACTACAATGTCTAAACTATTAGCTAATAGGTTATGACAAGCAATAGTATTTTCTAAGGTGTACGTGACATGGCAATTACCGATGAAGATGTGTGTGAGCCGGCAAGTAAGTGTACGTGGTACATACGCAACATCGGTAATGGTGCTGGTGTCCTAACAGCATGATATCAATAATGGAGTATGAAACATAATATAAGAATGCGATGCAAAGCGAACCACAAAAAGAGTGGGAGCTGAATCTAGACGCAACTATAACTAATCTGCATTAATCTAATATAAGTCCTACAAATGGTGCCTTTTGAAATATCACGAATCATGGGGTTTTGAAAATAGGGGCTACGGTGTTTTTATGAAAAGATACGCCTTTTGAAATGTCCGTAGATCCCTTGACCTGTCTTTTAAAATACCCGCGACCCGCTAGTTTTGAAATAGGTAGGAGTCTAATCTAATCTAACAACTACACTAAACTATACAGCTGAACTAACAAGCTGAGCTACAGGTAAGGAAACCGCCTAACATCTGAGTCGATATATATAAATATATATAAGTCGGTGATCCCGCCTCAATAGTATCGCGTACGATACAGTATATCATATGACATCCTCAAGTCATGAGTGCGGATCTATCGTCAATGTAAAGCTCATACGGTAAATCGTCGTACGGCATCCCAATCGCTGGGTACGGGTCAATATCACACTATCTCATCACATCTCAGGTATCACTATTATCGTATCATATAAGCTGGGGTACTGATCTAAGTCTAGTACAACTGATGCCATCTACAAAGTATGAATGCGGGGGGGTAAACACACATCCCAAGCCCGCAAGAAACACATTTCGTATCCCAAATACGAATCATATCACATCACCGATCTCGCGGCACAAAGCCCAATATCATCGACTCATCTCAAAGTCATCCAATATCATCAACACAGTGCCAGTATAAGTAATATGCAAGGGTGTGCGTGTAGGTGTAATTCTATTCTAGGGTTCGCGACTATGAACTACACTAGTCACTTCTAACCCTACACTATCCATAATACACCTAACTATCATATATAATAACAACTACGGACTGCGGGGGTGCTATACGCCATCCACCCGACTTCCCCCAGTAGATATAATCTACTCACCTTGCGTCTCCATCTTTCGATGTCACCACACGTTTGCTTGTCGTCCCGTAGTCTTCATAGGGTACCTACACATCAAAATATCGTATATGCGCATTAAAACCAAATCAAAGCTAAAACGGCACACGAAACCCAAAACGATACGATAAGAGGCCTATAGGTTAGAACCTATGGCACGCCTTCAAAACCATCAATAAATCCTCTATATCGTCGTATAAACGCCAAATAGTCGAGGTAAAACACAAGACACAAATTCAGACTTAAAAATACGGAATACGAAAACACGAATCCAAAACAGCAACTTAGGAAATATGTTCCAGATTTCACCCTAGGTCCAATTAGACAATTCTATGTATACCAGGGGCCTAAACTACAGATAAGGGAACACCAAAACCAAAACGAGCCAATTCCATCATGGTCTGGCCGCAATTTGCGGCCAGAATGGAGGAATTTGCGGCCTGGAAATGGAAGTAGGGGCTGGGGTCTTGGTGGTAGCTTCCTGGGTGCCTGTACATGTCACTGTCCAATCAATTTTAATTTAGGGTGTCTCGGGTAATAGCAGATTCAATATACCCTTCACAGATTTCATAAATTCTCCGATATCGGTTTCTAAAATCCGCATTAAGGGTTTAAGCTTCAGGTTAGGGTCTCAATTCATACACTAGGGTGTTTGTATAACCTCAATTGAACTCAATTTCACATACAACACAAGTTTCCCTCAAACCCTAACTAGGTTTTACCTCAAGTCACCAATTCACACAATATCGGTTCAAAACTAAACATGGGGTATAAGTAATACTAAAACTAAGCTAATGGTTCAGAAAAATACCTCATTTGGCAACTCAAGAATTTTCTTGAGTTTCCCCTAGTGGCCAAAATCCATGCTTTCATGGTCCATCATGTAGGTAGGTCTTGAGCTTGTGCATCTTTTTAGTGAAATGAGATTGGGGTTTTGAGTTTGTTTTAAAGGTGTTGTGAGGGGTTGAAGAGGGGAGGGAGATGAAGGAGGAGGAGCAGCAGCAAGCAAGGAAGGGGGAGAGAGAAATGAGTGTTGAAAATGGAGGAGAATGGCTAAGTCTTTAGTCAATGGTGCCCATACCTCTCTCTCTCACCTACTACCAATTTCTTTAATCTTTTTTCATTTCTTTTCCTTTTCTTTTCTTATTCTCTCAAAATCCTTCTCCCAAGAATAGTAAACCCAAAGAGAACCAAGGCAAGAAAATGCACAAGTGTGAAAAAGTGATATGTGCATGTGTTGCACAAAAAAGCTAAAAACCGATTAGCGATTTTTAATCGCGATTAGCACTAAATTAGTGTCAAATTAATCACAAAAACTTTAAAATGTCATAATTCTCTAATTTACCCTATTTTAGAATTTTCCAAAATTTTTCCCATTTATTTGTATTTAATAATTCCAAAATATTAAAATATTCAATAAAATAATATTAAATTATAAAAATTCCCAAAATTAATATTTTATCTTTTTTTGAAATGTTACAATCTACCCCCCTTAAAGAAATTCGGTCTCCGAATTTAAATTTAAACCCCCAATACTAAAACAATTTTAGTAATACTCCAATTTGTCGGGGCTCCGAAAACATCAATACATAGAGAATATCATAAAAATGTACTGCTCTACTAGAAATCAATCCCCAAAATGCATATATAAGAATATCCTGTGCGTCTGGTGCGCAAGGAATCAAAATCCATATATGTGTCAAACAGGTGTACAAAACAACATCTAGGTGCAACTGGTGTGCACGAAACATCTGTCGTAGGCAACGTGTGTGCCTGACAGTAAAAAAAAAATCAGGTGCATGTGACATGCACGAAGAATCCCGATTTAGTGCATCTGGCGTGCACCAAAATCGTATATCAAAACACTAAAGGTGCATGAAAACTCTGCTGGAAGTGTAAATCAAATCACTGTATAAGATGGGCGTGAATTCACAATCAATACCTCGAATGTAATAACTATGCGCAAAATATAAATATCCAGTGGGTGCATGAAACAAATATCATGAAACTCATTCATCAAAACTAAATCATGCAAACAGAACGCCCAAAATACCGAAATCCAAAACGACGGATACGTGAAAATCGAATCACAAAATCACAAATCATAAATACCGTCGTCGGTAGTTCCTCCTTCGAGGTCGAGAAGGAGTCGATGCATCCAATGCTAGCAGCGCAAGATATCTACTTGCCTCTTGCTCACGGTCTGGCGTCCTCTGACTCTGGGTCCTTATCTTCTCTGCGAATTACCTATCTCGCAGTCGATCGGCTCATCGGCCCTGTCAGGTGTGCTAACGGGGACGATTCCGTTCTAGCACTTCTCTGGTCACCTATCGGTCAATCCTCACGACCACTCGTGAGGCAGCCTATCACTGGCGTCGGCCTCTGGCTCTCTGAATGCACGTCACACATCTGATCCTGGGTGCAAACATCATTGCAGCAATGTCCTGGAAGGAATCCTGCTCAAGGTCTCTTCCGATCTTGCCTATGCCGAACTGTACAGAAGCTGGCTCTCCTGCATAATCTCTTCTCACTCGATAGACATCTGTGTCCCCAGCACAAAATTTTCTCGGAAATTGGTCGCATCCCAACGTCTCAGTAAGCATATCAGGTCTCTAGTCTCGACGGGAAGTAATGACAGCCCGTCAGCGTCTCGCCCGAACCTCTGGTTCCACCTGTCTCTATCGTCGTCCACTATGACGTCACGCCATGCATATCTACGCACTGCACTGTTCTCGGCCACGGTCAATCTGAAGTCTCTCACACGGACTCGAAATCGCGTACTCTGTAGCTTCATCATTCTGTAGAAGATGTCTGGCCGAACAGGCCCTCGGGGACACGCCCCAACCATCGGAGGAATACTCAACACTCGTCCGTCCTTGATCAATTCGCAACGCATCTGGGTAAGTTCCTTTATCCGAACCTGGTCAACTACCTTGTCGACAATGCCGAACTCTGGCCTGCTGGGTGTGCGCAATATGACCACCCCTGGGTCTAGGTCTTCTCGTATCGCATTCCAGAAAGGTCCTATCGAGATTTCTCTCTCAAATCTCTTTCCTGCAGGATTGCCCGGAAGTCATCATCCATTGCTGAAGCAAATTCTTATTCCGGAACGACTGCATACTTATCGCGCTTCTTTCTGGAAGATATATCCATATACAACGCCTCTGGGTGCGTATCACATCTCTGATGTCAGCGGAGTGGGACGTCATCTCGTCGAAATCTCTTGCGAACTCTTTTCTTCACTCTGCTTCAATGTCGACTGATTCGGACTCGTCTCATCGTGGCTGCATGGACTATGCTCCGACGGCTATACTCGTATCTGGAGTCTCCCAAGCAATGCATCCCATCACATGATATCCGAATGATGTCGAAACATTCGATCGACTCGTCAGAACCTTATAATCCCCCAAGAGATCAACATCTCGAGTACAGTTTAATAGTATCGAGCACATGCCTCAGCGTCGGTGGTCCAGCCGTAGAAGGGCAAACCCAAGCCTCACTAATGGCGCCGAGGAACTGCCGCAAACCCTAAGGTTCAAAGGCTTTCACACGGTCATTAAGTCGAGTTAGGGTTTCATTCTTCTAGAGGGTCCATAGAATCACCTGCATGTCTTTCCGTATACTTTAAACTTGGAAAATGGGCTCCTGACATTCGATCGTCTCTATCGACTCTCAACGAATCTGCGCGAAGTCGTCTCCAGCTGGAAACAATCTATCTGATGACCTCGCATCGGTAACCGAACGAACCACATGTCCTAGTCATTAGTCCTCAGGTGACTAGCGACCGTCCATCATATCTCTAAGTATAAGCTCACGCTGCAGTAGCTCCATCCATCTGGGCGATATCTCGTCATTTGCAGCAATAACTGGCTCATTCACCTGTACGCCGAACAGCGCCTCAATCCTCCAGGAAAGGCGACATATTGGCGGTCATCTCTGAATCGGTCTGCTCTAGATCTGAGTAAGACTCTCCACACTGGAAATCTTCAACTCAACTGGGCCCGCTCCGGTGCATAAATCTGACGAATCACCTTCGTCTCTCAATTCGGGTAGACTAGCTATAATCTGTCTCATATCTGCCTGGAAGCTCCGACAATCTAAGCTCGTAAGCTCCGAAAGCGACATCCCGTCAATCTCAGCAACAGCTGGTCCCTCTGTCTGCACGGTAGACGACATCATAATCTCTGAGGTATGATGTACAACAACAGTCCTCTCTCAACTGGCAGCTCTAACAATGGCCCGATCATCCGGTGCAAAACCAAGCACTCGCCTCCACTTGAGGTCACAGTCATCAATACTAACTCGAGACGTTCCCATGTCACCAGAAAACACAATGGTCGGCCCTCGTACCAGACGAGCTCGCCCTGACCGTAACCCTAGCAGCAGCCCAAACTGCGCTCAAACATGGCGACAGGAACCTCAATCGAGTATCGAAGAGAGCAGATCAATGACAAGAAAGGAAACAACAGATCCAGAGTGGATACATGATCATAAGAAGGAACAGCATCAATGAAGGTATGATCATGGACTAATAGAATCGGGGATCTCAAATGGATGTATAATCATGGATATAAAGAGAGTCACTGATCTCGAAAATATGTACATCCTAAGGTTCCTTAAGCGGAGTGGCGTGTCGTAAGTATGCCGCGGAACATACCAACGGTACGTCACTCTACTTTAGTCACATATTCCATCAACCAAGGGTCATCCTATACGACGAAAGTTCGGGTCTAATACCCCATCGACTAAGTCTAAGCTCCGTAAGGTCAAGCCTAAGTTCCGTATATATATAAACGCCCTAGGCTCCACATAGTCAAACTTAGACTCGAACCAAGGTCAACCTAGCGCTCTGATACCAACTTTGTCACGACCCGAAAGAGCACGTGACTGGCCCTTGAACCATATGAAGTCTATAGGACTCCATCTGATCCAAGTAAGCCAAAAGTCCAGAAATCTAAAACCATTTAAAGAGTAAGTAAAGAAAACTGGTTTAAAGAAGTGAAGGAAAATATGTTTGAAGTCAAGGTCTTTAAATAACTAAGCCGAATGTGCATTTTTAAAAGGTAGAGTCTTTTCTAAAAATTTCGGCAGAGTTTCTTTTGTAAATACTGGCCCCGAACGGGGTACAACAAGCACAACATATATACAATGATAAAAGGCATCCCCAAGCGGGAGCTAGCTCTTCGTCAATCGACGGTCACAACCACGCAAGCAACAATAATATACAACGCCGAAAGGCGAGGATCAAATCCAAAAGAAACACAGTAAGCATGAAAACCGCAATACTACTAAGCGCGACTCTAAGGTCAAATAAAACATCACTAAAGTCTGAGTCTGAAACAATATACAAGTTTTGGTTGATGGAAAAATCTAGATACAAGGAATAATACAAGTACAATGGTGGTTCTTGATGCAAAAGAAACCACCTACCAAATGCAATTCACCCGCAAGGAAGCAATGTGCCAGAAATGCCGCAATGAAACCTGTACGGCAAACCTGCAAGAACTGTGGCACAACGGGGGGGTGAGTTGCCAACTCGTGAATAGAGAACAACTACAAGCAGAAACCGAACGCAAGACATAATCCTAGGTCAAAACGATCAGTACAAAATCCTCAATAAAAACATGCAGCCTATAACAAGGCTAGGGTAAATATCTAACCCGAGTGCAATCTCATGTGCCTGTGTCAGTGCCTCAGGTAGCAATATATCATATGAATGAGGTATGAATGCATGAAAACATAATACATGTAAATGAAGAAACTGTTTTCATAATTTAGTGAGATTTCCTTTGTATTTTTAAAATGAGGTATCATAATGAAATCAGCATAAAACAGTGCCTAACATCGGCACAAAACGTAATCCAAATATCTCGATATCTCTGTATCACAGTCTCTGTACCTCAATATCTCGAAATCTCAATGTCTCAATCACAAAATCTAGGGCGCCGTCAGTCCAGACCGGCCCCTACCATCAATCTCAAGACCACGACGGTATCCTCCGGATATCCGACGCGTCAGGTAAAATCACCGGTCGGTAGTGCTCCCCTGCCAGGCTCAACGTCATCACCACATTCATCTTGCCCCGGGGTACCGCACCGGGTCCACCATGTACCCGAAACGGTTAATCCGTCTCCTCGAATCGGGTTTCCAAATCCATCAGCAAACTCATGGTGGACGACTCATACATCATGGGAAAACCGCACTTTTTATTTTAAAAGAGAGAGAATGTTTATATGTGTTTTTGCGGTTTTCCTCCAAATCCAGAAAATCTCACGGAAATCCAAATCCAAAACCTCAGTAATACGTAAAATAGTGAATATATGCATGAGAATCCATGAATGCGGCATAACAATGAATAACAGTATGCATGAAGTAGCAGGTAATAACTACAATGTCTAAACTATTAGCTAATAGGTTATGACAAGCAATAGTATTTTCTAAGGTGTACGTGACATGGCAATTACCGATGAAGATGTGTGTGAGCCGGCAAGTAAGTGTACGTGGTACATACGCAACATCGGTAATGGTGCTGGTGTCCTAACAGCATGATATCAATAATGGAGTATGAAACATAATATAAGAATGCGATGCAAAGCGAACCACAAAAAGAGTGGGAGCTGAATCTAGACGCAACTATAACTAATCTGCATTAATCTAATATAAGTCCTACAAATGGTGCCTTTTGAAATATCACGAATCATGGGGTTTTGAAAATAGGGGCTACGGTGTTTTTATGAAAAGATACGCCTTTTGAAATGTCCGTAGATCCCTTGACCTGTCTTTTAAAATACCCGCGACCCGCTAGTTTTGAAATAGGTAGGAGTCTAATCTAATCTAACAACTACACTAAACTATACAGCTGAACTAACAAGCTGAGCTACAGGTAAGGAAACCGCCTAACATCTGAGTCGATATATATAAATATATATAAGTCGGTGATCCCGCCTCAATAGTATCGCGTACGATACAGTATATCATATGACATCCTCAAGTCATGAGTGCGGATCTATCGTCAATGTAAAGCTCATACGGTAAATCGTCGTACGGCATCCCAATCGCTGGGTACGGGTCAATATCACACTATCTCATCACATCTCAGGTATCACTATTATCGTATCATATAAGCTGGGGTACTGATCTAAGTCTAGTACAACTGATGCCATCTACAAAGTATGAATGCGGGGGGGTAAACACACATCCCAAGCCCGCAAGAAACACATTTCGTATCCCAAATACGAATCATATCACATCACCGATCTCGCGGCACAAAGCCCAATATCATCGACTCATCTCAAAGTCATCCAATATCATCAACACAGTGCCAGTATAAGTAATATGCAAGGGTGTGCGTGTAGGTGTAATTCTATTCTAGGGTTCGCGACTATGAACTACACTAGTCACTTCTAACCCTACACTATCCATAATACACCTAACTATCATATATAATAACAACTACGGACTGCGGGGGTGCTATACGCCATCCACCCGACTTCCCCCAGTAGATATAATCTACTCACCTTGCGTCTCCATCTTTCGATGTCACCACACGTTTGCTTGTCGTCCCGTAGTCTTCATAGGGTACCTACACATCAAAATATCGTATATGCGCATTAAAACCAAATCAAAGCTAAAACGGCACACGAAACCCAAAACGATACGATAAGAGGCCTATAGGTTAGAACCTATGGCACGCCTTCAAAACCATCAATAAATCCTCTATATCGTCGTATAAACGCCAAATAGTCGAGGTAAAACACAAGACACAAATTCAGACTTAAAAATACGGAATACGAAAACACGAATCCAAAACAGCAACTTAGGAAATATGTTCCAGATTTCACCCTAGGTCCAATTAGACAATTCTATGTATACCAGGGGCCTAAACTACAGATAAGGGAACACCAAAACCAAAACGAGCCAATTCCATCATGGTCTGGCCGCAATTTGCGGCCAGAATGGAGGAATTTGCGGCCTGGAAATGGAAGTAGGGGCTGGGGTCTTGGTGGTAGCTTCCTGGGTGCCTGTACATGTCACTGTCCAATCAATTTTAATTTAGGGTGTCTCGGGTAATAGCAGATTCAATATACCCTTCACAGATTTCATAAATTCTCCGATATCGGTTTCTAAAATCCGCATTAAGGGTTTAAGCTTCAGGTTAGGGTCTCAATTCATACACTAGGGTGTTTGTATAACCTCAATTGAACTCAATTTCACATACAACACAAGTTTCCCTCAAACCCTAACTAGGTTTTACCTCAAGTCACCAATTCACACAATATCGGTTCAAAACTAAACATGGGGTATAAGTAATACTAAAACTAAGCTAATGGTTCAGAAAAATACCTCATTTGGCAACTCAAGAATTTTCTTGAGTTTCCCCTAGTGGCCAAAATCCATGCTTTCATGGTCCATCATGTAGGTCTTAAGCTTGTGCATCTTTTTAGTGAAATGAGATTGGGGTTTTGAGTTTGTTTTAAAGGTGTTGTGAGGGGTTGAAGAGGGGAGGGAGATGAAGGAGGAGGAGCAGCAGCAAGCAAGGAAGGGGGAGAGAGAAATGAGTGTTGAAAATGGAGGAGAATGGCTAAGTCTTTAGTCAAGGTGCCCATACCTCTCTCTCTCACCTACTACCAATTTCTTTAATCTTTTTCCATTTCTTTTCCTTTTCTTTTCTTATTCTCTCAAAATCCTTCTCCCAAGAGTAGTAAACCCAAAGAGAACCATGGCAAGAAAATGCACAAGTGTGAAAAAGTGATATGTGCATGTGTTGCACAAAAAAGCTAAAAACCGATTAGCGATTTTTAATCGCGATTAGCACTAAATTAGTGTCAAATTAATCACAAAAACTTTAAAATGTCATAATTCTCTAATTTACCCTATTTTAGAATTTTCCAAAATTTTTCCCATTTATTTGTATTTAATAATTCCAAAATATTAAAATATTCAATAAAATAATATTAAATTATAAAAATTCCCAAAATTAATATTTTATCTTTTTTTGAAATGTTACAAGCATCTAACTTTTAGTTAAGTAGTTAACTTGATTATCTTTTCGCCTAGAATTCTAGTCTAAGATCCGTATTAGGGTATCTCGGCACCCGTAAATTTTTATATTGGCATGTTCTATACCTTGTGAGACCACTATAGGGTGCCTAGGAACCTTTCAATAAAATCTACATCCGTATTTAAACTAGATTTGTATTCTACATCCATGTTTAATATAGATCTAGAATCTATTCTTCACTGTTCATTATTCTTCTATTCTTCCTCTTTTCAATCAACACGTCTAAAGTGAAATTAAAAAAGTTCCACGCATCCCTGAGGACGACCTGTACTCATCTCGGCTAGCTACACGTGACACCGTTATTGATTGCGGTTATTATTTATTACACACTCTTTCATAGAACCAATCAGGAGACTTAATAATAATAGGAAAAAATTATATCGCTTCGAAAAGAAGAAACATATTCATTTGTACAATTTGAGCTTCTCGGCGTTGTGGGGCCGAGGAAACCTACGACCCCCTGCGTCTTGTAAGCGATATGCCCCACCGAGAAACACCTCTGCGACGAGGAAAGGGTCATCCCACTTTAGGGATAACTTGTGTAGCCGACCTTGATCAACGAACTCGTTCCTTCGTAAGACCAAATCTCTCGTCTTGAAGGCGCGATACTTTACTCGTGTGTTGTAGTAGCAAGCGGTTTGCTGCTGATAGGCGGCCGCTCGGATTTGCTCCCGATCACGTTTTTCCAATAAGACGTCCAAGTTGGTCCTTACCGCCGAGGTGTTAGCTTCATCGTCTAAATGTTCGACTCGGTAACTGGGTAATCCGATCTCTGCCGGGACCATTGCCTCGGTACCGTAGCAGAGGCCGAAGGGGGTTTCTCCCGTGGCTGTCTTTTTCGATGTATGCAATGCCCATAGTACTCGCGATAGTTCCTCGACCCAGCTGCCCTGTCTTCCTTCCAAACGAGCTCGGAGAGCTCGGATGACGCCTCGGTTAGCTATCACGGCCTGCCCGTTACACTGAAGATGTGCGACTGCGATGAACTTCATTAGAATGTGGTGGTCGCTGTAGAACTCTTTGAATTTATCATTTTTGAAGTTGGTCCCGTGATCGGTAACTATACACCTCGGGATCCAGAATCGAGTAATTATGTTGTTCTGCAGGAACTTTATCGTAGTTGTGGCATCCGGTTTCCTGATGGGGACGGCCTCGACCCACTTCTTAAAGTAGTCTACCGCGACGAGGATGTACTTGTGTCTGCCCGTGCCAGTGGGGAGTTGGCCAACCATGTCCATTTCCCATTTGCAAATGGCCAAGGGGAACTGAGGGTCGTTAGCTCGGTAGCAGGAAGACGGGGTATGCTGCCGTGGAGTTGGCAGCTTTTGCATCTTCTGACAAGCTTCTCGGTGTCTTGGTGTATCTTCGGCCAATAATATCCTTGGAGCAGCGTCTTCTGGACCAAGGTGTGAGCCCCTTGATGTGCTCCACCGACTCCTTCGTGTATCTCTCGCAGAATGTAGTCGGCTTCATGAAGATCGATGCATCGGAGCAGAGGTTGCGTGTACGACTTCTTGTAAAGGTTTCCATTGCTCCAGATAAAACGCCGGACTTTTGCTCGAAGGCGGCGTGCTTCCCTTCGGTCTTCCGGGAGTGTACCATCTTTTAGGAACTCCATGAGAGGCTTCCTCCAATCTTGGTCTTCCTCCTGAGTCGAGTATACTTGGAGCGTTACCTCTCTGTCTTCCATGCTAGGTCGTGGCAAGACTTCAAAGAGGATATTCCTCTTATGGTTGTCCATATAGGAAGAGGCAAGTTTTCTCAAAGTGTCGGCTTGGGTGCTCAGGTTCCGGGGAATCTGTTCCACTTGTACTTCATCGAAGTTTTTGCGGAGTCTTTTTACCTCGGCAAGGTACTTCACCATGAGCGGTTCTCGGGCCTCAAAACGCTCGATCGCTTGGCCGACGACCAGAACAGAATCGCTGCGAATTCGGATCGTCTTCAGCCCCACACCCGAGGCGATTCGCAATCTTGCCAACAAAGCCTCGTAGTCCGCAGCGTTGTTTGACGCTTTGAACCTGAGCTTCAAGGAGTATTCCATCTTTGCCTCGTCCGGGCTTCGGATGATCAGGCCAGCTTCGCTTCCCTCCTCGGTAGAGGATCAATCCACGTAGAGAACCCAATCGGGGATGGAGTCTGGTACTTCCTCGACCAAGGGTCGGGGTCCGGGGTCCCGTGCTGCCGCTCCTTCCTTTGTGGGAATAGTGCATTCAACCACGAAGTCTGCTAGGACTTGTACCTAGATGGATTGCCTGGGGCAGTATTTGATGTCGAATTAGGATTAATAAGCCGGATTTCACTAATACCGTACTTAAGTACCCTAATCCACGTTGTTGCCGATTGATCTAGCTTCAATAGTTAAGTTCGGAACAAAGGATTGAGTACGGACTTCACCAACTTACATTATCCTATCTAATCCTAACAGCTTATACTATGCATATATACACATAGGTTAGAAACGAACATTCTGAACCGCGCATTAACTCGTCATAACAAGAACGTGAAATGCTCCGTCTCCTTGCGGACGACCCGTACTCATCACGGCTAGCTACACACGACGCCGTCCTGATTGCGGTTAACTTTAGAACTTTAAAACACGACACGCCAAAAGCGTGCAATCAAATGGCGCCATTGCCGGGGAGACGGTAATGTTTTTATTCTTATTATTTCGAGTTAATCTTGTTTATATCACTAACACCATTTTAAAAAATAAAAACAAACTAAAAATTTCAAAAATTTCAAAACCAAAACAAAAATTAACATATCTAACTTTTTTTGTTCTCTGGATTTTTGACCTGCAAGCACTCTGGGACTAATTAAAAAAATTAAACAATAACATTGAAACACTAGTAGAACAATTTGATCACTGAAGAAATTTGGAGCCCTAATTCACAGAGAAAACCGGCGAGACCCCCAAAAATTCCGGCGCCTCCGGCCCTTTCACCCCCTTTTGCTCCAAACTTTTTCTCTGTGCTCCAGTGTTCTAATTTTGTCCCAATTTTATTTTTTGTTTTTTATAATTTTGGGTGTGCGGGAGTTTGGGCATTCATATCGCTTTTTTGCACTAATAATCTGTTTTCCGGCATTTTTAGATTTTTGCGAATTGCAATCGTGTGGAGCAAAGTGTACATTCAAAGTTAAGGTGATTGCGAAGTACAGTTCCAAAGATCCGGATAGTTTGACCCGCGCAAGCGAACTTTCCAAGCTATTCGGATTCACTTCAACGGGGGTTTCTTAACCCGAAAATTTATCGGTACGTATTTTCCTAACACCTTTGCAGGATTCTTTGCAAGTTCGCCGTCAAAAGTTAAAATTGACTAACCCGTATTTGTTGCAGTGTCGTGCTTAACATAAAAATCGGTTGTTTGATTCTTTGAATAACTTTTTCATTGATTTGTGCATTGCATCCATTAATACGGATTTAAGGGCAAGCGAACCCCACAACATACGGAAAGGATTTCATCACCTTTTCCGTGGCCCACAAATCACGAATTGAGCATAACGTTTACCCGCACAAAATTTTTAAAGAAACTAGATTTTAAGCCTTTAAGTACTTCGCTCTCACTAGGAGAAGTTAACTGTGTTTAGAACACCACTTAACGGTATATCGTTCACGGGATGTCTAGAAAAGTATTCACGGCGAAACCGCCAAAAAAGAAAGGATTATCTAATTAAGGACCTTCGCGAAAGCGTTGGAAAGCCTCTCCTTATCTCTGCACTTACCTGGCCTCGTAATCAGTATATCTTGAGTCCGTTTCTCGACACAGTTTTACTTCGACAATCAATTTCTTGAGCAGGTCTAATTGGCATAGGTGAACCCTAGACCGATTAAGTGTGTGGTATTGTGTCGTGATTGTTTTTGTCCACATTCTTTTTTGTGTGTATATTTCATTCTTTTGTTGATAACTAACTAATAAAAAAATTTAAAAAAAGACCCCACATTCTTTTCCCCCTCCTTTTCTCTTCTTCTTCTTCTTCTCTTCATATCATGGGTACCCCACCTAGAAAAACTCTTGCCGAACTTTGGTACCCACAACCAGACATTACTTCATACGGTTCGTGCTTTGGTCGAACTTCGAACGATCCCTCCATGCCCAAACTTTCTTTGAAAGATCGGATAGACGCGTTTAGGACAAACAATTGGACTCCGCAATCCACTTTATATCAACAGTTTCAACCCCCCCCCCCCCACCTTCTTACGTTGATACCCCTTTTGAGAGTCATGTTGTAACTCCAAAACCTATGTCTATTGCTGAACGTATTGACCAATCCCGTAGCCAATCTTTCACTCCTTTCACCATTTCCAATTCTTTTGATCAACAATTCTATTCACCTTCTTATCATAACGTTGATATTAACCCTGTCCAACCATTCGATTCCTATCAATCCTACCCGACTTTTACACCTTCCCTAGACATTGCTTCTGAACAGCCATTTGGGAGTTTCACAAACAACTTTGAATCTTTTACTAAAACCCCTCCACAACCCATGTCTAGTCTGGAATAGTCATTCGAAGAATTTCGGGTAGCATCGTGCCAACAGATAATGGATTTGAATACGTCTATGGCCGCCCTCATACAACCTAGTAACCCAGTAGCTAGTTTCTAACTAGCTCCACATTTTCTAATGTATGATGAGGCGGTAGGATAGATTGAGAATTTAAGTGGTGAGAGTGAGCAGTACACCCTTCCAAATCAAACCTACCCGTTGCAAATTGAATCCCACAACTCCGGTTTTGAAAGCCTATCAAATATTCCAACCGATTCACTAATTAAAGATAGAATGTTTAATGAGTTGTGTGACTTTGTAGTGTTTGATTTACCCGATTGTGAAGGGACCCTGTCAAGTGAAACCAATCCCAACCCTTTTGACCTCTACACCTCCACTCTAGAACGTGAATTGATTGAAATCCATTCTTTTGATGAGGTGTCTGAGAAAATCGATTTTCACTTGATTGAAGATATTGACGCTGGGAATATTTTGGATGATGAACCCACAGTTTTGGATGAGTTTTTCTCACCAATTCATCATGTCATTTCACTTCCGTGTGGACATCATCCAGAGTCATTAACTGTTTTTCCCGAACTTCATTTGCGTCCAGATATTGATGATAAATGCATGGATGAGCAAATTTTTGAGGAGAATTTTGAGGATAGCATTGAGGATGAACCGGTTTTACTTGATGAGTCGGATTTTCCAATTCATTCTGTCCCTTTCATTGACTGTGTACACCCTCCTGAACGTTTAACCGATCCTATTCCTCGATTACTCCCCTCTATCCTATCCATCGTTTCGACCATGCAAGACACCGTATCACTTTCATTTCTAGTGTCTGGTTTACCAAGTTCGGTCTACCCATGTTTTCTCACGAATCTTGAGGGATTTGACCCCATCTCTCGACGAGTTGATAGATTAGCACAATCGCTTTTTACACATCGGTCATTACAAATTGTGCTAATTTATTCACTCCATTTTCACCCTCAAGTTCGTACTCCATTTCTTTTTCCCTTCCGCCATTATTCTCCTCATATACCGGGACCATATACCACTTCTATCCCCATACGGTCTCGCATATTCTCCATTTATTTCCTCTCCGCATTCTTTCACCAGCCCGGGCCTTATCCCGCTAAAAAATTTGAATGGTTGGTGCTCACTTTTTGCCTGTGTAAGGCCTTGTATAGATTGATACTGTTCTCTTTCCCCCCTAATCCTGAACTTCACCGCTTAAACAGTGGAAACACTGTTTCACTTAAGTTTGGGGGGGGCCTTTTTGTGTATATATATTTTTGGTTTTCTTTATCTTTTGTATATAAAAAACAAAAAAAAACGAGGGAGCACCGACATTTTTGACCCTCTTGGTGTAGCCTGACAGTGAGAGCACTGTCAAGTTTAAGTTTAGGGGTGTGCTCGGTAAGCTTTCTACCTTCGCATTCATGTGTATATTTTGTATTTGTATACTTATTAAAAACCCATAAAAATCGAAAAAATTTACAAAAATATAATAACTTTGTCGTCATCAAGTTAGCTAATAGGGTAACTTAGATTTTATTCCGAAAGTTTAGTTGATACGTTAGAAATAACTAAATTCTAGGCTTAGGAATTGAAAACCCTAAAAATAACCATCCTTCTGTTTAACCTTGGTAATTATACGTCCTTGCAGTTTTTTTTATAGAAGTAGGTAATCTTGAGTTCAGTTCTTGAGTTAAGTCAAGATGAAGGGAAATTATCAAAAGCTTTACTGAAGAATAAGTTTGAAAAATAGTTTCTATTCTTGAGTCCAAATTTAGAAAGTATATACCCTGCAAACAGCACATGCATGCACCTTGAAACTTGGGATAGTAGAGGATACCTAGAAATACTCTTGCCTGAAAACCTAGTATGAAAGAGAAAAAAACGGTATTTAAAGCTAACCACCAAAAAAGCATCATTGAAAAATATATCCGGTCTTGAAAAAGAAAAAATAAAGAAAAGAAAAATAAATAAATAAAGTCAAGACCTGTAAATTGCTATTTACGCTTTAAGCTCACACATTCAGTAATCGGCTGTTAGTGCCTCAAGAAGCATTAATAGTCGCATGAAAGGTGTGTGAGCAACACCGTCCATCATTAACGAAAAGAAGTAGTATTAGGTATTAGGGCAAGGGTACTATAGCTTGAATTGAATTCTTAAGTGTAAGGGTGAAACTATACACACACGCAAGGGTATACAATCGATGTTTGGAGGAAAGATAGAAATAAAGAATAAGACTTATGTTTTCTGTAAAGTTGATAAAAATTCCAGATTGGAGACCGCGCTTTAGAAGGAAAACTCAAGAGAAACCGAGATCTTTCTAAACTGTAAAATGTATAGGATCTGAGATTGAATAAATTAGAGGCGTGAAACATAAGGGTTGAATATTTCTAACTTAGGATGATAGAATTTCTAAGCTAGATATTAAACTGTAGGAGTAGAATTAACGTTAACTTATGAAACTAGCTTGACGGGATTTTGTGGGTGTAATCCACTGAAAATCCTCAGGAGACAACACTCCTCCTACTAGGGACACCTAGAGGTTTAACGGCTTGTTGCACGAGCTCAGTGCAATCGCGTTCCCTGCGAAAGTTAGGCTAGGATTTCGTTTTCATAAGTTTGGGGGTATTTGTTCATTTCAGAAAACTGCATTTTAATACCACTCATTCATTATCTATTTTTTGTATAGTATCGATACTATTAACAGTGTCTGCTCAGTAATGACAGATTATAGGTATCCGTGACAAAATACTGGAAATACACTCAAAATCACGGATATAACGTTTGTGAGCCGACACTGCAACCGGAACCGCAAACCGATCGATATTCAAAGAGTTTTTGCAAATAAATGTGTGCACACAATTTTGGTCCTACACAATGCAAGTGTACACATGCTCTTTGGCACTAGGACCATGGTGGGGCTGCCCATGGCACACACAAATGATGACTTGTGCAAGTAGGTGTGTGTATAAGTTAATGCAAAAAGTATTAATGTGATATAAAGCATTAAGTTTCCCTCCAAATCCCTGAGTGCAGATCAGGATCATGTAGAAAAATCAAGCAGCACCGGTGGACTTGTCGAGAGCACACATCATCACACAACAAGCATGAGCCCATATGCTCGGATTTGGGCCGACGACTTGCTCACAAAAACGGGGGCCGTCAGTTTTTCATTGGCCAAAGCTCCCCAATTTTGTTATGTTCATCGCTTGCTGCAACATCATCTTATTTTTATTACTTGTTTAATCTCATTTTGTGCCTATAAAAGCAGATCAGTGAGCAAGGGATGGGAGTCTCACATTGTCATACTTTGTATACTTTTTGTTTCTCTTTTCATTTTGTTCTTGTACATAGCTAGTTCCCCTTGAGTTCTTTGCCTTCTCTTGATCTTGCAAGCTCTTCATTGAGCTTGCAAGTTTAAATTTTGGTTATTGAACTCAAGAGTTGTATCATCACTTGGAATCAATAAAGCATTCATTTTGCCTTCATTTTGCCTTGAGTTCTTAGTCTTCTCTTGATCTTGCAACCTCTTCATTGAGCTTACAACTTTAAGTTTAGGCTATTGAACCCATGGCTTGTAATATTGCTTTTGGTTCTTAGTATTTTTCTTGCTTTACTTACTTGCTCTTTTATATTCTTGCCATTTACTTACTTGCCTTTTATTACCTTGCAATTTACTTTCTTGTAATGTTGCTCTTTTCTTTTCTTTGTTTATCTTTTCTTTTGCTCTTTCTTTGTGGTTTTGATGATTTGTGAATATTGTCCTCGTTAGGAAAAAGATTGGTTGTTTAAGTTAAGGTTTTCGTTTCTCATTTTCTTTGCCCGTTATTTCCAATTGAACTCCGTCCAAACCTTACGCAAGCGCTCTGTTAGGCACCATACCCTACCAAAGTATCGATGATCCCTAACCGTGACCAGTTGCGTTCGGTTTGGCCGGAGGCGAAAGTCAAGAGACAAGAACGGACGGACAGGGGTCAATAAGCCGGATTTCACTAATACCATGCTTAAGTACCCTAATCCACGTTGTTGCCGATTGATCTAGCTTCAATGGTTTAGTTCGGAACAAAGGATTGAGTGCGGACTTCACTAACTTACATTATCCTATCTAATCCTAACAACTTATACTGTGCATATATACACATAGGTTAGAAACGAACATTCTAACCCGCGCATTAACTCGTCATAACAAGAACGTGAAACGCTCCGTCTCCCTGCGGACGACCCGTACTCATCACGGCTAGCTATACGCGACGCCGTCCTGATTGCGGTTAACTTTAGAACTTTAAAACACGACACGCCAAAAGCGTGCAATCACCGACTTCTACATACCTTCGACTTCTCTGACGAGCACCGAGCCTGCAGCTTGGTCGGAGACCGCAAGGTACAATAATAGCTCGTCTCCTTCGACTAGTCGGGTGAGCAGTGGGGTAGTTGGTAAGTGCGCCTTAAGTTGCTCGAAAGCGTTTTGACATTCCTCCGACCATTCGAACTTAGGGATCTTTCTCAAGGCTTTTTATAACGGGAGGCACTTTTCTCCGGATCTTGACATGAAGCGACTCAGAGCGGCCACTCTCCATGTGAGCCACATGAGCTCAACGTTACTCTTTGGTATGGCCATGTTGAGAATGCCGCTGATCTTTTCTGGGTTCGCTTCGATTCCTCGGTGGATAACCATGAACCCGAGAAATTTTCCGCTGGTGACTCCGAACGCGCACTTACCTGGGTTCAGCTTCATTTTGTACTTGCGGAGGACGTCGAATGTCTCGCCGAGATCTTTGGTGTGCTCGTCTGATGAGGTTAACTTTACGAGCATGTCGTCGACGTAGACCTCCATGTTCCTCCCGATATGCGGTTTGAACAGTTTGTTAACTGGGCGCTGATATGTAGCCCCAGCATTCTTGAGACCGAAAGGCATCGCTTTATAGCAATACACCCCCGGTCCTGTCACGACCCGAAAGAGCACGTGACTGGCCCTTGAACCATATGAAGTCTATAGGACCCCATCTGATCCAAGTAAGCCAAAAGCCCAGCAATCTAAAACCATTTAAAGAGTAAATAAGGAAAACTGGTTTTAAAAAGTAAGGAAATCATGTTTCGAAAATCAAAGTTTTTAAATAACTAAGCCGAATGTGTATTTTTAAAATGTGTAACCTTTCCTGAAAATTTCGGCAGAGTTTCCTTTGTAAAAACTGGCCCCAAACGGGGTACAACAAGAATAATATATAAGGAATGATAAAAGGCATCCCCAAGCGGGAGCTAGCTCTTCGTCAATCGACGGTCACAACCACGCAAGCAATAATAATATACAACGCCAAAGGGCGAGGCTCAAAACCCAAAAAGAAACTCAAACAGCCAGAAAACCGTAATACTACAAGCGCGACTCTAAGGTCGAAATAATACAACACTGTTTTCTAGGTCTGAAACAATATACAAGTTTTGGTTGACGGAATGACTAGATACAATAATAATAATACAGGAGCAATGGCGGTTCTGATACAAAAGAACCCACCTAACAACGCAAGTCACCCATATGGAAGCAGTGTGCCAGAAATGCCGCTATGAAATCTGTACGGCAAAAACCTGCAAGGACTGTGGCACAACGGGGGTGAGTTGCCAACTCGTGAATAGAAAAACATCTACAAGCAGAGATCGAATGCATGACCCATCCTAGGTCAATACGATTAGATATAAATAAACCTCAATATGAATAAGTCTGAAACATGCTAAACTGGCAATGTAATCTCTACATGAGTGTAATGACAAGTGCTCGTGCCAGTGCCTCAGGTAATAGCATATCATAAATGTGAGGTACAATCAATGAAATCAATCTACATGTACGTGGATCCCGTCCACTCGTCACCCAATGACAATAACCATCATGCATGTAAATATCATCAGCATATGCATGGAAATATGAGGATATAAACCACCTGTGTCCCTCGCGACACGTCAAAATCATGGAACCGGAGTGCCCAGCATCGGCACTCGAAAACATCATGAAAACCGTGCCCAGCATCGGCACGTAAATCCTCATATATCGGGCTCCGTCAGTCCGGATCGGCCCACAGGCTCTGTCTGCGGTATCGGCCCTCGGCCCCGGCAGTACACCATATCCAACTATCGACTCCGGTCGGTATCCTCCGGATAACCGCCAGGTCCAACAAAATCACCGGTAGGTAGTGGTCCCTCCGTCAGGCTCACCGTCTACTACACAGCGAAACCGTTCTCGCCCCGGGGTACCATACCGGGCCCACCATGTACCCGCAATCGGCCTCATCCGCCTCCTCGAATCGGGTTTCACATGTCGCTCTCAGCACCGAGAAAACACATGGTGGACGCACTGAAATATCATATCAAGGGTAACCGGATTTTCAAAACAATTACATATCCTCTTTGAAAACACCCACGGTTCCCAAAAACCAGAAATATCATGGAAACAGCATATCTCAATGCGTATAATCAGAAAGCAACATGTATGCGACATATAGCAGAAAAGTAAGAATATCAATATGGCATGCAAGGGTCATATCCTGAATGCAACAGTACTACAGTGTAGTGACATGGCAATTATCGATGATGAAGTGTGTGAGCCGGCAACAGTGTACGTGGAACATACGCATCATCGATAATGGTGCTGGTGTCCTAGCAGCATGACTGAAATATATCAACAATACAAGCAGTGCAATGCAAGAAGCATGAATGTGCGGAATCGAGTAGTCAACGCAACAGTAGAGAACCTGCCTCAATAGCTATATCATGCAACCTTGCCTTTTGAAATAAGACGAATCAGGGCTTTTGGTAAAATAAGGGCTACGGTGTTTTAAGAAAAGATGCGCCTTTTTAAATATCCGTATAAACCCTTTTGCTTGTCTTTAAAATATCCCCGATTCGTTAGTTTTGAAATAGGTATGACTCAGGTCTAGTCTAACGCCTACTATGCGAACTACGAACCCACAGTCAAGTCAAAAGAGAGGGGTATAGAAACCACCTAAATCTGAGTCGATATCACACTATCTCATCACATGACAGGCATCACTACCATCATATCACATCTCCAATATGAACTCTGTCATGTCGCCAAATCTCACGGCCTCAATCGAATCTCATCGACTCATCTCAATCCCACGTATCATCCTCAAAAACCGTATATGAACACACAGTCCCATACCCATGTGTAGATATACCCACCATCATATGCGCACAGATATATGAAAGAATGTATGCAACTATGTGTGTATGTGTGAGTGTGGGTGCAACCACTACTCTAGGGTTTCGCACTACTCAACCAATACATCATTATCACCAATATCCATTATTACCATCAATAACCCTAAACAACACATAATAAATATATGTGTGTATACGTATTCGTATACATCACCATGGACTGCGGGGGTGCTATACGCCATCCACCCGACTTCTCCCCGTAGATATAAATCTACTCACCTTGCTTCTCATGTGTCGGTGCCGATGTCGCCATCTTCATCTTCTTTGCCTCAACATCTCGTAGGGTACCTACAAGTATATCACAATGCTAAAGCATATGAAAATCACATCGGAAACCAAAATAGCACACGCTACCCACATAGGTAAAAACCTATCGACTCGCATGTAAACACGATCAATATCCACTTGTCGTTGGCGTCCAAACGCCACCCGACAGGAATGAATCACAAAACACCAAAATCCATGCTAAATCAAGTCGTAAATCATACACCAACATAGGAAAATCAACCCAGATTTCACCCTAGATGGAATCAGTCAAAACTAGACATACCCAGGGTCAAGACTAGAGGAAATGGGGGCATGCACGCAAAACGAGGCAGATCCACCCTGCTCTGGCCGCAAATTGCGGCCAGAATAGGATAATTGGCGGCCTCACTTTGGATTTGGGGGCTAGGGTTTGGGGTGATGGTTCATTGGTGCCTGCACATCTCACTGTCAACTCAGTTTCATTTTAGGGGTCTCGGGGTGATAGCAGATTGCACAAAACACCTCCAGATTTACAGTTTTCCCCGATATCGATTCCGTAATTCCGTATTCTGTTTTCAAGTTCAGGTTTGGGTTCAAATTAGCATCACACAAGGGTTTCTAAGGTCACCACAATTCTCAATTTCATCTTAAGTTTCAGTTTTACCCTAAACCCTAACTTGAATTCTCTAAAATCCACAAACATCACAATATCGATATGAAACTAGAATAGATACACAAGGAATTGAAATACTACTCTAATAGGTGCAGAAATTACCTCCTTTGGCAACTCAAGAAAATTCTTGAGTTGCTCAAAGTCCTCCAAATCCAATCTTGCTAGGTTCAATGTGTAGCTAGTGAGCTTGGGAGTAAGTTTTGTGAAGTGGGAATGGGATTTTGGCTTTGTTTTCATGATGGATCTAGGGTTTTAGTGAAGAGGGTGAGAGTGAGGGAGAGGGCAGCAGCAGCTCCATGGGAGAGGGAGAGAGAAATGAGATGGGAAAATGATGAAGGAAAGGGTCAAAGTCCAAAAGCCACCTACTCTCTCTCTCTCTCATCATCACTTACCTTTTTCTTTTCTTTTCTTTTCATTTCTTTTCTAAACTCTTCTCACTTGAATAGTGAACCCAAAAGAAAGACCATGGCAAAAGAATGTAACACAAGTGTAACAAGTGTGGAAAATGATATGTGCACATTTTTGCATAAAAATGCTAAAAATCCAATTAGCGATTCTTAATCGCGATTAGCACTAAATTAGCATATAACTAATCTTAAAAACTTTAAAATGGCATAATTCCATAAAATACCTTATTTTAGAATTTTCCGTAATTTTTCCCCATTTATTTGTATTTAATTATACCAGAATATTAAAATATTCATTAAAATAATATTAAATTATAAAATTTCCCAAAAATCATATTTTATTATTTTGAAGACGTTACAGGTCCGTGGTGAACGCGGTAAGTTCTTCATCTTCCGGGTTCATCCGGATCTGATTGTAGCCAGAGAAAGCGTCCATGAAGCTTAGCAATTCGTGGCCGGCCGAGCTGTCCACCAGCTGGTCTATCCGAGGGAGGGGATAGTTATCTTTCAAGCAGACCTTGTTCAGATCTGTGAAGTCAACGCACATTCTCCATTTCCCGTTGTCCTTTTTGACCATGACCACATTCGCTAGCTAATCCGAATAATCAATATTTCTAATGAAGTTGGCTGCTAGCAATCTATCGACCTCGTCCTCGATTGCCTTTTGCTTGATTGGCGCGAAACGTCGCTTCTTTTGTCGGACAGGTCGGGCCTTCGGGTCGACCCCGAGCTTGTGTGAGATTACTTTAGGGTCGATCTCGGGCATGTCCGCCGGTGCCTAAGCGAACACGTCCGAGTTCCCTCGGAGAAAGCGGATCAAGTCCTCGCGACGATCTCCTGTCAAAAGAGATCCGATCTGAACTGGGCGTCCATCAACCCCTTCTACGAGGGGAACTTCATTCAGCGCTTCTACCGGGCTCCTCGGATTTCGCTATGGTCGTCGCGCGTGTCCAAGGACCCATGGAAATCGTCTGTGTCCTCAAAGTCGTCGCTCTGCTCTCCGGCAGGGGACGTCGAGGTGAAGAAAATCTTGGCGGTCTGCTGGTTCCCGTAAGTCCGGCATATCCCCCCTTGGTCTAATTTAAATTTGATCACGAGGTGATAGGTCGAGATTTGGGCCCGGAGGGCGTTCAATGTCGGGCGGCCCAGGAGGATGTTGTAGGATGAGGGGACCCTAGCAAAAATGAACTCCACAGGTACGGTCCTCGTACGACCCGCTTCTCCAATGTTGAGGAGGAGGGTGACCACTCCCTCAGCCGGGATAGAGTGGTTAGTAAAACCCGAGAGGACGTGGAAGGTGGGCCTTAGGTTGGACGGTCCAAGCCCCATACGTTGGAAGCAGTCGTAAAAGAGGATGTCAGCCGAGCTCCCGGAATCGACCAATATCCTCTGTACCTCGAAACGGTGGACCCGGGCAGTTATGACGAGAGGGTCGTTGTGAGGCAAGGATATACCGTGGAGGTCTTCATCGGTGAAGATGATGGGCTCGGTCGTCCTGCACTTCTTCTGGGGTGGGTCGCTAGTACCCTCGACGGGTAGTAGGCGGTGATTTTCGCCGGCACCCCAGCAGATTCCGAGGTAACGACCATAATTTGCCCGATCGTTAATTCCCCAGGAGGGGGCTGGTTCTCCTATTCCCGATCCGCTTGTCGCTTGTCCCGCAGGTATTTCGCAAGGTGGCTAGAGCGGATCAAATCCTCGATGTAGTCACGGAGTTGTTTGCAGTTTTCGGTCTGGTAGCCCTACGACCTATGGAAGGCGCAGTACGGGCCCCGAATATGCTTAGCCTCTCTATGGGAAACTGGCGGGAGCTTAAAGAATCTCTCGCCCTTCGCCTCCTCCAACAGTTCAGTCTGGGAGATGTTAAGAGGAGTGTGCTTCTGGAACTTCGGGGAGTATGGCTTTGGTCGGTCGACCCTCTTTGTCATGACCCGAAAGTACGTGGCTGGCACTTGAATCATATGAAGTCTATAGGACCCCATCTAATTCAAGTAAGGCAAAAAAAATCCCTGAAATCTAAACCATTTCAAGAAATGAGTGAAGAAAACTTATTTTTAAAGCAAGTGGTTTTAATAGCATAAACCGAAGTATGCATTTTTAAAACATCAAATCTTTTCTGAAAATTTCGGCAGAGTTTCCTTTGTAAATACTGGCCCCAAACGGGTACAACATGCATAATATGAATAAAGGCATCCCCAAGCGGGAGCTAGCTCTTCGCCAATTGGCGGTCACAACCACGCAAGCAATATAATATACAACGCCGAAGGGCGAGGATCAAAACTCAAAGGAAACCAATAATATCAAGAAAACCCACAATAATACAACGCGCGACTCTAAGGTCGAAAGAATAAACATCTGGTCTTCTAAGGTTAAAAAAATATACAAGTCTGGTTGATGGAGTTTACTAGATACAACTGAATATAAATATACAATGGTGGTCACGATACATGTGAGTCCACCTACCAAAGCAATCACCCGAAAAGGGACAGTGTACCAGCAAAACCACAACGGACCTGTACGGCAAAACCTGCAAGAAACTATGGCACAACGGGGGTGAGTTGCCAACTCGTGAGTAGAAAACATCATAGAGCAGAAATCGTATGTATGACTCAATCCTAAGTCAATACGATCAGTAATATATATCCTCAATATGATAAAGTCTGAAGCATAATAAGGTGGCAAGGGTAAACATCTATACATAAGTCTAATACCAAGTGCTCGTGTCAGTGTCTCAGGTAGCAACATATCAGAAATATGAGGTATCATCAATGAAATCAACATGAAATCAGTGTCAACTATATCATCAAGTCTAAAAGTATGTGGATGTCATCTAACCATGTAATCAAAGCTTGTATGCATGTGGATCTCGTCCACAGGTCAACCAATGACACAACAACATCACGCACGTAAATATCATAAAAGCATATGCATGAAAGTATGAGGATATAAATCAACGTGTGTCCCTCGCGACACATCAAAATCATGGAACCTGAGTGTCCAGCATCGACACTCAAAAACATCATGAAACCCGTGTCCAGTATCGACACGTAAATCCTCATATCTCGGGCTCCGTCAGTCCGGATCGGCCCTCGGGCTCCGTCAGTCCGGATCGGCCCATATCATCTCTCGACTCCGGTCGATATCCTCCGGATATCCGCCAAGCCCAAATACTATCACCGGTAGGTAGTAGTCCCTCTTCCAGGCTCACCGTCTACTGCACAGCGATCCGTTCTCGCCCCGAGATACCATACCAGGTCCACCATGTACCCGCAATCGGCCTCATCTAGCTCCTTGAATCGGGTTTCATATATCATATGTCTCAGAACCGAGAAAACGCATGGTGGACGCACTGAAATATCATATCAAGAGAAACCGGGTTTTTAAAACAATACATATTTTTTTTGAAATAACCACGGTTCTCAAATCCAGAAATCTCATAAAAACGACATATCTCAATGCGTATAATCATAAAGCATGATGTATGCGACATATAACAAAAATGTAAGTATATCCGTGTACCATGCAACATGGAGCAGTAATATGCACATAACAAGGATAAACCGCTCTTTTAAATGAATCCAGTTTTAAAATGTCTCCTGCGGTTCCCAATTTCTCCAAAGTCAAATGCAGCATCGTATAAAGGTGCATATGTAACTATACCAAGTAAATTGTGCAAGGAGTCATATCATGATGCGGCAATCCTACTGTGTAGTGACATGGCAATTATCGATGATGAAGTGTGTGAGCCAGCAAGAAGGTGTACGTGGAGCATACGCATCATCGGTAATGGTGCTGGTGTCCTGACAGCATGGGTTTCAATATAACCATAAATACAGTAAAGCATGCAATACGATGCGAATAACAAGAATATGCGGAAAATGAATAATAAACGCAACAGTGAAGAATCTACATTAATATATATGAGTCATACAGTTTTACCATTTGAAATAACACGAATCGTGGTGTTTAGAAAAATAAGGGCTACGGTGTTTTTAAGAAAATGTACGTCCTTTGAAATATCCGTAGAATCCCTTGGCCTGTCTTTAAAATGCTCACGATTCGTTAGTTTTTGAAATAGGTTTGACTCGAGTCTAGTATAACATCTATAAGTAAACTACAGGACTAAACTAATAGGATAATCGAAAAGGTAAGGAAACCACCTAAATCTGAGTCGATATATATATATATATATATATATATATATATATATATATATATATATATATATATATATATAACATATAATAGTCGGTGATCCTGCCTCAATAGTATCACATATGATACAATATATAACATGACATTCTCGAGTCAAGAGTGCGGATCTATCATCAATATTCATCTCGTACGGTAAATCCATCGTACGGCATCCCAAATCTGGGTACAGGTCAAATATCACATTTATCTCATTATTCATCCGGTATCCTTATCATCACATATCGTGAACTGGGGGTACTGATCTAAAGTCTAGTACATACTGATACCATCTATATATATATATATATATATATATATATATATATATATATATATATGCGTGTGTATGAAAACACATCGCCTATGGACCCGCTATAATATCATGTCGTATCTCATTATACGAACCAAATCATATCACCGATCTCGTGGCACCATGCCCAATCTCATCGACTCATCTCCAAATACCATGTGCTATCCTCATCATCCAAGTATATGTATACGTATATACATATACATAGTCCCATACCTATGCGTATACACACACACACACATCCCTATATACGCACAAGTAAATAAAATGTACGCAAATGTGTGTGTGTGTGTGTGAGTACGTGTCTCTTATTCTAGGGTTTCGCAACTAAACTAGTTAATGACACTATCATCCAACACACTAAAATTTAACCATGAACTCCTAGAGTATATCTAGATAATCATCTAGTCTCACAATAAACATAAATATATATATATATATATATATATATATATATACATATTCGTATACTACACTACGAGCTGCGGGGGTGCTATATGCCATCCACCCGACTTCCCCCGTAGATATATATCTACTCACCTGATCCTCGCTTGCTGGAGTTAATGATGCCACGCTCATCCTCGTCGTCTCGAAGTCCACGTAGGGGTACCTATATATATATCACATGATATCATAAATAGAAATCGCGCACGGAAACCAAATCGGCACGCGTATCACGCATAGGTCAAAACCTATGGTCTCGCATGCAAGACACTATCAAATAACTCTCGTTGTTGACGTTCAAACACCACACGACGGAACACAATAACAAATAACAAATACCAATTTAAAAGCCGCAAAACGAAATCAGAAACTTTGAAAACATGCTCCAGATTTTACCCTAGGTGAAATTAGCCAATTTTGCACATGTTAAGGGCCTAGTTTACTGGAAAATAAGACATAGACTAAACACGAACGAAATCCACCCTACCCTGGCCGCAATTTGCGGCCAGGAAGAATAAAACTGTGGCCTGGCAGTGGAGTTAGGGTCTAGGGTTTCAATGGTTACCTCCTAGGTGCCTGCATGACTCTCTGTGATCGCTAAAATATTTTCAGGTGTCCCGGGTCATAGCAGATATCAAAACAACCTCACAATTCTCACGATTTTCCAGTATTGGGGTTTCTAAGTTCGCTAATTGGGGTCCTAGTGTCACGCCGCGCTTCTCAGAGTACGCTAAGATAGGCACGTGACATAACCAACCATGCTACCTGTGGATAGGAAAAATCCCTCCACAGTCACATTACAGTTGTAGAGATATCAAGAACAGGAAAGTAAACTAAACTATCTAGTACATGTCCATGAGCCAGAATAAATGAGTCAAGAAATAATACTATGCGGAAGTAAAAGATCCAATAAATAAAACACCTGGAAAGAAAAACTGGATACCAACAGGGTCCTTACCGCTCGGTCTAACAGCGACAGTACTCCTGATCAGTCTGCAACAAAGGTAGAGGATCTGGGCCATGCAAAACCTAGACGTCAGTGCGTCATAACATCAAGCAATAATATATAAACATGGTAGCAAAACATGCAGGTATGATCATAAATGGTAAAGCAGGTGTAACGGCAATATAAATCAGGGCAGTGAAATGTAGTGTGCAGTGAGTAATCTAAACTGGTCTATTAGGTTAACTACTCTCAAGTCTTTGAAATCAATTTGATGAATCATCGATGTAACTCAATAGTATCCCGTGCGTGCCCGGGATCACGGTGAAGATTCTCGGGCTGAAATCGAGACATGCCGCTAGGAACTAAAAGGAAAAGGGTAACGATGAATGATGTCAACAACATCATCCCAAGGCTGGCCTAGCCTCTAAAAGGTAGTGGGTAACGATGGATGATGTCAGCAGCATCATCCCAAGGCTGGCTCAGCCTCTAAAACTGATCAGTAAAGGTATCGACTGGCGAGTTACAAGTCAAGTTTCATCATTGATTTCCCCATACCCCCAAGTTATATGTGTACAAGTCAGGTATTAAATAATCTGGAGCTAATGCCAACACAGGATCAGACAGGTACAGGTTTGTCTGGATAGACAACAGGAAATGTCCGTAAGGACAACAGGTCAGGTTTGTTGGTATTAATAACAAGATTAGGTAACAGGTAAAGCAATGGTACATCAGGTCAAGTCAGGTAGTACATAGGTATCATATCATGTCAAGAGTTGCACGGTACCATGTCGTGTCAAGTAGTAGGTGTAACAAGTCATGTCAGGGGTGCACAAAATGTCATGTGGGTGCTCATAATCAAACTAACATAAGCATGGGTATACAAAACAAGCATGGGATATTAATGGAACGATAAAATGTAACATTGTAATGTGATATGCAGTTAGGTACAGATTAAGGCATATAGATGCACAGTTATGATTAGAGATAAAGTTAAAGTTCCAATACTAATTAAACTACAATATATCAAATGTGGAATGTTAATATTGTAATATTATATATTCAAGTGATCTATGGATGCAATAATATATATATTAAACGAGATGGATGCAAACGGGTGTTTGAACGGTTATAAACTATTAAAAAGGGTACTATGGGCTATGTAAATAATTATTATATGATTTAAATATGGATGTGGGTCCTATGTATAGTAAACTACAATGTAACAAGGTATGTCTCAATTTCTGAAACTAAAATGATATAATGGAACATCGAACGTTAAAATGTAACATGAGACATTAGATTAAATCTATAGGTTTCACATGTAATCAAATAAGTATAAAATATTATAAATAGCATGTAACAAGTTTCACTTGCCTGAACTGATTTCAAAGCGGTATGTGCAACAGGTCGGATGTCGGGAAAACATCACGATGTGTCCACGCGAGCACAGAACGGAACCAGGTAAGGTAATAACACGACTGCGCTGTCAGGGAATGTCCTCAGGACCACCCGGATCAACAGCGACGGGCAAGGCTCCGTCGATCATCGGAAAACAAGAATCCAAGAATTAAAGAGAAGAAAAGAAAGGAAGAAGAAGAAAGGAAAAGAAGAAGGAGAAGGGAGAAGAAGGGTGCCTCTGGGGTTTGGATCGCAGGCGAGGACAGAGAGGGTGACGACGGCAACGGGTCTCCGGCGATCACCGGAAGAACGGATCAAGAAATTTAAAGAAAAGAAAAAGAAGAAGGGAAGAAGAAAAAGAAGAGAGGAGAAGAAGTCTAGGGTTCTCTGGTGTTGGCTCTACGGTCAGAGAAGAGGGTGCGAGGAGGTGACAACGAGGTCTCCGGCGATGAAGGGTGCCGGCGATGGGTGTGGGCTGCGGTTTCTGTAGGAGTTGGGTGTCGGCTGTCGGGGGTTGTGAGTTGATGATGGTGGTGGTGTCAAGAATTCTGGAGTGTAGGGATCCTAGGCACTCTAGTGAGGTCTCACAAGGCATCAACCATGCCAATTTCAAAAAATCTAGGTGCCGAGAAACCCGACTACGGATCGTCGGCTAGAAATCTAGGCGAAAAAGAACTAGTTAACACTTAACTATAAGTTAAACGGAAATACAACCTTTGTAGATCCGGTGCTCCACCTCCACGGCTCCGCAATGAAGTCCTCTCCGCTGTCCAAATCAAAATCCGGGCTCTAGTGTCGGCTTCATCGGAGAAATGGGCGGGCAAGGTCGTCGGCTTCGTGCCGAAGATGATCTACGTTGAGGCATCGCTAGATCAAGCTCCAACTTCACCAAGTCAAGAAACTTGTGAAGAAAACACACTCTACTACTTGGCAAGAGGTAGAGGATGAAGAAATAGGAAGTGGCTTCACTTTAGAATTGGATTTCTCACTCATTTCATCAATCCACCATTGATGGTCAAGCTTTTTCTTCTTTGAAGAAGATGAAGAAGAAGAAGATGATATTATGATATGTTATTCTAAAATGAAAAGAATAATGAATTCTTATCATAATAGAACCATGATTAGGTGTAGAGAATTAATTAGGGTTAAGTGGAATGGTTAGGGTTAAGGATGAGACAAAGTGGTCACAAAGTCAAAATATTCATGAAGCTTCATGAAAGAACAAAGAATGCCACCATTTTATCATTTCCTTTTCTTTTTCCAAAAGAATAAATAAATAAATAAAATGAATAAGCAAATAATAAACCCTAACCATTTCATTAACCAAGGTTTAATTCTTTATACTTAACCAATTTTACATGCACCATCAAACATGATACAAGCATGTGCACAAAATCATATCACATATATAAAGCGCACATCCGAGCGAGAAAATCCATTTAAAGTGAACCGATACTAGTTAATGCAAAGTAATATATCAAATATATAATTATGCATTAAATCATTAAATCAACACTTGATTTAATGATCCGGTCATATCGCATATAACCGACTAATATCTACAGTAACAACTTATCGAATCAACACTTGATCCGATAACCCGGCTATATCGCATATAACCGATCAATGTCACAAATCGCGAGAATCGAATACAGCATCACATACTGGTATCATTCTCGGTCCCGCACATATCTCATATGCGCTCCTATTTCGTTTTGCTTGAGCCAGGAAACCTCTGTGTAGGACTCTAAAGACTCGTCAATACGCCGGCAGCAGATGATGATCATATCAAGCACCCACAAGCCGCAAGCGGTCTGCTAAACGTAACGGCCACCCGGGTATTGAGCGATCAGAAGATCGACGAGCAAGCCCGCTCACACTCCAGTGAATCCAACCAGTAACACTACCGTACAGTCCGGTCTGATCGTCTGATATGTCGCGTATCTTGCCTAGGGGTGGTAAACGTCAGACCCCAATAGCTCGATAAGTCGTGTCGATATGAGGTCTATAACAATTCGAGAAACTACTGGTAACACTTACCAGTAAATCTCATCAACCCTGGCCAGGGATTTCCTGTTATAGCCAATCGAACACAGCGCAACATCAACTCCCTATACCGGGAGAGACGAATCCCCTCCTATCGCTCATTGCCTCCATGTGACTCGGGACTGTACCCAAAAACCACCGTTTTGCACGCCCTCTTGGACGTGGTAAGATGGAAATCAAAGCACAGTGGGAACCACACAAGACTCTATGACGATCTCGGGTCAACAGACTACTCTGTACCAGTGTCACCAGAGAACTGCCATCTGACGTGAGGTATAATACCATCTGGGAGTTCTCGGCGAGTCCGTCCAGTGTACCCAGTCTCTACTGAGCACCCGTATATCATCTCTGATGTCAAACACCAATGGATATGGGATCATCCATCGCCCATCTATATGGGTCGAGAAGGTACACGCTAGTCTACTCTGGTATATCGATGCCCCGTCTCGATACACCCACGACTAGGGACTTTGAAGGATGTACTTATGGACTACCATGTCCCCACTAGTATGATCCGCATCATAGTCCAGGTAGTCAAGTACACATCCTAAGGGCTTTACCAACATGTAACAGAGAGACCAGCAGTATACACGTTAAGGTAAAGAGCAACCAGATAGCATACTATCATGTCGAGCAAGAAAGTCCTCCCTATATATGTCCCAGCATCCACTACAATATACATCCTATGTACAGTAATGGCCTCTAGGGCATACATATAACTAACATGGAGAAGAGATGCAGAAGGTGACAAGGCTGGGGTGAGGTCGACGGCGACGACAAGGTGAGGCGCAGGCGTGGGTTGGGACTTGGCATGGGTTTGCTGCGGTGAGGTTGCGGGCATCGTCGGGTGATAAAGGGAAGTGGAGAAGAGTGGAGGAGGTGGAGGTGATGAAGACGAGGGCGTGGAGATGAGGGAGAAGGTAGTGACGGCGACGGCGAGGTGAGGTGCGTGGGTTAGGGTTCTTGCGGAGGTGGGGAACGGGAGAGGTGAGGAAGAGAGAGAGAGAGAGTTGTGTAAAAATTTTATTAGGATTAATTAAAATATATATAGGGGAAGAGAGAGATAGGCAGTGGAGAGAGAGAAAGATAGGATGAGAGAGAATGTGAGAGGAGAGAGAGGGAGGAGAGAGATAGAGAGAATAAGAGAGATCGAGAGGAAAGAGAGGGAGGGAGGAGAGATAAATTTGTATGATAGCGGGGAGAGAGAAAGAGAGAAGAGAGAGGGTTAGTGGGGCCGGCAGGGGATTGTTTTAGGAAAATATTTTACGGGAAAAAATTTAAAAGATTTTCATTAGTTTTAGGTAACCAACAGAATCTATAATATATATATATATATATATATATATATATATATATATATATATATATTCGATTAAAAGATTTTAGATAAATGATTTTTGGCGAGATACAAAAGTATTTCAAAATGCGCCCGGGTCGGCTCTAAAATTTTGGATTTGAAATACGAAAATTTTATGCAAGTTCCAAAATTTAAAATGAAAGATTATGTAACGAAATGTATACCCCCAAGAACGGACGCACGTACGTGCGCGTAGCCATCCAAACACATCCGTTTCACTGAACGGGACGAAAACAAGATGCACGGACGCTACCACAGGGTTAGGGGTATCATGCAGGCCATGTTATGTATTTTAAATTATCTTACGTGACTTAAATTGTTATATGTAAAAATACACGATGCTAGGTGAATGTTAATATGCAGAATATATGAGATGCACGTGTCTAATTAACAGGACAGGGTAGTTTAGGAATATGAATTAGCCAGTTCAAGCAAGCGGGTCGGGTCGAATGTAATGTAAAAGTGTAACTACTATTCGCATCCAAACATGATAAATCAATAAAACACCACAAACAACAAATACGGCAACAGAAATTGGTATAACTGAACTCGGTTGTTACACCTAGTCTCTGGTTTTGGTCTTTAATCACACACCACAGGGGTTTAAGGTCGCTATTAAGTCTCAATTTCACCTTTGGATTCAAATCAAACCCTAAATCCTTAACTTAGAATTTTCAAAGTTCACCAAACCGAACTAAAATACTTCTAAACATGCATAGAAGCTAAAGTGAATCAAATACAATACTAATGGTGATGGAATTACCTCATTTGGCAACTCAAGAATTTTCTTTTCTTGAGTTGCCCCAAATCTCCAAAATCCGATTTTTCTTGATCCAAAGTGCATCTAGTGAGCTTGTGCAAGTTTTTAATGAAGTTGGGATGGACTTTGTATGAGTTTTTCATGGAGTTGTGTGGAGGTAGAGGAGGGGGATTGAAGAGGGCTGCCATGGTTGAGGGAGAGGAAAAGATGAAGAAAAAGCAATGAAAGGAACAAGAGCAATGACCAAGGTTTGACCCCTCACCTCTCTCTCTCATGCCCATACCCATTTCTTTATCATTTTTTTTTTCTTTTCTTTTCTATTTACTCTTCTCATTTAAAACAACCACCATGCAAGAAAATAAAAAGAAAACCATGATAAAATGTAACAAGTGCTAAAAATGACTTGGTGCATGTCACATGCACAAAACTAGCTTTAATGCACGATTAGCGATATTTAATCGCGATTAGCATTAAAAAGAAATATGATTAATTATATAACAATTTATAAATGCTCAAATCTTATAAAACACTCTCTTTTCGGTAATTGCTATAATTTTCCAAATATTTTCCACTTTATCGGTATTTAATTATACCGCACTAATAAAATATTCATCATATTTATTATTTAATTATAAAAATTCCCAAAAATAATATTTTATTTTTCTGAAATATTACACTCTTCTTCTCTTCTCTACCCCTCTTCTTTTGGTCGGCTTGGTCACCCCGGGGCAGGTTGGCGTTCACCTCCGACTCAAGTTGGATCTCTCGTTCGGTCCAAGCTTTTACCTCTGCTATGGTCTTAGGTTGCGCTAATGCAAAAAAGCGGAGCCACTCTTTGTGCCTAAGACCCGACCTAGTGCGGTGATGACAGTTTCATCCCGGTGCTCGGGAACCTCGAGGAGAGCGTTGTAGAAGCGAGTGACGTATCCCTTAAAGGATTCCTTGTCCCCGCTCTTTATGGTGAAGAGGTAATCGACAGTCCGCTTCTGTCGTCTGTTTCCGACGAAGTGACCGAGGAACTGGATGGCCAGCTTATCAAAGGTAGAGATGGAGCGTGGCATGAGTCCTCGGAACCAGTCTCGTCCAGCCCGGATGAGGGTAGCGGGAAATGCTCAGCATTGGGCAGCGTCGGAGTTATCCTGGAAGCTCATGCCCGCCGTAAATGCGTCTAGATGGTCCTTTGGGTCGGATTTCCCGTCGAAGAGGGCCATCTTGGGCGGTTTGTTCCTGAACGAGACATGCTCGGCTAGCAGTTCCTCCGTAAAGGGTTTTGTCGGCAAATCGGAGGAGTATCGGGCCCCTCCGCCGGACGCCTGACCATCCCGGTGTATGCCCTCGATTTTCTTCTCGAGGGTTTTCGAGGCGGTTGTGATACCCCGAGGATTCGGCACAATTAGAGTGGTGGCCATTTCCGCTCCTGGCCTGCGCGGTAGTATGGCTTCAATTCCGCTCTATCAAATTTCTCAGATCCTCGGGCGACGTCCTTTTTGAGCAGCCTTGACGCGAGTTGTTTGCGTGGTCCCGACGAGGGAGAGGGTGTCGGTCGCACCTGGAAGCGGACGAGCTGACTGACACCTCCTCGGATGGCATGGGAGCGCGATGGGCGTCACGGCGATGGTCTCTTTCCCGGGACCTCGGCGTAGAGCCGAACGGCACCCAGCGGGTCATTGAATCGGTCGATGCGTAGGAGCCACGGTTGTCGAAGTCAGCATGCCTGTGTTCGGGGGCATCGAGGGGAGTAATATTATCCGCTCTTCTGCCGACGTCGTGATCTTTGGGAGGGGGAGCTGCGATCTGGGGGGCAGGGCCCGCCGCTTGAACGCGAAAGAGCGCGTCCACCATTGACGTGAGTCTGTCGATCCGGGCGGATAAGACGACAATGGCATTGGAAGGAGGAGACGAACCGCTCCCGCCTCCGTTGTGGGGGAGACGACGACTCGTACTGGGATTGCCACGGTTCTCGCTCGCCATTAGGTCGAAGACGGAATATCAACTTTGATGGGGGGAAGATACTTACAAGCGTTCCCACAGACGGCGCCAACTGATGGAGGTCGGATCTCCTTCAGATGCTGTCCTCTGTCGATCTGTAGCGAGCGCTATTGAACGGCTGAGATTTGTCTTGAAGGTTGTCTGCTTGGGCGTGTGGATCTCAATGGGTTGATTTTGAGGTGAAACCGAGCTATCTACAAAGAAGTCCTGGGGTGGGTGACCACCGTAGGACCCTCCGACGATCAAGTTAGCCGAGAAAAATGAGCAGAATAACGGCTTATTGGATTAAAATTGCCTTATCTGAGTCGTCTGAGAGAGGGGTTTTATAGTGGTCGCATGGAGAGAGAAGGCGCGAGATCTTCGCCTTCGGTTATGTCCCTGACGTTACGCCAGCGTGAATGACGGGATGCCCTCATTAATGGAGGGATACGCCTATTAATTGGGGGATGCGCCAGCGTGGGACGCGGGACATGGGGCGGCGGATATCTCGCTTTTGCGAGATGCGCGGAGCCGTTGCGGAAGCGCTAGGGCATCGCGTTCTCGTTTGTCCGGAAGAGTTGGGGAGGCTTAGCTCGACGTGAGCCTCGGAAACGAGCCGGGAGACCGAGGAAGTTCAGCTCTGCAATAGCTCGGAGACGAGCACAGGAGAATGGGCGCCAGTTCGGCGACTAGGTCGCTCTTGGGTAAGGGATGAAGTGTAAGCTCGGAGACGAACCGGGGAAGGTCATCAGTGCTCCACACTGATTTTGCTTCGGATCCTCCCAGGAGTCTAGTGAGCTGTCGCGGGTGATGCGTCATTCGCCACCATGTCGTGACATGAGAAATTCTCACTTATGAGCATCATCACTGTAGCTTTTTGAGTCTCTTATCTGATCTTCTTCTTCTTTTTCTTTCTTTCTTTATGAGATATTAATGTGTGTATAGAGTGAATGTGAAGGATCTCATATTATTTTATCTCTTTGTGTTTATTACTAGTTTCGATTGAAATTAATTTGGGTTCTGACAAAAATAGAAAGTTTTGGGATTTGATGAGATGATCTGGTGGGGCCAAAAAGAGGACCAAATGGACGGTTATGGTTTATTTAAGAGATGTGACGGTTAGGGCTGTTTGGTTGCAAGATTATGAAATTTGGATTCCAAATAGCATGGTTGAAAATTTCTGGATTTGGTAGTTTGATGTTTGGTTGGTATTGGATTGCTAGTATTGGATTTGTAGATCCTTATAATTTTTGTTTGGTTGGTGAAAAGGAAGTGAGATTTGGATTTGAGAATTTTAGAGAGAGATAGACAGAGAGAGGATTATTAAATAAATAAAATACCCAGGTCTCTTCTAAAAGTACAATGAATAGTGCCAAATCCTTACAAATTCTCCAAAAATTTTAGGATTGAAGGATCCTTGTTTTGTGGTGGGCCCTCCCCGTAAAAAACAAAGAAACCCTACAAATCCAAATCCCACGATCAAAAGACAAAATTATGGAATCCTTTTAAAATAACATTGCACGCTATGTGCGTTTGGTCATGAGAAATGTACTCTCTATCGTGATAGCACAAACAAGATCTTCCACCGGTCTCCTATTGCCCTCACGTCTTTTCTTCTCGTTGGGATGGATGGGACACGTCCCATGACGAGATATGATTCTTATAGCAAACTTGGCAGTGTATTTTTTTTCCTACCATGGTGGTAGGAAAGGGTTAACTCTATAAAAATAAGATTTTATTCGGGTAATAAGGTAAAAGGAGTAATACTTTACCTACCAGCTTGAAATCTTACCATAATCTATTCAAGACATAGAATGGTGGGACCCGCAACACCTGGATACTAGTATCGAAAAGGTGCACCCATAGCATTTGTCTCTTAGGTAAACCGTGGTAGGATTTTAAGTCCGGTAGGTTTAGTATTTTTCAGGTAAAAGAGGGAAGCTTTTGCAATTATGCTATTTTAAATTGAGGGGGACCAGTAGTTGTGGCTTTTATTGGCTGCTTACCACCACAAACAGGGTTGTATCTGAATCGAATACGGAGCGGGGCTTTACTGTATCCAAATTTGTTTTCTAGTATCGGATACGAATACATATATACCAAGGAAAAAAGTCATATCCATGTTTTATCAATATTGTTTATGGATATGGAGAAGGTATTAAAGAGACGGTTACGGATACGAATCAGATATAAGTATAGATTTAAGATGAAACAAATATGCATGCGTAACGGTGATGTGTATGTAATACACTTTATTAAATATTTATTTAATACGAGTTCTTTAAATATTCGATAAACAAAAATATGAGTATTTTATGAATAAATAAATATTTTAACATAAATATATATCCGTGGGAGGGTGTTTTTTTTTGGGAAGGGGTGTGGAAGGCGGGGAGAGGGGAGGGGGCTGCAAGTTTATTTTTCTTATATAAAACAAACATAATAAATTAATATGTCTGAACATTCTTTTGAATGCTGAGAAAAATATTGTTTAAATAAGCACTGTTAGCTAAAAAAAATTAAAATTAAAATTAAAATGATATAGTTTCTTACATATTTGCAGTCACCCACGCTCTAAGTGCCATTATTGCTGATTGGTTGTTTACATGTAGATTAAAGAGAAACGCCAAACCTTGCATAGGTTAGGGCGAGTGCGGGACGTTTTCGGGACAAATTCGTGGGTCTCCTGGGGACGCGTGTGTATTGTGTGTTTGGGTGTGGTGTGTATGGGTATGATGTATGTATAGGTTAGTGCTTCCTGGCAAGTGCTTAAAACAAAATAGTATACATGTCATTTTTAATAATGTTGTGACATTAGATTAAACCTATCAATAATTTCTCTCTTTTTACCATTGGCCCAAAGCTACCTTAGAAAAGACATCACAGGCCGACGCTCTAGTGGGAGGCCAACGGAGTTTAATATGATAAGATTTAGAAGAAAAATATATAACTTCAAATCTAATATGCATTTTGTCCCGAAGGAGTAAAGCATTTTGATCTTAAATGCCAAAGACCCATGAAAATCGTCTTTTGATAGCGACTTGCAGTTGATTATGGCAATGCATCGCAAGGTGGCAAAGGGGCCGGGCCGGTGCCCAACTGGCTTGGCCGGGCCGGGCCAAATCCGGTTGATCAGCTTTTCGGACAAGGCCTCGGCCCGGCCCAGTCCTAGGCCTGTCCAAATGCAATTTAATATTATTTTTCAAAAAAACTTGGTTTTTTTGGGGGGGAGGGGTTGGCATTTTTTTCTACCAATAAACATGTAGTTGCAGTATAAAATAAATGTTCGTTAATAAATTTACCAACATAAAACAATTGTTCTGCTGATAAACATGTAGTTGGATAGTAAACACCCAATAAAGTTTTAGTTGCAACATATAATATTTCTAAAAATTCCATAACATATTCACAAACAAACCAATCAAACTCCTCTAAATCATTACCATGCATTTGAAGTTTCGAAAAACCCCGCTCCCTGTCACATCACACGGTTATGCTTATAAATTCAAGTGTATTTCTTCTTTCAAATTAACTTTACTCATTTTCTCCTAAAGACTACAATTACATTAACCATGTCAAAAAGAACTATGTCAACAAGGAGCACCCCCGTTGTCCAGAGAGAGTCACCTTCATTACAGAAACTTGATGTCAAGAAAGAGTCTCTTTCTCCTGTACGACTGACACCGAAACCCCCACGAATTCTGTCGTTCACTCTGCCTCATTCTTCTTCAAGTCCATCTACTGAGGACCCTTCGGAGAATCCGTCGGAAGAACCATTTGAGAAGTATAGCTTTCATACATCTTTGGCAGAAGAAATCACTACAGAAAACCCTCCACTTGGTATCACTTTGATTCCACTGGACATAGGACTGACGCGGATGATCCTTTCCATGTTCATCCTCCTCCTAATCAACGTTTCATGTTTTTCGTACGATATGAAGTGAACGGTGTTCATACCCAGATATTCGACCGGGTCAAAGGGATTTTCGTCAAGAAACGGAAACAAAGACAACGGAATACTGGAAGTATCTTCCAAGCCTCTAGGAATCTGTTCTTTCTATCAATTTAACGTATAGTGTTTCTAGTATTTTATGTTTGTATGTTCTTTGTTTGGTTGTCGTTATGTTTGTATTCTTATATTTCTATCGGTATCATATTATGCCTATACTATGAATGTTAAGTTATTCTCTCTATATTAGAACTCCCCCTCATTTTTTTGAAAACTAACCTTGAAATTCCCATTCCTTTATGGGAACACACACACACACACACACCTCCTTCCAATATTCAATTTTTTTTGAATTATGACCGGGCCTAGACGAGCTGCCCCTAGACCGGGCCTTCCATTTGCCACCTTGATAACTTGGCTTAAGGGTGTAAAGTAGGAAATGCTTTATCTTTTACTTTATCTAGCATACTCATGAAACAGTTTGAAGATTGTGGTTCCCAAGAAACGGAAAATATGAGGCAAAATAGCATTTGAACATTGCTCAACTTTCTCAATAGGGAAGGCTTGATAGCGAAAAAGAGAGATCAATAGTTTGCCTATTTCAAGAATTTCAAATATTACTTCCTCACAATAAAAGATCAATGCTATACTGTAAAGCGCAACACCAGTATATCACAACTGTTTCAAATGCAAAAGCCTTTGCATGCTTCTGTGTGTGCCATACAGTTTTGATATTCTAACCAGAACAAAAATCAGCATAGTTATTTTACAAGGGGGTAACCTGAAGGGGGGGGGGGCTCTAAATTGCACCGAAATAGCTAAGAAGCATGGGAAATGAAGTGCAAGGAGATTCGTGCAAGTGAGAACTTGCTTTACGCTTATTGGAATTTTAAAAATATTTCAAGATCGGCCACCTCGGAATTAGCTCCATATGTTTTCAAAGCCTGAATTACTTAACTATAGTCCAAACTAACTCTCCAGGTGATCGATCTTTGGATCGCCTCCGAGAAAATTACCAAGCAATCTCTGATCAAGTATCATATTGGGGATCTGCAAAAAAGTTTCCAACCAATAATTTTCCATGAATTTTATATGTACTAAGAATTCTACTGTTCGATGAAAATATGTACGAAGAATGCAGGGATGATGTTTTGTGACCTTGTCTCCGAAGAAGATTTTTGAGTTATTTGCAATGCTTTCGATGAATTTGAGCTCAAGAAATTCAGGTGTGAGCTTCAGTCTATTAGCATCTGCTTCCCTCATTACCCTGGGAAAAACAACATTGATTAGCAATATTAAAATTTTGTATGTACCCACACTAATATCTTTCATATTGAATATATTCAAATTCTTCATACCTCAAAATCTTCTAAGTTGTCAAGCCCTCCCAACCATTACAAAGGACATACATAAGATAAATGTTTAGGTTTAAATTTAACATATTTATTGTCTTAACTTCTAGCTTAGCATTCATTAATAGCATACATATTGCTACATTATGTAGTTCACAAAATCTCTCCTTGGAGTTTCCTAATTCCAGTCCGAAGTAATCAAAAGAATGTTTATTGGAGTATATATTAAAAAGGGAGGAAAAGTAAACAAAAATAATAATAACTTCTGGTGAAAAAATGAGAGAGAGATTCGGCCATTCAGGACATACTGCACTTGGATATGAGGAAAAATTTCAGAATGTTGGGAAATAGATTCATTTTTCCTTTTGAATTGAACTCAAAAATAGTTTTCTCATTCAAGTATTAAACCTCAAGCTTAAAACGATACCGTTGAGTGCTGAAAAGGGATCTTTTAATTAGTCTTCAAGTGGATACTTTTGGTGTTAAAAAGAGATGTGTGCCTACCTGTAATAATTCGCATCTGCCTGGCTTTTCTCTCTTGCTAAATACATTTCATTCTCAATCTGTTCCTGCATCTTGGCACTATCCTTTTCCATCAGCTTCTGTTCCATTAGTATCTTGCTGACCTGAGAATTTTTCTCGGCTTCTGACAATGCTATTTTCTTCTTTGTCTCTGCCTCTTTCTCCGCTACCTTCTGCTTTTCGAAGGCAATTAAAGCCTGAAAAGAGCAATCTGTGACTATAAATATTGCCAAAGATCATTCAAATTCTCAAATACTCTTATAATAGCGTTTGTTACATAGAGGAACATAAAGGAAAACATAGGATATTGGGCGTACTTGTAAATCTTATTAATTTCACATGAATTCATTTAGTCAGATCTTACAAAAATATTTCAATGGAATCTATTATCTTTAAAAACTTGTATCCAAAACAGTCGATTGATTTTTCAAAATTAAATAAGGTGGCACATGGCATTTAGATAGATGGATGCCTAGGATGTCGGAATTGCAAACTCCAAACAGGGAGTTTGCATTGTAACAGTAAAGATAACTTGCAATCTTGACAGGACTGAAATAATAACACGCATGAAAAAATCAACTTATTCCTTTAGAATTATATATTAGCTGCTAACTGGTGATAGGTTAACAAATTCTACAGCTAATGCAAACATCAGTATAATCAGCTAGCTACTGACAAATTTTGATTGCGGATAACATAATACAGTAAAAAGCAAGTAAAGAGAAAATATTACATTAGTTCTTTCTTCCTCCATTTGTTCATAGTTCCTCTTAATGCTTACTGGGATATTTGGCTTGGTCACACGAACATTGATAATCTCAATCCCTGGAGCATACTTTGTGCAGTCACTTTGAATAGCTTCTTTCATTTTGTCATCAATCTGAAAAATTGGCATCAGTTAGACTGGGCAGTCTGCTACAAATTTTGTACCGGGATATACATAGTTACCTGATCAAACATGTCAATGTAAACTTGCTGCATAGAATGAGCACTGCAAAACTGGTTAATCTCATGATGAATCTTATCATATATCCACGTCTTGTCATAGTTTATGCCATAGTTTAGCAATGTGTCGTACACATAATCCTTGTGAAGGCGATTTACAACCTGTTGAGAATCAAAGATATGAAAAGGTACAGGGGGGAAAACCCAAGGCTTGCAACTTTTGCCCATCGAAGAATAGTATACTCTTTTCAAGTTTCAAAAGAAATAAGTGTGCGTGCGTATTTTTTTGGGGGGTGGGGTGGGTGGGGGTTGTCTATTAATGTGGGGGGAAATGCAGAGAGGTAGGTTTTGAAGAGAGGTATTTTGCTGGTATACAAGAAAAGGTAAGGGGGGTTTCTTGCAATTTAGCCAAGAAAATACACAACTAAATGCAATGATAGGTAATAAACCTACTGGATAAGCAGAGTCAACAATTCAAGAACATGGATATTGAAAAGAATCAAGAGAAAATTTTACTGGCTTAATTTAATCAAGAGTTCATATATAAATATATAGAAAGTCACAGACCATCTCCTCTCATATTTTAACCGATCTAACAACTCATTATATTCATAACTAATATCTACTAACTAATTATATTCATAATACCCCCCCGCAATCTGGAGCGTAGATACCAATAACACCAAGTTGTCGAGAAAAAGGTTTGGTAAGGATATCTGCTAGATGAGTAGAAGAAGAAACATGTTGGAGTGCAACCACTTTATCTGACCTTGTCACGAATGAAGTCACAATCTATTTCGATATACTTGGTCCGTTCATGGAAAACTGGATTCTTAGCAATGTGGATCGCGGCCTTATTATCAAAGACGAGTGTAGTCGGAAGAGAAGAAAGAACTCCAAGATCTATCATAAAAGAGGTAAGCTACGCCAACTCAGTAGCTGTATGCGCCATAGATCTATACTCGGCCTCTGCCGAAGAACGAGCCACTATATTTTACTTCTTATTCCTCCATGTTGTAAGTTGATGTCGCGCACCCCATGCACTTATGGGGAGGCGGAATATGCAAAAAACAATTTTTCTATGCTTCGCAATATCGACTAAACTCCAGGATCGATACTAAATCTTAACTAACTAAACTACTAAAGGTTTAACTACTATGTAGAAATGTTATACCTCCGTGTACTAGTCCTTAAGGTCTTCTTGCTATCCTCCTCATCATAAGCTCCTCGGATCGTATGCGGATCGCGTCTCCTCGTCGGCCTCCTTGTAAGTCGATGTACAACACCCCACGACATGCGGGAAGGCGGAAAATTAAAAAACGATCTTGTTTTAAGTGTAAACATCGACTGACCGAGAATCTTTGCTAAACGATAACTAACAAATATCATAGGAGTTCTAAACTACTATGAAAAGTGATTATCTGTAGAACCGTGTCCTTCGTCTTTTCGTTCTCCACCTCCTCCTCGGCCTTCTCCAAGTAGTAGACGATCCACCAGAGAGTTATACTTCAAGCTTCACCTCAAACTAGAGGTAACTAGGTTTCTTAAAGTGCTAATCCAAGTAACCTAGGTGATATATAGTTGGATTATGGATTAAGTAGTCTAATCCAATCCTTGTACTCAACACATGAGAGGGGAGAATTAGGGTTTGAAGAGAGAGAGCTTGAGCAGAGAGAAAGTGAGCAAGAGAATGAGATGAGATAATGATCTATCATAATATATATCAAGCATTATCATTTATCCAATAAAAGAAAATAAAGGATGAATAATCATGCTTCATAAATACAAGAGGGTGATTCATCTCCATGAATCATTAAGCATTTATGATGCATTAATGACATAGATGAATCACTCAAATGACTCACTAATCTCATTTAATGCATATGCCACCTTAACCCCCAAGTCACCATCTTCTAGAAGCTTCTCGCACAATTACGAGAACGCCCCTCCTATCCGTGAAAACACGAAAAAACTTTAGACGGTATAAATCCAATATCCCGATACTAGAATCGGGCTTAAACCAAAGCCGACTAGTAAAAACTGTCCGAAAGTCGTACGTGCGTAAACACACGTATGCGTCCGAACCCTTGTCGTAAAACCATACGACCTCTATATCGTTTCGCCTGAAGTAGGGAAACTCTCTGTGTGGGACTCTAGAGACTCGACTACTACGCTGGCAGTGGATTTAACCACAGACCGCAAGCGACACTAGCTGTATGTAACGGTCCCCAGGTAGATGTCGATAAGAAGGCCGATGAGGAAACCCATCCGAACTCCTACCGAGTCTGATGTGACAATCTTCATACAGTCCGGTCTGTTCGTCTAAGACTATCGCATATCGGGCCTAGGGGGCGGCGAGCGTCGGTCCTCTAATAGCGGTATAAGTCGTGTCGGAGCGAAGCCCATTACACCCTGAGAAACTACCGGAACCTACCAGCAAATCTCGCTTGCCCTGGCCAGGGACTTTGCGTAATGGCTCTCTGACACAGCGCGATATCAACTCCCAATACCGGGAGAGACGAATCCTGTCTAACCGCCACTGCCTCCAAGTGCTCGGGACTGCACCCAACCGCTACCTGTTTGCACGACTCCTTTGAGACACACCCGAGACGAAGTAACAGTGTCAAGTCTGCGGACTATGCTGTACTCATGTCACCTGGGAACTGTTAACTGACGACTGGTATAAAACCAACGAACAATTCCCTGTGAGTCCTGTTCGGTGTACCCGTAACCTAACGAGCACCTGCATACTATCTCCAGTACGACGTACTGACGGCTGTGGGATAGACCATCTCCCCAACTGGGATGAGAAGCGTACACACTAGTCTACTCCGGAGTATCGATACCCTGTCTCGATAATCCTACGACTAGGGACCTGAATAAGGATGTGCTTGTAGACTACCCAGCCCCCACTAGTTTGACTGTCATCACAACGCTGGTAGTCAAGCAAGATCCTAAGAGCTCTATCAATATGTATACTCACATATTAAGATAGAAAAACCAAGTAGCATACTACCATGTTTAGCAAGACTGTTATATACATGTGAATATCCCAAGCTTCCATTAAGTAATATACAAACTAGTATGATACAATAATGGCCCCTAGGGCATAAACACTAACAATCTCCCACTTGCACTAGGGCCATGTACTGGCATATCGAAGACCGATGATCTCGAGTAGCCTCTCGAACTGAATCTGAGGTAGGGCCTTCGTGAATGGATCAGCAATGTTCTCTTCAGTAGAAACTCTCCGAACCTCGATCTCCCGACGATCAAATGATCTTCCTGATCAGGTGATACCGCCTTAAGATGTGTCTGGACTTCTGATGGGACCTTGGTTCCTTCGCTAAAGTTATAGCTCCGTTGTTGTCGCAATACAGAGGTATTGGATCAACAATGGTAGGAACCACCTGAAGTTCTGTTAGGAACTTCTTCATACAGACCGCTTCTTTTGCGGCATCGCAAGCAGCTATATACTCCGCTTCCATCGTCGAGTCAGCAACGGTGTCCTGCTTGGAGCTCTTCCAGCACACCGTCCCTCCATTGAGGGTAAAGACATAACCTGACATGGACTTGGAATCGTCCTTGTCACTCTGGAAGCCGGAATCAGCATAGGCCTCCATCCTAAGGTCTTTTCCGCCGTAAACCAAGAACATCTCCTTAGTCCTCCTCAGGTACTTGAGAATGTTCTTTACTGCTATCCGGTGCTTCTCCCCTGGGTTTGCCTGATACCGGCTTACAACGCTTAATGCGTATGCTACATCTGGTCTGGTACATAACATCGCATACATTATAGAGCCTACCGCAGAAGCGTAGGGTATAATCGACATGCGATCCCTTTCCAAATCAGTCTTGGGAGACATCTCTTTGGAGAGGGTGATTCCGTGACAAGCCGGTAGGTTACCGCGCTTAGAATCATCCATACTGAATCTTTTCAATATGGTGTCTATGTACCTGGACTGCGAAAGCCCCAACATCCTCTTTGATCTATCACGATAGATCTGGATCCCCAAAATGTAGGTGGCATCACCCAGGTCTTTCATGGAGAACTTCTGTGACAAGAATCTTTTGACTGACTGTAGCATAGGAATATCATTTCCTATTAGGAGAATGTCATCCATGTACAAGACGAGGAATACAACTCTCCCTACAATCTTACTGTATATGCATGGTTCATCTGGATTTTTGATAAAGTCGAATTCTTTGACAGTACCATCAAAACAGATATTCCAACTCCGCGATGCCTGCTTTAGTCCATAAATGGATTTAAGCAGCTTGCATACTTTACCGCTGCTCCCACTCTGAATGAATCCCTCTGGCTGATCCATATAGACGCTCTCTTCCAAATTACCATTTAGAAAGGCCGTCTTTACGTCCATCTGCCAGATCTCATAATCGTGGAAGGCAGCAATAGCAAGAAGGACCCGAATGGATTTAAGCATAGCCACTGGGGAAAAGGTTTCGTCATAGTCCAAACCAGGCCTTTTGACGGAAACCCTTTGCAACAAGTCTAGCTTTATAGGTTTCAACCTGTCCATCTACACCAATCTTCTTTCTGAAGATCCACTTGCATCCTACGGGTTTTACCCCATCTGGAGCAATGTCCAAAGTCCATACTTTGTTGGTGTACATGGACTTCATTTCGGTCCGCGTTGCATCCAGCCATTTTACCGAGTCGCCGCTCTGAATGACTTGCTGGAAGCTAGTAGGGTCGTCATTATCAATGACGCAATCTTCTCGATCCCCGTCTATGAGAAAACCGTAGTATCTCTCGGGCGGATGAGACTGCCTACTACTTCTGCGGATGTCCCTTTCTTCTGAAACTTATTGTTCTACCAAACTTTCAGTAATAGATTGTGGTTCTGGAATTTCTTCCAGTTCTACTGCGCTCCCACTCTTCTGATTTTCTAAAAATTCAGTTTCTAAGAAATGGGCATGACGAGAAACAAAAACCTTTTGTTCCTCTGCGTAATAGAAATAATATCCCTTGGAGTTCTTTGGATATCCCACAAGCTTACACTGTACTGAGCGTGCCTCGAGCTTGTCCGGATGCTGCTTTTTTACAAAAGCTGGACATCCCCATGTCCTAAAGTGTTTAAGACAGGGTTTCTTCCCACTCCACATCTGATATGGTGTGGTAGGCACAGTCTTGGTTGGAACCTGGTTCAAAAGATATGCAGCTAATTCTAGTGCATAACCCCAGAAAGATCGCGGTAACTCAGCCTTACTCATCATGGAACGAATCATATCCAATAGGGTTCGATTCCTTCTTTCCGATACACCGTTGTGTTGTGGTGTGTATGGAGGAGAAAGCTGAGAGAGAATTCCATTCTCTTTTAAGTATCCCAGGAACTCGGCACTTAAGTATTCACCACCTCGAGCAGATCTCAGTGTCTTGATACTTTTGCCTGTCTGTTTTTCCACTTCATTCTTGTACTCTTGGAATTTCTCAAAGGCCTCGGATTTATGCTTCATTAAGAAGATATATCCATACCTAGAGAAATCATCCGTAAAAGTAATGAAGTAGGAATAACCACCTCTTGCATGTGTAGACATTGGACAGCACACGTCACTGTGTACGAGTCCTAAGAGCTCGCTCACTCTTACTCCGTGTCCAGTAAACAGAGTCTTTGTCATCTTTCCTATGAGACAAGATTCACAAGTGGCATAAGATTGATATTCGAACGGATTCAAATATCCTTCTCTATGTAACTTCGTTAATCGTGTTTCATTGATGTGACCTAGTCTACAATGCCATAAGAAAGCCTGATTTATTTCTGGAGACTTTCTTTTAAGTGTGTTCTGGACATTGAAAACCTGAGCTTGATTCAATACGTATATACCGTCATCTAATGTACCGGACCCAACCGGAACTTGATTTAGATGGATGTGAACTACATCGCTTACGAATGTAAAGTCATATCCCTCTCTCGAAAGTGAGGACACTGATATGATATTACAAGTCAAACTAGGTACATACAGACATTTACGTAGAATCAATATCTGCCCACTTGTCAAACCTAGGCGATATTCTCCCACGGATTCAGCGTCCACGCTCATTCCGTTTGCAACTCTGAGAGATAAATCACCTAGCCTTATAACTTTACGGTTTCTCAAAACATGTAATGAATTACAGATATGAGATCCTGCTCCGGTATCTAGTACCCAAGAAGTAGAGTTAATTGACAAACAGTTCTCAATTACAAACACACTTGAGGCTGAAGCCACAACATGCTTCGTATCCTGGCTACTGGCTTCCAAAGCCCTGCAATCCTTCTGCCAATGCCCGTTCCCATAACAATAGGAACATCCCTCCTTAGCTATACCAAGTCCCGAAACTTTTGCTCTTCTATTTCCTCCTACTTTATTGACACCGTATATCGGCTTTGTAGAGGTCTTCTTCTTTTCACCCTTTGCTTTCGCCCTGGATGTAGAAGAAGAAGATCCCTCATTAAGCAGAGCTTGTATCTCCCTGGTTTCTTTCAGGGTGTAAGTAGAGGGTAGGGACTGTGGAAATAAGTCAGCATATGACCTGTTTCTCAACGTGGTCTCCAGGTCCTTGAGCTCATCAATATAGCTAGTCATTGTAAGGACGTTGTCCCCTACAGATGACCCGACAGCCAACCTCGCTTGAATTAAATCGTTCGAGGTCTCATATCTTGCGATATGAGATTGCTCTCCATATAAATCTTTGTTATGGAGAAAGATGGAAACTGCGTCCATCTTCTCGTGTTGCTTCTGGTATACACCATCAACTGAAGCCAACACGAGGCACTCAGCTTTCGCTTTATTCTTGTCCCTTGTCTGACGGATATCCATATCCGCGACGGTGGAAACTGGACCTGGGACGGCGGGATCTTGAGTAGTAATAGGGTGCTCCGGCTTGTCATAGGCAATGGACATTTGGACAGACCTTTGCCAGTCATGTAAGTTAGATTCAGTCAACTTGTTATCTAGATGTAACCTAGTCATGGTCACAAGGTCGCTGCAATGAGAGAGAGAGAAGAAAACACTTTAGCATGATGCTCTTGCAAGTTTAGATTAGTTTTTAATTTATCTAAACTGGATGGCTCCTACTGTTTCTCGAGTCCTTCCTCAAACCATAAAAGAAGAATTAGCCAGGACTATTCTCACTGTACAATACTTGCTTAACCGTTCAGCCAGGCTAGTGTCGGTACTTCGAGGGAGGTTTTCCAACGCTTTCGCGAAGTTCCTTAATTAAATAACCTCTTTTCTCTGGGGGCGTAGCCCCGCTGACACCTTTCTCGACACCTACTTGGTTTATAGCATTGATCGTTAAGTGACGAATCTCCTGATAAGTAGCATATACTCACAGTAGGATCGGGATCCAAATATCATCGTATGATAATGTTGAAGGAATCCTACCAACATTCATCAAACTCCAAATGGTATGCAACACTAGCAAGTTTCAGTTTCTTTAGAAACTCCCGATGTGGATTTTTGCCCCATGTTCTTATGACCTTGACTAAGGGCCAACAAATCATAAGTCACATGTCAAGTTCTGCCCATCATTATCTTGTTGATTTGAACTCATCCGTATATACTCTTGACTAAGGCCCAAACAAAGTAATACGACTGTCCCAAACCAACTCATCTATCTATGCAACAAATGAATACCCCAGCAGCTAGCAATCACTATGTCTTGACTAAGGGCCAAACAAACATAGCTTGAATACTACTGACCATCCATAAGAAATGACGGAGGGCTACGACTGGTTTTGGCGAAACCGTGAACGTTGTGAACTTGATATAATCGAAGGAACCTGATAGCTTTTTAAAAGAAGTGGTTAAAGCTCCGCAATTAAAAATATCTTCTGTTTTAAAATAACCGAGTGGTTTCTTTTAAATTGTTCCAACGATTCAACTTTGGTTTATTTTCTTTGCATTATAAATAATGCGTCCCATCATTAACCTATCATTGCAGAAAACAACGAAAATACGTCCTCTTATGCCATCTGCATTCGCCACTGGGTCCCGTCATCACCCGTTAGGTTACTTAACTAACGACAGAGCGGGGGCTGGGCTAACGCGGGTGTAAAACATAAGTGACGTCTAAATAGCTATCATATATAGATATTGTACATTCGTCAGACGCAATAATAGGCATTCCATATCTCATATGAACTTTATTGGATTTGCAAGCAATCTGCGTTTGTTTAGAGCCTGCAACAAAAGACGGATTACACAGTTGTGATGAATAGCCATTACCCCACCCTAGACCCCTACGGGTACGGCAAACTACCCGCCAAATACCCGAAGTGAAGCGGTCTCCCTCAACAAAGTGAGTAGGCCACTAAACACTTCAAAGTACCCGGTAGTTTGTGCACCCCATCTTGGGTCTATCCTAGGAGCAAAAACAGTAAAATGAAATAATACAACAGTGGCTACAACCGCAACCTGGATGTGCCCCGCAAAATAATATTACAACATATTACAATTACATTGAATGAATGAATATAACAACCCATCTCAAAACCCCGGCTAATCATCACAACAGTCCAATACAGTTCACAGCCACAAACAGTAAAAACCATTACAGAAATGTGCAACCCCTGCCAATCGACATACTAGCGGTTAGGGGAGGTTTACGAACACATTATACAATCACTGATATAATCATATTAGCAAACATCGTAAAATTTCGATCGAGCAAAACACTTTAGATTCTACTCCAAAACTTCTCTGTGCACCTGAGACTTGAGCAGAAAAATAATCCTCCCAGAAAACACACAAATATCACAAGCAAACTGGGTCGAATCGGCCCCAACTCGGCCGCGGATCCGTGGCGGATCGGCCACGGTTCCGCCGCTGTATGACCGATTCACTAACCCATTTTTCTCCAGTTTTCTTATCTTTCTATGCTTGTTACTCTGCAGCAACCTGAAAAATTTTTAGAGCTTGTTTTGAAATCGACAGAAACTTGTGATATCGATGTGGTTTTTTGGTTCGTTTTGCGTTCGAAATTCTTATGACTTTGCTAATGAGTTAATTATTGTTTAGCGAGTCTCTGATACCACTGTAAGTCGATGTACAACACCCCGCGACATGCGGGGAGGCGGAAAATTAAAAAACGATCTTGTTTTAGGCGTAAACATCGACTGACCGAGAATCTTTGCTAAACGATAACTAACAAATATCATAGGAGTTCTAAACTACTATGAAAAGTGATTATACCTGTAGAACCGTGTCCTTCGTCTTTTCGTTCTCCACCTCCTCCTCGGCCTTCTCCAAATAGTAGACGATCCACCGAAGAGTTATACTTCAAGCTTCACCTCAAACTAGAGGTAACTACGTTTTTTAAAGTGCTAATCCAAGTAACCTAGATGATATAGAGTTGGATTATGGATTAAGTAGTCTAATCCAATCCTTGTACTCAAGACATGAGAGGGGAGAATTAGGGTTTGAAGAGAGAGAGCTTGAGCAGAGAGAAAGTGAGCAAGAGAATGAGATGAGATAATGATCTATCATAATATATATCAAGCATTATCATTTATCCAATAAAAGAAAATAAAGGATGAATAATCATGCTTCATAAATACAAGAGGGTGATTCATCTTCATGAGTCATTAAGCATTTATGATGCATTAATGACATGGATGAATCACTCAATGACTCACTAATCTCATTTAATGCATATGCCACCTTAACCCCCAAGTCACCATCTTCTAGAAGCTTCTCGCACAATTACGAGAACGCCCCTCCTATCCGTGAAAACACGGAAAAACTTTAGACGGTATAAATCCAATATCCCGATACTAGAATCGGGCTTAAACCAAAGCCGACTAGTAAAAACTGTCCGAAAGTCGTACGTGCGTAAACACACGTATGCGTCCGAACCCTTGTCGTAAAACCATACGACCTCTATATCGTTTCGCCTGGAGTAGGGAAACTCTCTGTGTGGGACTCTAGAGACTCGACTACTACGCTGGCAGTAGGTTTAACCACAGACCGCAAGCGACACTAGCTGTACGTAACGGTCCCCAGGTAGATGTCGATAAGAAGGCCGATGAGGAAACCCATCCGAACTCCTACCGAGTCTGATGTGACAATCTTCATACAGTCCGGTCTGTTCGTCTAAGACTATCGCATATCGGGCCTAGGGGGCGGCAAGCGTCAGTCCCCTAATAGCGGTATAAGTCGTGTCGGAGCGAAGCCCATTACACCCTGAGAAACTACTGGAACCTACCAGCAAATCTCGCTTGCCCTGGCCAGAGACTTTGCGTAATGGCTCTCTGACACAGCGCGATATCAACTCCCAATACCGGGAGAGACGAATCCTGTCTAACCGCCACTGCCTCCAAGTGCTCGGGACTGCACCTAACTGCTACCTGTTTGCACGACTCCTTTGAGCCGTGGTAGGATAGCAATCTAAGAACAGTGGGACACACTCGAGGCGAAGTAGCAGTGTCAAGTCTGCGGACTATACTGTACTCATGTCACCTGGGAACTGTTAACTGACGACTGGTATAAAACCAACCAACAGTTCCCTGTGAGTCATGTCCGGTGTACCCGTAACCTAACGAGCACCTGCATACTATCTCCAGTACGACGTACTGACGGCTGTGGGACAGATCATCTCCCCAACTGGGATGAGAAGCGTACACACTAGTCTACTCCGGAGTATCGATGCCCTGTCTCGATAATCCTACGACTAGGGACCTGAATAAGGATGTGCTTGTAGACTACCCAGCCCCCACTAGTGTGACTGCCATCACAACGCTGGTAGTCAAACAAGATCCTAAGAGCTCTATCAATACGTATACTCACATATTAAGATAGAAAAACCAAGTAGCATACTACCATGTTTAGCAAGACTGTTATATACATGTGAATATCCCAAGCTTCCATTAAGTAATATACAAACTAGTATGATACAATAATGGCCCCTAGGGCATATACACTAACACTCTTCAAGTCAAAACGATCCACCCGAGAGTCTATAGTTCGAGCTCCAACCTCAATACCGAGGTAACTAGGGCATCTAGTTCGCAAAATTAGATGGCCCAGAGGATGTAGAGAGTGAAGATGGATTAGTTTGTCTCTAAATACCCTAGGTTTCTCAACACATTAGACATTTAGGGTTAGAGGAAGAAGAAGAGAGCTTGGAGGAGAGAGAGTGTGTGATGAGCATTAGAATGAAGATGGCTAAAAGTTGTGATAATATTAAGCATACAATAATGCATAAGCAAAATATCAAGCATACTTGAATAGTCACATAGTGAATCACCCCCATGAGTCACCTATGAGCCATGCTTCATTTAATGTAAATCTCCACCTTATACATCCACCTCATTTATCTTTTAATCAAAAAATTAAATACAAAATGAGGTGTTTTCTTCTAGAAGTATACTTGAGCAAATTACAAGAATACCCCTCATCGTATAAACATACATGTATCCGTATTCCTAAAAATACGAATACAAAAGAAACGAAAATAATCCAAGAATATAATATTAGGATCCGGCTTAAACCAAAGCCCTCTAGTATTATCCGTCCGAACATCATCCGTGTATAAGTACACGTATGTGATCGAAACCCAGTCGTAAAACCATACGGCCTCTACATCGTTTCGCCCGAAACAAGGAAACTCTCTGTGTGGGACTTTAAATACTCGACAGTACGCTGGCGGTGGGTTTAACCATAAGTCCATCAGCGGTACTAGCTGCACATAACGCTACCCAGATATCTGTCGATAAGAAGGCCGATGAGCAAACTCATCCGAACTCCTACTGAGCCTATCTGTGACAATCTCCGTCCAGTCCGGTCTGTTCGTCTAAGAGTATCGCATATCGGGCCTAAGGGGCGGTAATCGTCAGACCCCTAATAGCGCAATAAGTCGTGTCGGGATAGAGCCCAGAATACCCTAAGAAACTACTAGAGTACCTACCAGTAAATCTCGTCTGCTCTGGTCAGGGACTTTGTGTAATGGCTTTCCGAACACAACGCAATATCAACCCTCAATACCGGGAGAGACGAATCATATCTAACCGCCATTGCCTCTAAGTGCTTCGGGACTGCACCCAACTACTACATGTTTGCACGACTCATTAGAGCCGTGGTAGGGTAGTAATCTAAGAACAATGGGAACACACTCGAGGCGAAGTAGCAGTGTCAAGTCAACGGACTTTGCTGTACTCATGTCACCTGGAAACTGCTACCTGACGATAGGTATAAAACCAACCGGCAGTTCCCCACGAGTCCGTCCAGTGTAACTCATAACCTAATGAGCACCTGCATACTATCTCCAGTACGACGTTCTGATGATTGTGGGATAGACCATCTCCCCTGCTGAGATGAGAAACGTATACACTAGTCTACTCTGGAGTATCGATGCCCTGTCTCAATAATCCTACGACTAAGGACCCGCATAAGGATGTGCTTATAGATTATCCAGCCCCCACTAGTGTGACTGACATCACAACGCTGGTAGTCAAGCAAAGATCCTAAATGCTCTATCAATATGTATTGGCGATACGTTAAAAGAAACATATACACATATTATGATAGAATCAAACCAAGTAGCATACTACTATATTGAGCAAGACTGTTATTATATCTGTGTATATCCCAAGCTTCTAAAATATAATATACAAACCAATACTATACAATAATGGCCTCTAGGGCATATATCACTAACAATCTCTCACTTGCACTAAGGCCATGTATTGGCGTATCGCAGACCTATCATCTCGAATAGCCTCTCGAACTGCGTCTGAAGGATGGCCTTTGTGAGTGGATCTGCAGTGTTGTTTTCTGTGTCTACTCTCCGCACCTCGATCTCCTGGCGATCCGCGATCTTCCTGGTCAGGTGATACCGCGTCAAGATATGTCTGGATTTCTGATGGAACCTGAGTTCCTTTGCTAAAGCTATAGCCCCGTTGTTGTCACAATACAGCGGTATTGGATCAACAATGAACGGAACCACATGAAGTTCTGTTACGAACTTCTTTATCCAGGCTGCTTCTTTTGCGGCATCACAAGCAGTTATATACTCTGCTTCCATCGTCGAGTCAGCAACGGTGTCCTGCTTGGAGCTCTTCCAACAGACCGCCCCTCCTTTAAAGGTAAAGACATAACTCGACATAACTCGACATAGACTTGGAGTCATCCTGTCACTCTGAAAGCTGGAGTCAGCAAAGGCCTCGATCTAGAGGTCTTTTCCGCCGTACACCAAGAACATCTCCTTAGTCCTCAGGTACTTGAGAATGTTCTTTGTTTCTCCAATGGGTTTGACTGATACCTGCTTATCATGCTTAGTGTGTAAATTACATCTGGTCTGGTACACAACATCGCATACATTATAAAGCTTACCGCAGAAGCGTAGGGTATAATAGACATGCAATCTCTTTCCAAATCAGTCTTGAGAGATATCTCTTTAGATATGGTGATTCCGTAACAAGCCGGTAGATTACCGCGCTTAGAATCTTTCATACTGAATCTTTTCATAATGGTGTCGATATACCTGGACTGTGAAAATCCTAACATCCTTTTAGATCTATCACGATAGATCTAAATCCTCAGAATGTAGGAGGCATCACCCTGGCCTTTCATGAAGAACCTTTGTAACAAGAATCATTTGACTGATTGTAGCATAGGAATGTCATTTACTATCATAGGAATGTAGCTTAGAATCTTTCATACTGAATCTTTTCATAATGGTGTCGATATACCTGGACTGTGAAAATCCTAACATCCTTTTAGATCTATCACGATAGATCTAAATCCTCAGAATGTAGGAGGCATCACCCTGGCCTTTCATGAAGAACCTTTGTAACAAGAATCATTTGACTGATTGTAGCATAGGAATGTCATTTACTATCAGCAGAATGTCATCCACGTACAAGACGAGGAATACCACAGTTCTCACTACAATCTTACTATAAATGCAGGGTTCATCTGGATTTTTGATAAAATTGAATTCTTTGAATTTCTCATTAAAACAGATGTTCCAACTCCGCGATACCTGCTTTAGTCCATAAATAGACTAAAGCAACTTATACACTTTCCCGTTGCTCCTACTCTGAATGAAACCCACTGGCTGATCCATATAGACGCACTCTCCCAAATTTCCATTTAGAAAAGCGGTCTTTACGTCCATCTGTCAAATCTCATAATCATGGAAGGCACCAATGGTAAGAAAAATCCGAAAAGATTTGGGCATAGCCACTTGAGAAAAGGTTTCATCATAGTCCAAAACAGGTCTTTGACGAAATTCTTTTGCAACAAGTCTAGCCTTATAGGTTTCAACATGTCCATCTACACCAATTTTCTTTCTGAAGATCCATTTGCAGTCTATGGGTTTTACCCCTTCTGGAGCAATGTCCAAAGTCCATATTTTGTTGGTGTACATGGACTCCATCTCGGTCCGCATTGTATCCAGCCATTTTACCGAGTCTCTGCTCTGAATGGCTTGCTGGAAACTAGTTGACTCATCGTCGTCAATGATGCAATCCTCTATATCCCCGTCTATGAGAAAACCGTAGTATCTCTCGGGCGGATGAGACTGCCCACTAGTCCTGCGGAGTGGCGCGGGGATGTCCTGTTCTTTTGAAACTTCTGATTCCACGATACTTTCAGTAATAGCTTGTGGTTCTAGAATTTCTTCCAGTTCTATTGCGCTCCCACTAGTTTTTTTTTTTAAAATTGATTTTCCAAAAAGTGGGCATGCCGAGAAACAAAGACCTTTTGTTTCTCTGCGTAATAAAAAAGATACCCGTGGAGTTCTTTGGGTATCCCACAAACTTACACAGTACTGAGCGTGCCTCGAGCTTGTCCGCATGCTGCTTTTTGACAAAAGATGGACATCCCCATATCTTCGGATACTGAAAATAGGGTTTCTTCCAACTCCACATCTGATATGGTGTGGTTGGCACAATCTTGGTAGAAACCTTGTTCAAAAGATATGCAGCTAATACTAGTGCATAACCCCAGAAGGATCGCGGAACTCAGCATTACTCATCATGGAACGTACCATATCCAATAGAGTTCTGTTCCGCCTTTCCGATACACCATTGTGTTGAGGTGTGTATGGAGTAAGCTGAGAGAGAATTCCATTCTCTTTTAAGTAACCCAAGAACTCAGTACTTAAGTATTCACCATCTCGATCAGATCTGAGTGTCTTGATACTTTTTCCTGTTTGTTTACCACTTCATTCTTATATCCTCGGAATTTCTCAAAGGTCTCGGATTTATGTTTCATCAAGAATACATGTCCATACATAGAGAAATCATCCGTAAAAATAATGAAATAGGAATAACTACTTCTTGCATGTGTAGACATTGGACCACACACATCGCTGTGTATGAGTCCCAAGAGCTCGCTCGCTCTTACTCCGTGTCCAGTGAACGGAGTCTTTGTCATCTTTCCTTTGAGACATAATTGACAAGTTGCATAAAACTGATATTCGAACTGATCCAAATATCCCTCTTTATGTAACTTCGTCAACCGTGTTTCATTGATGTGACCCAGTCTACAATGCCATAAGAAAGCCCGATTTAATTCTGGAGACTTTCTTTTAAGTGTATTCTGGATGTTGAAAACTTGAGCTTGATTTAATACGTATATACTGTTATCTAGTGTACCTGACCCAACCAATGCTTGATTTAGGTGGATATGGACCACATCGCTTACAAATGTAAAATCATAACCTTCTTTAGATAATAAAGATACAGAGATAATATTACATGTCAAACTAGGTACACACAAACAGGTACGTAAAATCAAAATCTGCCCACTTGTCAATCCTAAGTGATATTCCCCAACAAATACAGCGTCCACGCTCATTCCGTTAGCAACCCTGAGAGTCATATCACCTGCCTTGATAACTCTACGGTTTCTCAAAGCCTGTAATGAATTACAGATATGAGATCCTAATTCGGTATCCAATACCCAGAAAGTAGAGTTGATTGACAAACAGTTTTCAATCATAAACACATCCGAAGCACCCGAAGCCGAAGCGTGCTTCGAATCCTGGTTTCTGGCTTTCCAAGCCTTGCAGTCCTTCTGCCAATACCCTTTTCCCGTGACAATAGAAACAATCCTCCTTCCCTACTGTTAGCCCCGAAACTTTTGCTCTATCATTTCCCTCTACCTTACGGACACCGCCTATCGGCTTGGTGGAGGCCTTTTTTCTTCTCTCCCTTGGCTTTCGCCTCGGATCTAGAAGAAGAAGACTCCTAAATGAGCAAAGCGGGTGTCTTCCTGGATTCTTGCAGGGTGCCCCTTAAGCTCCTCAATTTGAGGAGTTCTGGAAGTGTAACTTACTTCCCTTGAATGTTGAAATTCAAGATAAACTGGCCGTAGGTAGAAGGAAGGGATTGTAGAACCAAGTCTGTCTACGTGGTCTCAAGGTCCGCTAGCTCTTTAATATAGCTAATCATCGTAAGGACGTGGTCCCCTACAGATGACCCAACAACCAATCTCGCTTGAAACAATTCTTTTGAGGTCTTATATTTTGTGATACGAGATTACTCTCCATATAAATCTTTGTTATGAAGGAAGATGGAAGCTAAGTCCATCTTCTCGTGCTGCCTATGGTGTTCATAATTCATTGAGGCCAGCACGAGGCACTTAGCTTTTGTACTTTCTTTTTCCGATGTCTTACGGATATCACCATCCGCGACGGTGGAATCTGGACCTGGGACGGGGGGTTTTAATAGTAAGGAGATGGTCCAGCTTGTCAAAGGTAATGGCTATCTGAACATTCCTTAGCCAATCATAATAGTTTGGCTCAGTCAATTTATTAGCTAATAGTAACTTAAACCCAGTCATTATCGTCGCTGCAGTCAAGAGAAAGAGAACACTTAGCATAATGCTCCTGCAAGTTTAGATTGAGCATAATGCTCCTGCAAGTTTAGATTGGTTATTAGTTTATCTAAACAGGATGGCTCCACTGTTTCTCGAATCATTCCTCAAACTATAAAAGAAGAATTAGTCAGGATTAATCTCACTGTTATAATTCTTGCTTAACCTTTCGGTCAGGCTGGCGTTGGTACTTCGAAGGAGGTTTTCCAACGTTTTCGTGAAATTCCTTAATTACATAACATCTTTTCCTTGGAAGCATAGCCCCGCTAACACCGTTCTAGACACATACTTGATCTATAGCATTGATTGTTTAATGAAAAAATCTCCCGAGGAGTAGCGGATACTCACAGTAGGATCGGGATCCAAATATCATCGTGTGACAACCTTGAAGGAATCCTACAAAAATCATCACTCCAAATGGTATGCAACATCAGCAAGTTTCAATTTTCTTAGAAACTCCCGATGTGGATTTTTTCCCCAAGCTCTTATGACCTTGACGAAGGCCAACATATCATAAGTCGCAAGTCAAGTTCTACCCGTCATTGTCCAAGTTAATTTGAACCCACCCATGCATACCCTTGACACTTGCCAAAATAGTAGTACGACTGTCCCAAATCAACGCATCTATCCATACTACAGAAGAATACCCAGCAGCTACCAATCACTGTGCCTTGGCGAAGGTCAAAATACATAGCTTGAATACTACTGAATACCCAACTGAAATGACGGAGGGTTACGAATGGTTTTGGCGAAACCGTGAACGTAATGAACTTGATTTAATCGAAGGAACCATGATGGCTTTTAAAGGAGTGGTTTAGGCTCTGCTTTTAAAAGTTGCTTTTTGAAAAAACCGAGTGGTTTTGAAACTGTTCCAACGATTCAGCTTTGGTTTGTTTGCTTTGCATTAATCAATTAATGATGTCCCATCATTTACACCTATCATTACAGAAAGAAATGAAAACACGACGAACGCTTGTGTCATCCGCATTCGCCACGGAGTCCCGTCATACACCATTAGGTTACTTAACTAACGGCAGAGCGGGGCTGGACATAAGCAATGTCTACTATATATCATATATATAAATATCCATTCGTCTCACGCAATAATAAGCATTCCAGATCACAGATGAACATATTTGATATACTAAGAATTCCGCGTTTCGTTTAAGCCCATAACGAAAGACGAATAGCCAAACCCCATTCTAGACCCCTACGGGTGCGGCAAACTACCCGCCAAATTCCCGAAGTGAAGCAGCCTCTCTCAATAAAATGAGTAGGCCACTCGGCACTTCAAGACCCGGTAGTTTGTGCACCCCACCTTGGGTCTATCCTAGAAGCAAAAAACAGTAAATGAAATAATACAACGGTGACTACAATCTCAACCCGGATGTGCCCCGCAAAATAATATTCCATCACTTTACAAATTTACATCGAATGAAAGAAAGAAAACTCTCTTCTCGCATCCCCGGCTATTCATCCACGACGATCCAATATTCCATATACACAAACCATCATCACAGATATGTGCAATCCCCAACTAATCGACATATAGCAATTGGCGGAAGTTTACGAACATATATCCAACACTGAAAACCCGATAGCCAAGAACTTTAGAATTTCGATCGAAACATATTTTCCGTGTCTACCCCATGTACAAACCAGTACACAAACAATACTGGGTAGAAATCAAATATACTAGAAAGCACAACACCATAAATAAGAACCACAAAAGAAAACCGAGTCAACTCGGCTTCGACTCGGCAGTGGAACCGCCGCGAAACACACAGTTTCGCCGCGCTTCTGCGGTCGTCTTGGTGAGTTATTGGCTTGTTTTTCTTGTGTGTTCTTAGAATTCCTTGCTTGTATTTTTAAGGCCTCTGAAATAATTTTAAGACCAGATTTTAAAAATGACAGCAAGCATGGTTTTGACGTTATTTTTTCGAGATTTTATGACGATCGAACTTCTAACTACTTGCTAACTAGCTAGTTAAGGTTTAGTAGGCTCTGATACCACTGTAAGTCGATGCCGCGCACCCCACGCACTTGTGAGGAGGCGGAATATGCACACAACACCGACTAAACTCCAGGATCGATACTAAACCCTAACTAACTAAACTACTAGAGGTTTAACTAATATGTAGAAGTGTTATACCTCCGTGTACTAGTCCTTCGGGTCTTCTTGCTGCCCTCCTCGTCATAAACTTCTCGGATCGTATGCGGATCACGTCTCCTCGTCGGCCTCCTCAAGTCAAAGATGATCCACCCGACAGTCTGTAGTTCAAGCTCCAAGCTCAATATCGAGGTAACTAGGACACCTAGTTCGCTAAACTAGATGACCTAAAGGATGTAGAGAGTGAAAATGGATTAGTTTGTCTCTAAATACCCTAGGTTTCTCAAGACATGAAACATTTAGGGTTAGAAGAAGAAGAAGAGAGCTTGGAGGAGAGAGTGTGTGTGATGAACATTAGAATGAAGATGGCTAAGAGTTGTGATAATATCAAGCATCCAAAAATGCATAAGCAAAATATCAAGCATACTTGAATAGTCACATAGTGAATCACCCCCATGAGTCACCTAAGAGCCATGCTTCATTTAATATAAATCTCCACCTCATACCTCCACCTCATTTATCTTTTAATCAAATTAAATACAATCTTCTAGAAGTATATTTAAGCAAATTACAATACCCCTCACTGTATATACATACCCGTATACGTATTCCGAAAAATACGAATACAAAAGAGACGAAAATAATCCAAGAATATAATACTAGGATCCGGCTTAAACCAAAGCACACTAATATTATCCGCCGGAACATCCGTGCACAAGTACACGTATATGATCGAAGCCCTGCCATAAAACCATACGGCCTCTACATCCTTTCGTCCGAAGCAAGGAAACCATCTGTGTGGGGCTCTGAAGACTTGACGGTACGCTTGCAGTAGGTTTAACCACAAGTCCGTCAGCGGTACTAGCTGCACATAACGGCTACCAGGTATCTGTCGATAAGAAGGTCGATGAGCAAACTCATCCGAACTCCTACTAAGCCTATCTGTAACAATCTCCGTACAGTCCGGTCTGTTCGTCTAAAAGTATCGCATATCGGGCCTAGGGGAATGGTAATCGTCAGACCCCTAATAGCGCAATAAGTCGTGTCGGAGTAGAGCCCAGAACACCGTGAGAAACTACTGGAGTACTTAAATCTCTCTTGCCCTAACCAGGGACTGTGTAATGGTTTTCCGAACACAGCGCGATATCAACCCTTAATACCGGAAGAGACGAATCCTATCTAACTGTCACTGCCTGCAAGTGCTTCGGGACTGCACCCAACTACTACATGTTTGCACGACTCATTAGAGCCGTGGTAGGATAGTAATCTAAAAACAATGGAAACACACTCGAGGCGAAGTAGCAGTGTCAAGTCAACGGACTATGCTGTACTCATGTCACCTGAGAACTGCTATCTGACGATAGGTATAAAACCAACCAGCAATTCCACATGAGTCCGTCCAGTGTAACTCATAACCTAATGAGCACCTGCATACTATCTCCAGTACGACGTACTAATGGCTGTGGGACAGACCATCTCCCCTGCTGGGATGAGAAGCGTATATACACTGGTCTACTCTGGAGTATCGATGCCCTATCTCAATAATTCTACGACTAGGAACCTGTATAAGGATGTGCTCTAGTGTGACTGCTATCATAACGCTGGTAGTCAAGTAAAGATCCTAAGGGCTCTATCAATATGTATTAGCGATACGTTAAAAGAAACATATACACATATTATGATAGAATCAAACCAAGTAGCATACTATTATATTGAGCAAGACTATTATTATATCCGTGTATATCCCAAGCTTCCAAAATTTAATATACAAACTAGCACTATACAATAATGGCCTCTAGGGCATATATCACTAGCACATGTAACCAAGTTTCCTCTAAAGAAAACACAACAGCAACTCGTGAAATGACGATCATCAATGGATCCAGTAAAGTTAGCATCCGCAAAAACTGTGAGCGACAACTTAAATGATGGTTTGTAAAGAGGACCCTGCCCTGTAGAACCTTTGATATATCTGAGAATATACTCAATTGCCTACAGATGACGGTCAAAGGATTCTACATATACTGACTCAATGTACTGACGGCAAATGCAATGTCAGGACAAGTGATAGTGAGGTAAATAAGCTTCCCAACTATACGTCAATATCGTCCTGGGTCAGGTAATGGAGAATCTGAGAGAAAGCTCAATCGAGATAACTTGACTGAGAAATCCATAGAAATGTTTGCTGGTTTACATCCCAGAAATCCTATTTCAGATAGAAAATCAAGTGCATACTTACACTGAGAGAGTTGTAATCTACCAGAATTACGTGATACTTCAATTCCAATAAAATATCTAAGTGGTCTAAGGTCCTTGGTATGGAAGTGAAACCAAATGTTCTTTCACCTTGGAGATACCAGCAGAATTATCTCCAGTAATGATAATTTCATCAACATACACCAACACAATTACCCTGCCCCGAAGACGACTGTGTAAAAAGGATGTGTTGGCACGACTGCGTTTGAAGCCAATTTGTCGTAGAGCTATACTAAACTTTTCAAATCAAGCACGCGGTGACTGTTGCAATCCGTATAACAATTTACAACGAAGACAAACCAGACTCCCCCGGTCACTCAAATCCAGGACGCTGTTGTATATAAAGTCTCTAAAAGATCGTCATTAAGAAAGGTATTTTTCACATCAAGCTGATGAAGTGGCCATATCTTAAAAACAGCCAAGGATATAAAAACACGAACCTATGTCAATTTGGCAATTGGCGAAAAAGTCTCAACATAATCCAAAACATTCTGCTACGTAAAACCTATGGCCACTAATCAAGGTTTGAGACGGTCTATCACGAGGCATGTGATGTGAGACGCCGGAATCAGCGACCCACGAATTAGAATGAGAAATGAACGATATACCCGACGGAGTAGAAAGTTTGGCAAAAGCTACATATGAGAGGAGATGACGCAACTGGTCTCACTCAACACTGGATAAAAGTAAATGGCCGACAGAAGAGGAAGTTGGGTCAATAGCAACTGGTGTGAATGTTTGGCGAGCTGTAGGTGTATCATTAAGATAGCTATGCTTCTCCCAGCAATAGTCTTCGCGATGATTAGTGCCGCCACAATAAGCACGATAAAGGTCGGCACGACCACAACCACTTCCATGAGAACCACGACCATGAGCAGTAACTGGGACCGAATCAGAATCCATGATGAATAGCGCAATAGTAAATCACGAGAAAACGAGAATAAGGTTGTCTGTGATCCTCGAGTTAGGGTAGCAATTAGTGAAAATAAACCCTGAATAACCAAATTCAGTCCAAAAACTGCCAAAATCAGCCTCAAATGATCTCGAACAGCCAAGAAACAGCGAGCAGTCTCAAAAAACTGCCCAAACTAAAGCTCCAACAGCTCCAAATCAGTCAAGAACGGCACAAACTCGCTGAAAAATATCAACAAATATCCTTGAGTTAACAAATTTCTCAAGATCAAGATCAAGAAACAATCAAGGCGACCAAATCTATTCTCAAAGCGACAGATCTTCCCAAAATCGAGCTCAAACCAGCAAACAACAAGCACGAATAGGAATCAAATTGGCCATAAGATCCCAAACCAAACTCAAAATCATCAAAAACTCTCGAAAAACAGCAAAAATACCATCAAAAATCACAGAGGGGTAATACCAAGTTGAACTATTTGTCTCAGATCTGAAGAGAGAAGTGATCGATTTGCCAGATCTAGGTCATCGAACAGATTCTGGAGAGGGATCGATGGTGCTGGAGGGTTGCTGGAGGGTGGCTGGGGGTTTTGAAGTAGCTAGAAGGGATCGAAGGTGACTGGAGGGAGCTGGAGAGATCGACGGTGCTGGAGGGTGGCTGGAGGGGATCAACAGTGCTGGAGGGTGGCTGGAGCTGATTTTAATGGTTGGAGGGGTGGCTGGAAAGGTGGGATCGAGCGGCGGCGGTTGGTGAGAAGGGGAAATTAGGGTTGGGGTTTGGGAAATTAGTTTTTTTTCTTTTCTCAATTCTTTTCAAAACTTTGATAACATGAAAAGAATCAAGAGAAAATTTTATTGGCTTAATTTAATCAAGAGTCCACAAAGAATATAGAGAGTGACCACCTCCTCTCATATTTTAACCAATCTACCAACTCATTATATTCACAACTAATATCTAATAACTAATTATATTCATATCAGATATTAATTATATACCTCTATTTTATCAAAGCTGATCATCACGCCGCCCTTAGTACCACATGGAATATCTCTCACCTGTAGGCAAAATATATGAAAAAGAAACATTCTTAAAAGTATGGGAGAGGAGAATGTACTCGACTCCAGTCATGATGGTAGCAAAATACTAATGGTAGAAGAAAAAAAGGGAAAAATATTAAAAGAAGCCACATACAAATTTAGTGCGAGATTGGATGACAGATCAACCAGAATAGGAATGTAATTTTAGTTATGTGCTTTTTATATTTTACTTTCAACTTTAACCCAAGGTTAAGCAGATGATAAAACTTGGAAGTTGGAACCCAAGTCAGCACAAAAGGAAAATATTAATCATTTACCAGATCGGTCTGGAGAGTCACTTGAATGGGTTCGAACTGGGTTATCAAAGGCAACTTCAAATGAAAACCTAGCAAAGCAAGTTCAAAGAAAGAAGTTATTAATGTTGGATAAATATAATAACAAAGTTATTCTTTCAATGCAAGCATACCTGGATCAGTGATATCTTTCAAAAGAGCACCACCTCTCCAGTAACAACCAACATGGCCTTCAGGAACTTGGTGCAGTATTTGAAAACTAGAGCCTCCAGATGCCAATGAGGATGTGAGGAATATCTGTGAAGTCCACCCATAATAATCAGCATAGTGCCAAAAAAATTCTCTTTTTTGTGTAGTATTTTCATCATGCAGCATTCAATATCAAAACACATGGCACTTGCATCACAGAACAGTCTGCCCACCCAAAAATCTAAAGAACAGTTTTCACTTTTCAGTAACGCAATGTTTCTCTTCAACCTCATTAATATTTGGGTAAATTACATGAAACACGGCTGAACTTTCTCCATCTCTAACTAGAACACCATTAAACTTTAGTAATTTCAATGGCAGTGTAAGGTAAGGCATGAGCAATAAACATGTGATAGATGATTAAAAGCTCCAACTTGAGAACACCGAGAAAAAATATGATGAGAACTTGTATAAATGCACTTCATCTAAGTGATAACAATTTAACAGGCGGTGTGACAATCCGGGAATTATCATGTATCAGTTATATGCTTATCTACTAAGGTTAATACCATGAAGTCCCATATAGTGCATGCTTTATTGGGTATCAAAGGGGACAACCTGCTGTTAGATTGAGGTGGATGTTATTTCAGTATGATGCCAAAAAGGGATAATAAAATGGAACCAGTGCGTTGACATAATTACTGTGTGTCAGTTCAAAATTTCAATTATATATAGAAGTTGATTCAACATATATGAAGCTTCAAATTCTAGTAGTTCCCACTTCCAACTTCCACCACACTTTCAACGTCTCGATAAATGCACCTCATCCAACAAGAATTTTTATCCCTAAACTTGTATCACCTTCCTGACAGTTTATTCATTTATCAATATGTCCTTATAAAATTGATTTTCCCTGAGCAGCAACAACAACAGGCTTTTATCCCAAATTTTTGGGGGTGGCTATATGAATCTTTATCTTCCATTGCACTCTGTTAAGGGCAGTACCCTTTTCTTCCAAAATTTCCACGAGACTGATACCAAGAATCCCTATATAACAACAGATGATATGGAAGCCCTAAACATTTATATAATGTCTTCTCTGAATAGACAGAAACGTATTCCGTTCATACTTCTTACTTAAATAAGTATCATGAGCATCATCGTACAGGCCAATGCAGGATTATAAGGACCACCCAGGATAACAAGGACCAATGCAGAAATCATAAAGTATAAGTTGCTTGATTTAATAAAAAGTTCAAATTCTTTGATATTATGCAACGCCATCCTCAAATTGTGAATTTTACAATTGACACATTAAAAAGGAAAACTTCTTCCACCACCAGAATCCCCACTTCAATGAGCAAGGTGTTGAGCCCAGGGGATGAGCTAGGGCATTAAGTGATAAGTAGTTGGGCCACTTCTAATCTCCTGACTCCAGAAACAGGCTGAAGTAGCCTGTACCCTGAAAAAGGCAGGTTTCAATACGCTTTGTTTGTTCAGATATCTTTTTTCCCTCTAACCTAATCCAAGCCCCACTCATAATATCCGACTCATAACCCTTACACAAAATATTAATCCTAATATCTACCCTTACGGAAACCCATAGCACTTATAAACCTCCATTCACTTAAGTTTTTGCTAATTCCTAATATTTATCATCGCAGCATTTACCAGACCACAACCATGAACCATAAAAGCCCTGCCCCCACTCCCGCCAAAACAACCTCACCAACCCCAAAAGAAAAATCAAATTCAAAATAAGCAATCATTCATTTAGACAATCAACTTATTTTATGTCCCTAAGATAAGAAAGCACATAAATATCAATTATATCCTTGTCCAGATTCTCTCTCTGTGTGCTCCCTCCTTCCTATTAAATCCTTTTCTTTATTTTTATTTATTTATTTTTATTGTGGTATTCCTGTAACATTCTAATGAATTTAGAACAAAATTGCCTACCAATTACGTCTTTCGCCTATTTTTTTTGAGATGAATGTGATTCCCTAAGGCAATAGCTGGATAGATCATTACCTCCACCACTCTACGTCTAGGCTTTTCCGTGTTCATCCAAAGGCTTCTTCAATACTCATTAGTTGTGATTGGAAAGTAGCATGCAATTAGCCATTGGTTACTAAGGTTCTCGTAGATGGCCTATCGTTGCCTCTGCGGGAACTGGCTCAAACTAGAAGGATTAGTTATTAAGAAGACGATTTATTGTAAAAACTTGGGTAATGCATGTGGGCTTTTATCAACCTGGCCCCGTGTATTCATGGGAAAGTATTCGATGATCAAAAGATTATGATGATGATTTTTCATTGCAAGTGCAACATAGCTGTAATATTGCAGATTACAATACAAGATCCACTAATAAGCAAATTAAGAGTATTAGATTTACACAAATGTTAAGATGTTTATCTACCAATTAAATTAAGATAACATAATCTTAATAAAATGTATTTTAACTAGGATGACGATTGTGGACATGGTTATTTTTAATTTTTAAATTTATATGTAATAGTTTTTGGATATACACAAACGAATTATACAAATTAATATAACCAACTTTAATTTGTCATTATGGATATGCATGAACTTATTAAAAATATTTTAACTTACAAAGGTACCATTTAATTTGAGTGGAACTTGGATATATCCTAAATATGTAAACCGCTAATTTGGATATTTGCAAAATTAAAAATCCCTCCTTATCCATTCAAAATTTAGCAATCAATAAGACGTAGGTATGTGTGTGTGTCGAATATTAAATATATTCAATAAATTTTACTATTTATGCAGATAGGATGGGAGGAAATCTCATATATCACTATGGTTAAGAAATTTTGGACAAATCCAAATCCCACTAAAACGAGTCAATGTTTTTTGTTAATGGCTTCTTAATTTATATATATTCACTATTAAATTTCAAATTCCATTTGCATAATTTGCCTTTTAGTTAATAATCTTTACTTTATGTATATGCTTTCACATTTATTTAATTTTATTCGGGTTTGTGGAAAAAAAATGTCCATGTGTCATGGGTATAGATAAGGATATGCAACAAAAGCTTTTGCTATAAAATAGTTTGTTTACAATATTATTGATTGTGGACAAGAAACATGTTTTGGTAAGGAGAATATTTTTTATTTTATTACGAAAATATTCTTGATTGATATGTTTGTAAGTTGATTTGACAATTATCTTAAATTTTTCTTTCTATAAAATACATTTCTATATAATGATAGTTTTCACCTAGGTTAGAATACCATTGAGATTATGTTACGAGTATAGTTTTAAGTTGAAAAAGCTGTGTATAATGATCTTAAGAAAAGACATGTAAATTTTCCTTTTTTCTATTTACTAATTCATTTATTTGTTTTTCTTTTCTTTTCTGTTTTCTCTGAAAAGGTTAGACGATTTAGCATCCTTGACTATTAAAAAGATATCAACAAACTTCTCCAAAATATATGAACGGTCTTTTTACATATTAAAAATAAAAAAATATATGCAACATCAAAGTTTTACGTAGACTAACACTAAAATGCATGAACAATTTCAACATATATTAGTAAAACACCAAAAATATTTTATATGTTTACTTTTTTACATTTATGGTTTGTATCAATTATTATATTGAAAAGATTGCTTCTATTTATTATTTGTATAATTATGAAGAGAAAATTCCACTTGCTCTAACAATTTTCTTAAAACTTTATAGCGATGGAGAAGTTGGCAAGTATGCAAAGATCTTATCCAAATGACATAGTTTTTGAAATCATAACAAGATTATCGATAAGATTAATAATCAAGTTCAGGTGTGGTTGTATTCAATAACATCCGAGAAACCAATTATTCATTCACATACTCATTCTCGATCCTCTTCAACTTTCATGATGAATAAAAAGTAAATCTACATCTACTTTCTAAAGATCATTCATGCCTTTATATACAAATGCCCAAAATTGTTAACAAAGACATATGCAAATTCCCTCTACAACTTGTAGCATCTTGTGATGCCTTAAATTATATGCAATCCAATTACTATTTCACAGACTAGTGTTCCTATGTTGAAATACGACGAAGGTTTCAAATCCTTATGGGTCCTATTTTCACCACGCAACAAGAGTACAATTGCTAGCAAATATTATTATAAAGGAGCGACCTAATTTTGAAATGGATACTGTTGTAATTTCTATACCCGTAATTCTCAAAAAAATCACAATACACCAAGAGTTGCAACGAAAAACCTATGAGGATCGCGTGCAAATAAACTATTTGAAAAAAGCTAACCGGACAATCTACCAAAACAACGCAAGCTATCAGAAGCACACACCAAACAACACGAACATAAGATTTTATCTAGGTTCGGCGCAACTGCACCTAATTCTGCAATTCGACGACGAAAACTTCCACTTTTAAGAAAGTATTACACGAAAACGCACTCACCGATCACCGCCCAAATACAAATCCCTCTCTAAAAAACTCTCTGTACCTCTTTCTCTCTCTCTGCTTTTTCAAAGCCTCAGCAAAAAGAAATCAAGGCTCTGTATGAATTAGATTAACTAGGGCTATTAATTTAATTTAATTAATTAGGCCTAAAGATATAAGTTTAAACTTAAACTTGAGTAATTTGACTAACAAATTATTCCCTTTAGCACATGTACGCCAACAACATTGAGCCTATCGCGGCCTGACACATGGGTTCCCCATCTCGTGCTTAGAGAACGCACGCCGCTGCCGATGATTAAATTCATAGGCTTTTTGATTTGGGCCTTGGACTTTTTGATCTTGGGTTTAATTCTAGAACTGGATTTTAATCAAAATCAACAATCTCCATCTTGATTAAAAATCCATTACAATCTCATCACTTTTTAAAAACCTTGAAACTCCGGCTCTCGCCGTCGCCGTCATGCCTTCATCAATCAACTAGGCAAGTCCAAACACTGCTTGAACTTGGTATCCGGAACCATATCCGTAAATACAATTGTCGGATTCTCATGGATACCAACCTTCATAAGAGCCACATTTATCTTCCCGTCCTCCAAGAAGAACACTCTCACCTCCTGTGGAACACCTAAAACCAACAATCTTCGCAAATACTTGGTCTCCCTAATCGCCTCCAAGATGGTCAACAATCATCCTCCTGCTGATGCCACGATAACAATCTTAAGTGTCGATCTATCTGACACTACATCCGTGCCCATGGAAACCGTTCTCGCCCCCCAACTATTCCTATCGCCAACTATCCATAATGATGACAACAATCTGAAGTGTCTCTAACTGAGAAGACACGGGCCGAATCTCCTCTCATACCGAAAAAGAACTTGCTCGATATACTGCTGCAACGGACGCAACTCTCCATCCATGACAATAAACATGCCACGAATCTCCCATGCAGACTTTTCGTCGAACTCTCGATCCTATATACTCGGAGACTCGTACCTAGCATCTCCTGTGCGCCTAAATCGAATAGGCATCCGCACAACTAGCTTTATCGGACTTTCCGCCTGAATCGAAGTACCGACCATCTCATCTTCTGTAACCTGAACTAAAGTCTCGAACACCACCTGGTTCGAAGATCCTGTTCTCTGCTCACCATCTGTCTGAGTCCGATTTCTCTGAGACATCGCAGACTCATCTACTGCCATATTTTGGTTGATTACTCCATTATTAGTACCAGGATACCACGACATGTATCCTTTTGCTCCGCGTCTAAAGCCATGAAGCCCCAAGTAATTCCCAGCCCTGAGTGTCCAAACCTGGTATTGTCTTTTCTACCACCGTCGATGGTGATGATCGATGAGATACTCGGCAGCAGATATGGCCTTCACCCAAAACTCCCTCAGAACTCCAGCCATAAGTCGTGAATACATGTTCTTTCCAAACACTGTCCGAACCATCTGCCCCGCCAACATACCTAGGATCAAAAATGGAGTGATGCACGATCCTCCCTGACTTGCAAAGCACTCCACTATGATCGGAACGAAGAACCTTTACACGCTTTCCGAACTGCTTTTCCACAACTGTCTTCCTGAAAATCTCAACATTCTCGATTTTCGGATTAAGAACGTGCACCCACAACTTCCTCGAGAAGTCGTCAATGAAGGAATTCTGATGTCTAACTCCACCTCGAGAACAAACCGGTGCCAGAATCATCTCTGTTTTCTTTCCTTGTACACAGTCCTTCCGAAGATCTCTCATGCTGATCTCTACACCTCCATGCGACCGCCTCTTTCGAGGTCCCTCCAAACTCGTCTCGTCAACATGTCTCAATCGTGGACGCCGCACCCTGACGGAGTCTAAACTACATAAACTAGAACCTCTAGTCCGTCCCTGAAGAAAATACAGGTTCCTTACACTCTTTGCCTTCACGACAATACAAGCGCCTCTGGAAATCATCATAGAATCTCTATCGATCATGCACTTGCAATCGATTCCGCCCAAAGCACCTAATGAAATCAAGCTCCTACTCAGATCTGGCAAGTGCCTCCCCTGGATGCCGAAGGCGTCCTTGGGGCGATCTCGTAGACATCTGGTAATGTCCGAACCAAGGTTCGAGGTATCGGCTAATACGTGTTCGTATCGACGGTATCGGATCAGTTTCGGTGAGGACATATCCGATATTGGTATATATTTCTCGTATCGGCCGATACCTAATGCATATCAGCCGATATGATGAAGTTTCGGCCGATACGAGCATGTATCGTCCGGCACGGTGCCGATACGAGTTTTGTAAGATTTCAGACCCAAAAAAATAAACAAAAAAAGATGATAGATTTTTGGAAAGAATCAGGGAATAAACTCAATAAAAACCGATCACTAAAATTTTTTTACAGCCATTTACAAGAGATCAAAAGGGCAAAGAAGAGATCACCACATGAATATACAGTTGCATAAAAAAATTAAAACAAAATCACCGTCGAACTTCTCTTGCGAGCAAAGGAGCTAAACGGAGCTCGACAAAATCTTAACAAAGATATGGAAGAATCGAGTTTAGCTTGCGGAGTTTGCAACGAACCTTCTTCATCGCCTTCATCCTCGCGAAGGATCAGCGATCAGAAACGAAAGAAAAAAGAAAAGGGCGTCACAAAGGATCAGCGATTAGAAGCAGCGGTGGAAAGAAAAAAAGAAAAGGGGCTAAGGTTTTTTCTGGTTTAGGTTTGGTAACTTGGGCTTCTATAGTTTGGTTATAATTAATGGATTGGTATTGGGCTTGGGTATTGGTTTGGGTCTATGACTTGGGCTTTGTTTTTTTTTTTTTTGACTTGGACTTTGTTTCAAGTTATTGGATTTTGGGTTGTAGCCTTATTTAAGTTTTTATAAATATTGGTATGTTAGGTTTAATTTAAGGGGTTTGATTTTACTTGATTTGTTTAATAGACCTTGGTAACATAAATTACACCAAAACCGAAAGCAACGAAACCAACTGAAACCTACCGAAACTTTTTAAAGACAAAAAAGGCCGGAACTGAAACCGAGTTCTTGGACCTTGGTCTGAACTCTCCCATCATACATACGAATACGAACTGTACCAATCCCAACTCTGCTCAGCATACCGTTCCCCATAAAACCGAACCTCTATCAGCTGAACGGTACATAACAAACCAACTCCAATTCGGAGTCGCATGGAACGAACACCCCAAATCCAACATCCATAATCCATGTGCGTCTGAAGTCGCACATACCGATAGAATCAAACCATCACCGCCCTCGTCCGAATCCTCCATCAACCGCCGTAACGAAAGACATCTGCTTGTCTTTCGCCTTGCGCTTCATACAATCCTTTTTCCAATACTCGCTCTCCTAACAAACAAAGCACTTGTCATTCTCGCGATTTCTCGATTTTCTCTTGGAGCCTCCATCTAAACGATATCTAACGGACAACGCATCATCCTGACCACTCTTGTCACATACCACCTTCTCCCTCAACACCTCACTATGCAGACTTGCTTTGACATCCTCTAAAAAAGCTCATCCCGGCCATACACCATCGACTTAACAAACTGTTCGTACTATGAGGTCAACGAACAAAATAGTATCATCACAGGATCATCATCCTCTATCTTCACCTCCACGTTCTGTAAGTCCATGATTTGATTGAGTTTGTCCAGGTGATCTTTGATGGATGTCCCCTTCCTCGTCTTTAATGTGTACAATCGTTACTTGAGGTAGAGACGATTTGTGAGCGATTTCATGTATAAGGACCCCAACTTGCTCCATGACCCTGTTGTCGTAGTCTCTTGCTCGACCTCGCAAAGAACTTCATCAGCCAAGTGAAGTCGTTGTTGGGTTATCTAGCACGGTAGCAAGGTTTCGGGAGGCATCGTCCATGTCAATTTCAAATTTTTGCCGTTCTAAAGAACCCTAACCTAGAATCTTTAACTAGAGATTTAGACGAACAAGCAATGCAAACATCTTTACATCTAAGTGAACGAGGAATACAACCTTTGTAGACCGGTCCTTCACTTCTAAAGCTCCGTGTAGTGTTCCCTTCGTTCCAAGTAGTGAACACCCGAACTCTAGTAAGGGTTCACATGGAAAAATGAACAAGCTTGCTCGAAGTCTTCAAGGCCGAAGATGATCTACGTCGAGGAGACTCAAGCTCATGCCACCTCTTCACTAATGGTAGATTAGTGAAGCAAACACCCTAAACTAAATGGCTAATATAGTAGAGGATGATAAAGTAGGAAATAGGCTCACTTTAGATTTGTTTTTCTCACAATATTTTCTCACCTTAAGAAAAGCTAGCAAGTTTTCTCAATGAAAAAAAGATGAAGAATGAAGATGAGAGAATGAACTCATGAAGTGAGAATAACAACCATGCATGAGTTAGTGTCATACACTAACTCATGTAGAGAATAAACCATGGCTAAACAATAATGGTTGGATTAATAAATATCTTCAAGTAAAACAAAAAGAGTGGACTTGGTCAATGGTTCCAGAAGCTTCAACCATGTGATAATTTCCAACCAATTTTGATTTACTTTAAATAAATAAAAACCCTTCATTATTATTTGCATGGTGTGAGTCCCATACACCCATGTAGCATGTGGCATCAAGCATGACACATAAAGATGTACATTAATATATATCACATATATACTAAGTGAACACTAGTGAGAAAAAGAAAACTTAAGTGAGCTAATTTTAGTTAATGTAATTCAATATATCAAATATATAATTATATATTAAATTATCAAATCAACACTTGATTTAATAATCCGGCTATATCACATACAACCGGCTAATATCAAATGTAATAACTTATCGAATCAACACTTGATCCGATAACCCGGCTATATCACATATAACTGATCGATATCACATATCGCGAGAATAGAATACAGCATCACATACTCGTATTAATCTCGGTCCCGCACATATCACATATGTGCTCCTACTTCGTTTCGCATGAAGCAGGAAACCTCTGTGTAGGACTTTAAAGACTCGTCAATACGCCGGCTGTCACGCCCCGCTTCCCAAAATGTGGAATACGAGAAGCGACGAAAGCCAGCCGTGCTACCTACGTTAAGGAAAAGTCCTTCCATAGTCACATAAGGCTGTCTAGATTAACCTGTCAAAAATAAAATCCAATACCAAAAGAAATAATACTGATAATCATGCTGCAATGAAACCACAAGAAATCCTAAAAATGGGTCCACTAGATAATTGATGCAATTAAAGATCCAAAACAAAAGATTCGGAATAAAATAAGATCCGAAAGAGATACAAAAGTCCTAATGTCTCATAAGGGCGCACATGCTAAAGGCTAAAAGTAAAGGAAAATAAACCTACGATTACTGATCTTCAACAAAGTCCTGGTAGCCGCTCTGATCCCGCTCAGCCTAAAAACCTGTCTCTAAACCTGAGATGGCAAATCTCAGGGATGTCAGAACACCCCAGCAGGTACTCAGCGTATAAAGTGTGTGTAGCATAATAACAAGAATATATAAAAGTGAAGCCCGGTGCGCAAGAAAACATGTATATAAGTAATTAAATGCACTAACACTATGAAACATGTATGTAAGGGATCATGTCATAACCTAACTGGCCACTAAAAGGTAAATTATCCTATCGTAAGCTTGAGTGTGTGCGTCAACCTCTGCAGGAGTATTCCTAACCCAAGAGTGGTGCCTCAGGGGCTAGGAAACACGGGCCCAACTGTGGAATGAACAAGAGACCGCTATAGCCCGGTACGAGCTGTAAACATGTGACCGCTATAGCCCGGTACGAGCTGTAATCATGTGACCGCTATAGCCCGGTACGAGCTGTAATCATGTGACCGCTATAGCCCGGTACGAGCTGCCGGCATGGGACTCCTGAGATCCTGTTGTACAACGCACACTCAAACTACCCCAACACCCACGTATTTATAGCTGCTATGGTAAAGACTAGAGCACTAAATAAGAATGCTGAAAAGGCAGGAACTTGTAGTATGGTAATTGTATGAAAATAAAACTGGTGAATAGTGGTGTGTCATGTCATGTAATTCAGCATTCAAATTAGAGAACTTGTTTTAATATGAGTAGTCTGGAGCAATGAGTAATCATGGCATGTCAAGTACAATAGTTATAAAATGATAGTGTCCATAAACAAGAATAGCATGTTAAGGTTTCTCAATCATGCCGACAATGATAGTATCAAGTAAAATATTAAATATAGATGATAGAATATGATAAGGTCAAAAATGTAAACAACACTCAACATAAATATGCAAGTATCTGTATTTAACATCCGAGTTTATTTATTGAAAAGAATAATAAATTGAAATATGGTTTTAAAGGGTTAATATAGTTAAATGAGAATGACAAATTACAGATGCGTAAAGCGGGTGGTGGTAATAGTATAATTACGAGGTAATAGTAAGTAAGATAAAAATAGATGACAGATTCACTAGTTATCATGTAAGTGCTAATAATAAGTTTTATAATCATGTGATAATAGAAAATATTAATACAAATTATAGTATCAAAATAATTTATATGACTAGGACGCATAGAGTGCAGCGATATTATAAGGAGTGATAATGTAGAAAGTTTAATTTATATATATAAAATATTAAGCCCAAAGTGTTTATTGATTAACAGTAATAATGGTATATTTTTATGTTTTAGATTATGATATAAGTATTGATATTTTGCATGCTAGTGTATACCAATATTGTTGCAACAGAAACATATAATTACTTATAAAGCTTTTTATATATTAAACCACATTTACATGTTAAAAGTTATTTTATTACGTTTGCATTTTTCCGGTTGTTCACTTGATGAAATGATTAATAGGTATTCTAGATCCTAGGGTTTTCATCATATGTACAAGTATTATAAAATATATTAATAAAGCGGCAAAATATTATAATTTTATTTAAATATTGTAAGTTAATAATTTATTTAGAGAATTCCCGATGTTGCATTGACTAAAAAAATAAAAGAATAAGAGTACTTGCCTCGGAGACAGATAAACACGACGACACGAAGAACAACTCCAAGGTTTGATTGCTCGGCCAATTTTGAAGAAGAAGAAAATATTGTGATTGGAAAAAGAGAAGGTTGATTTATATGAGAAGGGGAGAGATGATAATAATTAGATTGTTATTTATAGAGAAGAGAGATATTTAAAGATTAGAGAGAGTATTATAATTGGAGAGAGAAATATTCTGATGAGATGAGATTTGGATTTGATTTTATAAAAGAGAGATATGATGGGTTGTTATATACTTCTATAAGATATTAGAAAAGTTGTATATATACATATTGGTTTGTATATAGTTAGAATAATAGAAAAGTATATGTATATATACATATTAATATATAGTGAAAATATATGTAGATATGTATATAGTTATGGGTTAATAAAAATAAATACAATTAGTTATATATATAAGATTTTATGATATCAAACAACTAAAATATATTTTCAGTTAAACTATCATAACAAAATATCTTCAATTATATATATGTATGTATGTATATAGATTTGTAGAAAAAAATAATTAAAGAGAGTAGATTTGAGAAAGAGAATCTGCTGAGAGAGATTAGATGAGCGATTGTTAGGACAAGGATTAATAAAAGATTTAAAAATATATTTGGTTTGGTAAAATTATTTAGTTTGGAGAGAGAAAATATTTGTTTTAAAAAGAATCAAGTTATCAGGTGAGACATATATGGTGATTGGAGAGAGAAAATTAAGTTGTTAGTTTAGTAAAAATATTTATATGGTTAAAAGATTTAACATGGGCTCTCATGACTTTTCAAAATTAAATATTCTAACCAAATAAATATCATAAGACAAAATATCTTATAAATAGAATTTAAAAATGGGTAAAATCTTATGTATATGTATTGTTTAAAGAAATACCAAATAAAATATCTTTTGTTTAAATTATGATACTAAAATATAAATATGGTTATAAAATAGTGTTAGACAAATAAATATTTAAATACTAATAATATGCATATTTAACAAACTTGAAAAAACCATAATTGTATGCATATATCTTAATTAAAAGTATTAAACTCCAAATTATAATAATAATAAAACAAAGCCCAATATATCCAAAAAGAAAAGGAACGTACGATCGAACAAGGGTGTTACACCGGCAGTAGATGATGATCATATCAAACACCCACAAGCCGCAAGCGGTCTGCTAAACGTAACGGTCACCCGGGTATTGAGCGATCAGAAAATCAACAAGCAAGCATGCTCATACTCCTGTGAATCCAATCAGTAACACTACCGTACAGTACGGTCTCTTCGTCAGATATGTCGCATATCACAGCCTGGGGTGGTAAACGTCAGACCTCAATAGCTCTGATAAGTCATGCCGATGCAAGGTCCATAACGGTTCGAGAAACTACTGATAACACTTACCAATAAATCTCAGCAACCCTGGCCAGGAATTTCATGTTATGGTCAATCGAGCATAGCGCAACATCAACTCCCAATACCGGGAGAGACGAATCCCCTCCTATCACTCATTGCCTCCATGTGACTCGGGACTGTACCTAAAAACCACCTTTTTGCACAATCTCTTGACCATGGTATGGTAGAAATCAAAGCACAGTGAGAATCACACAAGACTCTATGACGATCTCGGGTTGACAGACTAACTTGTACCAGTGTCATCAGAGAACTGCTATCTGACGATAGGTATAATACCATCCAGGAGTTCTCGGCGTGTCCGTCCAGTGCACCCGGTCTCCACTGAACACCCGTATACCTTCTCTGATGTCAAACACCAATGGAAATGAGATCATCTATCGCCCATCATATGGGGTCGAGAAGCGCACACGCTAGTCTACTCTGGAGTATTAATGCCCTGTCTCGATACTCCCACGGCCAGGAACAATTATAAGGTGTACTTGTGGACTACCCTTGGCCCCACTAGTATGATCATCATAGTCCTGGTAGTCAAGTACACATCCTAAGAACTTTATCAACATGTGAGAGCAAAACATCATCACTTATACAAGTCAACATGTTA